>CAOLHI010000028.1:0-1220056 GCA_948474755.1 Ctenosaura bakeri | reverse complement strand
CTCCCTAAGGGGGGAAGTTTGGGGTTTATGCCCTACCAAGCAAAAAAGCACTTCAAAGGTCGGTCCGAAAGGGCGACCTTCCTTCCGCAGAGGCGCAGGACTTGAAAAAAGCCGACTAAACCGCGGGGCAAGGGCGAGGAGAGGGGGAGAGTCCGAAGACGCCGCGCCGAGTCGAAGACCCAGCCGAGGAAAAAGCCAAAAACAGTCCAAAAGTCCAAAAACTGTGCAAAACGTACCGAAAACCGAAGGGAAGTAAGAAACAGTCCGAGGTCAATTCCGAATCCAAATCCAACAACTACGCAGCAAGAAATGCAAGCCAACGAGAAGAACCTTCTGTACGCTGAGGCGGACAAGAAGACTGAGGAGAGACCGCGGCTCGGCGGGAGGAGCATGCGCAGTACGACCGGGGGGAGGGGCTCCCTCCGCCAAGCCAGCGAGCTCTAGAATCTTCCGAACGCTACCGCGCAGGCGCGAAAGCTCCTATTGTATGAGGCACAGAGACCACGAAGAAGAACAACATTAACACAGCCATGGAAAAGTAATATTTGTTCATATTAATAACTGTCCGTATTAATGTTAAAAATAATATTTCTGTGAGGCTTGGTGTCCTAGATGGACAGTGCAAAATCAGCTTCAAATCTCTCCCGTACGCAGCTCATTCATATTTGTAGCCACATTCACATTTCTTTGCTACATATTATTTATAGCAAAGATACTGAAAGTACTTAACTATAGTTGAATTATGCCAAAATTTAACTATCTCTCCAAAAGTAAATGAATTCAACTGCTATTCACACAGTCCACTCATAAAGGTCTGTTCTTAGGCACTTCACTCCACGAGTCTGATGAAGTAGACTTAAGTTTATGAAAGCTTATACTACCAACTTTTTTCTCTCAAGTTTGTTTCAAAGGTCCTACAAGATCCCCTTACTCTTTTTATATTCTGTTTAACAAATATGCCTAAAATACTAAATTAATTTCCAATCAATCAGAATGATGGAAACATTTCTCATTAAATTTTTGTGGGGGAGAAGAAGATCACTGATTTCTATAATATTTATATTTCTTCTTGAAGTATCTTGAAGATCAATATGCTGAACATCATTATTTAAGTTTACATGTAATCTGTAGAGATCTTTCTGGCCACATAAACTGCACCCCGCAAATATTTTTTACAGGAAAAAGCATGCAAAACTACTTCAGATCATGCACTTTTGCATCTGAACAGATAAGCACACAAAATTCTCTTCTGTCCTCAGCTCAACCCTGCTTTTTAACAAGTTCAAATTTCCTAACTTCCTAACAGTGATAAATGCACACAGTATACCTGATAATCTTGCCCTGGAAACTGGAAATAGTAGAACAATTAATATCAATATCTGTCTGTCTGCCTATCTATAAGTTTACAAGGTCTTGAGATACGAAACAAACAGCTTTGAAGTCTTATTTTTGGCAGTCAGTTTCCATTCTTAACGTATGGCTGGTGGGCCAGTCTTAGTAAAAACATTTTATAAAATTTTTGTTAACTTACACATCTTTCTATATGTGTTGAAGAAAATTACACACATCTTATTGCTCTTCAGCTGTAGTGAGATATGCAGAACTTATCAAGGTTTTAGTACTTATCACTAAGCTGGTGGGCTTCCAAGGCATATGTACACGTCAACAAAATAAAACGTGTAACAGTTTTAGTAATTATGTGTGCCAGTATACATACAATTTATTTTGAGTACCTCTTTGGATTCTTAGCTGGAAAATCTGGCTCTTTTAGAAAATGGGGGCCATCAATACTGAATGATAACTAAACCCCATAAGCCCATACTGGTGGCAATTCCTGGATGCTTTCTGCATTTTTTTCTATAATATTTCTGGAACCTAGGTATTGTTTCTGGGGGCTCTGATCCAGAATGAGAACAACACAAAGCATCTCACTGCAAGTGTTAGAAATGTGTCTTACAATACAAAGTCATGCCTAGGGAACTAAATCCACCTTCAGAAAATGACTATGTCATCTTTCAAAGTAAAAAATGGCTTGTAAATCTCCCATATAAATTTCCTACATGCAGTATTAATTTTCTGAAAATAAGTTTGAGATCTATACAATTAGATGCCTTGACAAACCTAAGTACCTTTTGCATAAAACATTCCTCTCATTTCAACTTACCCTTAATATTTAATATGAGTGATATCCATCCGTCGAAATCAAGAGACAGTATACATAGGTTCACTTTGCTTTAAATAAAACCCCAAAGAACCAATATACCTAAATATCTAATAACATGTGGACATCAACAAAACTGCCAGCTGGCAAATAATTTCACCAAGGTAATGGCCCCAACAGACAGAGCCTCAAATTTAGATCAATTAACAGTATAAACAGAAAGAGCCCCAAAGTTATCAATTATTTTTGTCTGTACTGGAAAAGAAGTAGCTAATCATAAGGTAAACAACAAAAGGTCATTAGTGCACTTAACTAACCTATACACATATATTCAGGGCTATGCATTTTGCCCATGCAACAAAACAGAATAAAATCAAGAATCCACAAAACTATGGTCCTTTATTAGCCAACCAAAACGCACAAAAAGTGTCATGCAAGCTTTCGAAGCTCCACTGGCTTCTTCATTAGGCAAAGATATTAGAAATCACACAGGAGAAGAAAAGTGATGATGGTAGAGCCAAAGGCCTATATTTTATCTCAGCTGTCAACTTCTGTTATCAGTTAAGGTGGTATGGAGGGATCTCAATGCAGGCAGAAACCATTCTCATTCTTGGCCATGTGGGGATTAGGGACAAATGGGAATAAAAGCAGCTAATAAACTTTCAACTCCACTAGCAACAGAAAAATAACTTAACTTTATATACAACGTATAAAGTTGGAGATGGTTGCAATTTGCCTCACTGCACACAGCAAAGGCTCCAAGCAGAGATTAGATTTCTGAGAATGTCTCTATTCTGTGCCCCTGTCTAGGTGAGAAGAAAGAAAGAAAGAAAGAAAGAAAGAAAGAAAGAAAGAAAGAAAGAAAAGCATCCCAACACATAATTAAATCCGAACTAGACCTTATTCTCTCTTAGCATGCAAAGAAGTAGTAAAGATTGAGACCAGAAATCAGATATTTTCCAACTGGAGATATACCAAGGAGAACCATAATTGCTGCTGTTCACATTGATTTACACTCTGCTGAAGTAAGGGCCACAGCTCAGTAGTATAGCTATAAAGACGAAAGTCACAGATTAAATACCTGGCACCTCCAGGTAGGGTAGAAACAACTTGTTGGAAACTCTAGACAGCTTCTGCTGGTCACTCTAATCAATAACCAGCTAGAGGAACAAATGGTTTGATTCTGTATAAGTTATCTTCCTATGGGCTTGCCTAAAACCAAAAGAAAATATATACAGAATGGCATCAGTGCTTAGTAAATGAGGTTATGGGATGGAGACAGAAGAGACGGAAAAGAGTAAAAGTAATGAGAGGAAGAGATTGATCTACTAAGTCAGAACAAACAGAACTCTGAAATACTTATTTTTATAGTTGCTAGACACAACAACATAGGAATCTAACCTGAAAATTTAGATTCAGATAACTGTACAGAGCGTTAACTTTAACTATAAAGAAATAGAAAACAGTACTTCTCCCAATCCCACCACTCTTAAGTTCTACTGAAAAACATACCATTCACAATCCTCAACATTAGACAGATAGTTTATTACCATCACAGACCAACATAAATCCTCTACAGTATGTTTCTTCATTTCTTAGCTTGCAGTTACCTCTAAGAACACTATCAGGTTCTGTTTCTTTGTGAATTTATTTATTTATTTATTTGTATCCCGCCTCTCCATATGGATCGAGGCGGCGAACAACTTACAAATAGTATGTATTTCGAAACATTTCTATACATGCCCCCAACAATCTGGGTACTCATTTTACCGACCTGTGAAAGGATGGAAGGCTGAGTCAACCTTGGAGCCGGGCAGGATCAAACTCACAACCTTTTGGGCTTGCAGTACTGGCATTTAACCACTGCGCCACCAGGGCTCCATGGTTTAATGAATTAATCAGAAATGACAGTTATTTTTAATCAATTCAGTTAACCCACTAAAATTTACTTGAAGATTCTCAATGTCAAAATCAAAAATGAATCCAGTTATATTCTACAATTAGAAAAGAAGGCAAATTGCTTTCCCTTGACACAGCACACAGATGTGTGTGCATTTGTTGGAAAACTACCCTCAACTATGTGCTTCAGCTAAGAGGTGGTGAAGAAACAAAGATCAACACAGTGTTGGTGAACCATGATTCTATGACTACCCTTATAAGGTGCCTTTCAAAAAAAATCTGAAGGATCAAATTTCCATTGATGATTATACTAACAGTAAATTGTCCAAAAAAAATAATTAGCAAATAGAAGAATGAGCTGCATTTTTAAGGACTTGGCAAATGATAGGGCAATTGCTCTAAGTCTTTGCTAATGCAGGGCCTTGAAGCACTTAGATCACAAAGATGACACTGGGTTTTCCCCTTTATCATCCCTGCTGCAATATATTTACATATTAATTATACACATACAGTTCTTCTCAACTGCAGCATGGGCCCCTTCATCACACATATTAGAGGTGTACATCAAATTGAAGGGTTCCAAGATAGCCAGGAGGACCATGACATTCCTTTCTGGTAGTTCATTCCATAGAAATCCATCATAATGAACTTGAAAGAAATATTTTATAAAACTATATATACTGTCAATTATCATGTGGAAAAAACTAGCTTGCGCGTCGCACAAAAGTAGGGCATAAAGTAAGAGGAAATTAGGTAGTTGATATGCTTTTGCTGAAGCTGAAGGTTAATCAAAATACATCTGTTTGTTTCTTCAGTTCTGCTGAAGTGGTAAATAAAATTTTACTGCATATAAAATTGCTAAGAGATGTAATTGTCTTAAATATGGGAGATATAAATCAACTTGATCTTCAAAGTGGATAGAAAGTTCATTAGTATGATCAAATAGTCTAAAATGGAAAAAGAAAGACTCCTACACACCACATTATATGCTTTCTTATAGTCTCCAAAGCTCTGTTGCAACAGTGAATAATAGATTCCTTTCACGGAATCAATGTAAGAAGGATCACCACTTGCCTAAGACATGCTTAGTACTACAGTAAAAACATGGACCTTGAACAGATGAGACTTTTGAGTTAATATTATTTTACCATCCCCTCAAAAGGTAAATGGAGTACAGGAAAGTTTACACAGGAAACTCACTTAACAGAAGGCAGAGGACTGCTCCATCTGGCCCAATATGATCACTTTTTGACTTGTAGCAGTTCTAGAAGATCTCAGGTATGTTACCCAGTTTCTTACCTGAAAATGTTGGAGACTGAACCCAGGAATCTTAGGCATGCGTACATAATGCGTATTGTTCCACTGTTCTATGGACAGTTAGTCTATTAGCTACCCCAGTGGTTCTTCACCTTTTCATATAGATTGTTGCCAGGAACCCCCAGACTTTAGATTTAAATATTTATTTATTTATTGCTTCTGGAGACTAGGATTCAGAGACTGGGTGACCTTGGACAAGTCACATTGTCTCAGCCTCAGAGGAAGGCAAAGGCAAATCCTCTCTGACCCAATCTTACCAAAAAACAAAACAAAACAAAACATGATAAATTCACCTTAGGGTTGCCATACGTCAGAAGTGATTTGAAGGCAAACAACTATGTGTCACTAAGTGGGGGAAGTTCTTCGTAGTCATCATGTGTCTCCCCTTTGAAAACTGGCTTATCAAGGCCCTAAAGTAAATTTCTCATGGGGTTTCTTGGCAAGATGTGTTTCCTTTGCCTATCTCTGAGGCGGAGAGAATGCAACTTACTCGAAGTAACCCAGTGGGTTTCCACAGTCCTGGTTTCTAGAATCAAAGTCTGTGTCTGCTGCTGTGTCCCTTTCATTAAGGACATGGCAACAGTGAGGTGGATGCAGAGGGATAGGGTGGCAGGCATGCTCCCTTGTTTGCAAATGAAAGAGCAGTTTGGATAAGCACACATGTCTGCCACCACATTCCCTTTCATTAGGGATGCAGCAGCAGGGTGTGGGTGCAGAGGAACATGGTGGAAGGCATATGCATACATCCAAAAGACTCCTTCATTTGCAAATGAGAGAACAGTTTGGGCACACACATGTGCCTGCCACTGTGTCCTTTTCATCAGGAATGTGGCAGCAGGGGGCACAGAGGGACACACTAGAAGTCATGTGCACACATCTAAAATGACAGAGCAGTTTCAATTTACAAATGAGGGAGCAGTTTTGGCATATGCACACACCCCCACTGCCAAATCCCTGTTGCTGCTGTCCACCAGCAAGAGTTCACAGGCCCCCTGTCAGGGCTCCATGGATCCCCTGGCAGGGCTCCACGGACCCCCAGGGGTCCATGGACGCCAGGTAAAGAACCACTGACTTATTTCTAACCCCTAGGAAAACTTTAAAGGAATGGATTCATAATACTATCTGAGGCTGTTATTGAAAGATTTGGGGTGCATAGGGGGGCAGGGTATCTAAAAGTCTGAATACTCTGTTATATCAAAGACAAGTGGAGAAACCTCAGCCGTTCAACTCCAAAATAAGATTGTTCTCTAACAGGTGGAGATCCACCTCCATCCTACAGTAACAGAGACACTGGAACAGGCAGCAAGGAATACTCTAAAAACTTCAGTAGATACAAGGTAAGACAATAAACAGGTGGTGGTGGTGTATCTGGGTGGCCTCTAGGAAAATAAACTTGTAGTAAAAAATAAAACAAATCCAGGAGTTAGACAACCACATTGACTGAACATCCATAAAACCAGTTGTGATGTCTGAGCTTTTTTCATGAGGTATGTGAAAGAATGATAAACTTATCTAGCCCAGCATTATATTTGCTGAAAGGAGTTGTTCACAGCTGAAATGAGGAAGAAAAGAGCTGCTTATTAAATAGGTAGTACATGTCTACTCACAGACAAGTATGCTCAGCTAGCATTAAAAGTCCAAAGTTGATTACCTCTTTAGATTTTCTGCCCTCTGCCAGTGATTGCAATGAATAACCTAACTAGTATACCAGCTGTTTAAATCAGTTTTGTCTGTGCAGTCACATACTTTAACTATGGATGGATGCCTTCTTTCTGGATTCTCTACCAAGTAACAGAAAGTTATATAAAACTTAAGTAGTTATTGAACTTGTGAAATTACCTGAAAGATTCCAAGTCCCAATGAAAATAAACACAACTCTGACCTCTTGCTGATTGATTTTTAGCAGTTCACTTTCTAATACACACACACTCCTTTATAACAACAGAATTAGAAAAAATAATATTGTTTCTCTCTTAAAATCTCAACAAAGGTATTTCAGGAAATGCAATGTTTTACTGCACAAAAGCAAGCTTTTAAAAAATTAATAATAATAAGGCTGGGTAACTAATCAACAAAATGGGTATATATACAGTAGAAGATGCTTTTACATATGGAATAAAGTCTTTTGAAGAGAAATTGACAGACAGTTGATTGCAAAGGAACGAGATTACAGCTCAAATGAAATCTATACCAAACATCTCAAATGCAGTATAAAAAAACAAAAGGAAAAGAAAAACAGCTCCTTGGAACCTTCTTAAAAAACACACACACACAATACCCATTTAAAAAAAGATAGATATATTTCAAATATTTCTTTTCCAAATTATTTGTGTACCCAGAAGTTTCAAAGATGAGACTACCCATTATTATTCAAAAAGCAAACAATTCTTCAAAAGTGAAAACAGAATGGAAATGTGAATACCAAGTGCTTGTTTTCCAGCATTGTCCAGGTACTGTACCTTCCCTTATGAGATTTGTTGTCAGTCTGATGGAACATGTATTTACCCTTGTCTGAAGTAATAACATATTATACTTCAAAATAATACATGTTTTACTTTTAAAAACATCTGTTAAACTACTGCTAGTAAATGAGCTAAAATCATGTTTGCCACATTCTCTCTCTTTTAGACTGGACACTAATTGAAGCCACAATCCTGAAAATCTTTCTCCAGGAATTAGTCCCATTAAAAACCAGTGGGACATGTAGTGACAAACATAGAATTGCAGAACTTATTTAAGTGGTGAAACTCTACTAATTACTTCGTTTTGCTGCTTGCAAAAGACTACAAAAACAGAATCTATTCTCCAAATCATTCTTTAAATTTGTACTTCTAGTAGTGGGTCTTTACCTCTTAATTTTTGGAAGGGCCCCAGCATCAATAGGGTAGTGGCTAGAATGCTGCACTGGCCACTGAACCCGGGAAAACCTGATCAAAATTCTTCTTTATTTATGAGTTTGCTGGGTGGACATTTTCATTCACTCACTTAGGTCTGACTCACATTTTACTATCTGCGTTCTGGTACAATACTGATACTATATATAAATAGAACACACATTAAAATACACAGTATATAAATAGAAAAAGCATACACACATCCATCTTGCTCTATGTGGCTTATATGTCACTACCTTCACAACAACCCCATGGGGCAGGTTATTGTCAAAGGCCCATTCAAGGTCACTCAGTAATTCCATGGCTTGAAAGAAGATTTAAATCGCCATTTTCCCAATCCAAATCCAGTACTATGACTACGCCTACACTAAGTAGAGTCAATCCTTTCCATGCTGCAGCCAATATGCAGTTTGCACCCGTATTCAATGGGGGGGGACCTGTGACTTACTTCACACAGTTGTGGCGAGGCCAACAGGCCAGCCTGGTCCATGTTCCAACCCTTGGAGCTCTCACAGAATAGTCAGTGGGCTTTACTCCCAAGTAACTTCACTCAATTCACTCGGCACATGCTTCTGGAATTATATATTTTTAGAATCCCACACTGTCACAACATAGCGCTGGGGGTGGGTGGGGCGTGGGACTAGGCATGCCATGAACTAAGGAAATTAAATCCCGAAGCCTTCATTTGGAGATACAATTCGGTTTTACTATTAGGAGGGGGCGGGGAAAGCAATACGCTTTCCGTCTGCGGGGTGAGGGGAGGGAAAAAGGGGTCCAAATCAAAGCCATGTCAACTGAGAGGGGGGAAACCGGCCTCAAGGCAAAGCAGGCTGGCTTTGAGGCGACTTTTTAAAGGGGGCGGCTCTCTTTTTGTCCCGTTTTCCCTCAGCTACGGGGGGCTCTCTCACCTTCCATCAATTCAAGGCGAAGAGGGCCGTTTGTCCTCCTTCTCCCCCCTCGCACATGGGTTCCAGCCCAGCCTCTCGTCCACGTCACGGCCGTTTTTTAAAGGGTAAGGAGTAGGTGCGTGGCCGGGCGGCTCACCAACGCGACCTCGAGGAGAGGAGGAGTCTCCGTCCGCCTAGGCCTCCGAAACAACCGGCCAGTCGCCCCGAGAGGCGGCGGCGGCGGCGGCGTGGGGAGGGGGACCGGCAACATTACCACAGCGCCCGCCCAGCCTCCGCGGCGGCGGCGGCGGCGCCTCCTTCCTCCCGTCTGCCTGCTGTTGCCGTGGGCCAAGGCGGCTCCGCTACCGGCCAGGCAGTGAGGCCGGCGGGCAGGGAAAGCCGGGCGAAGCCCGCGGCCTTCTCCGCCCCAGTCGTCCGTCCTCTGGGGCCCGCTAGCCCCACAGCAGCAGCGGCGGACTTCCGCGACCACCACGCACCCAGAGGGCCCCCCTCCAACGGCGAGACACCCGCCAGCAATGGGCGGCGGTAATAAACTGAGGGAAGGGAGTCGCCTCAGCGGTGGGACCTTGCAGTCGGGGGATGGCGCTCCCCACCCACTCGGCCCTTAGGCCGGGCGCCTTGCTTAGGGCCCTCTCAGCGCACGAGTTTGGTGAGGGGCTTCACAGATTCTGTATTAAAGCTTCTCCCAACGCCCCCCCCGTCTCCCTCTCTACGAGGAGGAGAAATGTGCATTGGGAACGGCGGGAGTTATGCGAAGCGCCGTAGGAACTAAAGGGAGCTAAGAATAACCCATAGATAGGATTGCACTCCATTGCACTCCAAGCAGGAGGGAAAACACTAATAAAGCAAGGAGTGGATTGTAAAAAAAGAAAGAAAAAGGAATGGAGTTGGGTCCCAGGGATAAGAAAGGCAGTTAGGTGATTTGTTTAGCCCTGTTTTGCAATACAAGATGCTGATGCTGATGCTTGGTTTGCTAGGATTTTATATATAGAATCATATTAAAGGTAAGGCCAGCAGGCTGGACTAGTTCCATTCGAGGCTCAGGCACGGAAACTCATTGGGCAACTTTGGGCAAGTCACACTTTCTTAGCCTCAGAAGAAAGCAGAAGCAAACCCCCTCTGAACAAATCTGGCCGAGAAAGCCCTGTGATAGGGTCGTCATAGAAGCAATATGGAGGCGCACAGCAAACAACAACAATTAACGGTACTATGAAGAATTGTCTTCCTTGGGCCTGGCACTTGGATGACAACCCCCTGGAATATGGCTTGGAACAGTTCCCCCCCCTCCAGACTCCAAGAATTGAAAAGTTCAAAGCTCTGCCTGGGAGAATCACAACATTTGGAAGTTTCTGGCAATGGGATGGTGTTGCCTGGGACCCTTGACAACAGAATGAAGATCCCTGTAACTGGAATGGTGGCATCTGAGAGTAGAATGACAGACCTAGATGGGAATGATGGAACCAAGAGAACCTCAGGATTGAATGAGGGCCCTTGATTGGCCCCTGGAAATGATAGGACAGGCAGAAAATGGAAGCTGTTTTCACTGGAATGACTTGAAAATATCAGTCCTTGAAAAAAAGCTTAAGCAACATGAAGAATATATGGCTAAAGTGCAGGGACAGTGAATGTTTCCTTTAATGTTTAGGTGCTGCCCAATTGTTGACTACAAAGATAGTTTTTCTCTTTAATTTTTTTTCCCTTGGGGAGAGGAAAGGACCAAAATATGTCTTATTAGCTTATAGTTATTAGTGGCGTTCATAAATAGCAAATGGCTGCTGCCAGGACATCATTCCAATCCCAACCCATCACGTCAGTCCCAGGGGTTGTCATTCTAATTGCAGTCCCACTTCTCAGGGCTGACAGTTCCATCCCACTCCCAGGAGCTGTGTGATTCCATTTCCAAGAATTATCATTCCAGTTGCATTCCTGTCCTACTCCATAGGCCAGGGCTGAGCAAAGTTTAACCTTCCAAATATTGTAATACCTCTTCTAGCATTCCTCACTATTAGCTCTGTTGACTAGGGCTGCTGGGAGTTGCCGAGCAACAACAGGTATCCTGAGGGCTGCACTTTGGCTTCTTGTGCCCTAAGGCCATCATTCTACTTGCAGGCTTTTCCCAGTAGCCATAATTTCAGCCCCAGTCCTGTCAGGAGCTCCAGGCTCCCCTATAATAGGCCCAGGGCCATTGTTTTATCCCCAGGGACCATCATCCCAGTATCAAGCCTTTCTTTCCAGTGGTAGAGACTATAAATCTAGTACCACACTTATGGCAGCCTTGGTAACAGTGGTGTTTATTCCAGTCACTATAATTCCAGTCCTAGCATTGTTAGCTAGGGGAAAGAAGGGTCAGTATGATGTAGTGATCTGAGTATTGGACCAGAACTCCAGGAGCCCAAGTTCAAATTGCTGCTTGGCCATGGAAACCCAATGGGGTGACCTTGGATAAGTTACACTCAGGCCATTTCCACACTATACTGTTATAGTGCTATTATTCCACTTTCAACATCCTATGGAATTCTGGGTTTTGTAGTTTACTGATGCCAAAAAGCTCCCTGGTGGGAATTCTAAATGCCCGACCCCAAACTGCAAACCTGAGGATTCCATAGGATGTTGAAAGTGGAATAACAGCACTGTAACAGTATAGTGCAGAAATGGCCTCAGCCTCAGAGGAAGACAAAGGCAAAAACAAAGACTCTCTGAGTAAATCTTGCCAAGGAAACCCCTTGTTAGGTTCACCTTAGATCTGCCATGAGTTGGAAACAACTTGAAAGCATACAACAACAAGGGAAAAGATTGTCATTTCAGGACCATTCCAGTTTTGCGAGGAGGGCATGCTATCCTTCCAGTTGTAGGGGTTGTCACTCAAGGCCAGCATTCTGCCAGTGATACATACACACACACACGCGCGCGCACAAGTTGTGCTAAGCATCCCGAGTGCTTTTTGTGGACAATGCACAATGGTGGTATCTAGCTGATGGTAGCAGAAGCAGAGTTCTGCATGCTGATATGAATCAGTATTCACTGAGTAGCATGCAAATATGCACTGTGCAATGCTGTACAGAGGTTGCTCAGTGGACATGTAATGTAGCTTCACAGGCAGATATTTACACTATACTGAAGCAGTCAAAGATCTTGGCTCAGGTCTCCCATACTTCTGTCAGCATCATTCCAAGGTTTCATTCAAGGCTGTATCATGCAAGGCATCTCATTCTATTCCTAGGGCTTTCATGCCTCTCTCAGCATCCCCAGGCTCCATCAAAGTATTTCTAGAAGCCACCATGCAATTCCCTGGGGGTGTCATCAATGGTGTGCTGGAGCAGGGGTTCACAAGATAAAAACATGAACTTTTAATTAACATGGGTGATGATATCATTGCTTCCACCTTAGGTTTCCATGTTTGCTCTGATCTTGGCTGCAGTCCTCACAGTAGCTGGCACCCCAGCACTGGAACAACAGCTTCTGAAGCTGAGATGATGGAACTTCAGAAGGTTAGGTTAGTGGGAGTGAGAGGTGGTATTTCCCAGCCACTGTTTATTGTGAACTCTTTCTATTAAAAGACAGAATGCTTTGGATGGTTTGATCTTCAGTGAGTAATTAAGAACCAATAGCTTTACAAAAGAGGTATAGCACAACATAGTGGCCTGCATGTTTGGACTCTCCTCAGGGCGTGTCTATAGGAACTGACAAAATGAGTGCCTGCATTTCAAAATGTAGCACTGGCTGTCTTTCTAGTCACAGGTCTGTCAATGTACTTTATGGGGAGACATTCCAGTTCCAGGGGCCATCATTTGTTCTCATGGGCTTTTGCAGTCTTGCGTGTCATATTCCGGTCACAGGGTCCATACTTCTTTCCCAGGCCTTCTGTTATGTCATTAGGCTCCCATCATTCCAGCCCCAGATTCTGTCATTCTCTTTCCAGACCTGTCATGGTCTGACACTATTTTCATTTCTCCTTGTCAAGGTAGCCAATATGGTTGGGAGGAAGAGAAATAATCTCATTTCATTTCTGTCTTTGTGACACATCTTACTCCTTTTCAGAATATCTTCCATATTTTCTTTGTAACTCATTTGTAGCTTGCATCCACAGAGCCCAGTCATGTCAACAATCATTCTTAATTTCCATTATTTCCTGTGAAATTTCAGACAGTTTCCATTGTTTTCAATGAGCATTCTTGTCCTTCTCTGGAAAATCACTGATTGTACTTACTTGAGTTAATGCATTTTGCACATGTTCAAATGTACGTCCTGTATGTCTGGCAGGGCTGAGTTTTGCCTTGTCTCAGCCATGCAGACTTTTCTGTTTCAAGACCTGTATAACACGTGCCCCAAAATTACAAACAACCCAACTTTGTGGTTTCCAACTATCCCATTTAGTTCTGTACTTTGAAATAATTAACAGAGTTTTAAAAAACCCTTCCTCATGTTACTGAAAGCATAGCGTTAAAGCCCAAGTGTTTCCCACACTTTCCTCAACACTCAAATACACCAAGGACAAGGAGCAGCTCATTTATAGATGTACTCTAAAGCAGTTTCAGCCTTGCACCCTTACAAGTTCTTACACTGCTGTCACCCACTGTCAGCCAGACCATGCCTTGCTTCTTTCCCTTTTTTCCACCTACATTAACACTTCCTACTACACTTCTATATCTCTAGAACCTGAGAACTTGTCTTCATCACATCAACCCCCCTGCCTTTCATTGTTGCTCCTATGAACATAGATTGCTTACCCAGTGCTGACTTCTCTGCTAGTTATACCTTGCTCAACCTGCACCCTCTCTATTTATTTCCAAATTTAGATCGCTGTGATCTCCACATCCAGTGACTTACTTCCACCACATTCCATGCTTTTGTTTATTGTTAAGTCAGCTTCATCTTACATTTTCCCTATGAATGAGAAGCTTCCAAGACACTCCATTAATAAGTGCCTTGCTAAGGTCTTGCAGCTTCTGTCAGTAATGTGGTCTTTTTTCCTTCTACCTTCCAGCTTACTAAACATTACCATCTTTTCTAATGAGTCATGTTGTCTCATGCTATCTCCAAAGTATGATAGCTTCAGTTTAATCATATCAGCTCATAGGCAGAGTTTGGGATGGATTTACTCCAGGACCCATTTTTTTTTTGTTTTTTTTGTCTTTTTGGCAGTCCATGGTGCCCACGAAACTCTCCTGCAGCACATTTCAAATGAGTTGATTCTCTTCTTTGTCAGCTTTCTTCCCTGTCTACCTTTCACAACCATGCATAAAACAATAAGCTGCTTGCAGCTGACACACACATACTGTGAGCCCACACTCTCCACTGCCTGTCCCTGATCCTCCCCTCCAAGTACCTTTCCTCAGCACCCCTCTGATTTCCCATTATCCTCCCATTTAACCAAACTCTTATTTCATTGCCAGCAATTACCTTGGGTTTTTTCTCTCTGCTATTCTGTAGAATGACCTCTTTCACCCTCCATGCTGCCCAAACACTCTCCTCTTACCTGGGGGTCTCTGGCTCATTCATCTTCTTCCCTTCAGTTCTCATGTGAGCTCTCCAGCTTTTCCATCCTTTCTATGTACAAATTAAAACAGCTCCAGGAGGGTCTGTAGATTTTGTGACAGCTCTCTTGTTGGTTGTTTTTAGGCTGATGGGGGGCGGGGGGCTAAGCTCTGACACAATTAGAAGGAAAGGTAGATTTCATTAAGGATCCCCTCACCTCTAATAATTCAATAGCATTCTGTGCTGCTTATGGAAGGGGGGGTCCATCTTTAACAGCCTGATTGCCTAAGAGAGTTGAAGCTGCCTCTTGTTCCAAGCAGAATCAGGAAATTTTAAAATGCTCTTTGCTTTGTTTCCAAAGCTCTAAGATACGGCTTGCTCATTCTCTAAAGCATCCCAGCCTGAATGCTTCCCTCTTGTCACAAGTGAGTAGGAGACGTTTCCTTTTGCGAGAAAAAGTCTGCGTTCAGAGCTGCTCTGTCATCTCAGTACTAAACCTCCTCCTGCAGGAAAGTGGTTGAGAAAGAATCTCATTCATTTGATACTAGATTTGTACTCTACTGGCTGACACACAAATGATTGTCAATAAGATAGGAGGCAGGGCAGTGCTGCCAGTGGCTGGGTGTGGGACAGAACCCTAAAGTTGGGGTAAATCTTGAGGTAGTTTTCAATAGATTAGCAAGAATATCTGACTTCCATTAGTTTAAAAACAGGAGAAAGAAAATGACTCTGTTCCCATCTCCTGTTCTAAATTATGCTGCTGAAATGAACAGGGCCAAAACAAGACATTTTGTAGTCAAGAGGGAATGCTTCCTTCACCCACGATGTCAAGGTGCATATTTGCCCTGCTTGACTGGGGGCTTTTAGAAGTCATAGCCCAAACAAGTAACTTCTTCAAAAGCTTAGTCATGGTACATGTGAAATAAGGAAAGGAGAGAAACTCCTTTTTCTGAACAAAATATTTTTATTTCTCTATGAAATCAGTCTCATAAAGCTGGAGTTTAGAAAAAGACTCCCAAATGTCATTTTTATTACCGGTAGATAACTATCTCTTCTTCCTCTTCATATTATTTAACACTTATAAAATACCTCACCTTTTATAACCCCTGGACAGATAGTGAAAGATAAGACAGTCTAGAGGATCTTTATCTTAAAAGATACAATTCAAAAGGAAGGAGGAAGATTGGTGAGCAAACAGGATAGTAAGGATTAGAGCAGCAGCTTCTTCTCTGGCCAGTATATGGGGACAGGTTAGTGTCCCCATATGTTCTTCCTAGATAGAAGGAAGTACTGTCTCCCAGGGATCCTTGATCCCCTGCCAGATGGATGAGATCAGAAAGATGTCCATTGTTGTTTCATAAATGACTTTATTGGTCATCCTTCCACTTATGGAAAACTAAAAATCAAACAATTGAAATATTACTTATTTCCCATAATTCCTCTGCAATCATGCTGTATGACCTTGCTGATGCAGTAATTCTGGGACTTATAGTCAAGAAACTATGTTTCCAGATTCTCACTAAATAGAGAAACAATAATTTGAGTGTTTAACTCTCATTAACTGATGGTGTTAATTTTCACCAAATCCCTCAGCAGGTGAACAAGTCTGCAAACGTTACATTTGCATCCAAGAACTGAACTGTGGAAAGGCAAGTCCATATGGAATAGGAGTTCAATCTATTATAATTCATTTCTATACAACTGTTTTTAATGTTCATTTAATTATCCTTGATTTTGGAATTATTTTTAAAGAGGAATTTTCAATTTGTTTTTAAACGCATTTTACTCTGTTTATTGCGAGTGCCAGCACAATGTAGTGGTCTGAGCTACAGACGAGGAATCATGGAAACCCAGCAGGTGACCTGGGGCAAATCATACTCTTTCAGGCTCAGATGAAGGCAAAGGCAAACACCCCTCCCAAAGGAATCTTGCCCTGTGATAGGTTCACCTTTGGGTCAGCATAAGTGGAAAATGTTTGAAGGCACTACAACAACAAAATTTACTTTATTATATCTTTTTATCCATTGCTTTCAAGGCCCTGATGGGCTGAAAAGTGATAAACTTAAATAATTAATCAATAAATATATTTCCATTTTCCATAAAATATTCAAGAATCTTCACAACAGAAAATTAAACACATACAGTCCTAATTATCAAGACAATATAAACAGAACTATAGATGAAATGATGGAAAGGTAACACTAACGTAAAAACTTATGAAGAATTAAGATTTAAGTTCATAATGATAAACAAAATCCAAATGCCCAGCTGACTTCCCCTGCCTGATTTTCTAAAAACAGTAGCTAAAAGGAGTTATATTCATTCTATCTTCCTCCTTCCCTCTTTTAATGTAAACACTGGCAAACCCTTGGCACAACCTCTTCCAGCCTGGCAACATTTATATGTGTTGGAATACAACTCTGATAATTGCCAGCCAGCACTTGCCATCTTGACTTGGGACAATAGGAGCTGTAATCCAATACATCTGAAGGTTTAAAGTTGGACAAAGTTTTATTAGTGTGGGAAGGGAGGGCTGTGCTTGTAAAATTTTGATTTGGAAAAGAGATAAGACAGAGATCGAGTTGTTCTTCCCCAGAAAACAGTAACTTAGGTCCTTTTACCTTGATGTAGGTAACAGAATTTCAGAATATATATAGGAGAGGTGATGGAAGGACATTTTTACCTTGGTTTAAAAAGTTCTCTTCTTGGAAGTACTAGCCTCTTTATGTGCTTGATTGCACAAAAGAAGGATCCAGGAAACTAGAGTGTTTTGTGGCTGATACCTTGTCTTTTGGAAGTAAAGAACCTTTATGGAACACTTCTCTGAACAACTCCTACAATTGAACCCTGGAGAGATATGTATTACAGTCTGATTATGCTTGTGTATTTAAAAATTGCCTGCTTTAAGTGCAAACCTTTGCCAAGTTTATCTTTGTGTTTACAATGCTCATTTTAAAGGTCAGTCCCATACAACCCAAGAGAATGATACATAAGCATCTTGTAATGACTTGTAATTTCCTTCCCTTCATGTTCCACTCCTCCTTTGTTCCTTTCCCAGCCCCAGAGAGTGTGTTGTGTGTGTGCATCTTCAAGCCACCTCTAAACTTATGTTAACTCTATATGAATTTCATTGAGTTTTCTCAAGTAACAAATAGTCAGAGCTAGCCTGCCATTGCCTTCTTCTGAAATGTAGCCTACAGCATCTGGTATTCATTTGCAGCCTGACATCTAAGCACTAACCAGACTTGACCCTGTTTAACTTCCAAGATCAGACAGGTGCCTGAATACCTGGTGCCTTCAGGGTATTTAAGCCTCTACCATTGTTGAAATGCCAGCTCATTATTTTCAGTGTGATCATTCTACTTCCAAAATCCATCCCTTCAGAACAATGCTTAACATGTAATGTCTGAGATGCAGAAAAGTCTGCGGAACCTAATTTGGTGTTTCCTACGGGCATGTTGCTGGAAATTTCCATTCTGTCCTGAGCCTTTAGATACACTGCTGACCACCATGAAAACCAAAAAAAGACAGCTTGGGAAGTAGTGAATTCTGTGTGTACATCTATCTGATGGATTTCCTTCAAGTGCTGTGGGTTAAAAATGGGTTGCCACACCCCTATGAAGTGCTTTCAGAGAACTGTACCTGTAGAAGTATGATGGTACACAGTCAGGCATCAGTTTCTTCAGATGACTAGTTGTACATGAATCTCTTGGGCATGTCTTGTCACCCACGGAAGAATAGCACCTTTTACAGAAAATACCATTAGGATGTCAAGAACATGCTGAATCAGATTTTTGCTTGCATATTCTTTGGGATAAATCAGTCCTTTTCAGAGTAGGGGGATAATTACAATGTAATGTTAGAGCAGCTGCTCCTGAATTTATGTAATCCTTGTCTAGGTAGATCGCTTATCTATCAAAATACCCAGTAATTACTGTCCCGTGTGTATCAATGAAACCAGCATAAATTAATAAAACACATTTTTAAAAAAAATTATGATGACAGCATTGAAAGAGAGCTCACCTCATGATGTGAATGGGAATTAGAATAATGAAGGCATTTGTTGGCCTGGTTTTCATTCTCATGGATGAAGAAGTGACAGCAATTTGAGTTTATGCATAGAAAATGTGTAAAGCAACCCATTCCACATAATTCACTGTGGTGATTATTGACGCAAATGACTACTTGTTCAGAACTGTATTTTGGGGTGTGTGAAATATTAATTGCCTCTGTATTTTAGACTCTTAGAACTTTCTCCCTTCATGTTACAGACAGATAAGATTTTGTACTATGACATAATCTTAGTAAATAATATACATATATTAGGAACTGGCATATTTCAGTTATTCTACTACATCACCAACAGAACTGTGGTTTGGGGAAAGGACTCATCTCTTTTTCAGAAGCAGAGCCTTGTAGAAAAGCTTGGAATTGTTGGTTAACCAACTGATTGATTCTATCTTGGATACAGAAGGCAATGGAAAGATAGCTTTAATTGCTTGTTGCAATAGCTTCTGGCAGTGGATCATTTTAATGGAGTCTCCACCCTTGCAGATGGGAATAGTTGTTGCAAACCTAAGTCTCATCAAGAAAGAACCAACAGGCTCAGCCCCCCAAAACAGTCAGTTGCTCTTCTTCTGTCCCATCATAAGCAACAGATCCAGAGTGTGTTCTTCCGCATCTGTAAAACCACAGGACAGCCATATGGCTGTCATAGCACCCACAAAGTCCTGAATTGCCCTGGCATAGATATTGAAGTCCTCAAGGACACCAATCCTAAAAGTCTTCAACCTCTGATATTTAAATGAAATAAACTTTGGGGCAGCAAATGGTATACCAACAGAATCTCCAGTATGTCTAGGGCCATCAGCTAGTTGCAAACATCTGGAACTCCTGCTGAGGGAGGAGTGACTCCCTCCTTTCACAACCCTTTAGCTTAGGGTGGTGTTGCAGTAAAACCACAGATGGGCAGATCTGAGGGAGATTCTGCAGGTTCAACTGATCAGGTTTTAGTAATGCAAACCAGAACCTTCCTCCAAGGGAGGATTATGATTATTGCAGACTGACCTAGTACTAGCATAAGACCATCCAGCTTAAGGAAAAGTTGGCATGACTGTTTCCATTACTTAGGCTGGTGTTTTTTTGATCTTTTTATCCTGGAGGAACCCTTGTAATGGTTTCCAGATCTCAGTGAATGCTGCATAAAAATTGGGTCTCCAGTGATAGAAATGTTTTTTCCCCCAATCACAATCTTTTGTGGAACCCCTACAAATCTCTCCAAGGACCCCTGGTTTGAGAAACACTAACAGGCAGAGGAGTAGAGAAACAGATCTTAATCAACTTACCCCTTTCTTTATATGGCCAATATTTTCCCTTCCCTATCTCCTATGCCCTTTAGTACTGGAATAGTGGTGTTGGTGAAATAGCAAAAATAAGTTACTACTGCCTGTTACCATTCTTATCTCTGAAGTCACCCTGCCTCAGGCATATAATAATTAAAAACTAATCGTGTAAGAACAGGCATATTAATTACATGTGCTGGCTACCGAATTCCAAGATGGAAAAATAGACAGATATGAAATTTTAAAATGAAGAATGCTAAGATTATAAACTATAGTGGTTCTGAACCTGCAGTCTGGGGACCCCAGGGGGTCCATGAAGCTCTGCAGCTGGACACTAACAGCAGGGATGCGGCAGTGGGTGTGTGCAGGTGCTCAAACTGCTCCCTCATTTGCAAACAAGGGGGCAGTTTGGGTTTGTGTACACATCTGATGCTGTGTCCTTTTTGTCAGAGATGTAGCAGCAGGGTGTGTGGGTGCCAAGGGACATGGTGGCAGGCATGTATGCATTTTGGCAGCCATACACACACCCCTGCTGCTTCATCCCTGATGAAGGGGACACAGTGGCAGGCATGTGCACGCATGTACACCTAACTATGACTCTGGAGACCAGGGTTTGAATCCCCAATTGGCCATGGAAACCCACTGGGTTACCTCAGGCAAATCACATTCAGCCTCAGAGAAAGGCAAGGGCAACAAATCTTGCCAAGAAAATCCCTGTGATAAGTTTGCTGTAGGGTCGCCATAAGTCAGTTTTTGAAGGGGAGAGACATGCTGGCTAGAAAGAACCTCCACCGGTTAGCAGCATTTTGTTGTTGTGTGCCTTCAAGTCACATCTGATTTATGGTGAACCTAAAGTTACCCTATCACAGGGTTGTTTTTTTGTTTTTTTTTGCAAGATTTGTTCAGAGAGGGTTTGCCTTTGCTTTCCTCTGAGGCTGAGAGAATGTGACTTGCTCAAAGTCACCCAGTATCTGAGAGGGGATTTGAATCTTAGTTTCCTGAAGCCTTAAGTAAGTAAATAAATAAATATTTGACCATTTAAATCTAAATTTAAATATTCAAATATTGAGTTAAGTCTTGGGGGTCCCCTGCAACAAATTATATTTACAGGAGGTTCCTGATAAAGATGAAGAACCACTGCTATAGAGTACTAAATTTTAAAAAAGCAGATACGACATCTTGCGGGGTTTTTTTGCTTGTTTACCAGCCTTGAGAGTTCACTTAAGCATTAGTCATTTGGCTATTAGAACACTTTAAACACCCCCAGCATCTTGCCTTCTTTCCAAAGTAAAGTGTCTGTGTAGCTACAAAAGATATTGGAACTAGGAGAAAAGTAATCCGTTTGTAAATAATCCATTTGCTGGCATAGGCCTAAATACGTTAGAAGCACCAGATTCCATCAGATTCCATCTGATCTTGGAAGCCAAGCAGGGTCAGCACTGATTAGTAGTTGAATGGTATTCACCAATGAATACCAGCTGCTGTAGGCTATGTTTCAGAGGACAGAACAGACAAAACCACCCCTGAATATCCCTTGCCCAAGAAAACCCTATGGGGCTGTCATAAGTTGACAGACAACTTGGAAACACATACACACAGTGTTGAATTATTATTTTTTTAATGGCCAGATCAAGCATCCTTCCACACAGTTATTTCTCAATTCTCTACCTTCAGGGAGCCCTTTCCTAGATCCTGGAAAAGCTACTTGTTTGGATCATAGCCTCCAGAACCCCACAGTTAGCAGGTCCCATGCTAGCGGGGGTATTTTGGAAATTGCAGTCCAAAAATCTAACTTTTCCAGTTTCTGTCATCAAGGAACTTCTGCACACATACCACACAAGGCCGGTATACCATAGTGAATTCTGGGGCATGTTCTAAAGTAGTTCGCTTCAGTCTGTGAGAGGGGCCATTGTTCTCTGTTGAAGAACATGGCTACATACACAAACTCCCAGATGGTAGCCACTGTGGTACCTTCATATCAGGCAGAGAAATATGCCCTTCTGAAACTGTGGGACATCCCTGTGAATCAGTGTAGACAGTGCTGAGCTAGAAAGACAAGCAATCATCTGAATTGATAATGGGAAGCTTCCTATAGTTTTTTTCAGACATCTGCTCTACGTTTAATGCCTACTCTGTGGCATGGGACCATTTCTATTTGTTTCTGTAGAGTACGTCAGAAAATCTCTCTTATTCCCCTCTCCTATTTTTTCCTCCTCTTACTGTACAACTTCCATCTTTTCTGCTGTACTCTATCTCCTTCTTTGGAAAGACAAACAAAGACAAAACGCAAAGACAAATGGTGGTAACAGAGGTGCACCTTGAGTGATTCACCTTAGTTGGAACCAATGCCCACTTTGGGGGCCTGACCAATTAATCGAAGAACCACATTGCAGGTCATTCACATATCACATAGAGCATTGACCAGGAGCCCTTTCACACTACTAAGTTATGCCACTGTGATTCCATGTTAACAGCCATGGCTGCATCC
This sequence comes from Ctenosaura bakeri, assembly GCA_948474755.1. Classification (NCBI taxonomy): domain Eukaryota; kingdom Metazoa; phylum Chordata; class Lepidosauria; order Squamata; family Iguanidae; genus Ctenosaura; species Ctenosaura bakeri. The sequence continues at coordinate 1,197,572 of CAOLHI010000028.1, read as the reverse complement.
TACGGAATCCTGAGGTTTGTAGTTTGGTGAGTGGAGTTGCCAGATTTCAAGGACTGGGCCTTCTGTTTTCATGGGTCATCTCCAGGTGGAAGATGTGGGTGCAAATCTCCAGTTTTGGTGGGCTTAGCTCTGGACAAGAATGTGCTGTGTGCGAATCTCCAGTTCAGCTAGGAGAGCAGCAGCTTGTTAAATTTTGCATGGATTAATTGATGCGTTGTTGCAACTTACAAAGGCTCTCCCAGGGGTGGTCTATGTACTTACTTCATTAGCTTTCTTCTTTCCTCCCAGCTGCTGTGGTGCCAGGCAGAGCTCACCATCTGTTCTGTTCAACATCTACCTTCTGGCTAGAAGCAAGAAGGCTAGATTTAATTTATTTATCCTCTCTCCCCAAGCAGGTAAGCAACTGCAGGTGGTACTTAACATGACATCAGAGGGGCCATCTCTTGGGTTTTGGCTCTGAAAATCCAGGGCCTGGGATGATCCTGAAGTGGGAACACTTACTACTTTCCAGGTCTTGAGAAAATTGGCACCAGTTAGGTGCCTTAAAATTAACAGTAGTGTTGTCATTGACTTCAGTGGGATAGGAGCTGGACAGATCAAAAAGAATTGATTGGGAATGGAGTGGGAGAAGAAATCCCTATGTCCCATGGTTTGTGGTTGACAGATAAGGTCTTGCTGCATAACCCAATTTATGTTTGGAAGTTACGTTGTTGGACCGCAAATCACAGAATACCCAACCAGCATGGCACAGCATGATGTTTCACAGGTATAAATCAATGGGATTGTGTAGGGAACTGTGGCAGGCAGACTAGGGTGAGCTGTTTTGGAGACAGGGTTTCCAGATTTCATGGCTGGACCCTCTTTCTAATCCTCAAGTGTGAGGGAGGACTCTCAGAGTGAAAGCTCTACTTCAAAAAGTGTGCACATACATATTTTTCTCATTTGTTTGACTTGTGCCTAAATCTTGTCAGTCCCCATTAGAGCAGATTCACTGAATGAACAGGATTTACCCAAATATTGACTGACCATTCAAAAATGGATTCAGTGGGTCTATTCTAGATGAGAGTAACCAACAGGATTCTAGCGTTGATGTTTTTAATCGAATAGCATACTCTATGCAACATGACTGATGCTTAATATAATCATGCTTAATTATATCACCAGAGGCTGCCCCTTGTAACATCATCCCAGTGGCATCCCCAGGGCCTGTCCCCAGTTGCACAGATGTCATCCCTACATCTCAGGTTTTGGCCTTGAAATCTCAGGGATTATTAAGACACTAAAGCTGTCTGGTTGAGAATTCTAAATTTTACCCCTAAACTGCAAATCATAGGATTCCACAGGATGGCAGTTAAAATGGAATTATAGCGCTATAACTGTGTAAGTGCAAAAAGGTCTCATGTTTATTGAGCTTTGTCATTTTACCATATGGACAGTACAGCTTGAAATAACCTGGAACTCTCTTGCAGCTACATACTGTCTGGTTCAGCCATAACAGGAATCCATGGTTTCCTGCTATGTGAACATGCCATTGCCAGCCTGAGGCTCAAATACTCCATTCCTCACTCCCCTGCCTCTAATTTTCTTTTGTAAACTAGAGGAGAAGGTTGAAAGTTTCTTTCCATGTTACATCTGCACTTGGGGAACTGTGATTTGTTTAATTAAAGGAACAGCTGAGGATCAGAAACCATTGTTTGATCTGGGTTTATTCTCTTTAATTAGAGGTTAAAGAAATCACAGTTCTCTGACACTGGACAGAATAAAGAATCATGGTATATTTAAGGCTGGAAGCAAAATCTTCTGATCTGTTCATGTGGCATGTGAGAAAACAGGAGAGAGAAATGGAGACATGTTAGCCTGAGACTTGTCATGCTTCAATATCACAGGCAACCATAGTTACTCATTATGTCTGAATAGTTCAATGTGCAGTTGTATGCATTATGAAATTATATTGTATAGAAAAATTTCTCTTTCACCCACATTTTCTTTTTATCACATTTCAGTAATCGTTTTTATAGAGTGAACAATCATGATTGTATCAGCAATGACTATGGACTCAATCTGTCCTCTTTAAATTGCCCTTTTGCCTTTCAATCTGCTTTCTTAATAGCCCAGTATGTGCCAGTGTTCAGTGTGGGTGAAAAATCACTCAGTAACAGGATAACAGGAATTGAGGGCAATGGCACCCTGGTGTATTATATATGTTGTGTAGGTGTGCATGCTAAACTGCGTCTGTGCTGGCAGCATGAATTTAGTAACACTAAGCATCTCTTCTATTGGTAGCAAACCACAAACTCACTTTACAATAGTTTCAGTCATTTTTGAAATAATTATCTCACATTATCATAAAGCTTTGTCGTTGGTGTGTGCCTTCAAGTTGTTTCTGACTTATGGTAACCCTAAGTTGAACCTATCATGGGGACTTCTGGGGCTGAGAGTGTGTGATGTTCCCAAAGTCATACAGTGGGTTTCTGTGGTCAAGTGTGGAATTGAACCCTGGTCTCCAGGGTTATAGTCTAATGTCTCAAACCACGACATCACACTGGCTCTCGTTATAAAACTACACAAAGCTTAATAGGCTGCTTCACTCTGTGCAGGCACTCCTGGATGGAGTTCCAATTCCATGGTCAGGGCTGGTTATGTGGAAAGGATAATTTGGATCATTTGGGAATGGACAGAAAAATGTGTTCCTCTTCGTTTTGCTGTGGATAGCTTTTGATACTTGCTGTGCGGGACTATTTTAGCAGCCTGACTTGCACAATATACATTTAATTTCTAGTCACCATTATTTACTTTACACAACTATTTGCATGCGGAAAATGCTGATTTATTGCTTTGTAAATTCTGCTACTTCAAATTGATTTGCTTATTTAGCAAATATTTCTTACAGTGATTTGAGCTGTTAATAACATCCATTGTGCTGTGATATCTCTGCAAATTAGATATAGTGATTATGACTAACTATGAATCTCTGGTTAAGCTCACAGGGAAGATTTGGGAGAAAGTGTAAAATAGAATAGAGGCATACTGCAAGAAAGCCTTATACTGCCAACACTTTTATTGTTCTTCTAGCAAATGGGACATGGGATATCAAGCAAATGTTTGATTGTGTTACCAGGCCATATGCCCCGCACTTTGATATGGTTTAATTGGCATAAATATAAATTATATACAGCTATGGCTGCAGGGCCATGCTGGCTGAAAGGAAGGACTGGTTGAGCACGTGCAAGAACTAGGTCAGGCAGGACCTCAAGCTATGGCCCGGTCATAGTTAAGAAATCATCAGGGAACTCCAGCAACAATGGACTTGCAAATGTCCGTTGACTTAACCTCCAGAAACAATGGAACTTGAAACTACTAACAATCTTCAACCCTCTTCCCACTCTCATCAGTCCTTTGTCACCTAAAGCTAAGACCATTATTCTGTTCCAGACCCCATTGTTTGTGCTATCGGAGAGCCATTAACACCTTTGCCTTCCAGGCAAGTACTTTTGGCATACTTGCCATCACTCTGCCACTCTGATTCCCTTGGATCTCTAGTCAGAGCCATCATCACTTCTTCACTTCTTTTCTGCTGAATTGGTAAATATCACCCACTTTGCCCTAAACTATTGCTATCCAAACTTTTCCTCCAGTTAGCCTTTTGTGATTGCAAGACTGCTTGGATCTTGTGTGTGTGTGTGTGTGTGTGTGTTAATTCCCCAATAAAACAAACAAGTTTATTTTTGAAACTCTGCATGGTACCTCCCTGCACTAGTACCTGTATACCTAGGTGTAAAAGATCTCATAAGGTTACCACCCTCTTCCAGGCCTCCTCTTTGAGCTAATATTCCCTATCTTTTTAAGGAGGCAGTGGCATTGCAGGCAGACCTCTGAGTCACTCATGTTTTGGGGTAACAATCAGAGCAGTATTTTCCTACAACCTACCATTTCATCCTTCCAAAAGTTTTCCTTCTTCAGAATTCATGCATGTTTGTGCTATGCTTAGAAACTGTGAAAAAATATTATTAAAAATAGTATCGTACAGTTCATGCAACCCATTCCAAACCTTTGTCACAATATTTTGCAAACAACCTAATAGTTCCCTTAAAAAAAATGCTAGAGAATGCCAAATATATATACAATCTCTGGTTCTGTGAGAAGGAAGGAAATAATGCCTACAGCAACCAAATTATTAATGGCTTAAGGGGCCTTAGGAAACTTGTGAGAAAGAAACATGAGAATTATTAATGCTGTAAAGCAGTAAACACTCTGTGTGGTATTCTGCTCAGGAAAGGCTGCTGCTGCAGCAAACGAATATACTCCAAGTCAGGGTCAAACACAGTACATAATATACTTTCCAAATAAACACAACCAGCTCATTGAATTCTCTTACATAAGTGCCTTCAGTCATTGTCCAACTGACCCATGCTGCTAGGCGAACACAAAGACCACCATCCAGCCATTTTTCCGGTTCAGCATTCAGAAGTCCTTTTGATTTGAAGTGAAAACATTTAAGCAGTTACTTAAGACTCCCTTGAAATTGATGGTACTCAGACAGAGGCATGGAAATAAATGGTTACAAATAATTAATTGCTTATAAGTAATTATTTTTTCCTATTATCAAAGGAACACATAAGTTACATCACCATTGTAGCTTAATAAGGGAGAATTTCCCCCCATCTATTTTGCGGTAGAACTGCAACCTCTTTGTGGCCACTACAGTGATGGGGTTAAAGAGACTGACAAAATGGTGGGGGAGGAATATCACATGGTTCAAGTGCTGACTCGTCTTGTACCTTATGCGGCTTCTTCATGCTCTGTTGTGGGCATTGAGGTGGTAACAAAGTCAATCAGAAGACTGTATGTTGTGTACCAAAGGCCAGTGCTACTTTGAGAAATGGCAAAATAGTTACTTTTTAAAAGTTTCACTATAGTAGTACCTACTTTTTTTTTTAGATCACAGGGCGATAACTAGTTTCTTCGGTTCAGGCAAAAAGAGATTAAATAATTAATGTCTGTAATCAAAATATCCACCCATTCCATCCAGCTGAGAAACCTCTGAGCCTTCTGACTGAGACCATTTTCCTTCTGCCCAGTTCTAGGCAAAAAGAAAGAATTTTCTTGCCCCAAATGAAAGGTTCAAACTTGCACTGTTCTGTTTCACACATGATTCTTGTAATAATCAATATGTCAAGCTTGTTTTTACATCTCTAAAGAATTTTTTAATAACTCTTGCTGGAAAGAGGTCAGATATTGTTGAAAGAATTTCACTTTCTTTGCCCAAAGATACCATATTGTACTGCAGATATTTCCTTTGCACTTTTAAAGTTTTCTCCATGCCTTGAAACTATTGGTCATAATAAAAGCAAGAAAGACTGCAAATAGTATTTTTTTTTAATCTGTATTTTAAAATTGGCATTGTATATTCTAAGTCAGGAATGAGGATTGAAATGAATTCCTGGCCTCTGTATATGTTCAGAGGAAGGAGTTTCATCTTCTGACACTATCTCTTGTTTCATTTTGGACTGTCTCATCATAGAGTTTTCATGGTAAAAGGCATTCAAAAGGGGTTCACCGGTGCCTCTTTCTGTACAGTACTAACAACTATTAGCTATGGTGCTACTGTTGTTGTCTCCGAGAGATCCTCTGCTTGTGTCACCCCATATGACGCCCAACTACTGCTGCTGCTCAGGACTTTTTTTGACATATTTAGTCTGGCTCCTTAGCAAAAGCTTGTCTGACATGGGAGACCCTACTAGCAAGACTGCTACCATCAGCATATCTTCATGCCTCACAGAATACATTGTATTAAAATCACCATTGTCATCCTAATCATCAACAGCATTATCATCACTATCCAACTGAAGCAGGTAACCACCTGACTACTATGAAAACAATGGCAAAACAAAAATGGAATATTACAAAATGTTAGCAAATGGAAAATAAATATAATTCCTATGTTAAGCAAAGGGAGAAGGCATGTAACATCCTGTTAAGTGAATGTAAGGGTGCCTATAAAGTTTCCTAAGACACCTGCCTTTCTACTTAACACAACTGGAAAATCTAACATAAAGATATGGACTGCAGGCAAAACACTCCAACATAAAAAGAATCTCCTGGAATTAAGATGGATAATGAGGTGGTCACATTTGCTAATAACAGTAAGTGACTGTAAAAAGTTATAAAAACATTTCTCTAAACTGGAAGGATGGGCTTTAAAATGGAAAATGAAAATTCAGTGAAAATACCTTATATGAACTGGTAACAACTGACTAAAGAGTCTGGGGATTATGTTTGGCATTGCTAGGAACATGTCAGCCCCCTGTGTGGTTGGTGTTTGTTTGTTTGTTTTAAAGCACAAATTCCAGCTTCCATCAGGAACTGGTATGGGTGATAGTAGGAATCCTGGGAGAAAGTTAGTCAATTCCTTTTCGTTTGGAATTGAAAGGAACAGGAACTTGTAGTACCTTTGAGACTGAGAGGAAGAAGTTGACAGCATAAGTTTCCATAGACTTAAGACTACTTCATCAGATGCAGTTCTTGGTTTATGAAATTATGAACTCTTTTCTGCCTGGTGTGATTAACCACATGGGCACTGGTGATGCAGAAGGTGAGGTCAGATGTGTGAAAGACGGTAGAGTGCATGGTAAACAGGGTAATGATTAAATAGGCAAGACAAATGAGATGAAGATGTAAAAAATAGGATTGCAATGGGAAGAGGCCTCAGATCCTACAGAAAAAATACATAGTATTGAATAGTCAGGGTGGTACATGCTGCAGTATTTTTGATCTCTATGTATGGTTTTGAAAGCTAGACAGTGAAGAAAGCTGAAAGGAAGAAAATCAGCTTGTTTTAAATCTAGTGCTGGAAGAGAGTTCTATAGATACTATAGAGTGATAAAAATACAAACAAACGAATGAGTTCTAGAACAAATTAGGAATGAAGTCTCACTAGAAGTCAAGTTGATGACACTAAGGCTTGTGTACTTTGCTCATATCAAGATGATATGACTCATTAGAAAAGACAATAATGATCAGTAAAGTGGAAGGCAGTAGGAACAGAAGAAGACTGTATTACAGGTGGATTGAGTAAGTCAAGGAAGTCATGGCCCTGAATTTGTAAGAACTGATCAGGAAATTTAATTATAAAGTATCTTGAAAGCTTTTCATTCACAGTCTCCATAAGACAAAGATGACTTGATGGGCAATTTTTAAAAAATGGAAGCTCAGAGGCCACAAGTGGTCCCCCAAGATCTTTTTGGCATCTCAAATAACACCCCAGGACACCCACATTTTTGCAATATTTTAAAATTGAAAATGGAGGCATAGGAGAAATTTCTCCATATCCCCCAAGCTTTTCAAAACCCAGAAGAGCCAGATGACTTCTGGTTCACCTTCTGGTGGAAAAATCCAGACACCTCTCTTAGGCTTAAAACAGCCAGGTGAGGGCACTAAATATGGTGAAGTTGCTTTCCATGGTCCAATTCCATTAGGTAAAATTATGGTGCAGTGGCATACCCTCCAAAATTTCACAGTTGTAAACCAGGACGTGTGTTGCCAAGCAACCCCAGAGTGTGTTCAAGATGGCAAAAGTTATTAATGAGGAAAAACACAAAAGATAGAAGAGGCTGCAGCAATTTGCTTTTGCTTGAACCTATTGGGAAGGGTAAGATTCTTCTCCCTCCTCTCCACTGTCCCTATTGAGTTTTGTACTTTGAACTCAATTTGCAACAATTGAAATAAACTGAGGTCAAAGGTGGAAAGTGGAAGGAGGAGAAAGAAATCTGGACATTTTAAAAGCAGTATCAAAAAAAACCAGATGGCAGATGATTAATTAGGATTGTCCTTGCAAAACTGGAAAAGTTGGAGGGTATGCCTGAGAGGGCATGGTTTCCCAAGCTCCCATAGAAGGCCAATACAGCTCACCAACACCTGCCTACCTCTGGCTGAAGGCCACCACTTGTTTGATCTTAATTCAAATGGTTAACTTTAGAGCTTATTTAAATATTGTTGTATATTTACACCATGATTAAAGAAATAAATGGCTTTCAGGTGCTTTTTATTAATAATATTATTAAATACATGCTTATTCCTCTTCCCAACTACTCTGTGCATTCTTGTGTGTACTGACTCGCCCCAACTCCCCCATCTTATTACTTGGTGCATTTTTTTCAGGAATGGAAAGAAATGAAGACAGCTGAGTTTTGTTCTTTGAATCTCTGTGAAGAACTTCTTAACACTAGTAAAATAAGAACATTTTCATTACAGAGTGCCCTAATAGCTTGCTTTTCCGAGCACACGGAAGAAGGATTGCATTGAGCAGATAATTTATTATAAAAACAATCTGTTCCATTTTTTAAGGTGGCTGTTCTACTTGATAAGCTGTAAATGTGATCTGATATTTTGTATTCTGCTCAAGAGAAGAAAGTATGTGAGCCCTTAAATATCTAGATATGTTTTTGTGCCAGTTTTATCGATGAGTCAGGTTTAATCACCCTGCTTGAATTCAAAACAGAGAATCATGGTGGGGGGAACAGCAAGAAGAAAGCCAAATACACCCAGATACAATCTTGTGACAAGATTTTTTAAAGTGAATAAATCAATCAGCAGAGACTGAAAATCTTCAAGGAATTACAAGACTTTAATAACAATTTTTGAAGAATGTGGAATACTGGATTTCTTTCTTTCTAAATTGACCCCAAAGTTTCTCATCAGGTATCTATTGTTCAAATTCCTCAAAATATCTTAGAAGCTAAGCACAGTCAGGTCTGGTTAGTACTTGGATGGGAGACTTCCAATTAATACAAGGTGCTGTAGGCTATATTTCAGAGGAAGGAACTGACAATTCCACCTCTGAGCATTCCTTGCCTAAGAAAACCGTATGAAAAGCATGGGGTCGCTGTAAGATGACAGGTGATTTGGAGGCACGTACGACACATCTTCAGTAGATCCCAAGATCAAGTGCAGATATAAAATAATCAATGTTTTACCCTTAAGAGATCCATAGGCTCTTTTATCTTGTTGGCAGCTCCCACCCCCACAGAGAAGCCAGCTACTGTATATTTCTCTTCTTCCTTAAATGATATGGCAGAAAATAAATATTGAATGAGAACTCTTCCAGTACTTCTTGCATTTCATGACTAATTGGTCTCCTGTCTCTCTGTATATAACATTTCTCTTTTTATTGAAAATCTTGCTAATGTTTTGCCATACATAACCATTTCTCTAGCAGAGTCCCTCCTTCTAAACCTTTTACAGGTACTGTAGGCTTTACACCATGCATCAAAAGCTGTATAAGAAGAAGCTAGTCGATTCAGACCAAAGGTCTATCTAGGCCAACATTCTATGCAGACAGACCTATCGGTTGTCCATGAGAAGCTCAGCTCAGCAGGACAGGAGTTTAACTCCACCATCTTGTGTTCATTAGCAATTGGTACACAGAGGAATACTGCCTCTGATATCAGAAGTGATATATTGCTATCCTGACTAGCCATCCTCTGTGATTTTATCCAATCCCCCTTTAAAGCTATCCAAGCTGACAGCCATCACTTTGTGGCAGTGTGTTCCACAGTATAACTATGTGCTGTGAAAAGAAGTACACTTCCTTTTATCTGTTCAGAATCTTCTACCATTCAGTGAATGACCCTGGGTTCCAGTATTATGATAAGAGAAAACCTTCTCCCTATTAACTTTCTCCATACTGTGTATGGTTTTATACTACCCTGTGCAGATCCAGCATGGTGAAGTGGTTAGAGTGTTAGATGAGGTCTCTGGGATCCATGAGATCTTTGCTCAGCTGTGGGGTACCCTCCAGCATTTCAGAAATGAAAACTGGGAAACATGTGACCAAACAACATGACAGTATGGTGAAGATTTATTTAAGGATGGTTCAGTCATAATGGATCGGAAAAGTAAGTTGCAAGGAGGCAAAACTGATACCGCCTTTCCTGTACATGTTGAATCTTTCCACCTTAAAAACAGTCCTATATTTCCTGAAAGCACTCCTGCCTAATCTTAGTGAAGTTGTAGCAGAGAAGGTGTGATGTTCCAGATCCACAGAGTACAAGCATGTCATATGATCAGGTGAAATGAGGGGATAGAATGAGCCACTTGCCACATTTTTCTGCCCCCACACTGAGTGGGAGAGTGCCTGCCATTCACGGGTAATTGTCACCAATTTTCTGCATTCTTTTATGAGAGCTTTTAAACCATGTGTTCAATTATTTATAGGTTCATCATTGCAATAGATGGCTTTAAGATCCCGGAGTCTTATTCAGCCCCAAAGGAACAGACTGTATTTCTCTGCCACACACCTCTGTTCACAAAAGTAGTAAGATGAATCCTAGAGGCTTGGTTCCGAGTAGAAAAATACATAAGATCTCAGTTGTAGAAGACTTTTTATATATATAAAAAAAGTCTGTTTGACTTCTTGAACTTGCTTATGCTTTTGCAGGAATTCTTTTTTAGCAAGAAAGAGGGTAAAATTCTTCTAGTTTCGTTAGCTTTGTAAAAAGAATATTCTTTTATCCTTAAAAAAAATCCTGTCAATCATCTCTGATATTTCCATTCCAGAGCTTTGTGGACTTTGGCTCTAAGACAAGGATTTCCAAATAGTGTGTCGCTTGAAGTGTGTAGGTGTGTCACCTCCCTGGGCTGGGAAAGACCCCCCCCCAGCTTCTCCTGCTGCCGCCACCGCAGCAGGCCAGGGTCAGATAAAAGAGCTACCTTTCCTGCTGCTGCCACCCTTGCCGGGGTCTTTCCTTGGCAAGGGCAATGGCAGCAAGCCAGGATCAGGTGGGGGTGCTGCCTTTCTTGCTGTTTAACCTCTGGTTTGCTAGTAAAACTGAATTACAGTGTTGCAAAATGATGCATGCCCAAAAAGTTTGTCACCAACATGAAAAGTTGGGAAAGCTCTGCTCTAAGAACTTGCTAATGCTGGCTGGAAGGATTCTGGGAAATATAGGTCAAAAAATTAACTTCTCCAAGCTGTCAGCATGATATTGCTGTCAGAATAGCAGGCCTTGGGGGAGAAAAACCCCTACAAAGGAAGACTGGAAAGACAGACAGCAGAACTGGAATATATCCACAAACCCAAGTCCATTGACAGTGGGTTGAACAGAGACAGTGGTCTCCTGACACAGTATACATATTATTACACTACTTAACACCCCAGCCTCAGGGGGATTCTCTTGCCCAGTTTATCAGATCTCCTTTCTGGTCCAACACCATACTACATTCCAATAACTTGCTCCACTCACTATTCATATGGTTATCTGCTCACCTTGGCTTTAGGCAAGGCCTCCTGCCTCATCCCTGCCACCAACCATTGTTATAGCTGATCTTGTCATCTCATCACTGTACTTGCAAGTTTTACATTTCTGTTCCTATTCACACATATAATTTGCTCATAAAGGTCTGCTGCTAGGCACTTCAGCCCATGCCTCTGATGAAGTAGACTAAATCCACAAAAGCTTATACCACCAACTTTTTCTCAGTATGCAAAGATCCTTTTGCATACTTTTCCGGACTAACACTGCTATGTCAGCATTGCTGTTTCAAGTTAGTCAGCCCACTGGCTCATCAAGCCCAGTTTGGTTAATTCTCACTAACAGGATTGCAGGCAAGATTCCATACCTTCCAACAATCCTGATTGGGCAGACAGTCCCAATTAATTCTCTGCTATCCCACTTGTTCACCTGCTTTAAAAATGTCCCATTTTCTTTCTCCTCTTCCCAGCTTCTCCATTTGTCCTCAGCTTATTTCAGTTGCTGCAAACTGAGTTGAAAGAGCAAAAGTAGTTTGCACTCAATTAATTCAGCAGGGAGAAGAGGAATCTTGCCCTTCCTAGTGGACTCAGATAAAAGCAAACTGCTGCAGCTTTTCCTAGGTTGTGTGTTCTTTCTCGTTAATTTTAGCTATCTTGATTACACTGTGATTTTGCTTGGCTATCTGTGTCCTAGGTTTCATCTGTGAAATGTTGGACAATATGGGATACTTTCCTACGCTGACTTGAAGATTCCTGGTCTCTCCCCAGAAACTAACCAAGCCCAACTCTGCCAAGCAAGATTGTTTGAGTACAGGATGTATGTTGGACAACAGATTTACTCAAAGATGCCTGATATTCAAAGAGTTATGATTAGAGTTGTCCCACCATATTTGTGTGGTTAGTGGTGCAGGATGCTGCGAAGTGGAAAAAACAGGAATATTTCTAGGCCTGCTCAAACCATATTTAATAAACATAAAAAATGATGATCTGCAGATTCATCCACCATGGATTCAAATGTACAGTATACAATATATTTGAATCTGCAATGGCGAGCACACCAGCTGCTTGGTTCTGCCATGGAGGTGGCGAGATTCCTTCACAAAGTGGAAGCAGGTGGCTGGTGAGGCTTCCTGCCACCTCTGCTGCTGCCCTGAACTATTTTAAATAGGGACTTACTTGCCTTGCTTTGCATTCATCATCTCTAACAATCTCTCACAGTCTTGGGAAGGCTGCAGAGAGACTGTGAACACAACATGAGACTTATTAAGAATGGCATAGGGCAGCGATGGAGGTGGCAGCAAATAGCAGTAATCCATGAATAATCAAGTCCACGGAAGTTAAATGTGGGAATGAGGGCAATTGTAGAGTCAAGGAAAAGAAGCCAAATCAAGATTAAAATTTATGCTTCAGGCTCACAGCACCCAACTTAAAAATCCATTCTGCTTCCTTCTGCAACAATAATGTGTTTTAATTAAGCCAATTGTGCAATTTTGTCAATAACTGAAAATTTAAAATCTGTATATCTATGGGAGCACTCAAAAATGGTTCAGTAAAGGTGCATCCATAAATCTTTTTGAGCTGGGATTGATGTTCTATAACACACATTCTAATAACCTGCAAGCTCTTTCCAACATACAGTCACTCTGTGAGCACCTAATATAAATCACCTTCTTTATGGCACAATTTGAAAATTTACACAGTTTGAATATACAATCCTGTAAGTACTTCAAAATAGCCATTTGAATGGGCACACAGAATAACCAGTGCAGTTAAAATTTGTCAATTACTTGTAAAGGAATCAGTGCCAGAGTGTACCAGATAGTCTCCAAGGTTGTAAATTCTTTTGAAAGAATTTCAAGGAGGGACACAGAAAGCCAGAAACATATCTTAATGCATGCCAGTGATTGCCTATTGTTTTCATAATTAAAAACACTATATGGGGATACTCAGAGAAACAAGTGATATTGTTGGATAAATTCTTGGCTCTTTATATTTGCACATTGCTGCCTAGTGACCAAATCCTCAGAATTCTCTGCATGTCTGGGCTATTGCATGAGAATCTTGCAACGCTTCCAAGTTTTGTAGGATTGTATATCCCAGCATCCTGAGTGAATACAGCTAATGGTGAGGAATGGAGGGCTGGATGATTTTCACCATTGAACCACACAGTGGTTGCCTAAGCCTGCTGTTTAATAATATATACCAGGCATCCACGGCAACTTTTTGCCATCAATGCATTGTTGTTTGGTCAAAATAGCTCAGTGTCCACATTCAGCAGAATTTATTATTTATTTATTATTTATTTCTGCTGATGTTCTCCATTAGCTATTTAGTTATGTATGTGTAACTAAGGGCTTTTCCGCACTTTGGAGGAGAAATGGGGCAGTCTGGACTGGCACACTCCCCCTGAGAATCCACGTTGGTTCGGAGCTGTCTGTGCCTGCTGTACACACTCTCCGGAGACGAAAATGGAGGCTTCTGGTTGGTGGAGGCTGTCCACCAATCGGAGAAGCTCTCCAGCCGGAAGCCCGCCCCCAGAAGATCTGCAGACTCACACCGGAGCGAGCCTGTAGATCTATACTTTACAGAGCGACGGGCTGGAGCGCACCACAATATTGAAAGTCCTCTTTTAATCGGTCTTTCAATAGCACAGGCAGCCACCAGTTCTGGGCGTTCCGGAGCGGGCTGAAGTCCGGACAAACAGTAAGTAGTCCGAACCCAGTTCGCCCCCAAGTGTGAATGTCCTTGTGGGAGGATGCACCGGCCCATTTCAAAAATAAAATGCGGAAAAGGCCTAAGTAATATCTCCTGGCCCAGCCTCCCAAGCCCATCTTAACAGCCAGCAGCTTCACTGGGATCTTCTTAGCCTATGGGGTGGATTGTATGGGAGGAGGTGATCCTGCAGGTAACTTGGACCCAAACTATGTAAGGCTTTAAAGGTAATAATCAACATGTATTTTGCCCAGAAACTAACTTGCAGCCAGTGGAGTGACTTTAATATCGGTGTGATATATTCACTCCTCACTGTACCTGTAATCAATATGGCTGCCATATTTTGGACCAGTTTGAGTTTCTGAACTTGGTACAAAGGTAGCCCAATGTACAGTGCATTGCAGAAGTCCAACATTGAGGTTACTACGATCTTTACTATGCACTACCATCTTTAGGACCTCCAGTTCTAGGAAGGGGTGCAGTTGGTGTATCAGCTGAAGCTGATAAGAAACACTCCTGACTGTCACATCTAACTGTTTGGAAGGAGAGATCCAGGAGCACTCCCAAGTTGTGAACACAGTCTTTCAGGAGGAGTGTGACCCCATCCAGAAATTGTTGACAAACCGCCAACTCCAGATGAGGACCCTTAACAGTAAGCACCTTGTTTGGATTCAATTTCAATTTGTTTTTCTTCATCCATCCCATTATCTCTAGGCTGGGAGGGGTATAGATTCAGTACAGGGGCTTTTCCCCAGATAGTTCCAGTAAGGATAATGGAAGTTCTAATAGTTTTTAAGATAACACTCCAGTACTCTGTCATTCTGCATGCTTGAAACCAAGAGTTTGTCAAACAGACCAGCAATACCAATACCGAAACAACAGGAACAACAGAACTTAATGGTAAATTTATCTAATTAGAAATAGACCAAGTTGGAAAATACTGTATATTAAATTATGGGCTATCTTTTGTTCCTAAACCGAAATATAATCCTTTACATACTAGAAGTGATTTGTTCAAACTCATTAGATTAATTAAATTACACTGTACATTTGGCCAGCATAGACAGGAACCTGAAAATAAGTTCAGAGTGAAATTAAAACACACATCAATTATCTCTAATAATTTTATCTTTGCTTTTGAGGAATTAGTCATCAAGGATATTAATAAGTTGGAAGATGGTTGCAAATCTCCTTGGTACAATCTTACTCATCAAGAAAAACAGGCTTTAAAGGACTTTTTCCAAATCCAGATATAGTTATTAAACCAGCTCATAAAGGGGGAGCCATTGTTATTTTGAACAAATGTGATTACTTAAAGAGGTACACAGATAACTACAGGATGCTGATAACTATCAAAAATTAAATAATGACTCAACATTTTCTATTAAATTTTTGATCAAAATTACTGTGCAAGAAGCTTTATCTTTGAGATATATTAATTCAAACATTGCTGATTTTCTATTGATTCCCCCCCACACACATGTTCCCATTTTTTATATACTTTCAAAAATTAACAAACTTGGTTTCCCTCCTCCAGGAAGACCTATAGTTTCAGCTTCTGGTTCTGTTTTAGAACCCCTTGCAAAATATCTGGATTCTTTTCAGGTTCCTTTGGTTTTTCAAACAGCTTCATATATCAAGATCACATCACATTTTATACAACAAATAGAGAAATTAACAGTTGTAGATCAGTCCCTATTTAGTCACTCTGGATGTAAATTTATTATATACCTCAATTCCTCATAAGGAAGCCTGCTTAATCATTTCACAGTGTTTGAATCTCATAAATCTTGCTTTTCTCCCACTCATTTTCTTTTAGATATTCTTGAAATACTATTTGAAAACATATTTTTGGTTTGGTTGTGAATATTATTTACAGGTTTTCGGAGTGGCTATGGGCGGCCTGGTAGCACCAAGCATTGCTAACTTAAATATGACATTTTTGGAAGATCACATCATCTTGAACTCTACAGTTAACCCTTTTAAATACCTGTTTCTTTTTTATGGTAGGTACATCAATGATATTTTTGTTGTTTTCCAAGAGGTCACTGGAATAATTTTTTAAAAATTCAGATTAATATAATCAATCTACAAATTAAATTCATATGCCATTACAATCAAAAGTCTTGCCCTTTCTTGGGTGTCAGAGTCATGATAAAAAAAATACAATTATAGTATCTAATTATCGGAAACAGACAGGAATTCCTTACTACATTATCAAAGTTGTCATTCTCATTCCCTCATGATAAACCTATTGTATTCCCCTAGCTTTTGACACTCCAGAGGAACTGCACACATAACAGCCAATTCAAAGTTGATGCAGATTCATTTTTAAACATGTTGTTAACTTGAGGTTATCCTAGATAAATATTGAAATAATCTCTAATTTGAGCTGTAATATAAATAGGCAGGAAATATTTCAGCCTAAATTAAAATCCACTCAGGATCAGATTATTTGGTCCATTGCTTTCAATTCTCTTGCACAGAAAATCAAAAACATCATTTTCAACCTTTGGCATATTGCTATATTATGGGATGCAGTTCCCTTCCTATCATTGCATTAGTCCATACAGACATCTACACATCTGCCTGTTTACCTTCTTCATGGATTGATCATTACAAGTTTGGAAGGCGTTCATGTTGTCCCCAGTCTAAATATCAAACAGTTCATTCATCTAAGTAATAAAACTTATAAACTCCATTCTTTTTAATTTGCCAGATGACCCTCTTGATTTGCTTCTGCAAAATGCTCTATGTGGGTTAGATTGGCCTATCTCTAGGTCACATGTGATTGAACACAAAAGTAACATCAGAAATAAGGCTAGAGGTACTCCCCTTTATGATCATTTTTATGTTAAAAATTGTAATCCTGGTTCCTTTAAATTTCATGTTATTGAAATTGATCCCAATCAAAATGTAAGTGCTGTTCTTTTAAGAAGAGAAGCCTTTTGGTGCTTCTGGCTAAATACTTCTGTTCCTTGAGGTCTTAATTAACATGTGGATTTTAGCTGTTTCTCGTGAATAAGCTGTGCTTAACTACTCCATGATAAATGAGGTAAAATCTTTTAGTGGCCAGCATGTTGGCAAGTTGTTCATGAGATGACATTCTAAAATGGTTGTTTTGTAATATGTGAGTACATGTACACATCTGCCTGTTTACCTTCTTCATTGATTGGTCTTTACAAATGTGGAAGATGTTCATGTTGTCCCCAAAATCTAAATATTAACCAGTTCATTCATCCTGCAACCAACTAACCTTATAAACTCCAGTCTATTTTCAACTACTAAAACAAGTTGGATCATCTACAATTTGATTTTCTCACACAAAATGCTGTACGTGGATCAGACTAACCAGTCTCTTAGCTCACATGTCATTGAAAACAGAAGTAAAATTAGAAATGAAACTAGAGACATTCCCCTTTATCATCATTTTACATTAAAAATTGCAATCTATGCTTCTTTAAATTTTGTGTTATTGAAATTTCAGATGTTTATCTCTATCAAAATGAAGAGTACTGTCTTTTCAAGAAGAGAAGCCTTTTGGGTTCTTCTGGCTAAATACTTCTGTTTCTTCAGGACTCATATGGATTTTTACTGTTTCTTATGCATCAGCTCTGTCTAACTACATTATAATTGGGGCTAAAAACTTTTAGCAGCCATTATGTCAGGAAGCTATTTTGAAATAATATTCTAAAATGGCTGCTTTATAATATGAATATATTTAATATTGTTTTTGTTTATGTTGAAAGTGTTTAATCATGTTAAATATTTAAGAAAAACAGAATTAAACACTTTCAACATAAAGAACAATATTAAACATACTCATACTATAAAGCAGCCATTTTAGAATAAATATTTATTATATCAAAACTATGTTAATGTCCTTTAGGGAGATTGGTGACCAAAACAGTGGCTTCGTAATATTGAGATTGTGACTGATGAGGATGTCACATCGAAACATCTGTAAATTGTCCTGGGGATGGTCATGCCTCCTCATGGAAAGTGACTCCTTCTTGGGACTGCTTATGGAAACATTCACTTGTATTGACTTTTCATCTGTTTATGTTGACTTGGCCATACTGACTTCTTTTATGATATTTTCCATTGCATTATTGATGCTAATATTTTACTGTAGTGATTTCATCATGGCATCTTCTATGTATTTATTGATTGTTCAGAGGTTAAGAGTCTATATATGATTGTTCTTTTGTTGTATCTTGCATTTTCTATAAAATCGACAGTACTTTGAATCTAGTCAAAATAGTTAGTTGTCAGCCCTATTTGTGTGTGTATTTCTAGTTACTCTTTGTTGAAGTGGGTTCTGGAGTTACCCACATTTACCTTCTTATTTACACCAATCTGTAATTTCATACCCATTTTTTTCCAAGTTATTGCTCCTTGTTCTGTCATACCCCTGCCACCCAGAGATGGAATAGCATGTCCTTCTCCAAAATGCTTCAAAGATGCTTGCTCCCAGTCCATGGGCAAATAGCTACATGTAATAGAGGGCATATATTCAGCATGAAGAGGATTGTTCTCTGACAGTCCTCTTCATCTTTAGCCACATTGACCAGAACGATAAATGGAAGTGATGCTACATCACTTCTGATGCACCTCACCGTGGTCCATGTAGGGCTTGTGGACACAAAAATTGCTACAGAATTACCCACCTCTGTTAGAAAGAAGACTTTTCTAAGTAAACCAAACTTTTTGTGTACCACATCTATTCATATTTTTGCTGTGAGCAGCCATCCACCTATGTTTAAGATAGAACATAAAGATGGCACATGTTTGTGTGCAAACACCTTCACATCATCTGTTACATACCCTCCAACTGTCTCAGTTTGGCAGGGACAGTCCTGATTAACCATCTATTGTCCCACTTATTCAGCTGCTTTTAAAATGTTCCAGTTTCTCTTTTCTCTCCTTTCTCCCTTTGTCCTCAGCTTACTCCAGTTGTTGCAAGCTGAGTTCAAAGTGTAAAAGTAGCTTTTACTCAGTTAACTCAGTGGAGGGTGCAGAGAAGAAGAAGTGGAATTTCATTCTTCTCAGTAATCTCAAGGCAAAAGCAAACTGCTGCAGTCTCTACTAGCTTATGTGTTCTTCCTCATTAATAACTTTTGCCATCTTGACCCTACTCTGATATTGCTTGGCCACATGTCTTAGTTTTCATCTGTGAATTGTTGGAGGGTATGCTGTTTGAGTTATAGTATCCCCATAAATTTCACAGGGTTTTCCAAGGTGAGAAATACTCCAAGGTGGTTTGCCATTGCTCTCTCTGAAGCACAGCCTATAATACCTGGTACTTCTCAATGGTTTTCCATCCAGGTACTAGCCAGGCCTGACCCTGCTTAACTTCCAAGATCAGAGGGATCTGATGCTTTCGGGATAGTTAGGCCTTGTGTACAGGGGCCTCCTTTGAAGTACACAGTCCTTAATGAAGGTGTTATTGTAAACCACTTCCAGCACTTAAATTTGGTATAGAGGGCATGACGCCTTCCTGATTAAATGGTTGTTCAGTGGTAGAAGTGGTATACAACATCCTCATTAAGAACTGTATACTTACAAGGGGCAAACAGTACCAGGAATGGATAGTTATGTCTTCTCTTTGTTTTATCTGATCTGTTTTGTCTTCATATAAACTGATATTCAAGGGCATTTGCAGCAATTTTTCCAGAGAGGCAAAAAGCTACAGTATAATTTGCATGCATATCATGTGCCCCTCGACCACACCAGTGCATTTTCCTTGTCTCTCATGTGCACACACACTTACTCCAATCCTTTCCATTTAGCAGCCTAGAAACAGTAGAAGAAGAAAAAATCTCCAGAACTTGGGGTTTGACGGTGCTAATGCAGAATGTGAGAAGCATCGTGATGTCCTGTAAAAAAAATCTATGTGAAGGAGGTTTAAAAAAAAACTTGAAGAAAAAGAGAAGGGAACACTCAAATGAAAAAACCCACTGTATTTAAGGATCTATTCAGTATTTTCTGGCATCACCACTCTTATAACACAGACAGCTTCAGAAAAAAAGATCCCCATCATCCTGAATGATTTCCTTCATCTTGGAAAGATTGATAGAATAAATCCCACCAGCATAGCCAGTGGTGCAGAATACTGAGAACTGCAGCCTAATAACGTGTAGAGGACCTCAGGATTCCCACTACTGCCTTAATGCTACAGTAACTTCACAGCCCCACAAATGTACTTCCTCTCAAAAAGCCAGTGTAGCAGGAAGCTGAATAGCAGTGGGGTACTCTATGGGATTGCTGAAGAACACTCCGATGTTGCTGGATTGGAAGAACCAAATGGGTACAATACCACTGAATTACTTTGCACGGCTGACGTTACCCACAGGTCTCTTGGCCACAGCTTTACCTGCTGAAATATGTGTATAACAATGATGGATTTATACCCAGTGATGGATTTTATGCCAAAAACTAAGGTCTTGGCTGAAATTCTGTTCACTAATTTCAATGGCATACATCTGACTCTCCAACATGGCACTACCTTTCAGTGGTGGTGGGACTACATTCTCCTGGGAGGCAAAAGACTATGTTCATGCTGTGTTGCTGGTAGGGTCCCCTGGCCATTGGTAGGGTCTCCCATTTCAGATAGGCTTTAGCTGAGGAGCCAGATTAAATGTGCCAAACAACTACAGGGCAGCAGCAATAGTTGGGAGTGACACTAACAGATGATCTCATAGAGACAACCGCAGTGGCACCATAGCTAACACTTATTAGTAATGCACAAAAGAAGGCACAGTAAACCCCCTTTGAATATCTTTTACCATGAAAACCCTATGATGAGACACGCCAAAATGAAATGAGATAATGAAAAAGATGAGACTCACACATCCGAAGGCACTAAGCAAGCTACTGAAGAAGAGCTGAAGAGAAGTATGAGTAGTGCTGTGGCTAATGACACAGCTGGATTCAACTCCAAATGATGTTCAGCTGTTGATGTGTTCAGATGAAAGGAAAATCTGAAGCTGTGTAACACATACTGTAGAATTCAATCAAGGAAGCCAAGGCTCTGAATTTACAAGAACTAAGCAAGGCTGTTGACAACAGGGTGACTTGGAGGTCTGCATTCATAGGATCACCATAAATTGAAGTCAATTTGAAGGCAGTTAACAACAGTAGTCTAACTCATGCCATTGCAATCCACTTTTATGGTTGTTGCACAGGTCAGAAGCCTCTTTGGATCACACAATAAACAAAGTCCCCCTGCCTCCAACTTGTAAGCAGTGCAACCCATCCCAACATTGCCATTTCTGTGTTGCTGGAGGGAGGGAGGATGAATGGAGACCCATCCACATGGAAATGGTGGTGCTGCAGGCAGGGGCTGCACTGCTTAAAAAGCAGGTTTGGGTGGTAGCATTGAGAGATGTAGCTCTGTCTAGCTACATCTCTGAAGCCTGTATTTATGTCCACTTGCAGTCTGCTGGGCTTAAATTATTACTGTATTTCTAGTTGGTTCAAATCTTCTAAATATTTGCAGAATCAGTATCATTAGATCAGAAACAGCAGCCTTTGTTTCAATCACTTGCTGACTCAGGGAGGCTCTCAGAGTTTGGGTATGTTCTTCAGCTCTCCAAATCTCTTATCATTAGCCAAGTGGGGTAGAGCTTTTGGGAAATGCTGTCCAAAATGCCTAGAGGACCAAAGTCTGAGAACAACTGCTCCAGCTGGAAGTGAGCCTGTCTGTATATGATTTTTCTTTTAATGTAAGAATTGTATATGTTTGTATATGCCTTTTGCCTCTCTTCCACTGTGCAGACACTTGTGATGATATTTTCACAGTGATTTCACTTTCTGCTTCTCTGATTTTTTTTCTCTTCCAGATACGCAGTACGCTTTGTATCCCAAACTTACTTCCCTATCTATATATGCACTTCATAGAGTGCACATTTTTTCATATAACTGTTCACATTATTATTACTATTATTATAATTATTCTTTATTTATATAGCGCCATCCATGTACATGGCACTTTACAAATTTAAAATACAACAGTTGCCCTAAATAAATACATAATAAAATGAAAATATATAACGAAAAGGATCCAGCGTATATGAAATTACAACCAGTACAACATAATATTACTATAATGGCAATAAACATTACTATAATGGCAATAAAATACAATATCTAAATAGCAATAAAACTAGTCCAATGTTCCAAAGATTTTGGAAAACAAGAAAATTTTCAATTTAGATTTAAAATCAGTAAGAGAAGGGGCAGTTCGCAAGGTCATCAGAAGGTAATTCCACGCATAAAGGGCAGCAAGGGAAAAAGGGTGTAACTGAGCTAAAGAGGAGGAGACTCTAGGCTGGGTAAGAAGGCAAGTATTTGCGGAGTGTAGGTTTCCAGCTGGCTGGTAAGGAGAGATAAGAGCAGCAAGATAAGGAGGAGCTAAATTATGTAAGACCTTAAAAGTCAAAACAAGAAGCTTATAAAGGATCCTACAAGGGATAAGTAACCAATGAATGGAAATCAGGAGGGCGTAATGTGATCGAAATGGTGGGCTAAGAAAATGATTTTAGCAGCAGAATGAAAAACAGACCAGAGAGGAAAGATGAGATCAAGGAAGACCAGTGATTAAAAGATTACAGTAATTGAGATGAGAAATAACGAAAGCATGGATTAAAGTCTTGGCAGAAGAGGGAGAAAGAAAAGGTCGGATTTTAGAGATGTTATAAAGAAAGAAGCAACATGACCTAGCGACGGTCTCAATATAGGAAGCAAAAGACAAAGAGGAGTCAAAAATGAATCCAAGACTGCAAGCTTCCTTCACCGAATGGATAAGTGTGTTATTGACAGTGATGGAAAAAGTGGAAGGTAAAGAAGGTTTAGGGGCTAAAATGAGTAAATCTGTTTTCGCCATGTTAAGTTTGAGACGGTGATGAAGCATCCATGAAGAAATACCAGAAAGACAATCTGTAATGTGATCTTCAATATCCGTAGAAAATTCAGGAAAAGAAAAGTATAGTTGAATATCATCAGCATAAAGGTGATATTGAAACCCAAAGGAACTAATAAGATTACCTAGGGAGACAGTATAAAGAGAAATTAAGAGAGGGCCCAGAATAGAGCCTTGAGGGACCCCCACAGAAAGAGGAAAGGACGTGGATATATGATTGCCAACTTTCACATTAAATGAGCGGCCAGAAAGATAGGATGAAAACCAACTAAGGACAGACCCAGTGAACCCTGAAGCATGAAGCAAATCTAATGAGAGAGCATGATCAACCATGTCAAAGGCAGCTGAAAGATTGAGAAGAATAAAAATAGAATATAGGCCCTGGGAGTTAGCTATCAGAAGATCATTGGTCATTTTGGTAAGAGCTGTCTCTGTAGAGTATAAAGGACGATATGCAGATTGAACAGGATCAAGTATAGCAGCCTGAGACAAAAAGGAAAGACAATGTGTATGGACAACATGTTCTAACACTTTAGAGAGGAAAGGCAGGAGAGAAATAGGGCAATAGTTGGTAAGAAAAGAAGAATCAAGTGTAGACTTCTTAAGAATTGGGAAAACAGGGGCGTGTTTGAACGCAGAGGGAAATGAACCGGAAGAAAGAGACAAATTAACAACATGACACAGAAAAGGAAGAATGGCAGGGGAAATAGTAATTAAGAATTGGAAAGGAATAGGATCCAAGGGACAGGTAAAAGGATTAGAAGACTTCCGAATTTTGGACAATTCATCTAGCGAAACAGGGGAAAAGGAAAAGAATGTAAGACAAGTGGACAATTGGTAAGTTGGAAGGAAGGAAGAGTCAGGAACAGAAAGGGAGGAGTGACCAGTTTCAATTTTAGTATTGAAGAAAGTAGCAAAGTCAACAGCTGAGAATAATGAAGGAAGGGGCAAAGAAGGAGGCTTAAGGGTATAATTAAAGTTAGAGAAAAGGCGCTGAGGACAACAGGAATTTGCACAGATCAATGACCTGAAATATGTCTGCTTGGCAAGAGAAATGGCACTAGAAAGAGATGAAAGAATAAACTTATAGTGAATAAAATCTGCCTGCTCTTTAGTTTTCCTCCACAGACGCTCAGCAGCATGACAGCAGGAGCAAAGATGCTGAGTGGAGGCAGTAAGCCAAGGTTGAGGCTTAGAAGCAGAAGCAGAGTGCATTGTCAAAGGGGCAAAATTGTTGAGAGTTAAAGATAAGGTAGAGTTCAATAAAGAGACTGCAGGGTCAAGAGAAATAAGAGAGTTAGGAGGAGGCAAGGAGGAAAGCAAAGCTTGAGAAAAGTCTTCAGGATTGACAAAATGAAGCTCACGAAAGCAGCAAATAACAGGATGACGAGGAGGAGGATTATCAGTAAGTGCAAATGAGACAAGATGGCGATCGGACAATGGAAATTCAGTAACCAAAAAACAAGAACAAGAACAATGTTTAGTAAAAACAAGATAGAGGCAATGACCAAGGGAGTGAGTGGGAGAGTTAGAGCAAAGCTCAAGTCCAAAGGAGGACAATAAAGAAAACATGAAATGGAGAGATCATCAGAGTCATCTACATGAACATTGAAATCACCCAGAATGAGTGAGGAAATATTGTCTGAAATATAGTCAACAAGAGTCAAAATCTGACAGAAAAGAAGAAAGAGGACCACGTGGACGATAGACGACAGCCACTTGCAGATGCAGAGGTAAAAAGAGTCGCACAGCATGAACCTCA
Source organism: Ctenosaura bakeri (assembly GCA_948474755.1). NCBI lineage: Eukaryota > Metazoa > Chordata > Lepidosauria > Squamata > Iguanidae > Ctenosaura > Ctenosaura bakeri. The sequence continues at coordinate 1,172,927 of CAOLHI010000028.1, read as the reverse complement.
AATGAAGAAAAACAATGGGTGGAAGGAAAGGAAAGGAGCTGAAACTGGCATAAAGCAGATAACAAAAGACCTACCCCCCCCTCCTGATGGGTAGTGTGAGAGAAGGAGTCCACCAAAAGAATGGGCAGCAGAGGTAGCAGTGCCATGAGCTGGCAGCCAGGTTTTGGTAAGACCAAGAAGGTGAAGATGTTTAGAAAAGAATAAATTGTGACTGATAATGGCTTTTGGAGCAATTGATCGGCAGTTCCATAGAGAACAACAAAAAAAAGGGAGCTAAAAAGAAGGAAGGTGACGAATAGGTATTAGATTTGGAGAAGGGGAAGAATGTAAAGAGCGAACCTGAGAGTGGAAAATTTTAGGAGGAGCACTAATTTATACCGGAATTTCAAGATTTTCAGTGGAATTGAAACAGGGATGGGAAGATAGGAATAAGAGTGACAGTTTAGAATGAGATCGTTCATGTTCAATGGTTTTATTGGTCTGAGGATCCCTTAGGGATCCCTTATAGATGAAAAATTACATAAAGGGAGAGGGGGGCTGTTGTTGACAAAAAAAAAAACCTTTTAAAAAGTAAACCAAGCTTTAAAAGAATTGTTTTAGCCCCAGAAATAAAACCAGCAATATTTAAATCCTTAAACAGAACAACAGCATGCACAGTTAAATTATCATTATAAAGATAGTCAATACGTATAATATCAGCAGAAAGCAAAGCATTAGGCAAGACCTTATCAATGACCTGCAAGAAGTGAGCAATGCGAGCAGACTGGTGTAAGTGATTTCCAGGGTAAGGGAAATATTTAAACACCAATTTATGGGGGTGAAGGATCAAGCTCCAGTTGGAAATAGGGTTGCTCTTAATGGGAGAGTCAACAAGCTGGTAAACTGGACTTGGAATAAGTAGATTTACAACTTGTAGAGATGATGTTGACTTGTCAGCTTGTTGGACTTGAGAAAAATTTGACATTGCGTTGTGATACCAGAGCCTTTGAGCTGGGTCCTGTTGAGAGGGAATATCCTGAGGGAGGCTGTTTGAACTTCTGACATTGAGAGTAAATTTAGTAAGTTTTTTAGTTGATGTATTCTTGAACCACAGACGTTCAGGCTGAGAAGATCTATTAGATACAGAATTTGTGGAGGACTCAATCAAGTGCAAAAGTTTTCGTAGGTCTCTACGAATAGAAGGCTTAGTTCGTTTGTTAGACTTTTCTACCCACTTGATATTTTTGCTTTTCTTCATACATTTTGCTTTTTTCTTTTTACTGTTGTTCTGAGGACCCTTAGGGACACTTTTATTTTGGGCTGGAACCTCATTATAGGGGAGATCCTAGACATCACAAGATGAGTTAGCAGAAATGCCTTTAGACTTGGTGATACAACTACAAATCCCATTCAGATCACTCTCTTGAGCAATAAGAAAGCAGGTAAGAGTAGTCAATAACTGGTTGCTTTCTGCCAGAAAGTTCTTTATAAGTCCTAACTCAGAAAGGATCTGATTGAACCAGTAGACAGATACGCCAATACTACTATCAGTAAACTTAGAAAATGCCCCTTGTTTAGGAGTAGACAAGGACTCAGAACAATTGTTAACAAGGGGACTGATTTGGTCCTTGAGATTTGGATGTACACAGGTCTCTTTTAATAAAGTTGTAGCTACAGAACTAGGCATAGCAGCCTGGGTCCTTCCTGATAATATTGTAGCTGTTCACATGTTTAGCTGCTTACTTGAAGCACCAGAATATATAGTATCCAACAGTAAGTACCACTGATTTCAACAGGGCACTTTACTACACATTTAATAGTAAAATCAATTGGATTTGCAAGTACTTAACTGGGCTGGTTTGTGCCCAGTTTTAATGGGAGGCTTGCAGTATTTCAAAGAGATTTTTTAATCCAGTAAAAAACTATTGCTTTCACTTGCTTAATATTTCTGTAAACTTATGGGATGGTGTCCTCTAGTGGGTGGTCCTGAATATTTTTATCAAATAATAAAAATGTGAAATTAAAAAATCCTGTGGCACATCTAAGGCTGAGCACATGAATTATAAATGCTAAGCATCATGCAGCACAATCGTATGCATGTTTAGTCAAAGATAGGGATGGAGAGACTATTCAGAAAAATTCAAAACTCTGATGCCTTTTAGGGTTTATCAAATGTCAGGAAACTTTGGAAAGGAGAATTCTGGATATGATTACATTCTTCTACTTCCCAAAATTCTCTCTGTGTTTTTTTTCCTGCAAAAATTTGGGATTTTCTATACAGGAAACTTTTTTTTTTATTTTGCACAGAAAAGGGATTCTTTGCACAGGAAATTTGTTTTCTTTGTAGAAAAACACAATCTTCTTATCAGAAGCAGTGTATGTGTTTCTGAGGCCATCATGCTGCTCACATTGGCTTAGCAGACAGTTCTGGGTGGCTGTAGGGAGCTATCTCACTCTTTTGTGTGCTGTCCTCAGAACAAGGGGTCCTTTTCCTGAGCAAAATGCTTTGGATTGGGTGGCTCTGGAGAGTGTCTGCCCAAGGGCTTTGTTAAAATGATGAGAAATGCTGTTTGAAGTTTAATAGTGTTTGCCAATTGTGATATGGTCAATGCTTCAAGCTTGTATGGATCCCAAAGGGATGAGTCTGTCAATGATTGTTTGTCACATCAGCTGTATAGAATCTTAAGATTCAGAGTCCATGTCACTGAATACCAATTGCTGGAGACCAACAGTTAGGGAGGCTAATAGGTTCATGCCACTCTCTTGGCATATATGAAGCAGTTGGTTGGTTAGGGTGCTGAATTTGGTTTGATCTGGTGAAGGTTTTTTTCTACACTCACCTCTAAAGCTATGAGTCTGTGATGGAGACTGTAACTATAATGCAGGGATGGGAACTGTGCACCACTCCATATGTTGTCGAACAATAACTACTAGGATTCCTCCCCACTGATTATGCTGGTCAGGACTGTTGGGAGCTGCAGTGCAACAACATGGATTGATTGACTGAAATATTTCTATCCCATCCTGTATCAACAGATATTAGGGCAGCACACAAGTAAAAGAAGGTAAAAAGTCTAAAACAATTCCAAATTGGAAACAATATTAAAATAATCTATGCAGGTGAAAAAACATAATGAACAAATTAATGAGTTAAAACAGTTTGAAAGGATAAAACAGTTAAAGCCATGCACCTGTACTTCTGGAGGACTGCAAGATTTCTACCCGGAGATAAGATCTGTTGTCAGAACATGAATGGAAATATTTAACAAACACAGGCTCTAGCAGATTGGTCTAAAGAAGTGTGAGTTCTTGCAAGATAGCTCCCTGGGTTTTGCCAGTTGTTGCTGCCACCTCGGCATTCCTTCCTTCCATTCTTTTGGTGGGATGTTTGTAGTGATTTTTTGGATTTGCTCTACAGGGTTCCCCCACTTTTTGTTGACTCATTTTATGTTCTGCTGTTTTGACACTTGCAAATTACAGACAAGTTCCATCAATTTGATGAGGGGTCTGCTTTCATCAGTTTTTCTTGCTTATGGAGGCTTGCTTGGGACTGATTGCATAAGCATGGTCCCAAGTCTTGCTATGGGAAGTATGAACCCCTCATCAACTTAGTCTGCATCAAAAAAGTGGACTTTCATCAGTTCTTTTTTGCTTATGTAGGCTTGCTCAGACCACTGCTTGTGCATGCTGCTTGCAAAGCAAGCTGAGAGGAGGAAAAAAAGGTGCCAAGAAGATTGAGAGACTGTTGATTCCAAGCGAGCTTCTGTAATTCCTTCACATTCCCTGCATTGGTTCCACTTTTTGACCAATTTCGCTTTCTGACAGTGCTCCAGTCCCTAACCTGTCACATAAATGGGAGAAGCCTGTAGTTTTGTTTTTGTTTTTTTAATTTAAACTGAGGATAATTTGCTAAGGTGGTCCCAAGGTACAGAGAACAAATTTCCTCGTTTTTTTTTTTAAATTTAGAGAGTTATAGAGTTATAGCACAGCAGTAACATTTTATTAATGCCCTATAGCACTGTAACTCCTAAAAAAAAAATAAGAAAGAAGGAAAAGAGGGTGGAAAATATTGTTCCAATATATCTTGGAATTAAAAGGAAACCCACCTGAGGCTGAGGGATAAAAGTTTGAAGATAGTACTGGAAATTGCCACAAAATACTCCAGGATGACAGAAATGTCATCTGATTTGGTTTGGTTTGTTTCTTTAAAACAAACCCTGAGAACTACAATGTTCTGCAGCCTTACAGCACATTCTCCCTCTTTGGAAGAGCTCAGCCATAGATAAACAGGGCAAGCAAACCAGTTGAAAAGAAATGATATTATCTTCTGAAAGGCACTAGAGGGCAGTATGGTCACTTTATATAGCATCAGTCTCTCTCTCTCTCTCTCCTTGGATGAAGGGTACAGGAGCCAAAAATCTTTCACTCTCCTCTATTGAAGGAAAGCTCAGAGACCAAGTCAGAAAAAAAATGACTTTCTAAAAAAGAAGCATATTTGGCAGAGGGCAGTGAAAAGAAACAGTTTCTTTTCATGGCCTCATCTGTCTTGTATCCACAGAACCATAAAACGGAGAAGTGTGTCATACCCCATCCGTTTACTATCTTCTGAAAAATAATTACTAGTATGTTGTTGATCCCAGAGGTGACAGCTAACTTACCCCAAAGTTAACTGAACAAAATATGTGCTTTTCTACCATCCTTATAAAGGGTGATCTGTGTAAACAAATACAGCTCAGATGTAACTATTGTCACAGGCAGAGAACTCTGCAATGGATGATCAGTCCTGTCATATCTAATATAGCTATCCACCTGTTAATTTGGAAGAGGCATATGCTCTGAACCAAACAGGTGGTGCATTGCTACACACAAAAATATCTGGATTTTCAAAATTTAAACCAAGTGATGCAGAACATCCAAGGGCAGTTCCTTTATGGTTATTTCCACACTATGCTATTATAGTGCTATCACTCCACGTTCAACATCCTATGGAATCCTGGGGTTTGCAGTTTAGGGAAGGGCATTTAGAATGCTCAGCCCAAGAGCTCTTTGGTCTCAGTAAACTACAAACCTCAGAATTCCACAGGATGTTAAAAGTGGAATAATAGCACTATAATGGATAAGGCCTATATTTGGCAGACTGAGTTTCTAAAGGCCAAGTAGTGAAGTTGGTGGCATTATGTATAGCAGTGGTTCTCAACCTTCTTAATGCTGTGACCCCTTAATACAGTTCCTCATGTTGTGGTGACCCCCAACCATAAAATCATTTTCGTTATTATTTATTTATTTATTTATTTATTTATTTATTATTTATTTAGTTAGTTAGTTATTTCCAACATCAAATAGATTGGAAACACTGCCCTAAATCACTGCTCTGGATAGACTTCTAATGCCTAAAAACTGGTAATCCTCCCCCACTTTTTTAAGCACAGAAAGCGTCCATCAATGCCAGAATTAAGGCAGTAGTTCTAGTTCTGAATGTTGGGTTTCCACAGTTCAAAAAGCCAGTCACTCCCAAAGGCAATGCCAAAGCAGCCCACATTTTACACGAGGCGCAGGGAGGAAAGGACAGGGAGAGAGGAAAGATGGTGACGCATAAGCAGACGCGTTTTGTTTCACTCCCTCCCTCCCTTAAAGGGAGTGCGGACGCTGAACATACAAAAAGCGAGGAATGCAAGACAGTCAGGGCGAAGAACACAACACGTGCATGTGGCAAGCGCCAAGGGTCCATGCACAACAAAAGCGAGAGGAGAAAGTCATCCTGGCTATTTCTGCACTAGACTGTTATAGCACTATTATTCCACTTTCACCATCCTGTGGAATCCTGGGGTTTGCAGTTTGAACCCCAGCGCAGGGATCTCAGAAGCACTGCTCCCATTGGCTGTGAGGCCACCTTCTTTTAAAAGGGGGGCAGGATTGAGGAGTGGTGACCCCTGTGAAATGGTCGTTCGACCCCCAAAGGGGTCCCGACCCCCCAGGTTGAGAACCACTGATGTATAGGATTATTGGAGGTTAATATTACACAGAGCCAGTGTGGTGTAGTGGTTTGTATGTTGGACCCTTGGAGATCAGGGTTTGAATCCCCGCTTAGCCATGGAAACCCCCTGGGTGATCTTTCGCCAGTCACATCCTCTCAGTTTGAGAGGAAGGCAATAATAAATCTTGCCAAGATAAGTTCACCTTATAGCTGCCATAAAAATGGCTTGAAGGCACATAACAAGACCAATATTACACACAATCTTACAAAATACTTCTTAGGCTTTTATTTAGACCCATAATCTATTTTAATTAATGCAACAGAACAAAGTACACTTAGCACCTCAGCATCACTGGTTATAGACTTCTCAGTCACAGGAAAGAGATTTTTGGGCTAGGTTTTGGGAGATCTGATAGTCATCAACAGCTGGAAAATGGATACTGAAAATTTTACAGCTCTCTAAAATGGATTTGCTAGCAGGGTTGTTTGCATTCTGTTTACACGGATAATAAACATATGAAATTTGGGAGTTCAGTGGACTATGCATGGTAAAACAGAGGTTTCTTTTTGTAGTCTGTAATTTTTGTTGCTCATTGTTTGCATCATTGTTTTCAATATTCTTTTCTCTATTTTTGATCAGTTTTGATACATTCTTATCTAAATTATGTGTAAAAATATAAAATAAAATGCAAAAGGGATATCTAGATTAGTAACATTATGAATATAAAAAGCAGTTATTTGGACAGTTAATGCTTCTTTGTTACCCAAGGATATGGAGTGGAGAAATGCCCTTCTGCAAGAAGATCCTTTTCTCCTGGCTGATCTCAAACATCTGCCAACAGAGCCACCTGGTGTCAGAACTGCTCTGCTGGCTAAGGCCTGCTAGTAGAAGAGCCAGGAAGGGGAAGGAGAAGGTCTAGAGCAGAGCTTTCCAAACTTATCATGTTGGTGACACACTTTTTAGACATGCATCATTTCGTGACACAGTAAGTAAGTAAGTAATTCAGTAAGTTGGAGGGAGCCCCTCCGCCCAAGCCTGGCCTGCCCCAGATGGGGTCTTCCTCGGCCCAAGGCAGTGGCAGGAGAGGCAGCCCCTCCACCCACACCTGCCGCCCTCACGGGGGTCTTCCTTGGCCCAGGGCAGTGGCGGCAGAGGCAGCCCCTTCACCCGGGCCTGGCCTGCCATGGCAGTGGAAGAGGCAGCCCCTCCACCTGTTATGTTTGCGCAACATGCCTACACACTACAGCTGACACACAAATGTGCCACGACACACAGTTTGGAAAGCTCTGATCTAGAGAGAGGGCGGAACTGAATTATGCCAGATACCAAACCTCTTCCAGTTCAGGAACCCAGCCACTGTGTCAGTACAAATTTAGGCTAGGTAGTTGTAAGTAATGTCCAGTATCTGTAGATTCAGTGGGATTGGATTTAGCACTGGCTTGGAATGGGTATCACTTCGTCCTTGTTCAGTTAGCCCTGAGTTCTCACTGGGGAAATGGTCATATATTAGCTGGTTGGATTTTGCCTCTCTGCAAAGTTGCTGACCAGAAAACCCCCATCAGATTAAATGAGGGAGGGAATTTCTGTAGATCTACAGGGAGATATAGGCAGGAAATGTGCCTTTTAAAAGTATTTCCTTTGTTTGCAGCCTATTTTGATGATATAGTTTGCTGCTGAATTTCATTAACATGGTTTGTGGGAGGGGACTGGAGGCTACAAAGTGGTTGTGGAGACTTTATATGTCTTACAGGTGTCAAGTTGCGTACCCTGGATTATATAGTGCCTATCTGCAGCTTGAAGTAGTACAGATGCAAATCAAGTGCATCACCAGCAAATGACTGAGGAAGCTGTCTTTTTGCAGAAAATCTGTCTGGACATTTGCCAGGTTGATTCATGGGGGGTTGATGGTTCCTTTGGACTCAAATTCATTAGCAAGTGTTTTGAAAAACTGTTTTGGAATCTGTTAACCCAAAACACCAGGGCAAAGTGTGGGTTTATTGAGATTAATTTGCAAATATATATGACACAGAATATTGTAAGATTTTTACTGCTTAACATGGCACAGAAGTTCAGGCTAGAGTTGTTTGATTTCTATTCTCTATGGACCATAATTGGAAAGTGAAAATGTCTCAGGTCTGTGGATGGGGAAAGAATGCATTCAGTTCACATTTTACTCTAAAATTGCCTAATTTCCATTTTTGATCCACATGTAGACCCAAACTCAACTGACTTTCATTATTTGCACTTCTCTGAATTTTACAATGGAATTCTCTAATCAAAAAAGTGCACCCAGAAATCCACATATTAATAGAAACAATATTCTAAGATACATTTCATTAGAAAATTTGCTTGGAAAAATGCATGTGTTAGGGGAAATATGTACAAAAACTGAGGGCATTTTTTCATGAGAGTTAAAAATATCTCAAAGTTCAGGATGAACTAGTGTTGCCAAGTTTCAGAACAGCAATAAGGGGCAGTTAAAATTTATGACATGCAGGGCTGACAATCTCAAAGCAGTTATTAACAGACTGGTGTTCTATCTGAATACCAAATGAAAGTATTGATTGCACTTAGCTTTCCTTTCTCTGTAAAACTAACATATTGTCCATATTAATAAATTATGTAAAGCCTGCAGTTGTTTTTATGAAAGGCTAACACCCCAAAATAAGGATTTTTTTTTTTTAGCATCTTGATCAATCAATCTATATGAAAGGAAAGGTGTTCTCTCTAACCCTCATAAAGGGGACATACCTTATAATAAGAGATACCTGCCAGTGCTATAAGGGACAGGCTTTCCAGCCCTCAAATAAGGCACATCTCTTGCAGTAAGTGACACCCTGACAGCCCTAGAACGAATTCAATATTAGGAAAAAAAATCTTAGCATTCGGTATGATCTGGGTTTAAAATTGGAAGGAGGAGAAACAGTGGCTGATTAATACATCCCGCTCTCTTAAATTGGAGGATTTTTTATAGAACCTCATTTGAAGACTTTTTTAAAGATGTAAAATCAGTGGGTACCTCAGTGCTATCCGTAGCTCTTGGGGTTGCCTGAAAACTGGATTTGGAGCTTTCTAGTCCTATGGAGAAGGTATTCAGAGTGTGTGGTGGAGGGAGATATCATCTCACCTACTTTCTCCTAATTCCTCTGTTTAGCCAGTGGAAACTTAGTGCTTGCATAATGTAAATCTACACTCATGTACATGATGATTGTGCTGCACTGACATTGTACAATCGAGTATCTGCCAATGTGCTTGTTTATTGTCCTATTGTGCAATGGAAAATACACAGTGGCTTGCTTCTACAAGCCCAGTGAGGAAAGTACTGACAAACAGTTACATCCCATCCAAGAGTGTGTAACTGTATGGCTGGAATCCAGTTCAGCCATACTAGAGTAGAACCACTGAACCAATTGTTGAATATGGAGTCAACATGAAGGAAAACCCAACTGATTCAGTGGCTGTACTCTAGTTTGGATTAAGTATAAGATTTAGGCCCATGCGAATTGGTTACCCTTGCAGAACTCTACTTACACAGACACAGGCATGGATTTAATATGTCTGTTGCACATGAGTCCAAAAGAAAGAAAAAAAGAACAATTGCATGTTTTAAAGGAATTTACATAGGGGTATGGAAACAAAGGGATTTGGGTTGTAGAGTAAGATGTTGCTCCGTGGAACAAAAATACTAGCAGTGTGGACTGAAGTATAGGCAATCAGCAATTAGGACTGCTATACCTCATTTTCTAAAATCTGGACATCTAGTTTGCATATTATTGCATATTAGGCACATTAATTGGTATATTTTTCTTCCATTATGTTTAGACCTCTATGCCATTTTTTACAGTTACAATTTATCGGAGAGAAGCCATGTAGAATAATGTTTAAAGTGCTGAACTTGGAAGAGAGAGACAAAGTTCAAATCTTTGCATGGTCATAGAATTTACCATGTTACTTTGGCTACCATTACTTCTCAGTAAACATACCTCAATGAATTCTAATACTGAAAGCAGCTAAACCTGCTTTGAAATACAGGTTATTTTTAACCTCTTTTTGCATTACCTACAGCTTAGGTAGGTAGGAAACAAGAAAGCAAATAGCACTGAGCTTCCTTCTCAGCTATCAAAACTTCATATGACCTTAGTATATATACCCTGTTGTCATCTTACATCTAGAATGCTCTAATAGCAAATGATTTAAAATAAAAATGCTATACTCACAATGCAAACATGAAGTTTGAATGCAGATTTTGAGTGACAAAACTTCAAAACTAGAGTTGAGTGAATATTTATGGATATTTCTTAGAGCTCAAACATACAACACAGGCCTATTTTCTGTTATGTAATTCATGATGATGGTGGTGAATTGATTTAAGAGATGTAGGCCCTTTCTGGACCATACCACCCCTGATTGATTGGGGTTTTTTTGGGGGGGTCATAAGCCATACTAGCTCAGCAATGTTGTAATGGCATGAAATGCCAGTACACTATTGCACTTTTGCTTCAAAATAATTTTTAGAAAAAGTTTTAATTCAAAGGAGAAATTTAAAATACACACGAAGAGGTGATAAATTTTGAAGTTACCACACCATGCAAGTTGCTGAGGGAGAGACAAGCTAGGCATGCCCACAACCAGTCCACTCCTGGATCCAGGAGGACAGGAAGTGCTATCAAATGCTATTATGGTACCGCACTGAGCCAGCTGATGGGATTGAAGTGGTAAAGGAGTCTCTTAATGGATTTTTTCCCTGAAAATAGTATAAGGCAGTGTTGAACACTTGGAGATGGGATAGCAGCTGGATAGTGATGATGTTGTGTGGTAGGATGACTCCTGGACCAGAAACCCACATTTCTCTCCTCTGCAAAAGGAGACATTCAGAGCAGCTTACAAAATATAAGATGTTTCCCAACATTTCACAGATGAAATCAGGGATGTGTGCAGCCAAGGCACATCAAAGTGAGATCAGGATGGCAAAAGTTATTAATGAAGAACAATACACAGGCGAAGAGATGCTGTAGCGGTTTGCTTTTTTGTGAACCAATTGGGAAGGGCAAGGTTCTCCTTTTTTCCCCCTGCTGGGTTAATTGAGTGCGAACTACTTTTGCACTTTTAACTCAGTTTGTAGCAACCAAAGTAACCTGAGGACAAAGGCAGATATTGGAAGGAAGAAGAAAAAAATTGGGGCAACTTAAAAGCATCTGAAAAGTAGGACAACAGAGGATTAATTGGGACTGTCTCTGCCAAATCAAGGCAGTTGGAGGGTATGATATAGAAGGCATAAAAATGATAAGCAGTAAGATATACTGATAAGGAAAGGAAGCAGCAAAAACCAATATATTGAAAGAACCCAAAAACACACCCTACAAATAAACCCAAGTGATAAACAAAGCTAATTATTCCTGATAGTGCACTTGAAGGTAGCCCTTGTGTAGAAGCTGGGAGGGCTCTTCCTGTGGCAAAGACTGAATGTATTAGTGAGGAAGTGGAAAGAGTGGTGATCATTGCTACTGTTTGCATAATCTGATAAGATCTGACATCGTTCTTCAGTCCTCCTCCCCCTCACCAAGCAGGGTGTCATTTCAAGGCAGATGGGTGCTGTCTGTACAGAGGAGGGCACTTTCTCTGGATAAGAAAGAGCCTCATGTTCAGCTGCCCATCTGCTTCTTATCCACACAATTCTGAAAGGAAGTACCCTTTACATATTTATATCTTTTGCTCTGCCTGCTGCTCTGTGAGAAACAATTGGGTGATCGCTCAGAAGTTTCCATTGCCGTAGGCTGTTAGAATAGAATTAGGAGAAGGGGCGAGGGGTAGAGAGGCAAAGGAGGGGTGAAGACAGATGCAAGAGGGGAAAAAAAGCTATTGCTGTAGTCTCACAGTGTGTGCCTGGCTTCCTTCTGGCTTGACAATTTGCATGGCTGGCATACATATCAATGACTGGAACACCAGTTTAGGTATCAGTTTTGCCTCTCTACCAATGGATTGGATGACAATCTGGAGCTCTCCAGATGTTCTAGATTGCAACTCCCATGAACTTTAACCATTGGTCATCCTAACTATAACTCTCATCATTGGACGTTGTGGTCCAAAAGAGTTAAGAAACAGACAATCCACATCTTTATTTTTTGTAAAATTATATTTCTAAAGCAATGTCCAAAGTAGCTAAACTTAGACCCCAGCCCTTTCCACACAAGGCGAGTGAATCTCTCCGTGCTGTTACTTACCGGCTCTTCTTGGGTCTGAAGTAACGCAGACTTTCCTTTGAGCCCTTCCTCAGGGCTCCTCCATTAGTCCAGGGTGAACCGGAGCAGTGTGAGGTCTTTAGATTCGCACTGCTCTGGCTGAAAATAGCGGCTTCCTGTGTCTTCGTGGGTGCGGACCAACTGGTGACACTGGCCACGCCCACAGTCCCCCCTCCACTGATCGCAAGCTCGCATTGGTGTGAGCCCGCACATCTGCACAGGTAAGTAGGAACACAATGGCACGCTCCAGAAAATTGAAAGACTGGATTTTTCTGGTCTTTACTTAGCACACTGGAGGACCACTTGGGGGCTGTTTGGATCAGACTAAGGTGTGGAACTAAGTTAAATAGTCCACACCTAGTCCAATCCAAGGTGTGGATGACCTCCATGCCAGGATACCTTGGTCCGTTTTAACATCCATGTGTGGAAAGGGCCCCCATTGAACTAAATTTGGCTTCAAGTCAGCACCTTATTGATTTGAGTGGGAACTAAATCTAACTGACTGGATTTGGGTCCAATCCTATCTGTTCAGTTATTTCTCCAACTGTGTTTAACACACATGTGCAAACACATATGCAGAAATGTATATGCAGGAACATACCCTTTGGAGCTATTGTTTTATATTGCAAAACTGCTCCAGCAACTGATAAGATAGGGAGATATGTTTTTGTATGTTATGATCTAGATCAGTGGTTCTCAACCTTCCTAATGCCGCGACCCCTTAATACAGTTCCTCATGTTGTGGTGACCCCCAACCATAAAATCATTTTTGTTATTATTTATTTATTTATTATTTAGTTAGTTAGTTATTTCCAACATCAAATAGATTAGAAACACTGCCCTGAATCACTGCTCTGGATAGACTTCTAATGCCTAAAAACTGGTAATCCTCCCCCACTTTTTTAAGCACAGAAAGCGTCCATCAATGCCAGAATTAAGGCAGTAGTTCTAGTTCTGAATGCTGGGTTTCCACAGTTCAAAAAGCCAGTCGCTCCCAAAGGCAATGCCAAAACAACCCACATTTTACATGAGGCGCAGGGAGGAAAGGACAGGGAGAGAGGAAAGATGGCGGCGGCATAAGCAGACGCGTTTTGTTTCACTCCCTCCCTCCCTTAAAGGGAGTGCGGACACTGAACATACAAAAAGCAAGGAATGCAAGACAGTCAGGGTGAAGAACACAACATGTGTGTGTGGCAAGCGCCAAGGGTCCACGCACAACAAAAGCGAGAGAAAAAAGTCATCCTGGCTATTTCTGCACTAGACTGTTATAGCACTATTATTCCACTTTCACCATCCTATGGAATCCTGGGGTTTGCAGTTTGAACCCCAGCGCAGGGGTCTCAGAAGCACTGCTCCCATTGGCTGTGAGGCCACCTTCTTAAAAGGGGGGGCAGGATTGAGGAGCGTCGACCCCTGTGAAATGGTTGTTCAACCCCCAAAGGGGTCCCGACCCCCAGGTTGAGAACCACTGATCTAGATATTGTATGTAATGGTAGATATTATAGATTACCAATTCCCTACTCTCTTTTCATAGACAAAGTCATTTTTATTCCAACAGGCGAATGCTTTATGGTTATGGTCTGTCTAATAAAAGGTGCTGGCCATTATTAATTATGCAGAATTTTTGAATGTTTGAGTTTTAATTATGTATTTGAACTTTGTTTAATTTGGGTTTTAACTTTTGTATTCCATGATTTTTAACTATTTTTATTTTTTAAAAAATACTGTAAGCTGCTTTGAGTCTTTACCAGAAAAAAACAACAAGGTATAAATAAAAATAATGTTAATAATCATAAGAATACCTATTTATGTCTTTTAATTTTTTCCTGGAACTCAAATGTTCTGTCAAAGCACTTTGAGAACCTATTTTGGATCACCTAATCTGCATGTTATGCAAGTTTGCATTTGAAACACTTTAAGCACATTATCCACATTTTCATGTTATGCAAATTAAGCACCTCAATTGTTTTACTGCCACTGTTTCAATCCTGAAATTACTTCTGTAGCAAGCTTTATAGTACTGAGATAGCCAGTATGGTGTCATAGTGAGGGTACTAGATTTGGAGAAGGGAGACCCCAGTTCAAATTCCTGCTCTGTCATAAAGACGACCTTGCACTGCTGACCACCTCTCAGCCAAAATCTCTTTACGGTGGGGGGGGGAATGAGGAGGAGTCGTCAGAGTGATGCAGTGGTTTGGGTGTTTGATTACAATCTGGGAGACCAAAGTTTGAATCCCCATTCAGCCATGGAAACCTACTGGGTGACTCTGGACACATCATACTCTTTCAGCAGTAAAAGAAGGCAACCTTCTTTTCAATAAATCTTATCAAGAAGACTCTAGGATGAGGTCACCATAAGACAGTGTTGATTTTTTTAAAAAATTTTTTTGTGGGTATAATAATCTTGCTCCGGTGGTCATATGTCACAGTATCTCGCCATACTTTTTCTTCAACCGATCTTCTACTAATCCCAACAAATACAATTCTGGCTTCAATTAAACATTACATTTCAAAGTTTTATACACCATGGAATGTATTTAATTCCAGAATTTTTTGGCCTTTTCACAGGTCCACCACATATGATAAAAAGATCCCACTTGTTGCTCGCATTTCTAACATGTATTAGAAGCTTTTTTATACATTTTGGCCAATTTTTCTGGTGTCAAATACCAACATTACATCATAAAATTAGCTTTAAGATTATACCATAATTTAATTCCTTTCAACCACATTTTCTACCATTGTTCCAAGTGTATATTAAGACCAACATTTTGTGTCCACTTTATCATACAGTTTTTAACCACCTCTTCTGCTGTATCTATTTTTAATATTTTAATAACATTTTAATAAAAAAATTATACATCTTACCAGTCAAATCATCATCTGAGCATAGATGTTTTTCAAATTCTATCTTACTCAATGCAAAATCATATAGTGTTTTTGCCCATTTTTAAACCTTGCTACTATCTGTCTATAAGAGAGCCATTGAAAACTATAACCTTCTGACATTTAATTTTTCAACTGATTTAATTCTACAGTGTTCTTGATCAAATTCCAGAAGATCTTGATAAATTGCCCATCTTTCCTTATCTGTTGTCTCTTTCCTATAAAAAGCCTTCTTGCAATGATACTCACAGGGGTGTTTTATGATATAATCCTGGCTTGTAGAAATAGTTCAAGATTTTCCATACCATGGCTCACAGTTAGAACGGAGACTGCAATCAAGAAATCAGAAGACAAGGACTTAGAAGGGCAGGCATGAAGGAACTAGACAAGATCCTGAAGTGTAAAGATATAACACTGGATACTAAATTTAGGATTGTCCACGTTACCATATTTCCAATTTCTGTCCTTGGTTGTGAAAGCTGAACAAAGCTGATAGGAAGAAAATCAACTCATTTGAAATGTGGTGCTGGAGAAGAGTTCTAGGGATACTGTGGAATGCTAAAAAAGAAAAATCAATGAGTATTAGAACAAATCAAGCCTGAACTCTCCCTAGAAGCCAAGATGACTGAACTGAGACAGTTGCACTTTGCACATGTCATGAGAAGACATGATTCACTAGAAAAGAGAATAATGCTTGGTAAGACAGAAGGCAGTAGGACAAGAAAAAGACCACGTTACAGAAGGATAGACTCAATCAAGGAATCTGCAAGATCTGAGCAGGGCGGCTGATGACAGGGTAAATGGAGGTCTCTTATTCATAGGATTGTGGTAAGTCAAAGGTGACTTGGTGACAGTTAACAAGAACAAATACCTTTTTCTTATATTAGAATTATATCTATATATGATAGCTTGCTGTAAAGCCCACATTGAACAGTTTCACTGCTTTATTGCACCCTACTTGAGTTTTGTGTGCCTTGTTACCAAGCTTTAGTTATAAAAGTTAACACAGAGGCTGATAATTTGAGAAAGTGTCTGCCTGGGAGCTGATAACAAATCCCTTAGGCTATTTCTGCACTAGACTGTTATAGTGCTGTTGTTCCACTTTCAATATCCTATGGAATCCTGGGGTTTGCAGTTTAGAGAAGGGCTTGAGGCCCCTCCCTAAACCGCAAACCCCAGGATTCCATAGGATGTTGAAAGTGGAATAATAGTGCTATAACAGTCAAGTGTGGAAATGGCCTCAGTCTGAGGACAGGAGTCTTCCTCTTCTCTCAGCCTTGAGAGGGAAGGAGGAAGGGGACTAGATCTTTTTCTGTCTCTCACTTTGAGATGGTGAGTACCATTTCAAGGCTTCTAGAAGCCAAGACTTTTAGCGTATACAGCTCCCACTTACGACATCATTCTTTCATCCTGATCTTGAAAAGGGGAAATACCAGTGTCTTACCCAAAAACTTGAAGGCCCATCTGGAGATAAGAGGACAACATATTGTCCGACAGTGTGGACCTGGGGACCCTCTTCACTTGAGTCTGTGTCAGCAATCAGCTGAAGGGAGATGAGAACACTTCCTTTATCTGTTTCTCTTTCTCCATCTTTCTCCCTTCTCTTTGCCATCAATAAAGTTGTGATTTATACTCTCAGCTGCGTAAGTTTTACTTCATTGTATCCTTGGAACCTAAACTGAGCAAAAGCTGAATCAAACAGACCTTCCCAATCATTATACTCACTGATGGAAAAAAATTTGCATTTTTATAAAAATTACACAAGAAACGGCACAAATGGCACACTGTTATCTGAATCACAAGAAAAAAATGCAGAGTAAAGTTGAGCCAAACAACAAGAATTGAAAATAATATGGTGTGAGTTTCATCAGAGATAAATTAGAAAATATTCTGATTTAGCTTTCTTTATCTCATTCAACTGTTTATCAGAAGACATGTGTCAATCAGCTCATCTATACTAGGACACCTGTGTTACCACTGTGTGTAAATGACCACAGTTGAGACAATGATCAATACCAGCACTTTTTTTTTTTTTTGCATTTCAGTCCCCCCTTACCCCATTAAATACACCCTCCCACTGAAGGACATGTACTCACCTGCCAACCTAGCAACACTTCGTTCATTTAAAGTGGACTGCATTCCATGAAGAGGGCTGGATCTATTTAAATTTCCGTGAAACTGGGAGACTTCATTCATTAGCTCACTATTGAAAGGAGTAGCAGGCATGCTTTTCAAAAAAACAATAGGTCTGTACACTTTGCCTTGTATCTTGGCTTCAAAAAAGAATAGAGACTTTAAAAAAAATCCTTGTTTGTGTTTTGTGCCATCAAGTCCTTTCAATTTATGGTGATTCTAAGGCAAACCTCTCATGAAGTTTTCACGTTCAGAGGAAGTTTGCCTTTGCCTTCTTCTAAGGCTGAGAGAGTGTGACTTGCCCAAGATTACCCAGTGGGTTTCCATAGCTAAGTGGGGCTTTGAACCCTGGCCTCCAGAGTCATTGTCCGACACTCAAACCACTACACCATACTGTAGCTTTATTAAAACTTTTGGAGGGTTTTTTTAAAATCCCTTTCAATGAACAGTGAGGTATGCATGTTCACAAAACATCTTCTATAGTACATCTTCTTAGTACATCTTCTATATGCACTTTCCCAGTCGTTGTCACAACAAAAACTGCCCATTAACAGTGCAATTCACATTGCCATTGGTGGTGTCCCTGTCAGCATAATTGCAGTCATTATTTTTGTCTGCTGAAGTTTTAAAGCCTCATTTGGACAAAGATATCCATGATGAAGATATCAAAGATTTGTTCTCAGCTTTCTTGCATGCCTTCAGTGAAATCCTTGAAAGACTTTCATCTTTAACAATAAAATAAAAATAAATTCACTCTTATGAACCTTGCCTGTTGGACTTCACCACTTAAAAAAGATGCTGACAAGCAGGAAAGGATCCAGGGGAGAACTCTGAGGATTATGAAAGGGTTAGAAGACAAAATCGCTCTTTCTTATGTTTAGTCTAGGGAACAGATGAGTGTGGGGTAAATATGTTGACAGTTCTGAAATATTTACAAGGATGTCACAAATAAGTGAGGGAACACATGTTCACACTATCCGCTCAAGAGAAAGAGAGAGAGTCCTGACTTTAAATTACTTGAAGTCTTGAGTCTCCTAAACTTTAATTCAGTTCAGCAAGGGAATGAGCTGCCAGAAGAGCTGATAAGAACCTGTGACATTAAAGCATTAAAGCATTGCAAGTTCTTATCAATAGCTGTACCAAGAATACAGTGAAAGCAAAACAAAATGGATGAGCTCAGTAAGCCCACAGATAATACAAAGGGTGTTTGTTTGCAAAGGAAGAGTGGCATATAAATCTACACTGGGTTGGGCAGCTTGTGGCCCTCTGATGTTATTGTTCTTAATCTCCCATCATGGCTTATCATTGGCTATGCTGATTAGGGCTGATGGACGTTGCAGTTTGAAAGGGCACGAGTTGCCCACCTCTGATTTACAGATATAAAATTAAATTGTCAGATTAAAAGGTAGATGTTAGGATATTGGGACACTTGCTGTGCCTCCCAGTCCCCTTGGTGGTCTTCAAGGAATAAAAAATAATTGTTTAAGTTGAAGTATATGGCAGGGATGTGTGAAGAAGCAGAGGGACTGTCTTAACAGTGCAGATTTATACATTTATTCATAGAATTTGGAGAAAACACTTCCACTAGTAAATACTGAAGGAGGCCTACTTACAGTGTTACCCTGTATTATGGGGGTCCCGGGAGGGGTGTCCAAATAACCAAGCAAAAACACAAGATGGGGAAATTAACTCAAGCACTCTCTTAAGCTAGCGAGAGGCAGGGTAAATTAGCAGGGATCTTGTAACCCAATGTCTACGGGGTCAGGTCAGAAGAGTCGTCAGACAAGTTTTAAAATAGTAAAAATGATATCTTTATTAAAGGACAAACAACAGAAAAGACAACACAAGCGCACAGCTAACTAGAAATTAGAAGTGAGAGTTTTTGGGGGAAATGGGTGATACAACACCTTATCTCATAGTCCTGGAGAAAAGCGGAGGATTGCAGGGAAGAAAGCTCAGCATGGTTCGCCGAGGGGAGCTCGTCAGACTGAACGACAGCAGGGTGGTATGGAAGTCCAGAGCAATCCAAACGGGACGAGAGAGCGATCCGAGGAGGACTCAGACTTGGGGGCTTTTTATAGGGTGGATTGTGCCTATAGGCCATGCTATACTCTGTGAGAACAATGCGAGTTTGGAGCGGGGCAAAGCTTTGGGTAAAGGCCAAGTTTTACATGATCAGCTTAGTGCAGATTTAACAATAGAGTAGCCAGTATGCAAATGGCTTAGCATTGTGAGAGTGCTGGCTCGGGGCCGAGTGTCTTTGTGTAAAGTCGTGCTTAAGCAAGGTGTGTCTGCAAAAGAGGTCCCTGAAGCAACGGAGTGGCATTAATCTGCCTGCCTAAGTGGGGATTGGAATGTCCAACCATTAACCGGCCGCGCCTGTTTATGTGCTTGTCCGGTGGCCTCGCAAACACGTGGAGCAGGGTGGCAGAAAAAGGTCAAGTGAAGGCCAAATAAGTTTGATATCAAGAGATCACCGGGTATGTCTGAACCATAGTAACACCAGTGCTCAAGTCCTGTCATTCAGTGATGAATTAATGAGAATGTAAAGACATAGCAGCCTAGAGCCCATTCAAATTACAGAATTATGGCATCTTTATTCCACTTTAACAGCCATGGTTCCAACATGGTCGGGATAATTGTAGATCAAGCTGCAGCTTTATTTATTATTATTTTGTTATAGAGATTCCCATTGCTGAGGAGGCTCATCCCACTTTTAAACTGTGAGAAGTTGTGAGTTGTTGTGAGAAGTGCTATAGAAAAAAAACCCTGAGAGCTAGCATGGTATAGTGGTTTAAGTGTTAGACTTTGGCTCTGGAAACCAGGGTTCTAATCCCTGGCCACTTCCACACTAGGCTGTTATAGCGCTATGATTCTACTTTCAACCTCCTATGGAATCCTGGGGTTTGCAGTTTTGGGAGGGGCCAGCTGGCCCCTCCTGAAACTGCAAACCTCAGGATTCCATAGGAGGTTGAAAGTGGAATCATAGCGCTATAACAGCCTAGTGCGGAAGTGGTCTTTGTCCAACCATGGAAACCCCCAGGGTCACCTTGGGCTATACTCTTTCAGCCTCAGAGGAAGGCAAAGGCAAACCCTATCTGAACAATTCTTGCCAAGAAACCCCCATTGACAGGTTGGCTTTAGGGTTGCCATAAGTCAGAGGCCATTTCCACACTACACAGTTATAGTGCTATTATTCCACTTTCAACATCCTGTGGAATCCTGGGGTTTGCAGTTTAGGGAGAAGCATTTAGAATTCTCAGTAGGAGAGCTCTTTGGCCTCAGGAAACTACAAACCCCAGAATTCCACCACATTGAAAGTGGAATAATAGCACTATAACAGTGCAGTGTGGAAACGGCCAGAAACAACTTGTAGGCACACAACGACAACAAATTGGAGCAAGCCCATGAACTTACTAGAGGGTGCATATCAAGTGCAACTCTGAGAAGAGTTGCCCTTTTCTTCCCATCCCGCTGGATTCAGCTGGATCAATCACCTTCCTGTTGTAGAGTCATTTCTATGTTTTTCTAAAAAATGTTTCAGAAAGTGAGAAGAAGTGTTGACTTGTGCCAAGCAATGGCATAGTGGTAAAGTTTCAAGTGCAGGCATTCATCAAGACAATCTCCATAGCCAGGAGAGTTTTAAAAAAATCACTGTACCAAACTAGAAAGGATAGACTAAACTCCTATTTTATAAAAGTTCTACTTTAAAAAAAAAAGTAGAATTTTTATAAAATAAGAGTTTAGTCTATCCTTTCTAGTTTGGTGCAGTGATTTTAAAGCACTTTTGGATTCTAAGGAAACATGACAGCATCTTGCAGTATTTTGTTTCCCATTGACTATCTCTGTAGCTTTGAATGAAAGTCTTGCTGGGTTCATCATTGAAAGGACTACATTCAGATATTGTATTTCAGGCAGGCAAAAAGAAATTATAATGAAAAGCAACAGGAGCAGAAATCATGAATGGTAAAAAGCCAGTGGAACATTTTAACAGTGTTCTGAGTCTGAGTTCCTGGGGGATGATTCCATTGATATCTGCATGGTTACAATGCAGAGTTTCTAGCTGTTTCCTTGAACGACAGGATGTTTTGAATGGAACAGACAAGAAGAGAATTATGTTCCATTTCCCTTCTCATGTGCCAAATGCATGCTTTGTAATATGATCTAGCGTAACTTTTTTCCTGGGACCAACACTACTGGAACAGGCAATACATACGAACTATTATGCAAAATACAAATTACTTCCTTCATAGTAACAAACTACTGCAGCAATTGAACACTGAAAATCCTTCACCTGTGACTGTTATTTTTATAATCCCTAAGATAATAACGTTTCGTTGGTTCCTTATTATGCCCCTCAAAGTGCTGGACAAAGCAGACCCCTCAAATATTGGGCATCAGGGTTGCCAGATCTCAGGACCTAGTCTTGCTTCACCTGTCCTCAGGGTGGGAAAAAGGAATCTCACAGTGAGAGCACTGATATGAAAACTTTTTGTATACATAGGTTTTCCACATTTGTTAGACTTGATATTTTTCATTTGAATGGCATGCTTGATGCAACTGTAGGTGATGCTAAATGTATCATATGTAATCACCAGGAGATGCCTCTTTTAACATCACCAGGGCTCACTCCCTCTGACGAGGGTGGGCAATTATGGAAGGCACCAGCTCTTAGAGACCTCAGAGGGCCACACCTTTACACTGAACCTGCTCCTGCCAAAAACTAAGATGAAATAAAAATGAATTAAAAAAAAAAAGTCAAACAAATTTTTTTGCCTCCAAATGCTCTTTAGAGGATATAGTGGCATTTTCACTATGCTTTGAGGGCTTCCTTCAAAATATAGTGATATGCCTCTTACCCCCTAGTGGATATTTTGAGACATATTTTGGGAAAACATTTCAAACATTTTTTTTGAAAAATTTTGCAAAAATTTTTTTTGACTTCTAGGGGGCCCAGAGAGCCAGAAGAACAGCCTTGGGTGGGTCCACATGTGACCATGGGCTGCACATTGCCCACCCCTTCTCTATGACATCACAAGTGGGTGATTTCTAGGTCTCAGGTTTTGGTACTAAACTTTGGTTCATTTCATAAACTCTAGGTCTCCTGTGCCTCTGAGAGCAGTTTTCATATTAGTCTATTTTAGCATAGAGAAAAAAGGATGGAGAGGAAGCTAGAAGCATCCTTGAGACTAACTGGTTCGTATTAGCATGAACTTTTGTAGATTTCAGTCCACTTCTTCTGGTGCACTGATGGAGTATAGTATTAAGCCAGCATGTAAATCAGTGGTGGGGAAAGTATGGCCTGTGAGCTGCATGCAGGTCCTTAAAAAAGAAATTAACCACCCAGGGTTCAAAACGTTTTTTGTGCTCCCCCCCCCAAATGCTCTCTAGGTGGTGTGGGGGGCAATTTTGCCATGATTTTGGCCTCCTTCAGCTGTTCCTAAGGAGTCCTTTTTTTTTTCTAACAGGAAGTTAACTGGAATTGACTTCTATATCACTTCTTGTTGAAAAAATCCCCCTGTGGACCTAAAATGGCCCAGGTAGCCTGAAATCATGGCAACATTTCTCATGGCCCTGAACTGTCCTGATTTGGCAGGAACAGTCTTGAGTACTGCTCTGTTTTCTCACTTTTTCAGCTGTTTTTAAAAGGTCCCATTTTCTCTCCCCTCCTCCCATTTTCCTACCCCTTTTGTCCTCAGCTTACTTCAGTTGCCACAAACTGAGTTCAAAATACAAAAGTCCTTTGCACACAGATAACTCAGTCGGGGAGGGGGGCCCTTCCCATAGGCTCAGGCAAAAGCAAACAGCCACAGCCTGTCCTAGCTTTTCCGTTCTTTCTCATTAATAACTTTTGCCATTTTGATCACATTCTGATGTGGAATGATCACTTGTGTCCTGGTTTTCATCTCTGAAATGTTGACGGGTATGATTCTTCCTCACACGCTCATTTGGGGAAAATAAATTGCATTTTTTGGTGTGGTATGGTGTGGTGTGGTGTCCCTTTGAGGTCTCCTGGAGGGCTAATGAGGCCCCCTAATTTCAGGCTGTTTTTGGGAGACTTGTGACATCTTATACAGATTTTATTACCAGAGTCACAATTTGCATCTTTCTGTATCCCATTACATTCTGATCCCAACCCCACAACTATGCAATTTTTCTTAAACATCTGTGGCTCTATAGTGTACTCCATTGGTGTGCCTGAAGAAGTGCATTGAATTCCATGAAAATAAATGCTAAAATAATTAGCTTGAAATATGCTGCTAGATTCTCCCTTCTCCACCCCGCTCCTTTTTGCACCTCTGATAAAACCCTAACTTGATAATGCAGCCTAATCTAGCTCCTTTTCTGTGCTGCATCTTCTCTGTGTACGGAATGCAAGAAGAAACCATACACTGCCTGGAGTATATCTGACCCACTTGACAGCTCTTTGAGCAACCTCATAAAACTGGGATTATCTGTCCTCAGTGCAATTACAATTTCTCACATTTCTATCTACTTTGGTGTTACACCAGTCCATTACAGGCATACAGGTATGAAAGATCATGTGCTATAGATTTTGGCTTATGGTACCCTGGGCAGTGCCTGGAGACAAGGAGAGCATAAATAGTTGATTACATTCTGCTCTGAAATTGCTTTTATGTGGTCGTAATAGCAAGCTGCATTGGATTCTGTCAATTTCAGAATTCTAAACAGACTGGACTTTTTTGGGCCAGCTTTGACGTCTCTTGAGAAACAAAGGGTTTCCTTCTGAAGTGACCAGAACCAAAGACGGACCTACATGGAATTTCATGTCTGTTTTTACGCTTTGGAAAGAGAGGCAGTCTGCAAACATTAGCATCTGCTAGGTATCATTTCTTGGAAAATGTTGGGGTAGGAGAGAGAATTAGGGTGATCAAGTAACAGATCCACCTTCTAATCATAGGACACATTTTATAATGGAATCTTTACTCATTGTCATGTTTCATAAAAGTCTCTCTACCCTTCTGCTATTTTGTTAAGTCGATAGCTGACCAAATAGTAAGTCTGGAATTATGGTTCTGTGTTGAGTTTTGATCAGTTCTAGATTTGAGAGATCCCATTGCAAAATATCCTCTACTTGGTCCCATGCTGTATCAGTGAGCTGTGGCAGTCTTATTTAACAGATATGGGAACAGGAAAGAAGAATTAGGAGGAACAAGATTACAATTAGAACTAGGAATGTTCCACACAACTACTTGATATAATAATCATTTCTGGGCATAGTAGGAAAATATAAAGGCAGATGTTAACATAGCATTGAAACATATTGCGATCACAGGATCTTTGCAATTGCCCAAAGATGCTACACATTGATGCTTGGCACAAAGCCAGATTTAAAGTAACTGGGGCATTGGAGCTATTCTAGAAGCAGTGTACACATATAAGCACGTGCATAAACAATCTTGCTGGACTGTCAACTTTGTCCTGCAGCTGATTGGGCTTGGCTGTGCTACCAGGACAAGATGACACCTCTAGGCCAGAGCCAGTTTCTTTGAGGCCTGAGGGAAGGGGTGGCTCTGGACATCCCCCTTACCCATGGACCATGGTGGGGACCCCAACATTCTGCTCACCTCTTCACTCATTATGCAACTGGCAAATGATGTTGTGGAGGACAGTAAATGCAACTCTTCTTTAGGAAGGTTGGGACATGAGAGATGTGCAACCCTCTACTTCCCAGGTGTGTTTTCTTCTTAAGAGGATTACAGAAAAGTAAGTGTGTGTGTGTGTGTTGTGTGAGTGTGTTGTGTGCAATCCCATTAGCAACATGGAGTCCCTAGCCACTGATGGCCTTGGAGCTTTTGTTCTGATTGCATCTTTAATAATCTAGCCTTGGCTAGGGATGTCTGTAAATGCCAAAGCTGTCCAAATTATCAGCAAGCAGAGCTGAACTGCTCTCATATGACAAGTGTGATATGTGGATCTTACTCCCCTTCCCCCAAAGGGCACAGTTTCAGGTTCTGCTGTCTTTATTTTAGTGGGATGATAGATTTGCATAGAACCATCAGCTTTATGAATTCAAATATAACTGACTAAATAAGTGCACTTTAAAAAAAAGAACTATCATTTTTATAGGTTAGGAGCCCACATTACTGACCACTAAATTGCTGGCAGCTAGCCTGTAGTTATTACAAACAAGCATCAGATGTCAACTTGTCATGGTTTAACAAGCTACTATCATTAGTAGGTATGTAGGAAAGAAATTCCAGACACCCGTCATTTTCACCCAGGGTTTTACTGTAAGCAATAATCTCCACCTCCTTTTTTATATATTGTTGGTCTTAATCTTGTAAGATTTCATGGAGAGAAAGCATAGCAATCTGGAGATACTAGATCATTTCTGTAACTATGTTTTGTGAACTAAACAATTTGCACTGGAGATATACGGTGCTTGCACCATGGAGACTCTGTTAATTATGAGTCTGCTTTTCACATTCATTTTACTCAACCATTAGAACACAGATAAAAAGTCATTATGAAAAATTAATAGCATTTGCTGGTCTCTTTTAAAACACAACGTTTGTTTTCAATAAAAAGAAATTCCTGTAATTGCTGTGCTGTGATTAAAGTGCTGTGGGGCGCTTCTGCAAACCTTGCCATCCTTGTTAGGAACA
This sequence comes from Ctenosaura bakeri, assembly GCA_948474755.1. NCBI lineage: Eukaryota > Metazoa > Chordata > Lepidosauria > Squamata > Iguanidae > Ctenosaura > Ctenosaura bakeri. Next base: position 1,147,085 of record CAOLHI010000028.1, on the reverse strand, counting down.
TCTTGGTTTAGCAGTAACCTATTAATTATTTTTTTCTGGAGATTATCCTTAATGAGATTGAACAAATGGCAATTTATAGTTATTAGGCATTGTACTCGCATTGAAAAACATAAAAAGAGGTATGTTATGTTAATGGGACGGGTTTTATTTTGGCTTCTGAGAGCATGCCAAGTAACAGTTACAGCTTGGATTGTATATCATTAGTAGCATTTCACCTATGGCAGAAAAAAATTGCTTTGGATTGTTCTTCAGTCATGCCACTTCACAGCTAGTGGAAAGAAACAACAGACATTTCAAGAATAAACAAGGAACAGACCTTCAAAACAAGGATAAAAATTATGGGAGAGCCAGTGTGGTATAGTGATTTGAGCACTGGACTACAATTCTGGAGACCAGGATTTGAATCCCTGCTTGGCCATGGAAACCCACTGGGTAGTCTTGGGCAAGTCACACTCTTTCAGCCTCAGAGGTAGGCAAAGACAAACCCCCTCTGAATGAATTTTGCCAAGAAAACCCTGTGCTTGATTCACTTTAAGGTTACTGTAAATTGGAAATCACTTGAGGGCATATAACTAAAACAAAAATTATGTTATCTGTGGGCCACATGCATTTCTAATCATTTCTGCAGCCCTGGATCCGTCCCAGACTTACCCATCATTCCCTCTGCTGAAAAAATGGGGAAAAGGAGTAGAAAGTGCATCTCCTGAATGCACCATTTTAATGTTTAAAACAGCAAGCAAACCTCTTTCATTTTCTTCAAAATCATTTTTTTTCATTGAGGATTTAGAGAAGCTCCGGTCTCTGGGCATTTCTCTACTTGTACTTTAAAACTTCACCTATGCTTCAAGCCTTAATGCTAGGATGGGCAAAGTATGGCCCATGGGCAATATTTGGCCCTGGAACCCCACTTTTGTGGCCCCTACCAATCCCTGCAAACTCATCAATCCCACTTTTTAAAAAACAGTGTGATTTTAAGAGAACTTTTGGCTGAATGCTATATAGAAAGATATGTGCATGCATGAAGATACTTGAAAATACCTCCAAGCCAGCTCTGCAACTACTCCAGCACCCCCAATACCTCTGTTTTACTCTGTAGCCCTTCTGAAAATGTTGACAGGAAGTGATGGAAATTTGGGTTTGCTACACAGTTGTTCACAGCTGATTTAATGGCTTAACTATCTCATTTATCTGTGTGGTCTAATCGTCCTCAGAGAAAGCTGATGTGACTTGGTCACTGTCCTGTTCTGCAGACGCTTGGTAAGACATTACTCAGGATACAACAAGGGAATGAGAAACCTAGGAGCCAAGAGAAGGAGAAATTGAAACAGAGGAACCATCCTATCCAGAGCCGTGCTGTGACCAGCAGCTATTCTAATGAGGATGCAGGGGACATTCATCTGAAAAACCTCTGATAGATGTGATAAATAAGTATCATGTGCCATGAATCAAATAGAGAGTTCTTCACCTGGCACCAAAAAGACCACACCATATCTCACAGGTGGGGTGCCATTACTTGTACCTTTCTTCTTCACATTATCTGCTGTCCCCTGGAGGAGTGCTTTGGATCTTAAGGTCCAGGTTAGATAGACTGTGGGAGGAGATACTCTTTTAGGTAACCTGGCTTCAAGTCATCTCATGCTTTATAGGCTAAAAGTGATACTAGAAATTGGCCTCTAGAAATTAACTAGAAGACAGCACAGGTAGCAGAATACCATCATAATACAATCACACCAGCTTGGGCTGGTTAACAATCTATCCACTCTGTTTTGGATTAAATGGTTATGAAGGACCCTTTTCAAAGGCAGCCCCATGTATAACATTCTGCAATAATCTGAACTTGAAGAACTGTCACGAGGCAGATAAGATCATAAGCTAGGACCATTTGTTTCTCTAGTGACAATGCTGGATCCAAGAATACCCCCAAATTCTGAATGCTTTGGAGAAATGCAAACCCTTCAACAACAAGCTAAATGCTATTTAGTTGAATGGATGAACCATACACAAGAAGTATCTATTGTCTTGTCTGGAGTGGGTTTATTGGCCCTCACCCGGTCTATTACATCACATCAGAGCATCTCCTGCTTCCTTCATATGAGATTAAAGGAGGCAAAGAGCTTGGTATTATCCACATATTGGTGGCAGTATGTATGTAATTTTTCCCAGATGTTTTGTGTAGATATTGAAACACATGAATTATGAAATACAGTTCCTGAGTAATCCTGTCGCACAACTACTATGGAGGTACAGTAGCAATCTCCCAGCACCATCCTCTGGAATTGGCCATACGAGTAGGATTAGAACCAATGCGATACAGTGTTCCATGTCCCAGATCAGACAGCAGCCTATCCAGAAGGATTGACTAAAGAATAGTCAGAGGTGTAATACAAATTCTGTCAACAACTCCCAGTTAATACCCTGCATGCAAAAACAAAAGTTAAAATATGTGAAAAAGTAGAATTACTTGTCTATGTAAATGGCCTGAAACCCATTCCGAGCATGGAACCTGCCAAAACCCAAAATATTGATAAGATCCTCTCTTATTAAAAAAATAGAAAAGAACAGTAACACTGATTCTAGATAGAGCTGAAATCTGAGACGATATAGGGATAGTTCAGAAATATGGAGCTTCTAATAGGGTAAATACTATGTTTGGGTGGCAGCAATACCCAGCAATTTTGATTTTTCAGTTTTGGTTGTTACCCATTAAAGGCGATGGGGATGGGACAGTCTGACCAGTCATGCAACCAAGTCAGAAAAGTTGCGTGCCAATGAATGCCCCAATGGGTGAGAATACTTTATTTACCATACCATAAAATAGTAGTGTGAAAGACATAGTTATCAATACTCTCTAACAGACAGAATTTAGTCTCTGTAGGAATAAATATGCTGAACTGATGCTGTTTATGTGAATGTACCGCAATGGCAATGCTCTACAATGTATTTCAAATACTAACAAATACTGGAACATATGTAAATGGCTGTTATGAGATGTGCAATTTCCTTAATAGATGCAACTATGGTATAGGCTGATATTCCTTACCACTGCAGTGTACTATCATTTTGATCCCTCTGTAAGTCTGAGATATGTTCCTTTTAAGAAATGATATACATAAGATGTTTATATCAGACAATAACCAGGAAAGTGATGTGACTGTGCTAGGTAAAGTCTATGATAAGGAATATAAGTCTAGATCCTGAAATGGGTACGACAGAGAATTACCTAAACTGGAAATGCCTATGTAATATGATTACTATATTCACAACTAGAAGATCACAACCACATAAGCTAGTGGTTTTATTTAATAAATGTGTAAAAGATTACAAAGTTTCATATTCAATCTCCAATCATAGAAATTTCTTGAAATTCCAGAGCTTAAGAGATTCTTAAGAGGAATGTTGATGTTCATCTGCCTATTGATGTGCCTACCAACAGTACTGTTGTCTACAACTTTGGGAGCTTAGCTGAGCAAAACGATAAACTAGAAGGAGCTTCACTTGGGTAAGTCTAAGGCCATTTCCGCACTAGACTGTTATAGCGCAATTATTCTATTTTCAACATCCTATGGAATCCTGGGGTTTGCATTTTAGGGAGGGGCCAGCTGGATGTTGAAAATGCAATAACAGCGCTATAACAATCTAGTGAAGAAATGATGTAAGACTAAGAAGTGTAAGGCAAGGAACCTTCAGTCCCTCAGCAGAGAGATAGGGGAAGTGTTTCAGTGGTATCAAAAATCCAGGAGAGATCTGAGAGAAGGATCATACTTCTCTTGTCTAGTTAGTCATCCTATAAGATAACCCAAACAGTTTGTGTTCCAGAACCAGGTCTAAAATCGGATTAAATTTCATTTTTTTAAAAAGCCAACGTAATTTAAGAGCACCTGGAACCACTTGCTTGAATACCTTGCTCAGGAAGGAGATCTTGGCAACCAGCATATAGTTCTTTATTGTTTTTGCTGCAAGGGAATAGAAATGACCGCAGTGAATATGACTAGACAAAAGTGACCTTCTACATAGTACAAATATCAGAAGAACCTTTCTGAATTAAAGCTTCTACCATCCAATGTTGTGGCCTAATTCCAATTGCTAGTCCTAATTAGAACTCATTCTGAATCAACTGCTGAATGGTAAATCAACACTTATGTAGATCGCAACTAATTCAGTTAGGATAAGCAATTGAACTAACTGGGACCAGCAGTTGGAGTCAGACTTGCAGTCCAGTCTTACTGCCTCTTCTGCTGTTTTTATAAGATGGTTAAGATAAGTTTCATTGGCATGGCACTGGATGCATTCCTCATCTGTAGGTTGTTAACTTGGACTTAAATACTCTTAAAGGCACCAGACCCCAAGCTAAGCAGTGTCGGCCTATTGTTAGTACTTGCATTGGAGAGTGGAGGAAGGAACTGGCAAACCGCCTCTGAGTATTCCTTGCTGGAAAAAAAACCTTTGAAATTCATGGGACTGCCATAAGTTGACAGGCAACTTGAAGGCACACGCAGACAGCTTATTAATTTCACAGAGAGAAGGGCATGTGGAAGCAGCTGTAGAAATACCTTTAGCCAGATCTGAGTCACAATCCAGGTGGCAGCACACAAGGCAGCAATAAATCAGTCAAGCCCAGGCAGCACATAAATGTATTACATAAGCAGGTAAATAAACAAGCTCTGTAACTTGTGAAATACTGTAGCCATTTTCACCTTGTCAGGCGGAGACATTCCAGCACAATCAATAAGGTGTGCATGAAAGGTCACCTACTCCCCAAATAAATCCTTTCTAAAAATAAGGGCCAAATAGCCTACCTGTGTATGAGAAAGGAACAATATAACCTTCAGTGGGAGGGATGCAAGGAAGAGAGTGACAAACATGGAGAGATTTTGAACACCTATCAATGTGAGCAGACCAGGGCCTCACAAATATCATTTAGGCAATGGGATCATTTAATCATAGCTGCTTTATTTTAAGTGGCTTTTCTAACAGCACAAATACTCCAACTGATACCCATGTTTTACAGAAAGAGCCAAACACCAAGAATATTCTGTTCCTTGTTTACACCCTGCATCAATGGCAGTTTCTCATAGGATTTAATAGTTTTGACCTGCTATATACAGCCATACCATAGTTAACAACGCCTCTGACAAATAAGCGTTTTCTTTTAACTAGGAATGGGACGAATCCAGAATTTTCCGAATCCAAATCCCTGGAAGGTTCTGGGAATCCACGAATCTCATGAATCTCAAATCTTTCAAATCCTTTTTTTTTAAAAAAAAGGGTTTAAAAAGCAAGGGAAAGAAGGGCAATCTTGGGCAAGACACACTCTCTCAGCCTTAGCAAAAGCCTAGCAAAAGGCAAACCTTCCTCTGAAGAAATCTGGTCAGGACAATTGTCATAGTTTTGCCTCAGGATCTCCCCAGATTGAAAATGACATGAAAGCCCTTTCTACACAGGCAGGAAAATGTGGAATAATCCCACATTTTCCTGCCTATGTAAACAGAGCCACATACTACAGTAGAGAGATAATCCAGGTCAAAACTGGCTTTTCTTTGCATAGCTCCTTCTGGCATCCCAGGGTTTGTAGTTTGATGATGCATCAGCGCACTTTGGCAGAAAAGGGTGTGACACCTTGTCAAACTACAAACCCCGGAATTGTGTATGAAAGAGCTTTGCAACAGAGCTATGCAAAGGAATCTTTCAGCTGTCCTTGAAATCTCAAGAAGACCGAACCTTCCAGCCAATCAGGCCTTTGGCCGGCCCTGGAGGCACTCATTTTTAAAAAGAATTTTTCCTTTCTGCTACCTGTGGTTTGTCATGTGGCTCATGAGAAACCATGACAGACATTTCACTTCTCATTCTATTCTAGCTGTAGGTTTACAACCAGGCACTAGTCTTGTGGAAGGAGGTACACTGGCCTACACGTGGCAATCACTGAATAAGACTGTGTGACCTTAAATATATTAGAATACAACCCAAGATATAATTTCTGAAGTTATTAGCAAAGGCCATTATTACTCCAAGGAAAAACTCACCTACTTGCCATCTCCCCCTGTATGTCTGGTCTCCCAGGTTTTCAGGTGTCCTGGTCTCCAACAAACTATTTGGTTGGTGGATTCAAAAGATTCCGTTTGCCTATTTTAGCACAGGGATTCAGATTTGCAAATTTCGAATTCTTCCTGAGAATTCAAGGATTCGGTTGGCCCATCTCTACTTTTAACAAAGGCCTTTTCCGCATTTTGTTTTTACAACGGGGCAGCGCATCCTCCAGCGAGGATGTTTACACTTGGGGGTGAACTGGGTCCAGGCTACTTTCTGTAGTTTTGGACTTCAGCCCGCTCCGGAACGACCAGGACTAGTGGCTTGCTGTGCTATTGAAAGACCGCTTAAAACAGGTATTCTGCCATGGCCCATCTTACTGTAACTGTATATGCCTGCCTACAACAGGCAGAGTATACAGCAGCTTCCTCCAGCATCCCTAATTGAGCATTCATGGAGAGCAAACCAGAAAAGGGGAGAGCAGAGGAACCTTCCTCACTAGGTATCCCCAGCATGTTAAAAAAAAAAAAAAAAGACAAAAGACAACCAAAATTGAAATCTGATGAAAAGTGGAGGCTAGTAAAAGAAACAACCATCCCTCAATAATAATAATAATAATAATAATAATAATAATAATAATAATAATAATAATATTTATTTCTATCCCGCCTCTCCCAGTGGATCGAAGTGGCATTACAAAAATATACAAATACATTAAACATTAAAATGTACCCCATCCTCCCCACCCACCAACCCTTCTATCCCCCTAAAACACATCAGTTATTAAAACAAATTAAAAACAAAATTAGAACAAAAAGACAAATGATGAGAGGCGGTGGAACACCAAGGTATTTTGGAAAAGGCCTCCAAGTGGTCTCTAGAAGTTTAACCTAGATCACTTCAGGCCAACACCTGCATTACATGGGCTTCTTGTTTTTCATATCACTTGTGTGTTTTGATAATATTAAATTTGTTGTTTGCTTTACCTTCGTTTGTTAGCTGGCAAAGCAGCTGAAAACTCTCATAGCGCATTGACAAAATGTGTGTGTCGTTCAACACCTGATCTGAAGATGCTGTGTAGCTTAAGTGCTGCTTTTCCATTGCCACCTATAACTAGGATATAAATCATATGCAGAGCGGCCGTAGAAAAGCTCCTGTCTTTGAGATTATTTTGTACACTTTTCCTGAACAGCTGTCAGTTGTGACGGATGCTCCGGAATGCTGTTATCCAATGAGGTGCCAAACTGTCAGCATTTCATTAAGATATGCTATGGGGAGCGGTGAAGGAACACTACTTAGTATGCTGAGAGTGTAAGCTGTGCCAACATATTTATTGGGTAATGTCCTTAAAAGCTGCATGTAGTGGTTGCTCTGAAGCGATCAATTCCCCCTTCCCATGCAGAATGGGCCTGTAGGTATCACAGTGCAGCTATTTTAATTTTTTAAAAGTGGAGATGAGGATGGTGTATGTTTGCAGATGAATTTCCAGCAGGAAATGCTAATGAAGTCCAAACTAAAAGAACCTTAAGAAGCTCTTGGCATTTGGCTGATTAGATAGACAAACACACACACACACGCGCGCGTGTATGCCATACCCTCCAACTGTCCCAGTTTGGCAGGAACGGTCCTGATTAATTCTCCATTGTCCCAGCAGCAACTCCTAACTTGTGTGTTCTTCCTCGTTCATAACTTTTGCCAATTTGACCACATTCTGATGCTGCTTGGCTGCACATCTTTTCCATTCTGATCTGTGAAATGTTGGAGAGTACAATATCCAGCTCTGCCTGGGTTCAAAACCCATTAATCTGCTCCCCACTCCAGTTCTATTTCTCTTCCTTCTCTTCTACAGTTTTTCTTTCTCACTCGTCCTTTGCTTTGTCCACCCCAGTACAGTCATCCCTCCCCATTTGCTACGGTTAGGGGAATGGGACTCCTGTGAAAGTGGGAAAAACGTGAATAACTCTTAACACACAAAAAAGTATGATCACCATATTCAACCCACCATGAATTCCTTTGAAGCATCAGGGTTCCTTCACAAGACAGAAGTGGTTGGCTGGTGAGGCTTACTGCCACCTCCACTGCAGCCCCACACCATTTTTAATAACGACTTACAAGCCTCATTTGCAGTTTCTCGGTTTCTTTTTCTTTGCTCTTTCTCTTCACCTCCCCCAACACTGCACAATCGAGCTAACATAGGAAAAGTGCTCTATGTGATTTTTGCAACAGACCTATTCTGTAACGAAGACCTGATTTGTAAGAATGTCCCAGGCAAAGTATAGACATTGTCCACTCAAGATTTTGTACAACGTGTCAGGGAAAGCTAGAATAGTTGGCCTGTGATCTGGGAAAAGAGGGGAAGATAGAACAAGAAAACCTGCGTGTTTTTAGTATCTGAGGATTCTTACTTCCAAAAACTCCAGGACTTAGAAACATAGAATCATAGAAACATAGAGTTGGAAGAGACCACAATGGCCATTGAGCCCAACCCCCTGCCATGCAGGAGCAAACACTCAAAGCATCCCCAGAAAATGGCCATCCAGCTTCTGCTTAAAGACTTCCAAAGAAGGTGTCTCCAGGCAGCATATTCCACTGTCGAACAGCTCTGACTGTCAGGAAGTTCTTCCTGATGTTTAGGTGAAATCTCTTTTCCTGTAGTTTGAATCCATTGTTCTGTATCCTAGTTTCTGGAGCAGCAGAAAACCAGCTTGCTCCATCTTCAGCATGAGATCCCTTCAAATATTTAAACATGGCTATCATGGGGATGGGGGCAATTTTGAATTCCTTCACCTCACCTGAAGGAAACACTAAGGTTACCCCTCAAATTCAGGCAAGCTAGTCTGTTCCTTGATGTTGCTTAATCCAGTGCTTCTTAAGCTATCTGAAACAGGGAAGAGGCGTATTTTGCCCCCAGTGTGCCAGGGACTAGCACCATATTTGTATCCATTTACTATAGCTGTTTGTTTCCTAGAGACTCACTGCAGAGCGGTGGCCAATAGCTTACAGACCAGCACCAGCCTATGGACCACCGCTCTAATTAGCACTAGCTTAATGTGTATTTGGTGCTGTCCAGGAAGATTGATTTGGTGACTGCTAGATTTGTACTTGTAGTTTACTGGTATGTGTTTGTCTATTTGTGCACTAGGCTGTTTTCAATCAGTCTTGGCAGTTGGACTAAACCTATTCAGGGGCTTTAGAAAATTGGATTATCTGTATTACTACTCCTAAATTAACCTTGAGTTTCTTTGAAAGCCAGAAGCAGAGCAGAAAATCTTAACCAATTTTTAAAAAATATACCAGATTTTAATTTCAGTAGAGAGGAGAGGGAGATATCTTCTGATTTAGTAGATTCAAAACATGATTTAACTGATGATAATTTTAATGTAATGCTTTTCTGTAGGAGTTTGCCTCTGTTAGTTGTTTACCTAAATGAACTCTTTCATTTTTGTCATCAAAGTCATAAGGTATTATTTTTATTAAAGAAAATTTAATTTTATTTAGTGGGAAAGTACCTATAGATACAGCTTTCTATATCTCACTTGTATCTACATGAGTTATTGTTGCCATTAGCATTCAAAACATGAAATGTGGTGGAATAACTAAAGAATATTTCTTGGAACAGAAGAATTGACTAGCTCTAACCTCTAACTCTACCTCTAACCAGGTATTATATTGTGTCTCACTGACAAGATCTTATATTTGCTTTCATAAAAGCAGTGTGCATTTTATTTGATTTATAAATACCATACACATTGGTGGTGGGGCTTAGGAAAAATGGCCAGAGTCACATTGGTTAGTCCCAGTTAGAGTAGATTGTGCTGTTGTGTGCCTTCAAATTGTGGCTGATTTATGGTGACCCAAGGCAAACAAAGTATGGGTTGTTCTGTTCTGCAAGATTTGTTCATGGGGGATTTGCCTTTGAGGTTGGGAGAATGTGACTTATCCAAGGTCCCCCAATTGGTTTCAGTGGCCAAGAGGGAATTTGAACCCTCATCTCAACACTCTAACCACTATACCATACTAATTGTTGAATGGTGTAACCACATGTGGGGAAGTCTAATTGATTGAATTAATCTACTCTAGTTTGACTGATAGTAGGCCAAAATTACATCTCAGAAGTCACTTAATGAGTGAGAATGAAGGCATACTACTGGTGCAAAAAGAAACATTTTAGTAAATGTGGAGGATCTCTTTAAATGTCACTTTGAAAGGAATTTTCAAGTTTTATGCCTTTTTCTCATCATCCAATTGATTAAAAAAATTGAAAAAGTAATGAGCAATGTAAGGAGTAATTCTCCAGGTTATTTTTTTCAAACACAGTAACAAGAACAAAATTATTTCTAAAGCACTAGAATGAATAGTAGGATTGCATCACTTTAAATAAATAACTTTCCAAGTCTTCTCTATATCCTTGGTTGGTCTTTGGTCCTGATTTCTGTCTTACTCCTTGCTCCTGTGTCCTGGCTTGTTCTTTCAGCATGACTACTGGCTTCATTAAGATTCAGTGTAGTGCAGTGGTTTTAGTGTTAGACTACAGCTCTGGAGAGCAGGGCTCAATTCCCCGCTCAGCCATGGAAACCCACTGGGTGATCTTGGACATGTCACATATTCTCAGCCCCCAGAAAAATATGTTAGTTTTAGGGCCACCATAAGTTGGAAATGACTTGAGGGCACACAACAACAGCACTGGCTTCATTCCATTTCTTTCCTCTCAGCTCCTGGGTCCCCTTAGGCTTGTTATCTAAGGCCCAACGCTAATAGCTGGTTTCTTCACCACAGAGAAAGATGCAGACACTGCCCTTGACAAGCACTTTTCAACCAGTGGGGTGGAACCAAATACTTTTAGTGTAATACAAAACTCAATATTTACAGTTTCCTTTTGGAAAAATACAAATCCTATCCTCTGTGGAAACTAAATAAAGAAGAGGTGTGTGTGTGTGTGTGTGTGTGTGTGTGAAAGAGAGAGAGAAAGAATGGGATGCAGTGAGATTAATGGGCTTACCCTTAACTCATTGACAGAAGGACAATCTACATCCCGCAGGGACTTCAATAAGATGAGGGCACTGCTGCAAATTTATTGCAAATTAATCCAGGATGAATGGTGTTTTGAGAAGATATGAGGAGGGGCAGCAGAAGGCACCCTGAAATGGATTACAGAAAGTAAACAATAGATGGAATAAGAGCTGCTTGGGCTGCAGCAGAGTTAGGTTGGGAACAGGGAAAGCTTGCACATCAGGAATTCATTAAGCAGGAATAGGAAAGGAATATTAATACATTCAAAGAAATGATATCATAATGGGTAACTTGAATGTCTTCATTATGATGGACAGGCTAGACAGACTTTAGTGACAGTGACATGGGAGACAAGTTAAGCATATCAAAGCAGGTTGAACAAAGGAAGCCAGTTCACCAAAGCCCATCTGGAGTTCCTTTATGGGATTATATTTTGTATAACTACCAAGGATGTGAAAGATGCAAACAAATTTGATCAGCCTCAATGATAAAGGGTATCTGAATGCTTCAAGATGACCGATTGAGAACATGGTCGACTGCTATGAGATTTTTCTTTCCTGCAAATGTTTTGCAAATTTGGTTATGCAAAAACATTGTGGAATGAACTACTAGCAAGGAGGCATGGAAGAATACTTCAGTATATGACAACAACTCCAAGACTGGTATATGCTCAGAGATGGAAGGGTGACTTATTGACTACCAGGAAAGAATGGTTACTAAAAGTCAGTGATTTAGTGGAAATGGATAAATTGTCTACTTTGATTAAAGAAAAGTCATTAGAGAAGTGTATAAAGATTGGGAATCTCAACTGACTTTTGAAAAAAAAAAGAGGGTGATTTGATGACTGTTGGATTTGAAAATTAATGCGAGTTAAATAAATGGATGGAGTGTAATTTCTAGACCAAGTAGAGAGAGGTGGGATTATAGGATTTAAGATATAACTGCAGAAAATATAGTTGGAAGTCATAGTTTTTCCTTTTTTCTTCTCTTTTTTGTATTTGTTGGTCTTTGCTTTTGTTTTAGATTTAGGCACTTTAAGTTATCGGTAGGTTACTGATAAGTTTTTCTCTCTCTCTCTCCTCTTTACTTTCTATCTATATAATAGTTCTATGTAGGGTCTTTGTAGCTTTCCTTTTTTGTATTTTTTATTCATTTTTTACTCTATGCAGATTTTAATTAATAAAAATGATTGCCAAAACCCCCTCACAAAAATATCATTTTTGTACTGAAAGTAATGGTTGAGATCCTATGTGACGGTGGCCTGGCATAAATCTCTATGTGAGGAGTTGCATATTGGTTATGCTATTCACTCCTTTTGTTGAATGGCAGCATCGCACAACTAAATGCACACCTGAATATGTAAGTGAATGTACTACCAAATGTGCACATACATCCATGTGCATTTCCACTTCCACAGCCTTGAACTGAATGTGAAGTTTTATGTCAGACAACAATGTCCAACTACTTCCATAGGAGAATTTACACATGTGTAAGAAACTGATAGGATTCCAGCCAGTGTTTTTTGCAGAAAAGAAACTGTTTTAACTTTTTTGTGCAAATGAATTTTTGAGGAAAAAGGTCCCCCCCACAAGAATAAATAAATAAAAAAATAAATAAAATAATTTCACAAATTGAAATGTTGCAAAATCTCTGGCAATTTTGCCTGGTGGGAAAAATGTTTTGACACCTTTTGTTCCTCTCAGACCAAAGTAAGCAAAGATATACATCCTTAGGAAATTATTTTATTGAACTGGAAAGACCAAATTATTCTGGTATGTGACTGTGCTCCTGATTGGTGGACAAATAGATGCATGACAGAGGCTGGGGAACCTTCAGCCTACAAGCTAAATGTGGCTCTTCAGGTCTTCAGTTTCTTTATGTGCTGTATCTCATTTCCACAGGCTATGCCCCCTCAGCCACTGTGGTTTACTGGTATATAATTTTACACAACACTACTCTGTCCTCTGTGTATAAAACTGACAGAGAGAACATTGCATGAGTTGGGGAAAGGTTAGGTCGGGATGCAAATAGCTCATTTCATGGCGTGCTGAATAAAGACAAAAGTCACATCCCCACTTCTTCCCACTTTGGCAGTATCCCCTGCTGGCATATAGATCTTGAGAGACTTTTAACTGAAAACACATGGATTTTGACAACGGGCCAACGTTAGTTTTTCTCATGTCTCAACAGGTACACTTGCAAATTAAGCTTATATGTATCAATTTCAAAACAAAGCACATTAAATACAAGATACATGGATGAGAAGAATCACATGCTATGATGAAAAAATTGTCTTTCACCACTTGGGCAGCAACTCTGGAAAAAAGGCTCCTCCAAACCATGTTAAATATGTTGGCTGCAATCCAGCATTCCCTCAGTGTACTGTAAACATCTACATGCAGAATCACAGTGCTCCAGCACTATGCAATCCCCATGCAGAATACCAACATTGTACAGCATATGCCAATGACAGGGTGATGTGGAATGCACAGCGTGCAATGGCAATTTCTAACATTTTTGTATGTGAATTTTGTACTAAGGCAGACACTTCACCCAGCATGTGTAGCATGACATGCACATGTATATCTCAGTAACAGAATGACAGCCATAGTCTAATTTGACATAAAGTTTTCCCTCCTTGATACATGAGTTTGACAGATAATGGCTGGAGTCCTTCTGGTTACTCCCAATTAGAGCAGACCCGTTGGATCAATACAGTGGTGAGTCAACATAGATTCAATGGGCTGACAATAGCTGAGAGTAATAATAAGATTGTTACATTGGTACTTCACTGTGGAGCAACTGCAGACTTGGAAATGACATTAAAATGTAATTTCCAAGCACCTCTTTTTCCTTTCTTCCTGCCTGTTTTTATAAAGATTTATGGTTGCACTTTCATATATCTTTAGCTGCCAATAATTACCGCATAAAAGCTCTTTGTTGTACAGAACTACAACACTTCTAGAAATGGAATGACTTTCCTGAAAGATACTTACATCTAGGAAATACGAGATGAACCTATAGAATGAAAAGGCAGTTAGCATGATCCAGTGGTCTTGCTCTTATAGGCATCTTCTGTGCTGTGGTTAACATCCATATGATGTAAACACAATTCTGTGCTAAGCAACAGACTTTCAGTACCTCAGGAACAACTGTAGGAAGAAAAGCCAGTGTCCTACACATGCATAGTGCTCCAGTAACTCTGTGACCCTTCACCAATCACAAGGCTGTTCAGTGATGACATCCGCATGTTTCTCATCCAAGGAAAGAATAAGTGAACCAGCAGCAGCTTTGGATGTTGACTATCTATAATGAACTTCATTACATGTGTTGCTCCAATATATAGATGTGTTTCTAAATGACACACCCCAGTTGGTGATCCAAGTGGCAAATCTTGTAAAAAGAGTGCTCTGTAGCTAGGATGTTTCTGAGGAAAACTCAGTTGTTACTGCCAATTAAGATAAACCCATTGAATCAATGGGACCTTGGTAAATCAACATATTATGTGAGTTTCATTGAGTCGGTGGGCCTTCTCCAGTTGGGACAAACAACTGACTTTAGGCCAGAGTAATGTAAAATATGTGTTAATTTTAGAAATACATTGAACAGATGTTAAAATCACATGGCTGGTTGAGACATGGTCAAATTATAGGAGAAAACATTCTGCACAGATGAGTGTATAAGTCAGAGGTTGTTAATCTTTTTTGGACTTACAAATCTCTCTGAGTTCTGATTAAAGTTGTGGACTTTCTCCATAGAAAAATATACACGTGCAAAAAAATCTTTTATACAGTTTGTCTTATTGCAATGGAAATTGATTTCCTTCATATAGAATAGTCTGAATTTTTTTTTCACGATACACTTGAAAAGGTAGGAAAGATTCAAAGTAAATAGGAAGACAATCAAAGGAAAAAAAAGTCAATTTTGCCTTGGTTCATGGATCCCCTGAAGCACGTCCTATACTGTCCAAATGTCCCAGTTTGGCAGGGACAGTCTTGATTAATCCTCTGTCACTCCACTTTTCCCAGGTGCTTTAAAAATGTTCCAGCTTCTTCAGTGGCATAGGGACAGGGAGACGAGGGAGTTTGTATGCCCTGGGTGGCATTTTTGTGGGCACTGCCACTCCTTGCCTGCTTCCTATTCATTGTCTCCCTGCCCACATGTGCTGTAGCACCTTCCCCATGCTCCATTGCCCCTCCTCTATGTACCATAGCCCCGCCCACATGTGCTATAGCCCCACCCATACACACCATAGCCCCACCCCATGACTCCACCCCTGCCTCTACCCTCCCCTTGCACCAAGCTACACCACTGAGTTTCTTTCTCCTCTTTCCCCCTTCCCCACTTTGTCCTCAGCTTCCATCAATTGCTGCAAACTGTGTTTGTAAGTACAAAAGTAGTTTCCATTCAATTAACTCAAAGGGAAGGAGAGGTGGAAACTTGTCCTTACCTGCAGGCTCAGGCAAAAGCAAATTGATATAGCCTCTCGTAATCTGTATGTTCTTCCTCACTGATATCTTTTCCCATGTTGATCACACTGTGAGGCTGCTTGGTCACATGTGTCCTGCTTTTCATCTGTGAAATGTTGGAGGTTACAATATCCAAATTAAGACTCTTTGGTATTACCCAAAGAGTATTTGAATTAAGGGGAAAGGAGGATGGGGCCTAACCCCCTTACTTCCCCCACCCCCATCTACTGCATTTGAAGGCTATGGAAAGATGTAATTTGTAAAAATTAGGCTGTGCTAGGATGTGCTTGAGAGTTTCATTGGGGCTCCCCACCTTCTCTTGCACATCATAGTTTCAGCACTCATATAGAATAAACTCATTCTTTTCCTTCCCATTAATACATCTGATATAGCAAGGGCCAATTCAGCCAGGAAGAAAATAACTTAAAACACCAAGTTCCTGCTTTTCATGAAGTGCTTCTGTAGCATTTTGGTATAAAGAAAGAATCCAATGGCAACAGATCTTGTTTATTAACATACCCTTGGCTATAACCTCCATTTACAGCGTATGTCTCTGTCAGGCCTCCCAACATTTAATTAAGGCACTCTTATTATCTGTCATTGGTTTAAGCTTCAAAACCAAATCCTCTTCTCTACCAAACAGCATGCCGATAACTATTAATATCTTGAGGGGAACATGAGTACTTAACTTTGCATTTTTCTGTAACTCTTTCTAGGATTCCCTTAGGCTATTTATGACATTCTTAAAATGGAAGACTTAAAAAAGGGAATTAAAGGTTGTGGGTAGATGACAATTTTTCAGATTGATCAGATCAGGTGACGATGGTGTGACTGTCCAAAGAACATCCATTGAATTTTTGTTTTGTTTCTAAAATGATAAATAATGTAATTTCATGTTCTATTCTCTATCTAGATCTAGATCTGATGTAGATATAGATATATCACTTCTGACTTATGGTGACCTTAAGGTTTTCTTGGTGAGATTTGTTCACAGGAAGGTTGCCTTTGCCTTCCTTTGAGACTGAGAGAATGTGACTTGCCCAAGGTACCCGGTGGTTTTCCATAGCTGAGGGGGGATTCAGACCTTGGTTTCCAGAGTCCTAGTCCAGTGCTATTCATCACTGGCTTTCATTTAGTGAAAGCCTAAACTTGCTTATTGAAGTGTTTTCACAAACTATTTTCCCAGCACCTACCTCTTTTCCCTTTCTTTTCTTTGATTCAAACTGGAGCTCTCCCACTTTTTTTGTGTCACTCCTTTGCTTAGACTGACTGCTTGTTCTTCAGTATTTTATAATGATACTTAATAATAATAATACTAATACTACTAATAATACATGCCCTCAGTGATTGCAGTCCTTATTGTATTTTAGGTTACTTTCTTGGACAATTAAATTAAAATAGCCTGAGGAAGGGATCATTAACCCCCGAGGAAACTTAGATGTGTGAGTTACATAGCATGACCAAGAAAAAATGCACCTGTATTTGATTGGAATGGGGTTAGAAATCCAGAGGAGAAACAGGTACCATGGCCCATAATATCTTTTTTTTTTTTAAATGAGGCACCCTTCCTTTTAGAAACTGTGATTGTGTATAGCTGGAAATGGATGTTGTGCTCAAAGACCCAGAACCAGAATTTTCTCATAGGACTGACAAAGGAGTCTGAAATAGCCTGATTGCCTCAACTCCAGGTGACAAAACATTGATGGGAGTCATGACAGTCTCTTAATCTCTTGTTTGGTCAGGGGATTTAGGGAAGATTTCTGTAGGGTGAGATCAAGGAATGGTCTCTGATTGCTTCACTTGGGTAGTTTTGCCTTCCATTATTTTGGAGTGTGCACAGAGCCTGAGGTGTTGAAAGGATTAGCATAGGCCTATTAGCATCTGGGTTTCCTGCCAAATCCTCGCTGAATTTATGACCTGACCATATCTCAGGTCAGTTTGACCTAGCAACATGTTTTGTGGTCACTGTGCCTTTGATAATGATTTCCAGCCATAAATATGTTCCAATATGAAAAATAGCACTTCCTGAAGAATGGGAGGTATAGGATATGGTAACGGCCTATAGTAAATTCAGATCAGCTGTACCCAATCCAGATGTGTTAGCATTTAAATTCCATCATCCTCTGCCAGGTGGATAAAGGGTAAATTCCCACCTGCAACATTCTGAATTCCTGGCCATGAATGACATACCCTTCAACATCCATGGATGAAAACTGGGATATGTATAGCCAAGCAAGATCAGAATGTGCCCAAGATAGCAAAAATTATTAATGAGCAAAAACACCACATGCTAGGAGACACTATAGTAGTTTCCTTTTGCCTCAGCCTTCTGAGAAGGACAAGACTCTTGTTTGTTGATCTCCTCTTCCTCCTACTGAGTTAACTGAGTGAAAACTACTTTTGCAATTTGAATTCAGTGAGGACAAAAATGAGGAAAGTGAGGTGAGGACAAAAAGAAGGAAAATGGGAGGAAGAGAGAGGGGCATTTTGAAGGCTGGTAAAAAAGTGGGATGACAGAAGATCCATTAGGATTATCCCTGCCATTATCTAGACAGTTGGAGGATATAATTGTGGATGTACCATAAAGATTAGAACTTCTACGATGCTGAATGAATCCCTCTATTCCCACCCCTCTGTGGCAATTCCAGGAGAAGGTTTAACACTTGACTCTGCTGAATGCATAAAGTAGTTCTTGGAAAGAACCAGTTCTGGGAGAAACTCAGCAGTCTTTCATAACAAGTTTGTGTCTTAATCCTGTTGAGGCACACTGGATGGGCAGTTCTGGGAGGTGTTTTCCAAAAGAAGCTAAGTATTCCAAGCTCCGACAGAATTATACATCAGCTATACATTTAAAACACAAGATGGCACTGTTTTGTTCCACCCAGGGCTATTCTCTTCATCTCCCAGACACCAGTGATGAATACAGTTGTTTGTCTCTGTAGAGCAGAAGGTCGTACTTACTTAACATGAATTACATTCTTTCAGTCAGGCAACTGGCACTGAATTGTGTGAGCACCCAAGGCTATGTCTGGAAAAACCCAAACCTCTGCCTCTTGATACTCTCAGCATTGCTAAAATCTCTCATCACAATGTTTATGTAGCTGTCCTCTGCAGGAGAAAATTGCAGTGTTAGCCTCAGCAGGGCACCTTCCTTGGAGGTCAGCACACAGCTGTAGCCAGCCAAATGCAATGAAGGGTATTTTTACTGGTACTGGAGAAAAGCTGTAACACTGTTCTCTTATAGTGCTATTCTTCTGTTTAAAGGACCTGTTGTGTTCAATGATACTTGCTCCCAGATATGTACATGTAGGATTGTAGCAATATATTCCCCCACCACTATGGAGAACACTTTTATGTCTTCTTACTGCCCAAGCGGAAAATACTTATTTGGATAACATTTTCAGTCATTGTTGTCCTCATCATTACTATTGGCTATTTATATTGTGCCATCAGTGTATATGTATGTGAAAACTGGCAGGCAGAAAATAAACTAGTTTGAAATGTGGTGTCAGAGCAGACTTCTACAGATGCCATGGATTGCCAAAAAGACAGTTGAATGGATCCTAGAGCAAATCAGTCCTGAATTCTCTCTAGAAGCCAAGATGACTAAACTGAAGCCATTGAACTTTGGACATATCACATAAGATGGCATGATTCACTGAAAAAGATGATCATTCTTGGCAGAGATTATAATTCTCTGCCAAATTCTTGGAAGTAGGAAAAGCTTATAAATACATATCAAAATATACACATTTATAATACTAAATTCAATTAAAATTCCAAAAGCTTTGGAAAACAAGAACATTTTAAACTGAGATTTAAAAACAATGAGGAAAAAGCGGTCTGCAAATACACAGGAAAACAGGAAAATGGTGCAACAGGAGAAAAGAGACTAAGCTAAATCAAAAAAGAATGGGAGCAGCCACTGAGAAGGCTCTGTCCTGTGTCCTCACCAGACAAGCCTGGGATGGTAGCAGGACTGAGAGAAAGCCTTTCTCTTCATATCTTAGGGCTCTGGCAGTTTTATATAGTGGAATATAGTATTTCAAACAGTCTTGACCTAAGCTGCATAAGGGTTTGTAGTTCACATCAGCACGTTGAATTGTGCCTGGAAATGAACAGGTAGCCAGTGAAACTGTTTTAACAAGAGAGATATATGCTCCCTGTAGCTGGCCCTGATCAGCATTCTAGCTGCTGCTTTTTGAACCTGCTGTGTTAATTTTGTAGCATAGAAGCAGTGCAGAAACAATCTTATATTCCTGAAAATGTGTACTGGAGGTCTGATGGATCTTCTGGAGCAGTCAGGGAGGGGTAGATTGTCAAAAATGGTCTTCCCCAATTTCCAACATTAGGTTCTTGTGATGGGTCTCATTTCTGTCCATGAATACTTGGGGTATTGCAACCTTTGTACCCTCAACATGAAGCACAAAGAAAATGCGGAGACAATAAAATTCACTTTAAAGTGAATGTCTAGCCTAACACTTATTGAAATAGACCAATTTAATTCTATGTGGCAGATGGGCACAATAGATTCCTTTCCATACTGAGAATAGTGAGTCCTATTGAATCAGGCCAGTACAAATATTGGGGGGGGGTGTTTTGGTTTTTTTGCTCAGTTTGTTTTTCAAGAATTTACCAAGATCTACAGACTTCAAATTCATGATGGAAAGAATCTGAGGTCTA
This sequence comes from Ctenosaura bakeri, assembly GCA_948474755.1. Lineage (NCBI taxonomy): Eukaryota > Metazoa > Chordata > Lepidosauria > Squamata > Iguanidae > Ctenosaura > Ctenosaura bakeri. Next base: position 1,126,899 of record CAOLHI010000028.1, on the reverse strand, counting down.
CAAAGTTCAAATATGAGATAAAGTAAAACTTACAGATGTCTCCCTCCTTGATGCCCATTCAGTTTGTATTTGGACCTTATTCTGATGACAGTGGAGATACTGAGATTCCTTCATGCCTGTAGGCTAGGCCAGTTATCCTAGTGCACCCTACTGTGTCCCTCAGAGGAATGTCAGTGCCTTTATAAAGACAGAGATGTCACAGATGCATTGTTGCATAGGGTCTCCATATTCTGAAGGAGAACACTTGTAGTACACAGGGACACTTCTAGTAAAATATTGTAACCTAACACACAATATAAACACTCTTGTCTTACAAGGAATATATTGAAAGCTAAGCAATTAGAGCCAGGATGATGCTGTTCTTAGCTGACTTTGGAACATTGCATCTTTTTTTAAAAAAACCCAACAAACCTTAATCTGCTTCGTTAATTGTTGGCAGCTACAAAATCTTAAGTCATTATCATTAACATCAGCTGATAAACATGTTGGTTTGTTGCTTTGATCATTATGTTAATTGTTAAGTGAATTATTACTTTTAAAAGAAATCATAGGCAGTCTATATGCCACAGTGCCTGTTCTAGGCTAGATCTTGTTAGTCTGCAAGCAAAAGCTTCATAGGACAGGCTCATATGGGGAGATATGTTCCTTCAGATAGCCTGGACCAAAGTACAGGACTTCTTGAGATTGGTACTAACCTTCACATAAAAAAATGATGATTGTTTGCAAATATTGCCATTGTTTTCAGATAGAAATACTGTAATGGATTGCCCCAGAAAGAGCTGATAATCCTAGTTTGAGCAGCAGCCTGGAAGCAGCAAGGTGGTGGAAAGATGTGAAAGGTCTCAGTATCCTGTCATAGGTAAATAGAATTCGGCAAGTTGCTTTGGTTGAGAAATTAATGCTTAAACCTGAACCATGAAAGAGCTAAAAACTAGAGACTGTTTCTGGGCAAGTTGGTTTCCTTTTATTCACCATGTAAATGAAGGCAGTGGGTTCAGAGGCCCTTCCATGCAATGTGTGCATACTCTCCAACTACCCCAATGTAGCATGGGCAGTCCTGGTTAATCCAATGTCATTTCACTTGTTCTGCTGCTTTAAAATGTCCCAGGTTCTCTCCCCATCCCCTTTTTTCTCCCTTTCTCCTCTGTTTATTTCCTTTGGTATAAACCGAGTTCAAAGTAGTTCGGACTCAACTCTACAGAGTGGAGAGGAGTGGATGGAATTTTGCCTTACCAATAGACTCAGGCAGAAGCAAACTGCTGCAGTCATTCTTAACTTCTGTGTTTTTCTTCATTAGTAACTTTGACCATCCTGTCAATATTCTGATGTTGCTTGGCCAATATGTCCTAGTTTTCATCTGTTGGAAAGTATGTATAGGAACCTCTGATGGGATATGTTTTAAAGCCTCTCTTTGGCAGCCAGTTGACATGTTGAGATTTTTCAATGGACCAGTCATTCCCATTCTACAGTGGTGACGGAATTACTAAAACCATTTCTAGGATATTCCATCCTATTCCCTCTCCCACACATTCCTTAAAATTCTTAGCATACTCAGCGGCTACTGAGTATCCTAGTTTCTCACTGTTTGAGGCTCACTACCTCTTAAGACCCTTAAGATCTTCTGGTACTTCTGCAAAACTTAGGCTTTCTCCAAGCCTGCTCATACTTCCCTCTTCACTGTGAATCATGATGGTCTTGTCTCTTCCTTTTTTGAATTAACCTACAGTATTCATAACTTTAACATTCAAATAAGAAGAAATGGTTTGAGGACTTTAGGAGAGTAGGGGTTGAATTCCTGGTCAATCTTAGAAACCCACTGGGTTATACTCTCTCAGTCTCAGAGAAAATTGATGGCAAACACTTTCAATCAAATCTTGCCAAGAGACTATGACAAGTTCAGCTTAAAGTTGCTGTAAGTTAGAAATGACTTGAAGGCACTCAATAACAACGATGAATATCATGGATGGAATTATGTGATCTGTGGGCCACATGTGGCCAGGAAGCCATATTTTTGGCCCACCAAGCCTGTGAGGAAATTTTACCAGCCCAAAACAGAGAATTGTGCCACCAGAGGCCTCCAGGGACTGTGATTTTGGATTTAATTGATACCCACAACATATGTACACCTCAAAATGGCTAAAAGTTACAGTATTTAAAAAAATGGAAGTGATCTTCTGATAATTTCTGTTTTGGGGCATATATGGCCCATCGGAGTCAAAATGAGAAGAGTATGAATTCTTCCCAGCTTCCCAGCCTGATGCGTATAGATATTTAGTAAACAAGTTTTAAGTAGCATATGACCTCTTGCATTGTAAAGTTTAATGATTAAATAGTGATTTAACAGCATACTTTTGAGTAAAAATTATGCTAGTATCTAAAGACAAAATATCCAGATGGTTCAGCTGCTTCCAGAACACATGCTGCATTTGTGGCATGTGCAAAGTGATAACAAATTAACCATACGTGTGTGCTCTGATATTGCAGCAGATTAAAGCTATGACAGTGTCATTCTCTTTGTGAGTACATCTGTTGCTAACAAAGTGCCTGAAATATTACAAATGAGCACTGGAAGCCAATGTTCAAAGAACAAGGAAAAAGGCAGTTATAAAGACTATACAATAAGGAAAAACATAAGGAAATAGTCAAGGAAAGCTCTTCCATCATGCAAATAGAAAATAGTTTATTCATCATTTTAAACATTATTGGCACCATTTTTCTCTTCTTGAAAGTTATCCTCAAAACCTCTAGCTTAAAGCCCTCAGCCATAGTCAGCACCAGGTTGGAGAGGCAAAGAAGAGGGCTGGCAAAGAGGAGGTCCCTAGCAAATAGCGGAGCCTGGGGAAAAAATTACATTTTTAAAAATGATAGGTCCCAGAATCCCTCAGACAGCATGGCCACGACCATTTCCAAACTCTGGCAAATTGGCCTTTCCACATTACACAATTATGGCACTATGGTTCCATTGTAATGGCCATAGCTCTATCCTGTGGAATCCTGGGATTTACAATTTAGGGAGGGGCTTTTAGAATTCTCAGCCAGATTGCTCTAGTGCCTTACCAAACACCAAAGCCCAGGATTCCATAGGGTGGAGCCATGACAATTGAAGTGGAATCATAGCACTCATAGACCCTTTTCGCACGGGCTTTCTGTCGCGTGACAACCCCGTAAGCCTCGCGGGAGTGGGAGCGTCGCTCTGCACGACGCACTCCCACTTCCACTGCGCTCACGGGGCTGCAGCGGCGCGATCGCGGGTTTTTTGATTTTCACCTCAAAGCGAAAATCACCCGCGCTCGCGCAATGCTCCTGGCGCCCACGCGCACTTACCTCCTGTGCGGAGTGTCGGGGAGGCGGCCGGGTTGCGCTTCCTTCCCTCCGCCCCGCAGAAGGAAGGAGCAGGGCGCTAGCGCGACGGATGCAACAGCCTCCTGCTTCGCGCGAGCGGGGGGGGGACAGACGCGACAGCCTCCTGCTTCGCGTGAGCGGGGGGGACGGACGCGACAGCCTCCTGCTTCGCGTGAGGGGGGGGGACGAATGCGACAGCCTCCTGCTTCGCGCGAGCGGGGGGGGGAACGGACGCAACAGCCTCCTGCTTCGCCCAGGGGGGAGGGCGGCTCGCGCGAGGCTGCCACTTCCCCCCTCGTTCCTTCGCCTGCGGAAGGAAGGAGGGGGAAACGGCAGCCTCCCGGAGGAGCCTTCTCGCGCGAGCCGCCCTCCCCGCTCGCGTGAGAAGCCTCAATGCGAAAAGGTTGATAATAATGTAGCGTGAAAAGGCCCAAAGTACCATCACATTGTAGAATGCATCCCTCAGGCTCCCTACTAAGGTTTTTTTTTAATGCTACATTTGTGCAAGAGTTGGTGGAGGAGGAATCTCCTATGAGGTAATCTGAATGCTAAGTTTTACCAATTTGCTCTCACATACTCAAAAAGCCCAATATACCAGGCAAATAGGTCAATGAGAAAGCATGTCTCCTGCTATTAGTACTGAAATGGAGCTATAAAGTAGCTACACATGATGATATGCCATTGATTCCAGGGACATTGTGTGGAAGAAGTCATAACTCCCCTAAGGGTATAGAACATGGGGGGAAAAATGGCTGCCAGCAAGGTATCAAGGTATCAGCACTGGCGTATCAAGCTTAGAAGAAAAAAAAAGGATTGGAAGGCCAAATTTTCCCTCAAGAGAATAGCCAGTGTGGAAACAATATACTCTTCAAAAGATCACATTATAACATATGAACACACCCAGTGTTTAAGGTCTTCTTTTGGAAGTTGTTTTCCCTGGTCTGTGAAAGAGGGACCTTAATGGTGGCCAGTCCTAGAATCTGGCACTTACTGCTGCTCAGGAAGGCTAGGTTAGTGTTCTTCGTTTTTTCATTCATCCAACAGACAAATGTCTTTTTATTGATGGAATCCTTTGGCATATTAGGTGATCTCTGCTAAGGGGAGTCTATCACAGGGTGAACAAGTATGTTGGATCAAGGACTACTTTTTAGGTTAGCCATGTACTTGACGGCTGCATTATTGTTTTGTTTTGTCTTTTAATTAACTAAATTTTTTTGGGTTACTGTCATTCCCCCTGCTCATCTTGATCATTCATCTTCCTCAGAAAATGAAGCAAATGTACCTTTCGGGGAGCCACAGCAGATGACCGATAGCCAGTCAAATCCTCCTTTAGTTTAGCAAGTCAGGTTGGCTTCAGAGCAGGAAGAGAAGTTAGAGGAGAGTCCCTCCCAGACCCCAGGAAAGGGAAAGGCTCAGGCATCTGGCTCAGACCATTCCATGAAGACAGGAGCCAGAGGCTATAATCAAGGAAGGCGCACAGCTGTGGAATGCTGTCCTTGAATGCTGCTTGGGATCAGGGCAGTTGACTGAACAGGCTGCCTATATAAGAAAGTTACTTCCCTCAGCCAAATTGCTGAATACAAATTGAGGGCCTTTCCACAGCAGCCTCCCATCCTGCCATAAGGATGAGGACGAGACCGTGATTATGCTTCTGTATGATGTCATCATGATCCCGTCCTTCTCCCATTTCCAGGCAGCACAATTATGGATTAAATCATTGATGGATTTTCCTTGTGAATGACACACGATTGTGCCAGCATCCCAGACTTGCCTGTCCTGTGGAAGCTGCAAAAGTGCAATGGCTGCACTTCCTGCCCCAGCGCAGCCTGGGAAAGTACCTGGCTGTGCTGCAGAAGGAAGAGGCATGGGTATTGCACTCCCTTCTGCAGGAAGCCAACAGGTGTGGAGAGGAGCACTCCCCTCACACTCACCTCCTGGCAGAGCCACTGTCAGGATCCCCACTGGACAACTTTGAGAAAAATTAGGGTGCGGAACGTACCTGAGTTCTCCTCTTGATGGCTCAGCCCTTGTAAGTGTGTTTAACAGATTAATGACCCCTGGATTAATTTTTTTTTTACTTCCCTACAGCAACTCCCTACAACTCTTTCTGATTTATGGCTTTCTTGACCCTGGAATGTTTTGACACTGGATACGTCCTGCTTCCACAGCTTCTGACTTTGGTACCCTTGTTCAACATTGAGAGCAGGACATTTATTAAGCTACTTTAGCATTGTTTTTGAAAAACTGATTTCTTTTTGCTGTTTGTATAGGTTTATAGTATAAAGTAAAACACTAACATAAAGTTTTTAAACAATGTGGCCCTTGGACACTTCCAAAATCCAGAATGTGGCCCCCAGTTTTACTATATTTGCCCATTCCTGGTGTATACCTTTACCTTGGGAAACAATAAGTTTTATTTTGGAGTAAACATGCATGAAATTGCATTGTGAGTGTTTCTCCACTGGCATTTCCATGCACAAGCACCAGAAATGGAGGAACCACTGCTGGATCTCCAAAATGGAACTTTTAGAGAAGGGTTGGGCAACTGCACAGGGCGTAGGGGTTATTCCTGCCCACATCTGCCCAACGGGTTGCATCATGTGTTTCAGCATGCCTGAAGTGCTGCCGTGCAGCTGCCATTTTGGCCAATTTGCTGTTGATGTCTTTCTGTCTGTTCATCCACCTGTCTTTTTCTTCTTTGTGTGGTTTGGAGGGCTCAGAGGAGATAGGAGAAGAAACTCACTGCATTTTCAGGCAGTTTTGGTGGCTTGTTGCTGGTTTGAGGGGAAAAAAATCACTTGAGAATCACTCCTTCCCCAAATTATTTTTTTGGGGGGAAGGTCTGGGGACTTTGGCTGGGTGGAGGCCTTCAGGGGCTTTACTTAGGGGTCCCAAAGACAGAATGTGACCTGCAGGCTACACTTTACCCGCCCTTGTTCAGCCTTGCAAAGTCCAAGTGGAAGAGCCTGGGGGCATCTTGGGACATCCTGGGTTTGCAAGTGTAACTCTTGGCATCCAGGAGAGAGGGGGATCTTGTTTTCTTCCTCCTACCCCTGGGCCAGCCCTGGCAAAGAGGCAAAAATTGAAAAGGGCCATTTGAGCCAGCTTGTTGCACAATGCCAGCATGGAGCAGTAGCAAATCCTGCCCTGTCCCTGCATCCCAGCCCTTACAAACAAAGGATCCACTCTGGATCTGGAAGCTGTGCCAGAAGGGAGAGGGAGACAATGGTGTTGGGTCGCTGAAGCAGAGCATGGATCCAGGGTAGGGCTGTAGGAGTCCCTCCATAGTTGCCCCCAAACTCATAGGTTTTAATGAATGCAAATTAAATTTGAAGCAAATCTAATTTTCCTCTCCATCCTTACCACAACATTTGAGGTACACTCAGTTTATTTGGCAGTTTGCTGCTGGATGCTGAATTCCAGCAACAAATTGCCTGGCTGACTTTTGGTGAAAAAACTAGTATTTTTAATTGTTAGGAGTATACCATGGGCTACAGAAGGAGGCTTAGTGGCCACATGAGGCCATGCACTGCACAATTCCCATCCTAGTCTAATGGGTTGGATGCCATCAATGTTTTAATGAGGCATTTTCAATGTACTTGGTTTTATATTGTGTTCTTAGGAACATTTTGTTTTTCAATTGAATTTTATTACTATGGAAAGGCAGCCATAACAATATCTACAACCTTACTGAAAATAAGATTTTTCTGAAAGTAACTATGCTGCACAGAGCAGCATGGGTTGCTAAGGGCTCTGGGTATGATCTTGAAGGGATTTGGCACATTAAATCGAACTCTTCTTGTTGTCTTCCTCAGAGTTCTTATTTTATGGAGCATGGACCCCTTTAAAACAAAGCAAAACCTGATGGAAAAAGAGTTAATAATTCCAGTGGATTAGAACATATTCTGGCCCATGCATATGACCTTGTAGGGATCTCAGTTTGCCCCCCAATTCTTCCATACCCTCCTAATTTTAATTTTTTTAAATTAAAAAAAATCTTTCCATTCACATTTTTTTAGGGGCTACACGAGACAATTTTGCTATTTGGAGAGAAATCTGGCCTGTTTCAGGCAAAAGGGGGGCCTTCCCTAAAACAGGAACAGCAGGAGGGTTTTTTAAGCAAAAAACTTTGTCTTACAAAAATTTAGGGAGTGCATGAGTAGGAGAGAAATGAGTCCTTCCCACAGCGGACAAGTCATGTTCACTTCCCAGCACTTGTGTTGCTACCCATGTCCTAGAAGAAATTTGGGCTGACACTGATGACAACGAGCTAGTAGCTATTAATCCACTGAAATTTCATGATGCCCATGATAATGAGGAAGAAATCAATTTGTTCCAGAGCACTTGCATTAAACTGGCTTTCTCTGCTGCAATTTAGATTAATAAATGTTCACTTCCTCTCAAATAAAAAAGTTTCTCCCATGTGAGCTTGATAAGATATGAACAAGTTTCAGTGTAATGGCCACAGCTATTTGAGCTTTTGTAATTTTTTTTGTAAAAATAGAGACAATGGTGATCATAAAAATTAACTCTGCTTCCATTTTCCTAACTGTTAATAGAGAAGGTATCATTTTTAGGAAGTAGGAATTGGGTATATTTATGTATCGATTTTGAAAATTCATGTTCTTTTGTCTGTAGAATTCTCTAGTGGACTCACAATAGATAGGATTTATTAACAGAAGCAACAGCAGCAACAACAGCATATTTATTTATATCCCTCCTTTCCCCCTAGTCTGGGACTCAAGGCAACTTACAAAAGTTAAAAACACATACAGCTAAAATTTATAGCATAAAAAGGTTACACCCACCCACCCACTCACCCACACACACACCCCACCCCATCCCACCCCCACACCCACACACATATATGATAGAATTAAGCATGGTTAAAAACATGACTATTAAAATGAAAAAAACCCAAAAAACAAAAAACAGACAATATCAACAATACAGGCAATTATGAAAGGCCCTTTTTCCTTGAGCAAACAGTCCCTCAAAGGCCTGCTATGAACAATTTTTATCTGAAACATAACCAGCAAGGCGTCAGCTGGTTAGCCTCTCTAGGAAGGAAGTTCCAGAGTTTGGGAACAGTCAGAAACAAGGTCCTCTCTTGTGTGCCTGTGAAGCTGGTGGGACAGAGAGAAGGATCTTCCCTGATTACTTCATAACATAGGCAAGCTTATAGGGAAGAATATATTCCTTATGATAACTTGGACTTGAGCCATATAGGGCTCTATATATCATAGCCATCACACTGAATTGTGTTCAGAAATGGACCAGCAGCCAATAGAGCTGTTGCAGCAAGGGGATTGTGTGCTCTCTGTAGAAATTTGTGAGCACATTTCAAAGGCAGCTGCATGTTGAACACTAGTGTTCAGATGGGATTAACTAAAGCATGTGTCATCATGGCCAGATCCAGCATCTTTAAGAATGAACACAGTTGATGCACCAGTCTTAACTGTGCAAATTCACTGCTGAAACTTGAGCTTGCAAGCTCAGAGTTGAACCCAAGACTGCAAGCTTGCATCTTCAGGAAGAGTGTAACTCCATTCAGCACAGGCTGAATCCCTATTGCCTTTTGAATGACCAGGAGCACCTCTATTTCATCTGAATTAACTTTCCATTTGTTTGTCCTTGTCCAGGCTATAATTGAGGACAGGCACAAGTTTAGAACTGAGGCAGTTTACTTGGATTGAGATGGAAAAGAGTAATATAGCTGGGTATCCTCTGCCCACTGGTGGCACTGGACCCCCAAGCCCTGGGCAACCTCTCCCAGTGATTTCATGCATGGGTTAAGCGCCACAAGGGAGAAAACAAAGCAGTGGGGCACCCCACAAGACAAGGAGCTGAAACACCATCTAGGTTAGTCCCTCCAGGAAGGAACAGAGCCACTGTAAAACAGTGTCTCCAAATTCCATTCCAGTAACAATTGATGATAGTGAAAGCCACTGAGTCAAGGGTACTGGAAGACACTGAGAGATACAAGGATACATTCTCCCTGCCCAGCTCCAAGCATAGGTTGTCCACATAGGTGACCAAAGTTGCCTGTTAGCTATCTTCCTGCCTCCCAATATGGCACCCTTTGGTTTTCTGGCAGAGATCAGGCAGTGTGTGCTTCCATTCAGCTCTGTAGTTTCTAGGAAACAGGCAGTTGGAGCCTAGTGCATCTACTGGCTAGGATGAGTGAAGCAAGTTCTCTATCAGAGAATTTCTGTAGCTGCTCCTTCTCTAGATGATGCATGTCAAGCCCATGCGGCCATCATTTTTGGTATGTATGATGTGTACAGAGCATCCATGGTGAGATGCTTTCTCCTTCATACCTATATATCTTGTTATTGTTACATACTTTCAAGTCTAATATATGGAGACTCTGCCATAGGGTTTTCTTGGCAAGAAGCAGTTTGCCATTGTCTTTCTCTAAGGCTAAGAGAGTGTGACTTATCCAGAGTGGCTTTCCATGGCCAAGCAGAGATTCAAAACTTGATTTACTAGACTCTTTGTCCAGCACTCAGACCACTACATCATATTGGCTCTCATGTATTCATCTATATCATGGGTCATTGGGGAAGGGAAGCAAAGCTGATGCTTTAGGGCCTGCCCTACCATTTGGTGTACTAGGGTAGTTGTTACAAGTTCCAGATGCAGGCAAATGGGGAGCACTAGCAAGATAATGGAAGACACTGCTGTGTGTGCTCTCTGGCCTATTTATTATCACCTAAGCTAGACTGATGCTTTCAGAGCAGTGAGAGATGTATCACTGGCCCATTTCCAATACTGTAGGATTCAACTGCGCGTCCGATCTATTTCTATACATGAAGTAAAAGAGGTGCCATATTGCCCCCTGCCACAGTCAACAGAAAGTCTTAGTTTGGCTCCAATTGTTTAGGACAGTACCTATAAACCCCTTCACCCCATTTTTTCAATTGCTTTTAAAATGTTCCAGTTTCTCATGCTCCCGCTTTCTCCCATTGGTCTCATCTTACTTCAGTTGTTGTGCAATGAATTAAAAGTGCAAAAATAGTTTGCATTCAATTAACTCAGCAGGAGGGAGAGGGTAAGAGGGTGCAGACTCTTGCTCTCCCTAATAGGCTCAAGCAAAACCAACGGCTGAGCCATTGTGGCTACTCCAGTTTAAACTAACAATAAGATACAGGCCATGGAGCTTGCTCTTAAGTAAATGTGGATATCTTGCAGGATAATTTAAGCATGTCTCAGTAGAAACAAGTTTTCCTGCCATGTAGGAGTATGTAATGTTTTAGCTTAGTCTTTGAGGAAGACTTTTTTTAAATACCAATACACTGAAGCTTTTTTTTTGAAAAAGGGTGATCTAGGTAGCTGCTTTTTTTGAAAAATGAACTTGTTATTTGTATTTTTGCTCTTCTTTGTTGTAAAGGGCTATTCGCATACACAAGAAATTTCTGCTGTTATGGAGAAGGGTAATAATTTCAGGCCCATCTATCATGGTCAAAAGAAATAGAAAACGTGGGCATAAACAACAGAAGAGAAAAACATATTGCTTGAAAGTGTAATCACTATAACCAATTGCTGGTAAAAAGAAAACAACAGAAGAAAATTAGGGTATACAAATCTTCTCCTTGGTTCTTGAGGACATTTTATGTTGTTCTTGTGGCATAGTAGAGGAAACAGACCTTATTTCCACTATTCAACTTTGCTGAGCATGGAAAAGTTACTTCTTTCTCTTGCTTCTCTACTTCTTTCTCCCAGGATGGCCACTGAGATTCTGGGGATTACAGGGGAAAAAAGTACATTTTCTGAACCCCGGGAAGGTACTCAGAATTCTTTAGTGCACTCCCCAGAACTAGAACATTAAAACTTTCAGACAGAGGCATCTAGCTATTTCACAAAAATACAAATCCCAAGATTCCATAGGATTGGACTCAGGGCAATTAAAATGGTATTGAAGCACTATAAGTGCGTAGTGCAGATATGCCCTGGTCTGAAGATGTGTTGTATTCAGAGTCATTTGAAGATGAGCACAATGGGCTGCATAGTTGGGGAGCTTTATCAGGGTTTATGAGTGCATGAAGTGTCCTACTTACTTTAGAATCAGTAACCTTTCATACTATGAGTTCAGGGACTGGAGGAGAGGGCAGCAGATGCAGAACTGTAGGGGGAGAAGCTAGAGGCATGACCTCAGACTCCTATCAGAGTCTCAGGTGTCTGGGCAAATGCCTGAACAGGATTATTAACTCCATATATAAACACTTCCTGGCTATCATGACATTGCTTTTTTTAAGAATCTCTATCAGGTAGTGAATAGTTCCTTATCTGGACTTGGCATACACGAAGGGTGCATTGTTTCTCTTCTTTGGAATGCCCAGTGTCAACTACACACACACACATGCACACGCACATGTACACATACACACATACATATGAATGCACTCACACATACCATTCCTGTGATAAATTATCCTCCAAGTTTTGGACAAAAGTCATTGCATTGTTTTACTCTAAAAGTCAAAGATTTTTTAAATACAGCACCAGTACCCTGGGGGTTGCCAGTTAATTTTTGTCCTATTCATTCCTCTGGGATTCTGCTGGTTTTATTGATGTAGAAATTGTTTTAAAGGACATGAAGGTAGAGAATTGGCTTACTCTGGCTGGTGAAAGAAAGTTGGGAGAGACTGGGGTCCTTTGCTGGCTAGGGTCATTTATATCCTAGGGAAGTCAAATGGCTGCACATTGAAGGTCATTTAGACCTTAGTCGTCATCATCATCATCATCATCATCATCATCATCATCATCATCATCAAAAATTAATTTGGCTGTAGATTCCCTGGCTAGCTGTTACTTTGCCTCCAGTCTGCCTTTTCTAGATAATGTAGTCGACCAACTGGTTTTCCTCAGGCTCCAACCCCAGTTGCATGGATTTTCTAAAAAAGTCCTTGATTGATTGGTTGATTTGGAGAACTTATATTTTACCTTTCCATACTGAAAGAGAAATTTGGTGTAAACTTTCAAAATGATCAGGGCTGAAACAAAGTATACGGTCCAAACAAGATAAATAGTAGTACCATTCTGTTCTGCTTTGGTCAGACCTCACCTGGAATACTCTGCCCAATTCTGGGCATGACTGTTTAAGGATGTAACCAAAATCTCCAGAGGAGATCAACAAAGATGATAAAGGATCTAGAAACCAAGCCATCTGAAGAATGGTAGAGGGAGTATGTTGGGTATGATTAGGCTGCAGGAGAGAAGAGTGAAAAATGTTGGGATAGCCATCATTAAATATCTGAAGAACTATCAGGTGAAAGATGAACCAACCTTGTTTTCTTTTGCTTGAGAGGTAGAACTCAAAATCAGTGGATTCAAATGACAAGAAAGGAAATTCTGACTAAAATTTGGATCTATTTACAGTAGAATAGTCTACCTCAAAAGGTTATGGATTCTTCTTTGTTGAGGGTATCGAAACAGAGATTGGGTGCCCATCTGGCAAGGATCCTTTCTCTGTAGATTCCTGCATTGGCAGGGATTTGACTAGGTGGCCCTTAGAATCCATCTATTCCAACTATCCTGATTTGGTGGAGACACTCAGGGTTAATCCTCTGTCATCCCACTTTTTCAGCTGCTTTTAGAATATCCCCGTTTCTCTCTCCTTCTCCCACTGTCCTCCTCCATCTGCAGTGTACTTCCATTGCTGCAAACTGAATTCAAATGACAAAAGTAGTTTACACTCAAATAACTCAGCAGGGGAAGAGAAGAGGAGGGAGCAGAATCTTGCCCTTCCCAGGAGGATCAAGCAAAAGCAAATTGCTGCAGTCTTTTCTAGCTTGTGTGTTCTTCTTTATTAATAACTTTTGCCTTCTTGACCACACACTGATGTTGGTTGGCCACACATGTCTTGATTTTCATCTGTGAAATGTTGGAGGTTATGGAGATCTCTTTCAACTGTATGGTTCCATAACAGGTTCTATCACCTTTTAAAACAAGAAAGACCATTTTATTTAGGCATACCTTTTTTTAAAATGGGGCGTGGGGTTCATCTATGAAATGTTGGAGGATATGTGATTAAATAATCCAGCATGGTGTAGTGGTTTGAGCATTGGACTATGATCCTAGAGACAAGGGTTCAATTCCCCACTGGCCATGAAAACTCACTGGGTGACCTTGGGTGCATTACTATCAGCCCCAGAAAACCCGATGATAGGCTTGCCTTAAAGTAGTCATGAGTTGGAAACCATTGAAGGCACACGATGACAACAACAACAACAACAACAACAACAACAACAACAACAACAACAACATTATTATTACCTCCAGAAGTCATGGAATCCAAGCAGGAATTTGAACTCAGCTATTCCTGGATAAAATACACTGGGGAAAAGAAAGTCTAGCAGCAACACCTGGAGTAGTGTTGTCAAGGTCACACTGCTACAGTGGGAGGGAAATCCTCCACTGATGGGCCATTGTCTCCCCTTGATCGATTGATTGATTGATTGAGTGATTGATTGATTTTTTAGGGGGGGTTGTCATTCTGGGCAGCATAATGTCCCACAATGCCTCTGGTCTAGTGTTGTTTTGGGGTACTACAGGAAATATAAGGGGTGGCTAGGCACAGCTTTCCCCATGGTACTTTGACCCCTTTCAGATGTATCCACTGATGGACGGGGCCCACCAATGAACGATTTGCCCCAAAACCCTTAATCCAGAAACTTAGGGAGCAGAGATACTATTCTGAGCTCTTTGGAGAAAAGGTACAATAAACAAAACACCATGGACAGAAGGCACATGGTCCCTGTCTCTCAGTCTAACCTACTTCATAGCCAGCCCCACCTCACTGTGTGCTATTCTTTGGATGAAAAGTAGGATGTACATGCAGTGAATGAATGAAATTGGACCAATTGTACAGTGTGTGAAAATTCTCTGAGAATGGTACCTCAGTTTGGTCCTCAGCTTTAAAAAGTTACTTTTTCAGAGTACATGACCATATTGACTGGGGCTGTAGTCTGAAAATGTAACTTTATCAAGCTCCAGTTTGGTCCTTTCCCTATGAGCTATATACAACACTGTGCTCAACAATGTATCGTCTTTAGCTTCATTCAGAATGTTTCCTGTGGGATAAGGCATGGTTGCATAGACTGAAATCTATGTGATTTACTCTTTATGGTTCTCATTGGAATGTGTCACTTTTAATGACAGCTTCAGACACATCGCATTCCATAAGCTAACATCTGTAGTAATCCACAGATGAAAGCACATATCAGATGTTGCCATGTTTTCCCTTCTCTTCCTAGTGAGGACAAAATGTATGGATGTATTTTTTATTTCCATATCCCTTAAATAGACAGGGGGTGGGTGGGTTTGCTCTTATAGTACTCATCCATCAATTTATTACACAAGTAGGATTGTAAAGCGACTCACCATAAATCTCTCTGTATACCATCCATTGCCTTCTGGAAAATGCTCATGGCAAAACCAGTGGTAACAGTTCAGTTATTTGTAGCCTGCTGCATTATTTTCATACACTGAACTGCTCCATAGCTGGGTTCTCTAGGGAAAGCCAAAGCATTTATTGTTGGAACCAGAGCTAGGATCATAGAATCATAGATCTGTAGAGCTGGAAGACATTCCCAACAATCACGTAGGGCAGTGTTTCTTAAGTTATGCAATGTAGGGGAATGACAGGGCTTTTCTCCTCAGTGTGCCTGGGAATCGTGCCATATTTGTGTCCATTGACTACAACTGTCTCTTTCCTGGAAACTCACCATGAACCAGCAGCCAATAGCTCATGGACTGACACTGGTTCATGAACCATTACTTTGAGTAGCACTGATCTTGTCCAAAACTCTGCCAGTGCAGAAATCTATTCTACTGTTGAACAGCAATAAAAGTCAAGTAGTTCTTTCTACTATCTAAGTGGAATCCCTTTTGTTATAATTTGAATCTATTGGCTCATCTTCTAACAAGCCAGCTCTGCCTTCTACATAATATTGTTTCAGGTATTTAAGTATGGCTATCATATTGCCTCTCCATCTTCTCTTCTCTAAGCTAAACCTACCCAGCTTCCTAAACTGTTCCTCATACTTTACTATCTTAGTCAGCCTCCTCTAAACATGTTGCAGCTTGTCAATATCCTTCTTGAATAGTGGTACCCAGAATTGGACACACCATTCCAAATGAGAGCAGAATAGTGTGGTCGTGTTAATTTCATCAATTTAAACACTATGTTCCTATTCATGCAGCTTAGAATAATATTGGCATTTTGACAGCTGCATATCAACATTAGCTTATGTTTAGCTTGTGGTTTACTAAGACCACCTAGATCTTTTTCATGTATATTGTTGTTTAGTCAGGTGTTACCTATCCCATATTTCTGCATTTCATTTTCGCTGCTTCAGTGTAGTCCCTTACCTTTTTCCCTGTTGGAATTCATTTTGTTAGTTTAGGCCTAGCTTTCCAATATTGGAATTCATTTTGTTAGTTTAGGCCTAGCTTTCCAATCTGTTAAGGTCATTTTGCATCTGTATTCAGATTTGATAAATATTTCCTCTGTTCCGTCATCCAGGTCATTTATAAAGACTTTGTGGCAACTGAAACTAGAGTTTGCATGGTGTGGTTTCAAATATCCCAAATTGCATCATTTTGGCCCTAATTAAATAGGAAGCTATATTAGCATAAGTGCTAATGTCATACCTATCAAAAGCTTGTAAATTTCACGTTTTGGATAGAGAAATACCAGGATTATGGAAAATGCAATCCCTAATAGTAAGTTTTCCAAGCTCTGTTTGAAATAGTACATTAAAAAAACGTTTCCGGCTATGCACTGTGATACTTTGTTGCTGTTGTTATCTGCCTTTGATTAGATACTGACTTGCAGTGACACTCTCAAAGGGTTTTCTTGGCAAGGTTTCTCCAGAGGATATTTGTCATTGCCTTCCTCTGAGGCTGAGAGGCTGTGACTTCCCCAAGATCCCCTATCAGTTTCTATGGCTGAGCAGGGATTAGAACACTGCTCTTCTAGAGACTCAATCCAACCACCCAAACTTTGTTGGCTCTTACATTCTGACATCTATTTTCACCTAAATTCACAGGTAGTGACAGGTAAGAATTTCCTTCCGTTGCACATTGGTAGAATTTTGCTTCATTTTGATTTTGTTTATCCACATTTACCAGCATATGTCTATTTGAGATGGAAAGAATGTAAGTTTTAGAAAGTTTGAAAGCAAAATGGACCTTAGAAAGATTACTTTTTTGGACTATAATTTTCAGAATTCTCCAACCAGCATGGCCATCACCAGAATGGCTCTGTTGACTGGGAGATTCTGAGAAATCCAGTCCCAAAAGTAACTTTCCCAAAGCTGTGAGCAATTATATGAGCCTCCTTTTGTTTCCTGCCAGCTGGTACCATCAGTTGCCTTCCAGACTTTTTCCTCAGAAGGGCAGGCTATCAATCCAAAACTCAGGAAAAAATACAGATAGTTATTAACGTGGGTATCTTTTGCCATAGCAATGAGTAGAAAATGGGAATACTGTTTCGGAGGAGGAAGAAGAGATGGTGGAGCAGGCAGAGACATGTCTCTCATACACAGCCTCTTCTGTTGCTACAGTGCTTTGGACATACCTGATGAGTAACAAGAGCTGTTTATACACCAAACAAGGAGAGACTTGCTTTATTCCTATGATCTGCTCTACTCTTTGTAGAACTCCAGGAGTGCTATGAAATCCAGCCAAGCATTATATACTCCCAGGAACAATAATATATCAGCCATATACTTAGCTGGGGAAGCGGAAACCATGTTGATATATGGCATGAGGTTTCCTTGATAGTACATCAGATTGCTGAAAACATTAGAAATGAAATAAACTAAAAATAAAAAAGGAAACCCAGGTAATGGCTGTCTACAAAAGATATTTCATACAACCCAGACAGAAATCAATGGATTGCATCTTGACCTAAGTTCATTCTTCCTATAGTTGCACAAAATCAGGTCAGCCTAACAGAAATGGCTAGGGCTCAGAGTAGCTGCTCTGTAGGGAGGCACATAGTAGTTTTAAGAACACATGAGCATTGGTGGCACAACTATCTGATTTCTTTTTAGCTCCAAATCACCAAGATCCCATAATCTTGCTCAAAACCCTCTGTGTTCTGATAATTCACCTTTAGGCACTATATAGAACTCATGCAGACATAACAGACTAATGTGGGTAATCTTTTCAACTGTTATGATAAACATAAGAACTTAAGAAGATCCTTGTTAGATCAGGCCCATCTAACCCAACATTCTGTTCACACAAAGTGTCCAGCTAGTTGCTTATGAAAAGCCCATAAGCAGGACATAAGTGGAATAGCACTTTCAGGTTGTTTCTGATTTATGGCAACCCTAAGGCTAACCTGGTCCAATGTTCAAACCACAACACGCTGGCTCACAAGCGATCCTGATTAGTAGACACTGATGGACTTGTCTTCCATGAGATTATCCAATCTTCTTTTGAAGCTTAAACAATCATATTCAGTAGCACCTTTGAGACTTATTGATTTATAAGTGTTTCCAAATTTAAAGCAGTGGCCATGCACCTGGGGAATTCTGGTAGTTGTAGTGCAAAAAACAGTCATAGTTCCACAAACAGTTTTTTTTTAAAAAAAAAAACCTTGAAAACTGTCATTTGGGGGCTAAAAACTAACCCTTTTCCAGCTTATATTTTTAGTGGGAGTCTCAAGGGCCATACTGGAACCACAAAATGGCCACAAAATTCCAAATACCAGCATAGAAAGACAGCTCCTAGGATCAATGTAGCCAGCTTTTCTCTACTGAAATTTGGAGCTGGGTGGATGGTGAAGGAAGGAGCAATGCATTCTTTAAGAAGAGACAGCGTCAATAAAATACAGGTCACAGGTTGTTATAGGAAATAGGTCAAAATTACTTATTTCTTCTGTGTACTATCACTGCAAAGTAGTAGGTCATTATTCTCATTTAAGAAATCTAGGGGAAAGCAGCAAAGGGACAGGCTTACACAGATTCACATATGAAATTTCTCCCCCACCCTCCCCAGCAGTCTCAGAATAACAAAATGTTTAGGTTTGACAAACTCTTACTCTTCCTCAGATTGGTATGGCAGTTCCAGTCCATTAAGATGCCCTGTCAACTTCACTTTACCCTGACTCCACTCTTTTAGCACAACCTTTGTGGAACAGGGCTAAACCAGAACCAGACTGCTTATTTAAGGTACCATGTTCTATTTATTATAGTGACTTTAGATAACTCAGGCCAACTCAGTAGTTATAAAACAAACTATGACATTTATTGTACTAACAGTGGAAATAAAGTATCCTGTTAGAGTTCAGTTATAGTACAGTGTTGATACATTAGCACTTTAAACTTGACAGACTATGGCATTCAGTCTCTGCTTTAGATACTAGTTTCTTGTGTCTTTTCCTCAGCTGCTTAATCACAAACCAAGCCACTCTCTCTCTCTGGTTAGTTCTCACTGAAGGCTCAAAACCCACACAAAAACTTTGCCTTATACAGAATTCTTCTCACCCATAGGTCCCTCCAAGACACACCTCTGTGCTGGCTTTCATTCTTGAAGTTCTATTCCTGTTGCCTAGCAACCAGTCATCAAGTTGCGCTGCCATTCTAAATAGCTAAATCCCACCACCACCCCAACAACTTTGCCATAAGAGGCTACCCCTGAGGCTTTCTAAACATACTCTTCAACATCCTCAATTGTGGGGCAGAATAGAATCTCTAGCACTAATTTTAATGCCTCAGCAAGTTTGTGTGTATGTAGATAATTTTCCTGTTTTCTTCAGCAATTGCCAAGAGTTTGGGGAGGGGGAGCAGGAGCTGTCAAGTCATTATCCTGTCCCAGTAAGTAACAACATGCCAAACTGTAATGAAGGAAGTCGTTCTTTTTATTACACCAATGCCACTTTGTTCTCATAACATCCTTCATCCTTATTTTCCCACTTAAACTTCACAAATCTTTTCTCCTCAGCAGATACATTGTAACAATGGTTAGCAATTATAGCAATTAGAATGGATACACTGTAGTGATATTTCCCATATTGGTGGTTACACATACATGGTAGGGGTGGTGGACCTATTAGAATGGTTCGCCCTTGAAGGTTAATGGAATCTATTGGTCCGCCCTCGAAGGTTAATGGAACCTATTGGATTCCAGAAAGCCCTGGAGGGTCTTATGGTTGGTATCGCTGGTGATCTTGTTGAAGCCCTAGTTAATACCTGGAATTGTGATCTTACCAGGGCTATCGACACGATTGCTCCCAAGCGTCCTTTCTGGTCTGCTTCAAATTGTAATCCTTGGTATACAGTAGAACTCAGGAATATGAAGCAGGTTGGACAACGACTAGAGCACAACTGGCGGAAATCTGGACTCTTATCTGACAGGACACACTATAGAGAATTCCTTCATTCCTATGGAGTGGCAATAGATGCAGCGAAGAAGACTTTCCTCTCTGCACGTATTGCCTCTGCGACTTCTCGTCCAGCAGAGCTGTTCAGGGTGGTAAGGGATCTAACTCAGCTACCCACTCCCCTGAACTCGCCATTAGAACCTAGTGTAGCTTGCTGTGATGCTTTGAATAATCATTTCGTAGATAAAATCTCTCAGATAAGAGCCGACTTGGATGCTGGTGTTATAGCAGAGGTTACAAATGGAGTGTCCAGCGACTCCATGAACAGGATTATACTGGATCAGGTTCAGTCAGTGAGTACCGAGGACATAGACAAGCTCCTTGGAAATATAAGAAAGACAACTTGCCCTCTTGATCCCTGCCCTTCATGGCTGGTTGGCCAGGGAGGAGTTGCAATTAAGACCCATTTAAGATACATTATTAATGCATCCCTCAGGGAAGGCAATTTTCCAGCTTGTTTAAAAGAAGCAATTATATGGCTGCTTCTAAAAAAGCTCTCCCTAGATCCCCTGGATATGAATAATTATAGACCAGTCTCCCATCTTCCATTTTTAAGCAAGGTGATCGAGAAGGCTGTTGGTCTTCAGCTCCAAGCTGTCTTGGATGAAACAGATTATCTAGACCCATTTCAATCTGGCTTCAGGGCAGGATATGGAGTCAAGACTGCCATGGTCACCTTAGTTGACGATCTTCGCCTAGGTATCGACAGAGGAAGTGTGACCCTGCTGGTACTCTTGGACCTCTCAGCAGCTTTTGATACCATAGACCATGGTATCCTTCTGGAACGCCTGAGAGGGCTGGGGATCGGGGGCACTGCACTTAAGTGGTTCCGGTCCTATCTCTCAGGTAGATACCAGATGGTGATGTTTGGGGACAGCCGCTCCTCGAAAAAGGAGCTTAAATCTGGTGTCCCTCAGGGCGCTGTCCTGTCCCCAATGCTATTTAACATCTACATGAAACCACTGGGATAGGTCATCAGGAGGCATGGAGCAAGGTGCTATCAGTATGTTGATGACACCCAGATATATCTCTCCATGCCTCGGATAATAGCATCAACTAAGGGTGGCATCTCACCTCTAAACGACTGCCTTGAAACAGTAATGGACTGGATGAGGAAAAGCAGACTGAAGCTGAATCCAGATAAGATGGAGGTACTCGCTGTTAAGGACCCTAGCCCAGGTATGGAGGTCTGTCAACCTGTCCTAGACGGGGTTACACTTCCCCTGAAAGACTGTGTCCGCAGCTTGGGGGTGCTCCTGGACTCACCACCTCGGATGACAGCTCAAATTGATGCGGCAGCCAGGAGTGCCTGCTATCAGCTTCGGCTGATACGCCAGCTGTGCCCCTTCCTGGACCTGGAACACCTAAAACCAGTGGTGCATGCGCTGGTAACTTCACGGCTTGACTTCTGCAATGCGCTCTACATAGGGCTACTCATGTGCTTAGTCTGGAAACTTCAATTAGTTCAGAATATGGCAGCCAAGATGGTCACCGGTAGACCTAAAACTGACCACATAACACCAATTCTGAAGTCTTTACATTGACTGCCTATTAGTTTCCGGGCACAGTACAAGGTGTTGGTTCTTACCTTTAAAGCTCTTTATGGCTTGGGGCCAGCCTACCTACAGGATCACCTTCTCCCATATAATCCGCCCCGCACATTAAGGTCCTCTGGGAGGAATTTACTGCAGCCAGTCAGAACTAGGTTGGCTGCAGTTACCCAGAGGACCTTCTCTTTATCACTCCCAAGTTATGGAATGGCCTGCCAGAGGAGACCCAGCATATTACCAGTCTTGACTGCTTTAAAAGCTTTTAAAGCAGTCAAGACTGTTCTCTTCCGACAGGCCTTCCCAGACTAGTACTCCACCGCCTCCCACCAACTATCCTCCTGTTCTTTAATGTAGTTAATGTGTTTTAGGGGGTTGGTTTTAGATGGGTTGGTGGGTGGGGAGGATTGGTTATGTTTTAATGCTTTTAATGTATTTAATGTATTGTTGTAGTACCGCTTCGATCCATGGGGAGAGGCGGGATATAAATAAAAATAATAATAATAATAATAATAATAATAATAATAATAATAATAATTATTATTATTATTATTATTATTATTATTATTATTATTATTATTATTATTATTATTGCAAATATATTAATGCCTATATTATGTGAGACTCCTCTTTCCTCATGATTACACCTATGGCAGGGAACTGGCAACCTGACATTCAGCCCAGATCTGTACCAGCAGCAGCAGCAGCAGCAGCAGCAGCAAGCAGTTCAAAGCTGGAAGAGAGTCCAGAAGCAGTGCTTGTTGAACAGAGCAAAATCCACGGTCATGAAATAACACAAAGCCAAAAGGGTTGCTAATCGGCCAGATAGGTCAGTTGTAAGCAATGAACTCCCAGTGGCACGAAGAGAATTTATGGCTAGCTATCATCACACAGCTGGCACTTGATTAATTAGTTTTTCCTAAGAGCCACTGGGATCTCTGCACATCCTCTAGCCCTCCTTCACTCCATCAAGGTAGGTATGCTCTCAGCTTCTTCCTCCTCCTGTTGGGAAGTATTGTCTTTTTCTGTCTACTGGGGTTTAGGATCCGCTCCTGCTTCACCCCCAGATACAGATGCTTTCTGTGTCTGTGTCAGACTCAGATCCAGGCAAAGGGGAAGGTATGACTATAATATGCCCACAGAGTTTTACAAAAGTATTCCCAGACCCAAACTGAACACTTCCTGTGCCAAAAGCTTGGAAATTTTTTGTTTTTGGATGCCAGTTCTCAGAATCATGCAGTCAACACAGTGTTGCAGGATTCTGGAAGGTGGAGTCCGGATTACCACCCATTTCTGCATTCCTTTCCCAGACTCACAGGAGTCACAGTATTACAGCCCAAATGTCTTGTTAATGATCCCATTGTAAAACCAAAGCAGTAGACTTAAATTAATAGGCTTGTACATGAACCAGTGTAATCTCATTAGAGTGCATGGAGGTATGTCAGAGAGAGGTTAATCAGGACTGCATTGCACAGCATTTCCAGTGTTTATGAAACCGTTCAAGAAGCATTTCCTAGAGATGGCAGTGATGCAAACATATTTGCACAAATAACACAAAGTATTGGGAGGCACATTATAACAAATCAACTGATTGTTGAGGCAAAGCTCCTTTGAATATTAATAGCTTCTCCTTTTACACATCTGGTATTTCCACTAATTGCTATGCTACCACCATGCACAATTTTGTTTTGATGAGCCATCTAGCTGGAATCCCATTTCTATTTCACTCTAAAATAATAATTTTAAAAAAAACTATCTGAAAGGTGGCTGATAGATGTCTTTAATTCGGATCAAACTGACAGTCAGCTGGCATGATTGATGTACGTATGAAAAGGGATAGATTTAATTATCAATTGCATGTGTGTGTGTGTGTGTTCTTTCTCTCCTGACTTCATCAGACTTCTATTCTCTGCCAACTTCTACCAGCTAAATGGGCAACAATTATCAGAGATTGCTTTATTGCATTAATCATTCTCCCCCGGACATTATTAAGATATTCATCCCATTTTTGAAAAGTAAGAAATTCCTATGTGTGTGTGTGTATGCAGACCTTACCAAAACTTGGAAATGTTACTTTTTTTTTAAAGATCACAGCTCCCAGAATCCCCCAGCTTGCATGGGCAATGGACAAGCTGGCTAAGAGATTCTGAGAGTCTGTGGTTCAAAAAAGTATCATTTCCAAGCTCTGGCCTCTATTTGTGTGATAGTAGTGTGGGGTATGAGTGACATTGAATTTTATTTATGAAAACACCTGCTGATGGGATTCAAGCTGCAGGAAAGGAGATTCCACCTGAACCTCAGGAAGAACTTCCTGACAGTCAGGGCTGTCCGGCAGTGGAATCTGCTGCCTCGGAGTGTAGTGGAGTCTCCTTCCTTGGAGATTTTTAAGCAGAGGCTTGATGGCCATCTGTCAGGAGTGCTTTGAGGGTGTTCCTGCATGGCAGGGGGTTGGACTGGATGGCCCCTATGGTCTCTTCCAACTCTACATTTCTATGATTCTATTCTATTCTATGAATGTACATTATGCTAATGGACATTGAATCAAAGTCATTATCCCATATCAGACCTCTGGAGAGAAGCAGCCCCCTGCACTTTCCAGAACTCAGAACTAGTTTTTTCTCTGACTCCTTCTCTGTGTTTTTCCTTAATAACTTTTACTGCAGAGTATGTCACTGAAAATACTTCAGTTGTTTCCCACTTAGGGATCTGGCAAAGTCTGCCAGGTTCAACGTTCAGATTCTTCAAGGCTAGTCAAGTTATTCTAGCAGCTGAAGCAGAAAAATCCATCAGGCACCCTGCTCTGATAGTTTAAAAAAAGCAATTAATGAAATAACAGTTTGTGCCTTTTCTTTACATCAGCCGCCTAAAGTAACATGCTCCAACTGTTGGTGAATGTGAGTGATAGTAGTGTATGTCAGAAGCAGAGTAATTAGTATCTGGAAGCAGAGGTGAGCAACAACCAATCTCATCCCACCCCCACACAGAAAATCCAGCAGATGAATAAACATTATCACACTATACTGCTTTAGCGCTATATTCCACTTTAACTGCATGCCAACATCCTGTGGAATCCAAGGGTTTGTAGTTTAGTGAGGCCAAAGTGTTCTCTGGCTGAGAATTCTACATGCCCCTCCCTAAGCTACAGATCCAAGGATACCATAGGATGTTGCCATGGTAGTTAAAGTAGAATGCAGCGCTTCAACAGTGTAGTGTGATAAAGATTTTAGTCTTCATTCTAAAACATACGACTTAGGTTACTTATAAGTTCTAAAGATTTCATATTATCTGGCTACTGAGTGTGGACATGCTAGGTTTGCTACCTATGATGAGGAAAGTGCTCTCCTGGTCCTAGCTGAGGATGAGAGGAACATTTTTTTTTCTGTTCAAAGCCACTTTCACTTGGGGAGGGCAGTCTCTCAGAGACTGTGTGCTGATAAATGGCTAGTCTGAAGCCAGGCAAAATCTCTCTCTCTCTCTCTCTCTCTCGCCCCCCCTCTTTCTCTGTTTTCTTCCCTCCCCTGCTCTTTTCCTCTTCTTCGAGGTTTCTGAATTTAGGCCAGCAGCTGCATGAAATGACCAAAGAAGACATATCTGCCAACATTTGACAGATGAAAATGGGTGTGTGTGTTGCCAAGTAGCATCAGAGTGTGGTCGAGATGGCTAAAGTGTTTGACAAGGAAGAACAAATAAGCTATATGGGGTTGCAGAAGTTTGCTCTTGCATGAGCCTACTGAGAAGGGCAAGATTCCACTTCCTCCTTTCATTTTTCCCCTGCTGAGTTAATAGACTTTTTAAAAAGTGGGATGACAGAGGACTAATCAGGACTGTCCCTGCCAAATGAGGACAGTAGGAGTGTATGGAAAGACGAGCAAAAGAGAGGTACAGATTGTTTGGGGGATACGATAATCTTACACTGAACCATGGGAACTCAAACATGCTGACCTAGGAGAAAGTCCCCCAATTCCTGGGCAGATAGCGCCACACACCTTCTAGTGTACAACAACTTCTGTCACGAGCTCATGTTAGTTCTGCCAGAAAGCCCTTAGGGCTGAGTGGGTAAGAAGGGCTTTTTTTTGCTCCCATTTTGACGAAGGAGCAGTGGCGTACCGAGGCTCAACAGCGCCCAGGGCAAGGGGGCAGGGCAAGCGAGAGGTTCTTCTCTTTTGCGCCCCTCCAACATTGGAGCCCGGGGCATGTACCCCAGTTGCCCCACCCTAGATCCGCCTCTGCACAGGAGATGCATGTGAGCATCTTTTCCACAGAAGCTACTTTGCAACAACAGGACTTATTCTTAGGACACCCATGCATGACATTAAGTCTAACTTAATACATCCTGTCTTAATCTTCTAGAGCCACTGCCCTGAGATTTTCTTAACAGAAAATGTGCCTGGCAACAATGCCACCCTTTCCCTCAAATGTACAACTGTATTTATTTATTTATGGCATTTGCATGGCT
This sequence comes from Ctenosaura bakeri, assembly GCA_948474755.1. Taxonomy (NCBI): domain Eukaryota; kingdom Metazoa; phylum Chordata; class Lepidosauria; order Squamata; family Iguanidae; genus Ctenosaura; species Ctenosaura bakeri. The sequence continues at coordinate 1,101,155 of CAOLHI010000028.1, read as the reverse complement.
GCCAGAAAGCATAATCTGTGTAGCTTACAAGCGCCAAAAGAAAACTAATGCTACAAAGATGCAATATTAAAATACTAAAACCTTACATACAAACATGACAAATGGCAACATAAAAATCTTGTCAGTGGCAGGGAAAAAGAATACATTTACTTTTACAGCATAAATAAGGATATGTACATAATATATAAACAGTAGAATACAGCGGAACCACTAAAATTGCAGATTTTAAAATCAAAAGGCCTAGGGATTTTCTTTTATTTTCCTTTTAAAAAAAACCAACACTTTTCACTTAGTGCCAAAATCGTTATGAAAAGGATTCCAAGTGAGTCTCTGTGGGAGAGGTCTCATGGCTAATCCACCAGTCTGGCTCATGGTAGTGAAGCCTAAATGTTCCAGAAACCCTCTCTACTGGGTGAGAGATGATCCGATAGCTATCTTTAAACATCTGAAGGGACATCACGTAGAAGATGGAACAAATATGTGTTTTTTTCCCCTTCCTGTTCAAAAGACTGGAACACAAACTAAAGGATCAAATGTCAAGAAAAGAGATTCCATTCAAATATTGTGAAGAAATTTATGGCAGTACAAGCTTTCCAACACTGGAACAGGCTGCCTTGGGGAGAAGGGGAATCTCTTTCTTAGAAGAGCTTTAAATAGAGGTTGGATGGTGTGACGAATCTTATGGGAGGGGGTCTTGAAAACAGAGCCTCCTTGGCAACTGAGAGTGTTTAAGCCGATTGGCTGGTGAAATGGAACCTTGGATAGCCCAGGGGAGGGGCTGGTGGAAAGAGGAAAATAACAGATTTTAACTGTCTGGTGTGTTTTCGAAGAGGAGTGTGATTTGTGGTGTGTTTGGGAGAGGTTGGAGATTTGAAGAGCTCTGTGGGAGAGAGAACTGAGAAATTGGGTGTACAAGAGATAGTGAATGAATTGAGAGAGAGAGAGGGAGAGAGAGAGAGAGAGAGAGAGAAGAATGGAGTGCTGTTTATAAACAGATACAAAACACATTTAAAGCAACAGTATTACAATAGATGTTTCAAATTCTGTGTTCTTTAAAACAGTGTCACAGAGTCTTATTTTGAATCCTGGAATATACACGTTACCAGTTATATCATGTTGACCTTAGTGCCAACAGTACCACAGTCTGGGAAAATATAAATCACTGCTGATCCTTACATCTGGGAGAAGGGCAGATTTCGGGAAGGCAGTAAAGGCGGAGAGTCCTGAAAGGAAGAAGCCAAGGGGGGACAAGAGTGAGGAAGGGACTGTGTTCTCAGATAGGGAGAACTGAGGCAGACCCGTTTGTCCTGGCCCTGGCTTGATTCAGAGATCTCCCTGACTGTTCATTTCTGAACACAAAGAGGTGTCAGGCTGGGCAGGCCTTGAGTGCGAGGCTTGGGCGCACCTTTCATACTCAGCAGCACTGATGGGCGGTGTTTCCCCCCCCCCCGCACTTTACAGATGGCCATCTCTCAGGAGTGCCTTAACTGTGTATTCCTGCATGGACCCTTCCAAGTCTATGGCCCTTTTTGCATGGAGTTTCTGTTGCGAGAGGGCCCCTTGAGTGAATGGGAGCGTCGGTCCATACGACACACTCCCATTCACACAATGCTCACGAACCTAAAGCGGGCTGCGCACAAATTTTTTTATTTTCGTCTGGGAGTCAAAAATACTGCACGGTTGCGCAATGCTCCTGGGGCCCTCACTCACTTACCTGCCGTGCGGTGTGTCGGACGAGCTGGGCTGGTTGCACTTCCTCCCCCAGCGCAGCCTACAGCTCCCAGGCTGCACTGCAGAAGGAAGGGGCGGTGCGCTAGCGCGACGGTCGCACAACCAAGAAGCAAGCTGTGGGATGAAGGAGCAGGGAAGCAGCAGTGTTCCTGCTGAGGCTTTTTGCGTGAGATCCCCCCCCCCAGCCGCGCAAACGGGTAACGTGAAAAAAGGGCCTATGATTCTATGCTCTTGGAATGATTGCTACAACTACCCAAATGGGACACATCATGATTAGAACCCAGAAAGAAGTATTTAGTTCCTCTTTCCTGTAAAGTGCTTCCATTCTGTATGTCCCATATTTTGGCAAAGAATCTCAGCCAAAGCAAGCAAAAGTGACTTTGGGGGACTGAAACACCCAGCATGCTACCACAGCATGGCCACTGGGGTTCTACAGAACCTCTCCTTTCAAGAAGCAATCACCATCACAATATCAAACATTTTATTCAAGAGAAGGACAGTTCAATTGGTGCAGTTTGGGTGTGCTGCAGATTGTACCAACCCCTCCCCCAAACTATATGTGGTAGAAACACAGAGAATGGTTTCCTGTTCCCCTTGTAACATCTTGGTAATATCTACATCACAAGCAGACCTTCTTAATGTGGCGGCAGGTAGGTAGCTGTGGTGCAGGGATGAGGCAATAGGCCCCCCCAATAGGAATGCTGCTTTCCAAAATAACCGATCTCCAGATGATCAGAGATCAGAGATTTCCCCCGCAACACTCTCATCCTGGATATACCTTGTTTTCCCACCATCCCTGTTGTGGTTTTTTGAGGTGGGCACGTACATGTGAGTATAGAGGCATGAGCATGTAAAAGTGAGATAAACCTGGTAATCACACCAAGGCTGTTGGTAGTAACATGCCAGTGATGATGTGGCCCTCCCTACTTTGGTGGTATTCATTAATTTTTTATAGTGATATTCCTTCTTCCATTCCATGACCTTAGGGCAGAGGGCATGGCTTTCCTCCCTCCCATGTTATGCTTACAACAGCCTTGTGAAGAAGGTAGGTCAGGCTGAGAAAGAGTTATTGGCTCACTTAGTGAGTTTCATGTCCCTGTGAAGTCTGGAAGCTTGATCTCCTGAACCCTGATCCAGAACTCTAACTACTGTCTGTCTGCTGGCCTGTCGTATCAGTTTATTTGCCCAGAGCCTCTTTGGTCCATTGGTTCCCCATCTGTAATATCTAACAAGAAGTATTAAATGGAGAAATAATTGTACTCTATTTGATGCTCATTTTTTAAAAAATATTTCAGCTGATGATCTGGAAGAATTTTAATCTTTCTTTTCCCCACAGAGACAGAAGGCTTTCATCTCCAAGGAGACATATTGTGGAGCAATCAGACACAAGTCTTGTTGGGCGGGATGGCACCCTCAAACATAGCCAAATATTTCCACTCTAAACAAAGCTGTTCTGTTTGAAGAGACAGAAAGCATCAGGTCAGCAGGAGAGGCTGGCTATAAAAAGCGTCTCCTTCATCTGAGGCACTTTTGGGTTGTCTGTATTGTGCCGTCTTACTTGTATCACAGCAACTTGTTCTCTCTCTGAAAAAACCCCCAGAATGGAACAGAGATGATACTAGTACAGCACCCATTCTAACATTTTCCAGCTAAAAATAGAAAAGCAGAGCATTGTCATACTAGAGCATGAGTTCTTTCTTGGACTGCAGCTCCACAAAGTGGCTCTGCTAGCTGGAGGCTTCTGAGAGGTGTAATTTAAAAAATTTAAAAAACAAAATACTTCTGAGAAGTAAAGATTCTAGTGGGGAAAAAATGTAGCTTGGGGACACTTTTATGCCTGTATGAGTCATAGGCCATTTCCACACTACACTGTATTGTGCTATTATTCCACTTTCAACATCCTATGGAATCCTGGGGTTTGCAGTTTAGGGGGGTTGCATTTAGAATTCTCAACCAGAGAGCTCTTTGGTCTCAGTAAATGACAAACTTTAGAATTCCATAGGACGTTGAAAGTGGAATAACAGCACTATAACAGTGTAGTGCAGAAATAGTCATAGAGTACAGATGTTAGACCTGTGATACAACACGGAGAGACACTGTTCTCAAACACTGTTACTATACATGATCACAGTAGAAGTAATCTTTTGAACACCAGAAGAGTAGGGTCAGAATAAACTTTTCAGAGAAAAAGACTAGTATGCATGTGTGTGCACACATTTGAGTTTGTTTTTTTAAATGTCTGTTTTACAGCCATCTCAGCTTGCTGTTCTTTTCACTCTAGCTATCCTCCCTCCCTCCCTTCTAGTGATAGCTGGTAGCTTACATGTCACTGCCCACATGGGGCAGTAACTCTGCTCCAGATTTTAATGCAAGCTTTAAAGGACCTGTGCAAGGTGCCAAAACCTATCCTCAAAACAGGTTTACCCCCTGCACAACTCCTTTATGGTTTAGAGTAAAGCCCAGAGTAGTTTCACTGGCCCAATGAGATGGAAAGCAGTAGAAGCCTCTTCTTCCTGCCTGCCTTTCTACCTCTTTCATTCTTACTTAGGACAGGTCTTTTTGGCGGTGGTAGTGGAGAGATTTGGGAAATATGATGCCAATGATTTTGTCAAGTGTTCTCTGCACCCTCTCTCCTATTTTTGTTAATTATATTAACTGTGTTAACTGCCGAGGTGCTCACTTGAAACTGCCAATAAATTAGTGAACTGGAAGTCTGGGACACAAATGTGTAAGCAAATATCCACTTGTGCCTCATATCTCATTCACTTTGTTAGCCAGCTGAAAATATCAGATGCCAGTCATGTTTGGCAAGATGGTACCCTCATTGCCAAATAGTTCCCATTAAACAAAGCTGTTCTGTTCAAGGAGACAGAATTAGATGAAAGTGTCAAGTCATGGAACATTCTCCCTTCATTTGAGGCATTTCTGGATTGTCAGTATTGTTACGCTTTTCATGTGTCACAACAGATTGTTCTCCCTCTGTGGGTGTCTGTGTTGAAGATGGAGCAGAGATTGTAGCAGCGTGTCACTCGCTTCAACATTTTGCAGCTAAAATTATAAAATACTCCAGATGTAGCTATCATCATATAAGAACTTGGAAAAGTTCCTGGTTTTAGACAACAACTCCCAGAAGTGGCCATGCTGGCTGGGGGATTCTGAGATTTGTATTTGTACAAGATTTGTATTCCAGCAAAAAGAGCCACTGTGCTGTTGATCGGCCTAGACCAGGAGTGGCTTTTAAAGATCCATCCTTTTCACATCTAGTTCCACGAGCAACTTCAAATTTTTCCAGGAGCTGTGGTTAAGCCCAGAAAGAAAGCAAAACAAATTTCACCCTAAAAGTTCTTTCTCTCACCATGAGGACTCATCTTCATGATGTATTTTAACCCTCACGAAATAAATGTGATTCCATATCCCTGTCTTTTTGTTTGACAGGCTGAAAATTCTTTTCTTCTGGAATTGCCTTTAGCTCCCCAGAAGCTAAAAACATGGTGAGAGAAATTGTTCGGCAGGCCTTACATTCCATTTAGCCATTTATTAAGGCAAAGATTTCAAATCTGTATATTTATCCACTACCCCTGTGTGTGAGGGATCATCCAGTTACAGAGACATCTCATTGGGTCCAGGTGCATTGCTTAACATAAACTTTACACATATAAGGAATCAAACATCTTACACAGTACTGATACATCATGTTCATCTGATGAAGAAACCTCAAACAGGCATCTCAAGCAGGCATCTGTGTAGAAAATTATACCTTGCACAGGCAGTTACATACATTTTACTTGAGTACTACAATGCATCGATATACAACTACCCACCCACATACATGTATACATAGCATCTATCCTTTGGTACAGAGAGTAAAATCTGTTCTGATAGTATTTTAACTCTTAATTATTATATATTGGTATTTAATCCAAAATATAATCTCATGCATCCTGGGAACTGTATACAGCCAGCACCTTCTTCTAGCTCTTCAGCTCAATAATTTCAGCGTAGTTGCACTGGGCAGATCAGTCCTGATTTGTGGAACCTTTTGCCTATTTATAGAGTTTGTAACTAGCTTGTTGACCTTTTCTGACTAATAATTTTAGTGGAACTTAAATCTGTCTTCCTGTCAGAATATCTGCTGATTTTAGGACACCAGCAAGCAGATACAACTTGTACCGGTCTTTCCTATTCTGGCTATCTGCTATCACACATGTCTCAACTGCATCCCTCTTCTCCTGAAATTTTGGGTCAGGAGATGCTGTGTTAAATACTTATAAAACAGGGGTGGTAACTTTTGGCCTACAGCTCCCATCAAACTTTTCCAACATGGTCAACGGGAAGGAGTTGTGAGGGCTATAGTAAAAAACATCTGGAGAACCAAAGCTTCTCTGTCCTTTTTATGAATCGGGGGAGGACAAAGTAAGCCTTCCAGATGTTGTTGGATGCAACTCCCATCAGCCAGCACAACAGATGGCATTGAATTCTGGGAGCTGTATCTCAGTAACATCTGGAGATCTCCGTGAGTCCTGCCCTGGCTATGAAGAGTAGTCTGCTTATTTTGATCTTCATCAGCCTTCCTTAACCTAGTACCCTCCAGATGTGTTCAGTTACCATTCTCATTGTGCCTAGCCAAGCTTTGCCAATCATCCATCCTTACAGGATGGAAAAGTCAGGAGGGTTACTGGAGCCATCTTTAAGACATGCTCACTGAGAAACAAGTTTCCCATTTCCATTCTAAGTAAGTTTGCCACATGGCTAGCAGATTTGGCAAAGGAAGCAGAGGAGCCTCACTATTTACAGTAGTCATATATGGCCAGATTGATCCTTATTGGCTTCCTATCCACAGGGTTTGGAGAGTGTAGTACTTCTCCAGTTGCATGCAGTGGTGATACTAGAAAGCCAGGCTACAAGCGGACCTGGTGTTGGGGCGGGGTGTGTGACATGTTAGCCTCCAGATATTGATGAACGGCAACTGCCATTATCCCCAGCCATAATTTCTGAAGGTGAGAGATGATGGGAATTGCAGCCCAATGACATCTAGAAGGGTAGGGTTACTCATTCCCAGTGGACAGAGCATGGCACCAGGCTTGCACTTCCAAACCTTTAGCCAGCCAACGGTTCTTTTTCTGAGCAGAATAGATATGATGAAAGCAACAGCAACAGAAGAGGAAGTGGCTTTTCTTTACTACGTGTTTGAGAAAAAGCTGATGTATTTGAAAAGACGAAGAAGATACAGATCGTTAAATCATTGACCTTTTAGTGTACTGCGCAAAATAGACAATCCAAGGACAAGGACCCTGTGCTCACTTGACATTTCCATTCTTCTCTCATCTGTCTATTGAATCCTTTTCTTTCCCCAGCCTCTCTCACTGTAGTATTTTGGTGACACTCTGATATCTTTTCCTAAAAGAGGAAGCCCTTGAGAGATGAGAGTCCTATCATTTATCTGGCAGAAGGAAAAAAAAGGGGGGGGTGACAGAGAACAGCTGACAATTTAAGTTTGTGAGAGCATTAGCAACAGGGGAAAAAAAAGCACGTTCTCCCATATGTTTTTCCAATACAGCTCTGTTGTCATTCATACCACACTCTGCCTTCAGGATTACTTGAAAGTTGAGAATTGGTATAGACTGAATGTTTGGATACCTCATTATATGTCAGAAATAGGCAAATTCTGAAACCTTGGTATTGTGGGAAAGCAGCTCCCACCAGCCTTGACCAGCATGGCCAATGGAGAGGGATAATGGGAGTTGCAACCAAGCAGCATCAAGAGATTTTACATCCCTGTCATTTATGCAATAAATGCAATAAATGACAGCTGGCATCCTGTCAGTGATATATGGACAGAAGCAGTTGGACATTTTCTGCATTCAGATGACGGTTGCAGAAGCCATTTCACAAGTGGCGCCATTGCAAATGCAAATGTATTTTGCAAATTGCAAATGGTGCCATTGCAAAACCGGTGCCATTTTGCAAGTGCACAGGCAGATGAGCATTGCACAGTGCAATTTCACATTTGTTTGTGCAGTGATTCAGTTCACTAATGCACAACTATCACATAATTCCATGAGTGTAAAGTTAACATTCCATCTCCTAGAAGTAAGATCACAACTAATAGGTACTATCTTGTTGGTGTCACACAGCTGTTTACGTACACAGCTAGTAGGGCCCTTTTTTCTGGCAGATGTACCACAGAGTTATTCACTTCATGACTGTGTAAAGGGAGTTCTACAAGTGTAAGGATTTCACATGGTCCTATATGTTATTGTTCATTTCAAATGGAAATAAGTTGTTGAATCAGTTGGATTTACCTAACTGTCTGCTCACCATTCAGCAATTGATTCAGTGTATCTATTCTAGTTGGAATTGACCAATAGGATTGCCACCATGCAACTGTGTATTTTTGGATAGCATACAACTATTCTTTCCCCACTGGGATCGCAGAAGCAGCTATTATACATCTCCCATTGCAGAACAGCACAATAAGCAGGCACATCCACAGGTAAACTATCAAGTATACAATGTCAGTATTCAGCAACCACCATGTAATTATGTGAATACAGATTTACACTACATATACGTGATGTAGGAGCTTGGTTGCCTTCGGGAGTATCATTATTACCAAGTCTGGGAAGGCTTGATTTAGTTCATTCAGTGTACTCAAAGCCATACAGAAGGATAGGGGAAACTAATTCCATTCATAGCACTTGATTTTTGGTTTCTATTAATTTAATTATTCATTGATGCATTTAATATGAATATTCCTGGCATTTTAAAAGAGTAAATATGCCTTATGATAAGGTTTGGTCAAGCTGCAGACCTCTATGACAGGGAGATAAAAAATAAACCAAATAATTAATTAATTCTTTAATTAAATTGAGGATTTTAAATGTCCAAAGATAAGGGAACCATGTAATCCCAACAGTCAATGAAAATGTATAAGGATGCAGAGTTTCATCAATTTTAGGGAAGATAAAGGTTTTAAGGTCATTTAGGAATAGCTAGCATGCTAAGAAAAGCTGTGTGTTCAAAAGGGCAAGTATTTTCAAAATTAGTTCTTTGGGATCCTTAGATAATACCAATATCTACTCCTTGGCTGCCACTTTTGCAGAATTACACTTTGATCACTTTGTAGTTTCTTATATGTATCAATAGCAGGGTTAGAGTTAAATATTATAGGGTTACAGCTGAAAAAAAAACCAAAAATAATGACTGCAGGTGATTTATATAATCTAAAAGTGGATAATGAAGACATTGAAATAGTTTAAAGATTTTCTATATATTGGCTCAATCATAAACCAAAATGGATACTATTCTCAAGAAATCAGAAGAAGGCTAGGACTTGAAAGGGCAGCTGTGGAGGAGTTACATAAAATCCTAAAGTGTAAAGATATATCAGCAAATATCAAAGTCAGAATTATCCATGCTAAAATATTCCTGATTTTTGGTATGGTTGTGAAAACTGGACAATGAAGAAAGCTGATAGGAAGAAATCAACTTATCTGTAATGTAATGGTGAATAAGAATTCTGTAGATACCATGGATTGCTGAAAAAATTAATATGAGTGCAAATCAAGCCTAAGCTGTCACTAGAAGCCAAAACCACTAACCTAAAGCTGTTGTATTACGGATGCTTCATGACACAATATGAATAATTGGAGTTAGTGGGAGAAAAGACACAATATATATTTATTATATCAATAAATCAATAGATGGCAATGCTTTGTAAAGTGGGAAGTAATAGGAAAAGAGGAAGTCTACTTCGCAGATGGATCAATTCATAGAATTATAGAATCATAGAGTTGGAAGAGACCACCATCGAGTCCAGCCCCCTGCCATGCAAAGCATCTCCAGCAAATGGCCATCCAGCCTCGGTTTAAAAACCTCCAAAGAAGGGGACTCCACCATACTCTGAGGCAGCATATTCTACTGTCGAACAGCTCCCCACTCCACTTCTATTTCTCTTCTTTCCCTTCTACAATTTTTCCTTCTTTCTTGTCTTTTGCTTTGTCCACTCCATTACTTGCTCAGCTTCTACCACCTCTGCTAGAGTTAGAAGTGGCCTAGTCTCCATCTTGGCTGGGCTTTTTTCTTTTTCTCTGCTCTTTCTCTTCACCTCCGCATCTGACACTGCACAACCAAGCTAACACAGGAAAAGTGTTCTGTTTGATCTTTGCAGTAAATCTATTTTGTAACGAAGGCCTGATTTGTAAGAATGTTCTAGACAAGATATATACATTGTCCACTCCAGATTTTGTCCAACATGTCGGGGAAAGCTAGAACAGTTGCCCTGTGACCTAGGGAAAGAGAGGAAGACAGAACAAGAAAACCTGCATGTTCCAGGACTTAGAAACATAGAATCATAGAAATATAGAGTTGGAAGAGACCACAATGAAAGAGACCACAATGAGTCCAACCCCTGCCATGCAGGAGCAAACACTCAAAGCATCCCCAGCAAATGGCCATCCAGCTTCTGCTTAAAGACTTCCAAAGAAGGTGTCTCCAGGCAGCATATTCCACTCTTGAGCAGCTCTGACTGTCAGGAAGTTCTTCCTGAGGTTTAGGAGAAATCTCCTGTCATTTGAATCCATTTCTTCATGTCTTAGTCTCTGGAGCAGCAGAAAGCAAGCTTGCTCCCTCCTCGACATGACATCTCTTCAAATATTTAAACATGGCTGTCATGTCTCCTCTTAACCTTCTTTTCTGTACACTAAACATACCTAGCTCCCTAAGCTGCTCCTCATAGGGCATTGCTTCTAGACTCTCCATCATTTTGGTCGCCCTCCTCTGGACACATTCCAGCTTGTCAGTATCCTTCTTGAATTGTGGTGCCCAGCTTGAAGGAAGCCATGACCTCCTTGAGGTCTCTCAGTCATGAGGTTGCTATAAGACAAAACTAACTGGATGCCAGATAATAACAACAGTAACTAACATCAATCCTAAGTCTCCAAATACATATCCTGATTAAGTAGCAGAAACAGCACCATCCCTGTCTCAGAGGGAGGTATTTGCTGACTTGGCAGAAGTTGCAAAAATTAAAAGAAGTTGCAAATTAAACCAAAAGCAGCCAATGAACAGGACCTGAGTTATCTCAGTGGACATAATATGTTGGCTGATTTAGGTGGGACGGCATATGAAGTGGAAAATGGCATGATGGACTTGGATGGAAGCATGGGAAGGGGCATGACTGGCTGGAACCCTGCACAATTTTATTACAGACCTTACTCGTTAAACACATACATGCCCGCTCCTTCTTTACAGCTGTGCTTTAAAATGAGGCATGGTTTGAGTTTCAGCAATGACTAATGAACAGTTCTAAGCCTCTCAGTGCAAAATACTTGTCAACTTTACCTAACAGAAGTGGGTGAAATGTTGAGTACTGCTGGTAACCTCACTGTTCAAGAGGCCCAAAACATTTAGTGACAGGGTTGCCAGAATGAAAACTGGAGAGAGCTATTGTACTCGGTAGAAGATTAAATTTTAGCAGGTGCTGCTTGGTACCTGATAGTTTGACAGGCAACACTTTCTGGATTTATACCCAACCATTAAAGGTGCAAGAGCCCTCTGCAGTTTTCAATCTGGTTGCTCTATTTGAAATGTTGGTTTACTTGCCCTTCTTTGTTATGGAGGAAATTACTTTGATGAGAAGCAGGGCATTTTGGTTGCATTGGTCCCACAGAATCAGAGACTAAGAGCTGATAAAGATCACTTTGCAGTAGATCCTGCTAAGTTAAAATACAGAGCTTGAACATTACTGGCACGTCATCTTTCTGAAGATCTTAAGGCCAGACTGGCAGGACTAGTTCTAATATTAGGGAGCATAAGGCAGTTGCCTCAGGCAGCGATGACTAGTGAGATGGAGGGGGAAAATGGCAGCCATTCCCTTCTGTTGGAGATCAGAACTGTAGGATCCATGTATCCTGCCCTACCCCTCAAGGTGCTCTCTTGCTTTCTGGTCAGATAAACAATGCTGTTTCATCACCAGCAGACAAGCAGGATTCATTGCCAGTTGGGTTGGCTTCTGTCAGGGAAATCTGTACATATATGCACACAGTATATTGTCCTTCACATCAGGCATCCAAATGTCTTTGGCTGTCCCTGCTGTCTACCCCAGCCCCTGCCAATTCTGTCAAAGTTTTCCACTCTGGTGGTCCTTTATGCATTCCTTTCCTTTCTCCAGGAAACATCACCAAAATAAGGACACAATGCAACATGTATCTTTGCATAAAATGTGCATATGCTAATTTAGACATAGAGATGCAAATTTAGGAACGAATTTGGCAGAAATATAATTGATCATACCATAGTGGGGGAAGACTGAAATCAGCTGACCTTCTGCTTAAACTGATGTCTAGCTGCTATATACGGATGAGGAACTTCAAGGTTCCTCCTCCTCCTTTCTTGTTGTTGTTGTTGTTGTTGTGTATGCCTTCAAGTCATTTTTGACTAATGGCAACCCTAAGGTGACCCCATCACAGGATCTTCCGGGACAACAAGTGTGTGACATGCTCAAGATCACCCAATGGGTTTCCATGGTTGAAGGCGGAATCGACCCTGGTCTCCAGGGTTGTAATCTAATGCTCAAATTACTACACCATGCTGGCTCTTAGATGTCTTTCACTCAGACTTGGACTAGACACCCATCCAACTAAGTATGTCTTCAGACAGAAGACTGTTCTCAGAATGCCATTTGAATAGCACACTGCTCTCCATCAAGTAGGACATATTGTCCAACCTAGTTTCCAATTCCACTCAAATATTCTTATAGTGAAACCAGTGTTGTAGAAAATGTTTCCTAGTATTTTTATTACTTTTAAATGTATATCTTGCCTTTCTGCCACAAAATGGCACTCAAGGCAGCAAACAGAAACTTGTGGATATATTTTTGGAAAGGAACAGGCAATGACTGGAGCACATTAGAGTTAACAACATTTGCATTCCCTTTACTCATCGATGACTAGTTTGCACGTTATTGTCTATGAATCTAGCCATAGCATATATTTGTGGTGATGTCCTGTTTGTTTGCTTTTCCACACCTACTCTCTTCCTATGTCACTTTAACCTGAAACAGTTTTCTCTTCTCTCTCTTCCCCATTAGACCATATGTTTCGTTATGCACAAGTTTTGTAAGTGAAGCTACTTTATACATTTTACAAAAAAGACAAAACTTCCTGCTTTCCCTTCTAGAGTCTGTGGGAGCGGGGAGGTTAGAGTGGCTGCTGCCCAACTTCTGCCTTGCTAATTTGATTACGTTCTTTAGATCTGCTACTATCTTTTTCATTTCCCAACAGGCTAGACCTGTCAGAAGGTGGAACAGCCCTGTCAATTTTGAGCAACCTTAAACCTGGCCAGCTTGTGGTGCATGTGTGTCCATGTATTTAAGGTAGGTTTCTGGAGAAATAATTCAGTACTTTTGCTGGTAGCTCATGTTCAGCTTTTTCCTGTATGCCAGCCTTTTAGCCCCACCTTGAAAATACAGAAAATCTTGGGGGGGGGTTTGAAAATGTGCCAGGAGAGAATCATTACCAGGAACAAATCAAACCCCAGTGGGCCTATTTTGTCTCCAGTGTGTCAAGGAATGCTTCCCATTAATCAGGGCTGAGGATTAAAGCAAAGAAAAAGAGCTATAAATATCCACTCCAGGTCAATATCATGAACTGCCAAACTCCACAGTGTAGTCTATGGGTAGCTTTGACCCCGACCTTTGCTATAATTTATATTTGACAGCAGATCAGTGACTCAAACAAATGAGAGAAAAGCAAAAGAAGAATGCTGTAGTGACTAGCTGGGGGATTATGGGAGTTGTAGCTAGAGATTGAAAAGAAAAGCATATTGACTGAGATTTTTTAAAAAAATTAGTTTATCCAGTTTGAGGTCTGTGAGAATATTAACAGAAGCATGCATGCTTTCTTTTTCTGTTGTCAGGAGGGATGCGTCAGTGTGCTTTCTACTTTTAATTTTCTAAATTAGATGCAGATAAATGACTGAAATGTGTACATTCGCACAATGCACTTAAATATACTTTAGTCAATGGGAAATTATGCATATTAAAAAAACATGTAAAACTGTAAGCATTAAGGAAAGATGCATAGCAGAATATGCACAGATTTCCATACTGGAAGAAAATAAAATATCTCACTATCTGATACAGAACTTAGAAGAGATAAGGCTGCTAGTGGAATTCCGAGAAACTAAATAAAACTGACAGATTTTTGACAGGAATTCAGGTTCCAAATTATAGCCAAATTATCTGGAGAGAACCAGTGGTGGATCTACATCATACAATTATATTGGCTTCATACCACTTCAACAGTCATGCTTCCATTCTATAGAATTTTGGTATCATAGTTTGGGGAGAGTTTTAGACTTCTCTATAGATATAGATAATTTTCCAGAGCAGACAATTCTAAGCATTTCACTAGACTACAAATCCTAATATACCATAAGATGGAGTCATAACAGTTAAAGTGGTATGAAATGAATTAAATTGTGTAGTGTGCAGATAGATCTGTGGTTGGAGAAAGCTGCTCTGACCTCTTCAGAATCCTGTTGAGGTATTATGGCATCTGCTTTAAGTTAACCCATGAGAAGGGGAGCGTAGTAGTTGTGTTTCCTTCATAATGGCTTTTTTCTTCATAGAAGAGAGGCTCTTTTACCTGTAAAGGCTCTCTGTGCAACTGAAAGTTTTGAAAAAGGAGGGTTGCTGATCATTTCAATAGCCTGGGCAGTCCCTTGTTTCCATGTCATTGGCTTCATAAAATCCATTCTGGGTTTTATTCCAGATTTAAAGGAGCTATGCAGCATTCAGAACCTATTGTGGGGAATAGGTTTCAGCACCTTGGGCAGCTCATTGAAAGTCTGGAATAAAACCAACAACAGATTTGCCACACTTATGAGATGGAACCCACCAGCTTCTACTGATTATTACTACCAGTCAATGACTAGCAGATGTATAAAGGATAAAGATGAATCGCATGTCCTGTGAATTTTCACAAAAAAGTTGCCATATCTTCAGATGATATGAGAACAGTGATACAGAGAGTGAGATTAATGTACTGACCTCCTCACATCTTTCCTTAAACTAGACAGCAGAATGTCTGCATAGGGCTCAAGTTACTCTCTGCCAGTTAGAGAGAAAATGGGCACTCTTGCAGATTTATGTAATGCAATCTCATTCTCACACCAAGTATGACTTCCCGACTGTCTTTCCTCCTCTGCTCCCTTCATTTTTACACCTTGAGAAAGGTTAGACTTTGCCCACATTTATGTTCTGTTCATTTAAACTTCATGAGCACATTCTGCTCTGGCTTTTGAAGCAGGAACAAAGAGCTGCCCATCCATTTGCAATGTAAGGGATTTTAGATTCAATACAAGAGGAGATTTCTAAGTGCTCTAAGAAAATATTATACAGACTTTCTGGGTATACCGTTTTTTAAACCCTGCTTTGACTTTTTGTGGACATTTGGGGAACCACTGATACTTGCAATTTAAAAAAAATGTGCAAGGGAAAGGCAAACATGCTTTGAATATCACGTGCCCTTCATCAAGCAGGTATTTGAAGCCCCAGAATGCTAGGTCTACTACACATATCTCTGTTCTAATATCTTTTAAAAAATTAAAACCAAATACCAGTAGTGGTGGGACAGCCAGTGTGGTAGTGGTTTGAATGTTGGATTAGGACAGCAGGGCAATGGCAGAGCGCAAATGGGATAGGGATGGAGGGGTGTGGGCGGGGCTACGGTGCACGTGGATGGGGCTATGGCATGCATGGGTGGGGCTATGACACATATGAGCAGGGCTACAGCATCTATGGGCGGAGCAAGAACTCGTGTGGGTGAAGCGACAACATGTGGGTGGGGCTATGGCACATGAGGGGCAGACACCACCCCAAAAATGTGCCACCCAGGGTGCTCTTCCCCCATCACCCCCCCATTCCTACATCAGTGCAGCAGGGTTTGAATCCCTGCTTGGCCATGGAAACCCACTGGGTGACCTTGGTCAAGTCACACTCTCTTAGCCTCAGAGGAAGGACAAGGCAAACCCCTTCTGAACAAATTCTGCCAAGAAAACCTCATGATAGGTTCACCTTAGGGTTGTCATAAGTCAGAAATGACTTGGAGGCACACAGCAAAAAACCACTAGGTGTACATGCATGTCAAAGGCTGGAATGCTATTTGCAAAGGTAATTTGTTATTTGCTATTCATAATTTAAAAGAAAAACCAGTGTGTTGATATTATTCATGAAGAATGGAACATAAGTAAAAAAAAAAAAAAGGCAAAAGACCATGGCCCAAATTTCCAAAGTTTCAGGGGAAGAAGGCTGCTTGTTGAAACCACTATTAGTCACTATTAGCATTTGCAGCAAGAAAAGTATTTATGACTAATTTTTTTGGGGGGGGGATATTCCTAAGAATAAAGTTCAATAAAACATTCATTCTGATGCTGAAGTTCTGAACATGTACACCTACCTCCTTAATCATTACACTGAAGGACAGAAGATATTGGCTGGAATCCTTTATAGAGAAATGCACATCCCGTAGGTAGCTATGTCTTCACTGCTACATCTCTGGGTACTATCCCCCCAGCTATCTCTGTGGGTACGATCCCCCTATACTTTTAGTCAGGGGTGAGCAGTGCATCGGGTCAGGGCCCAATTCGTATTCCCCAGACCCCCTTCCTACACCAAGCTCAAATACTTCCATTTTCTTCTGTAGCCACTATCAAAATGGTAACAGGAAGAGATGCACACTCGTATCCTGTTGCTAATTTGAGAGGTACTGCAGAGGGAAATGCGCCCAGCTACAAGAAAATAGCTGCTGATCCCCTGCATCAAATGGCCATGATGGGGGGGGGAGTGCATCACTTAAAAGGTGGGTTGAGGGGATTTTTGTCATTGTGTGGTCTGCAAAGAATTCTCAACCTAGCCTATCTCAAGATATTGCTAGGAAGATATAACAGGAAGGAGGAAAGCCTAGAAAGAATCCATGCAGCTGTGATCTTTGTGTGTGAAAGAAAAGGGATGTTACACATCTATCTGCATTTTCATCATAAAATGTCACAAGGTATTTGCAGGTTGATTTGAGATGGATGAATCCGTTGCTTTCAGTAACTTTGTTTCTCATTTTCCCAGTCAGAGTTTAGTTTTTTGCAGTGGTGGCTGGTAGCTCCCATGTCACTGGGTGATGAATCCATTCTGGCTTTTATATCATATGTCACTTTATATATTATATCATTAAAGAAGGTATCCAAGATATTGATTTTTTTTGGCAGGGGGGAAGGGGCAGCATTCAGCACCTTGGATAGCTCCTGTAAAACCCAGAACACAACTCACTGCCATCAGAGCTAATAACCTCCTATGTTCATTTGCATGTTGCTGTATTTCCAAATCTTACAATTTCTTTTTAAAAGTCTGCATGAAAACCTATCATACTCTTTTCCCCCCTGTGTGCTTCTCTTCACATAGTCATTTTTGCCCGCAGCACTAATGAAAATACTCATTTTTGGCAAATTTTTGCAAATATATGCATTTGTACTGTGCTGTTGTTGAGTGCCTTTATGTCATTTCTGACTTATGGAGACCCTAAGGTGAACCTATCATAGGATTTTCTGGAGCTGAGAGTGTGTGGCGTGCCCAAGATCATCCAGTGGGTTTTCATGGCCAAACAGGAATTGAACCCTGATCTTCATAAACCACTGCACCATATTTCTCTTTCATGAATATAGGCCTTTTATGTGAATTTTCTCCTAATATATGCATTGTGACTTTTTTGTTAAATAGGAAGATTGAACTAAGAAATAGAACACTGAGAAGTGCAAATACTTAATAACAGCTACACTTTTGGTTTATGTATTGGTTAGGGAAGTGCAAATAAGAGCACACTGAAATGTGAACTGAACAATTTTTCTCCTGTCCCTAATGTCCACACACATAGGCTGAGATGTGCTCGGATGGAAGGGAAGGAAGGGGAGCAGTCCAAGCCTTCCATGCTAGAGAGCACCCCAATGGCCAATTAGAGGGTGGGAGGCACCTAGCAGCATTCATTTGTGCTTCTACAGATGGAATAAGAAAAGTCATCCACCTGGGTCTCCAGAGTACTCATATATTCTTGCTGGAAATCTGGGAGAATTGTGTCTTCTTTCTTCTCTCAGCAGCATGGATGCTGTCTGACATTGCCACAACTACTTACTGAAAATGGGGTTGGCAGGGAAAGGGTTGGGTGTGCAAGGAGGCAGTAATTGTGCATATAAAAACCTTTATATTTTAGGGAAAAATTCAGGGTTTCACAATTTCCCCCCAAATATTCCCATTTCCCAGTCCAGTCTAAAAACAGGTACAAAAATGCACAAAAACCACATATTTGAGCCATAACGAGAAGTTATGTCTCTACATATCACTAATAAAACTCCACCTATATCTGCAGTTAGATGGACAGCTATAAAAATCTCTTTGTGGTTTAAAAAATAATTAATGTAATTTGTTGGTTGGCTTGAATGTAAATCTACTTTTTCTTCAAGCCAAACAGTAACTGTGTTAACAATCGAAGCACTGATAAAACTGTAAATAAACAGAACCACAACCAGCAATGATAAGAATTGGCAGTGAAAAAAGGATATACCTTTTTCACAGAAGCAAAGAGAGTTAACCAGTGCCTTTCCTAAAAGTCCCCCAGCAAAGGCATGCCTTAGTGTAGCGTAAACCATAGTTGAAGACGGGCTAAGTGGAGTGGACATTCCATAAAACCAGTACCATGATTAAAAGAGTCCAGCCCAAAAAGCATTGATTGGACTATACAGAAGACAAAATATATGAGGAAGCCTTTAGATGTACAGGTCTTCCTTCATATTTCTAACAATGTCTTGGTAATGGGAAAAAAAGCTTGCAAATGCCAATCTTGTGAGTATTTATTTTAGAGCCTGACTGGTTCCTCTTCTTAAAGTTTCAAAACATATCTTAGAAAGATCAAGACTTTAGAGTATGTTTGTGTGACAGGTTAGTGCAGCTTTTATTTGCTGGCTAGAGAATAACATGGCTGTAATTGGCTTGTGGCCACATTAGTTGGGAGGTTCAGGGAGCTGTTGTCCAAAATAGCTTTCCCAAACTCTGTCCATAGCACTGTGTGTTTCCCTTACACACATATAAATAGGAAGCTCAAGAGGATCCATACTGAAACATGTCAGAACAAATTAGCAGATTACTTATTATGTTCTTTTTCAAACCAATATGAACTTTAATTCTTGATTCTTGATGACATATAATGCTTGATTTTCTTTGCCTCTCCCTGGTGGTTTTTAATTTTTTTTTAACCTGTACTCTTCTACTACCCCATGTAATTATTATTGTTACATTTAGTTTTCAGTGAACTCTGTTTTTTTAGAAAAAAACTAATCACCAATATGGCTTAGTGTACACATAGCCGTAAATTACCCATCATTAATGCTGCGCTGTTACAGCATGGCCTAATTCTCTGGCATATTTTAATAATGTCCATTAGAGTCAAAACCAAAACAAAAAGCTAATAGGACTCTGTTAGCATTACAATGGCAATGTGCTACTCTGTATGACATGGTATTTATAGGTTGTCAAAGCAGAGCCTCTAAATAATTCTCTGAGAGCTTGTGTCACTTATAGCTAATCATAAATGAAATGTCACAGGCATCCACCAAGTGCTCATTACCTTAATTAATTCTCATTAGTCCCCATAAACCAATTATTGGAACCAAGGTTTGCCATGGATAATAGGATTTTTCTTGGCATTAGAAAACACAGATGAGCATGCAAGTGCTGTCCATGCCATGTCATGCTGCTGAAAAACACAGATGAATCCACTGGAATAAGTTGTAAGCTCGTTAATTACAAATCCCACAAAATGAGGCAAAAAGGTAGTGGACTACATCAGTTTAGACTGCAGAGGGTGAGAATGGAGGGCATTCTGCATGTTACATATGTAACTCCCTTCCCATAATAACAGTCATCATGGCTTTATGGTCATTGAGGAAGGAGGTTTCCAGTATTCCCTTCTGCAGGAACACCTCTGACATATGGAGCTCCAGCTGAAGGTACTTGCAAACGCTTCTGTGGCCAATGAGTGGTCAGCATGGGTGGAGAGGAACCTTGGGTACAATGGCATGCCAAGAGGAAGGCAACCAAAATGGTGAAGGGTCTGGAAGCCATGAGGAGCATCTTAGGGAGCTGGATATGTTTAGTCTGCAGAAGAGAAGGTTAAGAGGGGACATGATAGCCGTGTTTAAATATTTGAAGAGATGCCATATTGAAGAGGGAACGGGCTTGTTTTCCACTGCCCTAGAAACTAGGACAAGGAGCAATGGATTCAAACTACAGGAAAAGAACTTCCTGATGGTCAGAGGTGTCTGGCAGTGGAATATGCTGTCCCAGAGTGTGATGGAGTCTCCTTCTTTGGAAGTTTTTAAGCAGAGGCTGGATGGCCATCTATTGGGAGTGCTTTGATGTGTGTTCCTGCACAGCAGGGGGCTGGATTGGATAGCCCCTGTGGTCTATTCCAGCTCTACAATTCTATGATTCTATGATTGCTGCAGTTTTGGAGCGAGGAGAAAAAGATTGCTAAAATACACTGAATATGCAGGCAGGTTTTGGCTCTTCTTCTCCCCACCTTTCCCCGCCCCCCAGCTTCAATACGTACTTTGCATTCAACTGACAAGTTTCTATTGAGTGTATTCCAATATGATATTAACCCTAGTCACTGCTGCATTTCCTTTCTGCTTGATTTACTGTGATTTTTATTCCATGCAATAGGGCTCAAATAAAGCTGCATAAATCTCCCAGTGATTAGGAAATGCGATCTCGTTTATTACCTGGACAATCAGTTTATCTAAAAGCCTAATTAGTTTGTACTTCAAGGATCCTTTTAGCAGGTAAGATAAACTACAAATAATTACTGATTCTCCTCTGGTGAAATTAAAAGTCACCCAAGGCTGTTGGTAAGAATTTGTGGTGTAAGGAGAGAAGGGTTCATATCACCATTTTTTGATTTAAAAAGCAATGACTGATTTCCCACTCCCCTCCAGATTATTGCTGGGGAGGATTTCAGAAGCCAAAGAAAGTCCCCAGGTGATAACCCCAAAGCACAGCTGTTTCTGCTACTGCTGTTTTTATCATTGTTGCTATTATACTCAATATGCACTGTATAAATATGTCTGTATAAATTCCATGTTACTCGGCCTTCACTTGTCCAAGTCTGAAAGTATCCTGAGCAAAGTATGCTTTGGTGAGGCCTTTCTTCTGTCCATGGTAGGTTCTGAAGGTCTTGACACCTGACTGTATTGACAGTTCTGTGATCAGCTGGATCTGGTTAGCTTCACGCAATGCCCTTGAATCATGCTAGTTGAGGAGAATTGTGGAAAATTTAAAAGGTGGCTAAGTTTAGTGGATTGGTGCGGCCTGGAGCAAGCCCAGGGCCAGTTTCAACAGTGAACAAGGGTTGGATTTTTTTTTTATTTTATTCACCACAATCCATGGAATTTATTATTTTATTACCATAATGTCTGGAAGCCATGCTGCCTATGTGCCACCAGTTCTGCTCTTGTCTACAAAAACAATTGCCATGACAAGTGCCTCTGCTCCAGAACTTAATGTTATATCAGTGATCTCATTTGTGTAGTTTCAACTTCCATCTAAGCACTAACATTCTAGGTACTTAGAACATTTGGTGTTGTCTTCAGTATCCAGATCCTATTAAATTCTGGAAAGACAGAATTCTCTGCTTTGAATCACACAACAGTGGGATTTTTAGCCAGTACATTGCCATCTGCTGCATTGCAGAAGGACACAATAGTGCAAACTGTACTGCAAAGCTTCTGGTCATCACTGCACAGAAGTTTTGTTTCTCCAAAGCATAGACTGTGAATGGCAGGAGAATATGAGCCATGACACCAAATACACGTTCTGTTCAGCCAAATGATTATCTGGTTTCTGACCAGCCCTGCTCACTGTCAAGGTAAGTTATGCCAAATAAACATCTACTGGACCTTGACAGCAAGATTCCTTGGAGTGCTTCCAGACAAAGATTTTTGTCCTCTGAAATTCAGCTTTTTAGGTACCAGATGTGGTAAATCTGAATCCCAGAGCATGCCAATCAAAACTTGTAAAACTTGGCACGTTGGAGTACAGTTCCCAAAATTCTCCAGCCAGCGTATCCATAAATATATGAAGAAACTTCAGTTTAGGGCACAGTATATATGGCTTGTGCAGTTACCATGAACCTGGACCTTAGAGCAGAGTATAATGATACAGAAGAGAATCTCTAGCCCATGGGCCAAAGCTGAACTTCTAGGCCTACTTTCTGGCTCTTCCCTGGTCATGAGCTTCATTGGCCCTAGTCTGGATTACTGATAATATCTTTTACTCCATACCATTCTGTACTTCAAACAAAAAACAAATTGCAGAAATGTCACGTTTCCCATTGAGCATTGAACAAGGGAGAGTCACATATGAAACTTCTCCTGCCTTATGTATGCCCTGTTCCCTTTGGCTCTGGTTACACCACTGTTTGAATACAGACCCAGGTGGGTTTCAACCAAGGTGACGATGGATTTTACAGGGAAATCGCTCCCCACATGGCATAATAATAATAATGTACTCATCATTTGATTATCTCAGTCTCATTCTTTCATTCAGTCCTTCATCTGATGTAAGGATTACAAAATTGTAAAGGAACAAGGAAATCCATGAGGGGCATGAAGTGGCAGGTTTCTTACCTGTGGCAGTCTGAAGCTCTGGCACAGAGGATTAGTAAATTAAAAAGTGGGAGGTGGATAGAAGAAAACCAGTAAAACTAAGCCTGAAAAATTGTAAAATTAATATAAGGTTCATAAAATCTCAAAAACAAACAAGAATCAGAACTGAATAAAGGGGGAGGGGGAATCAGGAATGTTTCTTTGTAATATTGATCTTATTTTAGGGGCCTTGGGAGGGGAAACCATTGTGCCTTGCGAGAAAGAGACACCAAGAGAGCACTAGGCACACAATTCTGGGAAGTGCTATGATTTACCAGGGGATCTCATCTAGGAAAGCCCTCTTAACTGGCAGGGCTGTCCTCTTCCCTTGCTTTTTTACAAGGTGAGTTTGTTCCTTTTGCAGACTTCAAGGAGCAATTTGGAATTGCATAGCACAGGCTGTTCTGTACCAAAGCTGGGAGAGGCTACAGCAGTTTGCTTTTGTCCAGAGCAAGACTTGTCTCCTTCCTGTCACTCCTGATGAGAAACTACTTTTATACTTTGGATCCAGTTTGCACCAACAAAAGGAAGCTGAGGAAAAAGGCAGAATGTGAGAAGAGGATGAAACTGGGATATTTGAAAAGCAGCTGAAAAAAGGGGACAACAGAGGATTAACTGCGACTGTTCCTGCTAAATTAGGACAGTGGAAAAGTAAGCTTGCAGCCATACGAGTAGGATATGATTGGAACTTTGCTGTAGAATCTTATGAATAAACTCTTTCTCTTCTTATTTCCTTTTTTCCCAGAGATGAAAGCTCTGTAGCCAGAGCTTTATTCAAGGAGTAGAGTACCTAACTAGAAAACGGAGGTGATTTTCTTTTCTGCTAACACAGAACCCCAATCAGCCATGAAAACCCACTGGATGAACTTGGGCAAGTCACATTCTCTCAGCCTGAGAGGAAGGCAAAAGCAAAGCTTCTTGGAACAAATCTTGCCAAGAAAACCCTGTGAGAGGGTTGCCTTAGGGTCACCTTAAGTCTGAAATGGCCTGAAGGCATATAACACCAACAAAGCACAGAAGTAAGTAGATTGCTCTGCTTCTTTTTGTTGCACAGTTCCCTTCTTTCAAGGCTGAGTTTTGCAAGGGCCAGATTTCTTGTAAAGGACTAGGATGTATAACTGAAGGATTGGGGCTGTATGATAGAAATTGTGGTGGAAGCCTGTTACCCTGTTTACTGGGGGTCCCAGGAGGAACACCTATATGCGCTCTCAATTAACTAAGTTTGGGGAAATTAGCTAGAGCACAAGTTAGCAATGCGAAAGGCAGGGCAACGCAGTGGAATCTTTTACCCAATGTCTACGAGGTCAGGCCAAGCCAGGGAGCACACCAGTTTAAGAATAATTGAGATTGTATTAAATACAGACAAACAGTGTATGCAACACACTCACACAAGTAACTATAGACAATAAAGGTTGGAGTGGTATAGAGGGATTTTGAGAGGGATTGTTGAATTGGGTGATACGACACCTGTCCTGAAGCTCTGAGAGGTCTGAAGATTGAGTTTGTTGGTGTGGAGTCTCAGTACGTGGGACTGAGGGGACAGCTCGCCAAACAAAGCGGCAGCAAGGCTGGATGGAAATCTGGAGAAATCTGAGGAAGGTCTCGGAATCAGGGGTTTTTATAGGGAAAAATGTAACTGCAGGCTATTTTGTACTTGGGGAAAACAATGAGTTTCGAGTGCGAGACAAAGCTTGGGAAAGGTCAAAATTTAGCATGATTGAGTTAGGTCTGAATTAACAAAGAGGTTGACAGTATGCAAATACTCAGTGCTTGGCAGTTGAGTATTCAGCTTGCCAAGTTGCCTGCTCGGGGCAGGGAGTCCTTTGTAAACAGCGTGCATACATAATGAGGGTGTTTGCAGAGAGGTCTCCTAGAGCGGTGATCTGGCTATTTCTGGCCTGCCTCTATTGTGTTGGGATATTGCAGCGTTTGATGGCCGAGCCTAGTTCTGTGCTTGTCCGGGAGCCTCACAAACACGTGGAGAGGGGTGGTGGAAGAGAGTCAAATTATTGATATCAAATTGATATCTTTACGCTATCTTCAAGGAGGCCTAACCTGCAGTAACAAGCCACACACTTTTTCTCCCAGCACATAATCAAATGAGACAACACTCAATCAAGGCAAGATGTTCTTTACTTTGATACATCAATATGTTCCCTACTTAGATCCTACAATGGGCATGGTTGGGTGGCAAACTCCTTGGCTCCAGCTTTTTTTATAACTATGTGCTCTGTTACTCCTAACTATAATGGGCACCAGATACCATTGTTGCATCTTCTGTCACTAATTACAACATCACAATTGACATTTCTCACCTAACTCCACCCTCTATACCATCTGACTCTTTGCTGTCCCTCATTCTTCTATTCCTTTTTCTCTTATAGTTTATCTATTCAGTGCTACACAGTCAAAAACAGTCCTAACTGTCATGACTCCCTCCCATGGGATTGTGGAATTTATAGTTTGCTGAAGTGCTTCAGATTCTCCTTTAGAAAGTTCTAGTGCTATACTGCACAGGAGGGGATTAGAGTACTAAGTACCTCACCAGACTAACAGTCTTACAGTATATTGTAGATAACACTCACTGTGGTTAAGAACCCACATCTCTTTAATCCCCTTTGGACTTGTAATGGATGTGCAATTTTCCTCTGACTTTAATCAGGTCAACAGCACTAGGAAATTAGGATTGTAATGTTATCTTTTTTCTCTCTCTCTTCCTCCTCTCCTGTCCCAGGTCACTGTGACAGTTCAAAAATCTTTGTTGCTACATAGAAATTTTTAATCTGTTCTAAGGAGGTTGCCTGGAGTGCTCTCCAATGCATAGCTGAGATAATTTTTAAAATCCTCTTATAACTCTTGAAGGTCATGTTTACCGGGCAGTAACCACATTTTCCCAACTCTTACTCTGTTTTATTAGCACCATGGACTTCTAAAACAAACATTATTGCTATGTTTTGAGGGTTTTGTATGGTTTCCCCCACTATTTGCCACCCTTTTAAAACTGTCACACCCTGCCTCTTGAATCCTTGCTTGCACTTTATGTTTCAACTGGGAGAATCATGGTTGATCTCTTACATTTTCAAATTTCATTTTGCCCGGAAGACTTAGGCTTGTTCAAGCTGCTGAAGTTCTAAGATTTATACAGGGAAGTGATAAAGGTTCTCCCAGAAGAATTTCAGATTCAATTTCCCCCTCCTCCTCTGCTCTCCAACAATGATAAATGAGAAAATCAGACTCCATTATCAAGTGAACCAGATCCAGTAATAAATTATTCAAGGCACTGGGGGACTAGTATAGAGTCGAGGTTGTAAATTTGTTGTTGCAACTTTGTACACAATTATGCAGCAATGGCAAAATCGTTCAGTTTTCTCCTTGATAGTGATGTGAGAACCCAGGATGTTAAACACCTTAATTGACACAATAGGGAGCAATGTAGGATTGAAAAATGGTGTGACAGTGAAAGTGAAATATTAAATAGGAATGCACAGCTGCCCCAACTGTTTCATATACAGTTTTCATAGGTGATTAGGAAAACTTTAGAATACTCTGTGGAATTGTTTGCAAAAGGGCCACTGTTATAAACAAAAAAGATACAGTGGAACTTTTAGCAAAGCCTGTATTTTGGGATATCCCTCCCACCTACTTTATCATTACAGCTACTCACATTTTGCATAATGTGAAGATTATTCATGATGAGTCTGTATATTTGCACTTGAGGATATAAAAGGCTAGTCAGTATGACCTGGTATGTATGGATCATGTTTATTTGATATTGCTCACTGAACTAAACAGGAAAAAGTGATACTGTTTTTGGAAAATGTGGTAGAAGAATTGCAGATTAGATCTATCATGTTCATCCAGGCTGGTGTGGATTAATCAGGAAAAACTGGTCAGTGCCACCATTTGGGAGGATGTGAACAGGATGTGGGCAAGAACATCTGTATCCCATCTGTATTCATCAACGAGCTAAAAATACCCTATATGAGGTCAAGGAAAAACATGTAATCCATGTCAAAAAGGTTATTGCCCAGTCCTTAAAGATGATGTCCCAACAAGTTAACATAATTTCTGTACTTTTCTGAGAAAAGTTTGTAGGAAAGTAGCTTACATTGCAAACTTAGCCATGCTACAATAACATTGAATTTCTGAATTATAAGATTCAGAGTTGGGAATCATATTGGCAGTATGTGGGTGTTTCCAAACAAAGATGCACACTTAGAGTGCAACAATAAAAACTTCATATTGATCTCACTTGGTTGTTCAATATCTTTTGCTGTCTGCCCTAGACAATGAAGCTGTAAGAATAAGATCTGCACTGATGGACTTTTGAGCAAGTTTACACTCATGTTTCACTGTATACCTTGATAGCTTCTGATTATGTACTGCATGCATTTGGGGCTATTTATACTTTTATCTTCACATGTCTTCATTATATATTATGGCAATTGTAGCTTTTGTAATTATATTGTGACAACAGAATGTATACAGCTTTTGCCAAAACACTTTATAGCTCCATTAAATCTTCTGGCTTTCTACGAGTTCTGTTTGGTTTGCTACTTTCTCTCTTCTCCTCTATTTCAATTGTTTAACATCGCTGATAGGCAAGACTGCTTTTGAGTAATTTCCCTCATTCTTGATAGATTCATATTAGCTTGCTTTTGAAGACAGATGAAAACGAACAGTGCAGCTCATATTTTCATCCCAAGTATGAAGATATGTGTGAATCTCACTACATTCTTTAAAAATTAACTTAATTACTCCATGTACCAGCCAAATAGATACACATACCTGCCTGCCTGGCATAGAGGTGTTAAAGCTGAGGAGCTTCTTAAAAGAAAGAGTTGGCAGCCTTAATTCAGCACTAATGTAGCTGAATGTACAGCTATACCAATTGGGAAGACTTAAAAGTCAAATCCTTGGGCATGGGTGTATTAATCAATCAGTGCTGGTCTCTTCCAAATTCAATTTAAAAAAAATATGAAGGAGTCTGAAACTTTTTGTTCAAGCTGGTATTTTCCACAGGCAAGTTGTTTTAAACTTGTTACCTGTCTTTATACTTCAGGATGGAGTAAGACATATATATGGAAAGGACAAGAAGAGAGCTGGAAAAGTAGAAACTCAATTTTTTTATGGAAATTGTTTTAACGGTCATAAAACCATCCTGTTATTAAGAATGATGTGATATAAAGACTTGAATGTATTCTTTTTCATCTAGAATCAGGATTGAAGTGGATCCCTGATTCTGCCAGCAATTTAGCTTTCAGTGGGCTTGAGGCTTGGCTCTTCCTCCAACTTTCCACTCCTTCCTCTATATTCTGAAAGCTCACATTGACAGCTCTTGAACTCTCTGGCTGGTTTCTGAAGTAAGAAGCAGAAAATGATCCAGCAAGAATTTAAAATCATCAGACTAGAAGCTCCTTTTCTCTCTTCCAGGTAAACAAACGTTAAATGTTGTACCATCTAGCCCATGAAGAAGCAAGATATGGGTGTGAAGGACCTAATTTATAAGTTCAAAACCTCATTGAGTTTTATGGCTCAAACCTTCACAATGAATCCTCCAGTACTGTCTAAGTGGCAAGGGTGCTGATAAATCCCAGGAATCTTACACAGGAAACTTCTTGATGCTCAGTTCAATAAACAAACAAACAAACAAAATTGCTTTACATGTGCCCTTGATGAGCAAGACAAATAAAAGAAAATGTTTCATTTGTCGGATGAATGTTTTGAGTACCAGCTTCACAATGATCTCTTTTTCTTCATAATGTCTTGACAACCGAGGCTGAATTTCCAGCATGCTGGATCCTGTACAAAAGGGATGGGAAATTGTGGTGAATCTGAGGCCCAATTTTCTGCTTCCAGAATCCTTCAGAAGCTGCAAGGATTGTCAAAAATGCTATGCAAAACAAAGCAATATAGCATGAGACTGGAAGTCAACTTCTGGTTTTGAAGAAAAGTTTTTTTAAACATTAAAGAGTATGTGTGCATGTGTTGGTTTGCAGCCTATTCAGAAGCTGAATTGCTAATCCTGAAAGCTTCCTGTAAAGGCAATTCACCCTTGGGTAGCTAAACAAAAAGAGACTGAGGAGTCTGGAAGGACTGAGGACTATCAAAGCAGGCTTGGGGGAAGGCAGGTGGTCCCAGAACCCATCCCTGATATACAAAGATATAGCCCCCTCAGTCATAACCTGCAGTTTAGATAGACAAGACTAGGAGATGGCAGGAACAGAATATGGTCTGTGTTGCAGAGGCATGCTCAGCCTTTGGGGACCTCTGTTTGTCCCACCAGAGTCACCAATGGGATCAGCCTCTTCTGATTATTTAAGCCGTTGCCACCCCAGACACCACCATGACTGAGCTTGTCAACTACCTAATCTCTGTGTGGCAACCCCAAAAGGAGTGCACATATAAATAAAACCATTTATCTAACAGAAGCAGAAAATGAAACTCTTCACAATTATTGTTGTTCAAACAATACAGTGTGTTAGCTTAGGTCTCATTGTTATTGATACATTTAACCTTCCTCAAACATAATTCACTTGCGACTGTAATCAGCTGACCCTTGACTGTTCTGTTGTCCCTGCCTCATGCCTTCTCTAATCAACTAGAATTAAGTGACCCTAACATTCATATCTCTAGCTTTTGTCCCATTTTTTTAAAAAAAATCCCATTCAAACACTTGACCAATCACCAGTCACTTCCAACATTCTATGCTCTTACCCTCTCCCAATAGACCAGTTACTTTATTTCATATGATACAATACGAAACAATACATCATCTTATTTTCTATAATGTAAACAGAACTTTTTTTTCCAGATGTCCAGAACATCACACAGGCATCCAGTGCCAAGGGGCCCCAGGTTAGAGATCTGCGAATCAGCCTCATATCCAGTCTGTCTCAATTTCACATGTGTGTGCTTTCAAGTGACCTGTCAACTTATCTCATGAATTTCATAGGAATTTCTTAGGCAAGGAATGCTCAGAGGTGGTTTGCCATTGCCTTCCTCTGAAACATAGCCTACAGCATCTAATAATCTTTTATGGTTCCCCATCAAAATACTAACGAGACCTGACCCTACTTAGCTTCCAAGATCAAACAAGATCTGGTACCTTCAGGCTATTGAGGACCTTAGTTCTACATTTATTCCATCATGTATCCATTTTGTCCCATTTCTGCATTATTCAATGCCTTTAAAAAAAGATGCATGGAGATTCATATCTATTTTCTTACACATTTCCCCTAAACTTATACATTTAGTATATTTCTCTAATGTGTAGCTTTTTTTTTTTTTTTGGTACAAATCTTCCCTTAATATACACATTTTTGCACAATGTTTTTGAGCAGACACTGTATCATGGAATTTGAAAAAGTGCACAGTCTGTGTTCCAGACTTTCTGTTAGTCTAGAAACTATGAATTAGGTTGATTCACTTAAAAAAAACAGATGAAATTAAATACTTCAGCATACCAATTTCAGATGGCTGACTTTTAAACACACAACTGCATATGAGTAAGGAATTTTATGGACAGGAGTAGTCAACTGTAGCAGAGTAGAAGCCAATTTTTGTTTCTTGTTCTGATATCTATTTTGGGGTTTAGGGTTGGAGTTGGAGTTGTTTTTCTTAAAAACAAACAAATCGGCCACTCCTGGAGGGCTCTAGGAACAGCTATTGACCTTTTCAAGTCTTTTGTCAAGCCTCCCTTTAATTTGGGCTTGGGGAGATTTGGAAGCTAGGGAGAAAAAAGCAGGAGCTGCTTATGGCCCATGCTTTCCTCATGCTTAATACAGCAGATAGATCGAAAGGATGAACACAAGTAGGAATTTTTAAGACACTGCATGTAAACATCTGGGGAAAAGCCACATGTCACGTTATGGCAGCTTGATAACACTCTGTCCAAGTAGGCATCTAGTTTGGAGAGATTCTCTAGTGTACTCCCCTGAACTACAGTATTAGAGCTTTCTGGCAAAGAATTCTAAGTACGCCACCACCAAACTACAAATCCTACAATTCCCCAGGATGGAGCCATGATAGCTAAGGTAGTATCAATACATTGTTACTGTCTAGTGTGGCTATGCTCCTGTTAAGAACTGATCATCTGTATTGGCCTGCTGTAATGATCACCCATCTGGCAAGCAAAAGAGCATAGCCAAAGAGGAGACATATGGCTCAGGTTGCTACATGATGGTATGCCTTAAATGGTGCATTGCTCACTTATTCAAACCAGCAGCCCACCAGATTCCCATCCTATCATCTTTGTACCACCTATCCTATGACTCAGCTGGACTTTATGAGTTAGGAGGGACAGAACAGATGAGTGCATTGACAGAACAGGTGCTTGGCATGAAGAAGGTCATAGTTGTAGTCACTGACATCTCTAACTACAATGACCAGGGTCTGCTTCAGATTTCAAAGAGCTGCTCTTTGCCAGTACTGTGTTAGATCAGGGGTGGGTCCAAGGGCCAACTTTTAATTCTTGTCATGGACTCGGCCCATATGAACTGCCAAAAATACCATTCCACAAGGACAAGAGGTCTTTTCACATTATAGTTATAGCACTATGGCCCTTTCCACAGAGCACCTTTTCATGGAGCTGGGGTGCGGGATTCGCGCAAGCAGCCTCCAGCAAGAGGCTCTCATGTCCTGGTTCCTTCAGCTCCGCAGCTGCCGCCTGCTTGTGCGAGAGCCCCACCTCTTCCTTCCGCAGTGCAGCCTGGGAGTTTCCCAGGCTGTGCTGGGGCAGGAAGCGCGAGCACTGCGGCTCCGGAGCTCCACATGCACAGCAAGTGTGCATGGAGCTCCAGAGCAATGCATGATCGCACATCATTTTCGTCTTAAAGCCAAAAATGAAAAAGTGTGTGAGTGGTGTGTGCTAGACTCTGGAGCGTCATGCGATTGTGAGTGCGTCGTGTGGACTGCTCCTCACATTCATGTGACGCTCAAAGGGCCCTTTCGCATGGCAAATGCTGTGCGAAAAGGACCTATGATTCCACTTCAACTGCCAGGGCAACATCCTCTGGAATCCAGGGATTTGCAATTTAGACAGGGACACTTAGAATTCTCAGCCAGAGAACTCTAAGGCTTCACTAAACTACAGATCCCAGGGTTCCAATAGATGTAGCCATGGCAGTTGAAGTGGAATCATAGTACTATAATTGTGTTGGGTGAGAAGCTGATTTTTTAAGAAAATGTGAAACAGATGGAGAGCTTCCATCTCCTTTATTGGGCGGCAGTCTGAGGAGTCTAGACTGAAGGCTGCAGCAACAGACTTCAGGAGCATGTATGGCCCTGCAGCCACACTTTGGATTAGATGGACAAATTGTCTGGCTTGGTAGAAAGCATCTTCTTACACACCCTAAGACTGGAGCACAGGCCCCAGTTGTCTATACGGACATAAAATTGGAGAATAAACTATGATAGTTTTAAACACTATGGTGTAGGAGGGAGATACAAGTAAGAGGGAGGAATTAATCCATAAAGTTATTTTGCTTTCAGTTGTGCCGTTCTGGGCTGGAAGAACAAGTTTGTGTGTGTGTGTGTGTGTTTGCAATGAAGTGAAAGCTTATGGGCCACTACGTTGCTGTACCAACAGTATACTTATAATTAGTAATATGCTTGTCAGCCAAGTCAATTTGTATTCAGTGACTTGTTCATGTCTTCAACATTCATGAATATTTAAGGTGCGGGGGTGGGGGAACCAATTCATATTGATTTTTTTAAAAGTACTATTTTGGGTTTTATTCCTAGGAATTGAGTCCAGCAGTCATTTTATCTTATAAATCAGGATAGCTAAATAATATCCACACAAGTGGGTTCCCTTTAAGAGAAATTAGCTCTAATGTTTTATCTTGATTAAATATGGCAGATCAGTTGCTTTACTCTTTGCACGAGGAAAATCTATTAGGTGCTTTATAAATTGCAAGTAACAGAGAAATGCCATTAATTCCTGAACACTTTCATGATTAATATTCATTGGACTCTGATCATAAGCATTCCATTATTTCTCTGAAATCTGAACAACTTATTTTATCTTTTAATTTGGTTCCAGATAAGGCTGTCCTGTTCTATGAACAGGAAAGAGATGGTGTCTGGATACTCTTGCTTGCTTGCTTCCTTTTTAATCTTTCTACTGACACTGTACTCAAGGGCAATTCTAAAATAAAAATGTCAAAACTATAAAGAAAACAAGTATTAACATTTTCAAATACCAACCACTCAAACAATGCAATAGTCAGGAATTAATTAAAAGCAAACCAACACAAACCAGTTGGTCATTAGACTAATAGAATCATACAGCTGGAAGAGACCACAAGGGGCATCTAGTTCAACCCCTTGCCATATAGGAATACAAAATCAAAACAATCCCAACAAATGGACATCTAGCTTCTGTTTAAAATCTCTAAAGAAGGAGGCTCCACCATCTACCACACCACAACCCACTGACAAACAGCTACCATTAGAAAGTCCTTCCTAATGTTTTGGTGGAATTTCTTTCCCTGTAGTTTGAAGCCATTGCTCTGTGTCCTAGTCTCTGAAGCAACAGAAAACAAGTTTGCCCCATCTTCCATAGATTGTTGCTGTTGTTTGCCTTCAAGTCATTTCCAAATTATGGCAACCCTAAAGCAAATTTATTATGGGGTTTCTGGGAATTTAAAGTGTGTGATGTGCCCAAGGTCACCCAGTGGGTTTCCATGGCTGAGTGGAGAATTAGACCCTAATCTCCAGGGTTTAGTCCAATGGTCAAACGCTATACCACTCTGGCTTTCTTCCATATTACATCTTTTCAAATATTTAAACATGGTTATCATGTCACTTCTTAACCTTGTCTTCTCCAGGCTACACATATCCAGCTTTCTAATCTGTCCCACATATGACATCATTTCTAGGCCTATTTCCATTTTGGTTGCCTTGCTTTGGACATGTTCCAGTTTGTCAATATCCTTCTTGAATTGTAGTACCCATTGGCCCCAGTATTCCAGCTGAGGTCTGACCAAAACAGAATAGAGTGGTATTATTACTTCCCTCAATCTAGATACTATATTTCTATTGATGTAGCTTGGAATTGCATTGGCTTTTTTAGCTGCCACATCACACTGTTGACTCCTGTTCAGCTTGTGGTCTATTAAGACTCCTAGATCTCTTTCATGTGTACTGTGGTCAAGCCAGTTATATCTGTGCATTTCATTTTTTCTGTCCAAGTTTAGTACCTTACATTTCTCCCTGCTGAAATTCATTTTGTTAGTTTTGGCCCTAATTCTGATCCTCCCCTCTGGGATATTCGCTACCTTCCTAATTTGGTTCATCTGCAAATTGAATAAGCATGCCCTCTGTGCCATCATTCAAGTCATTGACAAAAACGTTGAATAGCACTGGGCCCAGAACAGAACTCTGTGGCACCCTACTAGTCGCTTCTCTCCAGGGTGAAGAAGAGCCATAGGTGAGCACCCTTTGGGTTCAGTCTGTCAACCAATTACAAATCCATGTAACAGTACCATTGTCTGGCCCTCATTTTACTAGCTTATTTGCAAGAATAGCACAGGGGACTTTGTCAAAGGCCTTACTGAAATGAAGATATGCCAGATTCATAGCATTCCTTTCATTCATCAAGCTTGTAACAAAAAACAAGCAGTGCTATGACAGGCCAGGATTGCTGGCCCTACCATTAGGGAAAGTGAGGAATCTGCCTCAGATGGCAGATTTTGAATATTATTAAACAGAAGTTAATTGTTGGTTATTTAATTTATTATTGTACTTATGGTGGTAAAGAGGAAGTCACACACTTGTGGGATCTTCTGCGTTGGTAAACAAAATAATGTCACCAGGTGCTCTGTGTTGGAAGTGATGAAATGTACAACCACATTTGCATGCATGAATGAGATGGCTACGTGCTTCTGGATGCAGTAGAAGTAAAAGAGCTTCCTGATGCATTTTTTTCATCATCTGCTGAAACAGTACACTATCTCTGTTGCTTCCACACTATTATATAATAGCCTCAGGCTTAATTTCACTTCCTCACACACAGACAGCTCTTTTCTCTCCCTTAGTTTGTAGCCAATGGTAGCAGATCCCATCCTTTATTTCTCTCAGTTATATAGCTTGCAGGAGATGATATTTTGTTCCTAATACCTAACATCATCTTCCATATGGGATATTGCTATGATGGTGGGAGAGGGTACAATTTGTTGCTCAGCCTTGGTAGCAGAATATATTGAGAAGTCCTTTGTCCAGTTTACTTCCCTGGATGTTTCAGGATCTGGACACGGCTGCTTGGAATATACTCTCCATCATGCCCCTTCACCATATTATGGATGGCCAGGGAAGACAACGTCATTCCTTTCCAAGTGAAATGGAGGCAAGGTTTCTCTTGTCTTTACATTTGCTCGTGAGGGCAAGCAAGCATGGATGCACAGGGCAGGGACCACTTAGCCTTCATTCAATTAATTTTCTGAGCATCCTTGTCAAATGCTTGAAAAATCCTTGAGTGCTTTTGAATGTTATTTCATTTATATTTAGTTTATTAACATAACAACATCCCTAAAGTGGTTACGGCTGGAGGCGTATATGGCCCAATAAAAAGTGATAGAAACATCATCACCTATTATTATTCTATTCATCTATTATTGTTATTGTTGTTGTTGTTGTTGTTGTTATTGTTATTATTATACAGTTAAAAGTCTCTTGACAGAAATGTATTAATGGAGAAAGAGAAAAAATAATTATGAACAGGTGAAGAAGTCCACATAGATAATATGCATTTTAATAGGTATTGGAAACTCAACACACTTTCTGCCTCTTGAATTTTGTAGTGGTGCCACCAGTGTAAAGGCTTGCCTTCACATATCACCTTGTGATGTTGACTGACAAGTTTATGTTGGTTATAGAACAACCAATAAAGCCTCCAGTGAAGATAAGTGGAGTCAGCTGAGCATGTAAAGGCACCAATAGTGTTTGCCAATTTTTTTTAAAAAAGCTTACCCTCCAGTATTAGACAGAAGAAAACCAGAATACCAGTGGCCAAGCAACATACAAGTGTGGTCAAGATGGCACAAGTTATTAACGTAGAAGACCACATAAGCCAAAGTAGGCTGCAGTCCATTTGCTTTTGCCTGAGTCTACTGGAAAAGGCAAGATGCCCCCCTCCTTTCCTCTTCTCCCTGTTGACTTAATTGAGAGAGCAGACTGCTTCTAAGGCCCTTTCCGCACGGCATTTGCCATGCGAAAGGGTGCCTGAAGCATCGCGCAATTGTGAGAAGCAATCTGCATGATGCACTCACAATTGCATGACGCTCCAGGGGCCAGCAGGCATTGATCGCACACCTTTTCATTTTCGGCTGGAAGTCGAAAATGGTGCACGATTGCACATTGCTCCCGGGCCCCACGCACACTTACCTGGTGTGTGGAGCCTCCAGAGCTGCGCTGGTCATGCTTCCTGCCCCAGCGCAGCCTGGGAAACTCCCTGGCTGCACTGCGGAAGGAAGAAGCGGGGAGAGACCCAAAACTTGGCACTAAGGCCAGACTTCATTTTCAAGGAAGAAGTCTCAGGAAGAGAATGTTTTTGTTTTCATTGCCTAACACGTCCAGGAAGCCATTCATTTGGTTAGCAGATGGCTCTTTGCTTGCACTGACCTTGTGTGATATCTGGGTTTACCTTTCCCTCCCAACCTCCAAATGTTATTTTTAGAGGGAAAGGGAAAGGAGATTACTTCTGTTAATCCAGAAAATGGAACACATTTTCATCCTATTTCTTTCCTCCATGCTTTTTGAAGGAATTAAGTTCCCCATTTCCAGCTGTGATATCGCTTATCAAATAGTGCAGGTCAGATACCCTTGTCTTTCTTCAAGTCCTCTGGTCTACTTTGACATTTCATAATGTCTCTCTTTCCCCAGCTCTCTTACAGGTATCTTCACTGGCTCATAATTTTCAATCAGAAGGACTTTTGTTTGGCCTGTAAGTTAAAAAAAATGCCAAGTGCAATTTCCTACTTTATTTTATTAATCCGCATAAGAATGGCACTTATCTGTCAAAGTGGTTTGTGAGAAATCCTATATCAATGAAATAATTCATTTTATTTATTTACATATTTTTATCCTATGCTTTTATCACAAAATCTCAGGGCAGCAAGCAGATAAAACCATATAAACAATTTAGACAGTTTCCAATAAAAATCAAGAAATAATACATGGTAGTGAGTTCGAGAGATACCAGCAAGGAACTGACAGACAACCTGTGTGTTCTCTATGATGTCAGCAAAGAGTTTAGCAATGAATGTCAACCAGCAGAGCTGCAGAAAGATGAAAGGAATGTGGAGGAGAACTATGGTTTAAATATCCAGAGTACCTTCTGGAAAGAGAACCAACAGGGACCACATTCGATGCACCCTGCAAAGAGGTCTGGGAAGAACCACTTCAGCCGAAAAGTAGAAACTATCTTTGGGGACATTCCAAAAGACTGGAACCTTGGACAAGCCTCTTATCAAGGTGGATAAACTAAAATTTGACATGTGGTAAACTGAAAGTACACCATCTTGAAATGCTCATATATGTGTGTGTATAAGTTAATGGATAATAGTTCTTTGAATAATATGACTTAAGTAATGGTTTGCTTATAGAGTTGAATATGCCACCTGGAATTGTTTACATATATCTATATCTATGTATCTATTTATATGTAAAGTTACTGTATCCTAGTGCTTGATTAGTGTGATATAAGATAAGGTTTGGTTATGTAATGGAATAGTCCTTTAAGGTTGCCCCAAGGTTTCTATGCATGCTTTTACAAGGATGAAGTTATTCATACTAGCTTTCTACCCTTGTAGAAAGGCATACCTTGGAGGAGGATAGATACCTGGTTGGAGCAGCCTAAAGACAGGTATAGCATAAAGGTCGCTGGTATTTGTTAAAATGTTTTAATGTATGTTGTTAGATGTAGATATGCTAAGTATGGTATTTAATGAAATTGTATAATTGGTGTTTGATAACTCTCGTTGCTTTTGATAAGACCTATTTAGAGGACTCAGCAACCCAATGAGAGAATAAAGGGGCAAGGTCTGTGATGAACCTGAAGCGGGGGGGGGGCCTTGACAAAAGAGCCTTATTAGAAACTGAGAGTGTTGAAAAGTGATTAGTTGTTGAATTGGAACCTTGCATAGCCCGGGGAGGGGCTGATGAAGAGAGTGGAATAACAAAATATAACTGACAGTGGGGAGATTGAAGTCTAGGGCCCTTTTCGCATGCCAGTCCTGTTGCGAAATGGCTCCAGGAGTGTCATGCGATTGTGATGACCATTCCACATGACGTCCTTGCAATTGTGTGATGCTCCCAAGGCCATTAGGTGGTGATCGCGCATTATATAATTTTTGGCCCATTGACAAAAATGATGCATGATTGCGCGTCCCTCCCGTGCTCCACCCGCACTTACCTTGTGTGCGGAGGCTCCAGACGTGTGGCCATCATGCTTCCTCCCCCAGTGCAGCCTGGGAAAGTACCCGGCTGCGCTGCAGAAGGAAGGGGCAGAGTGCTCACGCTTCCTTCCGGCCAGCACGGAGCTGGTGCGGAGGGGAAGCAGAGGGGACGCGAGTGCCTCTCGCAAGAGGCTTCTCGCGTGATTCCCTCGTGACCACACTAGAATGAGGTAAGGTGCAAAAAGGGCCTAGATTAGAGTTTGAGAGATGTTTTAGGCTAGAATTGAAGAGATAGTGGATGGAAAGAGCTGAGTGTTGGATTTGAGAGAGAAGTGTTGTGCTTGGTTAGAAAACAAGTTTTTACTTTGACAGTGGATTTAATAAAGGTTTGTTTATATATTTTCGTAAAAAAATCAAGAAATAATTTAGACGAGAAGAAAAATGTGTTAAACGGGTTAAAACAGCTTAAGGAGCTAAAAGAGACTTCAATATAAAGCCATGTCTTAATCTGTTACTGACAGACACCAAAGTCGGTACCAGTCAGGCCTCAAAGAAGAGGCCATTTCACAAACAAGGTATCACAACCAAGAAGGCCCTCATCCATGTCCTCCTCATCATATTGCTCCCACTGGAGAGATATAAAGGAGAGACCTTCTGCAGAGGGCAACTCATTATAGGACAAGTCTTTTCTTCAGCACTATAGCTACATTGCCAAGAGCTCCACCTTTGTAATTTTACTATTTCTAGTTGAACAACATCTGCATGGCAAATTTCCTCCTTGTTGGATTCTGTGTGTCACCACTTAAAAACAGATTTAAGACAAAGGTAGCTGTGTGTCTTATTTTATGAAGGGCACATCTTTATCTGAAGGAGCTGTCTAAGGGCAGTTCTCTATCTGGAAAGGGATGTGAGAAACTCTGGAGTCCTTGTCACACCATGCCTCAATAGTATATTGTTCTAATTCCAGCATTGCCATTTCTGTGATGGCATCGGGTTCTGAATGCTCTCTACCACACCTTTTTGACTTCAGTGGATGAGTAGCGTTATTGTCACCGGTGTTCCTTCCACGTTACAGTGTCACTGGTGAATCGTTTCCCCCAGCTTTTCCCTTTTCCACAGCTCATGATTGGTCTTTTTTTAAAAAAATTTTTTGTAAGCCATACTAGTGCAGCAACATTGTAAGATCATGACACACCTGTACACTATTGCATTTTTGCATTTTAATGCTAAAAAATGTATTTTAAAAAAAATTAAATTAACTCAAAGGAGAAAGTTAAAATAAACATGGAAAGGTGATAGATTCTCAACTTGCCATGCCATGGGAGTAGCTGAGGGAGGGACAACCTGGACATGCCCACACTCCGCCCACTTCTGGATCGGTGATGACACAAAGCTCTATGACCCTTTTCGCACAGCAATTTCCAAGCGAAAGGGCACCTGGAGTGTCGCATGATTGTGAGGAGCGATCTGCACAACGCACTCACAATCATGTGACACTCCAGGGGCCAGCAAGCGTTGATCATACACCTTTTCATTTTCAGCTAGAAGCTGAAAATGGTGGGCGATCGCGCATTGCTCCCAGGCCCTGTGCACACTTACCTGGCATTCGGAGCCTCCGGAGCTGCGTCAGTCATGCTTCCTTCCCCAGCACAGCCTGGGAAACTCTCAGGCTGCACTGCAAAAGGAAGAGGAGAGGCTCTCACATGAGCAGGCAGCTTGTGCAGAGCTGAAGGACCCCGGACGTGAGATCCTTTCACTGGAGGCTGCTTGCATGATCCCCACACCCCAGCACTGGAAAAAGATAAGGTGCGGAAAAGGCCTATGAAGTGCTATTCGGAAACTGCACTCACCCAGCTGATGGGATTGTGAGGGGGCCATTACTGGACTTTTTCCAGCAATGAAAAAGGGCTGATTTTC
This sequence comes from Ctenosaura bakeri, assembly GCA_948474755.1. Classification (NCBI taxonomy): domain Eukaryota; kingdom Metazoa; phylum Chordata; class Lepidosauria; order Squamata; family Iguanidae; genus Ctenosaura; species Ctenosaura bakeri. Next base: position 1,061,367 of record CAOLHI010000028.1, on the reverse strand, counting down.
AATGCATGGAAACATGACAGCAATTGCTTAGCTATGATGTTGTGTGATAGCATGGGTTCTGGACTGGGAACAATGTGCTGCTTTGGCAAGATGATAACTTTGTGCTGTAAGAACCTCAGTCTTGCTTTCACTACATTACTCCAAATCCTGCCTCTATTCCCACCCTATTCTTTCTCTGAATTGCATTGTCAGACCTCCTTTCCCTCCCTCCATATATGCAACTTTTATGCAAATATGCACTAGTGGCCATGATGACTATGAGATTCTGGCAATTTATATTTAATATTTAATTTGTATCATCTGGTTCCCAATATGGGACACAAAGTGGGTCACAATATAAGTTAAAACAAAATACAGTTAAAACAATGGAGTCTATAAAGTTTTTTTTAAAAAACCAATCATATTAACATTAATTTAAAACAGCTTACGAGTCAGTGAAAGTATAATGATAATGGTAAAAGGGTCCAATTGGGCACATCCCAATTAAAAGACCTTCTGCAACAGCCAGTTAACAGTCAAAGGCCTGGATAAACAAAAAGATCTTTGCCTGCTGGTGGAAACTGAGCAGAACAAGGGCTAACCTAGCCTCCTGTGGAATGGAATTCCAGATGCTGGGAGCAGCCACCAAAAAGGATTTCTCCCATGTCCTCCACAAACATCATGACTGTGATAGTGATGGGACCAAGAAAAAACCTTCCCCCAAGGATCTTAAACTAGGAGATGCTTTTATCATGCGACAAAGACCATTTCTGCACTACAGTGTTATAGTGCTATTATTCCACTTTCAACATCCTGTGGAATTCTGGGGGTTGTAGCTTACTGAGGCCAAAGAGCTCTCTGGCTGAGAATTCTAAATGCCCCTCCCTAAACTACAAACCCCAGGATTCCACAGGATGTTGAAAGTGGAATAATAGCTCTATAACACTGTAGTGTGGAAATAGCCATAGACCCTTTTCACACGGGCTTTCTGTCGCGCGAGAGCCCCCTGAGCCTCGTGGGAGTGGGAGCGTCGCTCTGCACGACGCACTCCCACTTCCACAGCGCTCACGTGGCTGACGCTGCGCGAGCGCGCATTTTTTTATTTTCGGCTGGAACCGAAAATAAATGGCGCTCGCGCAAGGCTCCTGGCAGCGCCGCGCACTTACCAGAGTGCGGAGCGCTGTCGCAGGCGAGCCTGTCGCGCTTCCTCCCCGCTTCTGCCCCCAGCGCTGCCTACAGCTCCCAGGGAGCACTGCGGAAGCTGGGGGCATGGCTGAAGAGCGCCCGTCGCACAAGAAGACTCCACGTGCGGTAAGGAGGCGGGGGGAAGCAGCGGTGTTTTGGGAGAAGGTTGTTGCGTTAGCCACCCTCCTCCGTCGCGCAAGCGCCGGCGCTGCAAAAAGGGCCATAGTCTTTCAGATAGTCTGGAACTGTAGTTCAAAGGGCTGCTTTTCCAAGCTGTGCTTTTAGAAGTGAAATATGATATGACAAATGAAAAACAGGAGCATTAGTTTTTGTTTTTACAGTGTTGGACCTTATATGGGGAAGGAGGGTCATATCTGATACTCTGCTTCAGGAAAGGAAATCTCTTCAGCCAGTATACAACTCTGACAATGATGGTGAATGTGATGTTCTGGACTTCCATAAACATGTTTTCACTGTACATTACTGGAAATAAGGTAAAGCATTGTCATGTTTTGTACGTTTAGCAGATGTATTAAGGTAAGTGGTCTTTTGTGAGGAGGTAAGGACATGGAATGTTGGAAGTGAATAGTGATTGACTGTGAGTTTGAATGTAATTTGAAAAGGTGAGCGTGTTAGGCAGTTAGAGATGAGCCATTAATTCAATTAGTTAGTCGGTGTCAGCTGGAAGAAAGAGTTCAGTTTAGACAGTGGAAAAGCAATCAGATGTCAGTCAGGTTTTTAGTCAGCTTTAATTGTAGTCAGAAAGGAGTGTGGTGTGGTGTGTGACTTAGAAAGATTGATAGTTAACAAGTAAGTCATTGAACTTTGTTACCATGTTCTTCAGCATACTAAGTTAGTACTACTCAAAGTGGTGGTCCCTGGACCAGTGCCAATTTCTGAACCATTGGCTGCCATAGGTTGTGGGTTTTCCAGGCTTTGAGGCTGTGTTCTATTAGTATTTTCTCCTGATGTTTCGCTTGCATCTGTGGCTGGCATCTTCAGAGGATCTGGTGGCATGGAAGTAAGGCAGAGTATATATACTTGTGTAGTCCCTGGGTGGGAGGGAGCAATTTGCATGTGTTACAGTTGGCCTGTGTGATGGCCTGTTGTTAAATGGGATATCCTTCAGGATGTATTGTTGGTCAGGGGATATGAATAACAGTGCGTCAAGTACATTAGCAACCCATTGTATTGTTCCCTGTAGAGGGACCTCCAGAGTCTGGGTGGTGTTCATTGGCATATTTTTTAGTCTTGATTTTAGTGTTCTTCAGTACTGGTAGCCAAATCTTGTTTACTTTCTGAGTTTCTTCTTTCCTGTTGTCCATGTGTTTATGGATTTCAATGGCTTCTTTGTGTAGTCAGACATAGTAGTTGTCAGAATGGTCTGGAATTTCTGTGGTTTCAAAAAGCATTCTGTGTCCAGGTTGGTTTATAACATGTTCTACTACCGCTGATTTTTCTGGCTGGATCAGTCTGCAGTGTCTTTCGTGTTCTTTGATTCGTGTTTGGGCGCTGCGTTTTGTAGTCCCTATGTAGACCTGCCCACAGCTGCCAGGTATGTGGTAAACTCCTTCAGAAGTTAGAGGATCCCTCTTGTCCTTTGCTGAGTGTGGCATTTGTTGAATTTTCTTGGTCGGTCTGTATATTGCTTGGAGGTTATGTTTTTTCATCAGTTTCCCTATACAGTCAGTGACCCCTTTGATGTATGGTAAAAACACATTCCCTTTGGTTGGCTGCTTATCTTCACTGTTGTGGTTTTTTCTGGGTCTAGAGGCTCTTCTGATGTCTGAACCGGAGTAACCATTGGCCTGTAGAGCCCAGTTTAGATGGTTCAGTTCTTCTTTCAGGAGGTGGGATTCACAGATTGGCTGCCAGTCCCTAGAGAATTTCTGAAAAATAAAGAAATAGTTCTAACCAATGGGACAAATACATGCTGATCTCTGGTGCATTTAAAAAAAAACCCTGCTGGTCCTCTGAAACACTACTCTAAATGATCTGATCATTCTGCTTACTGTCTGTTTAATAAATATTTTGTAATATACACACATACATCTCCAGGTGCAACAGTGGTATTATTAAGGTGATGACAAGTCAGATTAAGGGTGTCTGAGGTAGCAGCAGTTGTTCAGTACTGATAGTTGATTTTGGTAACTGTTGGTGGGTTGAAATAAAGTGATCCAGAGAAAAGGGCCATATAGCTAGAAATCATGGGGTTTTGCAGTAGCCTCAACGATTCTAAGGGTGCCTTATAGGTAGTGATATAACCCAAAAAGGGACCACAAGGACAATTAGAAAAGTTCCACAATCAGCAACAGCAAGTGGGATAAAAGTGTTAAAAATAGTTAACAGTTCAGATTGGGACAAATAGTTCACCATTTGTTCACAATGAGATAGTAAAAGACTCTCCCCCATCCTGGGCAATTTTGACTCTCAAGAAGTTGTTGGCCTATTAGCTATGTTTGGTTGGTCTGATGGGAGTTTCAGTCCAACAATATTCAGAGGGCTGAATATTTCCTTAAATCTATGTTGGAGAAAAGTTCGGAAAGGTTAATTTTTGGACTACAACTCCCAGAAGTCCATGGATACTGGGAAACATAGTCCAAAAATGTAACTTTTTTAGGATGTATGCTGTAGCATCTTGACAGGACTCATACCGTAGGAGGCTGTTCAAGACCCCTCCTGAATGATCGTGTCTTTGCTTGTCAATATCACCACCAGTTAATGGAAGATAAATTTAAAGTTGCGATTAAAGTTTCCATTGATTGAACACACCACTTAACCACTTAAATGTCAGCTTTTATCAGTATTTGAATGAAGGAAGTTAGCAAACTCCAGCTGAAGTGAAATTTCATTTTAGTGCCAATTCTTGGCCAGTTAGTACAGTAAATCCACCAGCTTGTCATCTGTAATAGATAGCATATTGTAATAGACTGAGGATGGTATCTAACATATCCATCTCATGCAGGAAGCTAATGTGAAGTTATGGCTCAGCACATCATAAAGTCTCACTTTCACTCCAATAAAGCATGTATCAAACACAGGCTAAACTGAAGGTCACTTAACTGACTTTTGCCCAGTTTTATCCTGCTCACATCAGCACTCTAATGTGGAATGAGTTTGGCAACACACTTTATATTTAGTATTTTAATCATCCAAATGCTGATGAATTTGTAGGCTACATAAGATGGGTAACACTTTCCTTTCCCCAAAGGCTCCCTTCAGCACGTTATTTTTACTTGGCAGCTTTCATGCTATTTTTTTTTTAATTCCAGATTCAGTCTTGCCCAGTAACTCTTCTGATGTTCAGGGATTATGCTACAAGTGTTGAAACTTCTTGTCTATGCTGTATTTCCACACTGCTCTGTGTGTGTGTGGGTGTGTGTGTGTATAAGAGAGAGAGAGAGAAATGTATGGACAATGAACAGGGCTGGCCATACCATTCAGTAGGGAGATGACTGCCTCAGTTTGTAGATGTTGGAAAGCAGAGCGGAGGTTCAGATGCCTATCCAGTTGGCCCTTGTATGTGAAATGGAAAGGGGACATTGCCTTGTGACCTTCCCGGAGCAGCAAAATGTCTTGGGCCAGGGCTGTATGACAATGAAATGGATGAGGCAGTGTGTTTAAGTGCACACACACACACACACACACACCTCTATATTGGAACAATTTTTTTTAAGGTAACAGAAGAGCTCTAGCTCCCTTCTCACATTAGTGGGTAGGAAGGGAGCTTTTGCTATGCACCTTCTTTCCTTTGCTGCCAGGGTAGCATGGAAATGCTTAATTCAAGGATACCATAGTTCTTTTCTATGCTGCCATTGCCAAAATGAAGTGGGGCAATTAAGGAGAAGCTGCAGAATGAGCATAGGAACAACCCAAGTAGATTTGACTAAAAGTCCATCTAGAGCGCTATCCTTTTATCCATTGTGTCCAATTAGATACCTATGAAAATAAGCCAACAAAAGACCCAATGAAACGTCTTTTAATGTGATATTTGTGCTATATTTTTATGTTTTCAAATGCTTGTATATTTTTAGTGATGTTTTAAAACGATAGTTTTAAACTTCTTAATCATGAACTGCCATGGGTCCCAAGCAAGGAGAGAGGATGGATATAAGTTAATTAATACATAATAAATAGTCCTGTTGCTGTTTGGCAGCAGCCTTCCTCAACTTTACGACCTTGAGGTGACATTGGCCCATTTGGTTGGATATGATGGGAGCTGTACGTCAACAAATACGGAGGGCAACAGGTCACACCATTCATCTATCTAGGTTGATTTTGTCAACTCTGTCAGGCAGAAGTTCTCCAGGGTTTAAGGCAGGATTCTTTCCTAGACTAACTGGAGATTTCTGCTATTACCTAATAGTCTCCCATCCATATATATGTATATTAACCAATCCTTCTCAGCTTCTCAAATCAGGTGATATCAGGTATCTTTAGGAAGGATTCATAGGTTAGTGAAGATTCCCCAACAGCAACTGGTATTCTGTGCCATATTACCTCTAAACTGGCAGGTTTCATATGTCCATCATTAATAGGCTGCTCCTGACTAACTTGGATTGCTTATCCCATACTTTGGGTTGCTTGTCCCATACTGTTCACAAGTACAAGAATATCCAAGAGTCACAGATCACAATGAAAGTAGACTAGATCACCATTCTTTGGAAACTGAAGCTGTTTTCCATCACAATGGGGAATATTCAGATTTCTCTTTTCTCATATAGTTTTGTCAGTAATGGAACTATAACCAAAAGGCTATTCCAGCTACATGGCCCTTGCTTTGATTCACTACCTTGCAGAAAAGCTTTAATTTCAACAACACACTTGAATTCAGTGATGAAAGAATCAGAGCCCACCCATCCCTGTTGAAAATGTTGCCTTTCATCTTACCACAATCCCTTTCCTCTGCTCTGTATCATCTTTCAGATCTGAAATCTCTGAGGGACTTGCCAACATGTTCCCTCATCAACAAGCTCCAAGTACAGTATGTGAGCCTGGAACTGATTGTACTCATTATTAACTCTAGCCTGTTCTAAAGAAAAGGATGTTAAAAGGGATGTCCCAGAGATACACTTTGCTCCAGGGCCCCCGAAGGCTTTGTGGCTGTCCATTTGGCACCCCTTCCCTTTTGTCATGAGCACTTTTGTTCACAAAAGTTATTCCTTTGATCTTCACTAACAGTGTGTCCATGTCCATGCTATATTGGAGGAATTAGCTGACTGTTGTCATGGGGACAGTGACAGTTCTGTAGCATGCTGAGAGTCCACCCCTATCATATGCTGCAGATTGCCATGTGCATTGAACTTGGATTATCAGCATAAGGAGAGCTTATAGGTGTGCTCGGAAAAGACAGCATCAAAGACGTTAAGATAAACTTGTAAGAGAGATCTAGGATTTTGCATCTTATGAATAGGTCCGTTCATGGCTGTTACAGTGTCAGATTTTTTGTTTTTATGGAAGAGGGGCAGTACATCTCAAAAACTCAAAGTGACATTGCTGGTGGGCATGGCCCCTAGAAAAGGGGTGAGTGGTGTAGGGGCCTCAGTTCCCTCAAAACTAGGATGGGAGGGTTGAGCTCCCCCTGAAACAATCTAGCAAAATTGGACCACCAAGATTTCTATGTAGTTGAGCCTCTCCAGGAATTACGGTATTGACTGTACAATTATGAGAACTGTACAAAATAATCAGACACTAAAAATATTAAGACAGCTGTTGTTGAGCCCTCTTGGGGATAATAAGGGCTGCCTATGATCTAACATGTAGAGGGCACGTCAAAGTACATGTTGTTACCCCAAAAGGTAGAGAATCTTGAAGTCCTCCAACAGTGCCAACGTCTCCTTAGAAAAATGGGGAATTATAGCTCAAAGAAGGCCTGCGAGAGGGAGGTAACCATGAGAACTTTTCACTTGTGTATGCTGGTACTAACTGTGAGACACCAGTTGAGAGTGAAATGAATGCTTTTATTAGGGGAATTAACAAACACGTGCAATCAATCAAGCAGTCTCACGAACCATACAAAGCTAGCAAAGGTAAAGGGGAGAAAGGTTAGATAATGAGAGATTTTGGGGTGAAATGGGTGATAATTACCATTATAGAAGCAGAAAAATGAAGCAAAATGGCTCAAACCAGAGTATGAGGGTAACATGGGGCATGAGAAGTGGGAGGCAACGAACAGAGTGACACGCCTATGTGCATCCAAGGTACTACGAGCACAGATAGGAGTCATTACAGTCTCTTATTGTCTGGGCAGGTGAGGGAACAAAGGAGAGTTTTCACCGGAAGAAGGTACAGGTTGATGACCATTGGTTGCTTCACTGAGGCAGTTGAGAAGATTATCACAAGCCCATCAGTGTCAGGCTTTCTGACTAATACTTTTGAACTATGACCTGGGCATGCTAAGGTCATCTCTCTTAGGATGTGGCTTCCAACTACAGTCCTTGTCCACAGGCCTTCCAGCCATAAGTGTGTGATTTTTTATATTAGAAGTGACATTGTAACAACATTGTGCATGTAAGTCTTGATGGTTATGAATATGTTGGTGATAATGGATGAAAAATGTAATTTGCCTCACTGGAAGTAGACAAATCAATAATGACTTGCCTGCAAGTCTTCCCCTCCATCTTAAAAACAGTTCTGGGACCCTGCTGATAGTATATCCTTGGAGCTGTATTCTAAAAGCAACATTACCAAGCTATGATCTCACCACAGAGGCCAGAAAGACCAACCAAGTTCAGATCAGGGAAATCTCAGGGAATACAAGTTACTGGGGTGCATCAGCAGGAAAGAGCTGTTGCATTTAGGAAGGGCCAGCCCTATCGTTATTTAGAGTGAAGCAGTTGTCTCAGGCAGCAGATTTGGTGCATTAGGAAAAAGTAGCAAACGAATAATAGAAAGAAATTTTAGTAAATTATTGGGAGACCTCTGACCTAACAAGAAGTAGAGTGACCCACTCCCCAAAGTATAGGACCATTAAATGAAAATCCAAACATTGTTCACAGTGATGTGATATTTTGTGCACAATGCAATTTTACTGTTAAAATACAGTTGGGAATTTAAATTGTTGCTCTGTGTGTTCTGCTTACTGAGGGATTTCATCTTCAGATAAAAATGATAGGCTATTATTGTATCGGTGGTTTCTTTTTTCTTCTTAGCCCCCCTTCCCTTTTTAAACAGAGGCTTCTTCTAATGTAAATAGCAATTTTGGTTCAAGACAATCAAACAGGGATTTGGGGAAAACTAGATTACACAGTGGGCTAAATGGGAAAAAAATTATAGTGTATAAGAGCAATATCAAGGAGCCTGAAAGAAATTTGCCTGACAGTTTCACTGAATGCCACAAAGAAGCAACCAAACAAAAGGAAATTGAGAGAATTGCAAGAGAAATCAAGGGACTAAGAAATTGTTTTGGGGGAACAGGTTAAACATATTCATATAGCAATAGTCCAATGTAAGTATTTGAAAAGCAGAACTACTTACATTTTCTGGTAGTGCTGTGCTTTGAGCCACTACTGAAAGTAGCACGCCTTCCAACATTTCACAGATGAAAACTGGAACATGCGCAGCATCAGAGTGTGGTCAAGATGGCAAAAAGTTATGAATGAGGAAGAACACACAGGCTAGAGGAGGCTGCAGTGGTTTGCTTTTGCTTGGACCTACTGGGAAGAATAACCATTTCTGCACTAGACTATTATAGTGCTATTATTCCACTTTCAACATCCTATGGAATCCTGGGGTTTGCAGTTTAGGAGGGGCCTTTGAAGCTGCTCCCTAAACTGCAAACCCCAGGATTCCGTAGGATGTTGAAAGTGGAATAGTAGCACTATAACAGTCTAGTGCAGAAATGGCCTGGGACTGTCCCTGCCAAATCAGGATGGTTGGACATTATGAACTAGGGACTGATGAATTTGTCAGTTTCAGAAGGTGTTGTATGTGTTCATTCGCATAACCTTTTTTAAAAAAAAATTATTACAAATCCCAGAATTCCTGAATCAGCACTGCAAGGGTGATTTTGAGTGTGGCAGAGTCTGTCAACCGCAGTCCAAAAAGTAACTTTTCCAAATTCTATTTATTCATAAATCCATTCCATCCTGTTTCCCTTAACAATCTGTTTTTTTAAAACTGCCATTCATGTTATTTTAATGTATTTTGTTTTCAAAATGCTTTTCAGTATGGATTTTACTCTACAATACTTATCTCTGTATGTCTTTTATCCTAAAATACACATTTTTGTATGCATTCTAATCTAAAAAGATAGGTCTTTCTGACTATTTAGAGATGGCTTTTTGAACAGTGAACATCACTGCATCAAAGAACTGCATTGCATCATTCAGAGAGAAGCAAAATCCAAAAGTGAGAGAGAGAAAGAAAGAACTTCCTTCTGATCTGAATATAAGCAGAAACCATGTTGGCTAGCTTAAAAATGTTCACCAAATGCAGTCCTTGAGTAACCTTAACTGTAACATCAGGCCTGTCAGTGCCCTAGAAGGCAAAAATGATGATCTGCTGCCTTGTATCTGGAACTCTTCCTGTGACCTTGGAGGGTTTATCTCTTTTTCTCCTATGCCTTCAGATCTCTTCTGAAACTCTTTGACTTTAGGCCTTAGGCCCAAATCCACCTTTAAACTCAAACTGGAGAAGACTAACCAAATCAGTGGAAGTTGTGCAAGTATTAACATGTTGCTATTGGTTCAGTGGGTCTTCTCCAGTTGGAACTATTAATTGGGTTTAGGTCTTCAGTCCCATCACTAAATAATTAAAGTCTAAATATCATACACTCCAACATTTCAGAGATGATAACTAGGATGCATATGACCAAGCAACAACAGAGTGTGGTCAAGATGGGAAAAGCTATTTATGAGTTATTAATGAGTAATTGTTTTGTTACATTGAAAGAGAAGAGCTTGAGGAAGGCAGAACCCCCAAAACGTGCAATGAAAGACCTGAGCATCCTCAGTGGGCAGAAGATGCAGACTGACTGTTGGGAGCAGAAAATGGAAAAGCAGGAGAAGAAAGAAATTGAGTGGCTGGAATTCTACCATATTTTATTACAACTCCCACTTGTAAATCTCCTATGCACCTGCTGCTGTCAGACAAAATAAATATAGGTGTCAGCAGCCCAGAACCACATGGCTCAAATCAGCAAAAACAATTTGCAAATCCCTGGCTAGAGAGCAGAACCTTGGATGGATGAAACTTGGCAGTCATTACAGATTCCATTCCTCTCTTTCTTGTGATCCTCAGGGAAACTTGATATCGCTACTTTTGCTGGTTAGTTTTCCATAAAACTATTTCCTGCTATTAATATGCTTGCTAAGTTTATAGTGATTGCTGACCATGAGGAAAGCTGCTTTTCCTTTGGACCACAGCTTCACCCACTTCCAAGGCCATGCTGGGAGCTGTTGTGATCCAGAGAGCATCTTTTCCAGTCTCAGGATGTTTCCCCTGTGGTCTTTATGCCAAAGTCATCAACATTAAGCATGTCTTCAGTGCTCTTGATTTCAATATGTGCTTAACTCTCCTCCTGGAATCACTGGAGTTTAAATGTGCTATTTGGATTTGGCATTATCGACTTGTGAGAAGTGATGGTAATTAATTAAAACAGAATTGATGGAATAAGGAATTACTACCCTGCTAGGTTTCTGCATACGCTCGTGCACAGTTCTCCCTTTGGCTTCTCAAAATGTATTGGTTCATGGGAGGTGATGTATCCAAACCCAGCTTTCATCATGTCAGGAGAGATTTTGCTGCATCATAGAACACAGCAAGAGCTTAAAGGGAAAAATTAAAGGCAACTGAGCGACTTGGAAAACAGAAGAAGATGCAGCAGTGAAAGGGGTGTGCCTTCCTTGGAAAGTCAGTCACACTGGGATGCTTGTCACGCCAGTTTAGGCCTTGGTCTGGAGATTCTGCTTTCCTGGTTTAGTGATTGTTTAATACTACATGGATTATCATAAAACCATAGGTGTCCATTATTCATCTCAAAATGGGCTGCTGTTTCTCTTCTTCTTTATTTATATTCCACCTTTCCTCCAGCTCTTGGGACTCAAGGCAGCTTGCAAAAAGTAAAACACATATAGATTAAAAACCCACATTGTTGAAAATATATATGTACAAAAGCTGAACTATAATTAAACTATCGACAGGATCAGAAACAATTTAAAAACATCTCAGTTAAAAAACCATAAATATGAGCAGTATGTCTCCTCCACATGGAGCAAATGTGTTAGAAGGTTGCAATATTTGTTGCTGTAGTACTCAGTTGTTGTTGTTCTTTTAAAATTCAATCAACATTTCTGTTCTCCTTGATTATTTTTTGGCAACTTCTGGTACCACCTGAAATATTTTACCCTTACCTTTGAATGCCTTTTTTTAAAAACTTTAAGACATACTGGGGGAAAAACTCTCCTTCTCTCCTTTCTTTTTGTTATTTTTCCCCTTAGTTATAGTGCATCAGTGAAATGGCATTTTTGCACCATAACACTGTAACTCTTAAGAATTTTTTAAAAGTCAGATTAAAAAATTGTTCTTCAAAGTACAGGATTACCTCAGCAAATCATGCCCCAGCTTTTAAAAACCACTGGATGGAAGGAATCACTAGAAACAAGCCTGCAAAAGAATGGAATGGGTGGATGTGGAGGTGACCAAAAGTGTCAAAACCACGGAACCATCTTGCAAGAATTCAGACTTCTTTAGACCAATCTGGAAGAGTCCCACATCACATTATTAAAAATTCTTTTCCCATAAACAATTCCCAAAGACTCTGTTGCAATATATACATATCTTTACCTGCTGAAAACTAGGAAGCAGTTGGTCCAGCCTCTCTAAGAAGGGAGTTCCAAAGCCTAGGTGTACCACCCTGTGAGGACAGTGTGATGCAGAGGGGATCTCAAAATCCAAGAAGACTCATATAGGAGACTTTGATCCTTCAAAGAGCCATATGAGCCTTTAGAACTCATAACCAGCACTTTGAAGTGAGCCCAGAAACAAAGCATTGTGTTCCATGTGGGAGGCCATCTGCACATGAAAGCTGGCATTGGATGCACTTTCCTAGATGGATGGGCATGCAGTTTCTCAGCCCAATATGCTAGCTAAAGCTATGTGTGTTGACAGGCCTGGGCTGGTATGCTAAGTAGTTCTCATCAGTTGTCTGGTTACAGGAACTAGATTTAATTGTTCCCCCATTCTCTCCTCATCAAACAGCTATTGTGGTGCATACACTGTTTTGGATCAGGGCTTTTTCCTTCTCTGTTCTCTGGTTCTCAGTTTAGTGGGAGTATTTATATTTTCATCAAGAAAAAAGAAAGAAATGTAATGCATTGGTAAATGAAATACTTGGAAGCATGGCACAATCTATATTTCTTTTACCTGAAGCTACATATGTTCTACAAAGCATTTTTTTTCTAATTATATGATTGCTTGAAGATACAGAAATATTGGACCAAAACTCTAGTTTAACTATAGTAATCTAACTGTACTTTGATTTTGTATGTATGAGAACTTGTGAGGAATTTCTGTAATGTCTGGAATACTTGTTGAGAGGGCTGTGTATGCATGGCCACCCAAGTAGATTTTTGTGATCATAAGAAACAGTGTTCGTTCTTTACACATTTCATTTGTCATTCTAGTGAATGGAAATGAGATTTCTCTTTTAATTTCATCTCAGTTCCATTTAATTAAAGTCTCAAGATTTGTTTTGTCTTTGAGAAATTTGTTAAACGGAAAAGTTCTGGTAAATCATTCAATAGGAGCTTGAATTTTTCCAGGCTATGAATAAATTTGTAAATGCTCATGGCTCTAGAATGCTAAATATATAGAAGGCAGAGTTCTCATTTTTTTCCCAAGAGAAAGTTGAAAGAAATGTCCAGTGTTTCTTGGAAAAAAATTAGCAGTGGTGGTGAACTTTTTCCTCCACTGATATCATACATAAAATTAAAGACCAAGATCCTACATTGGGCGACATACTTGTATCTCATAGCTACAGCCCCCCCAAACTCACCTTGCAAGCAGCATAGTGCCCCCAAAATATCATTTTTCATATTTTTGGAGAGCATAGGGGTAACCAGGGAGGTGCCCAGGTATTTTTCTATAGTTGGATGCACTGTCACAGGTATCTGCGATGACCTCCAGGGTCCCTGCAAGTTTTTTGCAGATGACATCCTCACAATGTGTCCAGCTACTAGAAGATAGACGGATACATCCTTGCTTATCCTCCTGCTCTCTGACAACATGGAAATGGCACTGTTTACAAGGCGAGGTTATTGTGGGGGAGGGTTTGACTGTTTATGGCTGGAAAAGAATTCTGACCTGCACAACAATTGTAAAAGTGACTTATGATGACATAAGTCTGACTTATACCATTATAATTCATAGACAAGGTGCCATCCAAAATATTTCTCAGGTGGAGGATGTTGAAATCCTACTCACTGTCTGCCAAACACCTTCAGTGCCCTATGGTCCAAGTCCGTGGAAAGAGGCTCATCCCATAGTGGGAGGAGGAGGAGGTCTCCACACATTCTGCTCAGATGATGGGCTGTCAGTGAAAATCCAATGCACCCCTGTTTTTTCCCCCAAAAGTAGTTTAGAATGTGCTTTATTTTATAAATAACAGAATCAAACAATTCATAGTGAATAAAATATTATGTGGACAAGCCAGGCTAGTAACAATTATATAAATAGCATGTTTAAAGTAAGACTGAACTGTACTTATTTCTCTTGGACCTCACATTTGCCTCCCTTTCTCTGCAGTTGCTCAACCAGGTTCTTCCCTCTCCTGCATTTTTCTACCTCCTTGGTAACTGGCCAAGTCCAGTCCCTAGATTTGGACTGCACAGACCATTCACCTAAGTTTTTTTCTCCAAAAATGCTTCCTGTTTTCTCTTTATAGCAGGATGGGCCTATGCAACCTTCCAAATCTCTTTTGTTGCCTTTACTTAACAAAGGTACAGAGAGTTCTTTGTGGAACCCTGTTACCTTCTGAGTGAAACACATTTATCTAGAAAGAAAGCATGACAGTTAAGCAACTTCAAGTGCATGGTACAGATATTCTTTGGAACAGGGAAGGTTAATATATGACCCTCAAAACATTGTTGGACTACAAGTCCCATCAGAAATAGCTAGCATGAGCAGGGGTAAGGAATGATGGGAGTTGTGACCAAATGACATCTGGAGGTGTCAGGTTGCAAACTTCTTGCCATGGGTTAATGAGTATAGTCTGCTAGATGTGTATTGGGACAAGCATATTTAACCACTGCATAAGAAGTTACCTACTTATCACTGCTAGACTTTACTTATCATAGAATCATAGAGTTGGAAGAGACCACAGGGGCCATCCAGTCCAACCCCCTGCCATGCAGGAATACACATCAAAGCACTCCCAATAAATGGTCATCCAGTCTCTGTTTTAAAACCTCCAAAGAAGGAGACTCCACCACACTCCAAGGCACCATATTCCACTGTCAGACAGCTCTAACCATCAGGACGTTCTTCGTGAGGTTCAGGTGGAATCTCCCTTCCTGCAGCTTGAATCCATTGCTCCTTGTCCTAGGCCCTTTTCGCATGTTACCTGCTCGCGGAGGTGGGGGGTGCCGTTCGTGCAAACAGCCTCTTGCATGAGGCACTTGCATCGCCTCTCCATTCTACCGCAGCTGGGTTTCTGGTCGCGCGACTGTCGCGCTAGCGCCCCGCCCCTTCCTTTCGCAGCGCAGTCTGGGAGCTGTAGGCTGTGCTGGGGGAAGGAAGCGCAACCGCCCTGGCTCAGCGACGCACCACACGCAGGTAAATGCATGAGGGTGCCACGAGCATTGCGCAAGCGTGCAGTATTTTCAGCTCTGGGCTGAAAATAAAAAATGCGTGTGCGCCCCGCTTTAGCCTCGTGAGCGTCGCGCGAGTGGGAGTGAGTCAAGGGGCGCTCGTGCAAAAAAAACTGCGTGCAAAAAGAGCCCTAGTCTCTGGAGCAGTGGGCAACAGGCCCAGTGCCTCCTCAACATGACATCACTTCAAATGTTTAAACATGGCTATCATGTCCCCTCTTAACCTTCTCTTCTGTAGACTAAACATACCCAGCTCCCTAAGCCGCTCCTCATTGGGAGACTCCACCACACTCCAAGGCTGGGGGAAATAAATAAATAAATAAATAAATAAATAAATAAGTAAGTAAGTAAGTAAGTAAGTAAGATTATTTACATCTTGAACTTGGTTTACAAGCTAGTTGAAAAACATGGCAAAGATAATAGAATTTGTGTAATAAGCTTTCTTCATCCCACCATAGTCAAATTGATCCATCAGACGTCGTAGCTGTCAAATGCCTTCAAGGCAACTCCTCATCTAATGTGTTCTACTGAGTCAATTTGGGGGTTACAGATATATAGATAGTAATGGTGAGATATTCAGCACTTGGGATGAGATTCAAGCATCTTTGACTTTGCTTGCTGCAGTTATTCACACAGTAGTGATAACCATGCTGGCAGGGTGATTCTGGGAACTATAGTCTGAAATGTAGCTTTTCTGAACAACAACAACAACAGTATATTATTATTATTATTATTATTATTATTATTATTATTATTATTATGGTATGAAGGTTCATTTTTTATTACTGTATTTGTATTTAATTTTTGAAGCTCACTATAACAATGTTTTTCCCCTTAAAGACAACACAAAGATAAACTGAGTAAATTTTTTAAAAAACAAAACAAATATATTTCCATGTCCTTTGCAAGGCAAGGAATCTTTTAGCATTTAGAAATCAGATTTCAGTTTAAAATTTAGGGACAAAAAACCTCTTTAATGCTACATCACAATGCAACAGTCATTCCTTATAGCTGTCAAATTATGGCCTCCTATTTTGTTGTTTTCTGAATGTATTTGTGAGGTTTATAGAAGCAAGGTCAAACATTTTAGTATGGCTTTGAACAATGCCTCATAAAATCCCTTCCAGCCCAGACACCATCTATCAGGTGAGCATTAAGTAGTAACATAAAACCTTAGAGTTAACAACACTTTGAAAAGGACGTGAAGAGGGAGGGATCATACCTAACTGCAGTTATACTCATGATCATCAACTAATTAAATGTTTTTAGTTCATTAATTGTTTTATTTTCTTCTCCTCCAGTGTTGATTTTTCTTTTTAATCGATAGGGTAGCCAATTAAAATAAACATCGCATTCTCTCATTAAGAGTGCAGTTCTGGGCATTTTTGAAATGTCGGCAGCAGTTTCTCTCTCAACTGTATAACCCAGATAAGTCTGGGACTACAAAATCATTTAGTGCCCTTAGCTTCGAAATTGGTTTGAACTGTGGAAGCAGAATTTGACTTCCAGTGTTGTAATTAAATCCAGGGATGCCTTTCAGGTGTCAAAAGAAGCAAGATTTCCAGCAAGAATCAAGCAGCTGCCAAGGGGAAGAGGGAGAGAAGGAAAGAAAAGCAGGGAAAAATCTATATTTATTTGAGGTCTAGTCCTAATATATCAGTGAAAAATAATTTCAGGCATGTTTGCTCTGACATGCTTGGGGAAGGGAACCACCTCTCACTGCTACCTATAGATAGCTCTCCTGTATTGAATTTTTATGATTATGCTTACAAAGCAGGGCACAGATGGATGGATGGCTTTGCCCTGTTTTCTAGGGAAAAGCATATCCTCTTCTGTATTGTCATTTCCATCTAGCAAAAATTCATGCCAGGAGTGGGAAACCATTAGCCCCATGTTTGACTTCATGGTTAGGAGAAAAGCCCAGAAGGAGAAAAGGAGGAAAAAACGGAGAATGGTGCAACAGGGTGGCTGGGCACTTACATTGCAGGAGTACAGGAGTGAATCCACTTGGGCTGGATTCAGCCTTTAAAAGAGCTATCCAAGGTGCTGAAACCTAGCCCCCAAACAGGCTCAACATGCTGGATAACTCCTTTAATGTCTAAAACAGGGGTGGGCAAAATGTAGTCTGTGGGCCACATGCTATCCCCCAGAGCTGTTCTTGTGGCCCCCGGGGCCCTGTAGGTCAAAATATTTATGTCACCAAAAATGTTTTTTTTAATTATTATTTTGTTTTTTCTCAAAAATGCCCCCCAATGCCGTCTACAAGTCATGGAGCCCCCCCCATTTCTGCTTTTTAAAATTTCTTTTATTTCTTTTCTTTTCTTTTTCTAAGGGTATTCAGGTGCAGCAAATGTGGCTCCCTAGTCTTCTAACATTACCCCCACCTTGGTGAATGAAAACCATGGTGGCTTAACCACCCCATTCACAAGGAAGCCTCTTGGGGTTTTTAAAGTTTAGAGAGAATTGTTTGGAATTCTTGGCCAGAGAGTTCTATTGACTCGGCAAACTACAAACCCCCAGATTCCATGGGATAGAACTATAGGAGTGAAAGTGGAATCATAGTGCTAAAACACTGCAGTGTGAAAGAGGATTCAAAGCCAGACTTTTAAGATTTAAACACACACAGTTCTCCACCTGGATAGGTGAAATCTGTTTTATTTTTTAATTTTAAGTTTTTCCCATGACCTTCAAGACATTTATGATTAAGAAAAAGAACCCAATAAAATGTTTACCTATCCCCAGTTGTAAAGAAAAATCCCTTAACCACATACAATAACAACCATTTTTGCTGGCTCTAGAAATCCAGTTTATGCAGCTCACTTATTACTCAGCCTCCAGCAAAGGACTCTTTTTATCAGTGCTTAGAAAAATTGCCTTTTTGGACTTTAACATGCAGAATTCTCCAGCTACTGTGGACAATGTCCACACAGGTGGATTGAAGGACCTGGAATCCAAAAAAAGGATCTGTAAAAACACTACTGTAATGCACACCACGGAGGACTGCCTCTGAAAAGTGTTCAGAAACTTCAGCTGGTCCAAAGAGCTACAGTGAGATTGCTAATAGTTGGTGGTTGCATGGAGACAACTTCCTGGTTGCAACAACTCTGCTGGCTGCTAGTCTGTGTCTAGGTACAATTCAAAGTGCTGTTTATGACCCACAAGGCCCTGTGTGGCTCAGGCCCAGGGTATTTGAAGGACTGTTATCTTTCCATATGAGCCTGCTTGACCTCTAATACCTGCACAGGGGGGACTTCTCTCTATCTCATTGATTTCACAGGTGCAGTTGGTGGGAATGTGGGAGAGGGCCTTCTTTATGGCTGCTTTGGAACTCTCTCCTCAGAGAAGCTAGGATGGCTCCTTTTCTGTTGTCCTTTTGGTAGCAGGTTAACACACTTCTTTTCTAGTAAGCCTTTGGAAACTGACTTTGAACAAGAGAAGGGCTTTTTATGGTCCTGTACTGTTTTTAAGTTTAAGGTACTGTTTTAGGGTGCAGTATTGTATTGTACAGAAGACAGGACAGTCTAGTAGTTTGAGTCATGAACTATGACTCTGGAGACCAGCGTTCAAATCCCTACTCAGCCATGGAAACCCACTGAGTGACCTTGGGCAAGTCACACTCTCTGAGTCTCAGAGGAGGGCAAAGACAAACCCCTTCTGAACAAATCTTGCCAGGAAGACCCTATGATAGGTTCACTTTAGGGCCACCAAAAGTCAAAAATAACTTGAAAGCAAGTAACACTAACTATTTTTAATCTTTATTTTAAAGGTTTTAAATGGTTTTAATTCTTTTGCGCTTTAATAGTGTATTGATCTCAGTTTTGCATGTTTTTAACTATATTTGTTTTTATTGTAATTTTCTGCCCTTTTGTAAGCCTGTTTGAGTCCCAGCCTGGGAGAAAGGCAGGATATAAATAAAGGGATGGATGGATGAGTATCTTGTCCAAATTCTGCTTTGACCATTTTCTTGGCTACAGCACATATCTTCAGATATCTCATAAAGACAATGATTTAAACCATGTTCTTCTTCCTTCTTCTTTTTTAACAAAACCTTGTGAGCCAGATGTATTCATCTGTCCTTTCCTGGATGCCAACTCCTCTTCTCAGATCTTCTTCTCCCAATATTTTCCATATCTCCCATTGCCAGGGAGAACAGCTGCAGTGTGTGATCACCTTCCAGGTGGAAGATGCAGCAGTTTGTAGGTTGTATTCAGTTGGGTTT
The DNA here is from genome assembly GCA_948474755.1 of Ctenosaura bakeri. Taxonomy (NCBI): domain Eukaryota; kingdom Metazoa; phylum Chordata; class Lepidosauria; order Squamata; family Iguanidae; genus Ctenosaura; species Ctenosaura bakeri. Next base: position 1,042,176 of record CAOLHI010000028.1, on the reverse strand, counting down.
CCATGGTTCCACACTACTACATTATTTTATTTTGTTTTTATAGGATTTCTATTTCTAGTGGTATATTAATTACTAAGCAGCAGAGAAAGTGACAAAAGAGAGCTTTTTAACCAACCTTAAATGCATCCCCCACATACTGTTAAAATAATTTACCCTCACTGGCTATATGTGGTTCAGAAGTAATGATGGCAATTCCACTCCTACATCAGCAAGTGTTTTAGAGTGGAGGCTGTCAGACCTCGCTGCAGTGAGCCTTTTAGCTCACAAAAACAAATGGCTTAGGACTTCCCAAACCTAATCCTATTTCTCTTCCAGAGATGGACAAGCCATGTTTGCTGTCCATGTTGCTTTTGTATGTGTTCACTTAGCATAGGTCCATTCTGTCCAATTTCCACATTAATCTTCAGATTTAAAAAAACCAACAACTCTGCATGAAAATCCACATTTAAAGCCACATTTAAATAGTTTGGAAAAAGCACATTTTGCAAACAGTGGCTGGCACTCTCATAGTGGCCTATTCAGGTGTAAGTCCACCTTGATACCTGCATATGACTTTTTTTTGGTTATTGCAGAGGTTGATGTTCTGTTCCACTCTTCACAATGTCTACAGCTTCTATCCCAGGACCTATGATTGTGCTATAATAGCCTCCCAAGCAGTGTACCATGACTGGTGGTGATCACAGGAGATCACAGAAGCATTTGGCTTTGAAAATCATCCTCTGAGATCTCCACAGGTCTTCAGCACATCTCGGCTGAAGAAGACAATGGCCTGTGTCCAATCCCACTACTATCCACCAAAAATGGAAAAGGCATAGGGGATCTATCACTGTGCAGTGGTGAGTCCTGAGAGTAGTGACTGTGGATCCATAGTGAAATTCTGCATGTGGAATTGTTGCTCCATGCTTGAATGTATAGGATCTTAGCCCATGTGTGGAATGCATGCACCTTCTTCTTCTGCTAAAGCAAGGTTCATTTAACAGTTGTGCTTCTGCCATTAAGCATTATGCCACCACATTCATGGTGGCATGGACTTCAGAGGAATTCAGAAGGGCCCAGGGTCAGCAGCATGTTGTCCATCTTTCATGTTGTCCATCTGGTACCAGAATAAAGCCATAAGGATCTCCTGGATTTTTAAAAGACTTTAAATGACCTATCCAAAGTGTTAGATTGATTTGGAGGTTAGGGCTCAGCATCCTGGATAGCTCCTTTGACATCTGTAAGAAAAGAGATCCCTTAGTCATGGTGTTCTTGCTATGGAGGAGTTCTTGTCCAGAAAAAAAAAGACTAAAATTGTTATTCACTCTCTTTCACAAAGAAGATGGAACCAGCTGGTTTTCTGATGTTCCAGAGATTAGAATATGAACCTAAAGATTTAAATTACATGAAAAGAGATTCCACCTAGACATTAGGAAGAACTTTTTACCATATAAGCTGACAGTAAAATAGGTTGTCCCAGAGAGCAATAGACTCTTAATTTTTGGAGGTCTTTAAACAGAGGTTGGACAGGCAGAGGTTGGACTAGATAGCCCTTTCCAGTTCTAAGATTCTGTGATTCTACCTTCACCAGACAAAATTTCTAGAATGGAGGTCAGTTGAGAACTTCTATTCTGTTACTGCCTTTGGAAGATCCCATCCTGGGGGGATATAAATTAATATCAAAAATATGCCAGAGAGGTTGCTCAGATGGGTGCATAGACAAATAGGTCAGGCGACCGGACATAGGTCAAGGCCAGGAAAATCCCTAATCACATTTCCCAAGGAGACCTCAAGCCAGGCATGTCTGCACAGACAAAGGATCCTCAGGCACAAAGCCAACTTGAGGGGATTACCAAGTTTTCCCCTGTTGAGCAACACTTGCTTTGGCAAATCCTACAAGGGTGAGGTCCATCTACATGAAACAATCATGCAAGCCATCAAGTTGCTATTGTGCAGTATTTTCCTTCTATTTTGAACATTGTTTTTCTTGGGTAAGGGTCTGCCCCCGAGGTACTTTCTGTCTTGTAAGTAGTCCCCTTTTTTGAGACCTTCTTCGGAGAACTCCCCCGCCGCACTAGCAGATCGGCACTCTGTTAGCCGAGTGCTCCTCTCAGCCGCCTCTCTTTGCTGAGCTCCTTCTTTGTCACCACTTCCTGGACTGAAGACTTCTGGACAGGTACAGTATTACCGTCCTTACACCCTCTCTGCTTTATCCCCTATAAGCTTTCACCTCTTTCCCTCCTCGACAGTTCTTGTGTGTGTGAGTGAATGACTGTGTTTGTGCATGGGAAGATATTTGCTACTAAACTTCATTCATTGACACAATTGGCTGGCTTTTGCTTGATCTGACCCTGTAAAAATTAGGTTGACGGTCTGGCTGGGTTACCCTACCCTTTGTTCTCCCAAAGCCAGTGCTCCACTATTTCCCCAGTCTTTGCATTTTTGGAGTGAACCAAGGTGTCCCTAGGGGACCCCAGAAGTCAAGGCAACAATTCTGCTTCCTTTTCAAACATATATAGACAATCTTCCCTCTTCGCCTCATCTCCCTCCTCTCTGAACTCTTAATCAAGACTTCTGGGGCTCATACCTTGGCTTGCAGCAATAATTAAGGCACTGTTGCCTAGTGCAGATGTAACAGGAAATTATGGCTTCTGCAGAAGATTTGCATTAAAGCACATGAATTAAGTAAGGAGGAAAGGAAGAATAGAGCATTCAAGCAAAATGCTCATCATCTGCCCAATAAACTATACTTTATTAGATCAAAATGATTTCACCTGAGCTTCCATGTGAAAGGTGCAGTGAATTTTCTCTGTGTTTCCAGATTCGACCTATCTAAGGTGCTGAACCAATTTAGGGGACAGTGTCCAGCACCTCAGAAAACTCCTTATGTGGAGTACTGCATTCAGTTCTGGGTGCCTCATTTCAACAAGGATATGGACAAGTTGGAGCAAGTTCAGAAAGGGCAACAAGGAGGATAAGAGGTATGGAAAACAAAACATATGAGGAGAGATTGGAGGAGCTGGGCATGTTCAGCTTGCTGAAGAGAAGAGTGAGGGGTGACGTGACCACACTCTTTAAATACTCAAAGCTTGCCATGTAGAGGAGGGTTCAGCCTTGTTTTCTGCTGCCTCAAAGGGCAGAACCAGATCTAATAGTTTTAAGTTACAGGAGGATAGAATTTCATTGGACATTAAAAAGAACTTCTTGACAGTGAGAACAATTGAAACAATTGCCTAGAGAGGTGGTGGGGCCTCTTCTAGATGTCTTCAGAAAGAGACTGGACAACTACCTGCTGGGGATGATCTAGCTGGCCATCCTGCACTGAGCAGGTGATTGGACTCAGTGGCTCATAGGGCCCCTTCCAACCCTATGATTCTATGAATTTTTCCCAACGAAACTAGTTGCACAATTAGTTGAAGAACAACACAGGCTTTTTGAAGCAATCAGAGCTGGTTACTTCAGACCGTAATTTGTTTTGCACACACACCCAACATCATGTCACATATTGCATCGAGTCTTCCCCCTGCCTGCGTGCATTAGGCCTGCACTCTGCCTTTTAAAAATTCTTTGAAATATAGTATGTATATTTATCTATCCTTCAGTTTTCAAAATGCATGTGCATGTACACACAGACACACTCACTTTCAAAACTGTTGCAGGAATGCTCCCAGAATTGGCTGGGCATGAGTGTGAGTTGGTGATATCATAGGTGCTGCTTAGCCATCTTTCTCCTGCTCAGGCTGAACCATTGCAAAAAATCTTCACTCTTAGGGAAATGTCATGAATAAAATTCAGCACTGTCATTTCGTATTCAAGATTTAGTACCTTGAAGTCTGACAGTTATATTCCACATCATCGTTTTCTGCAGCAATATAAAAAATTGAGCTTTCGTTCTCTACCAGGTCAGAAATTTTGTCAGTACGCAGATGTTTGCCACAGGTTTCCATCACTCTGTAGCTGCACAGATTTCATTTTTAATTTTTTTGTCAGGCACTTGCCCAAGCATGGAATGATATTCTGCCAACTCCACATTTTCAATGACACCGTTTATGAAAACAAGCAGCTGGGCAGGTTTATTTATTTGTTTGTTTTTGAACATGCCACATTCTCATCTCACTCTGACAGGTAGTGCTAACACTATAAGCAATTTAATGGCTCATGAAAACTAAAAAAACAACAACTGTAGAGCTAGCAGGAAACAGGGGTTCAATAAAAAATTCATGAAAGCTTGTAAATTTAAGGGGAAATGGTGAATTCTGAAGACTCTTCTGCTTGAGCGTTAAGTCCTACTGAATGCAATGGGGCCTGCCTGTAGATAGACAGGCATAGGACTGATTTCTGATTCCTCACTCACCCTCACTCAGGGTAAGTTCTTACCAAAATGGCTGTGCAAATTCAAGATACAATTGTTCTTAGAGGGCTACATTATACCTGCCTGCATAGTCATTCCCTATATAAACAGGCTGACAGAAACAGGAACTCTGTGGGATAAGATTCAGAACCTTGGTTAAAGTTGAAGCAAAATGTGGAGCAGATTCACTGTTCTATTGCCATCTGGGGTTGGGTTTCCCATCTAAGTATTGACCAGATCCAGACCCATTTAGCATAAGCAAGACGCTACAGCAGCTACTCTCAGAAATGCCCAACCAACAACATTTTCCAAGCTCTTGGTGCTCTACATCTCTGAGCCTTTCAATAGAAATACCAGAGTTGGAACCTTTTGCCAGTGAGCCACAGACTCTCCTTCACCATTAAAGTGCCATTAGTCATGGCTTAGTGAAATCCCTGTGTTCAACTGCAAGTTCATATCTGTGTGATGGTTACTCAGATGGGGACAAGCTGGGGATACTAGCTTGTCTTGTTAATGAACATCCATTAGCAGCATATAGTCCAGGATCCAATTGTGGCAATGGCACAATTTTCTGTTGAACTGGAACCTTCACTATGTAACTTCTGGTAGCTACAAATGAACTCCCTAGTTTATACAATAAAGATTCCACTGTATAGTCTAGGAAAGCTAACAACATCAGTTCATGTCTTTTTGCTCTTCACCAGCCTAGGGTCAAATCAGTGAGATAAAATCCAGGTTTCACCATATTCTTCTGTGTAACATTGAGTTTTTTGTTTTTGTTATGGGCTCTGACTTACAGCAATCCTATCATGGGGTTTTCTTGGCAAGATTTTTTTCCAGAGGAAGTTTGCCATTGCCTTTCTCCAAGGGTGAGAGAGTGTCACTTGCCCAAGGGGTTTCTGTGCCTGAGTAGGAATTGAAACTCTGGCCTCCTAGAGTCCTTCTCCGACACAAAAACCACTATACCATGCTGGCTTTGTAACATTGAGCCACCTTTTAGAAAACCAAAGCCTGTAAAGTAACTTTAAAAAGCTCTGGTTACAGTAATAATTCTGAGACTCTTCAAAGTAGTTAGTTACTTTTATTGCTATAGTGGTTTGAAAAGTTATAGTTTAAAAGCTTGCCATCTCCATTATGGGACTCAGTTTAAATACAGACCTTGTAGGTTAGAATGTCTAAATAAAACAATGTTTTGGACTTGCATGCATCTGTACCCTCCGAAGATTTATGGAGAACTAGAACGCATATTTTGTGAATCTTAATCTTAGTAAGGGCAAAATGTTTAAAGTGGAACATAACCATTTCTCAAAAGTACCTGAAATAGTTACTTTAGAGAAAACCCAAAATTCTACAAGCAACTGGCCTGTAATCCTTAGTACCCTCTCCTCCCATCCATCTCATTGGCACTTACAATGTCACAAGAATGAGATTCATTGCTCAGCAAAAGGTCAAAATTAGAAAAGCAACATGAGCAAGAATTTAAGGCAAGGTTTATTTCTGCAACAGAAATAGGTCAACACCTTGTGAAAGCTAAAAATGAGACAAAACATACTTCCCAGTGCCCACCTGATATATACTAAACAGGTGGGGTTCCTCATGCAAACCTTCAGAAAACAATTGACACTTAGTTCCAAGTACATCCTCTGTGTCTGGCATCTATCAATTTCCAAAATGTCTCAATTTGTTTATTGTTTTCAGATAGCATGTGAGAATTCAACAGAAACTTAGGAGTTGCTTACTTCAGAGAGTCTGTTACCTTAAACTAAGAACATAATTAACAGTTGCAAATCAAGGAGGAAGCTCCCTTTTCTCACCTATATGTTAAACACAGGATGGAGCCAAGGCTCATAACCTAACTTATGTGACCCTCTTGCTTCTAGGGAATGGACATCTCAAGATGTTTGACTTCAGATTGGAAAAGGGGAATTTCTAGCTTTGAAAGTGAGAATTTCAGTATCATTACTTTTATCACAACAAAACGGCATGAGCCAGCATTTGGACCATTTGATACTTACCACTTAATGAGTCCACACCTCCATAATTATAAATGTACCCAAAGGTTACATTACAAAAGGAGCATCATTACATTACAGTGATAAAGTATAACAATTATACTGTACCTATACTGTTGGGAAAAAAATAATAAATTACAGACAACTAGTTATTTGTAAGTAGTTATTTCCAAACTTGTATAAAACTTGAAATGTGAATAGATACAATCTTTGCCATGTTTTTTATACGCATCAGCCAGCATGTCTTAATTCTTGTTTTTACTGTTCACCTTCAGATAAACAAGCATAGAGGTTAGTCTAGTTAACAGAAGTCTGTTTCCTATGCAGTGTTGCAATTGTTAACTAAGCAAAACCGTAGGTCCTTTCCTTCCAGACAAAGTTAAACAAATCTTGATAGATGACTGCAGACACTTTTTTTTTGTTTAACTCCTTTGTTTTCCCATATTTTGGTGGTGGAAGGAAGAAGAGAAGAAAATTCTGATAGATGTCTGAAAGGTAGCCCAATCAGGCATCTGTCAGAATTTGTTTGCTAAGCCCCAGGGGGAAAGAAAGGAGAAGACAGTGAAATTTGACAGGGTTCATGGGGATCTGTCACAAATTGCCACTTCTAATCCTGCAAGAGAAAATATTCTTTCCCAATTTGCAGCTTCAGCCACTGGAGTCTATGCCCTTAGAACTGAGCAACAAAAGCAAGACAAGATTGTTATGAATCAAGAATGCGGCCAAACACAGAAGTTTTTGAAAGAGTTCAAGAATTGTCCATACTGGAGGAGTAATTCACAAGCTCTTGAAATGATAGGGTCAATTCACGTGTTTCAGCCTTGCATTGAAATACTAGTCTGTTCACTTTGGGTGACCAGAGCTGAATACATATGCAGAAATGTGGCTACTTAATGTTGCTAACAGAAGACAGATGAGAGGAAATCAGGAGGTATACATATCAGGAGGTATTTGTATCACTGTGTTTTGTTGAGGCAATGGAACAGAATCATAGAATCATAGAGTTGGAAGAGAGCACACAGGCCATCCAGTCCAACCCCCTGCTATGCAGGAAAACACATCAAAACATTCCCAACAAATTGCCATACAGTCTCTGCTTAAAAATCTCCAAATGAGGAGACTCCATCGCACTCTGAGGCAGCATATTCTACTGCCAGACAGCTCTGACTGTCAGGAAATTCTTCCTGAGGTTCAGGTGGAATCTCCTTTCCTGCAACTTCAATCCATTGCTCCTTGTCCTAGTCTCTGGAACAGCGCAAAACAAGCCCTCTCCCTCCTCTACATGACATCCCTTCAAATATTTAAACATGGTTATCATGTCCCCTTTTAACGTTCTCTTCTGCAGACTAAACATACCCAGCTCCCTAAGCCACTCCTCATAGGGCATGACCTATCTAATATGACCTATCTAAACTTAGTACTAATTTCCAGGCTGACAACAGAAAATGAGCACCCAGCAGGAAAAAGCTGGACCCAAATTAGGGTGTGTGTGGCTGGCACCCACCCCTTGAGACTTGGAAACATAGAGAAATCTCCTGTTCTTTTGCCTTCCTCTTCTTTATCATACAGTGAAAATATGACATCTCTTTCTGTTAGCCACAGAAAGGAAAATGTCTAAACATAGCCACATCGGAAGGCCTGGACCAAAGTCACAAAACAATTAATCAGATAATTAGACTAATTAATTATATTTGTGAAAATCATTACTGCTTTTATTTTATTTGCAACTTTAAACTCATTTTCCAATACTTCAAGGAGCTTGTGGTAATAGAACATCAAATGATTCGAAATCTGAGTGTGATAACTGCCTTTTCTGGCCCAGGTACTTTCAGATGGATTGTTTTTCATTTTAATGAAGGCTTGTCATGTATGCCCTGAAAAGTCTTCTCCACCCCCAGTTTTCACATCTTCACTGAAAAATTCACTGCTGTAAGTCTGTTGAATATAGTTGAAACTTCAGTATATAATTTTGTTTATGTAAACATCCACTCTTCCAAAATATTATGATGATGATCAGTGATGCAACTTCTATCTTAATCTAAAACCAAGAATTCTATCTCAAGAGTTTCCATATAATTAAAACACTCACCAAAGCAATCATTTGTTTACTATGATGATGTATAACACAGCACTCAGGTTCTCCTGGAGAGAGAAGACCCATGGGAAAAGATCAGAGTTGGAAGTTTGTCTTATGAAAATAAATTGCTTTTTTAAAAAATCCTATTCTCCAATCCAGTTTGGAGAAACTGACCTAGCATTTAGACATGGAGTGTGTGTGTGTGTGGGGGGGTACCATTGTAAAATCTCTAGTGAGCATTTTGTCTGTGGTCCTATTTTTGTTTGAATCTCCAAGACCCAAACTTGTGTGTGTGAGATAGTTCCTAGAGATAATGGAAGGGAGTTGTTTCAGTAAGTAGCCTCACAGTGACATAGCTTTTGTTGTTGGTACCATGAATAGAAATCTCTTATAAATAGAAAAGTATTCTGCTTGTGCTTGCTCAGTCGTATATGACTGTGGCATTTAATCTTGATAGAGAAGCTGACTGAGCAAATTCATATGGCTTATGGACAAACACAACTGATGCATTTAATGATACATGGTTTAAATGTGTGTATCTATACTATAATTTAAAGGGCTTGCTTAGCTATTTGTGTGTCTCTTTTAGCCACATGCTTGATAACAGTCTTCAAACTTGGGAGTGTTATCTAATGGGGCAAAGCCAAAGACCAAAGTAAGATTTGGATCCAGTCCATCAATTATTTTGGGTACTTCCTGAACAAATAATTCAGATTTTGGTAGTTTGTTCTCATTTTTCTCTATAATGCAAATTTTAAAACAAGTTCTGACCAAACTTGGTACTTCTACAAATATTGATATCTCAAACATTTTCATGACAGTTTCGTGTGCTTACTCCTATAAATTCATGGGCAGAAGGTATCTTAGAAAGTACACTGGCCTAAGTATTACTCCTCTGCTAATAACTGAATGCAACAATTGCTGGGAGTTTTAAAGAAAAGTCAAATATTCCTACATCCAATGATTTAAAATTCAACATTAATGAACTCAGAGGATGCAGCTCTACATTGCAGTTGCTGCTTTCTATAATTCTAAAATTAATTATTGCAAAACTTTAGTGAAATACAACCCAAAGTACATTTTAATTGGAGTCTAATGTTTTCTTTTTTTAAGCTGGCAGCTGGAGTCCCATCTGGCTTCATATCTTTCAACATGATCTCCTTTGTATTATAATGTTTCCAAGCTGCTTAGAGTTCTTGTTGTTGCTGTGGAAGGGATGGGATGTTCAAGTGACCAGATTTTACTATTTCATTTTGTATCAGTACAAGGAAGAACTGATTTCCATAGCAGCAAGCATTTAGAAGAGACTGAAATGAAAATGCATCAGTGTCTTGGCAGACTGATCCCTTTTCATGAAGTACAGCTGCAGTTGATAACACTGTTTCTGAAGAAGTGTGAAACACATGGAAGAATATGTAATGTGGGCAACACATTGAGCATTAACACTTGTAAGTGTGATCTCTCTCCTCAGTTCCCAAGAGGGACATATAGTGAAAGCTGGAGTAGTATACAGGCCAAGGGAACGGGCTTTGAACTAATCTCCAGTTGATCTTCTGTGGGTCATTCACTACACATATTTCAGTAGGGTATAGTCATGGCTAGGAATGTGTGAGAAATTTGCTCCACTGTCGCTTAAAAAAATAGGGCCAATAAGCTGTATCAACTACTTAACTAAATATATTTAAGTAAACTAAGTATACTTAACTAAGTAACCTTTCATGGTCCAAATCCCCCAAGCCTGATGTGCTCCGATCACCAGCAGAATGGACCTCCTCCTCATGCAGCTGACAGTGATGTAGACTCGAGTTGACTGACTCAGACTCAAGTCAGACTTAAGTTGCTCCAATGACTCGACTCGGACTCGACTCGGCAGTAAATGATGCACTGGCTTGACTCGACTTGAGACATGTATATTTTTAGTGACTGACTTGCTGCCCTTGGTTCAGTAACATAACACATTCATCCAGAAACCTTATGACTCTGAAGAATACTTCCATCTCTTTTTGCCTACTGGTCAATGACAATCAGTCTCAAGCCCAAAGTGTGGGCACATTTCTCAGAGGGGAAAAGCAAATGGGTTAGGCAATGGGCTTGAGGTCTGCTCAGCAGCCTGTCTCTGCTGCATGTCAGAGGAGCATTCTAAAACTTTTCCTAAGAGCAGAAGACAAGACTCTCCCAGAGTGCAAGATGCGTTTCTCAGAGGGGCACAGCAAATGTGCTGGGCAGCAGACTTGAGAAGGAAGAATCCTTCCTTCTCAAGCTTTGGAAGTGTCAGTAATGGAGAGTAAGAAGGATCCTATTCCTCACTTCCGAAGCTGCAGGCTCTTTTATGCCCATTGGCACAAAAGCCTCCAGCTTCAGGAAGGGGAAGCAAGAAGGATCTTATTCCCCACTTCCAAAGCTGCAGATGGCAAAATTGCAGATGCGGAGGGCTGACTCTGTTTAAATTGTTAAAATTGACTGTATTCTAATCTGTTCAGAAATTCTGGAATACAGGTTGGGGTATAAAGTTGGCTCCTAGACATAAGACTTGACTTGACAGTATCGTCAAGGACTTGAGACTTGACTTAAGACTTGAAGGTAGAGACTTGAGACTTGACTTGAGATTTGAAGTAAAAGACTTAAATTTGTCACTGGCAGCTGATACTCGATAGTAGGAAGTGGTGGGGATTATGATGGTGGCAATCATGTCAAAACCATGACCAAGTAGCAAGCGTTAATATCAAACAGTTTCTGGTGAGGAAATCTGTTTGGAATTCACAATTGCTACTTAGTCATGATTGTGACACTATTGCCATGATTGTAATTCCCCACTCCAATCTACTATCAGACACCAGGTGCACAGGGACAAGCAGTCCATTCTTACAACAGCTGGAGCATGGGTGAATGAGGTTTCCATCAGGTTTGAAGGTGGTCAGGCCAGGAGAAGTTACTTGGATAAGAAAACTTAACTAAGTAGCTAATACAGAATACTTGCCTAGATTTACTCAAATCTGCATCTCCAAAACCGAACAAAAATCCAAACCAGATGCAGTAGTATTTAGAAATTCACCAATGGATTTCTGTCATTGATTGGTGAATGACAAAGCTCTTATTCTGAAGACCTAAGGATGAAAAGAAAAAAAATAGTATGAATATTCCAGCTTCATGTAAAGTAAAAGGGACCATGTCATTGTAACTCTCCCAGAAAATGGGAAACTGCATAATCTCCTTCTGGAACATGATTGACATTTTATGTTGCGTATCGAACAGTTTGCTCTTGCCATAACTGCCAGTTTAAATTTGAGTGGGTGGGGAAGTCTTGTACAGTGTACAGGTGACAGATTTTCTTCCCTTGTTTAGGATCTGAGGGCAAAATTAGAAGTGTGACATTATTCATGTTATTTGCCTTGCACAGCTGTTGTTGATATTTTCAAACACAATAGGAGGGAGAGGGGATGTCAGATGTTAGCTAGGTGTTAGAAGGAGAAAGGTATTACAGTGGAGCTCGACTGTGGAAGAAGAAGACAGCACCACTGCCCTGGCCAGAACTGGGGCCCCCATTTACAGTGGCGCCAATGAGAACTTTCCTCCCAGTGCAAACAAAAGGCATAAGGGCCTCCAATTCTAGAAGTGGATACAAAAGCATAAGGCAGTGGTGGACAAATGTTGGGGGTTAGTGAGGAGGGGGTCACAATGTCTCACTAGGAGACCTGGAGAACTGGATCCCATGCAACAAAGTTGATTTCCAAGGGCCTTCTTAGTGGCTGCGCCCAAGCTTTAGAACTCCCTTTCTTAGGGAGCTTCCTTCTTGTCTTTTGCCAGCAAATGAAAACTTTTTTTAAAAAAATTCTGAAAGCCTTTTAGAAATCTACTGTTAGAAATCAACTTCTAATGCTGTGCAGTTTTGTTGATTTTTACCTTCTGTCTTTTACTGCATATTATTGTTGTAATACTCATTTACATCCCACCTTTTTTCTCATTCTGGGACACACGGTGGCTTACAAAGGTTAAAATAGGTAACAGCTGTTAAAAACAATATTAAACTAACAATAGAAATAAAAGCAGGTAAAAGCATGACCATTAAAAAGAAAACAATAAACAGTACAGTACACTCTGAAATACCCTTCCCCTTCCTCAGCAATCAGCCATTGAAAGCCTGCCAAAACAAAAAGGGTTTCACATGCCTTCTAAAGAACAGCAGGAAGAACACAAGTGGAACCTCTCTAGGGAGGGAGTTCCAGAGCCTGTGAGCAGCCACCAAAAAGGCCCTCTAGCTATCATGTTGCCATCAAAATTACCTATGACAGTGGAGAGACAGAAAGCAGGGCCAGAAGATTTCAAAATGCAAGCAGGCCCATATGGGATCACCTGGTCTAAAGATAGCCGTAGAGTGTCATAATCATGACTGTATAGGTCATATCCAGATCTTTGAATTATGTCCATAAACAGACTGTCAGTCAGTGAAGCTCTGGCAGCAAAGAAATTATTCACTCCCTGTCATAAGTCATGGCTAATAATGCGGCCTTGTCACTAGCCCCAGTGAATAATTTGGATTGGCTGAAGCTTCTGAACACTCTTCAAAGGCAGTCCCTTATACAGCATGTTACAGTAATCCAAATAGGATGTAACTTAGGCCATTTCTGCACTACACTGTTATAGTGCTATTACTTCACTTTCAACATCCTATGGAATCCTGGGGTTTGCAGTTGAAGGAAGGGCATCAGCCAGAGAGCTCTTGGGCCTCAGTAAACTACAAACCCCAGAATTCCACAAGATGTTGAAAGTGGAATAATCGCACTATAACAGTGTGGTGTGGAAATGGCCAGAGTCATATATCATTGTGGCCAGATCTGATATCTCTAGAAACAGTGACAGCTAAAGCACAACTCATGGGCATGCAAAAGCATTCTTGGTCACTGTTGATACCTGAGTATCTAGGCTCAGGGTTGAATCCTGCAAACCTGCATCTTTAGGGGCAGTGTAACCCCAATCATTACAAGGCAAATCTCTATTTCCTATCTGTCTGTCAAATTACCAGGAGTATCTCTATCTTGTCTGGACTAAGTTTCAATTTGTTTGTCCTCATCTAGTCCATTACTGATGACAGACACTGGTGTAAAATCAAGACACCCTCCCTGGACTGAAGTGAAAAGGAGTAATAGAGCTAGGCTATCTTCATACTGATGGCATTAGAACTGAAAACTCCAAATGACCTCTCCTGACAGTTTCATTCAATGTTAAATGGCACCGGGAACAAAACCAAACCCTGAGGAACCCTACTGGGCAATGGCCAAAGGATCAAGCAGGTGACTCTCAATACCATCTTCTGAGTCCGTCCCTCCAAGAAGGAACAGAGACCTTATAAAGCAAACAAATCCCAAGAATGCAGCCCAGGAACATACTGTGGTCAGTGGTATCAAAAGCTGCTGAGAGGTCTAGCAGAACCAGCAGAGACAGACCCATTCCCTTTCGTGGTGTAGGTCATCCACTAAGGCAATCAAAGCTGTCTCTGGTCCATAACCATTCCTAAAACTATAATAGAATGCATTGTGGTAATCTGTTTCACTTTGAAACACCTGGAGCTGAGTAGCCACAATGTGCTTCAGTACCTTGTCCAAAAATCAAATGTTGGAAAGTTGATGGGATCCAGAGAGAACTTTTTTAAAAGTATCTTCTTTAGGAATGATGGAACTGAGAAATAATTAGATCATAATGTGCCAGACATAACTGTGGTTGGGCAAAAGAAAGGTTGGGTTATAGATGTGCCAATCCCAGGGGAACGAAGACAACAAGAGAAAAAGAGGGAAAAGATGATGAAATATCAAGACTACACACTGAGATTCAGCACCTCTGGGAAAAGAAAACAACTGTAGTTCTATCAGTGATAAGTGCTCTCGGAACAATTTTAAATGGACTGTCTGACTGACATTTGAATGAAATTGCCACTGCTTGGAATGTGCCACATTATCCAATGATACTTCACTGATTTCTAGATTTTTGGATAGAATCTGAATCATTGATGGTCCAAACCTCCAGTCATAAGACTTAGTCAATTGTGAAAGAGATGATTTCCTGTTTTAAAAAGTCTTAAAATTCCTTCTGTTTTTAAAAACTCCAGAGTCTGTTAAAAAGTGAACCACAAAAAGCACCCTGGGCTGCATGCAGTTTAAATCTCCTACCCTTATAGTTTTGCCATCACAGCGCTGTCATTAACTTAAAAGTAAAGGGCCTGAAAGCCCTAAAGATATCAGATCCTGTCTGACCTTGAAAGCTTAGCAGGGTCAGCCCTGGTTAGTACTTGCATGGGAAATTGCCAGTGAATACTAGGAGCCGTAGGCTATGTTTCAGAGGAAGGAACTGGCAAAAACACCTCTGAGTATTCCTACTTAAGAAAACTCTGTGAAATTCATGGGGCTGCCACAAGTCAACAGGCAACTTGAAGGCTCATACACACATATTGTGATAATGGGGCTTCCCATTAACTAGACTTGACTGAAGGGGGATACTTCCCTCTTCAGGTAAACCAAGGGTTAATGGAGTGTTGGGGTTAAGTTACACTCTTTATTGTGGGTCAGCCTCACAGGTCATGGGGAGAGAATTGCCCAATCAAGGGGGAAAAGGTGAGCATCTTCGTGGAGAAGTTATAAAAATCCTTGAGAGCCCATGTGGCAGAGAGACAACAAAGAAACCTCCTGGAGATGAAATCTGTGCCAGTAGTAGGCTGCAGGCCCTAGGCCTCGCCTCCTGGCCTCACTCTTCTCTTAGACCATCTAAGCCTGTGAACCCAAATGTGAGTAGCTAGAATATTAGGTAGTTAGTTGCGTTAGGGTTTTTTTATTATTTTGGAGGTTGGCTGATCTTAAGAATGTATCTGTTTTTATAACTACTTATAACTTAAGCGTACCTGGGAGGGGGGACCCTCCCGTGTGTATTATTGTCCTGTTTACTTGCATGCCTTAAAATAAACGATTTTCTGTAAAACCTGTTTCCTCTCCATTCCCACGCCATTCTTCGGCACACACTTAGATAGGACTTCTCTCACTCAGAAGGGGGAGGTGAGGGAAGGGAAAGGTCCTTAAGCATAGAGATTGTCAGTCCACTGAGCAAGGTCCCACTTGTACTGTTCAGTTAATTCAGAATTCAGTCGGTGGTGGCAGCATGAGAATTATGGACGCTGGGGAATTTCCTGCTCCTTTTCAATGGTAGAAGTCAGTCTTGGGGGGCTGGAAGTAAACTCAGTATGGCACATACACACACAGTTTAAACCTCCTTTTTCAAACTACTATCCCAGTCTATCTCCCTTTCATGCCTTTTATTTAAAATTACCTGATTCCGTCTAGTGGATTTTGAGAGTTGCAGTCTAAAAAAAATAATGTTTCCAAGCTCTGAAGAAAAACAGAGCCAAACAATATGTATACCATCACATCTTGTTTGTCCCTTAAAAAAAATTGTCCCTAACAACGAAAAAGAAAGAAACATTTTCTTAATATGTTTGCTGCCATCCTATTAAGTTTTTTTGCAGTGGGGTGGAATTATTCTTCCCTCTCCTTTCATAGTTTCTTTGTCACCATAGCTACTGATTTTGGCCATGAGAGCCTCTTGCAGAAAAGTCTTTTTAGCAAACAAATGTTTATCTTCTCAGTCAATTTATTTGGAATTGAAATTAAGAGATGCTGGTTTTGCTTTGCTCTAAAAAGGAATTCAGATTGATACCCCAAGAGATAATCAGGTCTCTTGGTATTCACCCATAGAAATCTCAGAGGAGAAGGCTGTTGATGTGATTAGCAGAAAGCCTCTCTTGCCTAACATCAGGATGAAAGAACACTTTGACAGGAAAACAATCTGTCACCAAACTAAGAGGGAAAGATGTGTGCATGACCTAGAATTATATACTGAAAGGTGCCTCTTTGATCAAAACAGCTGGAAAACAGGATGAGGTTCTATTCATTTATCTACACTGCAATTTTATCGATAGTGATTTGGAAGTAAATCTGGTTATGCTCAATGGATGTTGGGTCCTTTTTTTAAAAAAAAAATCCTGCCTTTTGACTTGTTTGACTTGTTCCAGAAGGGTTACACACACACAAAGGCTCAAATCTGTACTGGTTTCTGGTTTCTTCAACTACCCCAAGAGATGGTAAAAAGCAAATGAAGCTAAGGATGGAAAGAATGATTTAAAAAATGGCAGAAAAACATTTCTTGAGTGATGGCAAATATTGACAAGAAGAATATTAGATTTCTGTGCACATGTCTCCTGTGTGAAATAAAAATGCTGTTTTCTGCATAAAAATACAATCTGTGAATTTTGCATGGAATACATTCCGAAAGGCTTCTTGCAGCAGGAAGACAACTGCAGAAGAGCTAATTTAAGCAGGTGTTGCTTGTCACCTGGATGCATGAACATCTCCTTCTGTTGACAGTTCCTCTTCTACACAACGATTAAAGCTACAGGAGTCCTCTCCAGTTGTCAGTCTTGCAAAAGAGTCCATTTTCACAAGAAGACAGTAATCCATTTTCTAGATTTTTCCAAACCAGAGATTACGGACATTTCTGCGCTAGCCTGTTATAGCACTATTATTTCACTTTCAACATCCTATGGAACTTGGGGTTTGCAGTTTAGGGAGTGACCTTTGAGGCTTTGCGGCCACTCCCTAAACTGCAAACCCCAGGATTCCACAGAATGTTGAAAGTGGAATAATAGCGCTATAACAGGCTAGTGCGGAAATGGCCTGTGTCTGCTTCACTTTTTTTCAGAGCTATATGAGATCTCCCTTTCTCACTCTGTGTGTGTGTATGTGTTTTAACAATTCTATATTTGAGTTAGAGTTAGAATAGTTTTTTGTTTCTTGCTGGCCCACATTTTACAACTTGTCATGGTATGTATCATGAAACATTGTTGGTTTTAATGGTTGGTTTCAGTAGGAATGCTTAGATGAACATTTAGCTTGTATAAGAGAAGTCTTGAAGGATATGACAGCACTTTCCAAATGCCCCAAAGGCTGTCACATTGAAGAAAGCAAAGACTTGCTCTCTGCCACTTCAGAGGACAAGAATAGATAGAGCTTGGAAAAGTTACTTCTTTGGACTAACCATTTCCAGACTGCCCCAGCTAGCATAGCCACTGGCTGTCTGTGAAGGGTGAAAGTGATAATCCAAGAAGTGACTTTTCTAAGATTGGGTTTAAATTTTCTGAGCTTAAGTTACTAGAGGGTAAATTTCAGTTAAACATTGCTAGATGTCTCCTGATGCTAAGAGCAGTTTGCTTAAGGGTTGTGTTGGGATCTGCATTGGAGGCCTTCAGTTAGAAGATCATCAGCCATCTGTTTGAGGTGCTCTGACTTCAGACTTCTTGCACTGAGCAAGGGGTTGAAACCCTCTCCCCAGCTCCTTGATTGTATGTACTCACTGTATGTTCAATCCCCAGCCTTCAGAAGATGTCCAACTCTGACCTGGACTAATGATAATATTAACTTGGTCTTTGAGAATGCAGCAATTGCTCGCCAAATATCAGACCTTAGAGAAATGGTGACTGGGGGAATCTGGGTGTTTGGCATATGTTGGACAAGATCCTAAGTTGGCCAATATAGTGAAAGAGTTCCACAGCAGAACTCTGTTATGGCTCCCAACTCACCACTCTCAGGACTCATGGTTTGGCTATAACCCCCTGAATAGCCATTCTGTGGGTGCTGGAAAGTGTGAAGAGGATAGGAGAAATGCCTTGCCACATCCCACAACTGAACACAGATGAGTTACTTCTGCTGAGGTCCACCAGTGTCTCAATAGATGACCTAATGGCAATGGGGCATATCCAGATGCTTTTCCAATCCCCCATGCTCTCTCCCAGCCACAGAATGGCTACTCAGGTAGGCTACTGCAACAGAACCATGAGTCCTGGGGAGCCGTGTTTGTTGTGGAGGGAAGAATCGTAGAATCATAGAGTTGAAAGAGACCACAAGGTTCATCCAGTCCAACCCCCTGCTATACAGGAACACACATCCCAACAGATGGCCATCCAGCCTCTGCTTAAAAAGAAGGAGACTCCATCACATTCCGAGGCAGCATATTCCACTGCCAGACAGCTCTGACTGTCAGGAAGTTCTTTCTGAGGTTCAGTGGAATCTCCTTTCCTGCAGCTTGAATCCATTGCTCCTTGTCTTAGTCTCTGAAGCAGCAGAAGAGAAGAAGAGAATATAAAAGCAAAAATTTGAATTATGTTTGCTTATGTCACTAAGAGAGTGCCAGGCATTATAAAATATAATGCAAACTTCACTACCCATGTACATTATGAAACAGAGGCACAGGATTTGCCTTGTGTCTGCAAGCTATAAAGAACTCTATAGATCCATTCATCTGCAATGATGGCACATATTCATTAGCTATCTGCTCCCCTCCCCCTCTTCTTGTTTTATTTTTTTAAAAAGTCATAGAACAAGAAAAATAATAATACAGAAAAATAAGGATGGGTTCATGCTTAATACTGATGGTTTAGATGGATATGCTTTCTTTCTCAAGGCTATTTTGGCTCCTGAACAAGTTAAGAATCCCATTCAAAAGATTATTGAATTCAGAATAGATGAAATTTGCAAACAAAATCCTGATTCAGCTTTCCAAAGCAATACTGAACATATTTCAAACACAAATGTGGCTGCTATCCATTTATTTTAACTTGCTCTTCTTTTACAATAGCAAATAAGCCCCTTGACTCTTTCAAGTTGCCAGAGGGAAAAAGACATCATTTGCATGTGATAAAAGGAACCCAAGTAATGGGGTTTTAAATTACCAAATAAAAGAAGACACTCCTATATAGATGGTCCACTCACTGGATCGGATGAGGGAACATTATAGCATTTAAAATCTATTATAGCAGGCTGTGTAAAAAAAATGTACTAAATGGCCACCATCTAAATTAACTGGCTCAAATAAAATAGTTCTGGAGACCTTGAAAAGAAATAACACATAGGAGAGAAAGGATAAGTAGCAAGTGCTGCTTGCTACCAATTGGTAAATAGTTAATCAGAGCTGGTTCTACCATTAGGCAGAGTGGGGCAATGTCCTAGTCAGAAAGCAGATACCGAATGTCCTCACAAAGCAACAAATTTCTTATATTAATTAATTAATTAATTAATTAATTATTGTATAGTTACTGCCAGGGATGGGAAGAGGTACATCTGGAATTTTCTCTTTCATGCAACAAAATAATTTGATTGACCTTTAGTGGTATGTGTGTTGGTCCGAGTTGGTATTTAATTCATTTTCATGCAGTTTTCATTTAGTAAATTTATCCACACTTCCCATCACAAAAAAGTAGTCTCAAAGTGACTTGTAGAGAAAATAAAACCAAAAAGAAATATTGTTTTGAGTCTCAG
This sequence comes from Ctenosaura bakeri, assembly GCA_948474755.1. Lineage (NCBI taxonomy): Eukaryota > Metazoa > Chordata > Lepidosauria > Squamata > Iguanidae > Ctenosaura > Ctenosaura bakeri. The sequence continues at coordinate 1,022,412 of CAOLHI010000028.1, read as the reverse complement.
CAGGATGCAGCCAACTAAATTTAGGCCAAAGAAAATAAATTTGTTGTTTGTGTAGTTAGGAAAGAAAGGACAGGCGCTGTCCCAGATTGTGGTAACGTATCACCATATAATTTTAAATAAACCAATGACCCAATTGCATGTCACAAAAACAAACAGCATGGCAAGTATTGTTCTTTTTAAACAAAACTTTAGAAACAACCATGAAATACGGTAGGAAGATCAGGGTCAGGTTATTGTAATATCTCTTCAAGTCATTTCTGATTTGGGGCAAAAGGTGAACTTGTCACAGGGGTTTGTCCAGAGGAGAGTTGCCTTTGCTTTCCTCTGAGGCCAAGAGACTGTGATTTGAAATAAAGTATTTTTTAGTCTTTTACTCCAGTCCTGTGTACCTACTTGAACTATTATTTGAACTGAGAGGGACATTTTCATGAGTGTCAGCAGTGGGTTTACTCTCAATCTAGTTATAAATCTGTGTGAGTTTATGCATGTGCACATGCATGCATGCATAAGTTCACAACGCTTCCACTGGTCCGACAGCATGGAAGTAAAACAAGGATGGGGATGCTGTAGACCTCCAATTGTTTTGGCCAATCACTTCCATCAGTATTACCAAGCATGATCTACAGATTGGACTATGAGAATTACAGGCCATCAGTCAATCAATCAATCAATCAATCAATCAATCAATCAATCTCTCATAGACCTTGGAGGGAAAAAAACCCTTTCTACCTTTATTCTAAACTTGGTAACACCTACCCAATGCCATAGTACATAAGACTAGTGGTGGCTTCCATTCCAATATAGATTCAGCACCTTGGATGCCACTTTTAACGTTCAGACTGAAGTCCAGGGTAGGTTCACCTCCCCACTGTCATGGAAGACACAGCTGCCACTGTCGGGAGTTGTGTGTTTCATTGCAGGCAGAAGTAGGGAACCACTGGAAGTCTAAAGTACCCTTCAGCTTCTTTGAACTACAACTCCCACAGTACCTTTGCTTCTGCTGACTCAGGCTTCTGAGAATGGTGCAAAACATTTGGAGGGCCAAAGGTTCCCCAGGCTTGATGTAAATTATAGTTTGGTCCTTACTTAAGGTTAATCTCATGGAGCTCAGCAGTGATTGTGAGTCTTGGTGAGAAAAGTATTTATGGGTTTAGAGATCTCAGAGGTGAAAAGGAGATTTGCATGGACTAATCTCTCCCCACCAAAAGAAAAAAAAAACTTGCATCTTTTTATTTGTGAATCCTGACCCTAAGGAAACTTGCAAAAGGACAAGCTATGAAGGTTACATGGTATATTTTTCCTTCCAATGCCAAAAGACTGGGAAATGAGTTATGTAGCAAAGACTGGGGAATGGCAGTTTTAACTTACACGAGGCTGTGCGTGGCCAACTAATGACTATGGCTATGGTCAAAACTTCTATTGAATTGGTTAGACTCATGGAACTTTCCCAGCACATGCTCTTTGCAGTAGTGAATTGGCAGCCCTGGCAAACTATATTAGGATGTACAAGCTCTTGGCTCAGGGCACCCATTCTGTTCAGATTCTAGTACCTCAGGATGGGGGGCAGAAATGCATTTCTTTCTCTGGATACAGTTGGATCCTTGATTTATCAACACAGCCTGTTAATCTTTTCTGGTGCAGCTGGCAGAAGCAATTCCACTTCAGAGGCCTGCCACTGGCTGCCCTCCATTGAATATTTTGACTCCAAATGCAACCTAATATCTTCCTATTTTGCCAAGCTTTCAGCTCCCTTTGGGCCATTTTGGGCACAAGTGAGACCTTCCCCCCAATAGAAAGTGTCATCTTCTGTGTTCCCTTTTTGGGGGGGGGGAAAGGGATGTCTTGGACCTAAATAGCCTCTGTGTGTGTGTGTGTGTGTGTGCGAGCACATGCATGCACACATACACGTAAACATTGTAAAATTGCCCCCATATCTTAAGTTGTGTTTGGGGGCATTTGGAATAAACTCCTCAGTCCTATAGGATGAATATGGTCCATCAGCTGCATTTCCCCTTACCCTGGTTTAGGGCCATGATCAGCCATCAGAATTTCTGAGGGGAGCATTTTTGAGAGCAGAAGATAAGCCAAGTTGCCTCCCCAACTTGTCAATCTGACCCAGACCCAACCCCACAGTACAGCATCTCCAGTTCTTTTACCAGATTTCCCCTCTTACTTCAAGAAGATAAATGGACATGAAACCGATATTTTAAAAGGGAGTACCCTCAAACTAGTGGCAGAGCATTTTAACTTTCCTACATGTGCAACCATGGACATTCAAGTAGCTGTTCTAGAATGGAAAAAAAAATAAAAAGGAAAAAAATACTGGGATATAGCATAAATTGTAATACACTTGCATATATCACAAATTCCAATCCATCAGTAAAGGTATTATGACAAACTCTGGGGAGGGGTGTAGTTAGGAGACCTTCCCTAGCAACAGAGGGGATTTTAATTTGATTGGTTCATTTGTTATCACAGTTATGATATGTCTGGTGAGAGCACAAGATATTCTTTTGGTATTAAATAATTTGGCCTTGCTGGACCTCTCTTTGCCATCTCACTCCACGTGTTTGCAAGAGGTCCCCTGGACGAGCACGTATGAGTGTGGCCGTTAATGACTGTACATTCCAAAACCCCATTCAGGCTAGCAACTTAAGCCTCTCCGTTGCTTTAGGGAAAAACCTCCCTGCAAACCAGCTCTGCTCGGCTCGGAGTTACACAAAGCCTCACAGCCAAGAACCAAGCCATTCCTTTATGTTGGGCCACGCTATTGTCATCAAGAGCAAAAACAAACATGCTAAACTTGACCTTTTCCAAATCCTTTGTCCAGCTCCAAACTCCCTTTGTTCTCACCGAGCATAACATAGCCTGTAGGTAAACTCCACCCTATAAAAGGTCCCCTTTCCCAAGTCCTCCTCAGAGTACTTTAGATCACCCTGGACTTCCATCTAGCCTTGCTACCGGTCTGTCTAAGGAGCCCCCCTCAGCCGGCCACGTTGAACTTTCTTCCTCGGAACCCCATCTTTTTCTCCAAGACTACGAGACCAGGTGTCGTATTGCCTTTCCCTAAAAGCTCCATTTCTGTTTCCAAGTTAGCTAGTGTGTGTTTATTTTTCAATAAAACTGTTATTTTTGTTACTTTCAAACTTGCTTGCCTGCTCTCTGACCTGAAGCCGTAGACATTGGGTTAAAAGATCCTTGCTAAAGTTACCCTGCCTCTCGTTTAGCCAAGAGAGTGCTCGAGTTATTCCCCCAAGTTGTGTTTTTATTTGGTTATTTGCACGCCCCTCCCGGGACCCCCAACATACAGGGTAACACATTGACTAAAGAACCCCGATTAGTCAGAGGGAGGGGTTAGGTGGGTGAGTCAGCAGAACAGAAAAATAACAGAAACAGGGTTTAAAAAAGAGTTCCTTCTGTGAGTTTGAAAGGAGAAAGAGTTCTTTCAGAGAGAGAGAGAAAGAGAGAGAGTTGGGGAAGTGCTTGTCTGTTAAGAGCTGGAAGTGCTTTTCTGTTTGATAACGTTTAATTGCCAAATACCTTTCCATTGTTAGTTTGTTTAATAAAGATTTTATTCTATTTTTTTAAGAGCAGCCTCCACACAGTGTTTCTTTAATTTGAGCTCAGTTACACACGCTACCACAATTGACACTTTCATTTGAGGTAAACCTGAAAACGCTTTGCCCTATATCCACAAGGATTGTGGGCTTAGGGAAAGCAGAAGGGTGATCGAGTATGGAGAGGGAGCCAGGGGCTGGTAATCATATAAAAGGGTGCTGCTTCTCCAGGGAGGGAGAAGAAAAGCAGGCTTGGTCGGTCACAGCTCTGGCTCGCCCAGATCTCCACATTTTGACAATTATGATCAGAGATAATGATTGCTTGGCACAGTACACATATTAATATACAGGTTCACGTTATAACTGCACATGTAACAGAAGAATTCTCTTCAGAAAAGTTTCTTACTTTCAGCCAACTGGCTCAGAAGCAGCTGGCCTATTAGTCCTGAGGTGTCAAAGCAGATTGTATTGGTTTGATGCTTCAGGACTAACAGGCCAGCTGCTTAACAGACTGTGTCTTCTTACACAGCTCTTTGAAGGTTTGTGGTCAGTGTCACGTCTTGCGTCTTTCTGTATTCAGAACTAACATCTGAGACAGAATGTAGGCCTGTGACTTAACATTTAACTTTACTTCTCCTGTATGATTTTAACATCTTTTCCTGATGAAGAATCGAGTAAAACTTTGAAAGCTTTTATGATATATTCTGTGCATTTTAGTTGGCCCAATAAATGTGTAACTTCTGTATGGACTTTGGATTTTGCTGTATCCTATTACATTCAGATCTTACCCTGACAGATATGTAACTGTTTAAATCCCTGTGTTTTTTGCACTCCACCAGTGAATCTGAGGAAATGGATTAAGATCCACAAAAGCTCATGCTAAAATAAATCAGTCTTAAAAGATGCTGGTGCACTTTTTTCTCCCTCCCCCCCCTTTTTAACTGTCAAAGGTATTCATTTCTTTGGGCAAGTGGAAGAAGGAAAACTTGTACTGGCAACTATTGAAGCAGACAGCAATTTTCAAAAGGCTACTGAAAATTGATTGGTCCCTAGCTGGTCTTTACCTAAGTCGAATGGATCTTGCAGATTTCAGCTCACAGGCAGCTATTTGGTGCTGGCTAGATGCATAAAGACACCTACCTATGTCTTCCCAAAAGATATCAGTACATAACATAATACACCTCATCTGGAATACTGTGTCCAGTTCTGGTCACCTCATTTCAAGAAAGATATTGACAAGCTGGAGCGTGTCCAGAGGAGGGCAATCAAAATGGTGAAAGGTCTGGAAGCCATGCCTGATGAGGAGCGGTTTAGGGAGCTGGGTATGTTTAGTCTGCAGAAAAGAAGGTTAAGAGGGGACATGATAGCCATGTTTAAATATCTGAACGGATGTCATGCCAAGGAGGGAGCAGGTTTGTTTTCTGCTGCTCCAGAGACTAGGGCCCTTTTTGCATGGCATTTCTGATGCGAAAGGGCCCCTTGAGCATTGCGCACATGTGTGGAGCGGTCCACATGACACACTCACATTTGCTCGACACTCAAGGGCCTGACATGGACTGCGCATGCATTTTTCATTTTTGGCTTGAAGCCAAAAATGCTGTGCAGTCATGCATTGCTCTGGGGCCCCACGTGCACTTACCTGGCGTGCGGAGCCTTGGGAGCTGGGCTGATCATGCTTCCTGTCTCAGTGCAGCCGGGGAGGTCACAGGCTGCATTGCGAAAGGAAGAGGCGGGGCTCTTGTGTGAGCAGGAAGCTTGTGCGGAGTCAAAGAAGCAGACTTTCAAGGCTGCTCGCGTAGGCCCTGCATCCCAGCACCGTGAAAAGGTAAGGTGTGAAAAGGGTGTAGGACAAGGAGCAATGGATTCAAACTGCAGGAAAAGAGATGCCACTTAAATCTCAGGAAGAACTTCCTGATGGTCAGAGCTGTTCAGCAGTGGAATATGCTGCTTCAGTGTGTGATGGAGTCTCCTTCTTTGGAGGTTTTTAAGCAGAGGCTGGATGGCCATATGTCGGGAGTGCTTTGATGTGGGTTACTACATGGCAGGTGGTTGGACTGGATGGCCTTGTGGTCTCTTCCAACTCTATGATTCTATGACATGAAAAATAGGTGATTTGCATCATGCAATAAGAGCAGATAGGAAAAATACTGTCTTTATTTTACAACTAAAGCCAAGCAGCAAAATAATTCTGGTAAATGTTACCAAAACACAGGAAAATAAAGACTATGGCCTAAGTTAGGGGTGGGAATTGTGTATCTCTCCAAATGTTCTTGAACTACACATCCCAGTTTTCATCACCATTTACTACGCTGGCTAGGGCTGCTGCAAGTTGTAGTCTAGCAATATCTGAAGGGCTGCACAGCTGCCACCCCTGTCCTACAATCAATTATTAATCCTAACTAGACTAGACCCACTGAAGCAATGGAATTTACCAAACTCCCATTGATTCAGTGGGCATTCTCTGTTTAGGACTAATGGTTGGATTGAAGCGCTAGATGTAAGAGCTGACTTTAAAATCAGATTTCTCATATGTTCCCCCTGATGCTGGAGTTTTAAATGTCAACTTTGTTTCTCAGCAACTGTAAAGTAAAACAGGAAGATGCAAAGCATCTCTTCTCGACTTAGTTCTACTTGTTCCTTTCTGAAGGATCATCTTAATTAGTTCTGTATTATTTCACAATTAGACAAGAACAGTTCTGGGTTAAGCTTTCATTTTCAAAGTTTATTTTAATTGGAAGGACTTTCTACATGCTAGGTTATCTTCAAGAAGAATCACTTGCCTTCATAGTATTCATGGGAAGCTGGTTAAAAGGAATACTCATGCTTTATTTCCAGAGGTGGCAGAAATTACTTTGAGACTACAAGTCCCAGAAGTCCCCAGTCACCAATGGCAATTGGTGGCTGGGGCATTTTGGGAATTACAGTCCAAAAAGTAGCTGTTCCAGCCTTTACTTATTACTCCCTTCACCTTTCTGTTTCATAGTCCTGGTTTTCTTTTCATGGAACCATTCCCAAAGGTACATTATCAGCTTTTCCTTGTTACCAACAAACCAGAGGAAACACACCATGGCATTATAGAGCTAATGTTTTAGCTCACAGAAAGTCCAGGTTTGGTGGGTCTTCATCTTGTTTGGAGCACCCAGAAAATGAGCCCAAAGCTACCTAAGCCAACAATACACAATTTATCACTGCCTGGGGTAGAAAGCAAAGTGCCTCCCACCACCTGAGGTGATCACATCATTAAGACTAATAGGAACAGTGGCTCTGCTATGCATTAGGCTCATCAAGACTAATAAGCAGTGGTTTTGCTATGCATTAGGAAAACCATGGCAGTAGTCCCATCCAGGGTTACACAATTGTAAACTTCAATGAATTCCATGCTGTTCTCTTGTACCTCTTTAGTTTCAGCCAGTGTTAAACACACTGAACTTTAATGAGAGATCTTCAGACAACTGAAGGGGAACATTTAGCTTTTAATTAGAAATGTTGGGGGGAAAGCTTAACCTTTACTATTTCTCTTCAAAGAAAAGGAAAGCTACGTCCTTTCTATGCCTGGTTATAGCTTCCTCTGAAATCCTCCACAAAGATTGTCACATGGTCCAAAGGCCACATTGGCTGGGCGATTTCTGCAGTTTCTAGTCCAATGATTTAACTCCAAGCACAGCCTCAATTTCTTATTCTTTGTTACTCCAAAGGAAAGTAATCTTGTGAATCCTGATACCTGAGTGAAATGAAAGTCAAAATGACAAGGGACTTTGTGGCTGCAAATGAATAGAACTTTTATTTCCTTCTTTAACTGTCTTTGTTCCTAGTTACTTCTCTGCTTTCTTTTTGGAGTGGGAAAGAAGGAATTTTCTGTCTGCATAGACCCTCTCTTTATAACATTCCAAAGTAGCAAGATGCAAACCTGTCATTCTAACGACATCATTTTTCTTCCCACATGATTTTTTTTAAAAGCTATCTTTGCCCAGTGAAGATGTAGTGGGCTTTACAAGTTTACACCATTATTTTTATGCTTTCTGATTAGCCAGTTCACCAAGGTGTGCTTCCATTGAAGTATAGATGATGATATTGGCTGGAACCTTCTTGGTATCATATGCCAGCATAACTCTCAGTGATGCTAGTTTATGAATTTAAATAGACATTGCAGAAGGAGATATCCAATACCTCCTTGCACAACACTCTTCTTTTCCATGCAGCTGCAGTTTGATGATGTTGGGGCTCATCCCAACAACAAATAAGTGACTGAGTGGTGACGCATGCAGGCACCATCTACCTGCAGTTGGGCAACCAATTGAAAAGGACAGCGTTTGACCTTCCAGAACTCCAGCACAATACACACATGGCACTGGAAGCCTGCCAAGATGAGAGGTTTTGCTTTTTCCCAGCTGCCATACTGTGGTACCTGGGTGCCTCCCTTGACCATTAATTGGCTGTGGAAATGTACCACCAAGGTGTGTGGTCCAGCCAGAGGAAAGGGAACCTAAAATAGTAATAGAGTAATAATGCAACTTTGTACAGTGCTGCATTATTGATGTGACTCAAATTTAATCTCAATGTACCAGGAGAACCAGCACCATATCTTAATTTCATATTGCCTTCTTGCATGTCAGACCTTTGCAAGGCTGGCCCTACTAAAAGGAAAAGTGAAAGAATTTAGAGATGGGACAGATCCAGAATTTTCCAGATCCGAATCTGGATCCAAATTCCTGGAAGTTTCTGGGAATCCATGAATCTCACGAATCTCGAATTTTTGAATCCTTTTTTAAAAAGGGTTTAAAAAGCAAGGGAAAGAAGGATAATCTTGGGCAAGACACGCTCTCTCAGTCTTAGCAAAAGCCTAGGCAAAGACAAACCTCCCTCCGAAGAAATGTGGCCAGGACAATTGTCATAGTTTTGCCTCAGGATCTTCCCAGACTGAAAATGTCATGAAGGGCATTTGTACACAGGCAGGAAAATGTAGATTAATCCCACATTTTCCTGCCTGTGTAAACAGGACCACTACAGTACAGAGATAATCCAGGTCAAAACTGGCTTTTCTTTGCATAGCTTCTTCTGGCATCCTGGAGTTTATAGTTTGATGATGCACCAGCACACTTTGCCAGAGAAGGCTGTGACCCCTTGTAAAACTACAAACCCAAGAATTGTGTCTGAAAGAGCTTTGCAAGTGAGCTATGCAAAGGAATGTTTCAGCTGTCCTTGACATCTCAAGCCTGTAGCTTCTAGTCAAGTGCTGAACTTCAATATGAAATGTTCAATTCAAATATCTTAGAATACATCCCTAGACGTAATTTGTGAAATTGTTAGCAAAGGCCATTATTACTCCAAGGGAAAATTCCCATAGTTGCCATCTCCCTTTGTGTATCTAGTCTTTCAAGTTTTCAGGCGTCCTGGTCTCCCAGGTTTTCAGGTGTCCCGATCTCCAACAAACTATTTGGGTGGTGGATTCAAAAGGTTCGGTTTCCCTATTTTGGAACAGGGATTTGGATTGCTGAATCTTGAATCCCTGCCAGGGATTTGAGGATTCGGTTGGCCCATCCCTAAAAGAATTGCTCCAGGCAACAGATGCTAGGGGTAGGCAGTAAGATATTGAGGAGAAAGCTGCATGCCATGGGCGTGCCTTCTGCCCCCATGCGTTCCTGCTGCATTCACTACAACAGAAGACTAGTAAGGTTACCAGAGTGAAAACTGGAGAGGGTGCCTGTATCCTTAATAGTTATGAAGACAAGGGAATTTCAACATGTCTTGTTTGCCGCACAACTAGGTAACAAGCAATACCTTACTGAAATTTCCTTTTCTACACAGTCATTAACAATTACAGAAGCCCTCCATAGTTTTCACTCTAGCAACCGGGAAGACATTGATCCATTACAGGTTCCAGCCCAGTAGGAATGTAAAGAATTATTTAAAAAATAATAATACTTTTCCTTGACAAATGTTAAGTTCTTTCATTGGTCTCTTTCTCACTACCCCACTGTAGTACTCTCCTATAATTCTAACTGCCATAGCACATTCTACAAAATCCTGAGATTTGTCACTTAATGAGGTCTCATGAATTCTATAGATAAGAATAGAATAAGGCCCTTTCTGCAGCTTGCCTGATCGTGGAGACATCTGCTGTGGGTCCCAGCATCAGCTCTGTTGGGAGGGGAGTACAACAGGAGTGCTCCCCTCTGCACCAGCTGCCCTAGTATTCCAGGAAGTGCAATGGCCATGCCTTTTCCTGCTGCAGCACAACCAGGGAGTTTCCCAGGCTGTGCTGAGGCAGGAAGCATAGCCATTGTGCTTCCAGGGCCTCCACAAACAAGGTAAATCTACAATGGTGGTGCCATCAATGGTCATTGATGGGGAAAACCTATCAATGATTTGTGGCATTATCGCACTGTCTGGGGATGGGAGAAGGATGGGACCACAATGACGTCATACATAAGCATTGTTGCAGCCCTATTCTTCTCCTGTCCCTATGGCAGATTGGGAGGGTGGAGCAGAAAGAGCCTAAGATGGAGTCTGGAGTCTGCACAGAGTCTAACAAACCTGTACAAATGCAATGATTTGATTTCTGCGGCTAGTACTGCACTCTTCGGCCATTTCCGCACGAGATTGTTATAGCACGATGATTCCACTTTCAACCTCCTATGGAATCTTGGGGTTTGCAGTTTTGGGAGGGGCCAGCCAGCCCCTCCCTCAACTGCAAACTCCAGGATTCCATAGGAGGTTGAAAGTGGAATCATCGTGCTATAACAGACTTGTGCGGAAATGGCCTTGGTGTCATGTTTGCAGTAGGGCATGAGAGATACACATTAAAAGATGAGTTTCTGGCAAACATATAAACTTGCATAGGACTGTGCAACCTGGTTTTCTGTGTTCTTCTCTGATAAACTTCAGGGGAGGGGGTTGGTTGTTGTTGAGAATTAAAAAAAAAACCTTGTCACCTCAACTTGAGCAGAGAATAATTGATTGATGTTGAGAATAAGGGGAACAAGCATTTACATTATATGTACAGTCCAATTGGCTTCTGTACATTGACTGGAAGAGGATATGTCCTCTATTTCTTTGCCTGAGGCAGCAAAGTGTCCTGGGACAACTGTGGGGTTGAGAACTTGTTCAGGAAGGCAGTGTTCAGGTTCCCAACTTACACACCAAATACAACCCCTTTTTCTTCATTTTCAAGCTAAAGAACATCCCAGAAAATGTGCAATATGATTCTACTTTTCAGGCTCCTCCATAAACTGCAAACCCCAGGATTCCATGGGATGTTGAAAGTGGAACAATAGCACTATAACAATCTAGTGTGGAAATGGCCACCGTCACTTTCCACCAGCTAAGATCAAAACACTTAAGTCAAACTGTCTGAAATGAGAGAGGATGAAAGCCCCAGTACGTTGGTAGGATTACTCACATCTCTTCTTCATTTCTACAGCTTCCTTGCTAATTTAATCATGAGCAATATGGTGCCCAGATGAAATAAGCTCTTGAAATGGTTATGAGAACTGGTACAGAGACCAGGGTCATATTCAGAGTTCAAATGGTGACATTATTTTCAAGTCAAAGATCCTCAAACAAATTGAGTTGGGGGGTAAGCATTCAAATATGCCTCTTAAGGATGTTGGTGTACAGAGGTGAGACCACTTAACCTGATTGACCATTTCCTTTTGTAGCTATTAGCCCTGGCCAGGAGTTGGCCTCTTTTTACGGTTTGCAAAACTTGCCTACAGCCAAGCAAAAGAGACATAATCTACATTCCAGTGTAAGCATTTAGATCTTTTCTTCCTTGCATCACCTCAGGGCATTTCCCCTCTGCCTTCCCATTAATTTATATATTTTGAGTCCTCTGGTGAGATAAACCCAAAGGCTAGAATTTTCCATCACTTCTGAGCTAGCAGTGATGCTTTCAATTAGAAACAGAGTGATTCCCAGGCTTGTGTCATGAGTTTGCTTTTAACCTTAATTTTCAAAGAGGCCATTCCTGAAATGTGTTTCGCTCTTTCATTGCAATTGAGCATTTGTGCAATGGATCCTTCGTGGCTGACTATTGATTAAATAATTCTTTCTGCAGGCTTGCTAACTAAATCAAGGTCAGGTCTCCACAGCTGAAATACCCATGATCTGAACTTCTTCATTTTGTCTCTTCCTTTTCTAGGAATATATGAGCAGCCACTGAAAAAGATGCAGTGCACTAAATAAATAAGGAATCCACTTTTGGAAAAAAGCTAAAACAAATGTATTATTAATTCCCCAACAAAAAAAGGTGGGGCCCTAAAGAGACGCATACAGAGGACTCTCCATATCTACAGGAATTTTGTCCCACCCCCAAGAATGGGAAAAAATGTGAATGTTCATGTCCCACATAAGTAAATGGCAGTGAAGTGTACATGGACACTTCAGCAGGTCTGTGCATGTGTCACCACCATTTTAGGTATAGGGCATGGCACAGTGATGTAGACTCTAGTCAACAGACTCGGATTCAAGTCAGACTTAAGTCAGTTCAGTGACTCAACTCTGACTTGACTCGGCAAAAATTACATACTGACTCTATTCGATTTGAGACTTGCATAATTTTAGTGACTGACTTGCTGCGCTTGGTTCAGTAACATAACACATTCGTCCAGAAATCTTTCAACTTACTGGTCACTTGACAATCTGTCTCAAACCCAAAGTTTGGACACATTCTCAGAGGGAAGAGCAAATAGGTTAGGCAATGGGCTTGAGGTGGGATTGAAGTCTGCTCAGCAGCCTGTCCCTGCTACATATAGGAGGAGCTTTCTAAAGCTTTTCCTAAAAGCAGAAGGCAAGACTCATGCCCAGAGTGCAGGGCACATATCTCAGAGGGGAACAGGAAATATTGTTACCCTGATTTCTGGGGGTCCCGGGAGGGACACCTAAATAACCAAACAACAACACGACTTTAGGGAAAATTAGCTGGAGCACTCACTAAAGCTAGCAAGAGGCAGGGTAACTTAGCAGGATCTTGCAACCCAGCATCTATGGGGTCAGGTCAGTCAAGCAGCCAGACGGGTTAAAATAATACAAATGATGTTTATTAAGTACAGACAAATATTAAAGACACCACAGTCACACAGATAACTAAGGAAAGAGATTGACTTGGAATAGGGATTTTTAGAGGGAAATGGGTGATACGACACCTGTCTCGTAGTCCTGGACCTTGAGAGCGAAGTTGGGGTGTGATGAAGAAGCTCAGCATGATTGGCTGAGGGGAGCTCACCAAGCAGAGTGGCGGCAAGGCTGGATGGAACTCAGGAGTGATCCGAGGAATCAGGGGTTTTTATAGGGTGAATTGTGACTGCAGGCCATGCCTTACTCGGTGAGAACAATGTGTTTTAGGAGCGGGACAAAGCTTTGGAAAGGTCAGAATTTAACATGATTGACTCAGAGCCAAATTAACAATAGTGTAGCCAGTATGTAAATGAGGGGTGCTTAGTACAGCTTTGTCAGATTGTCTGCTCGGGGCAGGGAACCTTTGTTAGTATCGTGCATATGCAATAAGGTGTTTGCCAGAGAGGTCCCTGAAGTGACAAACCGGCTGTATCTGGCCTGCCTGGGTGGAGAATGGAATGTTCAGCAATTATCGGCCGTGACTGTTTGCGTGCTTGTCTGGTGGCCTCACAAACATGTGGAGCGGGATGGCAAAGGAAAGCCGAATTGTTTGATGTCAAAGTGATATCGAGTGCTATCTCCGGGTAGGCCTAGACCGCAGTAACAATGTGTTAGGCAGTGGTCTCGAGGAGGAAGGATCCTTCCTTCTAAAGTTCTTGAAGTTTCAATAATGGGCAATAAGAAGGATCCTATTCCCCACTTCCAAAGCTGCAGATGGCAAAATCACAAAAGTAGAAGACCAATTCCACTTAAATTGTTAAAATTGACTTTCGACTCCATCCAGAAATTCTTAGAATACAGGTTGGGATATAAAGTTAGTTCCCAGACTTGAGACTTGACTTGAAAGTATCTTGCAAGGACTTGAGACTCGAAGGTAGGGACCTGAGACTTGACTTAAGACTTGGAGTAAAAGACTTAAATACATCACTCGCATGGCACTCCATGATCACTGGAGGTTGCTTATATGGAGGGTCCACTGTATATTCCACATTAGAAAACCCCTTTCTTCTCAGTTTGTAGCCATATACAGTGAGTGGGTTAAAACTAGAAGGATGTAGACCTGTTTACAGAGGGACAGACAATCCAAAATGAAATGAGAGACAGTAGTAGAAGATGAAACTTCCAGGTTGGAAGGCACTCCACAAACTAGTGGGGAAGAGTAGTGGGCAAGGATTATCCATGCTATTGTATTCCTGACTTCTATGTATGGTTGTGAAAGTTGTCTGATGAAAAAACTGAAATGTGGTGTTGGGGGAGAGTTCTGGATACCGTGAATTGCCAAAAAGACAAATAAATGTGTATTAAAACAAATCAGTCCTAGACTCTCCCTAGAAACCAAGATAGCTGTCATGTTTTGGACATATCATGAGAAGACATGACTCACTAGAAAAAACAATAATACTGGGTAAGGTAGAAGGTAGTAAGAAAAGAGAAAGACTACATTACAGGTGGATAGACTCAATCACACTCAACCATAGCTCAGAATCTGTAACACCTGAATAGGATTGCTGATGATAGGGTTACTTGCAGATCTCTCATTCATAGGGTTGCCATAAGTCAAAGGTGACTTGCTAGCAGTTAACAACTGCTTTAGCTTTCTGAGGCCTTGGCTTCTCCTTGGTCAGCAATATTTGAGCAGAGGCTGGATGAACATATATCAGAGATACTTCAGTAGTGTGATTCCTGCATTCCAGCACTAGACAAGGGGCTGGACTTGTTGACCCGCACTTCTGTCACTCTTTACAGAGCCAATTGTTTACTGATAGGAAGATTTAACATTTATATTGAGGTTTTGCTAACTGTACAATATATACATATTATCTCAGTAATCCTATCCACAAATCTGTCAAGTAGGGGTGGGTAACTTGCAGCTGCATAATATAATTTAGATCAAAGACAAATATATTTAATTGTGGATAGCTATCATTACTTCATGGTAAATATTTCCCTCACAGATAAATCTTCAACTAAACTTTTTACTATAGCTTCATTAAAATTTGGTAAAGGCACTAGAAGACAACCAGATGCAATGCATCAGAGGGTAGAGTTTGATGAGTTCTATGTCAGTTGGCTGATGAATCTGCTCTTGATTTTAGTGCAAACTTTGCAGGTTCATCCCCCAAGATGCCTGGGTGCTTGTTTTGGAATTCAGCATCTTACCAAGCTCATTTAAAGTTCAGACGAGAACCCAGAGTGGATTCACCACTTCACTGACATGGAATCCACCAGTTGCCTTGGAGCAACAGGGTCTATGTCACTCATAGCTCTGAAGGAGAGCTATGAGAAAATTTCGTGGTTCCTGAGATTTTGTGTGAATTTGATCATCTCAGCATGGCAAGAATTTTGCAATTCCCTTGGGAATGGGGACCCCAGATCTCAGAGCCATGTCTCAAGAGTCTGCCCCACTTTGCTGAATGTTCTGGAGGAAAGATCTAAAGGAGAGAGTACTGCCTTGAAAAGTGTGTATGTGCCTTTTTTGTTAGAATGGCCCACTTTGGGCAACTATGGTTGATACTTAAGGCACCATGCTTAATGACATAACCAGGGGTTGTCTCTTGCAGCATCACCAGACCCAACATGACATCACAATGATATCATCTCTACATTTCAAGATCTGGCCCTGAAATCTTAAGACTCAGGATGTTCATGACTTGGCAACCCTGCCTTAGAAATCTGGTTTTCAGTGTGACACTCAGACGCCACATACCCTCCACCATTGTTTTTTACTATCTATACTGCACATTTTAGAGAAGGGCACAAAAACACTTGCAAAAGCATACCCATTTTATCTTAGACCTTGACCAAGAGTCATGGTCTTGTAGTGGAGGGAGGGATCCTGTTTATTTATTTATTTAGAATTTTTATACCCTGTCCTTCAATCAAAAATGCTCCCAGGGTGCCTCAGAAATCATTAATTTGACACTTAGCTGTCCTTAGTTCCCTCAAAGACCAGAGCAGTGGCAGTTAAAATGTGGAGTGAGGCCCCTTCACGGCTGCTCTTCTCCACTTCAGAGGCCAGAGAAATCTGTACAACATGGACAGCTTTTATTTGAATCATCTCCTGCCGTTACTTCCAGTTGCAATCCTTGTCTCTGTTTGTTGGTGAGGTATTGACATGAGTGTTAAATCTTTTTACATGAGTGTAAAAGATGTAAAAAATTAATACATGGGGACAATCACATCAGGATTTAAATCTCCAGTTTGAAGTCGTTCTCTGTTTGAAAGATTGTCTAGTCCAAGTGTGGTTTAAACACAACCATAGGAATGAAGAATAGGCTCCTCAAAGCTGTACATCCACAGCACACAGAACTGAGATGTATCCACCCTATATGGTTGTAGCAGTTTGAGACCATTTTTAACTGTTGTGTCTCCATCCTATAGAATTCTGGGATTTGTAGTTTGGGGAGGTACTTGGAATTCTTTGTTGGAGAGTTCTAGCACTGTAGCTCAGGGAGGTAGACTAGAGGGCAGAAATCTAAGTACCTCCCCAAAATACAAATCCCAGGATTCCATCAGTTGCAGCCATAATATATTAAAGTGATATCAAGTTATTTTTGTGCAGAGTGGATATACATCAAATCACACACTGCCACTGTATTTCTGTTTAAATCACAGAAACTATTTCTACATTTTCATCCATACATATAAAGCAGCCTTTATGGAAATCTGTGTCTACTTTTATCTCCCCTTTCAGTGTGCCATTCCCTGCTTGGAGGAGGGCTAAGTGACCACCCTATATAGGCCTCTAGTCATTCATCTTTTTGTATGGGATCTTACATTCATTTTTGCTTCAGAAAGACTCTTATCTGCTCACAAACTGTGGCAAGGATAAAAATCCTATTAAACAGAATAGCCAGAGAAACATTTAAATCTTAAAAGAGCCAAAGAATAGAAAGGAAGAGAGAACTGTGGTGGTTGGAATATTCCTATTCTCATTAGTACATCAAAGCCAGAGAGGAACAAAAAGAAGTGAGCTCAATAGGAAAGTTAGACAATGTATAATTAGGAGTGACGGGCCTGAGCTGTATTCGGCTAAGGAATATAGAATTTCATTAAGCCGTTCATATCTCATGCTTCTGTTCAATTTGAACTGCACAGTCTTTATTTTGGTTGAGAGGAGGGAAGGGGAAGTTGCAATATATATGGGCACAAGCTGATAAGGTAGTAGAAAGGATACATATTTTAGGGAAAGGACTATAGCTCACCGGTAGAATACATGTGTTCTGTATGGAGGGTTCCAGGATTAATCCTTAGCATCTCCAGGGAAAGCTGTGTGAGATCTTGCACAGTTTTTTCCCCCATACAGCTCAGACCAGGAAAGGGAACTTGGTGGCCCTGGTGTGGTTCAAGGCCCCCATTGAAAGTTGCCATATACAGCATCAGATGTCCATCTCCATTTTAAGCTACCTATACTAGGTAGCACAAAGCAGAGGAGTGTCTAGGGTAAACGGTGCCTAGGGCAAGCATGGAAAGTGCGCCCCTACCTGAGAGGCTGCTTCCTCCTCCTTCTCCTCCTCCTCTGCAAAATCTTTGGCTTTCTTGTGCCCCTTGGCATTGACACCCAGGCCACATATCTTACTTGTTCCATCCTTGATACGCCTCTGGCACAAAGATCCCCTTACCTCTACAATCCAAAATATGATATTACTAAATAAACGATTTAAAAAGTCAGCCCCCAAATAGAGAAAACTCCAGGAGGTGCTACACCTTAGGTCCTGAAATAGGCTTCTTTCAATGAAGACTGGAAATATGGATAGGTATTAGCAGTGGAGGTCCCTGGATAATGGAAAATGGGCTAGTCCTGCTCCCGGACCCTCTATGGCTGCTTACTCCTAGTGTAAATAGCATGAAAGGGAGATAAACACGTAAGACTTGTATATGGCAGCTTCCTTTTTTAAAACTAGGTAATTCAATTCAGTTTCAAAAGCATTTTGAAAACAGAAGCATCTCAGCACTTTCAGATCTCTAGTGTTAAGGAACATCTGGATAATGCTAAGCAATCTGCAGGTGCAGGCCTATTAAGCCCTGGAAGTCTTAACAGGTCAGTAGATTTTGGTTACTGGGGTCCTTTCCGCACGTTACCTGCTCGCAGAGGTGGGGGGTGCCATTCTCACAAGCAGCCTCTTGCGCGAGGCACCCGCATCACTCCTCTATTCTCCCGCAGCTGGGTTGCCGGTCGCGCGGCTGTTGCGCGAATGCCCCGCCCCTTCCTTCCGCAGTGCAGCCTGGGAGCTGTAGGCTGCGCTGGGGGAGGAAGTGCGACCGGCCCGGCTCACCCAACGCACCACACAGCTTAAAGCCGAAAATAAAAAGGTGCCCATCTGCTCTGCGTCCGGCTCTTGAGCGTCATGTAAATGGGAGTGTGTCATATGGACTTCCGCTCCCATTTATGCGACGCTCAAGGGGCCTTTCTCGTAAGAGAAACTGTGTGCGAAAAGGGCTTGGGATGGAACTCAAAGGTTACATCATGCAAAAGGTACTTTCTTAAACTACAACTCCCAGAACCCCCCAGCCAGCATGGTCATTGGCTATCTAA
Organism: Ctenosaura bakeri; assembly: GCA_948474755.1. NCBI lineage: Eukaryota > Metazoa > Chordata > Lepidosauria > Squamata > Iguanidae > Ctenosaura > Ctenosaura bakeri. Next base: position 1,004,205 of record CAOLHI010000028.1, on the reverse strand, counting down.
AGGATTGTAACTCCCTATATGAGTATGGCCATGTCTTGAGATCTTCTGGGCAGGCCCTTCTCTCTGTTCCACCACCCTCACCAATACAGCTGGAGGGAACAAGGGAGAAGGTCTTAGAACTCCCTTCCTAGACAGGTTAGATGGGTTAGCATCCTTGCTATTGTTTTGTAGGCCTTTGAGAGTTGATTCCTCACAGGGAAAGAGCCTCTTCTGTGTTGTGCAGTTTCTATTTGTTGTTCTTCTTTTCAATTAAAATAATTTTTAATTCTATTGACAATTTAGTTGTTTTTTTTTAAATGTATGATGCAAACTTTTAGCTGTATCTATTTTAACCTTTGTAAGTCACCTGGAGCTCCAGACTGGAAAAAATGCAGGATACAAATAAATATAACAACAGCAATAGCTGGCATTCTGTATTACAGTTATGCACTTGTAACTTAGGGATGTGAATCCATAACTGCTCCATATTCAGTGATGTCATGTGGAGATCTGGGCCAGCCCGGGCTGTGACAGACCAGGCCTGCTTTTATTTTCCCTCCCTGGAGAAGCAGCACCCTGTTATATAATTACGACCCCCTGGCTCCCTTTCCACACTTAATCACACTCCTGCTTCCCCTAATCCCATGCCTTTGTGGATCTAGGGCAAAGCATTTTCTGGTTTATCCCAAATGAATGTGTCACTTGTGGTAGCGTGTGTAACTGAGCTCAAAATTTAAGAAACACTGTATGGAGGCTGTTCTTTAAAAAAAAAATAGAACAAAATCTTTATTAAAACAACTAACAAGGGAAAGGTATTGGGCAAATCAATATTTTCAAACATCAAAGAACGTTCGTATATTCATAGGTAAACCCTTCCCTAGGTTAACAAGCCCCTCTGGCTAGGCTGATTCTCTTTAGTCAGAGAGTCAATCAGATTAACTCCTCTCTGGTGTCAGGGCAGCCCTGCTGGCCACATCCTCCTAGGGTTTGTCACAAGTGACACTATGGAGTCACAACCATGGCCCTATTCCCTTCCAAACCCATCTTAACTGCCAGTAGCCACACTGAGCAAAGGAGATCTGTTCAGCTGCTGAATGGGGAGCAGGTATGACGTTTCCAGTCCCTTCCCATGAGTGAGCAAGGCTACAATTAGAAGGAGGACTCCTGTCACAATCCCTCATTGCAGCCTCCCTCACTGGTGGGAGATAGCTTGAAACATCATCTTCCTTGCATTTTGATTGACAGCTGAACACACCTCCTTCACTCAGTGTGGCTGTGAGAAGTTAAGGTGGGCTTGGAAAGTTGGGTCAGGACCTCATTTACTCATTTGCATCTAAATAATCAAGGTAGGATATTGGCAAATACTAACAATAATGATATAAGGATAAATGTCTTAATAGTGAAAGCATTTTTTACTGTAATCATTTATTGAGCCGTGATTCTCAGGCCACAGCATGAGAAAGGTACTTTGTTAGACTACAACTCCCAGAAACACCTAGCTGGACAAGCCAGTGGCTCACTGGCACCCAACTCAGATGGGAGTCTTCAAGAAGAGACTCAACATTCAGTATATCTGCTGGCTATGCTATAACTCTAGATGTCCTACATCAAGTCAGGATTGGCTTAGATGGCCTATACTTCCATGAGTCTGTGAAACTCATAGAACATTATGCATGCAGTTTAGAGATCAGATTTTTCTAAATGATGTTGTAGGCGTGATTTAAGTCTCCCTCAATCTGGGGGACTATTTCAAAGAACACATGAATGGATATGGTCTCACCTACCTTCTTAAAAGAAACAGGTACATTGACACATAATTGCACAGCTAGCTTTTAGAATTGGATAGCCTCACCCTTGGCATAGCAAACATCTACATCAACCACTGATTAGTCCATTATCTGGTAAGAAGCCAGAGTTTTAACTCAGAGGGAAAAAATGAAACCCAAGGGGTGACTTTTACGTATACTCAGCTATTTCAGGAGACAAATTGGACCGTTAAAATTCAGCAAGCTCTGGTCATCTGGGAATTGGGTACACAGTGCAAGGAAATGATAAAACCTCAAAGCAAAATTAGAAAGTATGATACGGGGGGGTAAGGGAGTTGGGTGGTTATTAACCAGAATTATATGATAAACTGTTACAGCTAAGACAAAAATTAAATGAAGTGCATTTTGAAAAAGAGAAGCAATTCCAAAGTCAAATACTTGGTTTCACTGAGGATATTACAGCCAGGAATCTTTTATCTCTTGAGAAGGCTATTCAGTGTTTGAATACCAATTTTGTTATTTGCATTTAGCAACCCCAGAAATATTACTTAGTTCATCTTGCTGCAAATATCAGTCCTCTGAAGAGTCACTAAGTTCAGAACTAATTGTCCCTGCAATCTAATCAATCCCTTGAATCTCTAATTTACCTCTGGCCTTTTATCTTCCAATAAGCTAAGTTAAGAATTGGTTGCAGCCTATAAACTCAGCTCCACCCCGTCTATGATTGGCTGATCTGCCCAGCAAAGAGTATTCTCAGTACTCAGAGACAAGGGACACTAGTGAAAAATGCCACATTAGCACAGCTGCTGTGAAGCAGGCTTAAGGTTCTTTTGCCTGAAGAAAAAAAATCTAGGGCAATGTTACTCAAATGCCCAGTTTTAAAAACTCTTTATTAATATATGAACAAAGACAACGACTTCACTGCGCACTATATGTATTAATACAAGAGTCTTCCCTAAAGCACATATAACAAAAGGAATCTTCTCAGAGACAATTTTGAACCCTGGGAAACTGCCTTTTGGTAAACAGAGTTATTGCTTTAATGCTTCAACACGAGCTGACCATTGTGAAGATCTGAAAGACCTGTATCACCTCACTCACCCTTTAAAAATTTAAGGCAAGGCTCACGATTTGCATCTTTCTAGATCTTATTACATTCTATCCCACTCCCATGATTGTATAAATATGCTTTATGGCTGAGGCCTTTTTTTTTTAATTATTTATTTGTATCCCGCCTCTCCATATGGATCGAGGCGGCGAACAACTTACAAATAAAATAGCATGTATTTCAAAACATTTCTATACATGCCCCTAACAAGCTGGGTACTCATTTTACCGACCTGTGAAAGGATGGAAGGCTGAGTCAACCTTGGAGCCAGGCAGGATCGAACTCACAACCTTGTGACTTACAGTACTGGCATTTAACCACTGCGCCACCAGGGCCTTAATACCACTCGGTGTTGCATCTGAAGAAATGGGATTTATATCCGTGAAAGCTCATGCAAAAATAAAAACCATTTAGTCTTAAAGATGCTGCCACATTTTTTTTCCCCACCTGCCTTCCTTTCTCCTTTTTATTCTGCAAGAGACTAATATGACTACTTTTTTAAAAAAAACTATCAAATGCCTAGGGCAGTGCTGGTCTGTGTGTCTCAGCTGTTGATCCCTCGAGAGTTTTCAAAAAAGAAATAAACTATTGTAACCAATGGGCACAAATATGGGACCAGTCCCTGGCACACCCTCTTGCCCCCCCCAAATAGCTTGAGACACAAGATTTCATTTCCTCTCCAGTTTTATTTTCTGTCTTCCATATCTTCCATATCTGGTTGTAATGCTCCATATCTAGTTGCAATGCTCAGTTTCCACTGGGCTGTTTGAAGGCTGTTTTCATTCTCTTCAAACATTGCTTCCTAAAGATTTTTTTTTACTTTTACAAACTTTGGGGTTCCTTGGAGTCAGTTATGTGTAGATAGGGGTGGGAAATTGTGGAAGGCTAGAGGGCCACACTAGCCACCCACCATGGCCACTCCTCTCCACTAATCCCCCCTTTTTGCCCCAAGATACCCCCAAACGCTCATGATGAAAATGTGGCAGTTTGACCGTGTTCACTTCTTATTTCAAGAAGGACCTCTCCTAGTGTTAAATTGACCCAACACCTCCTCCCTAAATGTGATGGAAATGCCCCACATAATTCCTAGAGGGAATTTTGAAGCAAAAATTTTTTTGGAATGTTGTCATTTTAAAAAAATCCTTGGGGGAGTCTAAGGGCCCCCCAACATGGTAGAATTGCCTTACATGCTTCCTTGTGGTCATTTTGGGATATTTTGGAGTAATTTTTTTTTTTAACTCTGGGGGGGTAGCAGGGGACAAAACAGCTCTAGAGGCCCACATGCAGTCCATTTTGTGCATCTCCCATGTAGATGGTACTATTTTAGCTATATAACTTGCAAAAAATGGGGATTATGATTGGTTTGGGAATAACAACAACAAAACAACAACTTTATTAAATTTAATAATATAATGATAATTAATTAATTAATTTGAATTAATTACATTAGTGATACATGTTCTGAGACTAATTGGATTGATAGAACATCTCAATGAAACCACCTAGATAGAGTTACAACAGCAGCATCATGAAAAGTGACTCTGTTTGGAACATGCTATCTGATAATAAGTAATTGAGACTAGGCCATTTCCACACTGTACTGTTATAGTGCTATTGTTCCACTTTCAACACCCTATGGACTCCTGGAGTTTGCAGTTTAGGGAGGGCATTTAGAATTCTCAGCCAGAGAGCTCTTTGGCCTCAGTAAATTACAAACCCCAGAATTCCACAGGATGTTGAAAGTGGAATAATAGCACTATAACAGTGAAAGGTGGAAATGGCCTCTGATTCTTGGTTGGAATCTGAGCTACAGGTGATCCAAAACTCCAATCAGTAACATGTGGGGCTCATTCACACTTCAGTTATAGTGCTATTATTCCATTGTAACTGCTGTGGTTCCATTCTATTTAATCCTGAGGTTTGTAGTTTGGCAAGGCAACTAGAACACTGTGGCTGAAAATTCTAAATGCCAATTCCCACAATTCCATAGGACAAAAAAGTAGGAATTACAGTGGAACAAGAGTGCTATGATTCTGTAGTGTAGTGTAGCCATGGTAGGCTGTTATACAAAAATTTAATTTAATTTAATTTAGATCCTACTTTGCTCCCAGAATTGGGATGGACGGGCCTCACAATATGACTTTTAAAATAGAGGAACTAATAAAAACTGAAGAAATTATAAGATTCTACCAGTTAGGGTGGCCAATGGCTTCCATGTCAATGGTATGGTAGATTTTAGCTCCTAGTTTAAAGGAGTTATCCTTTGGAAGGGGGTACATGATGAAATTCAGAGAATTTGTAAGTTGTACTTTGAAATGAAACCTGAACTTTATTTATTAAATATGCTAGGGCAACAAAAGGAAATAAGAAGTCATCAGAAGATATTATTGTATTTAATAACTGCCGCAAGGCTAACATATGTGCAACGCTGGAAAGAAAAGAAATATATTGATATTGAGGAGTGGAAGTTAAAAGTTCTGGATATGATAGAGATAGAAAAATTAGCATTTTCTTTGAAGAATAAATCTATCCAGAACTTTGAAAAAGAATGGAAAAGGTTATTGGATTGAGTAAGGATATAAATGTATAAGAAACCAAGAAGAAATAATGTAATCGTTCTTCTCTCTGTAAAATGGAAATTATGTTTGTATGTAATGGAAATAAGCAATTGCAACTGGAAGATTTAAGCCTGGAAGTGTGGATTTTTTTCCCCTTTTCCCCCGAGATTAAACCTTAATAAAAATTTTAAAACAACAACAACAACAAAGGAGTTATCCAGGGTGCTGAACCTATTTAGCCTATAGGCTTCATCTCCCTGGATGGCTCTTGAAAGCATAGAGCAGATTCACTACGTGCCTGATGTCGAAACCTTCAGCTGGTCCTAGTTATTATTACCAGTCAATGAGTGCCAGAGGCATGAAAGGTGAAGATGAGCCGCACGTGCTGTGAACGTCACAACAGCATTACCATCTAGCTGTGGATCAGTTTGTTTATTCCATTGATCTCCAGCTGCTTCGTAGAGCTGCTAATAAGTGCCTCCGCAGTTAGTTACACAACTCTTAATATTTGCATCCATGTGCCCTGAAACACAGAGCAGCTCCCCGTTGTGATATTAACTTCATCATTTACTACCTCTTGCCCTTTGTGAGAGATGGCACAGATCAAATTTGCTTTAAGTTAACACTTTCAAAATTAAACACAATTTCATCTTGTCTTTCACTGCCTCTTGCTTTTCACGGTATATTGCCAGTTTGCCCCGCTTCTTTGTTACAGTTCTTGTAATGCACAGAGCTGCAGCCAAACATTGACTGCAGATCCTCAGCTTGGCCTAAGTAGCCTTAAGGAATCCTGAATTGCTCAAAAATTCTAGTTATTCAGGACTTCTGAATCTGCATTCCAAGTGCAGGATTTAGAGAAGGCTGAAAATGAGGCTGGAGACGGCTTTCCCCCATTCTAATCTAAATCCCTATTTTGGTATTCATGGTGATTTACGTTTACATCAGGCTCAACTAGGCAATTCTCTGTCGGGTTGGAAATATGTAAAAACCTTTCTTGCTCTTGCCCTTAGGTTTTGCTTTGATATATATAACGATTTAGAATAAATGAGAGGTAACAACACTTTTTAGGCCTTCAAATAAGCATAAGCTCTTTTCTGGAATGTTACTTACTCAAATAAGGGTACATAAAATTCAGTTCAGGCTATAGCACCAGCACAGAGCTTTCTTTAGGCCAGAGGAAAGAAGCATTATCTTGGAAGAACTACAAATCCCAGCATCTCTGAGGTAAAAAGGCCAATTATTGTTCAAAAGTTTTGTGTTTTTTTAAGAAGGAGAAGGAGAAGCAGAAAGAGAAGGAAAGGGGGAGGAGGAGAAGCAGTGGCAGCTTTGTTTCAGATACCGAAGGCACACATTCCATGGAAACAGAGCCACTTGGGGGATCAATTGGAGGATCCTGCTACTTAAGGAGTGAGCAACTGGCATGAGTTAAGGGGCCACAATGCCCCCAGGGGACTCAAGAGGGCCACTCCTGCCACCCTAATCTACAATTGTTTAATTTTTATCTGCCCCTAAATGGTGGGTGTAGGGGGCAATTTTACTACGTTTTTGGCCCTCCCTTGACTGTTTTAGGGCAAGAGAAGTTTTCCTCCCAGTAAGCAAAAGAAGGACCATCTTTTATCATCCTCCTTCTGCTCTGCATATCCCTTGACCCCCACACCATTCCCCACTCTGGAGGGTCCCTCAACCACCTACCGCAGAATTTGGGAGACAAAACAGGCTGCAGAGGAAAAGGGAGATATCAACGTCTCCTGTCATGGGCTTCCAGGACCTAGTCTCAGACTCAGAGTCTGAAGGAGCAGAGCCTGCTACAGAGACTGCTACAGCAGAACCTGCAGAGCAGACAGTACGATCATCCCACACCCAGGGACAGAGGTGTCAGCCCCAGCAGGGAGCCCTGCTTATTCTGACACAGAGAGTGACTTATCCATACCTACCTTCCCCCAGCGTAGACACCAAAAGGGTCTCCTGCGTCGCTCCCAGTGAATTTACGCCAAGCACCAATTAATTAGGCATCAGCTGCGCTGACCTTGGAACCTAGAAGAACTGAGATTTTCCCCTCTAGTCTAGTCAACTGACCATTTCTCCCGTGCATGCTTCCATTTGCTTCCCTTGCCTGTTATTCTACTGTTTGAACTTGTGTTTATATTGCCTGCCATTGATTTATGGACATTGCTGGGATGGTTATTTGCTTCTCATTTGTAAGGTTGTTTTCTTCCTAAAGTAAACTGACTAATTGCTTAACTACCTGAGCTTCTTGATCTGTATTATCAGCTTCTCCTGGCTGCCAGCCCCAACCAGGCATGGACATCTCCTTGTCCCTTCTATCAGCAGAAGGGAGAGAACATTGGAATAACCTGTGAGATGATCTGTGCTGATGGACGATTGAGGAGAATTTAGTCTTTTCACTCTTTTGGTATCTCAATAGCTTTCAGTATGATTCGCTGCAGTATTCTTTGGGTGTTTGAGCTGGGTATTGACTGTGGATGCTGTATTGTAGAGGCTTCCTAGATTTCAGGGCTTGATCTTGAGTGTCCCAGACTGTACCCTCTTTTTCAACCCTCAGGACAAGGGAGAGGAATCTCAGTGTAACAGGGGTCCCTTGAAAAATATACATATGTATATTTTCCTCAAGTATTAGACTTCTTCTTTTTCAAATGGAATATATCGTGCAGTTGTGGCCTATACTTGAAGTATCATGCCTAATGACATCGCCAGGAGCTGGCCCTTGTGACTTCGCCAGGGCCTACCTCTTGGCATTGCAGGAGGGGTCATCTCAAGGTCTCAGGTTCTGAACCTGGTATGTCAGGGATAATCCTCACCTAGTAGTCCTACTGCTCCTGCTTGGATAGCCAATTCTAAAAGGTGATGCTGGAAGATGAGTCCTTTGCCCCATGGCAGTTGTGCTATGGCAGATATGGCCAAAGGATCGGGGGTCACATGTGAATCCCAGAGAGACACATGTCACATGTGTGTGTTACCCCAGGCCATTCACTCTCTCATTTATTTCCCCACTCACTCCAAAGGACCATTGTTGTTGCTGCTGCTGCTGTGTGCCTTCAAGTTGTTTCAAACTTATGGTGACCTATCATGGGGTTTTCTGGGGCTGGGAGTATGTAACATGCCCAAAGTCACCCAGTGGGTTTCTACGGCCAAGTGGGGAATTGAATCCTGGTCTCCAGGGTCCAATGACCACTATAGCATATTGGCTCCCAAATGATCGATAGCATCTCCCAAAGACTCTCTGGGATGGGAGCAGCAATTTCTTTTTTTCTTTTTTCCTCATTCCTTTCCTTTCCTTTCCTTTCCTTCTTTCCTTTCTTCTTTCCTATTCTCTTCTCCCCTTTTTGGTGCCTGAGCTGGTTTAGGTGTAGGAGACATCCTCTCCCCAAACTAGAGGTGACTTCCAGATGATGAGGAGGAGGGGGGGAAAGCAAAATGATCTCACATGCCCCATAGAAGGAATAAGGAGACTTTCACATTAAAACAAGGGGGTTGTCAGGCAGTGTTGGTAGGTGTAGCCCTCCAAGTTCTGTGGTGGGATGGTGATGGATGTATATTCCCTAAACTTCTGAAAGTGTCTAACCTCTGTGCTATACAGATCCTGAAAGCGCTATGCAAATCCCCATCCACAGGAAGCAAGGGATGTATCTGTTTATCAACACTGTTGATTCAACAAGATGCAAAGTAAAATGAATTCAGAAAGAAAGATAACAAATGAACATCAATGAATAAATTCTTACAGTGGCTAGAATGCAGGTAGTGATCATGAAAGCTCTTTTGGGTACTAAGTCTGAAATTGGTTTGCAAGGATTTGGCAAGAAACTGCAGCTAAAGTCTCCATTGCTGAAACACCTTTTCTTTTTATCTCTTACATCATAGAATCATAGAATCATAGAAATGTAGAGTTGGAAGAGACCACACGGGCCATCCAGTCCAACCCCCTGCCATGCAGGAACACCCTCAAAGCACTCCCGACAGATGGCCATCCAGCCTCTGCTTAAAAACCTCCAAGGAAGGAGACTCCACTACACAACGAGGCAGCAGATTCCACTGCCGGACAGCCCTGACTGTCAGGAAGTTCTTCCTGAGGTTCAGGTGGAATCTCCTTTCCTGCAGCTTGAATCCATTGCTCCTTGTCCTGGTCTCTGGAGCAGCAGAAAACAAGCCCTCTCCTTCCTCTACATGGCATCCCATCAACAGAGGACTATCTGGGATTTCTCCTCCAGCTTCTCATATATCCTTTTGGAAAGCTACACTGTGACAATTTCCTCACTAGACTGTTATAGCACTATGATTCCACTTGCAACATCCTATGGAATCCTGGGGTTTGCAGTTTCGGGAGGGGCCGGCCGTCCCGTCCCGAAACTGCAAACCCCAGGATTCCATAGGATGTTGCAAGTGGAATCATAGTGCTATAAAAGTCTAGTGCGGAAATGGCCTGTGACTGACATCCTCTGTGCATTTACCTAGAAGTAAACCCTGACTTAAAGCAATCCTACGGAGAACTTGGACATGTCACACTGTCTTGGCCTCAGAGGGGGGCAAAAAGGCAATACCCCTCTGATAGGAGATCCTGTGTTTTTCCTGGCAAGATTTGTTCAGAGGGGGGTTGTCTTTGTCCCCCTCTGACACCAAGACAGTGTGACATGCCCAGTCTCACTCAGTTGGTTTCCATGGCTGAGGGAGGATCTGAACCCTGCTCTCCAGGGTCATATGCCAGTGTTCAATCCAGTACACCATGCTGGCTCTGCTACTGATTACAACTCCCCAAATCCCTCAACCACCTGGAAATTCTAAATGGCTTAGGACTGTGATATTTGAAAGGGTGCTTATTCCTTTACATGCCTGCCTGAAGACTGGAGGGATCCTTTTTGTGTCTGAAAAAAGTGGGTAAAATACAGTCTGTGAGGACATGGGAGACAGCCTTCACAACTGTGGAATGCCCTCCCCTTACAATTGTAAGTGGGGTTGACATCTTCATTTCAGCAACAAGTTCAAACTTTTTTTTTTAATTAAAGTCTTTGGGGTCTAGTTCATTCACACACATGGTTTTAACAGGTTTAACTTGCTGTAAATTGTTGCATAGTTATAGTTTTAAGTTTTTAGACTCTAAATTATATTGTATTGCTCTAAAATTTAAACTGTTTCAAATGGTTTAAGTGGATTTTATTGTATGCCATCCTGAGCAATCTAGATATAAATATTTAAATAAATAAAATCAAAAGGAGTCTGGTGGCACCTCTAAAATAATTCAATTTTATTTTGGCATATGCGGTTATTGATTACAGCACCTGCCTTCAGATGCATGGCATACAATGTAGATAGGCAAACATTTATATGTATGTGCTAGGGGGATGTGAAATGTCACAGAAATACAAAACAGGCAAGAATGTTGAAGAAGTGACAAGTGCAGATCTTAATGGTGGTTGCTAAGAGTTGTTAGCAGGTTGGTGTCAACTACAATAAACAAACAAATACACTGGATGGTAGAGAAGACAAGTCTTTGTCTGAGCCCAGTAGGAAGGCAGATTTAATATATATTCAACTGGCGATAGATGCAAAAATTATAGCTGGAATTCCACCCCCTCAAAAAAACCTGAGTCGTAAGGCATGTAAGAGGAATACACATTGCACACATGGTTGTTTTTGTTACTTATTTTACTCATTTTGCCACGTATGTACTCACATGTCAATAAAATAAAATTATTGAACAAATTACCAAATGGATGATATAAAAACCTACAGTACAACTAAACAGAGGTTATCAAGTAAGAAACAACAAAAGAATGTAAACACGTACTTAGCCAAATGTAACAGCTAATGGCCAGACTAGCTGAAGATAGTGACAGTAGTAGCCCAATAAGTCTCCATCAAGGTATGGCCTTGTTCCAAGGCCTTCTAAGAAAGTGAAACAGCTTTGTTTTAAACCTATTATTAGAACTTGGTTCATTGGAGAGAAACCTTCATGTCCAATAGTATTCTTTCTGTGCTAAGACAAGGCACTCTAGATGAGATCCTGGGCATTCCTTTTTTTTTTCCCTTGGACTATAACTCCTAGATTCCTTCAGCCACCATGCCCACTGGTTACAGTGCTAAGGTATATGAGGAGTTACAGTCCAAAAATGTAATACTTCCAAGCTCTACTCTAGATTTGCAACAAGGTTTTCTTTAAAGTGAAGGGGAGGAAAAAAAATTGCACAACTCTTAGTGTAAAATCTACCACTTACAATTCCATCATGGAAGTTGGAAGAGAGAAAATCCAAGCTCACACACAGTCCCTCATCCTCATCTTCTTCACTCTCCCTACTGTCCTCTCTCTCCATAATGTAGCGTACATTAAATGTTTCTGTGAGCTGCTGTCTCTTCAGAGCTCTCCATCCACCTGCTTAAATATTTACCACCAAAACCAGAATTACTCTTGATTTTTCTGGCTGTTCTCTCTTTGCTTTGGTGACATGCAGCACTTCACCTTAATGGGTCAGCTGAAGACTGACTTGCCAGTATTGTGTTACATTTCTTCTGGGTGGGGCAACCTGGGGAATCTGCTTCTGAGAATGCTGATAAATTATGCATTAGCAAGTCATGCTAGCTAGCTGTTAACTAGATCCATTAGGGGCGCCATCTTCCAAGTAGATTCTTTGTTCATCTGAGTGCACAGTAAATGCTAAGTATCACTGCATAATTTAGCATTTCAGATAAATTGGTGCATTTTGGCAAGGGAGCAGCCAAGGGTAAAGATAGGAAAGATGTTTGCAGGAAGAGAATAACTGCTGCAGACTTCATCTGTCCTGTGCCTTCCAAAGCTGTTGAACGACAGCTCCCATGATCCTCAGCTAGCACAGCTTCAGCATTAGCCTACTGTTGATAGTTCTTCTGCCTTCCTCTTACTTCCCTCTCCTTGTCCTGGCCTTCTTTAAATTTCCTACCACATCCCTGACCTAGTATTGTTCTGAGGCACTGCAAGAAATCAAAAGGGTGGCTAGATCCAGTTCCTCAGATCTAAGGTTGCCAGGTCACAACTATCCTGGTCTTGAGATTTCAGGCTCAACATCTGAGACCTAGTGATGACTTCTTATCACAGGAAGTGGGTCCTGCTGATGCTATAAGGAACAGTTTAAGTATTGACCACAATTGCACAGAGTATTGCAATCAAATGTTGAAAAGTCTAACAAATGAGGAAAATATATACATGCACACTTTTCAGGACTTCACTCTTGCCCTGAGATTCCTCCCATTTACTCTAAGGATTGGAGAACAGGGTCCAGACACAGAGAGCTGAGCTCCCAACAAAAGAGGAGGACATAGAGGAACATTTTGCCCAGGACCTTTTAAACCTGAAGCCAGACTTCAGTGGGCACGCCCATGTTTCTAGGACAGGAGTGAGCAACTATCAGAGTCCAATGGCCAATTATCCAAGTTCCTGCTGTGGGCTGCCCCCCTCACCAGTACTGCTGGAATTTGCTTAGCAAAATATACTACCAAATTTGGGTCAGAAGCAGGAAAAGCACTTAGAAAATGTTTGAAAGGGAGTTTCCCAGTTTGATGCTGCTTTTTTGTGCCAAACTGTAAAAAACTCTTTAAAGGAAGCATCACCTGCTTTTTGAAAAGAGCCTTTAGAAGTATGCCACCAAACTTCAGTGGTACAGTTGGCAGGGAATAACTAAAGGCTACAAAACTGGCCTGTGAGCTATGTGTTGTCCTTACCCACTCTGCTCTGGAAGAACATCAAAGCAGTTGTCTTCTCTCACTCGTCCCACTTCCAGAAGAAAATTAATACTCCTAATACCAACTTTGGCTTTTTACATAGCCTAACTAGACATCCTTCTGACTCCACATATCCAGACCAAGATCTTATACTGTATTCACATCAGGGTTTCTAAAAGCAGTATAAACACAGAAGGGTGACTAAGTTGGCCTACAGCAGCATAAAGTTTCCTATAGCATCTGAAAGACTAACCAGTGAAGGGGAGGACAGCCTTTGCCTGACAGAATTTGGCCTATGCATAGGTTGAATTTCTCCAATGGAGTATCAGTGGTTGACTCCCAACAAAGCTATCTCCCAGTTGGAAAGGTGACCAGGGCAAAGGATAGTCATCTCCATATTATTTCTGATCAGTGATGAGAGATAATAGCTGGCTCCTTCACAATTGTGATGGTGAGGATCTGCTTGGCATGCCCTTTATTGGCTGGTTAGATACTTGAAGGAGCATACAAAGGAGCTTCCTCCATATGCAATGGAACTCTATGCTTCTCTCTGCATGGCAAAACGGGAAACGAGCATTGGAATAGGAAGCACATTACATCATAAGAGGGAGCAACACTTGGAGTAGAAGAGCTCTGCTGCTGGGATATAATCCAGTCTGTGGGATTGCTTTGGAGGAGTGATGCAGCTTCCAGGATTAAAACCCTTGGATCAGTGTGTTGCAACCACTGGTGGTTGATGGCTTCCATGTCACTGGGGCAATGAATCTACCTTAGTCTGTTTTGTTCATAAAATTCAGCACCTTGGATTGCTCATTTAAACTCTGGAGCAGATTCACCGCAACCACTGACAGGGAAGCCATTGCTTATAACACATGCTGATGTGCTCCAGAATAAAGATGTGAAGAAATAAGAAAAAATAGAAAAATTCAGAAAAAAATAGAAACATCCTGTATGACCATTATGCACTATGTAGCTGTGTACACAGTGGATTCCGGCCAGACCCCCCACACACACTTCCATTTATTGGTAAGCAGCTTCTGGGATTGAAAGGGGTCAGTTGATGGGGAACAGACTCCAAAAATCCCAGTGTCTGCTTACAGGTAAATGGGATATGGGGGACTTTCACAAACCCAATGTAGCTCCTAAAGAAGGGAAATATATAGGATACAGATTTGTAAATACCCTATAGGATTCTACCCTATATATTTCTCCGTTTTTTCCAAAGCTGTTTTTTCCCTGAAAAAAAAATGGAAAAATCAAAAAAGAAAGAGAGAAAGAAAGAAAAAGAGAAAGGAAAGGAAGAGAGAGGGAGAAAGGATTGTGAATGGAACAGAATGATCAACAACATGCTTAAGACAAGGTATTAATATATTTACACACACACACCAACATTTATTTCTAAAAATTGTATAAGAGGAGGAGGAAGAACATAAGAAAAGTCCTGCTGGATCAGACCAAGTGCTGCTAAGAATTAGCATGAGTTTGGGAAAAACAAGTCATACTGGACTAATCTTATCTTTCTTTTTTAAACGGAATCACAAGTTTGGTAGGTGAGAGGAATGCTGTGGATATAGTACATCTTGACTTCCGTGGAGCTATTTACAACAGTCCTGTGCAGACAAGCTAATAAGATAAGGGTTAGTTAATGCTGCCATTAGGTGGATTTATAACCAAATCAAATAATTCTCAACAATGTTTCTGCTTCATCCTGGGGAGAAGTGACTAGTGGAACCCCACAAGGTTCTGTCCTAGGCCTGGTGCTATAATCTTGTATATTTTGATTACATGTATTTGTTAGTTTGCTTTATATTATATTGGTTTTTTTTATCTGGATGATATGTTTTTACAATTATATGCCATAGTTTGTTACTCTGTCCTTCCCTCTGTGTGTATGCGTGTGTGTGTGTGTGTGTGTGTATGTATATATGTATGTATGTGTGTATGTGTGTGTGTGTGTGTATATATATATGTGTGTGTGTATGTGTATGTATGTATGTGTATGTATGTATGTATGTGTGTGTGTATATATATATATATATATATATATATATTAGATTGTATGCCTTTGGCAGGGCCTATTTTACTTTTTAAGCTCCATGTGCATGGATAGCACTATATAGATAAACAGTGTAGATGAGGATGTGGTTTACAAATAATGTTAGATGATGGAAAAGAGAGCACACTTATCAAAGTTGGAAATGACACTAAATTAGAAGGGGTAGCTAGTACCTTAGAAGAGGGGGTCAGGATGCAAAATGACCTTAACCTATTGGAGAGCTGGGCCTAAACTAACAAAATGAATTTCAGCAAGGATAAATGTAAAGGAGTACAGTTGGGCAGGAAAAAGGCAATGCACATATATAGGATTGGTGACTTCTGCCTCAACAATGGTACATGTGAAAAGGATCTATGGTCTTAGTAGAGTGGGAGCTAAACATGAATCAACAATATTGTGTAGCGTGCAAAAAATCAAAGCAATTTTAGACTTCAATAACAGGAGTATATAGTCAAGATCAGGAGGAATAATAATACCAGTCTATTCTGCTTTGGTCAGGCCTTGCCTGGAATACTGTGTGCAGTTCTGAGCCCCACAGTTCAGGAAGGATATTGACAAGTTGAAGTGTATCCAAAGAAAGAAAACCAAAATGATAAAAGGTCTAGACACTAAGGCCTATGAGAAATGGTTTAGGAAGGTTGGGTTTATTTGGGAGAAAAATAGAGAGGAGGCATTATAGCTGTATTTAAATATTTGAAGGGATGTCATAGAAGATGGAGTGAACTTGTTTTCTGCTGTCCCAGAGACTAGGGCATGAACCAATGCATTCTAATTATAAGAGAAAAGATTCTACATAAAAATTGGGAAAATGGTAGGAGTTGTCTGAGAGTGGAATGGATGGCCCCAGGAGGGTGGTAAACTGTCTTTCTTTGGAATTTTTCAAACAGGTCGGATGCCAACCTCTCAGGAGTGCTTTAGCTATCTGTTCCTGCATGGCAGAAGGTTGAGCTAGATGACCCTTGAGGTCCCTTCCAACAGTATGATTACTTGGTTGTTTGGTGGCAGTTTTGAGATTTGGGGGATCACCTTTGGGTAAACATCATCTGGGGAAGCTTGTGTTTTTGATTTTTATACACTTGAGTACTTTGGAGAATGCTTGGTGGGCTCTGGTGGCTATGAAAGGGGATCTCAGGGCTGTACTTTGTCTATACTTCCTCTACTCGGACCTTATAGTTCCATGACATTAACAATATAATTAAACACTCTGAACTACTAAATGTCGTTTTTATGGTACAACTACAATTTTTAAGCTACTTATATAATCAACCTCAGTAAAACATGAAAGAGAGGTGCAGCTTCACTAAAACATGGAAGAGGAATATTACATGGGTCAGTTGCTGGCTCATACTGTATTTCTGTTGTGGATGTTGAGGCAACAGTGGGATACATCAGAGAAAAATGTACATTGTATTATAAACAAGTGACTTGTATCATTCATGGTTTTTAAAAATAACTGTTTTAGTTACTTTTCTGTAATGATGCAGTAAAGAGTTGCTCATTAAAAATGATAACTGTAATGTTAACTGTCTACCACTGAGCACTTTAGACCTAGAACTGTTACCAGTTCATTGTTAAAAGTAACTTTCCGAACGCTGATTCCCTCCTTGCTATCCTGCTTCCAATTTTTACCAGAGGCACTTTTTTTTTTCATTGCTAACTCTTAGAAACTTTGGTGGTTATTCATCAAGACATTAGCCCAGTGCTCATGTACATGTTCAACCAATCAAATACAAATCTTTCAACCACAAGCCAAGGCTAGGACTACATTATCTCAGTTGTGTTTCTTCTGACAGGGAAAGTTGTGTCTTTTGTTTAGTTTGAGACACAAGCTGGTATCTCAGATTGTTCAGGTCGCAGAGTTCTTTCAAGTAAAGAGGAAAGCAGCAACAGACTGATCAGAGAAAAACTCTGGCTCAGAAGAGGTCTTGCTATGCAGTAACCTTCATTACCTATGTTTCTGAGCTCTACTACTCAACAATCAGTTCCTTCTTTTGAGGCTGTAGAAGCTGCAGATAAGGAACTTGAACATTTTGAAAGTCAAGAGAAGCTAAAGGGAAGATGAAAGGGACTGCATTGCCTTCTGTTTGGTAAATTTCTTCCGTTTAATTGTTTTGCTATGATGCTCCCCCTCCCCTTATCACAAAGTTACATTCTTATTCTTCTAATCACTGTTTGAAGAGGTGGCTGTTTAATGAACGTGAGGTAAATCACTGTACTTCAGTGAAGTCAATAGCAAAATATTGGTGAGATTCCTAACTTCTGTCTTTCTGATAAGACTCAAATGATTTCATTGTGCATAACAACATTTGGCCATGTTGTTGTTGGAAATGGGGCATCAATACATCTTGCAAGTGATCTATCTGGACCAGTGAGGGATGGAATAGACAGTTAGAGATATGAACAAAGACAATGGCTTCATGATATCTGTATTAATATTAATATCTGTATTAATACCGGAGTCCTCCCTACTGCACATATAACAAAAGGAATCTTCTCAGAGAGAGTTCTGAACCTTGGGAAACTGACTTTTAGTAAGCAGATTTATTGCTTTCACACGTCAACACTAACTGACCACTGTAAAGATCTGAAAAACCTGCATCACATCACCTAGTCCTTTGAAAATTTAGGGCAAGGGACATAATTTTCATCTGTCTGGATTCTACTACATTTTATTCAATTCTCACAACTGTACAAATATGTTTTATACCTGAGTCCTTAATACCACTCAGTGTTGCATCCAAAGAAGTGGGTTTATATCTACAAAAGCACATATTAAAATAAAAACCATTAGTCTTAAAGGTGCTGCCATATTTTTTTATCCCTTCCCTTCCTCCTTTTTAGTTTAAACAACAAGTGGCTAAAAATGGTTTAAAATACAGCCACAGAAGACAACATCTTTTGGGAGAGGACCAGGAGTACAAAAAACAGTATATGAACACCTGGATAATACACCAATATTGCACCAATATTCAGTCTTTTAAGGTTTCATAGGGTTGACTGCCCATGTGCCATACAAAGCTGGCTACATTTCAAGAACATGCTAAGTTTCCTAAAATAACTAATTTAAACAGCATAAGCTAGATGCTCATTTGACCAACATAATCTAGCTTTAGCAGTATGAAAGGGTGTATATAGCCAAATGAAACCATTTGTTACCTTGAACACTTTTCTAAAATATCAGTGACAGATAAAGGGAGGGGAGAATAGAGGAACTCATTTGTAGCTATACATGTGTATTCTCTTGATTTTTTTCCCCCTTGATGGATCCCATTTGGGAGAAAGACAGGATATAAATGCAATAAATAAATAAATGATAAAAATAGCAGATCCTGTGGCTAATCAGGAAAGGGGCAGTAATTTGAAAAAAGGTGGAAAGATGCTGAAGCAATGGTCGATGGGAGAAACAACAGGAAGAAGCAAAGGTAGAAAATAAGGACATTCTCACAGAGAAGTGGTTTTCTGAAATAATTCTGTTCCCTCCTCAAAGCACGACTTCTGACCTGAACATCTCAGTGGCTAAACATTAGGTGAAGGCTGATTGCCTATGAATGGTCACCAAAATATATATATAAATGAAGGTATCATGGCAGATTTGGGCATGAGGGAACCCTGGGCAAAGTGCTTTGTCAGGGAAAGGTGTGTGACAGGCCAGCCCTAGCTGGTGGTCACTGTCACCATGGTAGGAGTAACACAATGAACAATCTGGTAGTTTTGTCCACCCATAGAGTGAATCTTTTCTATTTGATTTCATGGTATTAAGGTTCAGAAAGCCAGTGTGCTGTAGGGCATTGAGTGATGGACTAGGAAACTGGGAGACCAGGGTTCAAATCCTGGCTCAGTCATAGAAACCCACTGGGTGATCTTGGGCCATTCAGCTTGACAGGAGGGCAATGACAAACTCCCTCTGAATAAATCTTGCTAGAAAAACACTGTCATATAGACATTTTAGGGTTGCCATAAGTCAGAAATGGCATAAAGAGACGTAACAACAAACTGAGATTCAGCTTGTTGAAGTGTGTTGGACTGAACCAGAAAAAGTGCTGAGAGACAGAAATATTTTGAAATTAATGCTGTGTGTTTGGGATTTTGTGGGACACCTCATCAAGCAACATGTGCACTGAACTGTCTGCATCTGCACCTACCATCTGTCATTACATAAACAGATGGATAGATATAGATATGAATAAAATTATAGATGTGCTCTCCAGCTTGATGTTTTTTAAGTTCCTTGTTGTTGTTGTTTATGGTTGTGTTTGCATTACTTATTTTGCAGATTACCTCCACAGTGAAGCCATGTGAGTAGCACACTGGAGCCAGTGCTATGACCAATAGTGACCTTTCAGAAAGAAAACAAATGTGGCAGCAAACAGAAAAATCTGCCCTGCACAGTTGGCCCATAGCTGTCTGGCTGTTAGAAATCACACCTCTTCTATAGTTCAACAAGGGTTCTTCATGTGCTAGAAACAGCTGATCACTGTGGTTCCACAGTCTGCAATTACTTGGCAAAGATTTCACTGGAAGAAGAACAAAGAAGAGTGCAGAGGGAAGATGAAATAAATTTTTGTCAAGCCAGAAATCTGCTACAGGTTGTACAGAGCAGGACTGGAAGCTGAGCTCCATTTTAGAAGTCTGTCTCCATAATGAGGCAGCGAATACAGCATGAGGAGCTTGAATTTCTAAGAAGGATTAAACTTTGCCTTATTAGAGCAACTATTAGAGCAACTATGAACCAATTGCTTTCTTCCCTTTTTTTTTTAAAAAAATCCTTTTGGCTAGAGGAGTCATTGCACCAAAGCCATCCTGTAATACTTCTGAAATAACAAGAACAAGAAGCAATCAGTGCTTTAGGTCAGTAGCCAAGATGTTAAAGGCTGGAAGAACTTTTCTTCTTCCTCTTTGTCTCCCTCTTCCTCTTCTTCAAAGAAGATATTCATTTCAAAATCAATCAACATCTTTAAAAAAAATTAAAAGAAAAGAAGGAACATCATGTTAAAAGGGTAAAGGTTCAAAACAGTTCATGACAAACGTGATAGCCAACCAGTTCTGAATTCCAAGTCTGGCAGGTAAAGGATCTACATTCTTGCATTAGGCAATACCACCACTAAAACTTACCAAAATTCATCAAAACATTATGCAAATGTTTGCACTCATCAAGCTAGGTGATTTAAGAACACAGCTTTAAAAAGTTCCTTTTTTGGACAAGAACTCCTAAAATCCTGCAATACTGGCCAGGTTTGAGAGCCAGTGTGGTGTAGTGGTTTCAGCATTCGGAGACTAGGTTCAAATTCCAGCTCAGCCATGATGCCCCACTGCATGATCCTGGGCAAGTCAAACATTCTCTCAGCCTTAGGGGAAGGCAATGGTAAACTTCCTTGGAATAAATCTTGCCAAGAAAAACCTAGTATACGGTCACCATAAATCAGAGTTAACATGGAAGCATATAACCATAACCAATTCAGAATTCTCAGCCAGAGAGCCTCTCTAGTGCCTCCCCAAATGACAAAGCCCAGGATTCCATAGGATGGAACAATGGTGGTTAAAGTGGAATCATAGTCCTGTCACTGTGTAGTGTGAAAGGGTCCCTTGAGTACACGGTGACTTTCCTGCCCACGCTGCTCCCTTCTGATTCTCCAAAGTATGGAGAAGAGTTTTCCTTCCAACTTCTTTCCAGTGCTGTGGCTGCTGATGGCTTTGTCTCATGAACTACCCATTGGTCACTAACTGATCTGTAAATAACGCTAAGCTACAGCTCAAGATCCTTTTCAAGTTTCTTATTTATCCCCACCAAATTAATATCTCTTGTTGCCCTATGTTTTTTCCCCCGATGCCTGATGTCGATGTTCAAGAAATATGTCCAAATTGTGTGGCCTTGCACTCAAACCTGTGTGTGACAGCTCCAAATAGAAATTGTTATGAGTATTGAGCATGGTTAACTACTCTACATTTTAAAAAATGGATTTAATAAAAACTCAAGACCTATTTGAAAATTCTTCTCTTCTCAAAAGTGAAAAAGTAAATGAGTTATAGCATCAAAAGTGAAGCGGCACTTTTGCACTGAAATGCTGTTTCATTATTTCACTGATGCACCATGACTCAAAGAAAAATAACTAACTAACTAACTAAATAAATAAATAAATAAATAACATAGGGGGAAAAAACACCCAATCCTAGCCAACCATGCCCCCAGTTTTAAAAAAATTCTGCTGAAGATCCAAGTATGGTTATGTCCAGCAACAAACAGTCCCCTCACCACCAAAAAAAAAAAAAAAATCGAGAAGACCTCACTGACAGAGAATGACTGGACATGGAGACAACAATAACAACTAGGAGAAGTAAAGGAACTATACAGTTGGCCCTTCACATTTGCAGCTTGACTTTAATGGATTTGATTATTCGTGAGTTTCTTCAACTCCTGCCTTTCACCTCAAACTTTTCCTCTCACTGGCTACCACCAGGCTGTGCAGACCTTTAAAAACCCACCTCTGCTCCTCCTCCACCAGCTGCCGCCTGGCTACATAAGGACAGCTCACACCCCAATTCCTCAGCATCACACAAACCCTCTCCCAATGCCTCCCATACACCTAAGGAAGAAGATGGGTGAGAGAAGAAGTATAGGGCCACCATGTTGACCTTCCCTCTCCCTGACTTGGTTTGGACCCTGGGTGCCCACTCTCCCCACATACCTTAGCCTCCTTTGCCCCATACATACATTTTGATATTTGCGATTTTCCCACTTTTGCAAGAATTCTGCACCCCTAACCTTAGAGAATGTGGAAAGCCAACTGTATTGGGACAGTCTGCATTTCTTTAGACCAATCTGGATGGGCAAACATTTTAAAGCCACCTTTAAGGGTTTGATTCATTTAAGGTTTAAGATGCTGCCAATTTCATATACAGAACTGACCAAACTGCTGGCTGAATACTGACAATGGGATAGCAAACTCCATTATTCTTGGCCAGTTTGGAGGATGTGGGTGGGACATGCAGCACATACAACCCTGTCCTCCAACAGAGGCAGAAAGCTGAAAATGAAGAGCCCAGAGGGACTGCTGTCACTGGTCTTTTGCATCTTCTTCCTGGGAAGATTGTTCCATTTTGCCTAATGTTAGGGCTGGCCTTGAGTTTTATTAATCCAATCAACTACACATTTTAAAAAAACAAGCTGTTTCTCCAGCACTAATTATTATTTGAGTAGTACATGGAAACTGGAATTATTTGTTAAGTCCTTGAAAAGTTTTATATAAACTATGTAAAATTAGAGCTGGGGTTGGGGAAATTATCCCTCTGGGTTTCTAATCTGTACTAATTATTGCAAGGCTTGAATACCTGCATGATACTGCAGTAAACAGTCTCAGTATCAGGGAGATGATAATATAATTCTTAAATGAACAGTATTAGATAAGGTAGACATGATGAATTAAATACAGAAAGTCTCCATATACAAAATGACCTTTACAGTTACATACAAAATTTACTTTTGATGAGTATAAGGGTTGCTTTGCTGAAACAGAATGAAATTCAAATTCTTTTTCCAACAACAACCAGCCAAATGCCACTGGAAGCTCAGAAGCAGAGTTGCATAGGCTAAGGTGTCATAACAAAGCAGTCCAGTAATAACCTGGATGGAGACTCAGTGAAATTGGTGATACTAAGAGAGATGGACAGCCAGAGTTCCTAGAGACCGAGACTTCTGAATCAGGTCCATACCATCAGCTTCTGAGCCTAGTTCCAGCACTGGGATGGCACACCCTTTGTTTGCCCTCGGTGCCTGGCACAAGCTGCTGGGAGGAATGTTCGGCTTCAGAGACCTGTCCCTTTAAGAGATGAGTAGGGCAGGTGTAGCCCATGAGCTCCAAGCAACCACTGGTCCTAAAGTTGCCAGAGTAAAAACTGGAGACAGCACCTGTAACTTTCATGGTTGTGCAGACAAGGGAATTTCAGCAGGTGTTGCTTGTCACACAAGCAGATAATCAACAGCTGAAATGCCCTCTTGTACACAGCCATTAAAGGCACAGGAGCCCTTTCCACTCTGGTAACCCCACCTGAACCCCACATTTGCAACTCCTGAAGCTCCTCTCACTTCTTAATTTTTCCATGGTCTTCTTGGCATTACTTCCAAGTGATTTCTGCCTGAAAACTGCACCAAAACTACATTAAAAAAAGGTGGAAAACACCATCCTACACCCCCAAGCCTTTTAAGAACCCACCATTCTAGAATACATCTTTTTATTGCTGTGTATTGAAGTGATCTCATGACAGGAGGTGTGCATTGCATGGTGGTGAAGGAGTGAGAGCAGCTATCTTTTCTAAAGTCTTCCCACTTCATGGTCAAGAGCAGAGCCTGCAAAGGGCAATCTGGCCCTTCAGAGATAAAAAGACTCCATTGGGCTTCAGACATTTTTGGAGTAAGTTGGAGCTCTCCCAGGTAAGGGACAATAGAAGGTATGTGTGAAGAATGCCTTAGGTATAATCTGTCTTGATTGGCATATTGCTGGTGGGTGGACCCAACCCTTTTCTCTTTCTATTCCCCTTCTCAAATCTCCTTCTTTGTTTATCCTTCTCTCTTCTTGCCTAGCAGGCCAGTGGAGAGGGTCATATCCACTCTTGCAAAAGGCCTTAAGGAATGGCATAAACTCCCAACATTTCACAGACAAAAATTGGGGCATGAGCAACATCACAGTGAGGTCAAAATGAGTTATTGATTAGGAAGGACACACGAACTAACAGAGGCTGCAGCAGTTTGCGTTTGCCTCAGGCTACTGGGAAAAGCAAGATTCTAGCTCTCCTCTTTGCTGGGTTAACAAAGACCAAAGTAATTGTGCACTTTGGAGGAGAGAAGTGGAAAGAGGAGAAAGAAACTGGGACACTTTAAAAACAGCTGAAAAAGTGGGACAACAGATGATTATTTGGGATTGCCAGATCAAGATGGCTGGAGAGTATGGGGTGGTTTTCAGAGGTTTTTTAGTCTGGGAGTCACCTAGGGGTTCAGGACACTCTTGCATTCATCAAGGCCATCAAGAGTTTAGGAAACAGCAGCAAGACACAGGAAACAAGATGACACACACATATCAATTACACACCAGCTGGCTTGGAGGCTGACAGGCCTTATGGCAGCCGTGGGAATTCTGTAGCTCATTGATATAAAATTAGTTTAAAAACATCCAGTTGTACCCCCAGAAGCCTGGAAGGGATACTCCTCCATGTCCTGTTTTAGGCTTTAAATTAAAACTAGAACAAATCTTCAAGTCAGTTCTGTATTTTTTAAAAAAGAGTAGATGTGGCTGGCTGTAGTCTAGAAGGACAAAAATAAGGTGGATACAGGCCAAAGATCTCAGTGACTGCTTTCCAGTGGCATAGCTTGGTGTGTGTGGGGGGGGGACAGCATGTGGGGGCAGGCAAGGCGTGGCAGCTCCCCCAAAAAGTGCCATCCAGGGCACACCGCCTCCCTTGTCCCTAAGCCACTGATGCTCACTCTACTTTTCAGATACCAAAATGGGCTTTATTCTATTTTATTACTTTTAAAAATCAGATTAATCCGTCCAGGTCCATCATAGAACTATCTGTGAATCTTCCATGCATTTGGCTAATTAAAAAGCCATCTAATTAGAAAGTCAAGACCATATCTTCTTGTAGTGTAGATAGTTATGTGCGGTGTGTTTACTATGTCTCATGAATCTCCTGCCAATCAATTTCATGGCTTGACCCAGGTTCAGACTTCATATTACCTGAAAGTGATAGTTAGAAGCTGTGTATTTTTTTTTCTTAATTCAAAATTAAGTCCAAGGTCCCTGACTGAAGTTGGAACTTGAGCATAAGAGATGGAAGTTAAATGTTGCCCCATACCAGAGCTTAAAATGGAATCCTATGGAATCCTAGGGTTTGCAGTTTAGGGAGGGGCGTTTAGAATTCCCAGCCAGAGGGCTCTTTGACTTCCATCTCTTATGCTCAAGTTCCAACTTCAATCAGGGACCTTGGACTTAATTTTGAATTAAGAAAAAAAAATAAACTACAGTAAACTACAGTAAACTACAAACCCCAGAATTTCACAGGATGTTGAAAGTGGAATAATAGCACCATAGCAGTGTAGTGCAGAAATGGCCTTAGGCAAGGAACACTAAGATGTGGTTTGCCATTGCCTTCCTCTGAAACTACAATATTGTAATCAACCTCCTGATCATTTCAGTAGCTTTCTAATCTATTCTGAGCAATATAACATAACATACTATAATAATATTTTTGTTTTCCTGAAATGAAGTTGCTGAAACAACACCATCATCATCGTTGTTGTTGTTGTTCCCTTTCCTCCTGTCTTGGTGTTAAAACAGACATTGTACAAAAGTTTAACATGTACTTAAATTATTAAGAAAGTTAAAAGCAAATTAAAAGAGCAACAAATATAAACAGGATAGTAAGGAAAATCTAACCTTTCTGGGAGGGGAGCCCTACAGAAGCCCCTATCCTGTGTTCCCACCAGATGTACCTGTGAGGGAGACAAGACAGAGAGATCCCAGAAGATTTCAAAACATGGGCAGACTCCTATAAGGTCAACAAGCTGGAACATGTCCAGAGGAGGGCGACCAAAATGGTGAAGGGTCTGGAAGCCATGCCCTATGAAGAACAGCTTAGGGAGCTGGGCATGTTTAGTCTGCAGAAGAGAAGGTTAAGAGGGGGGACATGATAGCCATGTTTAAATATTTGAAGGGATGTCATGTTGAGGAGGGAGCAGGCTTGTTCTCTGCTGCTCCAGAGACTAGGACAAGGAGCAATGGATTCAAGATGCAGGAAAGGAGATTCCACTTGAACCTTAGGAAGAACTTCCTGACAGTCAGAGCTGTCCGGCAGTGGAATCTGCTGTCTGGGAGTGTGATGGTATCTCCTTCTTTGGAGGTTTTTAAGCAGAGGCTGGATGGCCATCTGTTGGGAATGCTTTGATGTGTGTTCCTGCATAGCAGGGGGTTGGACTTGATGGCCCCTGGGGTCTCTTCCAACTCTATGATTCTATGATTCTAAGGAGATATAGTCCTTCAGGTAATCTGGACCTAAGCTGGTTATTATTCGTAATGAGCAAACTGTGCTGAGAAACAGGCCATCAGTCAGTGGAGCTATTGCAACAAGGGAATTGTGTGCTGTAGCCAGCTCCTTTTACCAAACATGCTACAGCAATGTTGGGCAGCTGAAGTTTCTGAACCTTCTTCAAAGGCAGCACCATTACAGTTATCCAAGCAGGAATTCTTATGTTCCTTTCATATCCATATGGCATTCTCAGTGTGCCCTAATTGTAGATCTATATATTGTTGTGTGCCTTCAAGTTGTTTCTGACTTATGGCAGCCCTAAGGCAAACCTATTATGGAGTTTTCTGGGGACTGAGAGTGTGTGACACACTCAAAGCCATCCAGTGGGTTTTCATGGCCAAGCAGGGAATCAAACCCTGGTCTCCAGGTCCATAATCTAATGCTCAAACCACTACATCATGCTATTTTTAATTATACCATAATCTGTATCATTTTGAATAAAAGTGTGCATTTTTATATGTCTGCATCAAAATCAAGTCAGGATTTGTTTATGGCTCATCTGTTTATGGTTTAGTGGTCTGCATTATAATTTGAGGGGTAGCACACTATAAATTTGATTTTTTTTTTATACAGTCAGGAAACGTCTTCATGTTACGATTGTACTGAAATTCAGTCAGGGATAAGTTAAAATGCTAAACAAAACAAAAAGGATTAAAATGCATCAGTTTAATTGAAAAGCAAAGCATGATATTTCCTTATTAATATTCCAACTGCCTAAATGCTCCAGTAAGCAAGCTGAAGTGGTGTTTGGGCAGTTAGTATGAAAAAATGAAGTCTTTGTTCCTTGAAAAGTGTCTGGCATGTTGAATTTGTCTTCTATATAACCTTCTTAGAGAGAAAGAAAAAGGTCCTTATTGAAAAATTATCTAGTGATGCTCCTCCCCCCGACACGCATACTTACATACATGTACACGGTCATTGTGCTTGGGAGAAAAGCAGTGAGTTGCACCTTTTTCCGCTCCCCAAATCCTGGTACATAGTTGTTGCGTGCCTTCAAGCCGTTTCCAACTGATGACGACCTTAAGGCAAATCTACATGGCGTTTCCTCGGCGAGATTTGTTCAAAGAAAGTTTACCATCTGAGGTTGAAAGAGTATGACTTGCCCAAGGTTACTCAGTGGGTTTCTATGGTCAAACAGCGATTTGAACTCTCTTGGAGTCTCTCAGAGTCATAGGCCATTTCCACACGGGGCGAGGGAATCGCCCTGTGCTGGTACTTACCGGACTTCTTGGCTCCACTCTTGGGTCCAGGCTCGTCCGGAGCAGTGCGTGGCCGCCGCTCCGCACTGCTCCGGGGAAGAAAACAGAGGCTTCTGGTTGGTTGAAGCTCTCCACCAACCACTGAAGCTCACTAGCCTAAAGCCTGCCCCCGGCAGATGGCAGGCTCGCACTGGTGCAAGCCTGCAAATCTGCACTGGAGCATGGGCAGGGAGTGGTGCGCTCTGGTGCTTTTGAAAGACCTGTTTCAAGCGGTCTTTCAAAAGCATGCTGGACGACCACTTTAGGTCGTTCTGGAGCAGGCTGAGGTACGGAACTACACTAAGTAGGTCCAACCCAGTCCGTTCCCTGGAGGACATTCTGCACCATTTCTTTAAGCCCGTGCTGAAATGGCCTTAGTTCAACACTCAGACTATAGCACCATATTGATTTTGGTATCCAGGGTCAAACAAGTTGTTTTGGTGCCTAAAACAGAAAATTTTAGATGTACCTTTCTCTCCATGGTAGTAAAAAATATATGCAAAAATCATAGATTGATAGCCAATAAATCTACTGCTTCTGTTCCAAGTCACCAAAAATCTGCTGCCTGAGGCAGTTGTCACACTCTGCCTAATGATAGGGCTGGCTACTTACTATACAGACACACACACATTAGTATCAACATAATTCTATGTTTAGAAGGTTGACTTTTCCTGCTTATTACAGATCCCATTGCAACTGTACCTGTTGTCTAGGGGTAATAATAAAAGACAAATCCTGTTGAACTGATTCCAGCCTACAAAGGCAGAAGCCTTCCCTCCATGCTCTGAATCCTTCCCTCCAGGCAGAATCCTTCCCTCCATGCTCCTCCATGCTCTGTAGGAAGCATTGTTAACATGGGGCATAGATCCAGGAGGAACATTTTTGGCATTTCTCCTTGAACAGGGAGAAAGCATTGTCATAGCAGTGTCATTTGCCAGCCTTTTCCTTCATCTCGAGGTCATAAAAGAGGGTGGGGGGAATTGATAAAAAATGAGTTGCAGAGCCACAGTTTTGTGACCAAAATATATTTCTTGAGAACTTGTTTTCACATGAAAGCCCATATTACTACAGTCAGAAGGAAGGACACTCCAGCAATTGGCAGAGCCAAAACCAAAGCTGTTATATATGAAATCATTACCATTGTACAGTCTGCAAAATGTAGGTGCCTTCTTACCACAAATATGATAACCTGACAAGCACTTGATATAACAAGGCCAACCTTGTTGAAATACTGAATTTGAAACAAGGTTACAATATAGCAGGGGTGATTTTAAAAATGAATGATTTAATTTTTTTAAAAAATCAAGATTTGCAATCTGTATTGAAGTTACTGATTCATAACTGTTCTACGTTCACTAATATGAGGTACTCAGTTCTATTCTGAAGGTGGTGAATTGTTCCTCCTGTTCATGAGTTGCTCAAGTGATCAAACTTGAGAAAACTCTAGATAGACACAGATTAGCTGATGAACAGCAATAGGCCTGCAGAGATGGGATGGAAGAATGAGGCCTGTTTCAGTACCTGAATTGTCTCTCAATCTAGGCTAGAGATGGGCATTCACTAAGGGAGTTAGAGCCACCCCACCCAACCCCGCCACACCACACCAGAACTCCCAGTGTAACCAAAGTGATGTCATGTCACTTCCAGTTTTGGGAGCATTCCACACCATACTCCATTAGTGCATTCTTCCATTACAATCCCAGCATTGCCATTTGTGTGATGGTAGCAGATTAGAAATGTTCTCTTCCCTACTCTTCTGCCTTAAGCAGCTGAGTAGCGGTATTGCCACCAGTGTTCCTTCCACACTACAGCCTCCTTCGCCACTCCCTTTCCCCATCTTCACCCCACCCCACCACCCCTGATTGGTTGTTGTGGTTCTTTTGGAAGCTGTACTAACATAGCAATGTTGTAACAGCATGA
Source organism: Ctenosaura bakeri (assembly GCA_948474755.1). NCBI lineage: Eukaryota > Metazoa > Chordata > Lepidosauria > Squamata > Iguanidae > Ctenosaura > Ctenosaura bakeri. Next base: position 974,803 of record CAOLHI010000028.1, on the reverse strand, counting down.
CACATGCCAGTAGACTATAGCACTTTTCTGCTATAATGATTTAAAATGTATTTTTTAAAAAAATCAAAAGGAGAAACTTAAAATAAAGATGGAGAGGTGATGGATGTTGAAGTTACCACACCATGAGGGTAGCTGAGGGAGGGACAAGCTGGGCATACCCACACTTCGTCCACTCTTCAATCCAGGAGAGCAAGAAGCACTATTAAGTGCTATTATGGTACTGCACTGAGCTGACTGATGGGATTGAAGTGCTAAAGGAGGCTCTTAATGGATTTTTTCTGGAAATGGTATAAGGGGGTTTTGCAATACTTAGGGACAGGATAGCAGCTGGATAGCAAAGATATCATGCACTAGCACAACAACTGGACTGGAAAGAACCCGCTGCGGTTGCAGGATAGTGACATTGTACAGAAATGGCCTTGTTTTCAGTCTTGTGTTTGGGAGTCACCAGTTTTATTCAGCTGACCCTAGACTATGGCCCTTTCTGCACAAGGCAGTTAAAACGGGCCAAGGCGTCCTGGCACGAAGGTCATCCACACCTTGGATTGGACTAGGTGCGGACTATTTAACTTAGGCCCTTTTCGCACGTAGTTTCTGTTGCAAGAGGACCCCTTGAGAGTCTTGTAAATGGGAGCGGCGGTCCAGACGATGCACTCCCATTTACGTGATGCTCAAGAGCCGGATGCAGAGCGGATGTGCACCTTTTTATTTTCAGCTTTAAGCGAAAAATGGTACGCAGTCGCACAATGCTCCCGGGGCCCGTGCACACTTACCTACTGTGTGGTGCGTTGGGCGAGCCAGGCCGGTCGCGCTTCCTCCCCCAGCGCAGCCTACTGCTCCCAGGCTGCACTGCGGAAGGAAGGGGCGGGGCGTTCGCGCGACAGCCACGCGACCAGCAACCCAGCTGCGGGAGAACGGAGGAGCGATGCGGGTGCCTCGTGCAAGAGGCTGCACAAGGCATCCCCCACCTCCGAGAGCAGGTAATGTGTGGAGAGGGCCTTAGTTCTGCATCTTAGTCTGATCCAACCCACCCCCAAATAGTCCTCCAGCGCGCTAAGTAAAGACCGGAAAAAATCCGGTCTTTACATTTTCTGGAATGCACCATTATGCTCCTACTTATCTGTGCAGATGTGCAGGCTCACACCAATGCGAGCCTGCGATCAGCGGAGGGTGGGCTGTGGGCGTGGCCAGCATCAGCGGTTCATCCACTCCCACAAAGACACCAGAAGCCGCTATTTTGAGACAGAGCAGTGCAGAACTACAGACCTCTCACTGCTCCGGTTCGCCCTGCACTAATGGAGGAGCCCTGCGGAAGGGCTCAAGGGACAGTCTACGTTACTTTGGACCCAAGAAGAGCCGATAAGTAATGGCATGGGGCGATTCACTCACCTTGTGTGGAAAGGGCCTATGTAATGACCTGCTGGAAGAGATTCAACAGCTGAATATTCTGTCCAAATTTAAAACAGCACTAAAGACCGGTTTCTTCCAGCAGGCCTATCCAACTGGTTTTAAACTGTGAATTTTAACAATGAAATTTAAACATGTATTGAGTGTGTTTAGGTATTTGTATTATTTGTTCTTTTAAGATGACATTATACATTATAACTATGGCTTTTAATTGATGTTCTGTTTTTAACTGATGTATGTGATGTGTTAATCTGTTGTTGTCCCATTCTTCAATCTACAAGAACTAGGTAAGAAATAAATACCACCATCATCATGGGGGCAGGGCTGTGGGATAAAACTGCTGCATTTTACAGCATTTTAGATCTGTCTTGGTCCTTCAGAGGTGAAAAATTGCCCAAGATTTTTTTTCATTGGATCTGGAGGCTTTGGGGTCTCCTGGGGGACTTTGGGAGGGTTGCAAAAGAAGCATTTCTCCCATTCTTGTTCAAGGCTTTGCCTCTCTCTAAATGCAAAGACAGAGAAGGTCAGTGAACAGAATTTGAGGAGATGGAGAAAATCGAGTAAGAAGGAGGAATCTGGATATAAATACAAAATATCCCTTTTTCAATGAATTGAAAATTAATCTGTGAACACAATTCAGAATAATTGCGTACTGTGTACCTACCCTCTAATGAAATCTACATCTCTGAATATGGATTAAGGTTGCATTAAACAGTAATGTCCTTCTACTAAAAAATGATTAAATAGAATCTTTCTCACTAGTGGTTTGAACTCTGATTGAAATCAAATCAACCTTGCAACAGAAGAACATGCAGGCACTCAAAGTCATTGGGAAGTTTGCTCACTTAATGACTTCCTTTATGCAAGACCAACCTTGCTCTTATTTATTTATTTTTCATTCATTTAATAATATTTTCCCTCAGTATGGGACCTAAGGCAGCTAAAAATATAATTGAAACAAAATAATAACAAAAAAACACCCTCATTAACATACAAGTAAATAAACTGTCCCATTAAACAAAGCATGAATTTGAAGTATTTAAAACATAGAAATCAGAATAAAGAATAGAGCACCCCCTCACACACATTGAAAGCTCCTTGCTCAGCAACTAATTTATGGTCAAACAGCCTTCTAAATAAGTTTTCATCCATAAAGGGAGAGCCAAGAGGCAGTCAGGCTTGCTTTCCATTGGAGTTCCGCAGCCTGGGATCAGCCACCAGGAAGGCAGTCCAAGTGTTCCCATGTCATCTAGGTGTTTGTCATCACTTGCTTACCTTGGGCCATTTACACATTCGACTGTTATAGTGCAATTCCACTTTCAACATCCTATAGAATCCTGGGGTTTGCAGTTTAGGGAGGGGCTTCAAAGACATGTCCCTAAATTGCAAACCCCAGGATTCCATAGGATGCTGAAAGTGGAATAATTGTACTATAACAATCTACTGTGGAAGTCGCCTTAGATGTGAATAGAAGATCCCGTGGCCCTGCACTCCCTTTTGCACTGATCCATGCTCACAGAGGGAGAGCCCACATGGGACAAGGGTTCCTCTGCCTTACACTTTCCACAGCTTGGTGGCAGTAAGAGGCTGTGGGCTGGATGCCTTCACCAGTCAGTGTTTCAGGATGTTCACTAGGGCAGAATCTCTGATCCACCTGAGTGCCTCCATGCCATCAACTGTGATAAAAAGCAAAAAAGCACCGAAGTTAAAAAATAAGAGAGACAGATACCAATTGATTCTTTGCTATTGTATGGAGTGGATTTAAAAATGTGTCCATATCACTCAGAACACACTAAAATAAAACCCTTATTGAGCCACCAATGGATGATTGGTAATGCCCATGCTATAACTGTGTGTGGCTGGAGGATAGCCACTCAAGTGGAAAGAGGCTGTAAATAGGGTGGGCTGCATTAAGTAGCCTAGTTCTGCCCTGTGTCCCCATACGAGACTACATGGTGAAGCAGCATCTTGGAAGTCCTTCCTCACACACAACTGTGTAAAGAGGCCAAATCCATCTCTGGTATATCACAGGAGTTGGGGGGAGGCTGCAGATAACATTCCCCAGTTTGTTCAAGGTTCCCTCCATCTGCTCTGCAGCTAGAGAACAGAGGAACATGGAGTGAATATCCACAATCCAAAGCAGACCTGGAAAGCACCTAGTGAACAAGCATGTGACATAGCTGCTATTTTTTTTGAAAATGTTGTTTGCACTGGTGTCTGTTGCCTTTCACTATTTTACTATAGCTTTGTTGTTGCTTTCATACTATAGCCTTGTTGTTGCCTCCAACTGTTCTGATTTAATGAGGATAGTCCAAATTAATCCTCTGTCATCTCACTTTCTCAGATGCTTTTAAAACGTCCAGTTTCTTTCTTCCTCTCACCTTCCCCCTCTGTTCTCAGCTTATTGCAGTTGATGCAACCTGAGTTCAAAGTGAAAATGCAGACTGCACTCAACTCAACAGCAAGAGAGAAGAGGAGGGGCAGTATCTTGCCTTTTCCAGCAGGCTCTGGTGAAAGCGAACTGCTGCAGCCTCTTCTAATATGTGTGTTCTTCCTCATTGATAATTTTTGCCATCTTGACCACACACTAATGTTGCTTGGCTCCATGTGCCTCTGTTTTCATCTGTGAAATGTTGGAGGGCTTGTCCTTCACCATAGCCACAGATCAGCAAGGATAGCCATGGCTAGTCCTCGCCATTCTTAGGGCCTTTCCGCACTACACTGTGATAGTGCTATTATTCCACTTTCAACATCCTATGGAATCCTGCGGTTTGCAGTTTCGGGAGGGGCATTTAGAATTCTCAGCTCTTTGGCCTCAGTAAACTACAAACCCCAAAATCCCACAGGATGTTGAAAGTGAGATAATAGCAGTATCACGGAGTAGTGCGGAAAGGCTCTTAGATTTTCAGCTGATCCTAAAGAGTCCTGATTTCCTCTCCTTCTTCCTGTGAGCCACCTGTTCTTTGGTACAGCCTGAAAACAGACTTTAGAGGAGTTACAACTGAGTATTTTGCCCTGAGCTCAGCAAGAGGAAGTCTGCACTGCTGCTCTTGGAAAGATTAGAGAGGGAGGAGTCTTGCTCTTTCCAGGTGCCCATTCACATGACACAATTGTAGCACTACATTGCTCTTCAACTATCATGGCAACATCCTATGGAATCCTGGGATTTGCCATTTAGGAAGGGCCATTTAGAACCAGTGTGGTGTAGTGGTTTGAGGCCAAGCTGGAGACCAAGCTTCAATTCCTTGCTTAGCTGTGGAAACCCACTGGGTGACCTTGGGTGCATCACATACTCAGCCCCAGAAAACCCCATAATAGGTTTGCCTCAGGGTCTCCGTAAGTCAGAAATGATCTGAAGGCACATGACAACTACAGTTTAGAATTCTCAGCGAGCGTGCTTCAGTGCCTCATCAAACTACAAATCCCATGAGGTTTCTTCTAATGTTCAATCAAAATATACTCTCCTGATACTTAAAACCATGTGATCTGGTCCCACCCTCTCGAGCAGCAGAGATCAGGCTTTCCCCCTCTGTGACAGCCCTTGAAGTATTTGAAGAGTGCAATCATATCATCCCTCAGTCTTCTCTTCTCTAACATGAACATACCCAGTTCCATCAACTTTACCTCATATGTTTTGTTTTCTATACCTCTTATCTTTGTTGTCCTTCTCTGAACTTCCTCCAACTTGTCCATATCTTCATTAAAATGAGGCACCCAGAACTGAATGCAGTCCTCCAGATAAGGCCTGGCCCACACAGAATATACTTGGACTTTTACTTCGCTCATCATGGAAACGATGCTTCCATTACTGCAGCCTAAAATAGCATTCACCTTCTTTGCTGCAGTATCACATGGCTAGCTCATGTTCAACTTACAATCAACAACAATCTCAAGGTCTTTTTCACATGTAGTACTGCTGAGCCATGTATCCCACATCCTATATCTGCACATTTAGTTTTTGTGGCTTAAATTCAGACTTCTGCATTTGTCTCTGTTGAATTTCATTTTATTAATTTCAGCCCAGTTTTCTAGTTTATCTAGGGCTTTCTGAATTCTGTTCCTGTCTTCCAATGTGACAGCCATCCCTCCCAGTTTTGTGTCATTTGCAAACTTAATAAGGATTCCCTCACTGATAAAAATTTTGAATAGTAATAGCCCTAGGACATAATACTGAGGCACTTCATATGCATACAATCATGTTTTTATTGATATGATTTCCCCTTCCTTTTTTTTTTTTTTTTGGCCTTTCTTAAATTAGGTCCATAAATTCTAATGTTTCTCTGCTTTAAATTGTAAGTTTATATGACCGTGGCCCTTTTTGCATCCTTTTTTTCTTGTGCGAGCGCCCCTTGAGCATCGCGTGAGTGGGAGCGTCGCTCCGTATGACGCACTCCCCCTCATGTGACGCTCACAAGGCTAAAGCCCACGCATGTTTTGATTTTCGGCTTTAAGCTGAAAATGCCCCACGCTCACGTAATGCTCATGGCACCCTCGCGCACTTACCTGTGTGCGGTGCTTCGGCGAGCAGGGGCAGTCGCGCTTCCTTCCCCCCGCACAGCCTACAACTCCCAGACTGCGCTGTGGAACGAAGGAGCGGGGCGCTATGGCGACAGTCGTGCTAACAGGAAGCGACATGCGGTACGAAGGAGCGGGGAAGCGGCAGCATTTTGGATGAGGCTTCTCGTGCAAGACGCCCTCCCCCGTCGTGCAAAAGGGTAACGTGCGAAAAGGGCTTTATTCATTAATAATGTTTACCTTCTTGTTGGTTCTTGGACCATTGCATTTGTCTCCGATGTAAGAAAAGTAATGCTCAAAGTTTCACAATGAAGAGTTTCACTATTTATGGAGTGAGAAATGTGTGATATTCAAGCTGGTTCAGAAAAGGAAAAGGCACTAGAGATCACATTTCAAACATACATTGAATAATAGAGTACAACAAAGAATTTCAGAAGAAAATCAGCCTATGCTTTATAGGTTATAGATTTACAGCCTTTGACTGTGTAGATCATGAATAACTATGGACTGCTTTAAAACATGTGTCAAATACAAGGCCCGTGGGCCAAATCAGGCCTGCCAGGCCATTTCATGTAGCCCTTGCACCTCTCCTATAGCTGCAGCACTCCCCACACCTGGCAAGTCTGATCCCCACATTGCAGGGCCCTGGCTGCCAGTATTCTGAAGAGGAGCCCAGCAGTCAGCACCCACAATCTACTTCTACTTCTGACTGCTCCTCTATCCAAGTCTCATCATCGGAGCATTGCCTCAGGTTACCATGGCAATGCTCCGCAAAGCTCGCCAGAGTTGGACAGAGGAGCAGTCAGAAGTAGAATAGATTGCGAGTGCTGGCTGCTGGGCCTCTTTTCAGAATACCAGCAGCTGGGGGCCTGCAATGTGGGGATCAGGCTCAACAGGTACAGAGAGGGGCAGGGGGGCAGAAACAACCACAGGGGAGTGGGGAGCAGAAAGAGTCACAGAGAGGGTCTGGGGGGCAGAAACCAGTCCTTTGAGGGCAAACATAATGCTGATGTGGCCCAAGATGAAATTGAGTTCTAAAAGAAATGGGTGTGTTGCAACATTTGATTGTCCTGATGCACAGTCTAAATCAGAAGACTAGGACTTGGAAGGGCAACTATTAAGGAACTAGGTAAGATCTTAAAGTGTAAAGATATATCATTGCCAAACTGAGGATCATTTGTGCCAGAGTATTTCCATTTTCTACATATGGCTGGAAGCTGGACGGTGAAGAAAGGTGATAGAAGGAGAATCAATTTATTTGAAATATGGTGCTGGAGGGGAGTTCTATGGATTCCTTGGACTGCCAAAAAGACAAATAATGGGTCCAAGAGCAAATGAAGCCTGAACTCTCTTTAAAAGCCAAAATTACTAAACTGAGACTTAGGGCCTTTCCACACTACACCGTTATAGTGCTATTATTCCACTTTCAACATCCTGTGGAATTCTGGGGCTTGTAGTTTACTGAGGCCAAAGAGCTCTCTGGCTGAAAATTCTAAATGCCTCACCCTAAACTGCAAATCCTGAGTTTCTATAGGATGTTGAAAGTGGAATATATCAAGAAATGACATGAATCGTTAGAAGAGACATTAATATTTGGTACAATGGAGGGTGGTAGGAAAAGAAAAGACTTCATAACAGATGGATAGACTAAATCTAGGAAGCTGTGGCCATGAGTGCAAAATCTTAGTGTTGCTGTTAATAACAGGGTATGAGAGCTGGCTTGCTGGTAATTAGCAAGAATAACAATACTTTACTTATTCACCGTCTTGGTCCTTCTTTGGCAAGACAGTAAATATGGCTGAATCCACACATAAATTGCTCTCAGCTTGGAGGAGAAGTGAGTCTTGCCAAGTAGTATTAGCGTGCACCAGGCCTTTGATGAACCATTGTTGAGCTTTAGCTTTGTATTTAGGCATTTCCTCCCTCCTCTTTCCCATTGTTGTGGATGATAATGGGAAAGCCACACTGTACATACAGACTGAATACATTGGTTTATGGCCAAGTACTTCCTCTAAATAAGCTGCGAACCAAGGAGAGAAAAACGAGCAAACATTTTACACAGGGTTGTGTGAAGAACAATAGATGCAGCCTAATTTTGGCCCAGAAAACCAATAGGCACTCCAACAGATTAATAATACCAATTATTCTTGTTCTTTTCATAAAAATCAAACATAGACAGATCTAATCTTGAATGAACAGGCACAACAACAAAATAGACAGATTTGTCTTTAAGGCCTTCAGGAACTAAGGCCATTTCCGCACCAAACTGTTACAGTGCTATTATTCCACTTTCGATATCCTATGGAATCCTGGGGTTTGCAGTTTGGGGAGGGGCCTGAAAGTTGAAAGTGGAATAAAAGCACTATAACAGCATAGTGTAGAAATGGCCTAAGTCAAAACACACTGAATTCTGACTTATAGCGAGTGTTGAAGGAAGGAAAGGTAGATGTGGTATGGTTGTGGTTTCATTGCCCCCCCCCTTAGGAATCTCCTGGAGATCTCCACAAAGGAGACCCTAGACTATTTCCGGTGGTTAGATTAAAAAGATGTCAAGATTCCCAACAGTTCCCAAAAGAACTGCTGTACATTTCTTCTCTGTCCTCTAGCACGCTTTTTATAGTATTTTAACTTTTAAAAAAATAAAAAAAAATAAGAAGCAGCAGTACAATGACATAGTTTCAATGTAATCCTATTAAGAATTACTGCTGAGATAAATTAGGGGTTTGGGGAAAGTTTCAAGGGTAAATAAAGAATAACTATCCAAAAGTTCAAAGAGTAATATACAAAAGCAGAACCCACCGAGTCTGGGTTAGTGGGGAAAAAGCATAGAAAATAAATAGTGGAAGTGGTTTCGTGCAAGCATTTTTACATAATTATACTGTTGCATAATTGCACAATTGCTGCCTTGCCTTTGCACAATTGCAGCTTGCCATGACACTAGTCATGGAGCGGGAGGCCAAGCAAACAGTGGTATTAATGATATTATTCTATTTCAAGTGTGAGAAAGCAAACCTGAGAACTAATGCAGTGATGGTGGGAAAAAAAGTGCATTGCTATTCCCCTGCCTTTCTGGGTACAAGCAGAGCAACCCAAAACAACTGAGTAGTGCGATAAGCGTCAACCAGATTCCAGCCACACAGTTGCACATGCAGTGTTGTGCTCAATGTACCACTTTATTCACTGGGAGTGCAGAAATAGCCACTGTGCCTTCCCTGTAGCATAATGGGATAGTTAGGAAGCACGTTGGCAGATACACAAACAATTGCAAAATGTTGGTAATCGGCAGAAGAGCGGTGTTGCGCAACCAGCACATAAGTTATTGGTTACATGTATGTAATGATTATGATGATAAATTTTTATTTCTTACCTGACTTTCCCTAGGACTCAAGGCAAGGTATATCATAGATTAAAATACAAATAAAAACTAAAAACTAAATACAACTAAGGCCCTTTTCGCACGCAGTTTCTTTTGCAAGAGGGCCCCTTGAGCGTCGCGTAAATTGGAGCGGCGGTCCGTACGAGCCTAACGCGAGCCTAATGCGAACCGCGCACACACCTTTTCATTTTCGGCTTCAAGCCGAAAATGGTGTGAGGTCACGCAAGGCTCCCAGGGCCCACGCACACTTACCTGCGCTGCGGCACGTTGTTCCAGACGCGCCGGTCACACTTCATCCCCCAGCGCAGCCTACAGCTCCCAGGCTGCACTGCGGAAGGAAGGGGCAAGGCGGTCGCGCGACCAGGAAGCCAGCTGTGGGATGAAGGAGCAGTGAAGAGAGCACCTCGTGTAAGAACCTGCTTGTGCGAACGGCACCCCCACCTCTGCAATAAGGTAACATGCGGAAAGGATGTTAAGACTAAAACACATAAAACCATTTAAAATACATCAATTTAAAATTCATAGTTAAAAATTGACTGGATAGGCCTGCCAGAAGAGATAGGTCTTTAGCACCTTTTTGAATTCAGACAGCATATTTTGGTGTCAAATCTCTTCCAGCAGGTCATTCCACAGTCTAGGGACAGCTAATGAGAAGGTCCTCTGGGTGACCGTTGCCAGTCTAGTCCTGGTACTTTAAATAAATGGCTCCTAGAGGACCTAAGTGTATGGGATGGATTGTATGGGGGGAGGCAATCCTGCAGGTAACTTGGACCTAAAACATATAGGGCTTTAAAAGTAATAACCAACACTTCGTACTTTGCCCATAAATTAATTGGCAGCCAGTGGGGTGATTTTAATATTGGTGTGATATATTCACTCCTTATTGGACCAGCTGGAGTTTCCAAACTTGGTACAAAGGTAAGCCCAATGTTCAGAGCATTGCAGAAGTGCATCCTTGAGGTTACCAGACTCAGAGCCTTTTTGCACCTTGCCTTTTCACGGAAGAGGGAGGAGGCACTCGCACAAGAAGCCTCAGCAGGAACGCTGCTGCTTCCCTGCTGCTTCAGTTCTGCAGCAGCTTACTGGTCACACGAGCGCCATGCGAATGCCCCGCCCCTTCCTACCAAAGCACAACCTAGGAATTGCGGGCTAGCGCTGAGGCAGGAAGCACGACCGGGCCGGCTCCCGACACACCACACGTGAGGTAAGTACGCGCAGGCCCCAGGAGCATTGTGTGACTGCGCACCATTTTTGGCTTGAAGCCAAAAATGAAAAGGTGCATGCGTGGTCCGCATCAGGCCCTTGAGCATCACGTAAATGGGAGTGCGTCATGCAGACCGCTCCTCCCATTTAAGGGGCCCTCTCACTTTAGAAACGGCATGCAAAAAGGGCGTCAGTTTGACCTAAAAGTGGTATTAAGGGTATGTATTTTGGACCATGTGACTGTGTGCGTGGAGATTTATACTACAAACTCATGAGGTAAGACCTCAGCTATATTCTTCTGAAAATACTTTTGATTATGGTATTTGCTTTTCTTTTTAGGCCCCTCCAATCTCATTTTCCTTTTATCAATTAAACTGTGCACTATTGGGGTGGGGGATAGTCTGAATGCAGCTGTGACAAAATGGCAGCTGTGGATCCATGATAAATGTACAACATTGACATGATTGATTCTATGCCCTTAAAGTGTTCTTAGGAAAAGACACTTTGAATATAAAGGCAATAAATGTATTAAGTTGATACACTCAAATGAACAGTCAAAAGCATGACAGGCAGGCTGCCAAGGCTTTGCAATGTGCTTGGTAAGCACTTGGGCCTCATCCAAGCCTCATTAAAGCCAATGGCAGGGCTTTCATTATCTCCAAAGTGCTCTGGTTAAGGTGCCTGTCAACTCCATATGCTTTTCATAAGAGAATTGGGGGTGTAAGGAGGAGAATCTGAAGCAGAACCCTAGTATCTTGGTGGGATTTCCATTTCCACAGATTTATTATTTTTCCTGTAAAGGATAACAGGTTCTAAAATTAGAACCAACTTACCTTAGGTCAGCAACGTAGAATTGGCTAGCCTGGAGCCAAGTACATAGATTGCCAGGCTTCTGGCAATGCAGAATAGTGAAAAGAAGGGAAGTGGGAAGGATATTGGATTCTCAGTCAGGCAAAATAATAAGTGTGGCCTAAGCAAGGTGAGTTGCCCTTCATAAGCAAGATTGAGAAGGTACTGTTCAATTTTTCTTAAATTTGGTTGGGTTGAGCTCCTCTTGTCTTGCTGTTTGATTTCAGCCATGTTTAGTCTTTTTGTTTAAAGGAAAGCAGGCTATAAATGAAATAACAGTGACAGTGTTACTGTTCACAAAATCCACAAAACACCACCTGGAGATCTTAGCATCTTTCTCTCTTTTTCATTTGGGTCTTCCCCAGGTTTCTCTGAAACCCCACCTTATCAACAGCCCAAAACATCCAAGAGCACCCATGGTGGAAGGAGATAAATTACTATAATAAAACAGTACAGTTCTGTATTCACTTTGTTGCTGTAGCTATTATTTGCCATCAAGTTGATGTCCACTTATGATGACTCTATGAAAGACAGACCTCCAAGAGAACCTGATATTAACAAGTTTCCTAAGCCCTACTGAGTTCTGTGAAACTGACTTTTGAAGAGACATGTATAGGACTGTAATCTAAATTCAAAATGTTGCTTTATGATTCTGTCTCAAAATCTGCAGCCTGAGGAAGCCTCTTCACTCTGCTCTTTTTTTCACCTGTGTATGGTAGGGCCACTTGTGTTATTTCTTTGACTCCTGAGTAGAAATAAAGATGATGATTATGTCGTCGTCGTCGTCGTCATCATCATCATCATCGTCGTCGTCATCATCATCTTCATTCTGTATTACTGACTAAATCCACATCTTGTTCAAGTTTCCATCAAGTTTTTGGGCATCCTTAATTTGAAGCCAGTTTTGTAGTTGTCTGTTCCCAGGTTGCTGTAGGCTATATTTCAGAGGAAGGAACTGGGAGAACCACCTCTGATTATTCCTTGCCTAAGAAAACCCTGTGAAATTCATGAGGTTGCCATAAGTCAACAAGCGACTTGAAGGTACACACATTCCTGCAAAGCCTTTACATCTCATTATACATTTTTATGCTTTTGCATTTATTTGTAACATGTGGATAATGCTTGTTAAAGATTCTAACTCTGATGGCATTTGGGATTTCTTTTCTTTTTTCTTTTCTTTTCTGTTTTGTTTTGCTCTGCTGGCAACAACTTTAAAGGTCATTTCACATGGATAAAAATCATCCCTGGGTGACAGAATAATCTGTCGGTGTCTTTACTGGCAACAGAAATGGTAAAGAGCACATTACATACTGAGTTCTGCGCGTCCTTTCCAGATGAACAAAAGGTGTATATCAATTCTGTAAGTATTACCGGGTTCAAAGTCAAAGTCATTCACAAATCCATTGCTGTTTCTGTCTTTAGCAACTGAAATCTGGAAATCAAGAGTAAGTAAATAAGTAATATCTGTATATGCAAAGGTGTGTGTGTTTAGTGAGGTGGATGTATTCTTCCAGAGAGTATTATTCTGAATCCGTCTTTGAAATAATAACCTCAAAAAGGATACAACAAAGGTGGAAAGGTGCAGAGAAGGAAGGATAAAGTGGGCAAAGACTGAGGTGCCATTCCTATAAGGAATAACTAAAGAGTTTCTGCTTCTAAATTAATAACGTAGGGGAGGGTGCTAAAAGGGGGAACATGATAAAAATAAGGAATGTTGGAGAACCATTCTGAGAGATTTTGTCCAAATTATGTTTCCAAGTTGGTGTGATGGCTATTTCAGGCAACTCTCCTATGAACCATAGGTTTCTCTGCTAGTGGTGGCAGTGGTGTTCCATCACTTCCATTTTAATTTATTCACAGTGCTCTCAATGTATCATAGCTTGGAGCAATGGGAAAAATTATGTGATGGCTTCCAACCTGAGATAGAGCACTGGTTAAAAGAGTTGGAGTAGATATCAGTAATTGATCCTGCTGGGGTCTCAGGAACTACTGTATTGATACCAGATCTCGACTGGTATGGAAAGGGGTTTTTTTTGCCTTTGCAGATTGGTTTTTTTATTGCTTTTATTGCTTTTCTATTTAAAGGGCAAGTGAGGTCACCAATGAAATTGATTTACATTAGATTCAAGACAGACAAAAGAAGCCCTTTTTTTACGATGGTTAATTAAACTTCATTCCAATATCCAGTTCAATGGGAGTGAAGTGAACTCAGCAGAAGTTACTTCTGGGTAGATATGTAGGAGATTGTGCTGGAAGTCATGGGATTCACGACAGAATGCCAGTATCTTTGTGTGGTGTTGCTTCTCATTCATATGCCTTAGAGACATACAGAAGGTTGCTTATGCCATTCTTCAAGGTTCCAAAGATTGCCTTTATGTGTGGTTTTGAAGATGTTGTTTTTGTTGTTGCCGCCATCATCTCTCTCCACACACTTTCAGCTTTGCAAAAATGCCCTCTGTGCTCTTTTGCAGTGGATGTGAATTATCATGTGACTATGCAGATTTCTCCCCCACTGTTTTGTTACTCATCATCTTCAAGTAACTTGATTACTTGTAATAAAATCTTCCTTGACCACAAATGAGCACTTTTATGTGGCTGTCTGGATCCCTTTCTTCTTGGTCTCCTAATCTAAAAGTTCATGTGCCTCATTTTTTGTTTTCCATGCTGATGCAGGTTCAGAAGACTGATTTCCCTTTGGGAATTCCACCTTCTGATCCAAAAGCTTCCAGTCTTTTCAAATACACACATTTTTTCCTACTTTTTTTTCCCTTAAAAAAAAGGTCCTTCTGTAGGTATGTCTTCTTTTTTGCAAACTACACTGCAAACTTTGGAAATGTATTGACAACAGCATTCCAGCTCATGACTACATATGAAAAGTGCAAACTTGGTATGCTCACATTAAAGAAAACTGAGCAAATTTCACAACTGTCTCTATCTATAATGTTGCATCCTTACATATTTAGCCAACTGCTTGATCTACTGAAGGAAAAATGTGCAGTAGAAGCCACTTCTACAAACCAATACTTTTGTATGTCTATCAGCAATAGGCATACACAGAGTGGATGGACTCTGACATGTCAATTCATATGAGTGCCAATCATAGTGGCTCTTTCCTTCCCAAAGAAACCTGGTGCAAAAACTGCTGTGTGAAAGCAAGTATTTATCGGTTGGAACATGAAGAAAAATATGAAGAACTCTGAATTGGGAAGGAAAAGAAATAACATCTTATATCCAGATATAACTTTAGATTGAAATCCTGGTGTTGGTACAAAATCTTTAGTTCACAAAGTATTGTCCATGCATGAGTGGAAATACTAAAATCAGTGCTGATTTTATTAGTATCTGGTTATATAATATTAAGCTGTGTGACCAATTGAATTATTTTAGACTGGAATAGGAATGTATGGTCTTTCAAATCCCACTGACTTACAAATCCCACTATTCTCCACCATTGACTAACACAACATTTATGTTTCAGCACCTTGGACAGTTCCAGTTCTCTATACTAGTACTTCAGAAAGGATTTCCTAGACAGGAATACAAAGAAAATTCAAGGTAAATGTTTTATACAATATTCTCACTAGGAATTTCCAGAGGCAACTGGACAACTGTGGCATTTTAGTCTATCACCTCCGGTTACAGATTGGCTTCCAACTGCTGAGAAGCATCAGGACTGAAAGGACAGAAGCGTAAATAATGACATCTATGATCCCGCTGCAACTGATCTGCTTTGTATATTTAGCAAATTATTTTGCCTTTACACTTTAGGTCTATACTATGTAAAGCAAAGGCACAAAGTGTTAACACTGGCTGAATGTCTGGAATCTTCATTAGGTAATGGCTGTTTACTAGTGCTTCATACACTCACATGCTAGAAGTATTGCCTTCTTTGCTATTCATTCTGCAGCTCCACTATAATTAAATTACTAAATAAATATTCATAAGCTACATATAAGTTAAATAGAATATGTCTACAACCAAATAGGATATGACATAAATTGGAATATCATTCAGAAATGCGCCATCCCCTTAGAAAATGAGGGCTCTGGGTGGGTAGTTTTTAAGATGACACTTTCTAAAAATGCATTCTTTTCCATATGTATGAAATGTAACCTTGTATCTCTGTAAGATATAAATGTGTCCCTTTTCTCTTCAGCTTTTAATACAGCCAGTTTTATTCACTTTGAATGTGGACCTTATTTAAGCCTGGCCATTTTAGCAATCTGGAGTGCTTTTGCCAGGTATTTTGTTGGTACTAAACAAGATTCCTCTTACTGGACACCTTCTTTGAAGCAGTTCATGCAAGGATCTTTGCTTGGACAGCAAAATCCAAACAACCAGCTCCCCAGTCAGAAGAAATGAATGGGTGGAGCAGAACCCTCTTGACTTCATTCCTTAAATTAAAGTAAAACATGCAGAGTGAAAGTATTTCAAAAGGACTAATGCTTATTTTAGTATGACATTATCAGCATTATGTATTGCCTTATTTTGTGCTGCAAAGGAGGAATTATTATTAGTTTCAGACTGTGAAGTGGAGGAAAAACAAGAAGCTTGCAGCAATGGTGACTAGTAACTTCCATGTTGGTAGGGCAAGAAATCTGCACCGGGTTTTAGTGTGAACTTTAAAGGAGCTATCTAAGATGCTGAATCCTAGTTCCACTTCCCAAACAGCTTCAACATCTGGGATAGGTCCTCTAAATTTCACACTAAAACTTGGACTTGATTTGGGCTGTTCCATGGACCCATGGACATGAGAGCTACCAGCTGCCACTGGTTTATAGGGTGCTTATAGGATGTCACAGGGTCAGAGATGGTCAAGGGTTGTTGTTGTTGTGTTCCCCAGAGACATCGTGCTCTCTATACACTTGCAAATGGAAATGAGGCCAATTTTAATTTACACGATTATAAAAATACTGAGCCTTTATATAGTTGCATCCAGCAACATACTATGCATTTTGAGACAGTGAAGAAATCTGTGCATATTTGGCAATGCAAACTAGAATGGACTTCTCCATGCAGAATATCGGCTACCAATTCAGAAATTTAAGTCAATTTACCTTTATAAATTGTAGTTCCTTGTGGGTTTTGATTCATTGTTAAAACTGCCAAGTCAAGGGGTGAGCCGAACTAGTATACGAAATACTCTGAAGTGTTTGAAGCCTGCTATAGTCTACTTAATGATAGGAAGAGGAGATATTTTGATTCAAATAAGCTAAACATTGAAATTTAATCTTTGTTTTATATTTCTGCTTTCTATTATTCCAATATAAGTACATGGCTAAATATTGAGGTCCTGGGTTAACAAGTGAACAGGTCCACCCTGAAGCTATTTTCACACTAGACTGTTATAGTGCTATTATTCCACTTTCAACATCCTATGGCATCCTTGGGTTTGCAGTTTAGAGAGGGGCCTTTGAGGCCCCTCTCTAAACTGCAAACCCCAGGATTCAATAGGATGTTGAAAGTGGAATAATAGCACTATTACAGTCTAGTGCGGAAATGGCCTGAGTTTCAAGTCTGAAATAAATGCAACCTCTTCATGTCATTTGGGAACCTCAGTTTCACTGAACTGTTGCACCACCATCTGAAAAATCATCTGTTTGAAATCACTCTTAGCTTCTGTACCATTAGCTAAATATAAAGAAGGACCCTCTTCTATGGAAACAGATTGTCAGTACACTGTCTTTGAGACACAGGTGCCCAGATCACTCTCTTTCCATCTGGTTATATAATATTAAGCTGTGTGACCAATTGAATTCTTTTAGACTGGAATAGGAATGTACGGTCTTTCAAATACCACTGGCTACAAATCCCACCATTCTCCACCATTGGCTATGCTGCCTAGGGTGGATGGGTACTGGATTCCAACATTGTGGGGGGGAGTCTGCCATTCCTGAATTATGCTGTTTAGAGTTGAGGGGTACTGGAATCCCAACATTTTGGAGACCCACATGTATGTGATCCCTGATTTAGAACAGTCCCAGTGTCGGTTTAAATGTTCCCTGCGGCTGCTCCCTCCCTGTCAATTGTCAAACCCACCACAGGCATCTTTCTCCTCCTCTACACAATCATAGTTCCAAGCAGACATGCTGGGGAAATCTGTCCTCATGTTTTCCCTGTTCTGAAATGGTGGCACCCTCACAATGCCACAATGCCTTGTCTGAACAGACTCTATAGCTGGACAGGAAGGGTATGCCATAAGAATTTGCAGAAACATTTATACATATGCCTGTCGAAAAATATTACATGGCTTCTGAAATGGATGGATGATGATTATAGAAATGCAATTTTTTTTAAAAAAGAAGGGATAAGAAGAACATTTTTCCATATACAAATATGTATAAGTGGTTTTATATTAGGATACCCTATTTAAAATAAAGTATGTTATTTTGCATATTAGATACTGCCTGAAATCTGCAAGTGTGCGTGGGGCAGGGAGGAGATCTGGAAAGATGCCTTCTGGATGATGGAGTAGATGAGAGTACCTGGCCTGCTGAAACACGTTTGATTTGTACACCACTAGTTCCATCCTTGAAGAGGGAACGATTCCACAAACCTCTGCAGTGTCAGGGACTGAGCAGAGGTGAAATCTGGGTGTTTCCGCATCCCAGGTTTGTATTTCATTATTCCAACACCACAGAAGGATATTTCTCTTCAATCCTAGGGCCCCAGATGTGTCCCTGGACCATAGCATTATTCTTTTTTTCCCCTAGAGCCATCAAAGACTCTGGGTTTTTCTTTTTAAAGTAAATCTTCTTTCCTACACTCTAACCCCTCCCTCTCTCCCATTTCTCTCTTTCGCACACTGTTCCAAAAATAAGATGCAGTGGGACTTATCAGCTTGTGGTGGAGGGACAGTTGTCAAGATTACTATATAGCTCTTCACTGGATTAACGAAAAAGAAGTGCAAGGTACATCAGATAAATAGCCCATTCTAATGAACGCAACATATATTTGTGGGCCTGGTGTTTTAATACATCCTAAGTTGTATCTGCTTTGCAGAGTTCAGTCAAGCATCACTGAATTACAACTGAATCTGGCAGACTGTTTTTCTCTCGTTCATATTCATGAAGGATGAATAGAGAAATTCGAGGTCCTCTGAGCTTTTCCACCCATCCATCTTAATTGTGAGCTGCATCTACCAGCACCAGGGCTGATCCTTCTCTGTTCTGATGTTATTTGCAGTGCTAGCTGCTATCAATTGTCAATTATAGTGATCCCCCCTCCTTTTTCAACATATGGTTTTTAGAAAAATGGTCCAATCGCAGCAATATAATTCCATATCAGCTACGAAACATGTCATTTGATCATTGTAAATGTTCATGGCCAGCAGAGGTAAAGCACAGCTTCATCATATATACGGAAGCAATCCCATTCTATGCGCACAAATATGCCTTTGGAATGTGCAGAGGGAATGGAGAAGT
Organism: Ctenosaura bakeri; assembly: GCA_948474755.1. Lineage (NCBI taxonomy): Eukaryota > Metazoa > Chordata > Lepidosauria > Squamata > Iguanidae > Ctenosaura > Ctenosaura bakeri. The sequence goes on along the minus strand of CAOLHI010000028.1, from coordinate 956,029 downwards.
GTTAACAGAGCACACTGACAGAACTGAGTTATCTCTAGTTGACTGATGCTACAATTCTACATACATTCTTATTGAAGGAAGAACAGACCCACTGCATACATTAGGGCTTATTGCAAAGAAAACATGCATAGGATCAGGCTGTTACGTCAGTAAAATGACATGAATGTAATTCCCCAGGCATTTGTAAATGGTAAAATTAAAACAAACTTTTTTAGAATATACTGCATTGGTGTACATACAATAGAATTCATGTCTCTTGCCTATACAACGATGTCTTACATTTCACAAAAGAGAATGGGGTGGATACTTACTGCAATATTCCTAACAACATAACAATATACAGGAAATAATAGTTTGATTGCTAGTTTAAGCACATTGTAGCCATACACACCCCAACACACATACACACATTAAATGTGTGAGCTCAGTTCAGTTCTGGTACTTGAAACAAACTCCTGGGATCAGAAAGAGAATTCTTGGACACTAAATATCTATCTTTTATAACAGGTTCCAGTTCTACTAACAAAACCAAAGGTCTTCCTATCCTTGTATTACTGCACTTGGTTGTTGCTGCATTGATATTTGCCACACTGAAGGCCTTAGTGGAGGGGAAGGGGGATCTTAAGTACTTTTTTGATGAAATTAAATAATAAATTGATAACACTGGAAACTTATGGGAGCAGATGCGGAGGTGGAGAACTGTTTTACTGTTCATAGTTTTTGACCCTGGTCTCTTAGGTATAGATCAATAATCATAGCATATTCTAGTGGTAAAATGTCCATCTTTTTCTACTTACTGTTGTGTGAATTTGTTATTGCTATTACATTAATTTTTCTTGTCTGCTCTCTAAAACATTTCTGGCTAGAATGTCTGCAGATTCTCAGTTGTGGTATTTCAGGTCCTCATGGAAAGAAAAAAAAAGGATCAGGCTTTTTTTTTCAAAGGCAAACCAAAACTGAATGTATTTTTCAGTCTACTGAGCAAGCATTACAAACTTTCAAACCTCTTCCACCTTCCATTTCAGTCCATAGAGACCTCATTGACAGTAGGAGAATGTGCTTCTTCACACTGTGCTGTCATTGCACTTAAGTCCTGATATGGAGTGAGCATCTTTAATAAGAGAAGTGTTTAAGGATAGACAGGAGTTTCTACTATCTTTTCCCTATTTGGTACCTAGCAAGAAGGTACCTGCTTTGTACTGAGCCCCACAGAACCAAAGCATTATCATTCTCTCCTAATGCAAATTCAGGTGTTGAGCATCAACAGAAATGAAGCCAAAATAGGGTCACTGAGTAAAAAAGAAGGCTGTTTCAACATGCTTGTGTTCCACGAGCCAAAAGGGAATCACTTCTTCACCCTCAAAAACCACCCTCAAAAACCAATGAGGTGGACATGAAACATTTAAGGCCTAAATCTTATTGTTAGTCCCAACTACGATCATTGACTCAATTGAATTTACCTGTATGTTGACTCACCATTCAACAACTGATTCAGTGAGTTGGGACTAACTGATCGCAAACTGAACATCCAAAAGGAAGAGTGGAAACAATGGGGAAATGGTGGGAATTGAATTCCCTATTTGGACCACTTATTATAATACACTGGAGGAAGGCATGTTGGGCTGCTTGAAACAGGAGTACTTTTTTTAGAACATATATTGGTTCCGATGGGGAAATTCTCTTTGGCAAAACAAAGAACAGACAGGCTAGTCATGTAATTCGTATCATAACATTTAGAACAAGACTTGGGCCATTTCTGCACTACACTGTTATAGTGCTATTATTCCACTTTCAACATCCTGTGGAATCCTGAGGTCTGTAGTTTACTGAAGCCAAAGAGTTCTCTGGCTGAGAATTCTAAATGCTTCCCCCTAAACTGCAAACCCCAGGATTCCATAGGATGTTGAAAGTGGAATAATAGCACTAACAGTGTAGTGCTGAAACGGCCTTGGAAAAGTAGTGTTTTTGTACCACAAATCCCCAGATCCTCCAACCACCATGGCCGCTGGCCATGCTTTCTGGGGGATTCTGAGAGTTTTCCAAGTTCTGATTTAGCACTACTCTATTAGTCCCTCCGCACTGAAGTAGTAGTAAGAGTACTGGAATAATCTCATGGAAACCTGGGTTCAAAACAGCATTGGGCCAGTCTCCCTTCCTCACTGGCACTGCCTTCCTCTCTATCTCACTCTCTGGCTAACATCCCTTGCAGAGATATTGTAAGGATACAAGAGGAGGAACAATAAAGGCCAGCCCATGTGCCTTGGATAAGAAAAGAATTAGACAAATAAGTGCCTACCTGATTCAAAAAGCCATCTGACTTAATGGATCCCAACCTATGATAATGAATTCCATAGTTCCATTTGTATTGCAGCCATTGCATTCCTCTGGATAAATAAAATCGTTATTCTTCAATGGCAAGCTGAATCAAATGTGGATCAGTGACCCTCAAAGAGGAACTCCAGAAGGGTAGCTGTGTTGTTACAAAACCAACAGAGAGGCTTGTGCACGTTAATCATGGATATACACACTGGCACATTGGCTTTCGTGGGCTAAAAGATCACTCAGATTCATGATATGATACCCAAAGTTAACAGGTATATATATTGGTTACAAAGGGAGGAAGAGGCCTTGCAAACATTTGGCCCAAAGAGACAATCAAGCAAATCTGGCATGTCTACGCAGAATCCCTCTCCACTTTTTAAATCTTCTGAATTAGGCTCAAGTCAGCTGCTACAATAGAAGTGTTGGCATTCAAGCGGGGGCTGCGGAAATTTAGAGACAACAACTCCCACAATCTCTTACTACTGGTCATGCTGGCTAGAGCTTCTGGAAGTTAAATTCCAATACATCTGGAGAGCCAAAAACCTTCCAACCATTCTTTAACCTGTTGAGCCTTGGAACTGCACTCTCAGATACCGTATCTTGCTGAACTCTGATACAGGAAATGTGTTCCTAATAGTACATACAAAACACAATATAATCTGTAATGATTTCACATTTTCTTTGCCCTGTGAGATAGGTTACCATTATTCTCATTCTACAGGAGATGAAATGGAAAGTGTGCCTTGTTCAGTACCAAGTGGGCTGTGCTGGAAACTGAACTCAGGTCAACTGATGGTTCAGAAAATGGATAGCTATGGAATATAGCTGCCTGGATCTGAATTATACATGCAGCAGAATGAGTACTAAAGCAAGACTGGATTCTACTACTTCAGGCTACAAGAAATAGGAACACATGGATTTTTAAAACTGCTGTCTCAAGTAAACAAAGTACTTCTGCAAATAGAAGATACCAGAGCAGAGAGTAGTTTGCATCAGAATTTCTGTGTGATGGGAACTATAGTAGGGATGGAAATGTGGTAGTACTCAGATGTTGCAGAACTCCAACTCCAGAACTTCAACCACAGCTCATGCTGGCTGCAACATGTAGAGGACCATGGGATCCATTTGCAGTGATTTTTTTTTTTTGCTTTAGTTTGCAAGTAACTTCCAACATATTTAATCTAATACATAAAGGTAGAATACATCATGCCCCAGGCAAGAGATCTGAGGTGTTATGAAAGTGTAGCAAATGATCGTGTATTTGATTTGTTGTGGATTCCATCACCTTGTTTTCCTGAACACATAGAGTAAACATTAAAATGTTATATGATTCCTTCCTTTTGCACAGCCAACTAGAAATTCAAAGATGCACAAAGATGGCAACTTCGCACGTCACCACATGGTAGGAAGCTACACAAGTCTGCTTCTGTTGATGCAGCATGGTAAACTTTTAAACTGAATGCAACCTATCAAAAAAGAATACATTAGCTTGTACAGGCTATACGTACAATCAGTTCTCTGAGACAACAGAATTAATTTGCCTCTTACTGCTTCTAGAGTAGCTACTATCTGGGATTAGCAGCTTGATTGTACTACAGTAGACAATTACAACAGATCTCCATTGCTACACCTGAATACCAAACCATGTCTTGTGACTTGTTGATAATTTAATGTCTTGATTTTCTTCCTGCCTGCCTGGAACTATCCCACCCCCAATAAAAGGAATGTTGCCAAGCAGTTGACATGCCAAAATGCATGGCTATTGAGTTGAACACCTGTACTCCAAATAAATGGATGATGAAAATGGAATGAAAAGCTCACTCCATAATTTGAGCACTACAAGCAGCAAAGAGAATTGTCATGAAATGTAAAGGGGTTTGCCCCTCCCTCTCTGTAATTTGAATTCTGGCTATATGGGTGCAAATACAGATATACAAAAAAAATTCACATACATAACACTTTTCAACATTTTGAAAATGTTCTAACGATTTGGTACAAGAATATCTCAGTCAACAGTAATTATCCAGTAAGTATAGAATATCACACAAAAATGTGATCACACTGCCAAAGGGCTTCTTTTGGCCTGCTGAATTCACACACCAGCTGACTTCTAAAGATGCAACTTTGGTGTCTTTAAACTTATCACATGTTACCAGTGTTACAGCCCCCTTCTCAGCATGAATACTCAAATGTAAGCCCTATTGAATTTAATGGATATTTCTCTCAAGTAAAATGTGATTGTAGTCTTCTGCTATATTCCTGAACAGACATCACAGAATCATAGAGTTGGAAGAGACCACATGGGCCATGCAGTCCAACCTCCTGCCATGCAGGAACACACATCAAAGCATTTCCAACAGATGGTCATCCAGCCTCTGCTTAAAAACCTCCAAAGAAAGAGACCCCACCACACTCCGAGGCAGCATATTCCACTGCCAGACAGCTCTGACCGTCAGGAAGTTCTTCCTGAGGTTCAGGTGGAATCTCCTTTCCTGCAGCTTGAATCCATTGCTCCTTGTCCTAGTCTCTGGAGCAGTAAGGCCAGTTAACCAGTTAAAAATAGCAGAATTTACTTCAGAATAAAGATGTAGGAACTGCACTGTTAAGACTCCCCAAACAGTTAATGTTAGCTATTTCTCCTGCTCTCTTGATTCAGAGAGAAAGAATCATCCACCTTATTAATACTGAATGATAAGTGGAGAGGTTTAGTTGTAGCTTAGGTTTTTGAGGCAATTGCTTTGACAGAATCTCTGTGCCTGAAGTCCCTCTAGAAAAAACATCCATGCTGCTCCTCAGATGGCACTTTGTTCCATAGGAAACCTAGAAAAAAACCTACATATCTTCTTCCCATTATCTCATTTTCCCCAATACTGTTCAAGTAAACCCTTCAGAGTCAGTAGTTAGGTTTTTTTCTTTGTAAGCTGAAAGCCCTATATTTTTGAAAACTGAAAATCCTAATTAACCTTCACTGTAGTCATTCAGAATAATTCATACGTTGGATTTTTTAATGCCTAGTCCTCTGAATATACATTTCTCATACATTCTACATTTCTGTTTGTTCAATTTTGAATAAAAGAATATTTCTCCATTCCTGCAAAGTGTGAAAACTGTATCAGACTGCCTCATTTGGATGGAGAGATATTTTTTTAAATAAATCAAAGCTAACAAACAGATGCTTTTTGCTAAAGCAGGCACTGTTAATTATTATTTGCCTTTTAAAATACAGAATGCTTTTCATGTTCTCCTTTCTACCCTTCCCCACAAATGGCACAATTTTATAATCTCAATCAGGTCTGACAGGCAGTGCACCTCTGGGGAATTATTGCATGCGCTGAGTGCCTAAGAGGAAATAAAGTGATTGATTTCAGACACTAGGACAAAATCCTCAGTCTGAAATGAACATAGAAAATGATCTGAATTTTTTTTTCTGTTTAGATATTAGAATAAGAACAACAAAAGCACAAAATTAATGGATGCCATATACTGAGTTGAATCAAATTAAACACTTATCAGTCTTATTGCTTTCAAAGAGAGGAAGTTAACTGCATCTTTACATTGCAAGATATACACTTCCACTTAAGATGTATGTTCCTTTCAATCTGCTGGTCTCATTCCCAGGTGAATAAGTATAGGATTACAGCCTAGCTATCTTCAGTTAAAATCAATGGATATGCTTAACAGTAGCTGAATTGTGCCCATAATTCATAGTTCAGACCAGCCTTTCTCAACTTGTTACCCTGGAGGAACCTTTGAAATAATTTTAAGGTCTCAAGGAACCCCTCTGTAATATATCTATAGATCAAAAATAGTTTTTTTAAAATGCTCTCTCACAGAACTTCTAGGGGCCTCTCAATTAACTCTAGGGTTCTAGGGAACCCTGGTTTGGACAAACCAGACTTTTATCTCTACTGATAGACAGAGATAACAGTAAAAATAAAGTTAGTGGTGGCATAGGTCTAGTTCTGATATGCTGACCCTTGTATCACTTCTTTCTGCGTGAGAGGACTTAAATAGCTAAATGTGTTTCTACCCCAAAATAAATAAATTAAATAATAGAAAACTAGATGTCGAGGAAAGTGAAACTAAGACCTTTCTTGACTTCTGGTTTTCTATGTACAGGGATTTTTCTTTAAATGCCACTGAAAACACTGGTGTGTGAGCTGGTCATGACCAAATTGGTTCCAATGGGATTATGGTCTAGTATTGCTGAAATGGTAAACCTCTTTCTAAGATGTTCCACTGCAGACTGCAAGGTGTATTCTACAGGGAATCAGAATGAGGTGTCATACATTAGAGGACAAAGGGAGAAAAATGAGTTTCAAGAAATAAATAAGATGGTATCTAATGAAGAAAGCAGCCAAGTGGCAGTTTTATATAACTATATCATTTGAAACATAATTGTCAGTTATTGTTGTTGTGTGTATTCAAGTTGTTCCTGTTTTATGACAACTCATAACAGTTTTTTTGGCAGGATCTTTTCAGGGAGTATGTTGCCTTTGTCTCTTACTGAGGCTGAGAGAGTGTGACTTGCCTAAGCTTACCCAGTGGTTTTCCATCGCCAAGCAGGGATTTGAATCCTGGTTCCCAGAGTCACAGTACAGTGCTCAAACCACTACACCACACCGGATCTACATGCTGTGAGTACTAAGGAACATTTGGCAGGATAACCCCATCCTGAGCTTCTGAAGCAATATCCTGATGATAGAACCCTTGCCTAAAGGCACTGGAAGCCTAGATTCTAGCTCAGCAGCAAATTTCTCATCTCATTAGCCAACAGTAGAGGAAAAAGAATAACAACAATTTAAAAAGGAATAGACATAAGGAACCCAAATGTTTACATTTTGATGCCATGATGGTTTGGCAACATAAATGTTTTGGTATTTGTGCTACCCAGCTGCTATTGCCCTCCCTTCAATTTCCCTCAGTCTATAGCCAAGTCATCTAAGTGAGCTCATTTTAAAAGAATTATGCTTTCCACCATCACTAGGGGAAAGAGGACAGGATGTGTAAAAGAACATAAATTAAATATAGTCAGACTATTACATGCAGTCAGCTTTTAGTTTTTAATGCATTTTTAAGAGATGTCCTCTTCCATTTATTTTCCTTGATTGTATTTACTATTAATTAACACACCTATAAGAGATTCAATCTCTGTGGATATTGTACAGAAGAAATTTTAGGAATTTTAGATAACAGCTTAGCTTAAGCCACTGCATGCAGCAAATAATTGTTGATTATATATTAAATAATTGTTGAGCCAAATGAATATTTTCTATAAGTAACATTTCTTTTGATGGAAGCAGATGAAGAATTACTTGGTTTGATTTTAACTAGCCACGTTCTGGGCAAAGTTAAAAACATTCCAGTTCCATTAACTGCTAGGAAAGAGGTGCAGTGCATTCCAAGGAATGGATACTCAAAAATAAGTCCCAGTATGCTCAGTGGAATTTATGACTGGGAACTGACATCATGGTGTTATGAATGTGTACTCAGATGTATGTTCCAATGGCACTTTGTACAATGGGACATAATCCCAATTAAACAAATATAGTATGTCAGCACATATTCAAATCCCACCCTTTGGAATCAATGGAACTTAGAAGTAGTTAAACCAAGCAGGACTGTTGCCTCTGATGCTAATATTAACTACAGACTGCACATGCAGCCACTCACTCAGTTTCCCGAAATAATTTGTGGTTACTTCTCCTTGAGAAAACCACACCAGCCTCTGAAATAATTAACTTTGTTTTAATAGGTGGCATTTTGAGACATATCCTCTGGGTTTGGATTCACAAGAGAAGAGAAAGAAGGAGGGAACAAGCAGTATGCTGTCACCATACAGTATAGTAAAAGGATGAGGAGATGCCAAATATATATCCCAGTCAGAACAGCAGAAGAGTGCCCCACAGCATATCAATGCTAATTCCGTTTTTTTTAGGGCAAACCTTCTGAATATATTGTGTATAAGATGTACCATGGAAAGGATTTCCTACATATCAACACTGTGACAACTTTTTTAAAGATCTGATGATAAAATAAGTTACTGCACATCACCTTGGTCTTGGTCACCACAAAAGGTATATTATTCCAGGTTTAATATAAGAAAAAGGCGGTTACACTTGAAAATGTCTAGAGAGAAAGATACAACCCAAAGCATTCCTTTGGACTAACAACCCCATTCCCTCCTATAATTATAGATATAGATATAGAAGCATAGTTAAACTGTTTGGCATTCACAGCTTTGCAGGGCACAGGGTATGTAATACTGCAGAGAGAGAGAAAGCAAGAGAAATAACATTAAAAGAAGAAGAAGAAGAGAGATTGGTACGGGGGTGGTGGGAGGTTATTTTGCAATTAAGCAGGGGCAGCAGGTATTTCAAAATGAAAGAAAAAAAGCCAATCTCTAAAAATGATAGTGGTGATCTTGTTTAAAAAAAAAAAAGAGGAAGAGAGAACAATTATTGACAGGATAACCCTTACAGAAAGGTGAGCTCATTCTACGTTCATTGAAAACTGGGCAAAGGACAATCCCACCCTGCAATGCCACTGAGAGAAAACTCTAAATGCACATACAAAAGTCCTCTCTCCCTTTCTGTTACATTCCCACCCCACCCCCTTCAGCTCTCCCTCCCTTTTCTCATTCTTGTCAGTTGATGTAAAAACAGTCCTTTAAATACCGTGACACTTAAATACAATTCCCACTAAAGAGGATCAGGAAATATAGGTTTGCTGTTCTGTATATTCTGGATTGTTTATAGGTGTACATCGCAAATGTACTGCTTGCACCATTTCTTTCAGGGCAGGTTATTTTTCTTAATTTGGCAGCACTGTGCCGCTCCCCACCCCCTACCCCATCTTCTCTGAAAGTAATAAATAAATAAAGACACATCTTTTTCCCTTGCAAAAAGTCAATGGAAAGAAAACACAGTGCAATTTGTCATGCGTTTGGATTCTGGTTCCCTGGTTTGTTCTTTCATCATTAGTAATAATAGTAATAATATTCTTTGTCTTCTTCTTCAAGATTATAATAATAACGGCTCAAATATGTACAAGCACCAAATACTGTCTTTTGGTGAAGTCCCCACAAAAAAAAAAAAAATCAATGAATAAAATCAAGACAATACCACTGTTTGCAAAAGCCCTGGAGTGTCTGATTCTGTGTCCAAACAGGATGTTTCAGGATGCGTATTCTGAGGTTCTGGGGCAGTACACTGGACACTAGAATCCCGTGTGCTTCTTCCCAGCCTGGACAATTCTCTTCCTTGGGGTATTTCATATGGCTCACCCGCCCGAGCACTGGTCGTGTTGCTGCTGCTGCTGCTGCAGTGGTCACGTTCGTATTCCTCCTGAGCCTTCTGCATTTTCCGTTTCTTCATCTTCCTCTTGTGGACGTGGAAAGTAATGAGGGAGAGGAGAATCAGGCAGAAGATGAGGGTGATCAGAACAATTAAAACAAAAGTAGAAGAGAAGGACTGGAAGAGTTGCCCCATTTGTGTGATGCAGGTACTGCTGGCATTTGAAGAGCCAGATGTCCTATTCAAGAGACAGGGTGGCAGAGGGAGCCTCAACTCCTTGGAGAGCTTGGCACTCATTGAGGAGGTTTACTGTAAAGAGGAGGACCGTTCTCCTCTCCCTGCAGATGCTTAGACTGGGATGCTGCCGATGTTACCCTCGGTTAGGAAATGCCTCGCCTTCACACTCTCGCCTTCTCCGCCTTCACTGGAAGAAAGGGCGCTCCAGCCTGGAAAATAAAAGAAGGAGTGTGTTCTACCGGGGCTTTAAAAGAGAGAGAACAAGACTCAGCCTGGAACAACCTTCTTACCTTCTATCATCTCCCCCTTCACACCCGCTCCTCAATATGAATCCTCGCAGCCACAACATTCGCTCGAAACTAGTCTAAATGCAAACGGTGATAACACTTGAAGGAAGGAGAGGGGGATCTACTGAAGCGGGGGAGACTTTAGAATGCAAGACAATGGCCATTTCCGCACTAGCCTGTTATAGCGCGATGATTCCACTTTCAACCTCCTCTGGAATCCTGGGGTTTGCAGTTTCGGGAGGGGCCGTCCGGCCCCTCCCGAAACTGCAAACCCCAGGATTCCAGAGGAGGTTGAAAGTGGAATCATCGCGCTATAACAGGCTAGTGCGGAAATGGCCAATCTTCGAAACTGAGGACTGCACAGCCCCAGATGCACACCATAGCCCAGGAAAAAGGGACAGAGAGGGAACATATAAATTTATAAGAGGCACAGAGCGGTAGCCCGGGTTGGCAGGGCGATTAAAACATTTCACACAGACTAGGCTGGCAAGCTCATTTTGGGAAATTAGTCAGCAGCCTGGCGGTTGCTGTTGCCCAGCCGCCCCCATCGCTCCCACCACGAGAGCCTGGCAAAGTTTGCGCTGGCGCCGGTTCTTTTCGGAGGCTCTCCCCCGGCAGCCGCCACCCTCCCCCGGCCAGGACGCCCGCGAAGCCCCGCAGGCGAAGGAGGGGCGGACCTTCCCCTCTTTCCCTCCGGGGCTGAGGCTGCCGCAGGGCGCAAAGGCGAAGGGAAGCCCCCACCGCGCCTCCTTCGCCACCTTTCCTTACCTGGGGAAAGCGAGGCGGGCGGGAAAGGACGCGCCGAGCCCGGGAGCCCCCACAGTTTGCCGCGGTCGCGCAGCGGCTGCGGAAAAAAGCGCTGAATGAAGGCGAGCCGAGCCGAAACCGCCGCCTCCGAGAGCCTATAGCCAGCCCGGGCGGTGACGTCACGCAGCCAGCAACCTCTGACTGGCCCCCGCTTCCCGCCGTCGCCTCAGCGGCGATGGCGGTTAGGCGCCTGCCTCGCGCCCCGCCGTCCGGGCGAAGGAGGGCCGCGCGCCGCCCCTCCGGGCATGCTCGCCGAGCCTGCGCGCGCCCTCCCGCCGTCCCTCCGCCGCTCCTTCCCCTCAGCCCGGAGCCGAAACGTGCAAAGGCTCCCTCGCAGTTCAAAGAGGAAAGAAACAAAACCCTCATTAAAATGGCAGTCTTCCCCCCCCCCCGTTCAAAAAATCCCCACGGCCGTGTAAGCCTTAACATCCTCTCAGGAAGGAAAAAAAAAAGGCTATTTGTAGTGCCTGTTCTGACCAGTCCATTGTCGCCTTAGCCAAACAAGCGCTAACGCCTCCCTCAAAAGTGAAAACTCATCCTTGCCAATCTGTTTGAACCAAGCGTCAAATCTATGGCCATTTCCTCATTAGTCTGTTATAGTCTGTTATGATTCCACTTTCAACATAGAATCATAGAATCATAGAAATGTAGAGTTTGAAGAGACCCCTGGGGCCATCCAGTCCAACCCCCTGCCATGCAGGAACACCCTCAAAGCACTCCCAACAGATGGCCATCAAGCCTGTGCTTAAAAACCTCCAAGGAAGGAGACTCCACCACACTCCGAGGCAACAGATTCCACTGCCGGACAGCCCTGACTGTCAGGAAATTCTTCCTGAGGTTCAGGTGGAATCTCCTTTCCTGCAGCTTGAGTCCATTGCTCCTTGTCCTGGTCTCTGGAGCAGCAGAAAACAAGCCTTCTCCCTCCTCTACGTGGCATCCCTCCAAATATTTAAACATGGCTATCATGTCCCCTCTTAACCTCCTCTTCTGCAGACTAAACATACCCAGCTCTCTAAGTCTATCCTCATAGGGCATGGCTTCCAGACCTCTCACCATTTTGGTCGCCCTCCTCTGGACTTGCTCCAGCTTGTCAATATCCTTCTTGAATTGGGGTGTCCAGAACTGAACACAGTATTCAAGATGGGGTCTAACCAAAGCAGAGTAGAGTGGTACCAGTACCTCCCTTGATCTAGACACCATACTCCTATTGATGCAGCCGAGAATTGCATTGGCTTTCTTGGCTGCCGCATCACACTGCTGACTCATGTTCAGCTTGTGGTCTATGAAGACTCCTAGATCCCTTTCACACGTACTGCTATCCAGCCACGTGTCCCCCATCTTATATTTCTGTATTCCATTATTTCTGCCTAAGTGTAGGACCTTACATTTCTTTCTGTTGAATTTCATTTTGTTCGCCATGGCCCAGCTCTCCAATCTATCCAGGTCATTTTGAATTTTGATCCTGAAAGGCTTTCCTTAAACTGCAAACCCCAGGATTCCATAAAATAATTATTATTATTATTATTATTATTATTATTATTATTATTATTATTATTATTATTTCTATCCCACCTCTCCCCATGGATCGAGGCGGCAAACAACAATAATGCATTAATTACATTAAAAACATTAAAAAAAACTTACCCAACCCTCCCCACCCACCCACCCACCTAAAACCAACCCCCTAAAACACACAACAATTAACAACAATCAACTATTAAAAGAGCAGCAAGACAGTTGGTGGGAGGTGGTGGAAGTACTAGTCGGGGAAGGCCTGTGGGAAGAGAGCAGTCTTGATGTTGAAAGATGTTGAAAGTGGAATCATAGCGCTATAACAGCCTAGTGCGGAAATGGCCTTTATCTAAAAATCCCTCTGTCCCTGCCCAGTCTGCAGACACGTCAGCCAAACACGGCCGCCCCACATTCGAGCTCTGCTTCTACGGTGCCACATCAAAACTCAATTCTTAGTTTCTAAAATGAAAGATGGCGCTCAGGGCCAGGCCTCTGTGGTCAAAGAGAGGCGCACTTGCCTCAGAAGACGTATTGTTGACTGCCTTGAAAGGCTAGTCGTTTACACTGCAATCCTAGCTTTGCTTGCTAAAGGTTTGGTCCCCTCAGGTTTTATGAGGTAAGTAGGTGCTTAGGATTCCAGCCTTAACACAGTCATCCCTCCACATTCACTAGGGATAGGGGCACAGGACCCCCATGAATGTGGAAAAACCCTGAACAACCCTAGACCTTCCCAAACCATATTTAACACACAAGAAAGTATGATCACAATATTAAACCCACCATTAATTCCTTTGAGGCATCAGGACATCACAAGGCAGAAGGGGGCGGCTGGTGGGGCTGACTGCTACCTCCACTGCTGCCCCACCATTTTTTAAATAAAGACTTTCAAGCTTCGTTTGCAGTTTCTCAATCTCACAAGGCTTGCAGTCCCTATTAAAAATGGCATAGGAAAGGAGCAGAGGTGACAGCAAATAATTGGTGAATAATCAAATCCGCAAAAGTGAAACCTGCAAATGTAGGGGGCTCACTGTACATTTATTCTGACTCATCCCCAGAGGAGAGAGAGGTGTGTGCAAAATGTTGATTTCAATATTTATGCGAATAGTGCCCAGGAGATTCAAGCAGGTTAGGATGTAGGAACTACACAAAGAAGTACCAGTGATAAGATTTAGATTTGCAGTGGCAGGAGAAGCAGTCCAGTTCAGTAAAGATCAGGCTCTGTAAGCAAGGACAGTCAGGAAGATGCCTCAGGTAGCGGCTTCCAGATTGCAGGGGCAGCAGTGCCAGACCCCCTGTCCATTTCCCTCCATGGTTGAATCTATACGCAGACTATCTTTATTCCCATTGACTTTAGGAAATCTGCTGTTAAGTAGGATTAACACTAGATCAAACTTTCAAACAGACTTAGTGCAATCAACACCATGCACTAAGGGCAGCTGCTTTGCTATGAAAATATCTAGGATACATTTTATTTATGTGTATGTGTGTGTGTGTGTGTGTGTGCTACGTACACAGATGGCCCTGAAGCAAAATCATAAAAGTGCTTGGAGGAGGTAGGAGGGAGAGAAAGTCCTAGAGAACTGACATGATTACAAATATGGAAGAAAAAAAGTGTCTATTTGCCTTCTGTTTGCCTATTTGTGTGCATCCTTTAGGGGCAGTGTGTAGAAACATTTGGTAAGTGTGCTGCTTTCTACTGCAGCTGCTGTGTATTCCTATTTTCATAACTCAACTTTAATGTTTATTCTTCGTCCTCTGTCTGTGCCCTTCCCATGAAACTCCCCTCCCTCTTGGACAGAAAAGAATTTGGTTCAGACTCAAGGATTCTTTCTTTCTCCCCCGCTGTTCTTTTTCTTATTTGCCTAGCTCTTGTGTTGCACTAGTGAGATCTTTTTTTTTCTGTTTCTGTGTCTGTTTCTCTGCTTCTTATTGTATGCAGAGATTCCAAGGAGCAAAATCCAGGTCTCTCAAAATCTAGAGTTGTAATGAGAATGCATCATTAGAAAGGCAAAAATATGGTGGCACCACTTCCCAATTTTTATCACCTTAATACCCATGAACAGAGAATTGATGCATATTATTCCCTCAAGGGGTTGCTAGGTTAGTCTGTCACAGAAAACAGAATGACTGACAAATCAGTATCATAGAAAAAAGTCTTATTTCAACAATAAGGTATTCTGGACCATCTTTGAGACTGAGAGAAATAAATTTCTAGCATAAGCTTTTTTGGACTCCAGTCTGCCTCATCAAATGTCTCTTGAATTTCAATGGTTATTTTTTCTAAGGGCCTTTCTGCCCTACACTGTTATGTTACCCTGATTTCTGGGGTCCCAGGAGGGACACCTCAATGTGCTCACAATGGGGAATGGGAATTAGCAGGAGCACTGCTAGCAATACAAGAGGCAGGGCAACCTATCGAGATCTTGAACCCAATGTCTACGGGGTCAGGCCGAGTCAATGAGCAAACAGAAGTAAATAATAATTGTTTTCTTTATTGATGTACAACACAGTCAAACACGTGTATGCAAACACACTCACACAGACCTATTGAAATAAAGCTAGGAGGAGGATAGAGGGTTTTAAGAGGAGGTTTTGCATGGGAAATACTACACCTGTCCTGAAGCCTGGGTAGTCTGAAGAAAAGTCTGTAGGAGTGAAGATTCTCAGCACGAGGAGCTGAGGGGAAGGCTCGCCGAATGAAACGACAGCAAGGAAGGATGGAAGCTAGGAGCAATCCGAAGAAGCGCTCAAAATCAGGGGGTCTTATAGAGGGGAATGTGCCCGTAGGCTAGTCTGTTCCGGGGGATAACAATGGGTTTCAGTCTAGAGACAAAGCCTCCGAAAGGTCAGTATTTTACATGATTGAATTATGACAGCGTTGTCAATAGAGTAGACAGTATGCAAATGCAGAGTGCTTGACCGTTGAGTATTCGGCTCATCAAGCCGCCTGCTCAGGGCAGGGATTCCTTTGTAAACAGCATGCATGATCTTAAAAGGCTAAGTACCCTTTTACCATTCAAAACTGATCCAGGCAGGCCAGTAATAGCCAGACTGCCGCTTTAGGAGACCAGTGCCTTGAGGTCTCCTAAAGCGGCAGTCTGGCTATTACTGGCCTGCCTGGATCAGTTTTGAATGGTTCAGCTATTTTCGGCCATGCCTGTGTGCGTGCTTGTCCGGGAGCCTCACAAGCACGTCGAGAGGAATGGGTGAAGAAGGCCAAATTATTGACATCAAATGATATCTGATATCTCACAAGTCCAGGCTAGAAACTACAGTAACAGTTAAAGTGCTATTATTCTGCTTTCAACATGCTACAGAAGTCTGTAGTTTACAGAGGCCAAAGAGCTCTCTGGCTGAGAATTCTAAAGGCCCTCTCTAAGCTGCAAACCCCAGGATTCCATAGGATGTTGAAAGTGGAATAATAGCATTATAACAGTGTAGTGCAGAAAATCCCTAATAAATAACTAATATACTAAATCAGTAATCATTAGTTCACTATTCACTAATAGGTCAATTTCACTAATGAAGTAGTGCTGCATAACTCTGTAAGTATGAAGTTATGTTCTGTCTCCTTGATCTTGCCCAGAGTGTTTATAACTGCCTTATTGTTTCGGAACCTTGGACAGGTTTCTTGGGTTGAGCCCTATTAATGAGGGAGGAGGTTGTGAAAGGCTGAGCCATCCAGGGATACTCCAGGTTTTTTCAATGAATTCAGGGCTTTTGTTTTTATAAACAGTTTCTTGCTTTTTTACCTACAGAAATGTAAAGAAAAACATACAGGCAGAAGTTTCCCCCATTCTTCCTTCTAGTGTTTGAGTCAATAAATTTTGAAGAGATTGAGATGATGTGCATATATATAGCATGTATTAAAGTGTAACTTTTAAATTGTTTAATAACCATATCACTGAAGATCTATGTAGCGATGTATATCTCATTTCTTTGCTTTTTTATTCTGACTCGCACCACCTTCCTGCATTTCCATGTCCTTAGCCCTGCTGTCACTACACGTACATAGCAGAAAATATCTGATTACATGCTTGCTATTGGATTACATCCAACCATGCCTTTCACAATGACAATCATTCGTCTGAAGACGCATCCAGTAGATAGTGAGTTTCCATGGTCTCAGTTCACTCTTGTGCTGTACTTTGGAAGTAGCAAAATGACTAACTTCTAAACTCCAGGGAAATCCATCATTCCTGCTGTGTGTCCTAAATACTCTTTGCATCTTGCTATTTGTGGGGGTGGGCAGGAACGTACATTGTTAAATAGTGGATACATGCAGGTTGCAAGAGACATGTGCATATTAGTTACATAATTGTAGCTTTTACAGAAGCAGATGATTGCATACAGCACAAAATTCAGTGGCTCCGGGCCCCAGGAATGCTTGTTAGCTGTCTGTTGCATATCTGAAATAAATAATATAAATGCTTCATATAAGATAGAAGAATGCTTATTGACAGACCCTGGTTGTGAATCTGTCAGTTTTACTTTCTCCTGCATTCACCATCTTTAAAAAAAAACCTCAAGTTGTTTTTTTCTCCTGTGTTTTCAACAAATTTTGGGAAATTTTCATAGGTTCTTATCAAAGTGAACTGAAATCAGGTTTCTATGACCTGCAACAGACAAACCCAACAGGGGGCTGTATCGCCCCTGCCTGCTATATAGCTATTAAAGAAGAGAAACCTGTCAAAAAACTAAAACCATAAAGGAGGTGAGGAGCCTAACTCCACATTACAAACACGTTTGAATATACTTGGATTTAAATACAGACTTTAAAGACCTACACACTCAAATCACTGTCTGAATGGGCAAATCTCAGTTTCCCCTTTTTTCTACATTTTTTTTTAAATCTCAAGTTCTTTCTGTCATATTCAGGAAGAAATCTATGATATTTAGGAAATTCTTATTTTTAAAAAAAGCTGAAGAAAATTCTCACTCATCCCTATTTAGAGATAGAGATTTTTAAAAAATCAAGGTTATTGTACACTAAAGATTTGAAATAGGCTACAAATGTAGTGGAAAATCAGGCGTTCAGAAGTTGAAAAGATGCAGGGAGGATGCCACAACCATTGTTTGTCTGGGACACTATATGATCTAAGCATCTTCTGGATATGTTGACGCACAGCTGTCCCCATCTCCTTTGCCTTTTGTGCTACTTTGACTGAATTTTAGTAGATGTCAAACAGTTTATTTAGGTTGAAAGAATGTCCATACAAGATTAAAAAAAAAAAAAAAAAGCAGAACTTCAGGAGAAAGATTTGGATGGTATGTTTCCAGAATTATTTTGTTCATGGGAGACTGAGATTTGATTAAGGATCCATTTGGATTGTTTGGCTATGGTAACCTAAATCAGAATGTCATCAACACACAAGTGTATTGCTGGTGTGCTTTGATAGAAAATGCATTCTTTGTACTGCACAAAAATAGTGAAGGCATCTTGAGGACTATAGGAACCAACCAAAGCTATACACCTATTACCAACCAACACTTTCTTGATTGTAGATGTTTACTCTACATTCTTTGCCAAGGAAGCTAAATTATTTGACATATAATTTGGACAATATATTCTTCTATTATTGTTTTTTTAAATGTCTATTACAAAATTCATTCTGATTTTGCTAGTTGTAGGGAATGGCAAGAAACTATATAGGTCACTGTAGGTACAGTTCAGCAATATTGCTCTGCCTTCTGATAGTTCACTAAAACGTGTCTGCTCACTGCCTCAGGTATACCTTTGCCATGGGGTAAGAAAGTTGGTTTCTTAAACAACAGCTGAAATTTTCAAGGAAATGAAATCAGTGCTATATATTGCAGGACTATAGGATGGGAAGGAGTGTTCCCACTGCATATACATAAGCTTTGTAGTCTAGTTCTTATTGGATACCATTTCACAGCTCTCTCTACTAATCTGCCTATGCTACAGAATAATATATATGCTAAATCATCCCAGGATGTCTTTTTTGTTTGTTTTTTGTTTTAACACCTTGTCATTGTATTTCATTGTGCATGTTGTGGCTTCATACTTAGTCCTTTGAAGTATAAATATCTCCAGGCTGGCTTCCAAATGGACCACTAAAAATACCAATAAAAATAACAACAACAACAACAACAAAGCATTAAATAAAAGCAAAATAAGATGCAATTCTACCATTATTTATAATTTAAAAAAAATTAAAAGCCTAGGGAAATCATATGAAAATAAGAAAGCTTTTTCCTTGATTCCAAGCAGGCATTAGGTTTGATGAACTGCTCTTGACAAAGCATTCAATAAATGGACACCCCAACTGAGAAAGCCGAGCTTCCACCTTCCCCTTGGCTGGTAGTAGGGGCATCTGCAGGAAGGTTCCTAAAGATTATCTATGTGCTTATGTCAGATAATCCTTCAGACTCTAAGCTATGTCAGCCTATGAAGTAAGACTGTAAAGAAATTATCTACAGACCAGGAACCAGAACACCTATATGGTTCACATACAGGCTGTCTGAAGGACCGTATTCTCCTGTATGAACCTGCCTGTGTTTTGTGATCTTCTGGAGAGGCCCTTCAACTTTGTGTCTCATCACCTTCACAGCTACATCTGTTGGATACACAAGAAGGGGCCTTTTCAGTAGCTGCTCCCAGCCTCATTTTTCACTTTCATTTTCATTTTCATTTTCACTTTCATTTTCCACTTTCACAGACAAGCAAAGACCTCTATGTGTTAGCAGATCTTTGATAACCAATTGTTCTGAGGGCAAATGCTGTTTCAGACGATGATGAACTGTTTATTTTTTGTTTTCTTTTTAACGGTCTTACTTTTAATTGCTTTTATTTTATTTTTTAATTATATTTTAAATTTTTGTGTGAGATGAATTTTTAAGCTGTTTCTTGTTTAGTCTTTGTGAGCTGCTTTTGTGTCCCAGACACAAAAAAAGACAGAAGAGGAGGAGGAATGAAATTGCCTGGTCCAGTCACTAGACAGGTTCCTGTATTTCACATTCCCAAAGAGTCTTCACAAAGAGTTTTCAAAGGCAGCCCAACATGTAGTGCATTACAGTCATTTTATCCTGAAATATACTGCTGTGTGATTGTTACCTGGTGCAGTAATGAGACAATTTGTCCTCCTATTTCAGATATTGAAAATGCAGCCAGTTTGGCAGGACTGGCCTACCCTTAGTCAGAGTGAGATAACTAGTTCAGATAGCAGATGCTGGAAGCCAGTGCTAGCAGCCTCCCAACTATTGCCTGTCTTGCCACTCAGTCAATTGCGTAGGGACGGGAGATGATGGGAATGGTTTGCCCCAGGTAGCAATTTTTGGGGGCGTCCAGGCTCCTTGCTTGCCCTCCCCTATGCACCGTAGCTTCACCCCATTCATTGTAGCCCCTCCCCATGCACTGTAGCCACACTCCAACATGGCATAGACACGCCCCCTCCTGTCTTCCATCCACACACTCCAAGCTCCACCATTGCACTCAGCTTGTCACAAGCCATCTTAACTATCCTAATGCTGCTGAAATATTGCCCTATTCTCATCACCAGTAAGATGGATGTGAGGGCAAGACTCCTGGGCTTTTCTACCCCCTCCCAGATTTTGCCATGAAGAAAGGAATGGGGAAGTGGCCTGCTACAGCATATGCGCTATGGGAGGGGAGACCAGGAAAATCACCTGGGCTGTGTCACAGGTAATACTCCCACTCCTATAGTTCCTTGATTTCTGACAGCATTTAAACAATATACAGGTTCTGCACAGGCTCTGTTTCTTTCATTCACAGTGGTGTGTGAGTAGGTTTGCTAGAGGAGATGCTGCTGGCATTGAAAATAGTTGGTGGTGTTCAAGAGGCCGTTTCTGGTTTTTTGTTCTTGTTTTTGAGTCACCATTTCCTAATCTCTGCTTACACTAGCAGGGGAAACTATTGCAATGGTGAGCGAGCACAATATTATCCTTTGCCTGTAGCAGCAAAATATCTTAAATTGGCCCTGTAGCTGAGATCTAAGCCCTCTGAGTTCTGTAAACTTATTCCCAGGCAAGTGAGTAAGAGATTGCATCCCCAGATGCCTGTGGAAATATCTGTGATTGTATCTCTCAGTCTTCCTTACTATAATACAACTATGGAGCTGCCTGCTTAGCAGGTGCGGAAAGTGGGGATGTTTTTCTAATCAGATTCAAAGTCAACCTCCTTCGGATACTGCTTATTACACAAGGAGGTGGAAGAATAAGGAGAAAACCATACACCTCCAAAATGAAGCACAAATATGAATGTAAGCCCAGTATTAGAAGTTAATTAATTTGCCGCAGTTCCCTTGCTTCAGTAACCATACAACTAACATTATGTCAAAGTAAAGGCTGAGAAGCTTACTGCTAATTTTAGCTATGCAGTACTTATTTTTATTTTATAAAATCATTTGTCTTGTGTAGTGCTGAAGGGTAAATCTCTGGTGCCAGACGGTGGGCAAAGATTAATTAATCTGATAAACCAGGTGAAGAAGAGTTATTATGGAAACGATATAGATAATGATTTTTGTGTCTGACTTCAGTAATATTGTTCACTTGTGCAAGTGGATGGAACATATGTTTTACTAGTAGGAGAAACTGGATCTTCTGGAGTCTCACAATGGAGAAATGGTGTGTGTCTTCACACTCATGTGGAACAGATTTGAAAAACATATATATATATAGTGTTTTGGAGTCAAATTCATTGAAAACATTCTAAGAAGAAGCAAAGAAAATCTCCAAAACTGGCCAATCTGTATAAGAAATATAATTGATGTAGAAAGCAGGGGAGTTACTACGGACAATATGTAAGCAGCACATATTTTTGTGGTTAATTCAATCACTGCCGAACAGTCAGCGGTTGTTTTGTTTTTTTCCCCCCTATGAAAAATAACATGGCCTTGTTTACTAGACAAGCAAGTGAAAGACATAAATCTCTTTGCTTAAAAAGCAGCATTACTAACAAAATTGGTATAACCCATGTTAAAAACAGGGCTACCATTAATATGATGTATGCAAAAATAATCACAACAATTTTTTTTCATATGTACCGACATGGCTACCATTAATGTGATGTATGCACTGGGCTTTGAAGCAGGGGGTATTTAATTTTAAGCTTTTATCAAGTGCAGTTAAAACTTGCTGACAAACACACTGAAATCTCTTCTGTTCCCTGCTCTCTAAGATTTGACATATTGTCCCTGGATGGCTTTCCATCAGAATGACAATACATTTATCATGAGTTGCGTACCTGAGACTCTAGGACAGGGATGGGAATTGTGCAGCTTGGGGACTGCATTTAATTCTTTACTTGTCCCAGTTTTAGCTATAGATGATGTTAAGAGACCACCCCAAAACAGTAGGAGAAAAGGCTCAGAAATTATTCTGAAAGTGACAGAGGGCCTTTCCACACTACTTAATTATAGCACAATCATTCCACTGTGGAATCCTCGGATTTGCAGTTTAGGGAGGGGCATTTAAAATTTAAAATTAACAGCCAGAGAGCTCTTGTGCCTCACCAAACTATAAACCCAGGATTCCCTAGGATGCAGTCATGACTAATAAAATAGAATCATAATGCTATAATAGTGTATTGTGAAAGCACCAAGGAGTAATGAAGTAACACATCCAGTCATACAAAAGGGCAGCCATGGAAGCAGCATATAGTGTGGCCCATATAGATCAGTAACTGCCAAAATTGGCCCTCTGACCCCCAACATGATCTTCCCTTGCCCTGGGGTGGCACATGTGATCCTTGATCTTATTTCTAAAGCCTTCTATGAGTGATTGGTAATTTCAGATATTTTATGGAGAATTTGCCTCTCTCATTGGGTGAGTGGGCGAAAGAGAAGATACTGTGGTCTGGTCCACTGACTTTTGACTATGGTTCCACCCACTGCTGGCTTCATTCCCACCCACCACTGATTTTGGCCTCACCTAGTGCCAGCATGTGGCTTTTGACTGATTATACTTAATGGAATGCAGCCCTCAGCAGATTAATAAGTCCCTCAGTCCCATATTACAGTGAAGTCATGTGTATTATAATGACCTTCCCTCTCTTATTTTTTGGCTTACAGAATTTAAGAGGGTTTCTCTGTGTAGTGTGTGCTGAGGTCTGGGGACAGGTTGTAGTGGTAAGCCAAAGCTAAGTAATGAACAGAAAACATAGCATTAAAAAATACACTTGCATCCAAATATGTTGCTTGTTTTTATTTTGTCCTATACTGCAGAGAAGTTTTTGCATAATAATCCATAATGTGAATCAGATTTTGTTAACAGACCTTCATCTGTTTCTCATAATACATTTGGAGTGCAGTTCAGATATAATTCTGTATATCATTCATTCACTATGACATTTGGAATTGGTAAATACTTGTTTGGGTCAAATTCTATGCTTGGACATATATGTGGAGTCCTCATTATCTTCCAACAGGCATCTCATGCATCAATAGATAGAAAATTTGGCCTATGACTACCTGTGCAGATGTACAGCATAACCTGACTACGTGAGCAGAACGATAAAATGGCTTGATTAAATAATACCGCATGCAGAGCACCTCCCAAAATATACACAGTAAATTCCTCAAGCTGACAATAGATTTTCATCTCATGAGAACGGTGATTTTCTGCAGTGAGTGATATATTCAAGAAAAATATGTAGATAACTCTAACACTCAGACTTCCTTCATTGATAATGGGATCAGAGACAGACTGAGGAGACCCAACATGTATGCTATGTCCAATTGGCACATGCTACACACAGTTAACACTGCAAAAATAGTGAAGTTACCCTTAGTTACAATTGTAGAGTACTATTGTTACAATTGTAATCTTTTGCAATATAGCCAGGAGCCCTGGTGGCGCAGTGGTTAAATGCCAGTACTGCAAGCCCACAAGGTTATGAGTTCGATCCTGCCGGGCTCCAAGGTTGTCTCAGCCTTCCATCCTTCCGTAGGTCGGTAAAATGAGTACCCAGCTTGTTGGGGGCATGTATAGAAAAATGTATCGAAATACATACTATTTCTAAGTTGTTCGCTGCCTCGATCCATATGGAGAGGCGGGATACAAATAAATAAATAAATAAATAAATAAAATATAGATAGAAAGGCCTCCCCTGCTTTTCGACAACTTGTTGTCTTTTTTTTTTGACATTCTATTCTTTTGACTGTTGTAAATTACAGAAACATACTGTTCTTTTCATGTGGGGTCTGCTCTTTCTTCAGTTCTTCTCCTCTTGCCTTCTTCCTGTAGGGATCATGAGGGACGACCTTCATTTTTCCTACAGGAAGAAGGCAAGAGGAGAAGAAGTGATGAAAGAATGGGTTCTAATTTTCAACCAGTTCCACTTTTTGACCCTTTCCTCAGGAGGGTCCTGTCCCAGCATGGGGACAGGAGAGGAGTGGGATGACGATGATGCTTCTGCATGATGTTGTCGCAGTCCTGTCCTTCTCCCATCGCCAACCGGTGCAATAGCGGGGTAAATCCATCACGCAATGCTCCCATGTTTACCTGCCCTGCAGAAGGCTCAGAATGAACTAATTACAACTCATTATCTATAATTACTTACTTTCAAGCAAGCTTTGGCAACAGATCTTTTCCAAGCACCTATGCAGAGATATAAGCAACCCAAATAAAAGATAATATCTATTTCCTATCAAAAGGTGTCACTAGACATAAAAGCCTGTATCAAGTCACATATTGGTTTATCCCAAAGGAACTTTCCTGTGCCTTTTGAGAAGCAAAGGAAGGAGAAACAATTTTAAATAACATGAAAGCGTATGCCTTTCTTTTGCTATTTTTAACTTAGCACAGGGAAAAAAGATAGGAAGTCAAGATGGCAAGTAGGAGCTAAAGGTTGACAGCTCTGGCTAGTCATTATTACCTGTTGTTTTTATTCCAATTTGAAGTTTACCTGCTACTCTTCCATCTTTCTGGCCAATTTTTCCTCCCATATGTTTATGTCCCTTTCTCTTCATCTCTAGAATTGCATGTTAGCCCAAAGATGTCTTTCAATCTGCTGTTGTTGTTGACTTCCGTGTTCTTCACTTACAGTTTTCATCAAATGTGGCAAATCATTGGTTTTCATCAAATGTGGCAGCTATTTTTTCTCTGAACGTGTAAGCAGCCTAAAGGTTGATGTGAAATGGAAGCTGTGAGAAGGTGTGAGTGACTTGTCCTATTCAGAAACCTCAAGAGACAAAAAGCAGAATGTCACTGGCAAGAATACATCTCCTACTTTCAGGCACCTGGGAGCATACTAATGGCCCAGCTAGGAACACCCAAAGCACAGGAGAATTTCTTCACCTTTTTACTAGCAATCTCTCCAGTTGCCTAGGCACAAAGCTGAAAGCATTTAGCAACTTTCTCACCTATGTTTCAGAGTATGTACATCGGTGCTTGAGCATCTCCAAGCAGAAGCTGACATTCAAGTGAAATGACTTCCAGAGTCTCTCAGTTTGATATGGATGGTCTCTCATATTTCACCAATCTCTCTTTTACAGCAACTATGCAATTCTTTTATTCCTCGAGACCAACATGAAAAGAACCATACTTATTCTAATCTCTTTGTTTAAGTCTCTGCACTATGCATTCTCTTCCTCATCCATTCATCTAAAAAAAAAAAAAAATCTCTGATGTGCAACTGCTGGAAATGTTCTGGCAGTTACAGTAGAAAGTGCTATGTCTCTGAAAAATGCTTTTGGCTCTGGCATTTGGAATACTACTGAGTGACAGTTTTCTATCCGATGAATCCAGCATGAATTTTAATGTGTTATAATAAGGGAGGTCTTTCTTTTTTTTACTTATGCCTGGACATAAATTGGAGCTTGGAAAGTTATCTTTTCAAAATTTGTTCCCTTTACCTTTTATGGTGTTTGGAAAGCAAGCTATTGTCATTGCTTATCATGATGCTGAATAAGTAACTTGTTCTGTTGTTTGTTGCACTGCATGTTGCTTTATTGTTGCTTTCCATTTTTTTTCAGCAGAATTTGCCCAGTTGATAAGAAAATGACATAAAATGCTTCTGAAAGCACAAAATGCTTTTTAAATGTAACTCTTTGAAAGTAACTAGGAACTAAAAAATGTAGATAGTATAACATGTAGCATATAGCTGAGTGGCAAGACTTGAAAGAGATTTCTGCACTAGCCTGTTATAGCACTATTATTTCACTTTGAACATCCTATGGAATTCTGGGGTTTGCAGTTTAGAGAGGAGCTTGGCCTGGCCCCTCCCTAAACTGAAAACCCCAGGATTCCATAGGATGTTGAAAGTGGGATAATAGCGCTATAACAGGCTAGTGCGGAAGTGGCTTATAACAGTCCAGTATGGAAATGACCTTTAGTGATCTCCTACTAGTCAAGAGGTAGGAATGAACTAGATCAAGGCTGATTAAAGAGAGGCTGGATTGTGATATCCATCACAGCCCTGCTCAGCCTAGGTGGTGATTAGCAATCCTGGGAGTTGCAATCTAATAATAATTGGAAGATCACATTTTGCTCATCCCTAGGATTGACCACTGGGTAGATTGACTCAGCATAAAATATTTCCTCATACTTAAATGAATCTACCTGTTCACTAAGTTCTCATTAGAGGACCTGCTGCTTACACCCTCGTTATCTGAGGTGTAGAAGGTCACCATACAAATTTGGACCTTTTCAATAGTGACACCTAAGCTTTGGAATCAGCTTCTTGGAGGTTGATTCATTCCTCCACTGAAAAACCTGTGGGACTGGATATACATTCAAGAGAACATGCATAATGCACCTGAGTTAAACAGGATGCCCTGGAGCTGAAACGTATTTTTAAAATTAGAATTGTTCAAATTCTGAAGTGGTTTTATAAGTGCTTTGTCCGTAGGGGCTGGAATTACTACCATGATCAGAAACTACAATATTCACCCAGCGCAAATGATTTTGCATTTCTTCCACCAACTTTTATTCTAGTAAGATGTGGGCAGACTCATTAAAGACTCCCAAGGAATTGTAGACAGTGCTGAATCCTGAGGTAAAAGACTATGAGGTGCATCTATATAAAAGTATATAAAGGTACATAAAAGTGGGAATATAGGAGAGGGTCTTCTCGGTGGCTGTCCCCAGACTCTGGAACTTCCTTCCCAGAGATGTTAGACTGGCATCCTCCCTGATTTCTTTTCACAGACAAGACTTTTCTGTTCTGATAGGCATTTGATGATTGATTGTATAAAGCCTGTTCTGTCTAAACAATGTGCTGAATTTTTCTATTTTTATGCATGTGTGTGTGTGTGTGTGTGTGTGTGTGCGCGCGTGTGACCATTTCTGCACGAGACTGTTATAGCGCGATGATTCCACTTTCAACCTCCTCTGGAATCCTGGGGTTTGCAATTTCGGGAGGGGCCGGCCGGCCCCTCCTGAAACTGCAAACCTCAGGATTCCAGAGGATGTTGAAAGTGGAATCATCGCACTATAAGAGTGTAGTGCGGAGAAGGCCACAATGTTCCTAATGGTTTCTACTCTAGCTCCTCTGGCATTTCCGTCTCTACTGTATCTTTTTTAAAGTGAAATAGTCAGAATTGTACACAGCATTCCAGAAGCAGTCTCACTATGGATTTATATAATGGCAATTTTATTTTTGATCTCTTTTTTTGTCTAACTTTGAATTCATCCCCTCCCCCCACTTTACAGCAATCACATACTGGGTTGATATTTTCCTAGAGGTGTCAACTGCATGACTGTCAGATTCTTTGATCACATGCTCTTAGCTCACACCTCATCCAAGTATATGTGAAGTTGGGATTTTTTTTTGCCCTGAATAACCACTTTAATTTTTTTTCAATAATTTTTCAGTTAGTATTTTAAAACCAAGTTTCAAGGTATCTTTTAGGAAATATTTACAATTTCTTTTCACTCTCAGTACCCTAAATAATTTATTGTCATCATCAAATAGGACTACCTTACTATATACCCTAGCTCCACATTTTGTGTCAGGAAATTCTCTACATTTCAAGCTGGATAGATTAACATGTTTTGTCTTTTCTCTGAGATTATTTTGTCTGAGATTTTGCACCTTCTAACTTTTCTCCATAGCTTATGCTCTCAAAATAGGGTTGGATGTGTTGAAAAGCCTTATAGACACCACTGGATTCATTTAATAGGGTCTAACAATTTTTCCCTTTACTTAATATATGAATTGTAGTAGTGTATTTTTATCTACTCAGTTTTGTAATATTTTGTTTATTATTTTCCCATTGTTCTTGGTAGTCAGATTCTTACTCTTGTTACCCCAAAACATGGGTGACTCATGTGAAAGAGGGGAATTAATTAGCTCAAAATTAGGCCTGCAAGAGGGAAGTAAATTAAAGAGATCTTTCCACCAATGTTTATGAGGTCAGGCAGGAAAGAACCAGACAGAGATTCAAGAGTAACCTAAAAATGTGTTTTATTGAGGGGAATTCACTCACACATGCACACAAGTTACAGTCACATATTCACACAAGAGCTAACTGAAGGATAAAGGGAGGAAAAATTATGAATAGAGAGACTGAGAGTTTGAGATCATAATTACCAATCCAAAAGAGTAGTGAAGGAGCAGTGGAGTGGCTTAGACTTGTGTCTAAGGGTAAACCAAATCAGAATTCAGGGCAACATAGTGGTGAAGGAGCCCTGGTGGTGCAGTGGTTAAATGCTAGTACTGCAACCACAAAGTTGTGAGTTCGATCCTGCCGGGCTCCAAGGTTGACTCAGCCTTCCATCCTTCCGCAGGTCGGTAAAATGAGTACCCAGCTTGTTAGGGCAATTACCTAAAAACACATTGTAAACCGCTTAGATAACACTCAGTTGATAAGCGGTATAGAAATAAGTGCTATTGCTATATTGCTATTGTCCAGCATTTCCAGTACTGCACTGGACTGCTCAAAATGGAGGGCTTTTATACTCTGTTTCCCTCCCTAAAAGGGTGTCAGTTAATTGCTTTCTGGCAGATTAAACAAAAGGGATCTGGAATGGACTGATTGTTTCAATGTCTTGGTTGAATAAAGTGACTGGACAAAGTTTTGGTAGGAAATGCATACAGCAGAGCTGCATCGAGGCTTGATTATTGTTTTCATTGAGAGGACTAACATAGAGCTATTAACTCAGGCTTTCCTGGCTAATTCTCAGTGAACTTACGACTTGGCCATGCTGAGGTTACTTGGTTTCCAGCCAGTGTCCCTTCTCCACATGGCCTTTCAGCCATAAGTGTGTATAATTTATATTTTATGCCAATTAAACATATCTGCCAATTAATATATTTTGCCAATTAAATTATATCAAAGTGTGGGGGTGTACAGCCTGGTAATAGCCTCATCATTTTATTTACTACTGTCATTGCTGTTATATTCCTTTAATACAACATAGTCTGTTTTCCCATTGTTTTGCAAAAGTGTACCTGCAAGTAAGCAAAATTAACAACTTCCCTGTCCATGTTGAGCCCTCTCACCTTAAAAATAGTTCCAAAGTTTCTGACAGTATTTTTTCTTCTTCTTGACAGTTTCAATAATCATTTAAATCAATCCACTCTGATTCTTGTGAAATGGCTCCCCCCATAGTTACATTAATTTTAACAATTCTGTACAATTCTCTTCCAAAAAATCACTGACACTGAACTGAAACCTTTCCTAATGAGAACAGAGATGGGAAGGTAGATGGGTGTGCTGCCATTGCTTTGCATTAGATAACAAAAGAAAAAGTTGTAAGTTCTCTTTTTGGAAGCCCAGAGATCTAACTGATGGGAATTCAGGCAGACAATTTTAAAAGGATGAATTAAAGATCAACTTGGAAAGTGCAAGGATGGCAGAGAGCAATATTTTGAACTGTAGCCTCATTAATAGCAGATAGGAAACTAATGACACAGGCTGTATGGCTGACATTAGTCCTTCAAGCTTGTCAGATCTGGGTTGGCTTGCTTGTCTTTTGAGATAAATGCAACAGTCACCAATAGGCAGAGAGAAATTGCCAGGAAATGGAGGTCTTTCCCAGAGCTCATTGGTAAATCTCTCAGTCCCCACCTTTTTTTGAAAAAAAGCATAATCTTGAAAAGATTATGGCTGACTAAACAACACCAAAATTCTTTCAGAATGATTGTGAAACAGAAAGTCCTAGGAAATTATTCTACTGGACTACAGCTCCTAAAATCTCCCTGCAGGCGTGAACACCAGCCATGTTGGAAGGTGGGTTCTGGGATCTGTGTCACTAATTTTTCCAACCCCAACAGTCTGTTCTTTCTTACAATGGTATGTATATGTGCATGTAAGTATTTATGTATGTATGGGCAAGAATTTCCCCTTTTTTAAAAAATAATTTAAATCTAGTTGGTTGGATCCAGACTAGGTCATGCTGGCGTAGGGCTTCCAGAGTGGAAACTTGAGTGGGCTCCAATATCTTTAATGGTTGTGTAGAGGAGGGGATTTCAGTAGGTGTTACATATACTTGGTTGCTTGACAAGCAACACCTGCTGAAATTCCCTCCTCTACACAACCATTAAAGGTGCAGGAGCTGTCACCAGTTTTCAATCTGGCAACCCTAGATCAGTGGGACTCATTAATCATGGCTAACTGAGGTTTTACAGATTACTATCGTAGGCATGACCCAGTCTAGATGCAGCCCAGTGTTTATAGACCACCCACTCTAATTCTCAAGGATGCATACAACAAAACTGGGGAGAAATGAAAAATTTACATTGTAGCGAAACCAAATTCATTACAAGAACACATAGTAGAAATAAAACAGGTTGGTGCTGAATCAAATGAAAATTTTACCCAAAGGTAAAATTGGGTTGGAATGCTATTGAGTCATATTTCAGTAAACTAACTTAAATTCTTCTGTTTTCAATAAATTTTCTCTTGTTATGACTATATGTAGGATCAAAGGCAGTATGTCTTCTGCATAGCAATTGCTGGGGCACATGAGTAGGAGGTTGCCATTGTGCTCATGTACATACCATCCAACAATCCTGATTTAATATGGACAGTCCTGATTAATCCTCTGTCATCCCACTTTTTCAGCTGCTCTTAATATTTCCCAGTTTCTCTCTCTTCTTCCTACCTTCCCCCTTTGCCCTCAGCAAACTACAATGGATGCAAACTGAGTTCAAAGTACAAAAAGTAGTTTGTGCTCAACTCATCAGTGGGAGGGCGAGGGCAGGGTGGTGTATTGTCTTTTGCAGTAGGTTCAGTAGGCTTGTGAGCTTGTGCAGTAGGCTTGTGAGTTCCTCTTCATTAATAACTTTTGCCATCTTGACCACATTCTGATGTTGCTTATCACAAATTCCTGATTTTCATCTGTGAAATATCGTAGGGTTCTGCTTATGGGCTTCTTGTTAGCCACGTTGGCTTGAATTGTATTGGTTAGTTCCACCTATAGTCGTTTTTAGTCAAACAATTTTTGAATGGGCAATGAACGTGTAGACAGTAGTAGTAGGAGTTGTTGTTGTTGTTGTTGTTGTTGTTGTTGTTATTATTATTTCTATCCCGCCTCTCCCCATGGATTGAGGCGGCAAACAACAATAATACATTAATTACATTAAAAACATTAAAAAACATACCCAATCCTCCCCACCCACCAACCCATCTAAAACCAACCCCCTAAAAACACAACAATTAACAATTAACAACAATCAACTGACTATTAAAAAAACAGCAAGACAGTTGGTGAAAGGCGGTGGAAGTACTAGTCTGGGAAGGCCTGTCGGAAGAGAGAAGTCTTGACTGCTATTTTTTAAAGCAGTCAAGACTGGTAATATGCCGGGTCTCCTCCGGCAGGCCATTCCATAACTAAATAAAACAAATAGATAAATAAAACTGATTAAATGGCTTTATTCTAGTTAGGAATAATAATAGGATTTAGGTCTATCTGAATGAGACTGGATATGACTCTGGCTGGATCTAGCATGGCTCCTCTTATATTCCTAAATCTGGATCAAAGCAGTCATTTTCATTCTTTCTACATGTAACTTAGGCTATTTCCACACCTGACCAGTTCCTGTCAATGTCCTGTCACAGTTCTGGCAGCCCCGGAAGGGAGCACAATGGGGACACTCCCCTCCACACCTGGCCAGGTCCCTGCAAAAGGGAGCATGAGCAGATAGCATCTTTCCCATGCTGTGCTGGGGAAGGAAGTGCGTGATCACACTTTCACCCCTTCTGCATGGCCAGGAGTAACAGGTGCTTAACGGATTTTTTCCATTAACGAATATCCCACAATGATGTCATGTGAAAGCACGACCCACAGACCCCTGCCATTGCATCCCCATTATGGGACTGTGATGCCATGCAGAAATGGCGTAAATTGACATTTATATTTATAAGAATATAGTTTAAATCCTTTTAAAAGACTTTCTTTGCTATTATAACTAATGCAGATCAGAAGACAAGTAAGAAGGGAAAGTGATTCAGAAGCCTAGCTGCCTGGCAAATCATCCTTTGTGTCAGCCAAAGCATTACAGCACTTTCAGACTGAACATACTGGGCACACAACTCACTAAGATTTGTTCATTCATAAGCCCCATTCAAATGAAGTGTTCCTCTCAGCCAGCTTTCCTCTGTATGAATGAGGCTTCTTCAGGGAAAGTTTCCAAAAGATAGGATCTATTAAAAATGACTAGGTTCAGTAGCCTGACAAAAGATGTGCTCCATAGGGTTTCATTATTTTTGTTATGCCTAGGCAAGGACACACTCTAAATACGTAATTACATGGGAAACAAGGCTTCATTTGTGCTATTCCATCTATTCTCAGAGATGATTCATTCATTTTAAACTAGTAAAAAAGAACATTTCAAAAGGAGAATGCTATTTACTGTCAAGGTGATTCAGGCTTTTCAAGTGTTGGTTTAGTATAACTTATGACCCTTTGAGTAAGTGCCTAAATACTCAAAAGGCACTGGATCCTTTCTGATCTTGGAAGCTAAATAGGGTCAGCTCTGGTTAGTACTTGGGTGGGAGACTGCCAATGAATTCCAGGTGCTGTAGGCTATATTTCAGAGGAATGAACTGGTAAATCCACCTCTGAATTCTCCTTGCCTAAGAAAACTCTATGAACTTCATAAGGTCACCATAAGTTGATAGGCAACTCAAAGGCACACATTTTCATGACTCAGAGCAGTGTGACTCAAAGTGATGGTCCCTGACCTGGTGTTGGTCTGTGTGCCATTCTCTGCCAGTCTGTAGAGCCAGGGTGGATGTGATGTTAAGGGATTTCTATTTGAAAATGTGCTTTGATTTTTTGCATATATATTAGATAATGAGGTAAGCAGCTGTTGGGAGTTTGGAGAGAAGTGAATGAGTTTTTTAAATAACAGTTTTATTAAGAATTTAGATGATATAATAGTAAATTATCCCTTACCCACCCTCCCCCATTACAGATAACATTCCAAGATTCAAAGTATAATCAGGCAATACTATCAAAGACAATGTCCGAAAAGTACTCATCATGGTAGATTCCAGAATATGATGTGGTTTGATGGTGGGCCATGTCTAGAATTTACATGTCATATATGTGATAAATGGACACTACACAGCCTTGAAAGTGTCTTCAGCTATGTCACCTTTGACAAGGTGGAATGTATATGTCAGTTTCTCTAATAATGCAAGGGTCCGAACTCCATCTAACCAATTATTAAAATGGACAAACCTTGTAAATTCTTCCATAGAATGTGGAAGTGAATGCTAATTGCTGGAATGTTAAAGAAATTGTGCTATTGCATCTATTCACAAATATGACTCGTTCATTTTATTTTCCTAAGGCTGAGAAATGACAGTTGGTGAAGGACAGTCAGGAGTTAAGTTTAAGTGGGAAATTTGGTTAGCCTGGGGTTTGAGAAGAGTGTGGCTAAAAAAAGTGATTGAGAGGAGTTTGAGTTAAACTAGGGTTGGAATGAGAGAAGGAGGTTTGAGTTCAGTGATTGGTAAGGGTCTATGTTAGCTTAAGAGGAGTGAAACAGCATGTGTGTACTATTTGAAATATAAGTAATGAATAATCTGTCATGTTATGTTTCACTTTGGTAAATGAAGATTTTTGTTCTTGTATGCTTTTGGCCTGCAGACATAATATCTACCTGAGAATAGCACTATCTACCTGAGATTCAGACAAGGTGTCTGTGGTGGCAGCATTGAATATAAAGGGGTGACATTTCTGGAGGACAAAAGTTTCATAAGTCCTCACATGTATCTTGAGGACATTTAGACATTCCCTAAAGTTATTATCACAGAGGTGGGGATCAGGGAACGCTTTCACTTATGGAAATTGCAGCAAGCACTGTTGAGGTCTTCAGAGTTGGTGGGTTAAACGGTGGAAATTCCATGGGTGGTGGTGCCTGTGGGATTGCCTGAAGAGAAATCCCACAGTGGGCAACTGTGGAGGGCTAGGGAGCTGCATTAGTCTCCAGGAAACCTTGGAGATCCATATGTCCCACCATACCTATTCCCACAAAAAATATCAACTTTTACCCCAAACACCTGTAGGGGTCATGGGGATGTTCTTATCATGTTTTTGGCCTTTGTAGGACCCTAAGGGCATCTCAGTCATTTTGAGGCAAAAGAAGGTTTTCAAAAAATTGTGAAAATTTGTATTGTACCCTGAGGGTCCATGAGGGCTCCAAATGCATTGGAAATGTCATCTACATCCCCTAAAGGTCATTTTCGAGTGGGGTTACATGCAGCATGTGGGTTTTACTTTGCCCATCCCTGCTATGGGGAGTTCAGGAAAGAAAGAAACAGTTATACCCAATGGACATAAATATGATACTGGTCTCTGGCACATTGGGGAAAAAAATGCTGGTCCCCTATCAGATAGCCTAAGAAGCAGTGACTTAGGTGATGTTAACTTATTTGAATGGACACCTGTTTGTAGACTTTGTGTTTTGCAATAGTCAGAGGACTAGAAAGAAATTAACCAAAATGAAACCATTTTTGTGTGTATGCGAGAGCTTCTTGTCACTTCCAGTTTGGAAAAAAGGCTTCCCTGAAAAATGCAGCAAAATGGCCAGTCACATTCCCTGAAGCATTTTTTTCATGGTGTCAGGATGTGTGGGTTGGGGCATGGTTGAGTCTCCCATGTTCCCAGGATGTGTGTGATTACAATTCCCTGGACCATTGAAAGATGCTCATCAGCCAGTTAAAGACATCTTATCTCAATGGCTTGGTTGATTATTAGGTTTCATAAAAGCTAGATTATTTGCTTCTTTGTTTGTTGGATCCATTTCCTGCCTTTCTCTCAAGGAGTGGCACTCAGAGATGCAGAACAAGGAAGCATTCCAGGCAAAGCTCTTGAAAATGTTGCTGCATTGTTCACATAAGGTTTGCTGGATTTTCTAGTCTCCTCATCAGGCTTTCAGTCAGTTAGAGGCACAGCTTTGGTTTGTGCAGCACATGTCAGAGGCATAGCTTCACTGGCTTTGTTGAACACAGGCCAAGACTGAAAGGTTCACCTCCCTTAAAGAACAGCATTTGGAACAGAGAAACTCCTCATCTGAGAGGTCCATCATTTCACTCACATGGTAGATATTAACACCTGCAAGAGAGAGATTGGACTTCTGCCTGGAAGTCAGGACTATCTGCAGCTTCCAGGAACTCAAGATGCTGTTTACACAGGAGCTTATTTTTATGTACCGGTATTTGAATATGTGCAGGCTTTCAGTGTGCAATATGTAATCTCCAATTCTGCTAGGTATATAGTTTGCAGCATAAAGGGTACCAGCATGCCATGTTATAGTGGAGCCAGGGCCCACAGAGTTAGAGTACCATGACCTTTTAACCAGCAGAGATAATGACATCATCTGCCACTCACCGCAGATCTCCCATTCCTTCTGAGTTTAGCTGCAGTTCTTACAGTAGCTTGGGTAAATACATTTGCCAGCAACAACCCATTATTGTAAGCTCTTCATGTTCTAACGCAAATTATTTTTCAGCCATTTGGTCTTGAATGGGTAGTTAAAACCTATTCACTTTACAAAACAAAATCTGCTCCAAGTGGAAATGAAAACTGCTGGAATTGGCTTGTTGATAGAAACCAATACTGTTTTCTGCATTTTTGGACTATCCTTGAGGGCATGGCTATAGAGGCTGTCATGCTGAGTGCCTGAACTTCAGAATTTACTGGTTCATTACTGCCTGCAAGTATTTTATTTATTTGCTGGATTTATATTCCACCTTTCTCTCAAAGCAGTTTACAATTTACTTTAAAACAAAACAGCTAAAACAACACGTGCTACAAATGTTAAAATAACATTAAATCATCAGTCCAATTAAAACATTACTTTTAAAACATTAACTTAAAAAAATATAAAACATATATTACATATTACAACAGCATACCCATTGCATATACTGATATTCCAGATAGATTAAAGGCTGAAATCCTGTTTAAATAGGAAGCTCTTTGCCTGATGAGAGCAGAGAGGGAACCAGCTGAGCCTCCCTTGGGAGGGAGTCCCATAGCCTATGAACAGACACCACGAAGGCTCTCTTCATGTCTTCTCCCAATGAGCATCAACAATGTACATATGAAATAATATTGTGAAAATGCATGGAAGTTATTTGGGCTGAATCCATACCTCCACAATTTCATTTCTACATGAAATAACAGCTGGCACACAAAGGTATGGATGAAAGTCAGGATTAACTTGAAATATTACATGTTTGTGAAGTGTGAACAGAATGTTTCTGTCTCTGGAGAACTCCCAGAGCTATTTTCTTGCAAAACAGCCAATTTTCCAGAATCACCAAGGCCCAGAGAGCATTCTTTTATGTTAAGCCTTTCTAGTTATGCTGTCATTGTATTTAATTAATAGGCAACATTGCATTTACACTGATCCACGAAGTCCAGTTTTCAAAAAGAAAAACAATGCAGTAGAAGACTAGAGATGCACAAAGACATGTCTGTGTTAAGAGGCTGCAATGTTGCCTTTTAAAATTTGGAATTAGTCTGGAAGATATATTAGTGCCTTAATTCTGTTCCTAGAATAACCAACATGGGGTTGAACCTGGATTTAGAGAAGACAAAAAGAAATCAAAGCAATTTAAGACTGTCGTGATTTCAGTGGGGTGACTCTAAACATCATATTTGACTTCTAAACCAGCCACTCTCAACTGTTTTTTGGCCACAGCCTCCTTAGGAGCATTTCTCGGGTTCTGGGGCAGCGCTTTCAAACAAGATGAATAGATAGAAAGAAATCATTTATTATTGAACATCAAGAAAACTTGAATATTCCTACATATTGATCAAAACTTTTTTTAAAAAAAGACTATGAAATTAAACATCTTTTAGGTGTAATATGATCCTTGAGCTTGGTGCTTTGCTGAAAGTTGCATAATATCAGGCTCCAGCTTAGACAATGGCAGTCAGAAGTTACCTCTCTTCATGATATCAGTTCTGTTCTTGGACTTTGTCAAGGAAACTGTCAAACGATATGTTGGAAGGATGCTATAAATAGGAGGGAAACGACTGACTCCAAATAACGTTGCCGCTTGGGTATTTCATCGGTTCAGTAACCAAGGCCCCCATAAACACTTGGGGCTTCCCTTCTCACACTTTTTCAGTCTGTGATCCCCCTGAATGTTCCAGAGTCCCCCTGGGGACCATATGGTCCCTGTTGAGAATGGCTGTTCTAAACTATCAATATTAAGGAGACTCAGGAACAGGAAAAGAGCCATGAATGTGATACATGCTTAACATGAACAGACACATATGGAGGCACAATGCAGTTCTGTATATATCTCTATATATCTGTATAATCCCATTTTAAATCCAGGTTTGTGCGTACGAGATTCCAGCTTTGGATATCTAGATCAGAGGTGAGCAGAAAATAGATCTAGATCTACTAGATACCAGGTATTTGAGAGATTTACAGCAGATCAATAAGTAGGGCTGCCAGGTTAGCACCATCCTGCACCCTGAGATTTCAGGACTAAATTGTGAGACCAAAGGATGACCTCTGGTGATGTCACAAAGAATGGCTATTAAAGATATCATGGGGCAAATGATATAAGCATGATACATTAAGCATCAACCACAACTAGTCAGAGTATGCCATTCACCTTAAAAAAACAAAACTGTTACCCTGACTTCTGGGGGTCCTCTGGGGAATACCTTGATTTGCTCCAAAAATGCAAAGACTGGGGGGAATAGTGGAACCTTGGCAGAACAAAGGGCAGGGTAACCCAGCGAGAGCTTCAACCCAATTTTTTATGGGGTCAGACCACATAAAAATCAGCAAAATGTGTGAATGAATGAAGTTTATTAGCAAATATGTTCCCATGCACAAATGCAGTCACTCACTCACACACACACGAACTATCGAAAAGGGAAAGAGGTGAAAGCTTAGAGGGGATAAAGCAGAGAGGGTGTAAGGGTGATAATACTGCACCTGTCCAGAAATCTTTGGTCCAAGAAGTGGCGAGAAAGAAGGAACTCAGTGAAGAGAGGCAGCTGTGGGGAGCACTTGACTAATAGACTGCTGGTCTGCTAGCGTGGCGGGGGAGTTCTCTGAAGAGGGTCTCGAAAAAGGGGGACTATTTATATGGCAGAATGTACCTCAGGAGCAGACCCTTTTCTGGGAAGAACAATGGTCAAAACATAAGGAGAATACCGCACAATGGCTACTTGATGGTTTGCATGATTCTTTCATGTAAATAGACCTTGCCCTAGTAGGTTTTGCTGGAACCTATTTTCACATTTGGTGGTCATGTCAAACAGCTAAAAAATACTGGAAAAAAATTCATGATAGCATCATAAAGATCTTGGATATTAAATGTCAGATGACCCCTGAAATATATTTACTGAACATGATTGAAAGGAACGATTGAATGAAAGCAATCAAGACAACATTGTTAAATTTAATTACAACAACAAGATTATGTTATGCAAAACATTGGAAAGAAGAAACAGAACCCCCATTAGAAGAATGGAAAATTAAGATTATGGATATCATACAAATGGAAAAATCGACCAATCTGTTGAAAGGAAGATCAATCCAACAGTTCGAAAAACAATGGAATTCAATAATCAAATGGGTGAAGGAGAATTAGACTTCAAAATATAAGAAAAGAGACTAGAGCTAATGGGGTAAATATTTTTTTCAAGGGTGAGTATGTAGAAAGTGAGAACAATTAAAAAGTAAAATATGGTAGTAGGCAGTTAAAAATTAGAGGGAAGTACAACAACAACAAAAAGTAATTCACATTAAAGAGGTTTAGATTAAGACAAACATAAAAAAGAGAATGGATTTGAAGAAAACGCACAATAAGGATAGTAGGATAAGGAGGGAAGGGGAGAGAATGGGGGGGGGAAGAAGAGGGAAGGGAAGTAGTACATGGATAAGACATTGTCAGCAAGGTCTAGGGACCCCAAAGGGAGGGAGGGAGGGAGAAGGATGCACATGGATGTATGAAATGTATTCATGTAAGGAACAGTTATTTTATTTAAGATGGAACTTAAATCCTTGTCTGTAAAAGCCAGTTTGCCAATACTCTTATGATGGATTGATTGGTAAAAATAAAAAAAATAAAAAATAATAAAAAAAACCAACCAAGTAGGTTTTGCTGATGCAAGCATTGCTCAGCAGGGGAAAACCCAGTAATCCCCTCAAGTTGGTTTTGAGGGCCCTTTGTTTCTGTGGATGTGCCTTGCCTGAGGTCTCCTTGGGGAAACGTAACTGGGGATTTTCCTGGTCTTGACCTATGTCCGGTCTCTTGACCTATTTGTCTACATACCCACCTGGGCAACCTCTCTGGCATAGCTCATATTTTTGATATTAATTTTATATCCCCCTGGGACAGGGTCTGCTAATGGGGGTAACAAAACAAGTCTAACAAAGAAGAGCACAAACACACACACTTGTCTTGAGATTCTTCTCAGTTACTCCGAAGACTGGAAAAGCAGGTCCAAACCCTGAAATTCAGGTCTAGGTCCTAAGATCTTGGAAGCCTAGTGAGGAACAGCTTACTAGCACCATGTGTCCTGAAATTTTAAGGCCAAAACCTGAGAGCAGGGAGTAGGTCCTTAATCGTGGGTCATTGTGATGTCACAGAGAGGGAAAAGATAAAAAGATAAAAATTGGCAGGTGGATCAGCTGATTGTGGATCAGCTGATTGTGGAAACAAGTATGAGGGAACATGGAGAAAAGAGCACTGAATTTGCATAAAACCTGGCAACCAAGAACTGGATACCCTCCAACATTTCATTTCTTTTTGTAGGCAAGAGTTGGGACCATGTGCATGTGAGGTCCCAAGCAGGCTTCTGTAAGCAAGAACTGACAAAAGAACAGAACCGCTTCTCAAGTTAATGGAACTGGTCTGCAATTTGAAAGTGTTGAAACACTGAAAAACAAATCAAGGAACAGCAAGGGATACCTGTACATGTGCAGAAATGGGGGGATATTTTCCAGACTGCTCCAAGGACCCAGTCAGCTTAATATAGTTTTGCTTTCAACACAGGGAATTATGCAACTCATGCTAAGGCTTGCGAAAGATACACCATTAGCTTCTAGGAGGTTCCCCCCACCTCATATCCTTCATCACTGCTGCCACAGATGGTACAAAAAGGCTCATAGAGATGGTACAACAAGGTCACAATTCTATTGCTCCAGTTTTTGTCTTGCTCCAAATGGCAGAATGGGAACAAGTGCGTGCACAAATATTCTCTCTCTCCTTCCCCTCACTCGTGGTTTTTTGGCGCACTGATGTTGCACAAGTTCAACACATGTTCAGATACTTGCTGGAAACTCAGAGAAGCATAGTACTTCCCTGGGACTTCAGTCAGCATGCTGGCAATCCCAGCAGATGTCTGACTATCAATTGTTTAGCAATAGAAGCAGGAAAATCACTCTCCCAATGCACACACATTCCACTGAAGTAGTATTCATTGAGCTACCAGTGCTTGTCTGTTTTAGAATAAAAATATATAAAGGAATCCAGCAGCATCTTTAAGACTAACTGGGAAAAAGAAATTTCTAGCATAAGGTTTTCAGGGTTACATACAATCCACTTCATCAGATACAATGCATCTGATGATACAATGCATTCAGATCCAATGCACAATGCATTCAGATCCGATCCAGTGTACTATAGTCTACAGACACTTATGCTAGAAATGTTCTTTTTCCCAGTTAGTTTCAAAGGTGCTAATGAAATCCTTTATTGCTTTTTAAAAACATTCCACTAATTCCACTAAACTACTGTTGAAATGAGAAAAGCCTGAAGTAATATGGAGTGGGAAGTTTTGGTGTGTATGAGAGAATCATTTACCATTTGGTACCAAAAACATATTCCTAGGCTCAGAATTTTTTTTAATTCTAAATAAGAAGGGAGGGGGGAGAAGAAATAATGCAGC
Organism: Ctenosaura bakeri; assembly: GCA_948474755.1. NCBI lineage: Eukaryota > Metazoa > Chordata > Lepidosauria > Squamata > Iguanidae > Ctenosaura > Ctenosaura bakeri. The sequence goes on along the minus strand of CAOLHI010000028.1, from coordinate 915,264 downwards.
AGCACCTTTAAAACTATCCGGTTTTTATTTTAGCAAGAGCATGGATAAAAACCCACTTCTTCAGATACAGTACAGAGTGACAGCCAGGTCTCAGGATATGAAGCATTTTTACACATTTGTGGGAATGCAAAGGAATGTAACAGGATCCAGAAAGATGCAAATCATGATCCTTGTCAAAGGATTGTGTAAGGTGATAGAGTTCTTTCAGGTCTTTACAGTGGTCAGTTAGTGTTAAGGTGTGAAAGCAATAAATCTGCTAACCAAAAGTTAGTTTCCTTGTGTTCAAAACTTCTCCTGAGAGGATTCCTTTTGCTACATGGGCAATAGTGAGGATTCTTGTATTAATACATGTAGAGTGCCATGAGGCCATTGTCTTTATTCATACCTCTTCTAATGGTCTGGAAGTTTTAAATATAATTCGATTCAGTGGTTTTTCTTTCTAGTCTTCCTTTGTAAGTTCCTCGTTCAAAGACTGCAGTCTTTAAATCCTGTACTGTATGTCCACGGAGGTTGAAATGTTCTGCAACTGGTTTTTGGTTATTGCCACTTCTAATATGTCCAATTTGTGTCCATTTATCATTTATTTAGTTAACATAAGTAATGCTACATTCTTCCTTCTTTTTTCCCTTCTCCCTCCCTTTTTCCTTTTCATGCTGCAAGAGACTAACACGGCTACTTCTATGAAAATTAATTTGACATGTTAGAGTTGCCAGATTGAATATGGGATAGGGCTTCTGCAGTTTTAATATTTAACAAATCCAGTATCAGAAAGACGTACTGTAAAATTCTATCAGGCAGGACTACAGCATATTTTCTTCTCATTTTTTAAAATCCACCTTTTAGCTATAGCAGCTCAAATACAGCTGTTTACTGGCCAGTGGCCTAGGTATGTGTCCTTTGCAACCTGCTGTGGATGATGTACCCAAGGGGTTTTCTCCAGACTCAATTCTTCCTACCCCACTGTAGACTTTGTGATGCACAAATATACTCTTTCCTGAAGCAAGATAAAAGATCTTATTTTGCCATATTTTCAGTTGCAGATATAATTCAGCCCTTCATCAAATCTTGTTATTATGTTCTGCTTGCAAACCAAAGACTATAGTGCAATGCAAAATGTTCTGGGGAGGATTATAAACCATTTGAAAAGAAAGCTTTGTTTTATAATGGAAACTCTGTCATAAAGCGCAAATAGCATTCAGATTCTCTAAAGGGTGAGGAAAGAGACCCCTTTGACCAAGATAAGATACTTAGCCAAAATGATAATACTGTCAAAACAGTATACAGACCACAGCTTTCCAGTAAAGAGCAAATTAAACTTGAGGGGGAACAGATCAGTAATATGGTAAAAGGCAAACACATCTCTTTATTTAGCATAGTCAACATTTTAAAAAAATCAGATGAATCCATTCCAAAATAAGCAGGCTGAAAGTAATATGTGCGTGCAAAGAAATGATTACTGCAAAGGAATAGCAAAAACAACATCAAAAATAAAAACAGTCCAAACATTAATTTCCTTTCAACCTGGAGGGGAGCAATGTTTAAGACCTTGTTCCAATTTTAGAGACTATCAGAGCAATTAACAAGCATGTGTGTGTAGGGGAGGTCTTGTAGTGTGGAAACATCACTTCCTAAGCCAATAGAAGCTGATGACTCCCATGTCAGTTGGAGTGACGAATCCATTCCAGGTTTTAGCCTGAACTTTAAAGAAGCACTCCAAGCTGTCAAACCTAGCTCAGGTTCAGCATCTTGGATAGCTCCCTTAAAGCGTCAAATAAAATCTGGATGGATTTGCTGCTCCATTGACATGGAAGCCACCATTCAGCTTTCTAAATCTGTGAACTGCCAGCTTGGGAGGTCAATGATGCTTCTTCTTTCCTTCCCTTCTCCTTTCTTGATATTTGTTTCAAACATTCCCTTCCCCCACCAGCACCAGTAGGAGAGAAAAAAATATGCCAGTTCTAGGCTGACATGCTTCAAAGGCCCAATCTCTGATGACTAGAGAATTCTGGGAGTTGTTGTCCAAAAATTTAACTTTTCCATGCTCTGGCCCAACCCATGTTCATGCCAAGGAATGAAGGGGGCTATGGATCCAATGGATGGACTCTGGATTGCCATCACCCAGTCTTTAAGCCATACTAATGGTGGGAACACTAGGGAGATGTACCAATGTGCAACTTTTCCTAACTGGCAGAGCATCACTTCTGCCAGCTGTCCATTGACAAATGTTTTGATTGTTCTTCCCAAGACCAAAAGAAATTTTTTTGTTTTTATTTGGATGATTTTTTTCCAAGTCCATTTGATTTTTTTTTTTTCCCCTTTTCAAAAACTTGCCATTTCTGATTTATGGTGAACCTAAGGTGGATCTATCACAGAGTTTTCTTGGCAAAATTTGTTCAGAGGGGAATTGTCCAAGGTCACCCAATGAGTTTCTATGACTGAGTAGGGATTTGAACCCTAGTCTTTTAGGGTCCTAGTCCAACACTCAAATTGCTATACCATGCTGCCTCTATGAGACCCACACCTTTCAACATTTCACAGATGAAAACCAGGACATGCGTAGCCAAGCAACAATCAATTGTGGTCAAAATGGCAAATGTTATTAAATGAGGAAGAACACACAAACTAGAAAAAGATGCAGTGGTTTGCTTATGCCTGAATCTACTGGGAAAAGCAAGATTCCTCCACCTTCTTCCCTTTCCTCTCTGCTGAGTTGATCAAGAACAAACTTCTTTTGCCCTTTGAACTCAGTCTGCAAAACAGAAGTGAGCCGAAGACTAAGGGGAAGCATGGGAGGATGAGAGAGAGAAACCAGGACATTTTAAAAGCAGCTAAAAAAGTGGGACAACAGAGGATTAATCAGGTTTCTCCCTGCCAAACTGGGATGTTGGAGGGAGTGTTGACTTAGAACACAGTTGATGGGGGGCGGCATATAACTGACAGCCAAAACAACAGTCAGAGGAAGGATAAGGACCATAGTGTGTAGGGAGCAGGTGGGGTTAATCCTTTTCTAGAGGTCACAGTCACATGTAAGCCCCCTAACCCACCTAAAAACTATGTCCAGAGGATCCTAATTATTTTATATTAAACATAGTGAGCCATAGAGATATACTGGATGGACACGTAGGCAGTGGACTATGGAGATAGATCAAAAGAGTAGCCAGTTTTCTGTCACGCATCCTGGGTAATCTTGCAAATGGCTCACAGGCCATTGGAATGGATTTTCAGCAGTGATCAGGAGACAATAAGTCTCTGGGAACAAATAAACAATGCAAATAGCCTGGAATGTGACACCTAAAGGCATGCATCCCTGGATGAGATACTCATCTTGCAGAAAACTACAAGGATGCCTGGCTGTATTTTCTTTGAACTACAAAGCTGAAATCCATTTTCAGAAAAATGGAGCCATCTGTTCCCCAGGACATGGGTCAGCTCTATAACTAGGTCCTTTTCCTTCTCCATTTCGGAGTCTGGAGTTCGGAGTTGGGAGTTTGGAATTCTCCCAGATCCACAAACCATGAAGCTGGTAAGCGCCCCTCAGCCTCAAAAGGCTTTTCTCCCAGCTAAAGACTTCTGGATTCGTACAGTATTAACTCAAACTCTTATGTCTCTCTCTCTCTCTTTTAATTTTCACCTCTTTATATATTTCTATAGTCTTGTATGCTTGTTGGAGTGAGTGCAGCTGAGTGATTTATGGACTTTTAACATCTATGTCAATAAAATACTTAAATTTGAACAATTTGTGTGATTTCTGACTGGGCCTGACCCCGTAAACATTGGGTTAAAGATCCTTAATTACCCTGCCCTCTTTGCATTGCTAAAGCAGTGCTCAGAGTTAATTTTCCCCACAAGAGACAATTTTGACAGCATTTGGGGCCCCCCTCAAAGGGAGCCCCAAGCAAGCAGGGTAACACACAACAAAAATATCCACCCTAAAGGAAGTTTCTATTTGACACAGAGTGAAGTTGTCATTTTTAGCCCACAGTAGTGTCCATCTTGGTGGGTGGTTTTGAATAACAGTGTTAAATTGCTGGCTTTATTTGGTACCCCAGCATTGGAGGAAATAGTAAGAGAATAACAGATCACTTTGTTCTGATTATGTTTTCTTCCATCTGTCACCGCTTATTTTATGGCAAAAATGTACCCACCTCAACTTCAGTCAAGAGCATGCTGTAAAAAGGGGGTGCACCCTCTGAGGCCATTTCTGCACTAGAGTGGAGGAACGTTTCACTGCGTTTTATAAGCGGTGTTTTCTACTCCAGTGTCTTCCAGTTTCTATCAAAGAAAAGCAGAGGAAATCATTTATAGCTTCCGCATGTCAATTCCCCTGGAACTCTCATTCTCCTCCCTCAGTCTACTCTGCCACCGCTGATTGGTCAATTTAATGCCCACTTCTGTGGTATGAATCGATGTAGCACTTCCGCATGTAGGAAAAAATGCTGTGAACCATTTTGGCTCATTTGCTTTGGAGGCCCTTTCTGCACAAGGGAGATACATTGCTGTGGCATCACTGTGTCTCAAATACATCCACACGACAAACCGGTTTGATGTCGTTCTGTTGTAGTTCATTCCACATGTGTTTAGCTCTTAAAGTGATTCATATTGTTGTGAAACTGGTATAATGTAAAAATGGAAAAACTCTGAAGAAAATCAGCCCAAACAGTTCACAGTGTTTTTTCCTATATGCGGAAGCACTACATCAATTCACACCACAGAGGTGGGCATTAAATTGACCAATCAACGGTGGCAGAGTAGACTGAGGGAGGGGAATAAAAGTTCCAGGGGAATTGGCATGTGGAATACAGGTGATTTTCTCTGCTTTTCTTCAATGGAAACTGGAAGACATTGGAGTAAAAAACACCGCTTATAAAATGCAGTGAAATGCTCCTCCACTCTAGTGCAGAAATGGCCAGAGTTTTTCCATTTTTACATTACACCAGTTTCACAATGATGTGATCTGCTTTAAAAGCTAAACACGTGCGGAATGAACTACAACAGAACGAGATCAAACTGGTTTGACATGCAGATGTATTTGAGACACAACGACGCCACAGTGATTTATCTCCCTTGTACAGAAAAGGCCTGAGATTACTGTGGCTGTCAACTTTTGGCCCTAAAATCTCAGGGCTTGGGATAGTCCTGACTTGGCAACCTTCAACTCCTCCTTGTTAATGGGCAACTCCACGGTCCCTAGCTCTCAGCTTCCTATGGTTTGTTATCTTTAATCTGGAACTTAAACTGGACAGTTCTTCAAAGAGAGCAAGAGTGAGGAAATACTTTCTCTTCTCTGACAATAAGGTTGTTTTTAGAGAAGATCTTGGACCCTGTGTTCTACGCATGAAGACAAAAACAAAAGAGTGGTACAAAAACAAAATTGGCATAAAGCTTTTCGTGCTACAAACTGAGCCTTCAAGAATGGGGCCTTTTGCTTCTCAGCCTTTTGGCTAAGATCAAGTGTAGTAAGAATGGGGAAAAACCTGTACAGAGAGAGAGAGAGAAAGAGAGAGAGGGAGAGAAACCACCCAATGATGGTATCATGGAATATCCCCAAGAGAGTCAAATCTGGGCCCTAGGAAGGCCAGATGCAGCCACAGTTCCTAAGGTTCTCCACCCCTGAAATAGCCACTGCCATCAAACTGAGGGCTGTCCTCTGATAACCCTTGAAAAAGAAGACTCTTCTCTGTACAGTAGATGTATGGCCATCTTGAGGAGCTCTTGTATGGAGGAAAATACTTCTTTGGGATTGATTTTGTATTATTCATCTTTTCCCTCTCTTTTGAGTTCTTTTTTGTTTCATCTGGAACAAAGGAGATAAGCTGAGATCAGCTATTAAGATAGGGCAAGACTATGCTTTCTTGTTTTATAATGGTATGTCTCCTAGGCAGATTTTTCTCTCTAAGAAGAAGATTTGTTTTCAGCTCCATATCACCTATGAACTATTTTCTTGACAGTTGTACTAATTTTGTTCACCCAAACCAGATAAACATCACACAAAATGACATACCATAAATATTCCTTTTATGTAATACTTTTCTTAACCCAATGCCCTGCAGCTGGCTTTACGAATTCCAGCTTACTGTATTATTAGCTGGAAACTTGCATATCCCCATTTTAATTCCTATTTGATGTCCTCTCAGTCTTGCCCTCTTTCAGCCTCTTTCTTTATCAGTTTCAGCTTTACCTGCTTATGCAGTTCTAATACTCCTGGGCTAAACATTTGCACAGATAGATTAGACCAGGAAGATATCTCACATAGTTAGAGGGCAAAATAATCAGAGCATAAATTTTCTTCATACTACATTTGCAAACACATCATTAGACACTAAACAACAATAAAAGCTCTCAGTGATAACACCATCTGAGTGCAGAAAACCATATGCAATAATGGGATTAACAAAAATTAATTGGTGTCCTTTTAGTGACATGCGTGCATAAGTCGTAAGTCATTCATGTGGGTTGAATTCTTCATCATGATGCAACAGACATATTCTGCTGAAAATTGTGGAAGCAGAGTTATGCATACAATAGTGTTTTACATTGTGGTTTGACAGTGCACATCACAATTGTGCATTGCATATTGCACATTTTCAGTTGTGCACTGCACAATGACACTCAGTCACTGACATGTATTTCAAAATGTTGCTGTTCTGCATAATGCATACAGAGTGCTGACATAGCATAGCTCAGCATGCAGATATTTATGCTACACTGAGCAGAAGCTGGATTGCACCCATCAAGTTCACTTTGGGATGAACTTGAAAGATGGTGGAAAACTGGTGGAGCAATTAAATTGTTTTAGGTTTTAGTCCAGATTTTAATGAAGCTAACTAAGGATGTGGAATTCTATTCCTCAAAGAGGTCCAGCCTCTTGGATAGCTCTCATAAAGTTTTGACTAAAACCTAGAGCACTACCTCAATAACATGGAAGCCACCAGCTACCACTGCTGAGAGATACACATTTAGATAGATACATAAAGGGATTTTGTAGCTTTTCTGAGACTGAGACAAAGAAGTTGGTAGCATAAGCTTTCATAGACTTACGTCTGCTTCACCAGATTTAGATAGAGAATTCAAGAAATAAATCTTATCTGTTCTAAGTGTGATCTCCCCCTTTGGTTCTGGAATGGGAGCCTCAACTATCAAAAATATGGAAAACACTTGGTAGTACCGTAGTAAGTTTTAAATAAATGGATAAATAGATGGATGGACAGACAGACAGACAGACAGACAGACAGACAGATAATGCATATTCAAAGGATCTAGCATTTAGGTTAAAAACATCATAACAAAGCACAGACTTCCAAAATAAACTAATTGCTAATGAAATTTCACACATAAATTTATGAGGCCTGACCCCAGTCTGAATCAGGACTTCCCCTCTATATGTTTTAGCTTGCAACTCCCACTTGGCATGGCCATTGATGAGCACCTGTAAGTATGAGCTGTGATACAAAGCACCTGGAAAGGAAAAGGTTTCCCACCACTGTATGCATTAACAGATGTTGTAAACATTACCTTTGGGGGACTACAACTCCCCAGGTCCCCCAGTCGCCATGTCTACTGTGTGGGACTAGGAATATGTTCCACTGAACTCAATGGTACTGACTTCGGACCACACAGCTTCTACTTGTAAAATACAAGTTAACCAATTTTTTTTAACCAAAAAATTTTTTAACCAAAAAAATTTAAAAAGTAAACTTCAGTCACCTGGAATAATTTTTTTCTTTAAATTAAAAATCTAGTTAAGCCTGCAATGGTGATTTACTATTTCAACTGCTAGTGTTAAGTAGGAACTCTATAAAAAAAAAAATAGGAAAGATATACCAGACATTTCCTTGGTTATTTTTCTCATTGTCTGGCTTTTTCTATGCTGAATATGGGTAACTGTGGCCTTCCATTTATTCATGATTACAGCTCCTATCATCCCTCACCAAAACCTATATTGGCTAGGACTATTTAAGTTTGCAGTTCAACAAGATCTGGAGGCCATGTGGCCCATCCCTGCTCTGTGTTAATCTAATCACAAACAGTAATACAACTTGACAGCCTTGTTATCACCTCATCTACTTAGCAGGAAAAGGATTTTTTCTTCTATTGCCTACATACTCTGGCAGTTGTTCTTGTTCTGGTGGGAGAAGGCTCAGAGACATACTCCTTTGCAATAAAAGAATTTCATCAAGAGGAACAATTCATATGCCCCCACTCTACAGGCTGATCTATCAGAAACAAAAGTAAAACTTGAAAGCTTTGTTATCCCCACATTCACAATGAAAATTGATCAATTACCCACACCTCATAAGTGTTCTTGTTCACACAGGAGGCTCAGGGATACATCCCCCACATTCTTCCTTCATTACCTCCTTGTACTGGTTTAATCCACCCATGAATTTCCAAGGACTTCTACTTGAACTGAATGCTAGCTTACAGTTTGGGATTTGTTTGTTTGTTTGTGCATTCATTTGCAGCTAAGTGTTTGCTGTTGTTGTTACGAATACAGAAATGCAGGCATCAGAACATGCCAGCCCTGAGCTCTTTATTCAGGAAATGAAGGATCTGCCTAGCACAAAAGAGCTTTGTTGGAATTTTACGATAGGGTCTGTTGAGTCAGACAGTTATGGCTTTGTTCCCTTTCAGACTGGAGAAACAACTCATTTATTTTCTCTCTTTCCTGTGGACATTAAAAAGACACTGCATGGGAAGCACATCAAGCACTGCTCCTTTCTCGGTTGTTCTAACATCCAAAAACAAACAGCAGATTTTTCATGAAAGCTTTGATGATCACAAAATAATCATTCCTCTTTTTCCTTGTCACAGACATTGTTCTGATTGTTCTGATCCATCAAGACCTTCTTTGCTGTTGCTGGTTTTAGGCAATGGTGAGAGTCAGTATGAAGTAGTGGTTGGACTATGACTCTGGCAACCTGGATTTGATTCCCCGCTCAGCCATGGAAACCCACTGGGTGACCTTGGGCATATCACATACTCTCAGTTCCAGAACCCCCCATGATAGGTTTGCCTTAGGGTCACCATAAGTCAAAAATGACTTGAAGACACATAAGAAGAACTAGGCAAGATTCCATCTCCTGAGATTCTCTGGGTACTCTCCAGTTTGCTAATTGTTTCACTAGAATTTGAGAAACCAAACTGTAAGATCCATTCCTATTACAGCTCTTGTGGTGGCAATGTCTGAAGCAATAGCACACTAGCTTCATTCCACTGGGAAGCAGAGTTAAATGAGAACCATCCATACATTGCTATTCCATGTGGATTAAGGGTATAGATATGGAGTGGGAGTAAAGTGAGGATATTGTACCCCCAAATAAGAATTCTGCCTCCCCAGTGAAATTTTCCTTCAATCCCCAAATTTCTAGTACTGCAGTAACCTAAAGTTTGTAAGTGGTTGACTGACCAAACCCAAAGGGTGCTCACCAATGACTCTTCTTCATCCTGGAGAGAAGTGACTAGTGGGGTGCCACAAGGTTTTCTCTTGAAACCAGTGCTATTCACCAGCTTTATTAATGATTTGGATGATAGAACAGAGGGCATTCTTACCAAATTTGCAGATTACACCAAATTAGGAGGGGTGGCTAACATCCCAGAGGACAGGATCAGAATTCAAAATGACCTCAAAACTAACAAAATGAATTTCAAGAAATGTAAGATGGGAAGGAAAAAATGAAACACACAGATATAAGATGGGTGACACCTAGCTTGACCACAGTACATGCAAAAGAGATTTAGGAGTTTTAGTAGACCACAGGCTGAATGTAAGTCAGCAGTCTGATGCACTAGCTAAAAAAACCAATGTGGTTCTGGTCTGCATTAATAGGAATATATAGTGTCTATGTCAAGGAAAATGATAGCACCACTCTATTCTGTTTGGTCAGACCCCACCTGGAATACTGTGTCCAGTTCTGGGCACCACAGTTCAGGAAGGATATATTGACAAGCTAGAACGTGCCCAAAGAAGGCCACCAAAATGGTAAAAGGCCTAAAAACAAGACCTATGAGGAACAACTTGGGGAGCTGCATATGTTTAGTCTGGAGAAGAGAAGGTTAAGAAGTGACATGATAGCTATGTTTAAATATTTGAAGGGACGTCATATGAAGGAGGGAGCAAGCCTATTTTCTGCTGCTCCAGAGACGAGGACACATTCCAGTGGCTTCAAACTACAGGAAAAGAGATTCCATCCAAACATTAGGAAGAACTTTCTGATGGTAAGAGCAGTCTGACAGTGAAATACCCTGCCTGGGAGTGTGGTGGAGTCTCTTTCGTTGGAGTTTTTTAAACAGAGACTGGATAGCCATCTGTCAGGAATGCTTTGTTGGTATAATCCTGCATGGCAGGAGCCCTTATGGTCCCTTCTAGCTCTGTGATTCTATGAAAATTTCATCTCATTTAGAAATAGAGTTTAGGCATCCAAAGAAAAAAGACAGGCAAAGTTCCATGTGGGAATGCAAACAGGGAAAGCAGAAGAATACTAGATATGGATAATTTTCAGTGTTTCACTATTTGAAATATTAGAAATTTAGAGATGGAAGAAAATTTTCATTTGACTGTGTAGGATTTTTATTGGCGGGTTAATGCCTGCATTTTGCCACACCTCAGTAGCCATACCAATGATGAGAATAAGAAAAGGACAAAGTTGGAATAGCTGGTATATCCTTCAATATTTTTTAACTTAGTAAAGGCAATACTGACTGGTGGGGTCCAAATCCCCCCCCTTTTTTTTCTTAGCATGCAGTTGGACATAAATTGTGCAATTGGAAAAATGTGCAGTTGGAAATCTCATATGCAATTGGAAAAATGAAGGGAAAATTGACACATATTATATGTTGAAGGCACAGCATTTGAATCAAAATTTATAATGGCATGAGCACACAGATACTTTAAAAGAATACAAAGATTATTCTCAACCTGGGAAGGAAGGGTGTCAATTTTGGCAGCATGGTTTTTATGAGGCACCAACAATAGGCAATTTTATGGAACTAAGGCAGTTTCACAAGTGAGCTGTCACTAAAAGTCAGTATGAACTAGGAAGACACTGCCATTGGTGCAGAATTGAAACAAGGAACAAAACACTATTTGTTCTTTGTGCTGGGGTCTAATTGCTGAAGGGGTTATCTATCCTTATCAGGACCAATCTGGCATTAAGCAGGAAAGCAATATGGGGCCATGATTGTTGTTGTGTGTCTTCTAGCTGTTTCCAACTTATGATGACCCTAAGGTGAACCTATCCTGGAGTTTTCTTGTCAAGATTTGTTCACAGGGGGTTTGCCTTTGCCTGTGATTTGCCCAAGGTCACCCCGTGGGTTTCCATGACCAAGTGAGGATTTGAACCCTAGTCTCCAGAACTATAATCCAACATCCAATATTCAAACCACTGTACCATGCTGACTATACTCACGTGATACCATGGCCCAATCTTGAGAGGTGCTGAAACTTTTCCCTGATTGGCTGTTTACACAAGCTATTTACATGGGGTTCTCAAATATTTCCCCATTGGTCCCTTGCACTGAGACACAGTTACAGAAGGGTCATATGACTCAGGCCGTGAGTTGCAAGGTTCTTAATCCTTTCCCTATTGGTCTACGATGGCATTATATTCTTAGTACAGAGGGTCAGACGATTCACTTAGGTGTCCCACATTAATATGGAATGTCTGCCAAAGCAGGGCTTCCAATTAGAGTGGTATTTAAGGGCCATATATGTTGTCAATGTGTGTAGTTTAGCAGAGTGATTGAAAATAGCCTTGAATTTACTGTATTGTAACACTATAAAAGGGTAAAGCAATAATCAGAATACAGTTAGTCTTTGCCTCCTTTGGGTTCGACTTGAGAGATAGTAGAAGGGCTTAGTGGAGTTCAAGACTGAAGGAGGAAGAAAAGCTGAGAAGAAAGAATGAAAGCTTAACAGGAAGCGGGGAGGGAGGGAGGGAAGGAGATGGTGTTGAAGAAGGGTAGCTGTGCCACAGGATAACAAGCAGCGTGTCTCTAACCATACACATAGACATACATACACAAAGAACATGCTTATATTTGATGAAGCTTTGGAAGCCAACCTAAGAGAGACCAAGAATAGACAGGAGGAGAAGATGGGTGTGGATTGTCCAGGAGACGTGGTTTTGATTGAGGATCTTCTCAAGTTTCCAATGCACCCAGAAGGATTATTTTCTTCCTCTTCAGCAGCTCTGAAGTCAATATCTTAGTAGAGGTACACCCAGTTAACAAAACAGATGTTATGATGACTTTTCAAATACGTTTTTGTTTTGTTTTTTGAGAGAGAGGAGTGCCTTTCATAAATATTAGTTATTTTTTAAATTACTTTGGTATTCCACCATTCCTTCAGTGATCTCAAGGTGGATATCCTCTTCCTTCATTTATTCTCAAATGAAGTAGGTCAGGCTGAGAGTGAGTGGCTCACCCAAATTCTCCAGTGAGCTTCATGGTGTATGTCAGGGGAACTAAAATATGGATCTCCCAAATCTCAACCTAATAATTTAGCTATTACAGTACAGTATCTCTAAAGATGAACTGCTTAGAAGCAGTAATCCCTAAAACATTTTGTTTTGATCATGAATCTGTGGCTTCAGTTGGGAGAATTAGTCCAACCTTATGAGCAGGAACACATGAATGAACTGTATATGTTCATGCTTCCCTTTTATTTTATTTTATTTTATTTTATTTTATTTTATTTTATTTTATTCAGAAGGGAAGGGAGGGTCTTCCTCAGAGTTATTTTGTATATCAACTTATGAAGACTAACAATTATGATTACATTTTTATAACTTGTTATCAAGGCTCTGTTTTAGGGAAAATGATGTCTAAAATCTGGCATTTGACAATCCATATCTGTACAGAAATACTGAATTAGGCTTTTTAATACACAGCTGGAATTTGGACATTTTTGTTTCAATTAACTGTTTATATTATGTCCAATTTATTTACAACATAACTGAAGAAGTGCACTGCCAGTTAAACTGGGTGGATTTTAAATTTGTAATTTAACTGTCTTCAGGTGACAACATCTTGGAAATGATCATGTATCTGATGCACAACTGTCTGGGCACACTCAAATTAAGGAGAAGAAATATTAATAGTATCAGCGCTCTCACCATCTTTCGGCTGTGTGTAATGGCTGGAATTCTGTTACTGTCTTATGCACATGTGAACTCCCTTATATGCACAGTTGCACTCTTTTTTTTTCACGGCATAATGTCTATATTCCATTCATACATTAGCAAAGTTCCACAAGTGTAACTGTTACACATGTTGCAGCTTATTCTGGGATGGTGCTTTTTGTACTCATTTGTACTCATTTTGTACTTTTTGTACTCATTTGTAACTTTGGTGTACCACTTAATTCACTGACATTTCAGGGACAGCAAGCACATTTCTAGATATGCAACTGGATGCACAATGTTGTGATTCAGCAGAAAGCAACACTGCACAACCACCACATAACTACATGTGTGCAGATTTACATACATTACACAAACCCAAGCTAGGCTCCCAGATAATGCTTGTTTAGGAAACAGTGCAAGAAATCTCCATTGTGTATTTCACTTGATGATGCACATAAACATCGACACACAATTTGGGAGTTGTTATACAAAGGAGTTGACATCACACAGGGCAGGGTCCACCTTCTGCTTTCAGCTTTTGGCCCTCAGCTCAATAGGCAGGCCCTACTGAGTAGAGTAGATCTTAGCTTTTGGACGGAGCACTTATGAACAGAAAATATAGCTATTTTGCCCTTGTTACATGCTGGAATGTATCGCTGAGCATGTGGCTCCCATTACTACAGGGAAGGAAATACAGTACCAATTACTATTGTGCTAAAAGGAACACAAGTGTCTCTAGTAAGGTGGTAGAAAAATGTCAAGGTGTGATGGCAGGAGCAGAAGTCAGAAAAAGTAGCAGGCTTAATGTATTCATCTCAGGAGGAAACATTAAGTGCATCACTTCAGATTCATATCATGACAACCCGAAGAGCATTCTTAACACAGTTTTGCTGTGGATCAATAGCAGCCACATTTAAAATAAAAAGTATACATCAATGCAATAAAATGTCCAGTACAATTGACTCAGGATTTGTAGCTTGTTTTTTTCCTTCTGTCATGCGTCTGGATTCTTCTAAGGACTGATAAAATCTTAACAAGCAACCTACCTAAGCTTCTGTGTGGTGACACAGTACTGTACTATTGTTTCCAATATAAGAGGAGCATGGTAGTGTTTTCATGCATTATTAATCCTGCCTTGAAAATTTCATCACATCATCATTACTGCATCATTATCCATCATTGTCACCTGCAAGATCTCCAGTAAATTCCTGTAAAATTTCTTGGTGGCTCTGTACAGCTCAGATGGGGGAAACATTTGGCTCTTCAGTTGTTTTAGACTACTAGTCATTATTAGTATTGGGAGTTAGAATTTCCCAGGGTGTTAGCCTTTCAGGGAAATTCTATGAAAGCTAAAACTGTTAGGAATCAGCCTTCTTTTAGGAGAATAGTAGAAAAAGCATGTCCCAGTCTCTGTGTGGCTTTCCTGAACTGAAACTGACTTGGAAAGCAAAATAAGGCAGGCAGTTTCAGGTTAAAAAAAATTTACTAATAAACTTTACAATCACATATGTATTGGAGAACCTAGATCCTAACTAGCTAACAAAAAAATTAGGTAAGATAGTAGCTTCATTCTTAACTCATTATCTTCTTGGTGGAGAGGCAAAGCATGATCAGAGAGAAGGTTGTAGAAGCAAAAATGACAAAGAGAGCAAAGAGAGAGAAGTGTGGTTTTTTATGTAAGGCCAATGACCCCAGGGTCTATCCTGGGTCACATGGCCTAGTCATCCAGATACCATAGCCATGCATTCAAATAACACAAAGAACAATTCTGAGACCTTAGTTGAGAAAGTAAAAGGCTTTGATATGCAAAAGGAAAAGAAACTAAGCTAGCCAGGCCCCATATGCCCTAGAACACGAAAGTGGGGGAAAGAATGTCAGAATTTTCTAACAGTCACACTTGAATAGTTATCCGTGCACCAACCCAGGTCACCTACTCACAGGCCCTTTTCACAGCGCCGGCGCTCGCGCGACGGAGGAGGGCGGCTCACACAAGAAGCCTTCTCCGGGAGGCTGCTGCTTCCCCTCCTTCCTTCCGCAGGCGAAGGAACGAGCGGGGAAGCGGCAGCCTCCTGGAGGCGGTGGTGGCTCGCGCATCCGTCCATTCCCCCCCGCACGCGCGAGAAAGGAGCCTGTCCCCTCCATCCCCCCCCCGCGCGAGAGAGAAAGGAGCCTGTCCCCTCCATCCCCCCGCGCGCGCGAGAAAGGAGACTGTCCCCTCCATCCCCCCCGCGCGCGAGAGAAAGGCGCTTGTCCCGTCCATCCCCCCTGCGCGCGCGAGAAAGGCACTTGTCGCGTCCGCCCCCCCGCGTGCGCACGAAGCAGGACGTGTCGCGTCCGTCGTGCTAGTGCCCCGCCCCGTCCCTTCCTTCCACAGGGGTGGAGGGAAGGAAGCGCGACCCGGCCAGCTCCCGAAGCTCCGCACAAGAGGTAAGTGCGCGCGGGCGCCGGGAGCGTTGCGCGAGTGCGGGTGATTTTCACTTCGAAGCGAAAATCAAAAAACCCGCGCTCGCGCCACTTCAGCCCCGTGAGCCTGGCGGAAGTGGGAGTGCGTCATGCGGAGCGACGCTCCCACTCCCGCGAGGCTCACGGGGCTGTCGCGCGAGAAAAGGCCCATGCGAAAAGGGCCACAGTCTTCCTGCATACTTCAGTTAACAAAGCCTCTGACCAAGAAATTCCTTGTTACAAAGTCTTTTTACACTCACCAGTCCCTTTTTTTGTTCTTGTCTTCTGTGTAGCTGGAAGATTTGTAGCCGGATGGAGAAGGAGGGCTGAAGAAACACAGACTTTTGATGTCAGGTTGCCGCAGTTTGTCTGCAGTAAACAATACAATAAAACTTGATCTGGGAATGAGCAGGATTTCACTCTAGGTGAGCCTGTTGAAGCTGTGTGAGCCTGCCCACAACAAACAAAGTAAACAGCAGCTGCCTCCAACATGTAGAAGAAGCATAATTCTGTAAATCTGGCCAGCAAAATGGAAACCATAAGGAAATTGAAACTGTCGGTTAGAAAAATCATCCTCAGATGCATTTCAGAAGAAGCTTTCAAGTGGTCTCTATAAGGTTCAAAATATTTTTATTTACTTATGCCGGACTCACCTCACCTGGTTGTTTCATTTCATATGAAACTTGTTGAACTGCTCTTCATTTTTTTGTGGTGCAGAACCAATCCTTATTCTATGCTATTTCTACCTCTGGTACCAAATGTTCTGTCAAAGAAATCATTTGAAGGATCTCATTGACTTTGTTAACCGAAGTATATCAATATAGTCTTTGGCTGGCATCCAGTTAGTGTTTTACACAGATGTAAATTCCTTTATGCAGATGGTTATACTCTGTTGGTCATTGCTTAATGTCTGTATTCAGTTCAGAGTTGCATAAGCAGAGCTCCTCAAGTGTAAACACTGAATATGCAGTTGCATGTTCTTGGATAGTGCATAACTGTTAGTTGGTACCTCCAATGTGCCACTTTATTCTTGGGATTGCAGAATCAACCACTGTGTTTTCCTCATTGTGCAATAGTACAAGAAACAAGCCCATTGACAGACATGCAACTGGTTGCACAATGTCGGTATTCAGTGAAAGAATAGTGTAGCACAGCCACTACTTATCTACAGGAGTGTACTTTAAACTATGAAAGCATGATGTGTGATCTCAGCCATTATATCTAAGTTTGCCTCTGTAGAAGTAAATTGACATATGCAAATACTAAGCAGATCAGTGTCCTCTGCTGTGCTGTTCTTTGGTGATGCTTCCCCTCATTTTTAGCAATCCTAAACAAGACAATCAAGTTCCTACACAGGATGTCTTCAAATAGGTGCCATGGCAGCTTGGAGGTAGCATTTAAAAAATGTTAACTGTGACTTTTCGGTGTTCTTTAAAAATACATTTTTAAAATTAATTTCACATATCATACCTGTTGATTTTTCAAGTAACAAGGGGCAACAATATTCATTTTTTATCTTCATAAAACAGCACCCCAAAATTACAAGGTGGAGATTGCAGCAAATAATAATTATTGCCCATTACGCATTAGTGCTTACTTTAAATATGTGTGGGACCCTATCTTTTGCTACTTCCATTTTGTCATATGTTCAGCAGGCAGCTTCCCACACATCCTGGAGTGCCTATGGCAGGAATGGGCAATGGCATTGGGGCCAGAAGCAATTTTTTCTCCATTCGATCCTCCTCACAGGGAACACACAAACACCTCACAGCAAGCCCAAGCACTTCCATTTTCCTCTTCAGTCCCTCTCAAAATCAGCAGAACTTGGAGTGCATGGAGGGGGGGCAGGACAGTGCGGGGGTGGGGCCACAGTGTGTGAGGGGTGTGGTGTGGTGTGCGGGGGCATGGCTACAAGCTGGAATGCTTCAAAAACATTGCTGCTGGGGGTGAACCGCCCCCATTCTCCCCCATCCCTACATGACTGCTCAAAATAGCAACAGGAAGCAACTGTGTGTCACTTCTTGTGCCCTTTTGAGATGGACTATAGAAGAAAAATGGTATCTGAGGGTAGCACAGTGTTCCGGGATGCTTGTGGGGAATGGGAGGGAATATATTTATAGTTTTCTTGCACTTGGAGGACTTTCTGTGTGATTTAGGGAGCAAAATTTGCCCCCAAATTATACCCTTTTTTAAAAAAATGGAGGCTGGAGGGCTTTGGTGGACTTGTGGAAGGTTTCAAGGGCCACAAAAGGAAGGTCCAAGGGCTGCATGCAACCCAGAGGCCATGCTAAGCCCACTCATGGCATAGAGATCTCATTGCTTTCCTAATAGGATGCCAAAGACATTATGGAAGGTGGAGAAGATGAAGCAAAGTTGTTTTCTGCTACTCTAAAAAGGGGGACTCAAAGCTATAGATTCAAACCATAAGAAAGGAGATTCTCACTATACACTTAGAAGAATAGTAAGAAGTGATCAACAGTGGAATCAGTTTCCTTGGAGGTGGAGTTGGTCGTGAACTCTCCTTTGTTGAAGCGATTGAAACCAAAGTTGAATGGCCATCTATCATAGAAGGTTTAGCTGTGGATTTTCTCCTCTGGCAGTGGTTTGGACTAGACAGCATCCCTTCCAGCTCTCTAGTTCTATGATTTTATCATTGTCTTTCTTTGCTGTTTCCTTAATGTGCCCTTTATCAAACGTTTTACAAAAGTGAGCTAAGAATTCCTCTGTCAACACTCCTCCTTGTTTAACAGGTCCGTCAGTCTATTGGAGGATGGTCTATTGAAAGCTCCTTGAAAGGCCAAGTGAATTATGTCTGTAGTTTCACCCTTTCCTCACATTTGGTGTCTTTCTCCTCAGAGAAATTAATCAAGTTTGCTAAGCATGACTTTCCCTTAATGCACGTGGACTGACTGACTGAAGCTAATCTGTTCTCTTATTATCCCTGATCAAATCTCTGGCATTTTACTCTGTAGGAAACCCACACCAAGATGCCATTAATCGGATTAAAAAGGAAAGGAAACTGCAGCAGTAAGGGAAGAAACCTGGATGTCAAAGATTGCTCTCTGAATTTCTAGCAGATCCCTTTTTAAAAAAAACAAAAAACAATATATTTACAAAGTTTAACAATACAGAAGACTAGCCTCAGGTTATCATTATTTGTAGAACAGGGGTGGGTAAACTTCAGGCTTTGAGGACGTCTTTTTTAGCAGAATCTCAAAATCTATTGTCCCAGGTTGAAAACAGTAGCTCAGAGGAGCAGATATAGTTCTAAAATAGGATGACTCTGAGCTAAGCATGCAAATCTTTGCTTTTTTGGTTCTTGCATGCAACAATGTTTTCAAAATGAAAAAAATGCTCTTCACACCAGGTTCAATGAAGAGAATTTTTGTTTATTTTTCAGAGAGGAGGTTGGTTTCATTTTGGTACAATTACAAGACTTTTCCCCCCAAAACCATCCAATTTTTTTTTAACAGAAACCTTTCTTGCTGCTGCTTTGTTTCATGGACTTTTTAAGTGCAGAAACACTGAATGGGATGACTATGCCTTTTTAAACATTAATTCTCTCCTTATGAAGGGTGTGTGTGCCATTTTGTGGGTCCTGTGGAACCTATTATAATGAATATTGCAAACATAATGACAATGCAAGCTCAAAAGAAAAAAGATCCTAATATAACAAATTACAATACAATACAGCAAATTATACTACAATGAATACTTATCTACTGCCCTAAGAGTTCCATACATCTAGTGAAGTGCCAGGATTTGACTGAAGAACTCTTCAACATTTGCTGCTTGGGAGTCTTGCAGCCTTGGATGAAAATCTTAAAGCCCTAAATAATTGCAATAGTTGCTAATTGCATCAAATTTACTTTGACTTATAGTGAGCCTATGAATGAAAGACTTCCATGTCCTTGTGTTATCAGGTCTTGCAAACTCAGGATCGTGTCTTCCTTGATTGGGTCAATCCCTCTGAAGTGAAGTCTTTCTCTTTTCCTGATACCTTCCACTTTACCAAGCATTATTGTCTTTTTCAATGAATATTGTATATCATGATATTCCATGATATCATGATATGTCCAAAGTACAACAGCAGTAGTTTCATCATCTTGGCTTCTGGTGAGAGTTCAGACTTGATTTGCTCCAAGACCCAGGCATTTGTTTTTTTTTTTGGCTGTCCATAGTATCCACAGAGCTTTTTTCTATCACCAAATTTTAAGCATTGTCTTCCTGCCAGCTTTTTTACCTTCCATCTTTCACAACCATACACAGAAACTGGGAAAAAAACAATGCCAGAAGAGCCAGCTTGATGTAGTAGTTTGAGCATGGGATTACAACTCTGGAGACCAGAGTTCAATTCGTTGCTTAGCCATGGAAACCCACTGGGTAATGCAGTAGTACATTGCCTATAAATTCCGTAGGGATGTTCTTGTGATTATATTTTGACACAATGATGTATTTAGTGTAGTTTTAGCTTTTACTCTAATTTTTGATATTAGCAGTGCATGGTCTGTGCTGCAATCTGCTCCTGTTCTTGTTTTTGCAGAGAGAATGGAGCCTCTACATCTTCTTCCAGTTATGCAGTCTATTAGATTTCTATATTGGCCACCTGGTAATATCCACTTACACAGTCACTTATACAGTCATCTCTTTGGTTGTCTTAAGAATGCATTTGTAATCAAGAAACTACTGGCCTCACAAAATTCAATCAGTTGCTCCCCTGCTTGATCCTAGGCCAAATTGCCCTACAATGTCTATTCTACTCTGTTTCCTACTTTCGCATTCCCGTCACCTATGATTTCAACATATCCTGTTTCAGTGTGTAATCAATTTCCTCTTGGACTGCCATGTAGAATCTTTCCCTTTCTTCCTCATCTGCTTCTGTGGTGGAAACATAAACCTGGATCAAAGTTATATTTATAGACTTTCTATGGATTTCTATTAATATTATTTGGTCAGACTTCACACTTATACCCTGGCAGCTTTTGCTACATCTTTCCACACTATTAATGTTGTCACTCTGTTTCTTCTTTGTTATTCTCTCCACCAAAAAACAAAAAAAAAAAACCCCACTATGTAATTATCTGATTGAAAATATCCCATTCCTGTCCACTTTAGCTCATTCATGCCAAGTATGGCTCTATCTACTTTGTTATGATTTCTAGCTTTCCCTGATCATGTTTCTCACATTCCATGTTCCTACTACACACATGTGCAGCTTCAGACTTTTCTTTCACCTCTGCACATGTCAGCAGCTGAACATCCTTTCAGCTTGGTTTAGTTGGAACATTAGACATGGAGCTACTCATACTTGTCCTTGGCTCTTCCCCAGTAGCTGATCGAGTG
The DNA here is from genome assembly GCA_948474755.1 of Ctenosaura bakeri. Lineage (NCBI taxonomy): Eukaryota > Metazoa > Chordata > Lepidosauria > Squamata > Iguanidae > Ctenosaura > Ctenosaura bakeri. The sequence goes on along the minus strand of CAOLHI010000028.1, from coordinate 894,358 downwards.
CTTTGTAACCTGGAAGTGTCATCTTCTGGCACTATCTCTTATCATTTTGGATTGTCTTATCATAGGCTTTTCATGGTAAAAGACATATGGAGGTGCCTCTGTGATACTGGAATGTCACCAGGTGATACTGGGATGTAGAATTCCAGCCTGTTATTAATTTTAGCTGTTAATTAATCTTCTCTGCCACCACCCACTGAATTCTGGACACTTGGACAGTACAGTGGGACGCTGTCCAGTACATGTCAATCCCTAAGCTTAAGGATCTTCCTTTTCCCCCAGTCTATCTAGCGTTGGCATGGGAAGGAGAGAAACAGGGTTTTTATAGAAAGTATTTATTAAAGGCATGCAAATGAACAAGACAATAACACACATGGAAGGCTCCCCCCTCCCAGGCACGCTTAGTTACAAGTAGTTACAAAAAGAACAGACATAAAAGCACAGATACATTCTTTAGATCAGCCAGCTCCAAAATAACAGAAAAGTCCCTAACGCGACTAGATAACTATTTCTAGTACTCACAGATGTTCCTAGGCTTAGATGTTCTACAAGGAAGAAGCCAGGAAGCAAGGCCTACAGCCTGCAGCCTGCTACTGGCTCAGAACCCCCTTCCAGGAGGTCCCTTGGTTGTTGTCTCTTTGTTATCTCTTTGTTCTCTCTCGGCCACATGGCCTCTTAAGAAGTTTTATAACTTCTCCTTGGAAGCATCTCGAAGCATCCTGAAGATGCTCACCTCTTTCCTTTTTGATTGGTCAAGTCTCACCCTGTGACCTATGATGCTGACCCACATGACCTATGATGCTGACCCACACTAATCCCAACATCTCATTAACCCTTGGTTTACCTTAAGAGGGAAGTGTCCCCCTTTAGCTAAGTCTAGATAATGGGAAGCCCCATTATCACAGCCTCATTCTGCACAATGCTAACAAGAGGTAGCTAAAGTACCACTTTTGTCTCTGAGAGATGCTCTGTCATTCTCTCTCTCTCACACACACACACATACACTGCTGCTCCACAGCAGTTGCTTGGCATATTTTATCTAGCTCCTCAGCAAAATGTGGAAGACCCAACCAGAAGCAATGCTACCATCAGCATAGCCTCTTGCCTCACTGGAACACACAGTCCCAGCACCATGAAAAGACAGTTCCAAAGTGGGTACAAAATAGATACAAATGCATAATAGAAATCCTACTATAAAAGTATTTACTCTTTTGTCCCCTCCTAAATACATAATTGAAACTCCTGCTCTTCCATTCAAAATGAAAAGGACTGAATCCTTATCCTTGCCAGTTGAAGTTCCTCCGCTCTCCAGTTCTTCCTCTTTCTAAGTTGATCTACTAATAACAGCCCATCCTTTAGGGTTTCCTCATCTACTGGACCAAATCATAGGAGTTACATGCGCACTTTACTTAACAGAGGAGAGGGAGGCTAGTTTTGTGCAGAGCCTTAAGCCATACTTTACAGAGACGATGATACAATGACTGCTCATCTTTCTACTCCCACTTGGAGGATGAGAAATATTTCCAGCACTTACCAATGTTTTGATGAGTTTGTTAGGATACCCTTTCTCACTGAGGACAAGCCAATCTGTGAATTTTAGATCCAAGCCAGCTTTATATTCCCTACTGTACTCTTCCCTACACATAGCTCGAAATTTGCCTCAGATTCAGACTGAGAAAATGTCTCGGGTGGCAAATGGGAGAGGGATGGGAGGGGCAGCCCTCAGCCATTCCTCCTTCACCCTTTTTGTGAAGTACAGGGCTATGTGTGGTGCAAAACCTTTTCTAACGTGCTGCCCTCTGTTGTGTTGGAGGACACCATACCATCACCAGTTTTGAACTACAATTCAAGTGCCATTCCAGTTTACCCCAGTATCTGAAATGAAGTTTGCATTTTGTCTTGGGTTGCCTGCAGTGTCTTTTTATTGTTGCTTCTGTTCAACAGTTCAGAGTCAGAAAAACTTGCAAATCTATTGCAGATGACCTAGAGACCTACCAGGATATAACAGTTTTGCATCTGACATCTCCCGCTGTGCTGTATTTACATATTGGTAGAAATGCAAATGTTTTCAGACCAAGCACTTAGGTACACATATGCAGATGTTTCTAGGAAATGGAGATGTAGAATAAAGCCTGTAGAATACAAGTCATGTAGATCATGTAGAATATATCATGTGAACCACTGCAAATGTTGTGTCAACCACAGCAATCCATGCATGAGAATCTTCTTCTACTTTTTGTTCTGGTGCCAGAATCTTACCTATATCCTGCATAGATTAAATATATAATTGACATAGTTACATATGTAATTACAATAACTTTGTGTATTTCTCTGGGTCATGATGTATCATTACTCTGGAAAAAGTTAGCTTAAACTGTGATTCACTGAAACAAATCTGGATCAAATGATGGCTTATGATTCCAGCTGTAGTTTAAATTATCCATGGTTTGTCCTTCTCAAATATTAGCAATGAGCCGCAGTTAGGAAGGGATGTGAAAATCTGTTTCTTTTTCATTGCATTCCTCATAATCCAAGGAGCACTCTCATCTACTTCAACTTCCATTTTGAGTTGCAATACATATTTTTCTCCTCACATAGAAATTTATGTATAAATGGGCATGTACCTTTCCTGAAGTATGCAATTATAATGCCTTTTCCCAGCTGAATAAATAGTGTTAGTGTTTATTTTTGGTTGTCTGTGTTTATTTGTGCATAATTTCAAAAAGAAAAGAATTTAATTGAAGTTTACTAAAAGATATGCACGCTCTTTAATAGCCTCACAGACCACAAACTGAATAAATTCTTTCTAAGATCTCAGTTAATGTGAATTACTTTTCCATCCCTAACTACAGTGAACACATAGAACAGAAGATGGATGCTTCCAGTCTTTTCCTCATAGCCACATCTGTCCATCAGAAGGGGAGGGGGGAATAAATACATATTTTGTACCCGCTCATTCGCATAATATTAAAATGTAATGTAGTGTTCTGTGCAAAGTATCTAACATCCATCAAGGAAATCATGGAACTCCCTGGCTCGTTCTCTCTCAGATTGACCTCACAGGGTTTTTGTGGAAACAGAATAGGGAACAGTTTGTACTCTATCTCAAACTATTGGGGAAAGGGCACCCATTTTTTCCATACTATCTGCTAACACACACTCAAAAAACAAAACAAAACAAAACAAAAAAACCCTTGAGCTTAGGTTACATGTTTTTCTGTCCAGCAAATGGAATGGCATTCTCAGCTTCAAAACTTTCTGCTGTTAGATTCTGCTGTACATATCAGTATGTACAGGCTTTAAGCATTGTACAAAGTTTCAAATATCTATTATGATATATTCTGTATATCTTATATGATTATGTGTTGTCCTTTTAATTTTAAATTTAAATTTCTGCTGTTAGATTTCATATCAGTATGTACAGGCTTTAAGTATTGTACACAGTTTCAAATATCTATTATAATATATTCTGTATATCTTATATGATTATGTTTTGTCCTTTTAATTTTAAATTTATACTTATTTTTATGTGGGTTATTTTTTTATGTAGCCCCTGAAGAAGGCCATAAAAATATACACAGGCTGAAATTCACTGGGCTTTTTCCAAAACAAAACAATAATTCATTGAGCACTTAGAGACATGTCCCTTTTTCCCCCTGTGGATCCTACTGGGTGCTCTCCAGTTTCTGACATTTCTGGCTCTTATTTAGTGGACATGATGACATGAGATGACACTCAGTTACTGTAATGGCTTTATCACAGCAGGCTCTTCTTCCACTAAAATAGTGTTGTTGTAAAAATACTATCGAATCGGGATTGATCTGTTTGATCTCACACGTTCACAGCCTTTCTGGGATTATAGCATTTGTTTGTTCTAAAAGCTTATCACATACAGCATTTGGTTCTGCCCCTCCTGTGTCATCCAAAATATTATCTCTGCTCCTTTTCCTAGGTTGTCCCAAATATGCAGAGACACCCGCCCCCCAAAATATAAATGAAAACAGTCTTATATTTTTAAAAAAATCTTTTATTCTGTGGAGAGGTTTCCTGATCAGGAAACCAGGAGAAAATATCGGACTTAACTAATCACTGGCAGATGAAAGCTGGCAGCTACTTATCTATCTGTATCATTAATGCCAGCCTTCACCTGCTAGCAATTAGTTAAGTCTGAAAGAAGAAAGCAAGAATTAATGGATTAATAAAATAAATGCTTTCTTAAACCATGAGCATGGCCGCTTCCACACTACACTGTTACAGTGTTATTTTTCCACTTTCAACCTCCTATGGAATCCTGGGGGTTGCAATTTAGGGAGGGGCATTTAGAATTCTTGGCCAGAGAGCTCTTTGGTTTCAATAAACTACAAACCCCAGAATTCCACAGGATGTTGAAAGTGGAATAATAGCACTATAACACTGTAATGCGGAAATGGCCTATATGAGTATGTGTGTATAGGGATGTGTGGATGAGAGAGAATGAGAGAGAGAGAGGGAGAGAGAGAGAGAGAGAGAATGTGTCCAGAAGAGGACTGAAAAAAGAGGCAGGGTGGAGGGGCACTGAGCAAAATCAGCATAAAAACACAATTGAACTTTTACACAACGGAAATCATAGCACAACAGAAGCATGAAAGGAGGTCATTAACAGATTTTTGGTGTTAATTAAAAGAAATACCTACTTTCCAAACAGCCTCCCACAGGAGAACAACAGAACAAATACATCATGTGATAAGTCCCTGCCAAAGATGCTATTATCTAGCTATAAGTATGATTCCCTGCCTCATGTGAAAAATCCCTAAGGAATTCTTGGACAAGCTGTTAATGCAACCTTCTATTTTTTTTTTTTTTTTAAAAAAGAAGAAACTCAGATGGAATGGGATCAACTTTTAAGAGAGGACAAAGAGATGACAAAGAGTGAACTACAGGCTTCTATTTTATTGGAATATTGTTGAGGTCAAAGGTTTACTAGGGGTTGGAGAATGGTGAAGGAAACAGGCATGTTTAAGGAAAATGAAGTTCATGAACAAATGGTGTGCTATTCTCAACAAGTGTTCACAAGACCTTATCATCCTAATAATATAAACTTCATCCAAGATAAATTCTCAACTAAAATCATCTTTAGAAGAACAGTTAGACATATTGAAAAATCAAAATATTAAACATATGGATGAGAAACTTGCTTCTTTGGAGACAGTTTTTTTTTAATTCCACAGTGAACTAAAGGCTTTCAAGTATAAAAAGTTTCTTAGAGATGAGTGTTTCCAATAGAGTCTACCCTTGGTTGCACATAAAATCCAAAAAAGTGTCTTTTTCTTGGCATGAAAGCACTGTGGAATGAGAAAGACACTGGGAACTTTCCACAGCTCACAGTAACAATTTGGACTTAACGTCACAGCAGTCTTTGTCTTTCTTGGGAGACAGAGATAACCCCAGGAGAAGATTACAACCCTCAGTCACAAGAAAGAGAATGTAAAATACTCCCTCATTTCTGACACTCCTGAAGAAAAGGGTAGTTGTTAATCTCTCAAGCAGGACACACCTCCTCATGATCCTGTTCAAGTGAGGTTGGACTTTTTCATGAATATCAAATTACATCATTATTTTGGAGGAACTGAGTCTATGTCTTTAGATTCAAAACTGAATTTTAGAACACCTTCCTGATTTATGCCCCCTCCTTCCACAGATCCAGCTATGACAGTTTTTGACAGGTTGGCCTTTCAGGAATTAGAAGAGTTAGAAAATACAGGCTCACATCCCCGGAACAACGTGAATTATAGGGAACAAGCTTTATGGAAACTATCTCTAGAGCAGGGGTGTCAAATTCAATTTCATCTTGGGCCGCATCAGCATCATAGATGCCCTTGAAGGGCCAGTTGTATTTGTAATTGTATCTCTTTTGCCCCCCGATCCTCTCTGTGCCTTTCTGCCCCTCTCTGTACCTGGTGAGCCCAATCCCCACATTGTGGGCCCCCGGCTGCCAGTATTCTGAAGAAGCGCCCAGCAGCCAGCACCCACGATATTATTTTTACTTCTGACTGCTCCTCTGTCCACCTCTCACAAGGTATGCGGAGTGTTGCCATGGCAACCCATGGCAATGCTCTGACGAAGAGATTTGGACAGAGGAGCAATCAGGAGTAGAAGTAGATTGTGAGTGCTGGCTGCTGGGCCCCTCGTTAGAATACCGGCAGCCGGGGGCCTGCAATGTGGGGATCCAGCTTGCCAAGTGGGAGGAATGCTGCAGCTGAAGGAGAGGTGCAAGAGCCACATGAAACGGCCTGGTGGGCCAGATTCAGCCTGCGGGCCTTGTGTTTGACACATTTGCTCTAGAGTCTTCCATTGTTACCAAGGAAACACATAAAGGAGGGGCCATTGTAATTCAAGACAGTGTGGAATTTTAAAAATGAGATGCTTAGGCAGCTTTCAGACAGGTCAATGTACAACCTATGTAAGGATAATCCCACAGTGGCCGTTATCAAAATTATTAAAACCATTGTGGATGGGCTACATATCAGAAGGGGAATAAAACTTTATCCCTAGAACACCTCTATTTTATGTTTTACCTAAAGGGCAAATTCCCCCTCCAGGCCACCCAACAGCATCAGGGCGCAGCTCATTCTTGAAGTCACTTGCTCAAGTTGTGGACTATTTTGAAAAACACTTGGACCAAAAATTCTGTTTTATGTATGGGACTCTTCAGATTTTATTACTGCCTCTGAAGTTAGAGAAAGGAGATTTGCTGGTTACTGTGGATGTGAGATCTCTTTATACCAGCATACCACAAGAGGAAGCTTTGACCTTCATAAAACAAACTTTAGACAGGAAAGAAGTGAGACATCCTCTGTCTCACTTCCTAACCTCTTTGACTGAAATACCCTTGACAAAAAATAAAATTAAAAAAAATTACTCAGGCTTGAGAACAATTTTTATTGCCAGATAAAAGGAGTGGCTATGGTATGTCCTATGGCTTCAGAGATGGCCAATTTATGCGTGGAGAGGTTTGAAAGTGAGATCACCTGTCCTTGAAGTGGGTTCATAGAAAAACTGATATTTCAGGTCAGATTTTTAGATGAATTCTATTACATTTGGAACAAGTGTGCAATTGATCTCATGGAGTTTCATAAGTGGATAAACTCTAGGAACACCAATATACAATTGGCCATAGAATGCAATAATTCCGAAGTCCACTTCTTGGATTTAAAAATTAAAAAAATCAACCTTTCTATATAGAAAACCTGCAGATGTCAACACTTATTTAAGATCTGATAGTTCCCATTCCAGATCTCGTAGATGTGATATCCCCTATGAGCAATGTACACTTATATTTTGATGCAGGATGTGAAAAAAGCCATTGAAATACACACACACACACACACATACACACACAGACTGAAATGTGCTGGGCTTTTTCCAAAATAAAACAGCCATCTATTGAGCAACTGGAGACCTCTGTTGTTGTTTTTTGCTTTGTTTTTTTCCTATGGATTCTCACCAGGTGCTCTTCAGTTTTTGTTGCTTCTTTTAAAAAACAATTTAGACGAGCCATTCTCAACTGGGTTTTTCTGGCCATGGGCCCCAGAGGAGCTCTTCTCATGTCCTGGCAAACAGAAGCACAATACAAACAGATAGACAGACAATCATTTATTACTGAACATGAAGAAAACATGAACATTTCAACATACTGAACAAAACTTTTAAAAAGACTATATGAAATTAACAATCTTTTCAGGCACATTGTGCTTTTCTGCAAGTTTCATGATATCAGGCTTCAAAGACAATTAGACAATTACAATCAAGAAAACTGTCAACAATGTGTTGGAAGGATATTATAAATAGGAGGGAAACCACTGACTCTAGTTCAGGTTGCTGCTTGGGTATTTCATTGGTTCAGTTACCAAGGACCCATAAATACTTGGGATTCCCTTTCTCACAGCTTTTTAGTCTGTAACACTCTCCAGCTGTTCCAAGCCCCCACTGAGAATGGCTGGTTAAGACCAATTCCAACCAATCCAGAGAAGGGGGAAACGAAACGAAGCTGCCCCAGCTCTATCACAGAAAGAAAACACCATCATGAAGTGATAAGTATCTTTCCAAGATTCTCCTGCGAAACCACTTGGTAAGGAGGAGGGGATAGGGTGTTAGGTCAATGAATGTCTGTATTAAATTCTCTCCTGTATGTTTGTGTGCTTTTTCTAGATGAAGGAACAGATTTCAGCCTGCCTACTTACCCACCCATCACCCATCACACAGCCACTGAATGCATTACTTTACTTTTGAGCATTATCTCTGGCCTTTAGCTATGTCTTTCACTGCAACTGTGCTTGACCTCTTTGTTCTAGCAGAATGCCTGCTAAAAGGATGCCTTGCTTCCCCCCCCGTTTTGTCTTTACACTTTGCCTTCTGTCTGCCTGTATTGTGTATGTCTATCAACTATGTGCACACACACACATACACAGAGTTATTCTGCATAAGCAACATACATACATCACAGATACTACAGCAAAGACAGCAGGCTCAGCGGGCAGGATTTAGCCATCAATAGACTGCATAAGGGGCATCTACCAACACCAGAGGGACAGGTTTTATGGCCTCCAAAAGAGTGACAATCATTATAAAAAGGAATATCTGGCAACCCTAGCTCAGACAGTCTGCATATGGATGACCCTCCTTATCCCTGTGATTCAGCCCCACCTCTTCTCCCAATACTGCTGGGAATTACACTTTCTACTTGATCTAGCGCAGCAGTTGCCAACCTTTTGGACCTCACAGACCACTAAAGTAAAATTTTGAATCCCGCAGACCACTAACATGAATTTTTTAAAAAGGACAAACATCTATAAAATAATGATCATAAAAGTTCCATTTTATTAATATGAAATGCACTTGTTTAATTATAACAAAATTATTATTTACAAGCAACTTAAATCATCAAGTAGATATTACAGAGATAAATCAAAATACCAATTGATTCATATTCTGATATTTACAGACACCTTAGTTCATTAGGCAGGTACTATAAAGATAAATCAAAATATCAGTTCATTCATTAGCCACTGTGTCAATTCATTCAAAATATCTATCATAATAATACATTTAGTATTTCTGTGGGTGTTACAGAATTCATACACTGACTTTTGGCTTCCCAATCTATACAGAAATTGATTCAATAGATTCATCAAATAAATTCATCAAATAAATTCATTAAGCAGGTTCAATAAACAAGTTTGTTATCTTTCACTGTTTCTTCCAAGCGTCTCTCCACTCTCCCCTTTTCTCCCTCTCTTGTTGTCTCTTTCTCCTTTACCATCCTTTTCTCACAGTTCCTCTCACATCTTCTCACTGAGTTGTTCTTTTCTCTTTGTGTTGGAGTTGGTTTTGGTTTTGGAGGGTAAACAGATATAGCCATCAAATGTCTAGAGTAGTAACAGGTGCAGTCATAGAGCTCACACACAATGCCCTCCAACAAACATGGGCGAAGATGACAGGAGACTCACACTCAAGTTGGAAAGGACAGGGGGGAGTGAAAGATAAATCAACAACACACAGCATCTCAAGGAATCAAATCTACATAGATTGGGAGAGTCTTTCACGTCATCAATTTTCACACACATGATGTCTCCAAAATTCAAAAAAAGGGGAAAAAATCAGTTTTGCAAAATGGATCTCACTGAAAATTTAAACTAAGTACTTCTGGGCTGTTAGTTCATTTTGCATTTTAGAGCAGAAGGAAAAAAGAAATGAAGAATTGCCTTCAGCTGTGTCTTAGCAAACGAAGAGGGAAACACCAGGAATTAGGCACAAAAAAACTAAACCAAAACAAAAACTTCAGTCCGGTAGGGAAAGCAGTAAGGTTGAGTTTAGTTTATCTTTTGTATGATAGTTGTTAAATACTGGGTTGGGCTGGGCGGTGGCTGCTTCTGCTTCTGCTGCTTCTCCTCCTCCGCCTCCTCCTCTTCTGAGCAACAAAAGGACTGTTCCGAAGAATCATGAGGGAAGAGGAGGAAATCCTCCTGGACTCACAGAAGTCCTCTGTAGAAAGTTAATTCAAAGTCCAAACTAGAAGGTCTTATTGCCTTATCCCCAACACAGGTCTCCCAGCTCTATCACGTAATGAATGAATATATATATATGTGTGTGTGTGTTGACCAGAAGAAATTTGGTGGCCAGGTGTATGGAGAGAGAGGTAATCCCTCCCATCTCTTCCAAATTGCTGCAGGCAAAATGAAAAAATGGCAGCAACAGGCTCTTGGGAGACCCTTCGTCTACCTCCTCCTGCCTCACTGTACAGGTCCTGTCTTGGCTCCTGGTCACAAATCTACCTCTACCAAGTTCCCTTTAGTTCAAGCTGCTATTGGGGTCCCCCCAGAATCAGCAACCCACAGTAGCATCAGTCTTTGGCAGAGCACGCCGAAGACTGTGTCTCCAGCTCTTGTATCCAAACCAGAAGTTGAAAACTGAATAATGTCTACATTTCTCCATGGACCAGCAAAATTTTCTTGTGGACCATCAGTGGTCCGTGGACCGCTGGCTGGCGACTGCTGATCTAGCACACAGCTATCTACAACCTTTCTTGTTAGCTACCTGAAACATTTTTATACAGAGCCAGGTCCATGCATGAGAGCTCCCTTCCCAGCCTAAAATGCCCTACAGTGTCTGCCTCCAACCCTGGTGCACCCTCTTACATGGAGGGGAGCTTTGGTGAACTTAACTGTTGGTGAGCAGCAGAACAGCAGGCAGGAATTGTGTAGGATTAATACTCTAAAAAAGAATTGGCTACATTGATTTCAAGAGTGGTGGTTTGAGTGTTGGACTACAGACTTGGAGACCAGGGCTTGATTCCTCATTTGGCCAAGGAAACCTACAATCACACACTCTCAGCCCCAGATAATCCCATAAGGGCAACCTTAGGGTTGCCATAAGTCAGAAACAAGTTGAAGGCACACAATAACAAAAACATTGATTTCCCACAAGGCCCCAGGCCATGGCATCACTCCAGAATACTGCAATTAATTAAAATGTCCATTTGCAGCCATGCCACAATGGAATTAACTGTTTGTTTATTAGCTTTCTTTAAATCCCATCTTTCCCGCAGGATGGAGAGACAAAGCAGCTTACAAGTTAAAATGATTACAATTAAAAACATACAAAAAGTCAACATTAAAACAGAACCAAACTATTAACCATATTAAAACAATTTAAAACATACACTTTAAAAATAGTTAAAACCATACCGTTTAAAACAATATGGCAACTTCTTACAGCCCTTTCCTTAAAAGCCTTCAGTTCTACAAGCCTGTCAGAATTTAAACAAAACAAAACAAAATCAGCCAGTAGAAGTATAGAAAGGAAGAAGCCATGCTAGCCTCCCTAGCATGAGAATTTCAAAGTCTAGGGGTAGCCACCAAGAAAGCCCTATTTTGTGTCCTCACCAATTATACCAGTGAAAGTGATGGGGTTGAAAGAAGGCCTGTCCTGCAGATCTCAGGGTCCAGGTTGACTTATAGCCAAAGATACAGTCTGTCAAACTGCCTGGGCCGAATCCATACTCATTTTAAAAGGGGAAAGATCAGGGAGGACATCACTGGTGGGCCTTTAAAAATGAAGGGGGTCCCCACTGCTGCTAAAAGATGCTGTATGCAGACAATGACAACATGCCTGCTTGTTTATTTAACAGGATGACAGAAAGGTTCCCCATATTCTTTCTGTTTTTATTGAAGCCACAGAGAATTCCAGAAGCCTAAGTGTTATATGCAGGAGGAATTATTCCAAAGACTATTTATTTGCTTAGTTGTTTATTGCTGACTGCAGTTCTATGCCACCCAGTAACTAAAGCAATCTGAGCAATTTCCAAAATAGATACACAAACCATAAACTATAAGAAACATAAACATAACGTTAAATCTAAAACCAATTAAAACAGCTAGAGAATAAGCCCAACGTAAAACCAGCAGCACAAAACAAAAGTAGGCCAGCTACGGAAAACCGGTGAGGCTTATCCAAGACATTTTGCTTCCACCTTTCCTTTAGGGTGCCCAGAGCATCAAGAGCCGTTCATGTTGTTCATGGGAGCCCTAAGGGTATAACTCCACCTGTCCCATTTTGGAATGGACAGACCCAGTTAATGCTCTGGCATCCCATTTTTTCAGCTCTCTTTTAAAATGTCCTAGTTTCTCTCTCTCCTTCACCCTCTTCCTCATTCATACTCAGCTTACTTCAATTGCTGCAAACAGAGTTCAAAGCGCAAAAGTAGTAACTCAACAAGAGGGATAGAGTCTTTGTCCTTCCCAATAGGCTCATTAGGGTTTTTTTTTCTTTTTTTCAAAGAATCATAATGCTGGAAGAGACCATAAGGGCCATCAAATCCAACCCAATGCCATGCAGGAAGACACAATCGAAGCATTCCCAACAGCTGGCTATCCAGTCTCTCTTTCAAAACCTCCAAAGGAGAAGACCCCATTACACTCCAAGGCAACAGATTCCACTGTAGAATTACCCTGTCAAGATATTCTTCCTAATGTTTAGGTGGGATCTCTTTTCCTGAAGTTTGAAGGCCCTGTGTCCTAGTTTCTGGAGTGGCAGAAAATAAGGTTGTTCCATCCACCATATGACACCCCTTTAAATAGTTAAACATCGGTATCATGTCATCTCTAAACCTTCTATTCTCCCGGCTAAACTTGCCCATCTCTCAAAGCCACTCCTCAAAGGAGATGATTTCTAAGTCTTTTACCATTTTGGTTGCCCTCAATAACCTTCCTGAATTATGGTGCCAAGAACTAGACACAATATTAGTAGTAGTAGTAGTAGTATCTTTATTTATACCTACTTTCTTTCTTTCTTTCTTTCTTTCTTTCTTTCTTTCTTTCTTTCTTTCTTTCACTTTTCCCAGGTTGGACTCAAAGCAGCTTCCAGATGGGGTCTAATAAAAGCAGAATGCAGTGGTACTATTCCTTCCCATGACATACTCCTATTGCTAGAATCACATTGCCTTTATTAGCTGCTGCATCACACTGATGACATGTTCAGCCTGTGGTCCTTTACCAGCTTGTTAGCTAGTATATAATGGGGACCTTGTCAAAGTTTGGCTCCTCTTTTTCCCCCTATTTGAAGATGGGGACAATATTTGCCCTCTTCCAGTCTACTGAGACTTCTCCCATTCTCCAGGAATTCTCAAATATTATTGCCAGCGGGTCTGAGATTACTTCTGCCAGTTCTTTTAATACCCTTCGATGTAGTTCATATGGCCCTCGGGACTTGAATTCATTTAGACTAGCCAGGTATTACTCTTTACCTATCCTGGGCTGCATTTCCCCTGCCACACATGCCATTTCTGCACTAGACTGTTAAAAGACTAGGACTAGGATGTTGAAAGTAGAATAATAGCACTATAACAGTCAAGTGCAGAAATGGCCATAATCTGTTCCATTTCCTCCAGGTTAAGTACTGTTTTCCTTTTGTGAGAAGACCAAAGCAAAGAAGGTGTTCAGTAGTTCTAACTTTTCTCTGTCCCCTGCTAGCATTTTCTCCACCATTTCCTTGTTCTTCCTTTTGCTACAGACACAACAATAACCACACAAAAAACCCCACCCTTTTTATTCTTTTTAACCTCTCTAGCAAGCTTAAGCTTGTTCTGTGCTTTAGCTTTTTTGCCCTTCTCCCTACACTTGCTGGATATTTGTTTGAATTCTTATTTGGTGATTTCCCCTTTTCCATTTCTTGTACGTGTTCCTGTTAAATCTTAGCTCAGTTGATGATTCTTTAGACATCCATCCCAGATTCTTTAGACACCTCCCATTTTTCCTGCTTCTTGGCCTTTCCTAACAGTTCATAAATTCTAGGATTTTTCTGCTTAAATGTGTAGCTCTGTGTATTCTTCTCCAGTAATAACATTTGCTCTTTTTTTGCCTGGTAACACCCTTTTGACCACACTCTGATAGAGCTTGGCCAGATGTGTCCCACTTTTTATCTATGAAATGTTGTAAGGTATGCACAGGTGTACACGTTTTCAGAGCAGGACTAAAATACCGGAGAAGCAAAAGATCTTCACCTGGCATCAAAAAGACTGTGGTGTAGACACTGCAAAGTCTCTCTGGGGAAGCATTCCACAAGCAGGGCACCATGACTGTAAAGGCCATCTCTCTTCTGTAGAAGACAAGACCAGCAATAAGAGAAAGACAGAGAGAATGGTTACTAAATTGTCACTCATGATTTTAAAATGTGCTGTTTAAAACATTTAAAACATGTGCTGTTCTCATAAATTGGGTCACTGTGCTACCTCTGAGGAATTAGCTGCCTGACTGACTTGCTGGAGAAGACTGCAAAGCTATATAACAATAGCTTTATGAATAGCTTTAAAACTTTACATTATACATTAAAGAATATCAGAGCTGTATTAAAATGGAAGTGTACAGAAATGATGGCTAAGGCAGGGAAAGGAAAACATAAACAAAGAGTATGGAACAAATATAACTTTAAAAAGATCATCAAAGTGTATAAAAGTTTAAGCCAGCACAGTGCACCGGTAAGTGTTAATCCAAGTTTATTATTACGGCAAAAAGCCAGCAATATCCAAAAGATTCACAAAGAAGGGGATCATGGGATGCAATAATTTTTAAGAACAATTTTTAAATGGAGAACAGCAAGTAATTCTTTAGATTGCTATTCAGTAAGGCAAAGGCAAAGGTCACCACAGTTTGTGGCTGCCTACACAGTGATAATAACCCCTTTCCATACACTTGTAAAAAGATTCCACCTGGTTGCATTTTGTTTGGGATGGATCAGTGACAAATGAGGAGGGGCTCACAGGAAATTATAGAAGCAGCTCCTTGGTGGTCAGAGAACTGGCCCAAGAGGGTGAGTGCTTAATGCTTTACAAAAAACCAGGAAATACCTCACTGAAAACAAGGAGGAAATGCATCATTCAAAACCAGATCTGCATAAAAATTACCTGAGCTATTTTACAAGTATAGCTGCAAGCTTATAATAGAAGTGCTGCTGTTGTTGTTAACTGACATCTCATTGGCTTCAACTTATGGTGACCCTAAGAATGAGAGACTTCCAGGGTCAACAACATGGTCCAAACCACTCCACTCAAGTCTTGCAAACTCAGGGCTGTAGCTTCTTTGATTGGTTCTATCCACCTGCAATGCAGTCTTCCACTTTTGCTATCTTTTCTAATGTGTCATGTCTTCTGATGATATGGCCAAAGTACGACAGCCTCAATTTGATTATTTTGGCTTGTAGGGAGAGTTCATGCTTGATTTGGTCTAGGAACCATTTATTTGTCTTTTTGGCAGTCCATGAAAGCCACAGAACTCTCCTCCAGCCCCAGATTTCAAATGAGTGGATCCTCTTCCTGTCAGCTTTCTTCATTGTCCAGCTTTCACAGCCATATCTAGAAATGGGGAATACAAAGGCATGGGTGATAAAGACTTTCATATTCAATTATATGTTTATTCTTGAGGATATTATCTAATCTCTACATGGCTTTCTTTCCAAGGCCTATTTGTCTTCTGATTTCTTGACTGCAATCTCTATTTTCATTAAAGGCTGAGCCAAGATGTAAGCAGTCTTAACTATTTCGATGTACTTGTGACCCAATTTGAAGTTATGTAATTCATGTTTGATCATTATTTCTGTCTTACTATTCAACTATAACCTTCTTTCTCTCTTAACTGTCATCAGTAGTTGTTCCAAGTCTTCGCTATTTTCTACATGTACTATGGTGTCATCTGCACATCTTAGGTCAGTGGTTCTTAACCTTTTCTTTAGCAGGATCCCTAATAAATATAATTTGTTCCCTGGGATGCCCAAGACTTAACTCAAGATTTAAATAGTTAAATTTAGATTTAAATATTCAAATATTTAATGTTGCTTATTGTTTGCTTATCCTTATCCCTTATTCTCCCAATAGACAATGTAAAGGGAAGGAGGCTTGTTAATGGTCTGCAGAGTGGCACACTGAGATCTTTCAAGTACCAAGAGAGTAGAATAAACTGGAATTTCCTAAAGGAAGGTTATGAATGGGAGGCAGGCCTAAAGAATAATTCTTTTTGCCTTTTGCCCTAAAGTGGCACCTGGAAAGTAAAGGTAACAGTGCTGCTTTTGCAGGAAAGTGCGACAGAAATGTTCTCTACTCTCTTCATGCTCCTTTGGAAGAAACAGCATTTCTTTTACCCTTTTTCTCCCCCAAAGTAGTGCCTTAAATCTGAGATTTTCCTTGTTTTCTGGGATGAATGGCAACCCTATGAAGACCGCCTGTGAGGGCTCCACAGGCACCAGGTTAAGAACTACTCTCTTAGACTGCCGGTACTCTTTCTTTCAGTTTTCACATGTGCTTTCTCTGAGTCTGATCCAGCTTTCCATATCATATATTCTGCACTTAAGTTAAACAGATTCATTACTTGCCCTTGGCTCTTCACTAGTAGCTGGTTAAGTGCCTTCCAACCTGAGGCAGAGGGGAAAGGCCTCTTCCAGTTTCTTGCTTCATTTTGAATTGTGTCATCATAGAGTTTAACAGTGCCCTCTTCTAACTAACAAGAGTGAGCTAAAGTGCCACTGCTGTTGCCTCTATGAGATCTTCTGCCAGTATCACTTCTCGCTATTGCTCCCACCCAGATGGTTCCATTCTGGAGATTTCTGCTCTCTTCACTATTGGAAGTGTTGGTTCTTCTCTGTTGATGGGTCTCTTACTCCCTAAAGGGAATGGATGTGGTCTAAGGCTGGTGTTCCCACTTTGAACATTTCATTTCATTTTATTTCATTTACTTATTTCTTTTAAATCACTCCCTTTCATCATGAGATCTCAGGGTAGCAAAAAGATAGAACAATTTTTAAAATTTTGCAAATTTCAAATTGGAATCGGTATATAATTTGTAATGGTTTGAGCACTGGACTAGGACTCTGGAGACCAGGGTTCGGTTCCCTGCTTGGCTATAGAAACCCACTGGGTGACCTTGGATGCATCACAAATCTCAACCTTTTTGAGCTGTTTAATATGGTTTTATATTGCTTAAATTATTTGTTGTTGTTGTTGTTGCATGCCTTCAAGTCATTTTTGATTATGGTGACCCTCAAGCAATCCTATCATGGAGTTTTCTGGGGTTGAGATTTGTGATGCACCCAAGGTGTGCAAGGTGTGTATGAGGGCCTGTGGGTTAAAAGAGTTTAAAAACTACTTGCCTGCTTAAAAGAGAGTTAGGCTCCCAAAGGCTTCTTGACCTGGTGCTCAAAAGAACATAAAAATGTAGGGAACCCAGGAGACTTCCAAAGGGAGTTTATTCCACAGGTGAGGTGCCACAATAGAGAAAAGTTCTCTCCCAAGTACACTGCCTTGGGTCACCTTTCTTGGAGTCTGGACTCTTGTTAGAATCTAGTCTCCTGATCGTATTACATTCAGCCTCTCCTGACACAATTACTGTAAACTTCCTCACCATGTTAAAGTGTGCATCTGACAGAGAGGGGGGGGAGGGGGGAGGGGGGAGGGAGGGAGAGTCATCACTTCCTACCTGATTCTTCTAACTGAAGACTGAACATGGAATATTCTGTATGCAAAGTGTGTGCTCAGCCATTGAGTTATGGTCCTTCCCAAATTATTTCTAAGTCCATATATCAATGTTTTGAAAATCTGGCTCATATCACCCATATTTTGGAGTATCTTTTCCAGGAAAAAAAATTACTGCAGGCTTAGACTTAACCTGTCTACCAATTACGTATTTGAAAGTGACAGTTAAAATGATGCCTTTGATGACAAGCTAGTTTTCAGAAGGGTCTAGAAAAATTACTCTTTTTCTGGATTGGAACTGCCAGGATGCCTAGGAAATTCTACGAGCTGTAGGCCACAAAACTAACTATTCAAAGCTCTGGTTTGCTGCAAGAGGAATGCCATTCGTTTCTTAAAAGCGTACATAAAATTCCTAACATCTCAGTTTTGGGCAATCCAACTTGCTTCAGTAGAACAGATGTTAATCAAAGCCTGGATTTTAAGCTACTCTTGCTTCATTCAAGGATATATTAAGTTCAGAACAAATTGATTGTTTAACCATAAAATAGGAGTGGGCAACGGTGTAAGAGGAGGGTGGCAAATGTAACCCCTTCCTCTCCTTGCAAGTTGAACCAACATGTCAGCAGTGAGACAGAAGCAACATTTCTGGTTCCATTTTTGGTGAATTAGCAGCCAAAAATAGAGGTTTTTCTAGAGGCTATTACATATCCTGGCCAAATTTTAAAAAAATCATGAAATACTTATTACATTTAAAAAAAACACACACACATAATTGCATGTCCCTCTATCCTGATCAGTTAAGACTGAAGACTTCTTTAAAGGGGAAAGTCTTTACCTGCTGTTGAAAAGACAGCAGGGAAAGTGGAACTGCTCTCAGGAGGAAGTTCCATAGACTAGGAGCAGCCATCAAGAAGGGTCTCTCCCATGCCATCACCAGATGAGACAGGGAGGGTGGCTGTGATAACTGAAGGCCCTGTCAGAGCTGCTGCTGATGAGCAGCAGCTGTTGGTCCCTGTTGCTCTGGCCGGAGATGAGTCCTGCAGCTCAAGAGCTCCCTCTGCTGCCATGGACCAAGCAGGCGCGGACGTTCCTCTGCCTGCTCCTTTGGAGCAACAAGGATCCGATTCTGAAGAGACTCTGGAGCCTAGTTCAATAAGCCCCCAATCAAGGCGGAGACTCAAGAGGGCTGTGCAAAGGGAGGCTTCCTTGGCTAAGTTAAAGAAGCAGTGACCGGACACACCTGTGCCTGGGGCTATATAAGTGCCTGCCTGGAAGCTTCCCTTTGCTTGTGGCAAACTTCTTACAAGCCATCCTCTTGCCTGTACCTTGCTCCCAGCACCTGGTTCCTGATACCTTGAATTGATCTCTAGACTCTTGACCCTTGGCTTTGGAACTCTGACTATGGCTTTGCTTGGTGCTCTGGTAAATGAACTTCCTTGAGTAAGTGCTTGCTTGTCTCCTCCTGGCTGGACCTTGCTGGCTCTCCCACTCTCTTCTCCAGGCTGGTTCACTGCCCAGGTCTCTGACCTTGACAGTGGCAAGATAGGGAGAAACCTCTCCTTGAAGAGCATAATGCTCAGGCAGGTTTATCTGGGCTACCTACTATCAATATTCATTAGTGATGGTCTGAACAAATGTTAAGATCTTGGACATATGAATGACAATCATGCTTATAGCTATGCTACTCAGCATCTTATTGGTCCTTTACTCCGCCTGGTTTCATGGGAACCAGGAAAAATCTTGCATATAGTGGTAGCTAGTGTTTCCCAGGTCAGTGTGGTAGTGAATCTGCACCAGTATTTAATCCAAATTTTAGCGGAGCTATTTAAGGTGCTGAACCATAACTGTTCATGTAGGAACAAGGGGGCAATTTGCCCTGGGTGGTAATGTTTCTGGGGCATCCCAGCCTGTAGCTATGCCCCCATGCACCCTGGCTATGCCTCCACACACCGCAGCCACACATCCCACACAGTAGCCATACCCCTTGTGCTGTAGCCCCCCTTCTGCCCCCCCACACTCTAAGCTCTGCCACTGACTGCAACCCCCAGACTAGTTCTGCACCTTGAATAGCTCCTTTAAAGTTCAGACTAAACCCTGGAGCAGACTCACCATCCTAGTAATATGGGAGCCACCAACTGCCATTGATAGATGTGAGATGGTTACAACATGTTTCTGTGTACTTGCTTGCACTCTGCAGCTTCTGGGCCTCATCTTCCTGCTGTAGTTCATCATATTCCTAGAAATGTTAGAACTTCAGGTGAACCCACCCTCGCAGACCCCATCCACAGCTGAGGAATTGTTGTCAGAGGGAACAATTCCCACAAATGTTCAAACTCACATGGAAAAACCTGGGCACACACAACAGACCCCTCAGATTTCAGACACCTACACATACACACATATTTCATATGTGAAGACATACAAAAACTAGGAACAACCAGCCATAAGAGAGTTCTATAGGATTGCCATGTGTCCCTTATTATAAAGGATGCCAGTTGAGGGCCAGAAAGTTTGCCCGTTTTTGGACTGACAATGTCCCTTGTTATAAGGTATGTCCCCTACTTGAGTGTTTTTTATTTTATACAGATTGAACAAGATGTCAAAAGAAAATCCTATATCTTCAAGTGTGGGCCCTTCATAGTGACAAAAATTTGTGCACAATGTAATTTTTAATGTAGACAATATGTAAATTTTACAGGAAAACACACGACTAAGTTAATTTAAATCAAGGCTTCCATTTGGTATTTATTCAGAACACAAATTTGCTAATAGCTTCTTTCTGATTGTCAACCCCGTATATCATGAATTTTGACCATCCTTTATTGCTATTTTGAAAACTTGGCAATGCTGCTGAGAACAAAATAATATAGCTTTTCCCAACCTGATGCTTCTGCCTTAAGTATTGGACTATGACCCCCCATTATCCCTTGACAGATGGATGGTGGGATGCAGTTGAGCTGTAGTCCAACACATCTGACAGGGGCACTAGCATGCGGAAGAATGATCTGTAAGGTCAGGTCCAAAGTCTTTTCTTTTGAACAATAGACAATAGTGTTGTTTTGATAGAAACAAATTTCTTTTAAAAACCTAACAGTCTCTTTTTCTTCATTTGGTAAGTCGTCCCACATATTCCAGGCTTTGCTGCAGTTTTTCTTTTGCTTTAGTTTTCTCATCACTTACATCCTCCTTCTCTGTAGAATCTCATTATCCCTGTTGAAAGAAGGAGCCAGTGTACATATATTTAGAATATATGGGGGTGTGAGTAGTTTCAGATATTAATAGGTATCTAAAGTCCACACACACAGAGCACTGTTATGTTATCATTGTTCAAGCAGTGTCTCCTCCATATAATTTTGTATTCTATGCAACATTGGCTACATTTCTGTGAACTTCAAAAGGACTCACTGGGTTTTACACAATTCCCTGAAATTCCTAGATATGAGCATTCACTGTTTCAGACCCTGATTTAATGGTTCTTATTTGTAAGATAGCAAAGACCCTATCATCAAAGGAGGAGAACTATTGTACTGGATGGTATGCAAAAAGGAAATCTTTTATCTTGTTCACTCCAAAAGCAATGTAATGTCACCTCTGTCATTGCTACAAAATGAACAGAAATTTTATTTCCATTGTTATTCTGACAATGCTGCTACAGCTGCAGCATCTGGACAGCAGGAATATTTTAACCCTCTTCTGTTACAGTTCCTTACATATCAGTCCCCTAGATGCAGTTTTTTCATGCAGGAGTAGACTTGGAGGGCTTGCTTACTACACAAATGTAGCATTATGGTTCCACTTTAACTACCCTGCTTCCCTCCTATGGAATTGTAGGATTTGTAGTTTTGTTGTCTTTGTTATTGGCCATCAAGTTGACTTTGAATTACGGTACTCCTGTCAATGAGAGAGAGAACCAGCATGGTATAGTGGCTTGAGCATTAGACTACAACCCTGGAAACCAGGGTTCAGTTCCCCACTCAGCCATGGAAATCTACTGGGTGACCTTGGGCACATTGCACCCTTTCAGCCCCAGGAAACTTTAAGATAGGTTTGCCTTAGAGTTGACATAAGTTGGGAACGACTTGAAGGCACATAGCAACAACAATGAATGAGAAAACCTGGTTATCAAGTCTTGCAAACCCAGGGCCATGGCTTTGATTGAGTCAAAAACACTTGTACTGAGGTCTCCCTCTGTTCCTATCGCCTTCCTCTTTAACAAGCATTATTGTATTTTCCAACAAGTCACATTACCTCGTGATATATCCAAAGTACAGAGTCTTACAATATATCTAAAGTATAATGCTGATAAATTTCAGCCACTTTCCATGTACATTCTCTACTCACATTAACAACCAAATAACAGCTAGGATGAAAAAGGTCTTTGCAACAAGTTATTTTCTTTGCCTGAGGCAAGGCAACATGTCCAGACAGAAGAAAATGTCCCATTCTGTTTTTTGGCAAAGCATGATGTAGCAAAGGAGAGCCTATATGCTCTGGTCGTGCCGTAGGTTGGCCCCAATTTTATGCCAGCTTCCCCCACCCCCAATTTCTGGATATTTGGGTAGGAAACACTTGATTCTGCAGACTTTGAACACGGATCATTTCTATATCTCTACAGTAGATTGGGATCTTCATAGAAGTCAGCAGATGAAGAACCCATATTTGAAAAAGAGGTGGTAATTCATTCTCACAGCCACTGTGGTGTAGTGGTTTGAGCATCAAACTATGACCCTGAAGACCTGCTTGGCCATGGAAACCGACAGGGTGACCCTGGGCACTTTGTGCATTCTCAGCCCCCAGAAAACCATGTCATAGATTTGCCTTAGGTTTGCCATAAGTCAGAAATGAGTTGTAGGCACACAACAACAACAACAATTCAGCATCATAAATTTTGGGTTGCAAAGGAATTCCAAAGCCGGACTTTTTAAGATGTAAGCACTCCAAGGCAGGCAAATCTAGTGAACCAAATGAGAATTTTTGTCTCCCTAATCATCCTATAAATGTTATCATTCCATACTAACTAAATCAGAAGAAACAAAACGATGTTCAAAATAAAAATTTTGCTTCTTTGAGTCTCCTCGCACCAAACCAGCAGAATCACAGAGGCAATGGCAGCAAAGAAGACAATAATCTCACCTTGATTACTTTCCCTGCACAAACACACACACACTGAAAAAAGCAATCATTCTGCACAGTCCTAAAAAGAATTTAGTGCATGCAGAAAATGGAAATATACCAAATTAAGGGCTACTTCTGTTGCTGTACTTTAAAAGATATGGGTACTCCTCTGCAAGTTTTATTTGAAACTAGGAAATGGAGAGAATTTAATTTGGTCTGCATTGGTAAGTGAATCTCAGCCTAATTTGCACTCCCCAAACTAATATGTAGATTAGAAAGCCATAATATTTAGGACTGCACTCTACTTTGAATTCTATGAATGCAGTTTTCAGCTCAAGAATAATGTACACAAATTATGTACACTAGGGGAAATGTACATACAGGAACACATATATATGGTAAATGCAGAAATGCATCAATCCCAGCAAGCTGCATACAATGCTTGCAAAAGTTATTTTTCCAATTCAAAACTTGGAGAAGTTACTTTTTGAACTACAACACCCAGATCCTAAAAATTATCTTGCAAAGGGGGTGCTGGAAGTTATAATCAAGCTCTGACTCAGTTAAATGTTAGGTCCATCTTAGGTTTCACAAATGCCGGACACATATATCTCGAAGTGTAAGCAGAATGAAGAAAGACTCTTTTCAAGGAAGAAAGAAATGCTTTTTAAAAACTGGCAAATGTTTTCCCTTTTTTGAATCTGGACTCAATTTCATCCTCATCCTCAAGGGCATTGAGGAATTTGACTTGGAATGAGTCAAAGTATCTGAAAGTGAATCAAGCTCTTCTTGAGCAAGGAAAGTTTGCTTTGAAAAATAGGTCATGTAACTCTCTATTATACAATTTACATTCTTAAGATTTATAAGTGCTCTGTTTCAAGTCACAAATAATGTTGTATCTGGGACAGATGGATCAGTCTGTTTTTCATCCATGGTTGTAACTGCAATCTATCCTATTTCCATAAACACACAAACCTGATGGGGAACATCATTCAACCATACCCAATCACTGGCAAAATGGACCTCCTTCTCCCCATGCAGCTGATGCCCAGTAAAGCAGGTTTCGTGGGAGTTATGATTGTGGCAACAGTGTCAAAATCATGTCTAAGTAGCAACTATGAATATAGGACAATTGCTTAGATTTACTTTTCCATAACAGTTTTGTATTCATGTTCACTATCTAGTCATGATTTTGATGTTATTGTCACAATTGTAACTCTTCCCAACCTACTTTAATCAGCTTGCATCAATTAATCGGCCCAGGTCAAGATTCTTTTTTTTTTTGGTCATTTTATCACTATTAATACTGAAGTCATCTTATCAGTTAACCACAAGTACACTGTGGCAATATGTACAATTGCAAGACCTTTTGGTGTCTACATGTAAACTGTCACATCAAAGTGCCTCAGCCATTGAAACATTAAACATATCCTCAGAGAAATTAAGAGCAACAAGTCTAGTTTATAAATGCCTGCAGGAAAATTGACTTTAATGTTAACAAAGTCAAGAGCTATGCAATAAAGTTAGGGTGGCTTGTACAAATTAACCAATGGAAAACAACCTGAGCTGCAATAACTAAAATTTCTTTAGACTTAAAACTACATTTGGCTCATCAAAAGCTGATGTTGCAGGTGTTTTGGGGTAAATTATGCCTTTTTTAAAAGAAAGAAACTGTCTGCTTCAAATAAAAATATTGGAAAGTCTATGCAGATAATGTTTCCTTGGGCAAAACTAGGGGGTTTCTGTGATTACTGCTTCTTGGTTGGATGTGTTACACTGTATTAATTTTATAACTGAAAAATTTTGGCAACCTTAGAGGCACATTCTTTGAAACTGTTGAGTGTAACTGACAGTCAGTGTTGCTTGATCTTGTGTGTTTTCATTGTTAAAAAGATTTATACACAGCTCCCTTGTTAACCGCTCCATGGTGCCAGTCTGTTTCCAGGCAAAATTCACAGTCCTGGTCAGGCCCATAAATAGGGATGGAATAATCTTCACTAAGTTTCTTTTCCAAGGAAGCAATGAGTAATTTAAGCAATTTTCTTCCCGCTGTGAAAAGTCTTCAAAAACTACACAGTTTTTGAAGCAAAAATGCTGTTTCCTGTGCAGAAAATGCTGTTTTCTATTCAAATCACCCACTTGCAAATTTCATGCAGAATAGTTCCCCAATTACAGCTTTTAGAAAGCCAGTGTGGTATAGTGGTTTGGGAGTTGGGTCCAACCCTGGAAGACAGGTGACCTTGGATACATAACACACATTCAGCAGCAGGAAACTCTATGATAAGATACACAACAACGACAACAACATCTCCAAGAAACAATATTTCTGACTAGGTCCAGCATATCTGAAGGACCATTTTTTCCCATAGGATCCTGTTTTTTTTTTTTTTTTTTAATTTTCTGGGAAGGCCCTTTTTTTTTGTCCCTTCAACCTCACAGTTACATTTGGTGGGAACCAAGAGAGGGCCTTCTTGGTGGCTTCTATCAACTTGAACTAGGTAGTACAATATGTTTGCAAGGGGAGATAAAAGATAATGGCCATTTCTGCACTGTGAGAAGAAAAATATTTTTAGTTTCTGCAATATTATTAATAGTATTGGTAACATATTAGCTTATAGCCTATAACACATTTTAAATATATTCACACACATATACTTTAGTATGTGAGCTTTTGAAATAAAAAGAAGTCTAAGAATGTATTTTAGAAGCTGGCAGCTGAAGGAGACCTTGAAGAAAGAAAACCAGACACATAGATAAGGATTCAACAGTGGGATGTATGTACTTTTTTTTGAAGGCACCTGCTTAGGCAGCTGAAGGTCAGCAAAAGCTGAAAGTGGGTAAAAAAAACTAAAAAAATTTGGCATTGTTTAGCAAAAATGGGAGGTTAGAATCTGGTTGATGGGCATTTTGAAATAGCAAATGAGAGTTAAGAAAGCACAAGGTTAAAGCTTGATTATGTGCATGATCATATATGCTGTAAATATGGGGAAGGGGCATGTAACTTCTTAGGCGATTCTGATAGGGTTTAACTTTTGGGTCCTGCCCAAGGGGAGGGAAGCTGGCGTAGGGGATAAAATGTGTGTTGTTTTGGGGGAGGGGGTCCTTCTCTCTAAGAAACCCCCGTGTCTGCAGAAACGTATTTTTTTAAATAAATGCTTGATGTTAGCCGATCCTGTGTTAAATTGTTTCATTAGTGTTATCAGCTATCTCCCACAGAGGGGGGCCCCCCGGGATTTTCATCCATCAGAGGAACCTGTGTGTGTTGACAGAAAGGGGGGGGCGCGCCCTGTCTCTCTTTTAGACAGTCCTATCTTCTGTCTTCTCCACAGCCCTTCGACTGGTTGTGCCCAAGGGCAGAGGATCGGATGAAGCATTAAGAATGAGAGAGAGTGTGTGAATGAGAGAGAGAGAGAGAGAAAAAGGACACACCGGAAGCGCTGGGCCAAGCAATTCTGTATACAGGCCAAAGGTAAGAAAATTGACTATTAAGTACTGCCTTTGGTGGCCGGGAATAGTAAATTCAGAGGTGAGAGAGTGAGACGTACCAAAGGTGCGGAGCGAGTGGCAGTCTTGATTTGCGCTTTTGGCTCTCCGTGAGGGGATCAGAGGCCAGACAGACGAAGCGTGTGGAATAAAGCATTGAGTGTGTGACCTCGGGGGGCTTCACTATGGGAAACTAGGACGTCCAAGAGAAAAAGAAGGGAGAGGCGAATGCCAGACTCCCTAGCATTCAGTCCAATAGTCCATAGGGACTGATGCTGGAGAAAAACAAGCTTGGCTATAGCAGAAATCAAATCAGCATGCTAATGAGAAAACAAACCTTTAGATCAGGGTTATGTAAAGCTGGTAGAGAATAGTAAATCTCTACCTTTTAAAAATCAAGGGAGGAAATTAAGATCAAAAAAGGGAAAAAAGAGAAGGCTTGATCTTAAATACGGGGATCCTCTTATTGCCTGCAGCCCCCCTTTCCCCCCAGGTTTGGATTCACCACCAGCAAACCTCAGGGTTTCTCACAGGCAGGGAGACCAGAATAGCCTCTGCACCAACTAGACCAGAGGAGGAGGAATCTTGAGGCAGCAGTGGTTAAACAAAAGCCTCAGGAGAAAAATAAAGATTTGTATCAGAAGTTAAGGAGGAAGTTGAGCAATGTAAGAAAGAAAAAGAAAGTCCAAGTTGGAGAGTTAGAGGTTAAATTACAGAAGGCAGGATTTTTAAGTTTTCGTCTCTGTATCTTGCAAGAAATCAGGCAAGGAGAGAGGTGTGTGTGGGAGAAGGAGGTAGTGTTTGCCTAAGCAGGCGTACAATTTTTTTTCAGTCTTGGGAAAGGAGGTGTGTAAGCGAAGGCTGGGGCTTGCAGGGGCTTGCAAGAGTTATAGCCAGGCACTTTAGGAGTGAGTGATTTATCACCCCCCGCTTTTAGAGCTGGCCACAATTTTTTTCCAGAAATGTTTTCAGGATGGAGAAGTTGGTCATTTAAAATCCCAAAAAGTAAAAAAGGGGAAAATTTTTCCCTGATGGAAAAGGCTCAATTCTCTGGGAGATACAAAATTGGTGCAGTGCAAAGGAAAGTTTTGCAAGGAGAAAAGTCAGGTTTTTTGGAGGGTTTCTTTTTCAAAGGGGGAGCGGAGGCTAGGCAATGAGGAAAGGGAAGCGGTTGAGAGAGAGATTTCTAGAAATGGCTGTGAGAAGGGAAGGTAGAATAAAGTAGGAGAACAGGAATGTTTTCAGTGTGGGGAAAAAAAAAAAAAAAAACCCAAATTTTTGTATGCCAAACCTGTAGAAGACCTTGAAATCCCCAAATGGTCATCAGAAGAAGTGAAACAAGTTCAGGAATTAAAAGACACCTTAATTCATGTCCCAGTGTTTGGGACTCCCCTCCCTGGATAAGCCCTTTCATTTGTTTGTTACAACGTATGCCGGGGGGCAGCCTTGGGAGCGTCAACTCAAACCAAGGGGGGAGAAAACATCCAGTGGCTTACTTGTCTAAATTGCTGGATCTCAAGGTTGGCCCACATGCGTACAATCTGTAACAGCTAATGCAGTGTTAGTAGGGAAAGAGAAAAAAAATAGGAAACTGACATTTGGGGGGGAAGTTTTATAATAAGCACTCCACATTCAGCCAGGACTATCTTAACACAAAGGGGGAAAATGGTTAACAGATCCAAGGATAATTTTTATATGTTTTTTTTTCTTTTTTTAAATATGAGGCTATATTACTAAGGAAAAAAAAAAAAATGATTTGGTGCTAACTACAGACTCTTGTGTGAATCCAGCTGAATTTAGAGGAACAAACAGATCCTATCCATGAGACATCTTTGAATACCAAACAAAAATAAGGCTCAATTTGGGGGATTCTCCCCTTCCAAAGGGGGGATGGAACTGGTTATAGATGGAGCATACATATGCAGTAGTTGATGGAATCACACAAGAGGTCTTTGAAGCTGAAAGACTACCAAATACATGGTCAACACAACATCTGAGTTGTATGCACAAAAGCAGGCATTGCAAATTCTGAAAAATAAAAAAGACAGCTCACAATTTCCCAATATGTTCTTGGAGAATACAACCCTTGAAAAATAATAAAAATAATAATTTTTTTTTGAAAAAGGGAAAGGGGGCTAATTAACAATAGAGGAAAAGAATTACATAGCAATTAATTATTCAAGTACTAGATGAACTATAATTTCCTCTGGAATATCTGTAGTTCATGTACTTGATGTGGGAATTCCAAGGGCTATAAGGAACAAGCTGGCAGGTGCGGCTGCAAAAAGGGGAATTTACAAGAGAAAATGCATATTAGGGTGCTGATACCTCACTCAAATGCCTTGGTGTCCCTATATTATTAAATAAGATAAAAGAAAAAAAGAAAAAGAAAAAAAAAAATCAGGAGGGAAACTGGGTTCTCCTGAGTGGGAGGTAATTAGTAATGAAGAACTGGCAGGGGAACTCTTGGCCACTTTACATCAGGAAAATCATTGGGGTGCCCAGGCATTATGGATACTTTGCTACAGCATTATAGATGCATAGGAATATACACTGTTGCTAAACAAATTTGTGATAGATTTGTGACTTGTCAGCAAGTGAGCAGAAAGGAAATGCAAAAACATCACCCAGGAGGGGGGGAATGGGCACTCAGACCCTTCCAGAGTATGAGAAATTCACAAAATTCCCCGATAAGAGGGGGAAAAATATTGGGTTTTATAGATAAAAAGGATAGGTGGAGGTTAAAAGGGGTTTAGGAGGTAGTCTCTTTGGGAATATTTTATTGAGAAAACTCCCATTAAAGATGCATGGAAATTTTGGAAGCCATCCAAGAAGTTATGTGCAAAAAATGTCCCAAGTTTTGTGTTCTCTACACAGAGCAGCTCTGACAGGTCCCACTGTCCTTGTCCAGACCCACACAACTTCAAGCCTGGAGAAAGGATGATGCAAACCCGGGAAAAAAAAACCAGCCCCCCTGGAACCCCAAGGGAAACACACACGGTGTTGTTAATACACCAGCAGCGGTGAAACTACAAGTGGTAGAGCCGTGGGTGTAACAGTAGAGTGAAGTTGCAGAACAGGGAGGTCATAGGCGAGGACTTTTGATACCATATCCAATAACAAGTGGGGGGCTGGAGAGGACCAGGTCATAAACTGACTTTGGGGAGAAAGGAAGACTGAACTGTATAATTTTACCTAAAAACTAATAAATGACTGGAGAAGTGGGACCAAAATAAGTACTCATACAGCTGTTTATCAGCCAATTTCAGGGGATCCAAAGGGGACCTGAGTTGTTCCAGTGACTGTAAAAATTAGATCAGGTGGAAGAGAAAACAAAGTTGATTATGTATTAACAGAAGTGAATGCTGGAAATCCTTATCCTGACTTGAGAACACTGAGGTGGAGTTTAAAAGGAAGATAGTGATTTCATAATTTACTCAATCATAGTATTTAGTTATCTTAGTATGCATATCTGGGTTATGTCTGTTTGAGGACTTATGGAAATACACTCTGCTTTATCCTTTTATAGGGAAGCCAAAACAAAGGGTCCTAAATGTCTGATCCATACAACAAACCAGATGTATTGCACAGCATCCACATCCTTTCTTTTAAAAGTGGCTGGCAGAAATCTTTTTATTACATATGGGTTCTTATTTGTAACAGCACATTTCAGAGGTATCAGAAGGAGTCTGTAAAACCTTTAACACTTTCCTTTTTCCTGAGGGGAACTCATGAATTAACCATGGAGTTCCTATTCGTATCATACAAGCCTTGAGTATTGGGATCCAAACACTTGAAGATAACACACTCATTAGGAAGTCTCATGATATAAAGGACAAATTATCAGGAGAAGTTGCTGAGGGATGGGCATTGCCAGAATGCCCAGGGATTATGGTAAAGGGCTTCTGCACATCCCCATTCCCTTGTCAGCTGAAAATTTTGCCTAGTTGGGGGGAGTACTGTAGACCTGAACCATTTGCTCAGGTCTCAAAGTGTCTCTCACGTTCTTGGGTCAGAAATGGTAATAGAAAAACACATGGTGAAATAAAAATAATTTCAAAGAGAAAAGTATGTTGCAACAGTTTTAACAATGCAGAAACAAAAAAAATTCTAATAAGAAAAGAGGAGGGAATTTGTGAGAAGTAAAATATATTTTAGTTTCTGCAATATTATTAATAGTATTGGTAACATATTAGCTTATAGCCTATAACACATTTTAAATATATTCACACACATATACTTTAGTATGTGAGCTTTTGAAATACAAAGAAGTCTAAGAATGTATTTTAGAAGCTGGCAGCTGAAGGAGACCTTGAAGCAAAGAAAACCAGACACATAGATAAGGATTCAACAGTGGGATGTATGTACTTTTGTTTGAAGGCACCTGCTTAGGCAGACTGAAGGTCAGCAAAAGCTGAAAGTGGGTAAGAAAAACTAGAGAAGAATTTGGCATTGTTTAGCAAAAATGGGAGGTTAGTGTTGCAAAACAGGAGTCGAGAAACTCCTGCTGATAAAGAATAATAAAAACACCTGCTTGCTTTAAGCTTCATGCCTGCTTTATGGAGCTAGTAAAACAAAACACTGCTGAAGTCAAACTGGCAAACTAACTATGTTTATTGGTAAGAAAATTCCAAACTACCTAAGTTACAGAAGAAAAATTCAAACTGCCCAACATCATGGCAGGTTCAGCAACAGAGTGCAAAGAGAAAAGAACAGCGAGACTTTTACACAAGGCATGGGGTTTATATGATATGCAGTAAACATGCTTTAGGCACCTTCACCTCACGACAACAAGCGTGAATAACAAGTTCATAGCCATAACATGTCATGTAGCAAAAACACATATGATGGCGCAGCTGTGTGCCAGTTCCGGACAAGCTGATAACGCTGAGGAAAAGTTTCCCATGGACCTGGCTAGCCATAACAACAAGTTTGTAACAGTTTGCGTTCTCACACACACACACACAAGAGCTGTGAGAAATTTGTGGAGCAAGGAGTCCATTATGCATCCACATAATGCAACACTCCCCTACTCCTTGTGGAACAAATTTTAGTCACACATTTAGCCACTTTGGACTGGAAGCTTTGTCAACCCCAGCTTGCTTACCAGCTGACCAAATGTTTCAGCAGGCAGTGGCTTAGTGAACACATCCGCTAAGTTACATTCTGAAGGTACATAAGTGAGAGATCCTTTCCCATCTCGCAAAAACAACTTTACATTGTGAAACTTGATGTCAATGTGCTTTGAGCGAGAGGAAATTTTGTCAGAACTTGCCATGTGAATGCAGGCTTGTGAATCACAATATATTTGTACTGATTGTGGAATATGGATTTCCAGATCTTTTAACAACTGTATGAACCACTCTAGTTCAGTACAGAGTGTAGACAAACTCACGTACTCAGCCTCCATTGTTGACAAAGATAAACACGCCTGTTTCTTAGCTTTCCAATCAATAATCACTCCACTGTATATGATAACATAACCAGATGTGCTCTTGCGATCTGACACATCTTCTGCAAAATTACTATCAGAGTAACACACCAATGTAGGCTGTTCTTTGGGACAAATACACAAACAGTACTCCAAAGAACCTTTCAGGTACCATAGGCGTTTTTACAGCCTTGCAATCAGACATATTGCATTTTTCCAACAACTTCACAATCTTTTGTTTCTGACACAGCAGAAAACCATTTTTGACTTGTTGTACTTCAATTCCCAGAAAGTTTTGAACTGGACCTAGATTTTTGACTTGGAACTTTTTTCCCAGTTCATTCTCAAACACTTGTGCTTGATTTTGTGTAGCAGAAACTAAACACAAATCATCCACATAGGCAAGGAGAATTTCTAAACTTTCCCCTTTCCCTCGGACATATACACAGGGATCAGCAACACTTTGTTTGAAACCACACGCCTGCAGAGCATTGTGTAAACAAACATTCCAACATCTGGCTGATTGTTTTAGACCATAAAGAGCACGTTTCAGTTTCCAAACGTGAGACTCTTTTCCTTCAATTTTAAACCCATCAGGTTGGAGCATATAAACCTCTTCTTCCAAATCAGCATTGAGATAGGCAGTAGTAATATCAAAATGTGTCAGCACAGCATTCATTTGAGCTGCCAGGGAAAAAACCAATCTAATAGACTGCGGCTTTGCTGTGGGACTGTAGATTTCATCATAACTGGCATCACTTTGTAAAAATCCACGTGCGACCAAACGCGCTTTGTGTTTCACTTGCCCATCAGCAGAGGTCTTTAGCTTGTAAACCCATTTACTGTCAATTGGTTTCACACCTTTGGGCAATTTACACAGAGAATACACATTGTGCTGAGCAATTGAATCCATCTCACTTTGCATGGCATCCCACCAGGGCTGAGCCTGTCGCTCAGGCAATCTTTCAAGAGCAGCAAAACTTTCCGGCTCAGAAGCCACAGCTGCACACACACGGACTGCCTGAGCGTCAGGGAAACGACGTGGGGGGATGCCTTTTGTTTTTCTTTTTGATCTTCTGAGGACGGGTTGACTCTGTGAGGTGCCTTCCCCCTCCTCAGCACTACGTGACCTTTTAACTGAATACTTTCGCTCTTCCTCCCCTGTGCCAGACTCAGCCACATCGCTTACAGCTCTCCTCCTTCGCAAGTCTCTCTCCTCTGTTTTAACCCTCGAGGGCCTGGGAGCAGAGACTGAGGGTTGAGCTGGCTGCACTGCAGGCTGTCTGGATACAGGAAGAAGAATTTCAGACGCTGATTGAACACGTGCCCAGTTTGCGTGTTCCTCGAAGGAGGCATTTCTTGACACAACACAGGAATTACCACCAGCATGAAAGCGATACCCTTTACAAAAATTCTCATAACCAACAAAACGCAAACGCTGGGCTCTTGCCCCTCCTTTTTTCCTTTGACTTTTGGGAATGTGCACCCAGGCAAAACTCCCAAACACCTTCATGTGAGCAATGGAAGGCTGTTTATTATACAGATACTCATAGGGGGTTGCATTGATTACACTACTCCAGAGCCTATTGTGTATGTAACAGGCAGTCAGAACTGCTTCACCCCAAAAACTCAGAGGCAGATCTGCATCAGTTAGCAGACTGTGCATCAGAGTTTGTAAAACGCCTGCATTGCGCTCAGCCACTCCATTTTGGTGAGGAGAATAGCTGGCAGTTGTCCTGTGAATGATCCCTTTCTTTTTGAACCATTGTTGCATGTTATTTGACAAGAATTCAGCTCCCCTATCAGTTTGCAACTTTTGAAGAGAACAACCAAACTGCCTCTCAATCAGGGAACACCAATTCTTGAGGACTTGACACACATCAGATTTTTGCTTCAACACATAGCAGAAAATGTACCTGCTAAAATCATCTACGAAGAGACAGAAATATCTACCCCCTCCGAGTGATTGTTTACTGAGGGGCCCTACAATGTCACAATGAACCAACTGGAATGGAGCAGTTGGCACACGGGAACTAACCCGTGGTGCTGGCAGCTGCTTGGATTTGGTTTGCTTGCAAATTGCACAGTCAAGGAACACACTACAAGACTTCAAAGAACACCCTTTACAGCAACCTGCCAACTTTTTTAACACTGGAAAACTAGCATGTCCCATGCGCCGATGTAAAAGATGAATGCATTCATTGTGTGGTGCAGTATTAGCATACACATTACACACAGTTTGATTTGGCTCAAGGAAGAACAGCCTTTCTTCCCGTGTAGCCACAGCACACACCTCCCCATTTTTGAGCACTTTGCCCTGTTTTCCACAGAACTCAACCTTAAACCCAGATTCTGTCAGTTGCCCCACTGATAACAGGCAGAAATCAAGAGAGGGCACATACAAAACATTTTTCAAACACATATCAAGTGCTGGGACATAGGCAATCCCTTCACCACAAACCTCAGCTTTTGTCCCATCTGCCAAAATTACCTTTGAAACACTGGCAGAATTTAAGTCACTGAACAAGTCTTTTGAATTGACGAGATGCTGGGAACACCCACTGTCTAGAAGCCAGGCTGGGTCTGGGTCTTCTGCATCTTGTGGACCTTCAGGAACAGCTACAGCAACACGTAGACGTCCCCTGGCACGACCTCTGTTCCCTCTGCCTCTGCTGGTCCTGAAACCTCTGCTGGCATTTTGCTCCCCTTGCTTCAGAAGTGGGCAATCACGCCTGAGGTGTGAAGCAGATCCACAGCGAAAACATCTCCGGACAGCATGGGCATGCACCAGCCCCTCCTCACTGCGATTAGCAGCTGAAGATTTTTCCTTACCGGAGCAGACTTCTGCCGCTGAAGCCTGTGTGGGAGGTGCCGCATTCCTGGCTCGCTTGTCTTCTTCCTCCATCAGCCGGGCAGAAACCATGGAGACGGTCAAATCCCTTTCTGGCACGGACTGGAGTGAAGAAACGACTAGTTCCCAGGAAGCATCAAGGGAATTTAAAATACAGAATACCCTGTCACTCTCAGGCAAAACCTTGCCTCTCTCTCGGAGTGATGAAAACAGCTCTGAAAAAACTGTCAAATGCTCCCTCATCGAGGTGCCTGGGGTCCATTTGGTATTGTAAAGTCTATGAGACAAAGCATACTTTGCTGCTCCAGATTCACTGAGATGTATATCTCGGAGTTTGACCCATCCTTCACGTGGAGTATTAAGGTCCCTGATGTGCGTGAGCTGGTCATCTTCCACAGCCAGGAAGAGCATAGACATGGCTCGTCTAGATGCAGCCTGAATCTGAGCTGCTGTACCTTGCAATGAAACAGGATCAGTAAACGCTCCCCACAGACCCTCGGCCTGCAGATATTTTTCCATTCTCGCTGACCATGCAAGGTAGTTTGACCCGTTGAGCTTCACAAGGGGCAAACCCCCAGGCACTGGTTGAGCCATGGTAGAACCAGCTAAAAACTTATTCAAAAACACTCCTCAGCAGGCATAACTTAAAGCAGGACTCAAAACAAGGTCGATGGCTCGTAACCATCCTCTGCTACCATGTTGCAAAACAGGAGTCGAGAAACTCCTGCTGATAAAGAATAATAAAAACACCTGCTTGCTTTAAGCTTCATGCCTGCTTTATGGAGCTAGTAAAACAAAACACTGCTGAAGTCAAACTGGCAAACTAACTATGTTTATTGGTAAGAAAATTCCAAACTACCTAAGTTACAGAAGAAAAATTCAAACTGCCCAACATCATGGCAGGTTCAGCAACAGAGTGCAAAGAGAAAAGAACAGCGAGACTTTTACACAAGGCATGGGGTTTATATGATATGCAGTAAACATGCTTTAGGCACCTTCACCTCACGACAACAAGCGTGAATAACAAGTTCATAGCCATAACATGTCATGTAGCAAAAACACATATGATGGCGCAGCTGTGTGCCAGTTCCGGACAAGCTGATAACGCTGAGGAAAAGTTTCCCATGGACCTGGCTAGCCATAACAACAAGTTTGTAACAGTTTGCGTTCTCACACACACACACACAAGAGCTGTGAGAAATTTGTGGAGCAAGGAGTCCATTATGCATCCACATAATGCAACAGTTAGAATCTGGTTGATGGGCATTTTGAAATAGCAAATGAGAGTTAAGAAAGCACAAGGTTAAAGCTTGATTATGTGCATGATCATATATGCTGTAAATATGGGGAAGGGAGCATGTAACTTCTTAGGCGATTCTGATAGGGTTGTAACTTTTGGGTCCTGCCCAAGGGGAGGGAAACTGGCGTAGGGGATAAAATGTGTGTTGTTTTGTGGGAGGGGGTCCTTCTCTCTAGAGAACACCCGTGTCTGCAGAAACGTATTTTTTTAAATAAATGCTTGATGCTTCAGCCGATCCTGTGTTAAATTGTTTCATTAGTGTTATCAGCTATCTCCCACATGCACTACACTGTTATAGTGCTCTTATTCCACTTTCAACATCCTATGGAATCCTGGGGTTTGCAGTTTAGGGAGGGGCATTTAAAATTCTCAGCCAGAGAGCTCTTTGGCCTCAGTAAACTACAAACCCCAGAATTCCACAGGATGTTGAAAGTGGAATAAGAGCGCTATAACAGTGTAGTGCGGAAATGGCCAGTGAGATTTCTATTATGTATTTGCATTTTTATTTAGGGTTTTAAAGTTGCATCCAAGGTTGCATATTGCTGAGTAACTTATGTAGAAAAGTTCTACAAGCACATTTTACGGTGACATCTCAATGGATTCATAGAACTGGATATGTGTTCAGTTTATTACAGAATATGATGCGTAGTTGTTTCCACAAGGGGTTTAAAATTTCAAGTTGTTCAAATCATTGTGATTGCATTTGCAATATTCATGGATAACTCGTTGCTGAGAAGGAAATGAGAAGAGAGAAACTAAGACATTTGATAAGCAGTTGAAAAAGTGTGGTGGCAGAGAATTAATTGGAACTTTCACTGCCAAATCAGGATAGGTGGAGAGTGTGGATGTAATCATCTGAATCCTGGCTTGTTTAAAAGCTATTAGCTTTTCTTAATTTGCTCACCTCTGGAAGCTATATCAATTGTGTCTTCTGGCTTTTTGTTTGTTTGTGCAAAGAGAAGGGCAAAGCAAAAGCAAACAGGGTAAATGCTGGTGCAAGAAGCACATACAGATCCCATTTTATTAATCTAGAATTTGACCAAGGAAACAGGATCACCATGTTTGGTTTATCAGTCTGAACTTGCTGTTCATTTCTTTCCCACAGATTGTCAAGTCTTTTATGTAACAATTAAGGTAGACAGACAGATACTCAGACAAACAGAGACAAATATAGATATGTATCCACACGGTAGTTTTTGGTGCATAATGTTGCATTTGGTTTCCTGTAAGAAACTCAGGACTCAGGTAGCAAGCACATTAATTCAGCTGATGTGCCCCACAAATAATTCCCAAGACTTCCTTCATCATGTCACCAATGTGGAGAATGACTGAAGCAGATGGGCTTATTATTTCTCAAGTCTTGCTAAGTGTCAGAGATCTGGGCCAAGCCAGGGCAATAACAACCTGTTTGCTTTGAATTCTCCCTTCCTAGAGAAGCAGCACCCTTCTATATTTTTGCCACCTACCGGCTCCCTCTCCACATTTATATCTCTTTACGACTTTCCCTAAATCCACACCCTTGTAAATATAGGGCAAGGCATGTCTGAGTGTATCCCAATGACTAGTGGTAGCATTTGTAACTGATACCAATCAAAGAGGCACTATATGGAGACTGCTCTTTACAAAAATATAACAAACTTGGAAAAGGTAGTTTGCAAATTAAAGATTAGCAAACAGCAAAACACTGGCAGCTCGAACCTGGCACACATTTCCCCAGCTCTTTCACTCTCTTTCACACTCTCCCCCTTCTCTCTTCAAGTTCTCTCAGATGGTTATCTCTCTGTCTCTCTCTCTCTCTCTCTCAAACTCCTGTTTCAGCTAAATTTCTGTTAGGCTCACTCCCGCCACCTAGTCTCTCCCTCTGGCTAGCCTGGGTTCAATAGCCAACAACCAATCAATTTAAATCCTCTTGGTTGCTAGGGTGGTTCTGTTGCTGTATCCCCCCAGGGTTCTTCACACTAAGATGGTGTAAAATATACATGGTCACCAATACAAAATTCACGTGTTGCTAGCCGTACTGTAAATGATTTTTTAAAATATTTGTTTTAAGAATACTGGCCAGCATTTCAGTTATGGATTTGTAATCTAAAATTATGAATCTGTAACTGCTTTGCATCCAGTAGGACTATGTAGTCTTACTCTAAAACTATATAAATGCCCCTCCAGTCCACCTTAACAGCCAGCAGCCAGATATAGTGAAGGCAGTCTGTTTAGCTAGTGATTGGAGTACAAAGAAGATGGTTGCTAAATTCAGTTCCCTACACAGGCCTGGTACCACTAGCCAACATACTTATTAAATGAATTGCTAAGTAAGGCCATTTTTGCACTAGACTGTTATAGTACTTTTATTCCACTTTCAACATCCTATGGAATCCTGGGGTTTGCAGTTTAGGGAGGGGCCTATAGCACTATAACAGTCTACTGTGGAAATGGCCTAAATTACTAAATATAGGGCTATGGGATTCTGGGAAATGTAGTTCCAGAAAGTATCTTTTCTAAGTTTTGTGTATTTTTTTAAAAGGAAGGTGCAGGGAGAATGGCAACAGCTAAAAGGGATCATCACAGCTAATCACTCTGAGCTCACAGTCATTTTCCTTGCACATTATCTGCCATGACCTGATTATGCCAAGTAAAACCAATCCACTCATCCATGCTACGTGTTTTTAATAAAGCAACAGCCTCTTAAATTGTCATAGGCCACTGTCTGCATTTCACAGAATTACCAAGGCCTGTCAGGATTTATTGGGATCTCTGTTTGGCCATAGTTTCATTTTATTTAAATATACATTCAAGGGATGAGCGTTCAAGGCATGGGGGAGGTGTTTTCCAGTACATTGAGCAATATAGACTTGGAGATGGTAGCATAGTTTAGGTTTTGAGCCAGAAATAGTGTAGCACTTCTGAAGTCAAGGCACTGAAGCCAACTGCTGCCATATTATTCTACAATCAGGGCCAGCTCTGCTATAAGGCAGAGTGAGGAAACTGCTTTAGGTGGCAGATGCTGGGAGAAGCATTGGCAGCCCTTCCTTCTGAGCCCCCTGACTATTTGTACCTGCAAGACAAAACTCCATGCTCAACACAATCTATCCTGTACTCCCACCGTTCATGCAGTCAGGTGTGGTGCAGGACCAGATCCATTTCCAGTTTTGGTTGCAACCTCATCCACACTTACTGCAGACTAAGTGCTATTGAACAGCTAGTGAAAGTGGTAGTTGCCAGTTCTGGTTTATCAGCTGTACTTTTTCCTGGAGAAATCACAGGTAGCCTAATAGTGCAATCCCATGAAAAGGTGCTCAGAACTAAAGCCATTTTTGCAGTAGCCTGTTATAGTGGTATTATTCCACTTTCAACATCCTATGGAATCCGGGGTTTGCAGTTTAGGGAGGGGTCTTTGAGGCCCCTCCCTAAATTGCAAAGCCTAGGATTCCATAGGATGTTGAAAGTGGAATAATACCACTATAACAGGCTACTGTGTAAATGGCTTAAGTCCTACTGAATTCTATGGGGATTACTCTAAGGTCACTGGATATAATATTGCAGCTTCAGTAGTTTCTATCTTAAGCCATAAAATAGTATACCCAGTTTTCTTGGAGCAAGCCGCATTGAATTTAACAGGACTTTCTTTTGTATTGCTCTTTTATTTTGTTTTGTTTTACAAGATTAATATTCTGCATTTCCTCCAAGAAGGACAAAACAGAATTCATGCTTTTACTCCCCTATGCCATTTTGTTTTCACAAGAAGCCTGTGAGATGGGACAGCTTGAAAGAGTATGATTGGCCCAGATCATGTACACATAGTGGAATGGACATGGAACAATGCTTCCTTGTCTGACCTTTGAGCAAAAGTGGGCAATTGTGAGTCTTCAGGTGTTATTGACGCATCTCTCAGCATTTCTCAGCATTGGATATGGTGGGCTAGGGCTGATGAGAAGTGCAGTCCCACATCATCTGCAGGTTCACAATTGCTCATGCCTTAAAGGGAGAGCCAGCGGATTTAAGAACAGATAATCCTTTAGTTGACCAATGTAGATATAATCACAGTGTGGATATGGCCACAATTCATTTCCAGCTGCCAAAATTAACAGGGCAGCCCTGTACCTCCTCTTTCTTCTGTCGTCTCTGGAAATATTTAACAACACTTAGAAGACAGGCTGTGACACCATGACTATGAGCTTCCTCAAATCTACATGTGGCAGCCAAAAAAAGTGAACAAGGGTTGGGAAATTTTCAACCTGATATTGTCACATGACTCATTTGTATTTTTAGATTATTACTTTAGATTATATACAGATTATATTATATATAGATTATATATATAGATTATATTCCTAGATTAGCCTTGCCCAATTTTTCTTCTACCAAGAAAAAGTCAGCTACACTAACTGTGGGGTGATGAAGGGCACTAAGGAAAGGCTGTTCCTGATGTTATAGAGAAGAAATGACTTGCTGCTTTAGTAACAACCACATATAACACCTCATTCTGACTTCAGTCCTAATTAGGCATATTTTGAACCCAATA
The DNA here is from genome assembly GCA_948474755.1 of Ctenosaura bakeri. Classification (NCBI taxonomy): domain Eukaryota; kingdom Metazoa; phylum Chordata; class Lepidosauria; order Squamata; family Iguanidae; genus Ctenosaura; species Ctenosaura bakeri. Next base: position 854,171 of record CAOLHI010000028.1, on the reverse strand, counting down.
CACCAATGACCTTTGAATGTTCCTTGTCTAAGAAAACCACATGAAGTTTGTGAAGTTGCCATAACAGAGTGGTAACCAGAAAGCACGCCACACACACACCAACCTCGATTTATCAAAGTTATAAAAACTGAGATAGAAAATGCAGCTTTGGGGGACAAAGAATATTTCCTGACATTTTACATGTGTATAGAGAGAGGATGAAACTCATGAACATGGACATTACTGTCTTTGTTTTTATCTGCAGAGAATGGTGCTCCAGTTTTTCTCAGTTCATTGATATGAATGTTGACAGCCGCTTAATTTATTGCTGTAATTGCTCTGAAGTGAGCTGCCGCATTTGCAACATTTGTTCCCTGTCATTTGCATCTGACCTCAAGGAGATTTCTTTCCATTCACTTTGTTCTGGAGCCCCAGTCTAGTCAACCATTTATGGTAAAAATCATCTTCTGTGGAACTTGCCCATCATGGTCTTCATTATTTAATTACTGCAAGCAATACAGCGTCCTCTCTGTATTTTTTTTTCTTTTTTACTAATTACCCTCAATTGCATTGCATTCAGTGCAGTTCGATGGTTAGTATGCCCCCCACATCCACCATTACTATGCTCCAATGCAATCCCCGATTTGATACAGGTAATAAAATAAAGTGCAGTTTATGTTAATATGGAGTGAGTGCCAGCAATAATAAAACCTGTCCCCATGTAATTAAAAAAAACAGGAGACCCTTCCTTCCCTTTTCTCTCTAGGTCCCTCTCTCTCTGTCTCTGAATTCAAATATATTTCATCAATAACTTGGAAACATTATTTTTTGGTGGGGGGAGGGACTATAAATCCCAAAGGAAAATTCTGGAAAATGTAGTCCAAAGAGATGAATTTTCTAAGCTCTGAGTTTTTGTTCTTAATTGCTGTCAAGTTGGCTTCAGCTTATGGTGACCCTATCAATGAGAGACCACCAAGAAACTCTATCATCAAATGGCCTCCCGGCAGGCTGTGGTTTCCTTAATTGAGGCCCTTTCCGCATGGCATTTTCCATGCGAAAGGGCGCCTGGAGCGTTGCGTGATTGTGAGGAATGATCTGCACGATGCACTCACAATCGCGCGATACTCCATGGGCCAGCAGGCGCCAATTGCACATCTCTTTATTTTCGGCTAGAAGCCAAAAATGGTGCGCAATCACACATTGCTCTCAGACCCCACGCACACTTACCTAGCATGTGGAGCCTCCAGAGCCATGCCAGTCACGCTTCCTGTCCCAGCACAGCCTGTGAAGGTCCCAGGCTGCACTGCAGAAGGAAGAGGCGGGGCTCTCATGTGAGCAGGCAGCTTGTGCGGAGCCAAAGGACCCTGGACGCGAGAGCCTCTCGCCAGAGGCTGCTCGTGTGATCCCTGCACCCCACTGCCGGAAGAAGATAAGGTGCGGAAAGGGCCTGAGTCTATCCAACTCTAGTCTTCCTCTTTTCCTACTGTCTCCCACTTTACCAAACATTATAGTCTTTTCTAATGAGTCATGCCATCTCATGGAATGTCCAAAGTATGATGTCCTTCATAGCCATCATGATGTAGTGGTTTGAGCATTGGACTAGAACCATAGAGACCAAGGTCTGATTCCCAATCAGCCATGGAAGCCAACTGGGTGAGCTTGGGCACATCACACACTCTCAACCCCTAGAAAACCCCATGATAGGCTTGCCTTACTGTCACCATATAACTTGAAGGCACTCATCTATAACAACAACAGCAACAACAGTGACAGCCTCAGGTTAGTCATCTTGGTCTCTAGAGAGAGGTCAGGCTTGGTTTGCTCTTGGTCCCATTTATTGACAAGCTGGAACGTGTCCAGAGGAGGGAGACCAAAATGGTGAAGGATCTGGAAGCCATGCCCTATGAGGAGTGGCTTAAGGAGCTGGGTATGATTAGTCTTCAGAACAGAAGGTTGAGAGGAACATGATAGCCATGTTTAAATATTTGAAGGGATGTCATGTCGAGGAGGGAGTGGGCTTGTTTTCCACTGCTCCAGAGACTAGGACAAGGAGCAATGGATTCAAGCTGCAGGACAGGAGATTCCACCTGAACCTCAGGAAGAACTTCCTGACTGTCAGAGCTGCACGGCAATGGAATATGCTGCCTTGGAGTGTGGTGGAGTCTGTTTCTTTGGTGGTTTTAAGCAGAGGCTGGATAGTCATCTGTTGGGAGTGCTTTGATGTGTGCTCCTGCATGGCATGGGGTTGGACTGGATGGCCCCTGTGGTCTCTTCCAACTCTGTGATTCTATGATTTGTCTTTTTGACAGTCCCTAGTGTCCACCGACCTCTTCCCCAGCATCAGATTTCAAATGAATTGCTTCTCTGGGTTTATCTCACTCTTTATCTCAAGATGGTTCCTCACCTCATTATTCCTGACTACACCACTCCAGTCAGGTAGGTTAGGATGAGAAAGAGTGACTGCTAGCTGGAACTGCTAGCTGGGTCTTTGGATCCAGAAAAACCACCCAAGCCTATCCCTTAGGATGCCATGGTTTGAACAAACCACTCCATTTTCCACAGGTGTAATTGTGGCCTCCAGATTGGATACCCCTTCTGTCCACCAAAAAAGAGGCACCCCACACTGTCCTAGGCACCAGTACCACCCCATCAGCAGATCAGAAAGCTGGATTGCACTGTAAGTCTGAAGGCAACCTGATTTCTGGGTTTTCTGCTGTCATCTGGAAATATGTGCATATTGGAAAAAATGGCATGTTCATAACTATTAATATATGGCTTGATGCCTGATACCTTTGTCTAGGTTGTATCTGGCTCAGTGGCTTCATTTTCTTGATTCTGTCATACTACCAAAACAGGGAGATTTGTACTTTGGCCCTGGACACGGGAAGTATCGAATCAAAAATGTACTCTTTGAAAATGGAATGGACCAATTTTCTCCTCACTGAGATAGATTTTCATTTAATCTGCCAACTTTCCTTGTGGTCTCACATGCACTGCTTTTCATTTAGCTGCCCTTTATCTCTTTCTTTATTCTTAATGGCAAGAAATAGAAAAAGTTCTGCTTTCATCCTTCAGCCATTGGGCTGCCAGAATTGTTTAATTGCCTGCTTCGATCCCAGTTGTTCTCATTTTCATTTCTGGTGCATGGAATCTATGAGAAAGTATGAAAAATACAGATCCTGATCTTTCGCTAACTGCATAGGGTTTGCCTCTTGCACCCAGCGGCTTAATATCACATTCCGAAATTGCCCAATCAAGAAAAGCTATCTCTCACCCAATAATATTATTTTGCATAATTATAATAATAAAAAGATAGCTCATAAGAATGTCTGAACTCCTATAGGGCCACTAAAATTAGCATTACATGGGGTTCCCCTCCCTCTTTTAATTACACTTTAGCAGATATTACACCAGTGCAGTCCCAATGTGGCCAATCATTTTGCAAACAAACACACCCACACTCATAAAACTTTTCTCTCCCTTTTGACTTGGGCCGTTTTTGCACTAGACTGTTATAGTGCTATTATTCCATTTTCAACATCCTATGGAATCCTGGGGTTTGCAGTTTAGGGAGGGGCCTCAAAAGCCCCTTCCTAAACTTCAAACCCCAGGATTCCATAGAATACTGAAAGTGAAATAACAGCACTATAACAGTCTAGTGCGGAAATGGTTTACTTTTTAATTGTGCCATTAAAATATGAGTGAATGCAAGGCTGCATCAGTCATTATACAACTGATAGCATAAATATGGGATGCAGTGTAAGTGTGCCACCGGCTATTTACACTATATTATACATATGTAGGAGCCTGGCTAATATCTATTGCTAGGAAAATTCATCCACCACTACTCTGAAGACTGCAGGGAGTAGTAGATAATATCATGGCTCCTGTTAATCATTAAGTTCCAGAACTTTGACTCTGTGAGCTGCCACTCTGCTAGACTATTGGTAATGTTCCTGGCAAGTTACTGGCTAAAATGAGTAAGGGGAGTGGCGAATTACACACTGCAGCAAGGAAAGCTTCCAGCATGCCTAAAAGAGGCTGTGGTGAGGTCACTACTTAAAAAAAGCCCTCCCTGGAGCCCACCATTTTGAATAATTATCAGCTAATATTCTCCAATATTCCATTTTTGAGCAAGGTTCTGGAACGTGTGGTAGCCTCCCAGGTCCAAGGATTTCTGGATGAATTGGATTCTTTTGATCCATTTCAATCTGACTTCAGGCCTGGCAATGGGACAGCGATGGCTTTGGTCACCTTGGTGGATGATACCAGCAACTTGAAAGAGGGAGTGTGTCCCTGTTGGTTCTGCTTTTGATACCATTGACTGTGGTATCCTTCTGGGTCGATTCTCTGGGATGGGACTAGGGGGCACTGTTATGCAGTGTTTCCAGTCATTCTTGGAGGGGAGAACTCAGAAGGTGGTGCTGGGGGCTCCTGTTCAACTCTCTGGCCATTGGCTTGTGGGGTCCCTCAGGGTTCTGTTTTGTCCCCCATGCTGTTTAACGTTAATCTATGTGAAATTTCTGGGAGAGGTCATCCAGAATTTTGGGGTTTGGTGTCACCAATATGCTGATGACACCCAATTCTACCTCTCCTTTCCATTTGATTACAAGGAAGCCATCTCAGTGCTGAACCAATGTCTACTGTAAGTAATGGACTGGATGAGGTCAAACAAATTGAAGCTTAATCCAGACAAGACAGAGGTGCTCCTGGTCAGTTGAAAGGCTGATCAGAGAATAGGGACTTGGCCTGTGCTGGATGGGGCTATACTCTCCCTGAAATCTCAGCTCACAACCATGGTGTTTTCCTGGACTCAACTATGAGCCTGGATACCCAGGTTTCAGCAGTGGCCAGGAGTGTGCATTTGCACAGTTAAAACTTGTATGCCAGCTGCACCCATTCCTTGAGATGTCAGATCCGACTATAGTGACACATGCCTTGATTATATCTCAATTGAACTATTGTAATGCACTTTACATGGGGCTGCCTTTAGAAACTGTTTGGAAACTTCAGCTAGAATGCTGACTGGGGCCAGTTACAGGGAGCACATAACTCCCTTGTTGAAACAGCTCCACTGGCTACCTGTTTGTTTCCAGGCACAATTGTAAGTGCTGGTCATGACCTATAAAGTCCTATACAGCTTAGGTGGGGACTATTTGAAAAGCCGTATCTCCCAATATGAATTTGCTAGAGCCCTAAGATCCGCAGGAGAAGTTTTTCTGTTGATCCCTCGACCATCTCAGACTCGCCTGGTGAGGGCAAGGAAGACAGCCTTCTCAGTGGCTGCTCCCACCCTGAGGAACGCAGAAGTTTCCTAATTTCATATATCTTTTAATGTTTTAATTATTTACATGCTTTTGATGTTTTTTAACCTTTTGGAAGCCTCCTTGGGTTCCACGTTGGGAGAATAGGCAGCATTTAAATTCAAATAAATAAATAAATAAGAGAGCAGGGGGGTGTTTTTTGTTTGTTTGTTTGTTTTTGTCCTCAATAAACTAAACATTTAAAATTAGTTACATATCTTCCAGCTGTCCTAATTTTGCAGGAATCGTCCCACTTTATCCTCTGTCATCCCAGTTTTTCAGCTGGTTTTAAAACATCCCAGTTTCTCTCCTCACACTTTCCCCCTTATCCTGACTTATTTCAGCTAGTACAGAGTCCAAGATGCAAAAATAATGTGTACTCAGTTAACTCAGAAGGGTAGAAAGGAGAGAGAGGGTGGCATCTTGTCCTACCCTGTAAATTCAGGCAAAAGCAAACTGCTGCACTTCTCTTAGTTTGTGTGGTCTTCCTCACTAAGCCATACCCTGACGTTGCTTGGCCACATATGTCCCAGTTTTCATCTGTGAAATGTTGGAGGGCATGAAATAATCCTGCTAATGTTGGTTGCCCCTAATTTTGTCCATGCCTGCTTCCCCACCCCTCATGAATCTGAACAGAAGAATCTCTGCAGACTTAAATCTGATGATAAGATGTGCCAGGCAGATTAAAAATAGAACAATTTAGACTTATTTCTCTCAAGAATTTTGCAAATATATACCTGTGTACTGTGCCTTCTTATTTCTGTTATTATTGTGTGCCTTCAAGTTATGGCGACCCTAGGGTGAACCTATCATGGAGTTTTCTTGGCAGAATTTTTCAGATTGGGTTTGCCCTTGCATTCTTCTGAGGCTGAGAGAGTGTAACTTGCTTGTAAATACCTCTAAAGACTTTCTCCATTATTTAATAATTCAGACTATGGCACAAAGAATTGATTGGTTGTGTTCAAACATAATTATAAGCCACCATTAGAGGAAATTGCACATAAATTTGAAGCATTGGCAAGAGATGCAGCTTTTGCAACAGGAAGAATTAATTTGATTAAAATGGTTACATCACTAGAATGTTTGGCATCTTCCAGATAAGAAGTAGTATCATTCTTACTTTCTGCTGTTTGCAGATTTAAAAAATAAAAATAAAAATCTTGATTGCAGTCCAATACAGATTTAAATATATGTAGGGCCAGTATCCAGATATTACTGTGTGTGCACCTAAGTGCATCCAGAAGGTGTATGGCAATGAAAGTTTACAGCTTGTTCCAATAAACTTTGGAAGCAGCGACTGAAGAATCAAACAACTCTCAGAACTATAAGCTGCTGGCTTCAATATTAACTGTTACAAAGGATGGCTCCAACAGAAAGCTGTCAAGTCTTGGAATCCAGAATCCTGAAACCCAGGTGAGATATAGAATGCATTTTTCTGGGCAACGGGATGAAATCCATCCATTTGGCAGGTCCAGCCCAGTGGACCTAATACATATCTAAACCAGGCCACAGTTACTTTCAGAGTAGAGGAATAAAGCAAGTTATTGTTGTTGTGTGCCTTCAAGTCATTTCCAACTTACAGTGACCCTAAGGTGAACCTGTCACAATGTCTTTCTGGGGCTGAGAGTGTGTGACATACCTAAGATCATCCAGTGGGTTTCCATGGCAGAATGGGGAATTGAACCCCAATGTCCAGGATTGCAGTCCAGTGCTCAAACCATTATACCATGCTAGCTTTCAAAGCAAGTTATACTGCTATTAAAAACATCCAGAGTGTCTAGTCCTCATGTTGTGCACTTTTCTTCTTTCACTTTTTGGAATGCCTGAATGTTTAATGCATCTCTTTACATGATTTTGGTTTTTACATGTCAAGACATGTCAGCTTTTCACGAGAATTTCATTCTTTGGCGTATTTGCGTAATGAATAATCTTCAGTCTTAAGTATTGCTGGGAAAAGTAACTCTTTGGACTACAGTGGCTATGGATTTAATAAGTAACTTAAGCTCTGCCTCATCCTTCATTCCTCTTTGGACACCAGATCATTTGGCATCACTTCAAACCTGTTAAATAACTGACATCAACAGCTAACCTCTTTGATACAGAAATAGCACAAAAGTCCTTTTTGCAACACAAGGTCTTTTTTCACACAGGGTGCTTTAAATTTAACTTTCACCATCCAACTATTTCTCTGTTTCCAACTTCTTAAGGGTTTCTTAACTTTACAGTAAAATTGGCTGTCTGCAACTTTCTTTTTATCCTTTTTAAATTTTGAGAGTTTGGCCTTTCCCTTGCTGATGCCGAAACCATAATTACTTGAATAGATTTCTCCATCCTTCTGAATTTATTGCTCATACCTTAGAAGCTTTATCTATGAAACTGAGGTCATCTGCATGTATCTTTTTTTCCACTGGGGTCTACAGAATAACTTAAAACTGCCTAAGTATAAAGGAATTTAATGCATCGTTAAAAAAAACTATCACATTGAACAGGGTGATCAAAGTGAAGTATGCATAATTAAATGGAAAAGAGCCAAAGGAATGCTAATTGTACCACATACTGGGGCTTCACTTTGCACCTCACTTATTTGTAGTGATCCAGATAGCTGAAAGTGTCACCTCTCACCCTCAACAAGGATGCTTTTGGTAATCACAGCTGAATCAAAGCACATAAAAGCTGAGCACACATAGGCCAGAATTTAAAGAGACATCTGCAAGTACATGCTAATATCCTACAATGACTGTTTAGTTATGACTGTATTATTAAGTAACATCTCCTGGCCTGATTTCTCAAGCCCACCTTAACAGACAGCAGCCGCACAGCAACTTTCAGTCCCCTTTCAGCCCGACAAGGAATTGCAATGAGTGTCTTGCCTCTGATTGTTGCAGCCTTGCTTGCTGATGGGAGGAGGCTGGAAACATCCTCCTTGCACTCTGATCAGCAGCTGAACAGACTTCCTTTGCTCAATGTGGCTTCTGGCTTTTTAAGTGGGCTTGGGGGGCATTTATGATTGTGGCAATAGTAATTATATTCCTTACAATATTGGTTTTCAGCCATGTGTTTGTGGTTAAGAGATTTGTGTCAAACAAAAATCCATAAAGGAAAGAGAATACTAAAGAAACAGAATCATTGAGGTGGAATCATTGAGTCCACCAAGTCCAGCTCCCTGCTCAATGCAAGATCTCCCGCTAAAGCACCCTCAAGAGATAGCTGCCCAGCCTCTTTCTGAAGACCTCTAGAGAAGAAAATCTCACCACCTCTCTAGGTACTTGGTTCCATTGCTGAACTATTCTTACTGTCAAGAAGTTCCTTCTAATGTTCAGTCAAGATCTACTCTCTCGTAACTTCAAACATTAAACTTTTTCCTGCCCTCTGGGCAAACGGAAAGTAGGCCTGCTCCATCTTCACCATGACTGCCCTTGAGGTATTTAAAGAATGTAATCATGTCACTCTGCAGTGTTCTCCACCAAACTGAACGTGCCCAGTCCCTTCAACTTTCCTCATTTTTGTTCTCCATACTTCTTATCATCCTTGTTGCTTTTCTCTGAACCTGCTCCAACTTGTCTATATCCTTCTTAAAATGAAGTGGCCTGAACTGAATACAGTATTCCAGATGACACCTGACCAGCACATAATATAATGGAAGTATTACTTATCTCAGCTTGGAAACTATGCTTCTATTAATGCAGGCTAAAGCCTTCTTTGTTGCAGCATCACACTGTTGGCTCATGGCCAACATATGATCAACGATCATCTCAAGGTTCTTTTCACATGTAGTACTGAGCCATATATCCCCCAACATATACCTGTGCATTTGGTTTTTGTGGTCTAAATGTAGAACTTTGCACCTGGCTCTATTGAATTTCATTTTATTAATTTCTGTGCAATCTTCTAATTTATTTAGGTCCTTTTGAATTCTTTTCCTGTCTTCCAATATGTTACCCACCACTCCCAGTTTTGTGCCATCTGCAAACTTGATAAAGATTCCCTCCATCCCATCATCTAAGTCATGTTGAAGAATAATGGCCCTGGGAGAGAACACTTAGGCACTCCACTTGAGACCTCCTTCCAGTTTGAAGAACAGTCATTGATGATGACTCTTTGAGCTGACATTGAATAATTTCCAGCTATTGCTGTTGAATCAGCAGCAGATGATAGGGTGCTAAATTCATTCTGCATTATTGCTTATGTCTTCCAGAATAAATTAAGATGCAAGGACATCATGAGGCTGAACATCCATCAGTAGAGAGAAGAACAGTGGTTCAAGGTGAAATCACATTAAAAGTTACACCCTACCATGCACTATTTAGGGTACTGAACACCATGAATTCGTATGAAAGGAGAACCAAGTGTACCTATCAAGGTTTAGATGGTGATCTGCCTTAATCAATATAATTGAATTTCCACTATATATTTATTAATTGAAAAGAATCATAGCATTAGAAGGGATTACAAAGGTCAACTGGTCATACTCGTGCCATGCAGGAATAAACAGCAGAAAAATCCTAAAGCACTTAAATATATTCCTATTCAATTTATTTCATATTTAATCTATTTGAACATTTAAGTGAATGTATATTTATGTTCAATAGGAGCCAGCATGGTGAAGTAGTTGGAACATTGGACTATGATTCTGGAGGCCAGGATTTGATTCCCTGTTCAGCCATGGAAACCCACTGAGCGACTTGGGGCATGTCACATACTCTCAGGCCCAGAAAACCCCGTGATAGGTTCACCTTAGGGTCACCATAAGCCATGGCCAAGTGGAGAATCGAACCCTGATGTCCAGAGTTGTAGTCCAGGACTCAAACTACCACATCATGCTGGCTCTGCCACCTCAGTTAGTTCCAGGAGAATACAAACAAACATCCAAGTACAGATTCATTTCAGAAAATACTGGATGGATTTAAACTGACCTGGGAAGTAGGAATGAAAAGTCCTTGGTAATGCCAGGAGTTCCCAAGAAATACTTCAGGATGTAAAAAAAAATGTCATGTGGATCTTCAAAATAAAGCTTCTTTGTACCAGAACAAATCTGGGGCTTTAAGAGACTTTTTCCCCCTTATCTAGAGGGTCTCTCACTAGTTCTGTGTATGTAAAGATTTTTCCCTCCTCCTGAACTTCACTGAAAAGATTCCACCAAGGACGTTCACATCAGCTTCAATTAAAGACAGTGAGAAAAGATTGTTGTTGTTCTCCAGAAATCTTGGCCAGAAGCAATTGGCAGGTAAACTCATGTATAATCCTGGCTTCCAAAATTTAAATTTTGTTTCCTCTTCTCCCTTATTATATTAATATATTGGTATCAAAATAGCCTCAGAACTGAATAACTCTTCCCTTTTTCTCAGACCCCCACCAAATAAAATATAATCCAGTTATTTAAAAAAAAAAACAATCATTGCTTATTACACCAAACAAACCTTGCTTTTCCTAGTGGAAAGAAAACACTAAAACTGGCTTTTTAGTTCCCAAACATTACAGCTAGCCCAATTATAGTGTTAGGGGAAGAATGAGGTTGAGTTTTGTGTTTGCCTTTCTCTATGCAGCTGTTGTGCTCTAAGCATTGGAGCTGGCACACTGCTTCCTTACATTTGTTCTGGCCCCTCAGTGGCATATATATTACCCTGAATCCCATAATTAGCCTGTGTGGGGAACGATTGGTATGGGGTGACCCTGTTTTTGTAGAGGGGGTGGGAAGGAGAAAATGTAGGATAAGTGGCCTTTAGTCACTTCTCTCTGACTTCGGTCTTTTCCTGAGTTATCTCAAACAGTACAAATCGAGGCATTGGTTAGGCCTCATTTGGAATACTATGTCCAGTTCTGGGCACCTCAATTCAAGAAGGATGTCGACAAGCTGGAACGTGTCCAGAGGAGGGCGACCAAAATGGTGAAGGGTCTGGAAGCCATGTCTTATGAGAAGCGGCTTAGGGAGCTGGATATGTTTAGTTTGCAGAAGAGAAAGTTAAGAGGGGACATGATAGCCATGTTCAAATATTTGAAGGGATTTCATGTCGAGGAGGGAGCGGGCTTGTTTTCTGCTGCTCCAGAGACTAGGACAAGGAGTAATGGATTCAAGCTGCAGGAAAGGAAATTCCACCTAAAGCTCAGAAAGAACTTCCTGATAGTCAGAACTGTCTGGCAGTGGAATATGCTGCCTTGGAGTGTGGTGGAGTCTCCTTCTTTGGAGGTTTTTAAGCAGAGCCTGGATGGCCATCTGTTGGGAATGCTTTGATATTCCCGCATAGCAGGGGGTTGGACTGGGTGACCTCTGTGGTCTCTTCCAACTCTATGATTCTATGAGTCTATGAAATTTCTTCACAGTACACCTGGTATAAAAACTGAAACTCTCATCACCCACCCCCACCGCTCTACAGATATATGCTGATTTGCTAAAAAGAAAAAACATATTTGATATGCGCATGCACAGAACTCCATATAAGCAGAAGGCTTAGATTGGATCTGATTATATCCCCAAAATGCAATGGTTGAAATCTGATGTCACGCACGTGTAATGTAAATCTACACTCACATAGATATACAGTGGTTGCACTACTCTCTTTCTGATGAGTATACCATTGTGCAACTATCTTCCCCAATGTCCCTGGTTATTGTCCCATATTTGCTAATGTGCCTAGTTATTGTCCCATTGTGCAATGGAGAATGGACAAACCCAATGAACGATGTGGTACAAATAGTTATGTACCACCCAAGAATGTGGTGACAATCTTTTAGGTCAGTCCCAACTAAAGTAGACCCAATGTTGAATGGGGAGTCAACACATAGATAAATCCATTTGATAAAATGACAACTCCAGTGGTTACACTTGTAGATCTCTTGCTTACACTGCCATGAACTGAATGCATCCTTTCCATGGCTGCCAAAACATACAACCGCATACACAAGAGAACTTACAAAAGTATGTGATACCAACAGGATTCCAGCTATTGTTGGACTACTACTGGGGAAAGAAAGTAATCTACATTCCACTCTCAATTCAGCATTGGTTAAACAGCCTCAGTCAAATCCAATCCTACCACTTGTTACTGCAGGTTAGACCTCCTTGGAGATACCCCTAGATATCATTTTGGTATCAATAATTTGGCTCTCTTCTACCACCCCTCTCCACGTGTTTGTGAGGCCCCTGGACAAGCACAGACTAGGCACGGCCACTAATTGCTGGACATTCCATTCTCCACCCAGGCAGGCCAGAAATAGCCAGATCCTTGCTTTAGGAGACCTCTCTGCAAACACCTTCATTATGTATGCAAGCTGTTTACAAAGGATTCCCTGCTGAATACTCAACTGCCAAACACTCTGCATTTGCATACTCTTTGTCAATTCGGACTTAATCATGCTAAATTCTGAGCTTTCCAAAGCTTTGTCCTGCTCCTAAATCGCATTGTTTTCCCCAAGTATGGCATAGCCTGCAGTCACATTTCTTTCTATAAAAAACCCTGATTCCGAGACCATCCTCGGATCGCTCCCGAGTTCCAGACCGTCTTGCTGCTGCTTTGCCTGGTGAGCTTCCCCTCAGCCCCATGTGCTGAGCTACATCGCACCCCAGCATCGCTCTCTATCTGCTTTCCAGGCTCCAGGAACAGGTTCCATATCACCCAAATCAACTATCCCTCTCAAAAATCCTGCTATCTAACTCAAGCCTGTATTTTCCTTAGTTATCTGTGTGCGTGTGTTGCTCACATTGTGTGCCTGTATTTAATAAAGATCATTCATTTATTTTCAACATGGTTTGCTTCTTGACTTGGCCTGACCCCGTAAACATTGGGTTAGAAGATCCTGCTGCGTTACCCTGCCTCTCATTTCGCCAGCAGTGCTCTAAGCTAATTTTCCCCAAAGTGTGTAGTTGTTTGGTTATTTAGGTGTCCCTCCCGGGACCCCCAATAACACACAGGGTAACACACTATAGATGCTTAGTCCTAGACATTCAACCACCACTGTGGAACCCCAGAGATCTGGGGTTCATCCCTCCATGTCCCCGACTTTGCCCAGCTCTGGTCTAGAAAGTGTTGCACTGTAGCTCCCTTGAGTGCTTGCCAGCATAGCCAACAGAAAGATCCATTGCAAACTGTAGTCCATCATTTTCTGGAGTGACGGTAGACAAAATTGTGGGGCAAAAAGAAATAAAAAAAGAGGTGCAGACCTCTGGGATTCCACATGCTTTTTGTAATATTTCCCATGATAAAGAAGTGTGAGGATTGCTTGTGCATATTTTTGTGCCCCTTTGATTAGCTTAATACATACATGGATTTAGGATTTTCTTGTTTTCTTGCAGCTAACATCGTTATTGGTTCTTTTACAATAACTTCTTAAGGAACCATAAAAAGACATGCATTGTTTAGTGCATGCCTCCAAAAATGGGATAGTTCAGCAAATTATTCATCTCCTTCCCTTCATCCTTTTCTCAGTGCACTTTGCTCTACTTTGCAAAGCTCAGCATTCCTCGCAGAGTCTAATTTCAATTTAATGCAAATGAAGAGGCACCTAATGGTTCAGCAAAATTAATTAGGCGCCAGGTATTGGCAGAGCCATCAGCTGGGTTCTCGCTGGGCAGATACACTTTGTCACAAATGTTGTTTCCTATCCACTCTGGTGGGCTTCTAGCTTGGCAGATGACACCTGATGGGAGCGGACTGCTTTCATTTATAACACTGACAGTTTTAAATGGCACTTCTCCAAACCCTGCCCAAGGCAAGAGATCTATATAGGTCTTAGCAATTGATGCTAAAATTGTACAGGATAAAGGTTTTACTTTTAAGGAAAATCTTTCTCTCTGTCTCTCTCTGGGTATATTGGGCCCCAAATTAATGCATTCTCATCCTACAGCCAAATTATGTAATACTTTTCATAAGATTTTTCAAGAGATAATGAGACCTAGCTCTTTATTGTGTTGACAGTGAGCTGTCCTAAGAAAAGTAGCTTACTATTGTGATATTCCTGAAAAATGTTACAGATAAAATATTGAAAAAAAATAAAATCTCAAAAGGCAGTCCTAACCTCAAATCTTCTGGCTGGAGGGAACTAGGGGGTGCCTCTTTAACTGACCAGGGTGACATATCTCCTCCAGAGGCCCCACCTACGGCTACAGAAATCTCTGCAGGTATAGGTGTAGTGCAGGTAGTGGTTCAGTGAATACATAGATATGTACATAGATACCCATATAGAGATATTTAGAATTAGACAGATAGAAATATAGAAAATGAAAAATGATCAGAGTAACGAAACAGCTGCTCCTCCACCACAACCTAGTTGAATAAAATAAACATGGGCCTGAATCTTATTAGTCTCAAGTAGAGCAAAGCTCACCGAATTTATTGGATTTACCTATGCATTGACTAACCATTCAATAACTGAATCAATGAGTCAACTGTCATTAAGGATCACCAACAGCATCCAAGTCTTTCTCTTTCCAGTAAAATATGAATAAAGTAGTTTACTCACAACTTATTTTTCATGCACACAAAAATGCAGGCTTGGTCTAGCTTAGGCAGAGAAGAAGGAAGAAGTTGTTTGAGTTCCATAGCATCAGCTACTGAAAGAGAGCAGGTGCTGGTCCTACTGGCTGCTCAGAGCCATGTGGTGATAGAGAACTGCAAAAGACAAAGAGAGCAAAAAGTCCACAAGGAAACAAGCAGGAAAGGAAGGGCATACACAGATCCGGAATTACATCGCAGTAGAACTTCTGTGGGACTCATAGAGCTGGGAGACCTCAAGGGCCATCAAGTAGAGCCATCTGCCAGTGCAGGAATCCACAGCTATACCATCCGTGAGAGGTAACCATCCTAGTTAAACTTCTTAGACTAGTATACAAAGATAGCCTATCCAATATTTTAAAGCCTGAAACAGTTTGAAAAGATACTATTGCTAATCACAATGATGGAACGATAACACATTATATGCCTTAGGGCCTTTCTACTCTACACTGTTTTAGTGCTATTAGTCCACTTGCAACATCCTATGGAATCCTGGGGTTTGCAGTTGAGGGAAGGGGATTTAGAATTCTCAGCCAGAGAGCTCTTTGGCCTCAGTAAACTACAGACCTCAGAATTCCACAGGATGTTGAAAGTGGAATAATAGCAGTATAGTTCGGAAAGGCCCTTATTGTGTTGCAGTTTCTGTTATATTCCTTTTTTTTTTCCCAAAAAAGAAACTTTAAGATTGCTAAGAGACTGTCATAAAACTTGAAGAATTCTTGTCAAATGCCTGTACGAAAGCCCTTGTATATAACTTTTGAAAGTAACTGGAAAGTAATGCATATTAAACCTCTCCTCTGTATGCACTGAGACGCAACTGAAAATTTGGTGCAGAGAAAAGACTGCTGAGAAGGGCTTACAAGCTGGTGCTTAAGGTAATGTTGCCAGAGTGGAAACTGAAGAGGGCTCCTTTGCCATAAAAGAAGAGATTTCAGCAGTTCTTTTATACAACCATTGATGGTACAGGAGCTCTCTCCTGTTTCCACTAAGGCAATCCTGTCTTAAGCGCCAAACTAAGCAAACGTGTTAAACAAAAGGCAGCCTGTTGTGACTCCAGCATTGTCACTTTTCTTCTCCTGCATGATTTTTAATATTCTTACATGATGATAAACCAGTGCCTTTCAGAAGCTAGTGTACTGTACTGTATTTGGAACTTTTGGTTGGCCTAATGTATCAACATGATGTGTAGTTTGGACCATGTCAGCATGTAAATTGCTCCTCATCCTTAAGTAGCCGTCATTTCTAATATGTGTGCATGGGCCTGTTGCTGAACTGTTGTACAGTGAAAATACCAAGGCTGAATTTTACCAATGATATCATAGTTTTACTTTCTATAAAAAGCACACAGGGGGCTGCTTTATGCCTGGTAGACCATTGGCTCATCTAACCAGTGTTATTTGACTTGCAGGTGTTTAAACAGCAAAAGAGCTTTTGCTACTAACTGGAAATGCTAATAATTGAACCTGGCACTTTCTGCATGACTCATAACCCAGTAAGCTATGGCAACCAATCGATCTACATGCATTTTCCTGTCATTTGCCCCCCTCCACCAAAGTCAACAAGTGCCCAGAATATATTTTTTTGGGGGGGGTCATGTTATTATTCTAGGTGCAATGACTCTTGGATCCAAATTTGCAGCAGGAAAAAACTGAGGGCTTTCAAGGTTTACTCAATTTTTCTGTCATTGGTTGAGGTATCTGCAATGGGAAGAACCTTAGAAATCTGCAATTCTCCACTTTCATTCCACATCATACCCCTTAAAGCAAATTCCAACATGATGAAGTGCATGTCTGGCTCCAGGTTCAATGGCCTCCTTGGCACAATGCCTCTGGTGCCTCTTCATGGGGAGCAGGGGGGAATCAGTCCCCCAAAAAGCTTGGGAGCTACCATTTTGATTTTTTTCCAGTACCTCCTTAAGCAATGCTTAGAAATATCACTTTTTAAGACTCCATGTTGGCCAGGGGGAAAACTGGGAGCTATTGTCTGACTGATCTCTGCTTCAGAATATGTGTAGCTATAAGGCACTGTGGAAGATTAGACCAGGATCCACCTGGGGATGTTATACTGGTGTTACTTCTAGTTATTCCAGATTGCAGATAGTGATTGTGCTATTCAGATACTTGTGTAAGGGGGTACCCAATACTCCCTTACACAAATCATTTTTCAATCAGGCACAGCTCCCACTCACCCATGGCCAGAAAAGATGTGGAATGGCTGAGAAGCAAAGAGCCATGCGTAAGCATACCTGGAGACTTTCATATCCTGCTGGTGTTAAACAGGATCTTGGCTTTGAATGGCAGCTCACAACCCCTGCTGAGAGAAACCAGTTAAATGGTCCATGGGGTTGCCAGGTGAAAAAAGAACTGGATTCCTTTATACTTAATAGGTATCTAGGAGATGGAATTTCAGCAGGTGGTGCTCATCATGGAAGCACCACCTGCTGACATTGCCTCTTCTGTACCACTACTAAAAGTCCTTTTTTAACCTGAGTAACCTAATTATTTACAATGCCACAAAGTAATTCTACACTGAAGGTATTGTTTGAGTAATTAAGGTTGTGGCTTCGAGACATTGCACAATGACACCCAGTCATTTACATGTATTCTGTAATGTTGCTATTCTGCATGGGAGTTGTGTAGTGCTGGTGCAACATATTGTGTGCAGATATTTATGCTGTGCCGCAGGCATGTTGAATTACAGTCATGTGAGTCAATGGAGTAGGTTGTCTTCCCACTTCTCCACTACTCACCTGGATTTTTCCCAGAGGAGGGACTCTGGGCAGAGTTGGTGCCCAGTGCACTAGCCAATAAGCCATACTAAGGAAAAGATCAAAGTTCTTTTATTGAAAGTTCTGCAGTGCGGAACACAAGGCACTCAGCAAAGCAAGTGTTCTCCAAACACAAGACAAACCACATCATATAGTCTTCAAAGTTTACACAGTCCTCCCTGAGGAGGAGGTAACTCCATTAATGTAGGAAACTATATCATGAATACATTATTATGTCAGCATTCAAGCACTGTGCATGTGCATACAGGTGGACCCAAATTATAATACCAAATCCCACTTTGTAAGTTAATATTACAATGAAGTTTAATGAAGCTATAGATAACTGTATTTCAGGTCTCATGGTTGCTCTCCCTCCCATTTGTCTAGTCTAGGGTGCTCCAGACATTGCAGACCACAGAGTTAACCACACTGTAGCATCTACCTGTACCTGCTTCCCCATTTCTGCAAAGGCTTTGTTGCATTACTTAGCTAGTTTCCTCTTATTCAGAGCTCTTGCTATCTTGCAAATCTTGTCTCACTGTTCTCTTGTAAGTTCCTAGTTGCTTGCCAAAGCTAGTGATCAATTTCTGGACTTTGGGCTCTCTCAGTGGAACAGAAATTCTCACTCTAGGCAGAGCTAGACAATGCTTTCCAAGAGTACCACTATTCATGAAGGAGAAGCATTTGTCCTTTTCTTCTGACCTGTTTTCTTTTTTTCCATTGCAAGATCCCTGGGAGTCCTCCAGCTACAAAAATGGCTGACTCATGCTATCAATGAGCCACATTGTGTTCCCTCCTACCCTTGGAGAACATCTCAGTGAATTCTTAGATGACATTTTTCCTGCTGTGAAAGAGATATATATTGAATGCTGCATGAGTTCAAATCATGATAAGGTGTGTACCATTGCTCTGGCACTATCTGAATGTTTTTTTCATGGCCAGCCATAATATTCACTTATGTTGGAACCTGTAGACAGCTGCTTTATCCCAGGCAAGCCCCAAATCTGGGTGAAATACAGTCAAAGCAAGGAAGAAAATTAAGCAGATGGTAGTTTGCAATAGGCCTGGTTTACTTTATCAAAGCATAGAGGCAACAGCTTTCTCAAACAACTATATAATTTCATTTGATTTATCAGCTGCTTCTCAACTGATATACATGCTGATTTTTATCCTCAATTTCAACATCACGCCACAACTAAAATAGCTCCCCAAAATAAACAGATAGTCCAATAACCTCCATCCGTACTGAAGAAAATTAGTTTATTTGTGTTTAAATTAAAATTGTTGTAATCAGTTAATTAAACTGGTCAGAGTTTGGATTGCTAAAAAAGGTTCTTTGGTACCTGAAAAATCCACACTGTCTACCCAAAGCTGCAATTGTGTACATATTTAAAGGGGAGGCAATCCATGGAACCCAATGCATCTTACGCCTAATTAAATATACATAGTGTGATCCAATTCAGACTTTATGACAGGAAAGGTGATCTTTGGTCCTCTAGGTGTTTTGCCTACAACACTCATGAGTTCCATCACAAATGGCCAATAGTATGGGGTTGTGGATGTTGCAGGACAAATCCTTTGTACAGCTAAAGGTGTCTCACCCAAGCTTTCTTGCAAGGCTAGTGAACATGTGGCTCCTTGATGCTGGTGAGCCCTAGTTCCCAACAGCCCCAGCCAGGCTGGTCAATTGCAAAGCAAACTGGGAGTTGTAGTGCAGCAGCATCTGGAAAGCCATAGGGTCTATACGCCTGTTCTTTTGAGTTTGGTTCAGTTTTATGGATGTTTACTCAAAGCGATAAAGCCTGTTGAATTCAATGAAATTTCCTGCCAAGAAAGGCTGCACAGAATCACACAGCCTAAGGTGGCAACTGGGAGTTAAGCAGCTCATCAGCGTGCAAGACTGCATCCTAATTAGTCTATTGTAGCATGCCTTTTTGTAGCCAAAAATCCATCAGATCATGAAACAGCCTAGGTAGGTAGGTATAAATACACAGGACCTGAGGCACACAGCAGGATACACCAAATTAACAAAATGAGAACTGAAGAGATTGAGGATGCTGCACCCTGATAGCTGATATGTTAGATTTCAACACAAGTACATTGGTTGCAGCTACAGCTGTGGACACTACACAGCTGGTGGGGAAAACAGATCCTGTCTTAGTGTCCAGAGTGCTGCAGAGAGAAACACTTTTTTAAAAAATCAAGGGTCATATATTTTTTAAAATATCAATGGTGTAAATCATGCAGCCCTCATAATGTTTCTGGAATGCAGTTCCCAGCATTCTTCACCAGTTATACAATAGCAGTTATTGCTTCTGTGACTTACAGTCCAACAATACCAAGAGGGCTGCATGCTTCCCAAACTGGTTTTATACTATATTGGCTCACTCACATTGTTTATTGGTCACAGTCCTTCTTTGTAGCCCAGAATGACCAGCAGGTGTGTCTGGAAGCTAATAGGAAATAGCTAGACGTCTCTTTTCAGTGTTTTGAATAGCCGATGGTATCAGAACATGGAAGGTGACCAGGTTCAACTTTGGGTACAATGCTTATTTATTTTAATAATTATTTATGCTGGTTACTTATAGTTATTTATGGTATTGTAGTGTTTATTGCCAGCAGTGGAGAGAAGAACTTATGGAATTTCCTTACCCACATACCAAAATTACTCAACTTCTTTTGAGTACAAGTTAGTTATCTGGTGTACTTCAATGAATGGAGAGAAGGGGTCATTTTTTAAAAAAATTTTAATTTTTTTTTTCTCTATCTCAGGCAGCATAAGTCACACAGAAATACTGTGGCGAAGATCCTCCATCATGGTTGCATAGTATAATTCTACACTTGTATAGTAATGGTGTAGTTGCACTGCACCCCTTTCTACTGACTACCAACTTTGTGCAACTCATTGCATATCCGCTTATTGTCCCATTGTGCAATGGCTATGCAGAGTGGCTATTTCTGCAATGCCAGTGGACCATGTGGCACCTTGGAAGTACTGACAAACAGTTATGCACCATCCAAGAATGACCAAATGCACAGCAGAAATCCTGTTAGTTAGTCCTAACTGGAGTAGACGCATTGAATCAATCAAAGCAATTCAGTCCATTAAAGCCAACTGGATGTTGGAACTAACAATAGGATGTATGCTCACATGAAATAGTTACATTCGTGGAATTTTGCTTCTGCAGCCTTGAGCTGAATATGTTCATCTGTTTTAGAGCAGCCAAAAAAGTACAACCACATCTGTAAGAGAACGTAGTTAGTCTGACTCAATGTGGCTTGTTCAGGGGTATGACATTAACAGGATCCTGCCCTTTATTTGTGTTGTTGTGTGCTTTCAAGTTGTTTCCAAATTATGTCTATCCTAAGGCAAGCCTATCACAGGTTTTTGAGGGGCTGAGAGTGTGTGACACACCCAGCATCACCTAGTGGGTTTCCGTGCTGAGCAGGGAATCAAACTCTGGTCTCCAGGGTTGTAATCCAATACTCAAACCACTATACCACTCTGGCTCTTTGCCTTTTAATTACCATACAATATATAAATTTATACAGACTGATATAATCACTTTGCATTGAATACTAAACTTAGGATTGTCCATGCCATCATATTTTTATGCATATCTCTATATCATATATCATATTTCTATGAATAGTTGTGAAAGGGGGACAGTGAAGAAAGCTGATAGGAAGAAAACCAACTCATTTGAAATGTTGTGCTGGAGAAGAGTTCTACAGCTACCATGAACTGCTAAAAAGGCAAATGAATGGTTCCTAGAGCAAATCAAGCCTGAACTCTCCCTAGAAGCCAAGATGACTAAACTGAGACTGTTGTACTTCAGCCATATCATGGGAAGACATGACTAACTAGAAAAGATAATAATGTGTGGTAAGGTATAAGGCAGTAGTGCTGAGTAGGAAAGGAGGAAGACTGCATTCCAGGTAAATATGACCCTGAATTTGCAAGACTTGAGCAGGGTGGTTGATGACAGGGTGACTTGGGGGTCTCCCTTTCAATAGGGTTGCCATAACACAAAGTCAACTTGACAGCATCTTGTGGCTGATAGGACAGAAGTGGATTGGATATGAAACCATTAAAGTATGGAACCCAGATCCTGAAGGGGTGCACATGTGTCCAGACAAAATTCTGCATATACATGTGACCAGACAAAATTATGCAAGATATCATGCCCCCTCTTTTTTTCCCTCTTTTCTTTTCTTTCTCACTTCCCACACTAAGCTGTTGCTCAGTTTAAAAGTGGGATTGACCCCCTCAGCAGTGTGAACTTTTATAGCAAAATAATAATAAGCAGAGCTGGAGCTATATCTAAAATTTTCTTTAACAGCTCCTATAAATACACTGCTAAGGATGGTGATATGGAAGATGCTCACACATTACATGGATAGATCTGCTGCACTTTTGCACAGACCTTGGAAAAATTACTTTTGGAAAAATGATCTTTTCCAAGCTCTGCTTTTACTTTCTGCTCCAAGCTGAAACACTGCTATAATAAATCATCAACTCTTTGTGTCACCTTTACTTTCCCTTCTTATCACAGCAATGGTTTTGCTGCTCAGCAAACTTATTTATCCTTAAAAGGATGTTGCTAGCGTACTGACACACTGCAGAGAGAATCCATGTTTTCCAGAAGCCTTCCATGCGCACTTATAACTTCAAGGGCATTTGTTTCATTATTATGACAGAAGAGCATCTCATTATGTAACCACAATTGTCTAACATTCATTTAAGTTCCATCCTTTAATTGTGCATTGCTTTTGTTTGCAGTCTGATTCTCCAGGGAGAACGAGCAGAAGCTAAACTGAATGCTCTTTCAGAAACAATTAAGCTTACGCTGGGAACGTGCTTTCTTGCAAACCATTACTTCCCATCACCAATGTTTGCATTTGTGTCTTTTGCTTGGCAATTACCGTCATGATGAACAGTTTATGGTGTATTTTTAAAAATAAAATAAATAAATATAAAAAATAAATATGCCAATGAGAAACTTAGGCTGAAATTTTTCTCCTTGATAAATGGTTTCCTGTGTGCAGAGGGTTATTGTTTAAGTTAATGGTAACATTATTTGGTGTTTGTCAGTGCAACCCTACAGATATCTACTCAGAAGTGTGTTCCACTGAGTTCAATGGGGCTTGCTCTCAGATGAGTAGATATTGGCTGCAATCCTGCATGCCTCGGCATAGCGTTGTAGTTCTTCATGCAGAACGATGCTATGCAGAGCCATTTACCAGATCCCCACACATACCTTACAGCTGCTGAAGCCTCCTCTCCTGCCATTCCATGCCTGGTGGACAACAAGAGGAGATTGCAGAGGCATCTGGCTATGTCCCTGCTTGGGTCTTCTAGAGCTCTCAGAGGCTGATGTAAACACTTTGCATCTCACTACAGAGACACAGACAGATGCTTCTATGGTCTTCATCCTGCTCTTCTACAAGCAAGAATGGCAGGGATGGAGGCTTCAGTGGCTCTACACCTGGTCCAGGAGGGGCTTTGTTCTCTTTGAAGGGAAGAAGAGAATATGAATCTCTGCAGCAATCAAAAATTGATATACACAAGTAGAATTTATGCAGGTGTATACACCACTAACAATAACAATAGTGGGACAACTAGGCCAAATATTTTGGGCTGAAAATTCTTGGAATGCCATTTTAAAACAATTTCAAAAGCTCCATCATTGATGGGTTGTGGATGCAGGGCAATAAACCACTAAGCCTAGCAAACTTATACTATGGGAAGAAAATAAAACAATTACAAATTTAATTTTTGACAGCTTTCTGTAGTAATTTTTTCACATGGCTGCATCCTAGTTTGCATATATAAAGCAAACTACACCAATACGAAAACAGAGCTAGTATACACATTAAAAGCTAAGGTAGTAGTTGCAGGGGCAGCTATAAGATTGATTTGCATCTTATTTCTAGAAACTTGTGAAATATGTCCAGTAATAAAACATGACATAGAATAAATTGGAGTAATGAGAAATCATGGCTCTGTGTACTAAAGGAGAGACCTTTGGTCTTGTAAGTTGAGCCTCTGAATTTGATTTCAATCAAACATGATGACAAAGACAGCAATAGGTTTTAATGAGCCATTAATTCTGAAAGGTATTGCACATTTTATTCACTCTACATATTAGAATAGACTGTTTTATTCTCTTGAAATTACTGTTATTTACATTGTACGGGCAACAGTAGGAAATGTCTCATGGGAAAACGGGAATCATTGGGCTCAAAAAAACACGCAGCAAACTAAACTGGAAAGTATACGTAGTGTTTGTAGGGCAGTGGGGCTGGTTCAGAACTCTCACTAGGTAGGCCTTTGGTCTTCTTTGGTCATTTCCACACTACGCTCTTATAGCATGATTATTCCACTTTCAACATCCTATGGAATCCTGGGGTTTGCAGGTTAGGGAGGGACCGGCTCTCTTCAGGGAGGATAATGGGAGTTATATTTCAATTAGATAGTTGGGAAGGTTCTTGGAACATGATAAATAGATCAGTAAAAAGTGTATCTCTAAAAGAGAATTACTATAAAATCTTTTATAGATGGTATTATACCCCAGCTCATTTAGCAAAAATGACTAAAACCAAGAATGACAAGTGTTGGAAGTGTAAATAAAAGGGAACCCTATATCATTTATGGTGGACGTGCCAGAAGGCTAAAAAATTTTGGACTCAGGTACATAATAAAATAACAACAATATTAGGATTGGTGTTCATAATGCAACCTGAAATATATTTGTTGAATATCTACGATGGTATAAAATTGTTAAAGAAAAGATCTCAAAGAAAGCTATTAACTTATATGATTATTGCGGCTAGAATGGTATATGCAAGCAAGTGGAAGCAGGAAGAAATACCAGAAATAGAAGACTGGTTAATTAAGATGTATGACTTATTTGAAATGGATAAATTAACAACAATGATATCCAAAAATTCTATGAAACAATTTAAGGAAGATTGGCAACCTCTTTTATTTATACTTGAAACTGAATGGGGAAAACTTGCCATTAAAGGAATAGAAGAATAAGGATAATTAAACAAAATAGAATAAAAGAAAAAGGCAAAAGGGGAAAATATGTAATATGGGTAAAGGGAAGGTAAAAATAAAAATAAAAGATGTGTAATTCAGAAAAGAACAACTGCAGATGAAAGAAAACCAAAGAAGTAATGAAAATATTGAAGTAGGAGATTCTGAGTGAAAGTAATCTGAGTTGATATTGTAATACACAAAGAGCCAATCGAATGAAAGAAAGTAGAGATTTATGGAAAGAGATATGTGATATAAGTTTTAGTTGGTCATTACTATCTAGGAATAACCAATATGATTTGAGAAAAAAGAATAAAAGGAAGAATATTATATGAAGAAACAACGGAGTAATTATATAACCGAGTAATGAAGTGTTGTGTTATAGGTAAATTAAGAAAAATATTAACTGTAAGTAATAGATTGATAAAATGTTAGTTGTGGACGAGGAGTTGAGGAATTTGATCCGGACTAATGGTTTCTTTTACATAAGCGATGTACATATATATGGTTTTGGTTGTTATTTTTAAATATGTTTAAACAGATTTATTGTGAATGGAAATTTGAAGATTAAACATGGTTATATTGTTATATTGGTTAATAAAGAGATTTGAAAACAAAGAAAGTGGAATAATGACACTATAAGAGCGTAGTGCAGAAATGGCCATCGATAGAGCTGTCTGGGATAAAAAGGACAGTTTCATAAAACTGGAAACTTACGGCACACAAATGTAGGCCCAACAGAACAATAAAACTGTTGTAAAACAAAAATACAACAATGGCAATGTGTATTAAATGTAACGTAAATGTTATCCAGAAGAGTTTTAAAAAACCAATTTCAACTGAACCTTCTTTAGTACTATTCAGGAATTATAGTCAATGTGCTAAAGTGCTTTAGCAATATTAGACGAGCTTAACATTAGGATCATTTTGTTTTGGTGCAAACTTTCCTCTTTTCCTCACTTGATCTCTGTTGAATCTGCATCCTGGAAACAAGAGCTGTGTTTACTGGCAGCAGCTATCTTAGCTAGTTTCAACGTAATACAGACAGACCAGTAGATATACATTTCATTTTGGAAAATATTGAGTTAATTTAAACTGACCTGAGAAATAGGCATGAAAATCTTTGGTAATGCCCCTTCCGGTTGCATGGCGGGTGCGAGTGGCAGCTCGGAATGAAGCTGCGCAATGGCGCAGCTCTGGGCAGCAACCCGCTGGATTCCAGCCACTTCTTTTGAAATCCCAGAAGTGGCTAAACACCCCTCTGGTACAGGAACAAACTCTGGGGCTTTCAGGGCGTATTTTTTAAAATAATTTTATTAAGTTTCACAAAATAAAAAAAAAAGTTCTTAGTCTGGTTTTCCTTGGTCATTTTGTTGTCTATCTAGGGAATGCTATTTTAATACCTCCCCATTCCCAGATGTCAGGGTCTGGTCCTGGTTCACAGGATGAGAGGAAGAATCTCAGGCTGAGAGTATTGCCTTCTTTAACTGTGTGCTGCTGTGTCCCACTGCTGCAGTCTGCTTCAGATGGTTCACCGAGCCCTTGGGTATAAAAACCCTTCAGTTTGAGCAGACTTTCGCAGTCTCTCACCTTGCTGAATGGCATGCTGTCCCTCAATTTCCCCAAGAAGAACTGTCCTTAGACTTCAGTCTGAGTCACATTGCTGCTTTCCTCACTGCTCTCCAGTTTGGTGATTATTGCCTGAACTCTACAAGTCCTCTGTCTACAGCTTTCTTCTGTTTAGCTCTTGTGTGTTTGTGTGAGTGTTTGAATCTTCTGCATGTATGCATGTGTGAATCTTTTCAGCCTTCCCCAGCAGATCTTAGGGCTAAGTTTGCAGGGCAGGGCAAAGTGCCTCCAACTAAATACTCCAAAGAAACCAGATGCCATTTGGTGTTGGAAGCTAAGGAGGGTGAGCCCTGGTTAGTACTTGGTTGAAAGCTCATCAGTGAATAGCAGGTGCTGTAGGCTACATATCATAGGAAGGAAGTGGCAAAACCATCTCTGAGTACTCCTTGCCTAAGAAAACCCTATGAAATTCATGAGGTTGCTATAAGTCAATAGGCAACTTGAAGGCACATACACACACCAACTTTTTAACTGTACAGTTTTGATGACAGCACCAGCACTGCTCATTTCGATGTCAGCGTTTTGACAGTGACAAATGGGGACAGCAGGGCCCTGTGGAGCCTCACATAGGGTTGCAAATCACATGCAGAGTGCCTATGGGAGAGTGACAGAACTTGACATCAGCAACCTGGCAGCTAGGGGAGTGTTACCCTTCACTGGCACAGTTCCATTGTGTTAACTTCTGATCCTGGTGAAGGAAACTTGCCCTGGGGAGGGAAGCACACCCCTAAGTCATGAGGGCACCACAGCAGTGACCAGCTGCAGTTTTGCAGCCAAGATATGGAAAAAAGACATTGCTTTCCTGGACCTCCACTGAGTATGTGTGTATGTATTGAGATGTGATATCTCCTAACCAGTGCTTTGTTGCCCCCACAACCACTAAATGGCCATGGAGTACCCTGTTCGACTAGGCATATTCCCTTTCTCATAGAAGAGATTACAGAAGGAGGTAGTGAGTACCTCCTTCCACTGCCTTCATAAAGTACATTCACACAGCCCCAGCTTACATAATATATGTCACCAGTAGGATTCTCTCTAAGGGTTTTTGGAGCTATACCAGCCCCTTCTTTACATGTTGATTCAGCACACTTTGTAAACAAATGAATGGAACAGAAATCTATACTGCAAACTTATAAAAGGCATAGCTTCTTCAAAAAATAAAAACAAAAACATAAGAATTGTACTTTAGTAAGGTTCTGGAAATTGTGTATTGCAGATATAGTCCCTGATCCCTTCACAGGATGACAATGACTATTTACCCTGTTTAATTCTTTAGTTTAGATATTTCCTAAGTGTGCTTAGGATGAAAGGCACATCTGTGACAATAGATGTGATTCAGATTCGTAATGAAACCATCCCTTTTGTTCATGGACCTTAAACAGTTTTCAGTCCATTTCACAGTGCTTCTATTGGAGAGAGTATAAATTGATTCTGAATCTAATTTCATGTATGTCACTGCATCAAATTGTTTGTTCCAAGGGGTTACTTCCCTTTCTCTATTAATTCAGCCTTAAACCATAAATAATAAGCAATTCATATTGCTTGGTATAAACTGCTACTGAGGACTAAATAGGAGTCCTTCACATTGCTCCCATAATAGTAATATTAATATGAAAATTATAAGATTTTCCAAAAACCAAACATGTTTTTCTCCTACTCCCATCACTAATATAACTCATAACGTAGGGTCACCATGTCTGAAATCCTGTTAGTGACATATGCACACATAACGCTGGTCTACGAGTGTGTATTATTTTGTTTTGATGGGGCGGAAGTGGTTGTTCTGTAGCCCAAAGCTTTCCAAACTGTGTGTCATGACATGTTAGTGTGTCACCTGCAGTCTGGTGGTGTGTCATGCAAACATAATCGGTGGAGAGGCTGCCTCTCCCATCACCGTGGCAGGCCAATCCCAGGTGAAAGGGCTGCCTCTGCCACCATTGCTGCCACTGCCCCAGACCAAGAAAGACTCTAGTGAAGGTGGTGGCAGTGGTGGCAGGCCAGGCTTGGGTGGAGGGGGCTGCCTCTCCTGCCACTGCTGCCCTTGGCCAAGGAAGATCCTGATGAGGGTAGCAGTGCTTGCAAACCAGGCTTGAGTGGAGGGGCTGCCTCTTCCATCCCCACTCCCACCCCTGCCCTAGAAGACCCCAGAGAGGGTGAGGGTGGCAGCTGGCCAGGCTCGGATGCAGGGGCTGCATCCACTTATTGAGTTATGTGTTACAAAATGAAGCATGTCTAAAAAGTGTGTCACTGACATGAAAAGTCTGGAAAGCTCTGCTCTAGCCCCTGCTACCCCATCCCAAACCTCCCCAGCCCCCAGCTTGTGGGGAGCTGCTGCCACGGAGAGAAAAGGGGAGAGAGAATGTCTCAGGCTATGAAGATGCAGCTGAGAAGGGAAGAGAAACAAAGGCACGTGCCATCTGGGAGAGGACAGCCATTCCCTTTTCCCTTGCAGCCAAGACCAACCACTTCTTCATTGTCTATGTGGTCTCCTCCCCAGTCAGGCTTGAAATGGCCATAGCAGTGGCCCCTCAGGCCTTGACACCTGCTGGGTAGTAGCAGAACACAGAACTGTGCAAGTGGTGTGTTAATGCGCTTCCCACTATATCCAGGATTTCAGTCCATAATTTGAATTTTACCATTCTCTCTTTGAAGGACAATCATCTGTTTGAAGGACTATCTATTGGCCATGCTGGTTGAGGATAATGGGAGTTATATTTCAACACATCAGGACATCAGTAAGTTAGAGAAAAAGGTTGTCTACTCTGGCACCAGATAACACCTTTATATTTTTTTTCTCCCTCAATATGAGGTTGCTGCACATGAACTGAGGGTGGATGAAAATTAATGCTACCTTGGTTTGCCTACTTATTGTGTCCAAAGGCAGAGAAGGGGATTTTTCCAGCAGCGTTGCAGCGGGTCTTATTGGGTCTTTT
The DNA here is from genome assembly GCA_948474755.1 of Ctenosaura bakeri. Taxonomy (NCBI): domain Eukaryota; kingdom Metazoa; phylum Chordata; class Lepidosauria; order Squamata; family Iguanidae; genus Ctenosaura; species Ctenosaura bakeri. The sequence continues at coordinate 825,030 of CAOLHI010000028.1, read as the reverse complement.
CTAAGAATAGATAAATCTGTCAATCTGAGGATTTTTTTTTTCCATTTCCTATTTTTCAGACCTGAGGTTTATTTCACTCCATTTCTTTATGCATTTTAAAGTATGAAGTTTTTTTTAATGGCAAAAATGTACACTAGTAATTATATAATATATAAAATAATATACATTTAGTGTGCTATTTTGGTTAATAGATATAATTTTAGAAAGTGGTTTTCCCCAGTAGCCTCTATTTTGTAACCTTATTATTTCAAATATTACATTTCTTATGGTGCATTTCCCCCTAAATCTGTATATAGATTTTTGTACACATTTCTTTTGGATCAGAGGGCTACACTGCAAAATTCAGAGAAGTAGGAATACCTCGGTATAGCTGTGTTCTACTTTACAGACTGCAATCTCCAAGGTGTGTGTGTGTGTGCTCAGACAAAGGGTCTTTCCACACAACACTGTTATAGTGCTATTATTCCACTTTCAACATCCTGAGGAATTTTGAGGTTTGTAGTTTCCTGAGGCCAAAGAGCTCTCTGGCTGAGAAATCTAAATGCTCCTTCCCCTAAACTGCAAGACCCAGGATTCCGTAGGATGTTGAAAGTGGAATAATAGCACTATAACAGTGTAGTGCAGAAAGGCCCAAAGAATTAGGTAACTTTTGGAAGAATGGGGAATTGTAGCAAAAGGAATGAAGCAAAAAGGCTTAAGCACATAAAATAAAGAAACAGAGAGGTGAAGCAAAAGGCCAGACATACTCTCTAGAGCTCCCTTTCACTACTAATCTATACAAGCGTTGATGCCTCTTTGCTTTCGATACCCCTTCCCCAGCAGTGAAACATGTAGTGTGATTCAGGTACTGAGATTTCTCTGCTCCCTTAGCTCCTCTTTTACAGAACTGTATTTCCTGGGGTTCTCTAAAGAGAAGAAATGAATGACTGCTAAACTTGTTTTGGTCCACAGTGGAAAGATGTTCTCTGCTCTAGAGTGAGGTGGAAGGTTGTTGTGTTTGAGCCAATTAACCTACCATATCATTCCCACTACCTTGAGGAAAGAAGGTTAATTAATGTCAGGTTTGGCCTGTCTCCCCTCCTCCATGTTAGCCAGTTGCTATCTATAAATAGATTCTAGTTTCTGCAAAAATAAAACACCAGGGGTGGTTTTTTTAAAAAAAGCTATGTAGTTCTGCAACTGCTCAAAGATATTTTAGAGGCAGATTGACAATTATTTTAGAATATATTTACCATGCATAAATGAATTGTTCAGTTTCTGCAGAAATAAACTACCTGGAGTAATTTTTTTTAAAAGAAAAATCTAAGTTCTGCAACATCCAAAGATATTTTAGAGGTAGTTCAAGCAATGTTTTGGTTTATTTTCACTATGCATAAATAATTGCCCAGTTTCTGCAAAAATAAACACCATGTTTTATTTCTGCAGAAATAAAACATATATATATATTTAAAGAACTGTGTTGTTCTGCAACAGCCCAGGATAGATTAGATGTAGATCAACAAAATATTTTGGATTATTTTTGCTGTGTTTAAATAAATTATCCAGTTTCTACAGAAATAAAACACTGTAGTATTCTTAAAAACTATATTGTTCTTTCAACAGCCCAAAATAACTTAGACGTTCAACAATTATTTTTGAGGTCCAGAATTATGCACACATGTCACACAACCACTGCTCCAGTGAAAGATCTAATAAGGGCAAGGCTGTGTTGTGTAGTAAGGTGTCATCTCTTGTAAAGAACCATATATTTGAAGGGTCATCAGAACATAGCTTCCTGTTTGGCAGATGCTTAGTCTTCTCAGCTGTGGAATGTCAGTGCAGAGGTGGTGGGACACATGTGCACACCTGTATATGTGTGCAAGTGCATGAGTGCATGTGCACACACTAAATTACAAAGCAGAGAGCTTTGGATAATTTTTTACATCCTTTTTCCTCCATGTGCTGAACATCTCTGAACCTGACCCCCTCCCAGTGAGCCTGCCCAAGAATGTTAGGCAGGTGAAACTGTTTTAGGAGTCACTGTTGTAAAATTCTAGCATTCTCTTTCTTGCCTTGTTCTAAGACAAATGAGGCTTAGCTAGCATAGGATTAATTTTCCTTTGCATGTAAAAGCCCTCTGGCCTTTCATCAGAAGTCTCAACTACTGTTCTGTGTTACTTAAAATGATTGGCTGTGATATCCAGACTGTGTGACCCAGGATAACCCTAGAGTCAGTCATTGGCCTTCCATAGAAGACCATGCCTCTCTCTCTTTGCCCTCTTTGCAGTCTTGCTTCTAGTACTTTCTCTCTGCTATGCTAGCCTCTCCACCAAGAAGTTGGTGAGTTAAGAATGAAGCTACTATACTCCCTGTTCCTTCTGTTAGTTAGTTAGGATCTAGTTTCTCCATTGCATAGGTAATTGTAAAGTTTATTAGTAAATCTTTTAAGTTTGGAGCCTGAAACTGCCTGCCTTGTTTTGCTTTCAAGTCAGCCTACAGTTCAGGGAAGCCACACAGAGATTGGGACATGCTTTTTCTGCAACTCTCCTTTAAAAAAAAAAGGCTAATTCCTAACAGCTTTAGCTTTCATAGAATTTCCCCAAAGGGCTAACACCCTGGGAGACTCTAACTCCCAACAGTCACAAAGGTAGGAAGAAGCTTACTCTCTTTCCTCTAGTAAAGTTGCCAGGTCAGGAGTACCCCAGAAACCAAGGGACAAAACCTGAAACCTAGAGGTGACCCCTTGTGATATCACAGGAAGTGGATCCTGGTGATGTCATTAAGCATGATACATTACATTTCAACCACAGTTTCACAGAGTGTGCTATTCAAATAAAAACACCAAGTCTAACAAATGAGTAAAATAAATATATAAATACTTTTCAAGACAACACTCTCACCCTGAGATTCCTCTCCCTCCCTCTAACAACTGGAGAAGAGGCTCCAAGCAATGAGATCTGAGAACCCTACCCTTCAGTGATCTCAAATAATATGAATGCGTCCTGATTTCTGTCAGCCATTAAGGCATGCAGGATGGTTTCAGCAGCAGCATGAGGATCATGAAGGTCACAGAACATACCTGAGAAAGTCTCACATAGCCTACAGGCTGTGGCTTGTGCACCATGGCTCTATTTGAAGGTGTCATGAATCTCAGGGGTGTCTAATGCAAGTCACCTTTTGGAATAAAGACTCTTAAGAAGGAAGAACAGAGGCCTCGATGCTGCCCATCAACAGCACCTGGAGAAGTAGCCTATGCAGGCAAACCCTTCCCCTGTGCACAGTCTTTGCCACTCTGGTAAGAATACCAGTGCATAAAAAATCTAGCGCTTATTTCTAAATGTGGTTTCACAGATGTAAAATAGTGGATGCAATTTTTATGCAAACTAGTGTCCTCTTTTGCCCTCTTCTTTAGCAACATGTTAAGTGGCCATCCTATTGGTGGAAACTGGGAGAAACTAACTAATGCATGACTCATTCCTTGCTCTCTTCTACATACTGAAAAACCATTTTAGAACAGAGTCCCAGTGTGTGAGAGAGCTAGATTCCCTTATGAAGCATTTTAACTCACTTTTGAGAGCTGTACTTTACAAAACCTAAGGCTGTTTTGAAAGCTATCCGGATTGCTAACACTTCGTGTATAATTCCTTTTCATGAAAGCAGATGGTACATGGTGATTTGGGCAGTGACGGAGCTTGGAGGGGGGAGGGGGAGGGGCTACGGCACAAGGAGCGTGGCTGCTGTGCACAGAGGTGTGGCTGCCATGTGTGTGGGCGTGGCCAGGGCACATGGGGGCATGGCTATGGGCCAGGACACCCCAAGCACATTGCCACCCAGGGCGAATCACTCGCCCGTCCCTACATGACTGGATTTGGGCTGATTAATACTACACCATTTAATGTTGCCTCTTGATGCTTCTTGGCACTTCTTGTTGCATTCCTGTACACACACACACACACACATCAAGGTCCTGCATCTAGAGACCTACATGAATCACACATCTATGTCCTCATAGCAGTGTCTCCCAATGCTACCTTGTAATCAACACAGTCACTCTGATATAGCCATTTTCATAGCATAGGATAGCAGGGAGATCAGCCGGGATGCATGAATTATTTTTCTGTAGCATCTGCAGAAACCTCCAGGTATCCTTGGGGAATCTCTGTAGGTAACATCATTGCAGTGGGTCCAGCTAGAAGAAAATAGCTGGACACATCCCCATTCATCTCCCCCACTCTCTGACAACACAAGAAATGGCCGTGGGAGGAGACTATGCTGCTTACAGGCTGTGTTTTGGAATTATTTTGTTAGCTGCATGATCAGAACAGAACTGAACAGTATTCCAACCACCACAATAAACAAGTGTGTTGCAATGACGGAAGTCCAATTGTGTGTGTGTGTGTGTGTGTGTGTGTGCCTGTGTGTATACCTTCAAGTCACCTGTCAACTTGTGGTGACCCCATGAATTTCATAGAGTTTTCTTAGCCAAAGAATGCTCAAAGGTGGTTTTGCTAGTTCCTTCCTCTGAAATATAATCTACAGCACTTGGTATTCATTGGTGGTCTCCCAGCCAAGTACTAACCAAGGCTGACCATGCTTGGCTTCCAAGATCAGATGAGATCTGATGCCCTTAGGGTATTTTGGTCTAACTAAGCCCAAATTATGTCATCATAATTTACTAACAGGATGCCACCCTCCCTTTCCATAGATGTTCTCCTCCAATGCCTCAGCTCATGCTAGGGCTGATCTTGCTCCAAGGAAACAAATATAGGAATAGCACCATTACAGTTTATCAGTATAGCACTACACCTCTGGAGAATCTGGAAAATTTCTAGAGCCTTAGCACTAAAGCAGTACCTTCCTAGGAAAAATCAGCCATCTTCCATGCATGCATGCACGTTTGTGCCCCACACACACACACACACATATCAGCCTACCTATATAAGTGGAGCAAATGTTACAAAAATATCCTACCTAGAGATGTTAAATTGACGCCATGCAAGCAATCTAGGGTTTTTGCAGGGTTTTTTTCCAGAAGAAAAATAGAAGTTTGGGGGAAATGGGGGAAATGCGCTATTAGCACCCTTTATAGTTTGAAAGTAACTTTATTACTTTAGAAGCATAAAATATATGATATATAAGTTGGTTTGGCATAAAATTATAATGTCTGGTATGCTAACAGTTTATTTCTTTCAGAAAATAATTATCAATTGTAGTTATATTTTTAAATGATATTTTTCCCTACAAATGGAGCTACAGGATCTTTAACTAAAAGCAACATCTGGACTTTAGGGAACATTTTTTGGTTTTGCCAGTTTATGCAAATCAAGCTCTCTCTCTCTGTTTGTGTCAGGTGAAAACCTCTTATGATTGGCTGGGTCAGGCAAAGACCTCATATGCTGCCTGAGAAGATTCCATGCAATCCTGGGGTTTGCAGTTTAGGGCGGGGTCTTTCGAATTCTCAGCAAGAGAGCTCTTGGGCCTCAGTCAACTGTGTCTGTCTTGAATAGGCAGATTTTTATGGAGATTAGGCCTAGCAGCAAGGAGGAGGGCTGTGTATTCCCTCAGGAACTCACTTCTGTATGTTAATAACTCTGAATACAGATTGGATTGGGAAATAGGGGAAAAGTTACAGGTACTGGACAAGATAGTTTGAGGAATTAGAGATACAGGTTCTCAAATCTTTCTAACAAGTATCCCAGGCAGCACCATGTATATATAGCTAGTATATAGATATAAAAACAGAAGATGCCATCAGCATTAGCAAAGTACAGAAAATCAGTGTGTCTTCTGTAGTCTTCCACAGTGTCAAGTAGATGTAGAGCACTCATTCTAATACCTTAAAGGGCTGTCATAATGAGCAGGGGGCAGACCTGTTCTCTGCTGCTCCAGAGAGAAGGATCAGGTCTAACGGTCTGAAGTAACAGGAGAGTAAATTTCAGTTGAATGTTAGAAGGGTGATTTGGCAGTGTAACTAATTGCCTAGAAAGGTGATGGGGTCTCTTTCTTTGGACATCTTCAGAAAGAGGCTAGACAGCTACCCACTGGGGATACTTTAGCTGGTGATCCTGCACTGAGCAAGGGGTTGGACCAGATGGCCCACGATACTGTACATTAACATGTCTCAAGCTACCTGACGTGGGGAAACTGGGCTTTCCCCCCTCTAATATACCAGAGACAGAAGCATAGCTAGGTGGGGTAAGTAGGGCACATGCCCTGGGGGCCAATGCCAGGGAGCTGTAAAAAAGCAATGCCAGATGTAGAGGAGGAGAAGGAGGAGAAAGTGTCCCCAGAAGTAAAGATGCAACTTCCAGGTTTGCCCTCGGTGCTGTTTATGTTAGATACTCCTCTGGCCACAGACCAATATCATATTTATGCTCATTGGTTACAACAGGAAACTTGCAATGAACTGCCAGTCAATGGTTCAGGCACCAGCACCAATCTACAAATCCCCACTCTGAGTAGTACTCTGTATGTAGTCTTATCTAAAAGCCTACATAGGCCATTTCCGCACGAGCCTGTGATAGTGTTATTATGCCACTTTCAACATCCTATGGAATCCTGGAGTTTGCAGTTTAGGGAGGGGCCCCTTCCTAAACTGCAAACCCCAGGATTCCATAGGATAATAGCACTATAACAAGCTAGTGCAGAAATGGCCATAATTAAGAAATAATATGGGGTTAATAAATATATGAACACCTTGTCTGAATCACTTCGCTCATCATTTTGAAAGAAAATATTCCATAATCCATTTTTCCATTAAAAAGAAAAAGCTACAGGGGGAAAAATGGAAAAATGGGTTCACATCTCCAGTCCCAGATCATCCTCCCATGCCAGGTTTTGCAGCTGCAACCCAAATTCAAATAGATTAGTGGGTGTCCTGATATTTCAAAGCACAGGTGTCTGCTGCTAAGGCTCTACGGAGAGGTGTTGTTTTTTTAACAATTAAATCATTTTTAAAGGTATGAGGGAGGAGAAGGGAAGCAGGGCAGAAACATCCTGAAATGTGGACGAAACACAGGATTGGACGCACCTACTTAGATTGGTAATGATATGAATTGTGACAAAAGTGGGGGAAAACTTTGCCTTTTGGCTTGAAATGAAATTCTTTGGAATATTGCAGAAAATGAGACATCACAAGATTGGCAAAATATAATTTGGGTCATTAAAAAAAAGCAGCATATAGAGCAGCAAATGCACCAACTCCTAACACATTTGCTCCATTTGGAACGAAGAAGAAAAGAAGTTATGCATTTGGGGATAAAATTCAAGTTTCTCTTCTTATCGTACTCAGCGTGACTAGGATTCTCATTATTATCTCTATTAGATACATATTCATGACTATCTTGATTCCCCACACACACACACACACATATATACACACAAACCACACTGCACTCCAGGGTTCTGTATTCCAACTGTCATTTAGGTTGGTAGATCCTGAGGGCATTTTGTGTCAATAGCATCACACACAGAGCTGTCTGACCAAAAAAAAATCTATTTTATTTTGGAAGGGCTGAACATCAATAAGGTAAATGGGACTTCTGTGGTTTATAAACGCATTATTTCCAGCTTTCCCATAGGGCATATAATTCTGCGTCAAAGAAATTACTTCTGTAGGAGGATTTGGGTTTTGCAGTTCCTTAGAACTGGAGCAATAACTGAAAGCATGCTGTCAGTTAACCATTTGGATGCATGTACATGACAGAGAGAGGATGACAATAGGAATTTCTAAGATATGAAACAGGTGGCAGACTCAGATTGATTATCCAATCTGAAGAAACCAGAAAGGAAAACATATTCTGCATGAAAAGACTGAGAACATTACATTGTATTGGAAGACCTCACTTTTGAATATGATTCAGATTTCTACTTTTATGCTTTACACCACAGTGCATTTGCCATTTGAAAGCTCATTCCTCCAGTCTGGAGTGATTATTTTGAAACTGTAAGAATTTGGGAACTGATCAAAGCCACCACATCCAAGCAGATTCAAAGACAGGATAAAACCAGTGGTGTGCAAAAAGATGGTTTATTGCTGTTTTATGGATGCAGTAGGTATTTAACAGCAGAGAAAATCCACTTCCCTCAGATTTGTGACCACATCCCAACAGTTTACAAAGGATCACTCTAGAAGTCACTAAGGGCCCTATCATACTACACTATTATTCTGCTTTAATTGCCATGGCAACATCATATGGAATCCTGGGATTTGCCATTTAGGGAGGGGCATTTAGAATTTTCAGCCAAAGAGCTCTTGGGCCTCACTAAACTACAAAGCCCAGAATTCCACAAAATTTTGTGATGGCAGTTAAAGTGGAATAATAGCACTAGTGATAGGGCCCTAAGTATCCAAACCTCTGTGCACACCTGCCACCTTAGGAAGAGCTCCAAGATGTGACTGAAAACAAGGCTTTATATAGAATATTTTAGAAAAGTAAACAGAAGCAAGCTCTTCTCTTTCCTTGAAGAAACATTAGTAAAGAAAACAATCTCTCCATCCAAATTTCTCAAAGAAGGTCATGACATCAAGTCATCCTACCTGTTGAAATGCTAGGTAGAGATGAACAGTGCAACGTGGCCTCTTGCCCATGCTAAGACCGAAACAACCTCTTCCATGACTGTTTTGGGCTGTGCTATAACATTCTGCAAATTGCACATGGACCCACGATGTGTCCATTGATAACAAGCCCACTGTCCTGTGCCTATAGGAAACAAGTGATCAAAGAGACGAATTCTCTGAATGGAAACAGCTGCAAGTCAATCCAGTCCAAGTGATGCACAGGTAATCCTAGATGAAGGGAGGAGCAGAGACAAGGTCTCAGCCAATCAAGAGGTCATTACACAAGGCCAGTAGCCCAGATATCCAAAACCAAAAAAGGATGAGACAAGCAGCCATCATAAGTAGCCAGAGGTGAAGATTACCAGGAAACAAGGAATGTGGAGAGCAGAGCCAGTTAAAGAGGTTAAATGGTTGTGAACAATGAGGTTCTCTGCAGCTGCTGGGAGATTTATAGCTGGCTGCCTCTGAGCACTGAGTGCTTGATTAATTACTGACTTTTGCTTAACAGAAGGTTCCTATGAAGCGTCCCCTTCTCTCTTCACTGGATTTCAAGGGGCAGAAGTGTCTCTTCAGCACCTGTCAAATCTAGCAGAGAAAGGAGCCCTTCAGCTGCTTCAGCCACCCGCTTCTCAGATTTGGGAACAGAGATTTCTGGAGCCAGAAAATCCTTACAATTCAACTTCTCTGCATTGAATTTTTCAGATTCCAGAAGGTGAGTTTTGACAGTTACATCCTTTACAGAGGTTCTGTGCTGTTCCCTTTAATTTTAACCTAAATAATTTGGTTTCACTAGAAGATTTGGGCCACCTCACTGTTCATCCCTGACTCCAGTTTATTTTTCAAAAAGTCTGCATTTTATGACTGTACTATAGAACTTTGAGAGAAATTTGTTTTCATATAGAACTCTGATGGACTCTATTTCTTTCATCACTCAATTGGGACAAATGTCCATTCATTCCTATTCTCTGATACCTGTTCTTCAACCAATTACTCTGTGTGTGTGCGCGCACGGGTGAGAGAGAGAGAAAATGTAAACATTAATACTCTTTTTGGGGGGAAATTATGGGAGGTTCCACATAGCCACAAACTTCCTTGAGGAGGATACAGCTTCCAACTAATGAAAGTGAATTTGGTTGTACCAGGCCTTAATTTGTATCATCAGGCCTATTGATTGCCATTTACTAATCACTGTGATTTTTCATTTCTCTTGAATCCTCCATCTTGAGCTATTTTTTAAAATGTCATGTCTGATACCTCCATCAAGGTGGTCAGCAATGTGATCTATCTATGTTGGAACAGGATTTAGAAATGAGGAAACTGTGGCCTACCTTGTCACGATAGAGGTGCTTTGCTCTGTTTTCCCATAGAAAACTAACTTCTTGAGATTCTTATTTTAAATCAATTGATTGGTTGTGATGATAAGGTCCTCCCACATTCTGGATACAACATGAGATCCAATTAATCAGGGTGTGCAGAATGGCAGCATCGTCAATTACAATGTGTGTAGTTCCTTAGTGCTTTGGAAATGTTCACTGGAAGAAAGAAGAAGAAACTAACAATATTTATTTATAAACATTCATGGTCAGTCAACAAATAAATGGAATGATTAATTTCATAGCTCTAATTCTGCCTATTGAATGGATTCTGATTCTGGCCTCCATACAGCCTGTATCTGTAGATTTTACACTCTGACATATACAGCAAAAATGTGCAAAAGCCATGCTGCCTCTTTCTCAGCAAAACATATGCTTGATAATTTTGTCTTTAGTCATGCTTTCCACTGATTTACCTGGAACAGATGCTAAGCTAACCAGCTGGTAATTTCTGAGATCCCTTCTGGATCCCTTTAAAAAAAGAAAGAAAGAAAGAAACCCTGGTGTTACATTGGCTGCATTCCAGTCTTCTGGTTGAGAGTCCTAGCTTAAGGATATGTTACATGTTTTTTTGTCAGAAGATCAGCAATTTCACATCTGAGTTGCTTAAGAACTCTCAGATAGATACATCTGGACCCATGCATCCTTTATCTACAGAATATAGGCCCTCCGCTTGCATCCACAGATATGTTGTCTATAAGAGCAGTCACTTCTTGGGCTGATTGTATGCTATTGCATATTGGCTCCCTATTTAAGTCACATAGATGTGGTGGAGCAGCAGTACTTTTTTCCCCAGTATGCCTGGGAGAGGTACCAAATTTGTACAATTGGCCAGCGCTGCGTCTTTCCTGGAAATTTGCCACATACCATCAGCCAATGGCCCATGAGCCAGCATTGGTCCATGGACTACCAGTTTGAGTAGCACTGACCTAGAACTTGAGGATCTTTTTTGAATCAAAATGAATATACTCATCATCAGCTTGTTCAACATCACAGGTGTCCCTTCCAAATTCTAGTTGGTATGAACCCTGCTCTGTATGTCTGTAGTTGTCACCATTTTCTGCTGTAATCCATATAATCTTTGTTGTATAAATTCTATTATTACACTGGGTTTCCACTGACTATTTGAAGTTTCCATCATCGTCACTTTGGAACTTTTTTCCCCCAAGGAATTTCAGTGGTTTTGCATTTTATTGTTCACTTTTTCTTCTTTAATCTAGTTCTGCTTCATCTTCTCGTGCCTGTATTTATTTAACAAAATATTTATTGACCAACTTGTGACTTTAAGATCCTTAAAACAGATACTGAAACAATGTAAACAATAATGAAAGATTAAGGACAGAGCATATAAAGCTTCCAGGAAAGTTAAACCAGTTCCAGCCAGCAAATGCAGCACTGATTTTTTTTTCTGCTCATCAGAAATAGAGCAATAAGAAGACTACAGTTGGCCCTCCACATTTGCAGGTTTGGTTTTCATGGATCTGATTATTTGTGATTTCCTTCAACTCCTGACCCACACCTCAGGCACTTCTTTTCTGGGGGAACCTCCCCAGTCAGGCCACACAGCCCTTTAAAAACTCACCTCTGGTTGTCATCATCCCTCTCCTCCTCCTTCTCCTCCACCACCACCACCACTAGCCACTGCCTGGCCAGCTTGCAGTCCAATTTGTCAGCACCACAAACCCACTCACAATCCTCCCCACACACCCAAGGAAGGAGATGGGTGTGAGAGAGAGAAAGTATACGGCCACCATACTGATCCCGCCCTTCCCTCTACTTTCCCTTGCTTGGTTTGGACCTAGGTTCTTCCCACCATGCTTCAGCCCTCTTCCCATGGACACGCATACGCACATTTTTATATTTGTGATTTTTTCACTACTGCAAGGGTCTTGCACCCCTAATCCTAGTGAATATAGAGGGCCCACTGTATTCTGATATATAAAGAAAGAAGTGTTTCCCTTTCTGGTGTGAAATTTCGACTTATTTTATTCATAAGTATAATGTATGATCTGAAGACGCTCAGGAGCTTGGATGTACTCCTGGACCCAGCCCTGACTCTGGATGCTCAGTTTTATTTGCACAGTTAATACTAGCATGCCAGCTATACCTATTTCTTGGGATGTCTGACTTGGCTGTAGTGACACATGCTTTAGTTACATCCCGATTGGATTACTGTAAAGCATTGTACATGAGGCCACCTTTGAAGAGTGTTCAGAACTTCACCTGGTACAAAAAAGTAAAGCCAGATTACTAACAAGTACTGTTTACAGAGAGCACACAACTTTCTTGTTGCAACAGCTTCACAGGTTGCCAGTCTATTTCTGAGTACAATTCAAAGTTGTAGTTTTGACCTGTAAACCCTGATATGGTGCAGGCCCAGGCTATCCAAAGGACCATATCTTCCCATAGGAAGCCGTCTAAGTTCTGAAATCTGCAGGGGAGGCACTTCTCTCTATCCCACTGCCTTCCAAGGCATGGCTGGTAGGAACATGGGAGAAGACCTTCTTTGTGGTTGCTCCCACACTTTGGCCTTTGTTCCCTAGGGAGTTAGGACGACTCCTTTATTTTCCTTTCAGAGACAGGTTAAGCTCTTTCTTTTCCAGCAAGCTTTTGGAAACTGATTTTAGCAAACATGACTTTTACAGTGCTGTACTGTTTTAAATCTGTTTCAAAGTAAGAGTTTGATTGGTTTTCATTGTTTTAATCTTGATTTTAAATGTTTTTAATTATATGTGTTTTAATGTATTCTGTCTTTTTGTAAGCTGCCTTGGGTCTTATCTTGGGAGAAAGGCAAGATATAAATAAACTGATGGATAGATCTGATTCCTATGACATGTTGTTTTAAACTGGAGAGACATCAGATGAAAGCAAAGTGAAAAAGCTTGGTTTGGCTCCTTCTGTCACTCTTCTTGCAACAGGTCCCCAAATGCAGGTGCCTCTGAAATAAGACAAAGGAGCAAGCCAGAGAAAAGAACCATTGGGTATTTAGCCTTCAGCACCTCTGTGGCATCACCAGCTAATACACTGATACAATCCCTTTTCTCCCAGATGTTTACATTGTTCTAGACCTTCATAACCTCCAACATCTCACAGATGAAATCCAGGACCCCTGTGGCAAGCAACCTTGGAGTGTGTTCAAGATAGCAAAAATTATTAACAAGGAAGAACAGACAAGCTATAGGAGACTGCAGCAGTTTGCATTTGCTTGAGTCTACAAGGAAGAGCAGGATTCTGTTCACTCATCTCCTCTCCCAGCACTGAGTTAATTGAGTGCAAGCTACTTTTGCACTTTGAACTCAGTTTGCAGCAGTTGAAGTAAGGCAGGACTAAACGGAAAAGGAGAAGGAAGAGAGAGAACTGAGGCATTTTAAAAGCAGCTTTAAAAGTGTGATGATAAAGGATCGATCAAGATTGTTCTTACCAAATTGGGACAGTTGGAGGGTATGGACCTTCTGATGATAACTTAGTGAAAAGTTTCCCCTGCAGTCAGCAAAATCTACTAAACTGTTCTGAAGAAAGAGACTTTGAGCACTTCTCAAATCCATGGCGAGAACAAGATCTGTGTGAAAGAGAACAGCCATTTGCTGGATTTACATGGGCTTAATTAGTTCTTTTAGCCAGTTGGCAGACGTTTTGCTTTTTCTGTCACCTCTTCAATGCTGTGCAATTAGCAATTTCCAAATTGCAAGCATGTATCTGTCTTTACACATACAATGTAGAACAGCCTGGGCTTCCTTCTCTAAGAGAGATGGCAACCTATGGAATTAACCAACAAAGAAAGAAATACACAACCCCAACAAATGACATTCACTGAGTCAGCTCATCAGATTCATGAGTGGAAATGGACAAATCAGTCAATTTTGCATTTAGAAGAATTTCATTCTATATTATTTCTGCATGAGCCTACCATTTTAAAAATTCTCAATCATTTCCATAAGCAATCTCCCCTAACATGCACAGGTAGTATACAACTTTTCCTAATAGAGACATTTTTATCACAACTTTCCCTAAGATAATCAATGTTTAAGATGAGAAGCACACCACAAAATTCAAAGAATGTGCAGTCCAAAGGATAAATCTGAATGATACATATATCTACGAAGTGGAAATTAGACCAGTTTGCTTAAAAATGTGTACCAATGAAATTCTTCTCAAGCCCTACTTCTAATAAGCCAGAAAGATTAGGTAGTAGATAAGAAGCCAGAATACATAAATCTAGCTGTCACATTCAGATGGTTATATATACACCTGTGGTTATATATACCAGCTGTCACATTCAGATGGTTATACACCTATGTGCAGGTGTGTGTGTGTGTGTGTTCATGTTCAACCCTTGCTACCTGAATCATAGCACAAGCATGACAGATGCCAATTTGGATCTCAGCAGCTGGCTCAGATGCAGGAGAAAGAAAAGTAGAAAGCAGTTGGGAAGCATCCATTCAATACTAAGAGTCTACCAAATCAGCTATCCATCAGGGAAGATCACTGCTGTTATCCTCACTGCCAATTCATGCCTGGAATGGTATCAAAAGAATTTAAGTCATTTTTGATAGGCTATTGAAGAAAACGTAGGAGTTTGTTAAATTTTAACAAACTCTATTATTGAGCCTCAGAAGGAAAGTGCCTATCAAGGATGAAAGCAAGAAAGAATCTTGGGGTGTTACCTATAGCACAATGCTAGAACTTGTGGGGCAGGGCCCATCTCAGCATTAAATGGTCCGCTAAGCTGGTAGTTAAATAATCACACTGAACTTTTATCAAGCCCTTCATGGCACAGAACAGTGATGGGCAGCTTCCTAGGGTCAGCGTCCGCATGGCAGACAAGATTCCTGTCACCATCATCAGAATTTAGTTTTTTTTTTTAATTTTTTTTAATTTTATTAAACTATAACACAAAAACAAACGAAAAATAAAACACCATGTGTTATACATAATAGTGAATTAAAAAACAAACAAACAAACAAAACAAAAAATTTTTTTCCTTCTTTTAAAGAATGCAAACTTATATTACTGTTTTTCCCTTCCCCTAAAATCATAAACTTGTTCAGCTTGTTCCATTCATACAACTTATACATTTTTGTTACGTATCTTCAATTCTTATTTTCATTATATTCATTTTTATTATTATACTTTCACTCTTAATTCAATATTTTTCACTCCCATTTAATCTCTTACTATTATTAATTATAAACTTATTACTTAATATCTCTAATAATAACCTCTCTCTGAAACCAATTACCTTTTAACTTTTTTTCCCCCTTTTAAACATTGAACATCACATATCAAATTACATCTATAAATCACAAGTTTAACACACACAGATAATAAACAATATAAAAATACATCATCAGAATTTAGTGATGGCAGCAGCTGTTTCCCCCTGCTTCATTTCCTGATGAAATCTGATGAGGACGGTGGCAGCACTGTCACATAGAATCATAGAGCTGGCAGGGGCCTCAAGTCCAAACCACTGTTCATTGCACAAATTCCAACTAGACAAGAGCATTACCAGAGGTAGCCCTCCAGCCTCTTCTTGAAGGTGTCCAGAGAAAGAGACCCCACCACCTATCTAAGCAGATAACATGGTAAAAATAATGAGTGACTTGTAATTAAATCTATTCTTCTAATGATTATGGCTGTTACTCCACAACATGGGAGACTTAAAGGTACGTGTGCCAGTGCCTTTGTGAAACAGTGGGAATATTAGATCAAAGAGGAGGCCTGTGAGAGGAGGGGGTAACCTAATAAGATCTTTTATACCTATGTTTATCAGTACTTCTGCAGAGAAGAAACAGCTGGAGATTCAAAATAAGCTTAATATGTTTTATTGGGGGAATTGAAATCACACACACATGATCCAAGCAGTCACTCAATCACACAAGGCTAGCTGAAGGAAAGGGGAGGAAGGTTTTGGATAGTGAGATTTCAGGGCAAAGTGAATGATATTCGGCAATCCAGAAGCAGTGATGTGGTTTAGACGCAAGTCTAAGGACAGTACACAATCTGGAATCAGAGTGTAAGAGCAGCAACCAGCAATTGGTGTACTGGCCAAAAACTGGGGTTTAAATACTCTGTTCTTGCCTGGAGTGCAAGAGTATTAATGGCTCTCCAGCAAGGTAAACAATGGAGATCGCAGAGTGGAAATGAGATCTGGAATGGGCTTATGATTTTAGCGTTAGGTGACAATGGCTGTCCTGATAGCTCAGTTAAGACAATCAGCTGTCTTGTGGGAATCTTCCAAATGCTATTGTCTAAAAGGCAAAGTTATTAAGGCTAACTGCAAGTCTATTATTGCTGGAATCTCTCAATGATTTCCTAACTATGACCTGGCTATGCCTGGAAGTTGTTTCTGACCTAAATTTGCAACACATGTGTTCGACCAGCCTTTTCCCCTTATCCATTATGGCCATTCAGCCATAGCAAGGTATGTTTTATGTTGATACCAATTAAAATATTTTGCTAATTAAACCATATTTTGCCAATTAAACCATTTCAAAGTGTGAAAGTGTACAGTCTGCTAACAGGACATAACTATGTAATATAGCAAGAGATAACTTAAATAGATATTTCATTATTATGTAAAATAGTAAAGGATAATCCAACTGTAATCGGTTTAGTTACTTCTATAATTACAAGATGTGTGATTTTACTAGTTACCTTGAAGCCTGTTTTTGGAGGAAATGTGATAAATCCAGATAGATAGGTAGATAAACAAACAATCCAGATATGTTTTCTACCAAAGCATTCTGCTACAATTATTCAACATGTAATTAAAAGAAACTACTTGACTATCTTTGAATTGTTGTGAGAAAACAAAGTTATTTCTATAAGGTACAGGCATAATTATGACCACTCTGCTATTATTTGGAACTCTGACTGCAGCTATTTACAGCTACAGGTCTACTTTTTATAGTAACATACCTACCACTCCAAGCTAGCATAAACACACCCCTTGCCTTCGAATTATGCTGTTTGTATTTTGTCTGAACTTAAAACTCCTGTTTCCTAATGAGAATCATTTCAATGGAGAAGAAACACTCATAATAAAATGCATTTGGCAGCTTTTATTCTGTAAAGGAATTTTGTAATGCCTAGAGAACTTCATTGAAAAAAATGGTCTTGCAGACTGCGTACAATACTTGGGCAAAACGAACAAAAGATTAACAGAGGTAAACGTATCTTCAAATAGGTTGGATTCTAAACCCTCCAAGGCTTTTTTTTTCTTTTTTTGTAGCTACAAAAGTGATTAAGAATGAAATGTATTTTTATTCATGTACTTCAGATTTCAGACAGATCATTTGTGTGAATGGACAATCGGGAAAACTGGGAAGGAGCTTGTGTCTTACTAAGACACAGTGTTGTTGTTGTTGTCATATTTATTTCTATCTGGTCTTTTTCCCAGTTTGGGACTCAAAGGCAGCTTATAACAGTTAAAACAAACATAGCCAAAAATTGCAACATACAAAAGTTTAAAATGTAATTAAAGAATAAAAAAATTAAAACCAGTTAATAACATAAACATTTTAAAAAATAAATAGACACTGCAGCACATTATGCAAGGTCTGTTCCACCTAACAGTCAGCCCTCAAGAGACAGTCAAAATAAAAAAGTCTTCACCTGCCTGTGGAACGATAGCAAGGAAAGTTGCAATCTAACCTTTCTGGGAAAGGAGTTCCAGAGCCTTGGGGCAGCCTGAGAAGGCCCTCCCTCATGTTCCCTCCAGCTGTACTTGTGAGGATAGAGAGAAGGGCCTTCACAGAAGATCTTAAAACACAAGCAAGTTTGTGTGGGATCAAATCATTCTTTTCCATTTCACGTCTTAGGGAAACACAGCCAGTAGGGAAGGGAAGCAAGAGAAGAAAAACGCAGTGAGTGAGGAAAACCCATAGCTGGATTGGGTTGTTTGGTGTTTGTTTGTGTGTTTGTTTTTTGTCAGGGAAGATATTCCAAACCCTTTCCAGAAACTGAAACTTTTTTTTAAGTAGCCCTTGAAACCTAGATTGAGAAAGAAGTCCCGCTGTGGCCCTTTCCATACATGGTTATTAAGGCAGGCCAATGTGTCTTGCCACAGAGATCTTCTACGCGTTGGAGCAGACTAGGTTCAGTTTATTTACCTTTGTTCCGCACACAAGTCCAACTAAGTGCGTCCCCATGTGGTGGTAAAGCACGTTATTTGAAAACCAGAAGATATCGGTTTTCCAATTTTCCAGATTGATCCGATTCATACTTTCACAGTGGTGCAGACACATACATTTGCACCAATGCAAATTGGTGATCAGGGGAGGGCTCATGGGAGGGGCCAGGAGGTAGTATGGACTTTCGCACGTACGCACATATGCACGTACGCAATGACATACTAAACCATGCAAAAAAAAAAAGGGGGCCAATCACAGCCGACAGGGCGGAGTAAGGGGAGTAGTGGGTGTGGCCATGGTGGAGGCAGTGTAGATTCATGAACTCGCACTCCTCTGAATCAGAATGGAACATACACAGTAGCTGTGCCTTGTTTCAAGCCCAGAAAATCCGGTAGGAAACAGCACAAATCAATTCACCAGCCTCATATGGAAAGGGCCTGTTTCTCCCACTCTGATGAGATGTATTTCTCTTCAAATTATCCTCAGGATTTCTGATGTGCATCTATATATAAATCAACAGGATTCATATAAACTTCTACAGGATTTTATGGAGGTTCAAGGAACTAGTCACCAAACTGAGTAGAATTTGTTGTTTTCTTGTTGTAAGATGCTGTTGATTGACCAATAAAGTGAACTGAACTAAGATGGGGGGATTTCACAATAGGGATTCTGAAACTAAAACATGATAAAATGTTCATAACTTCATGGCATTCTTCCAACTAGTTACCAAATATTTGTAGAACCAAAGATGCCAGACAACAAGAACAAAAAAGATGGTAGATGTGTAAATATAATATAATAAGTATCAGTCTCTCTCTTTCTCTCTGTGTGCAGAAGTGAAGTAGAATAAGAAAACTAATATACATGATCTGTTTTATGTATATTAGTTTTTCTGTTCTACTTCATTTCTATGCGTGCACACACACAAACGCACACATATTGATTATGTTGTATTTACACACCTAATATCCCTTTTGTTTTTGGCTCCTTTGATGCTACATATATTTTGTAATTCTTCAGAAAATCTGTCTTTCTTATTGTGATTATTCCAGCTACTACTTCAGTATAAAGAAAGTACTGGCATTTCTAGAGCCAGTGTGGCTCAGTGTGGTTCGAGTGTTGGATTACAACTCTGGAGACCAGGATTCAAATCCCTGCTAGGCCATGGAAATCCACAGGAAGACTTTGAGAGCATGATATACTCTCAGCTAAAGAAAACCCCATGACAGCTCACCTTAGGGTTGCCATAAGTCAGCAACAACTTGAAGGCACATGACAACAACAGTGGGAAAGAAACTTGTCTGAAAACCTGGAGAGCATCTTCTAATTAAGCATTGGGCACACTCCTCACATCGCCCCACTTTCCTTCAAAGCTCTAGGTGTCACAGCCACTATTCTGAGCAGCCAGAAATGGTGAGATGTCACTTCTGATCACCTTTCAGGCCATTCTTGGGAGGGGTGGCTGTTCTGTTCCACAAACCAGCGCTTTACAGCCCCAGTAATGGGTTTGATCCATTTGAATGTGAGGAGTTTTCCCATGTGAAAAATGACAATTTTCATGTGAAAATAAACTGAGTGGTGCTGGGATCTTTGGTGTGTTTCTGGATATTCTGGAGATTCTAAGCCTCCTTTTAAAGGGCCACACAATTTCCCATATCTCTTCCTGTTGATGTAGTCAGGACAGGGCTATATGGACCAATGGGAGGACCAACTCATGGTACCTTGTTCCTGAGTCTAGGCACAAGATGGTGCTCCATCCCATTCCAGTACAAACTCTAATCTTGCTTCAGCATCAATAATGGGGTAATGTCCTCCACTGCACCCAGAAATAAGAAGAGCCTGCCTGCCTACCTGCCTTCTTTCTTTCCTACACTTACTGTTGAACCTATTACCTTGTACACTTTGCCCCACAAAAGCAGAATTCCAATCACTCAACAGACCACTTTGTAGAATTTGCATGACAAGTGGTAGGACCACCTCATAATGTTCTGATTTCAGTAGAAGACAGCTTCCTGCATCAATTTTAAACATATTGGTTATCATTATGTCTGTCTGTCATCTACCCAGTCTGCCAGCCAGCCTACACTGTCTGTGAAGGGCCTCATTCCCTTGAGAAAACTCTATCAGGAACTGCCTGCAAGCAAGGGGCATGTCTAGAAGAAACTGAGTGGGTCCTTCATGCCTGCCTGCCTACCTCTCTTTCACCCCCCTGTCTCATGTCTTATCTCCTACTCTTCCCCTTCACTGTCTTCCTTCCTGAAGGAAGGCTTCTTAGGAAGGGACACTGTTGTGAGAGGTCTGAACTGATGCTTGCAGACAATTTTTGAAATCAGACCAAGGGCCACATAAGACTACGCCAAGGGCTGCTTATGGCTTTAGGGCCACAGGTTGCCCACTCCTATTTTTTGATTATTTTCTGAATATTTTCTAAGGCATCTTAACAGAATACCTGTCTCCCCTCTTCCAGTGCAGACAGTGTGACTTCTGCGGCTTTAAACCAAATAAGAATTGAACAGATATAATATTTCTTATCATTATCATCTTTAATTTCTGTCGGACATGGAGTTAAAGGCACAGATCTTCTGTCAGAAAAAGCACACACAAACACGCATGGGGTGGCACTCTATAATTTTAGAACCAACATTCCTTTACAAAATTATGCCAGAATTTGCATTCTAAAACAGCGCTGCTAATGTTAAATGGTCCAGAGTTGCAAGATGGTAGGAAAACTGTACAGGGGTTTGAAAGAAATGCAGTTTATCCAGATCATTGATAGTGAATGCATAATCAGAAAGAGTCTGGTACAGCTGAATAGTAGTGAGCTATTGGAACAGTCTTGGCGCTCGATTATAATATGGAAGATAAGAAACATCTGCTAAGCGTGGCAGTGAATTTTTTTTTAAAAAGATACCAGCCTATGAATAGACATAAAATATAACACCCCACCATACAATGGAGGAACAAAGAAGGATGCAAGTACAAACATGGCTTACAGGAAGAGGGATTTTTTTTTTTTTTTTGCCCTAAGCTGTGGTCGGCTTTGCAAAAATTTTAGCAACTTTTCAAGGTAAGAGGAGAGCACCATGGGTGGCTTATGGACAGAATGGAACCAGAGCTTGTAGGGGGAAATGCTGGGAGATTTTATTAGCTGGTATGAGGATATCACATGCCACCCCCTCTAGCTTTCCTGTTCCCTCTCACCTCAGTTACCAACCTCACAATAGCTGGGGTAGGAATATTTTCACACTGGCAATATATTACTACATCTGTTCCAAAGCCAAGTATTTTTAGGGGCTTCATCAGACTCCCATGTTAGCTACAGAAGAGAGGAAATGAGACCACTGCCCCAATATAAGAATTATGTCCCCCCCCATGAAATTTCCCTTCAGTCCTCAAGTGTCTAACATTGCAGAAACCTAAGCCTACGGTTGAACATTTAGAAATACTGTTTAGCAATCCAAACAAAAGGGACAAAGTTCCCAAGGCTTACTTGACCTGGTTGTTTCATCTGTAGGAACCTAATCTTTCCATGTTTTTTTCTGTTTTTGGTATCAAAGTTGGTCAGCAGCTTTCTTTTTAACAGTATGGTGACCTTTAACTTTCGCAAAGGTTCAGGGTGAAAAACCCTCATGAAAGTGGGAAAACTACAAATAATGCCCCCCTCCCACAATCCCCTTTCACATTCTCTACTGGGTCTCCCCCCACCCCTTCTCTTGCCTTTTGCATGCCAGGGCCAGAGGCAAGGGAATGAGAGACGGAGTTCTGGAGGAGAGAAGGAAGGCACATGCATGTCTTTCTTCCTGTCCCATTTCCTTGCCTTTTGCCTGGGTGCTTGCCTTCCTTCTCCACACCCAACAAAACATAAGGAAAATGGAGGATGAAAAGATGGGGGGAAGGCACACACAGCCCTCATGAATATTCAAATTCATGAAAGTCAAACCTGTAAATGTGGAGGAAGGAGTGTAGTATGATGAGGAAGAATTAGCAGGGTTTTCTGGTTTGGTCTCTGCTGTAAGAGGCTTCAATTGTTGATTTCTGGATAAGAATTTTACTAAATGCATACCAGCCTTCTTTCTGGATTGTCTGCCCTGAATTTGGACCTGTTTTGCGCCCTGCTTAGACTTTATTCTTTCCTCCAGCACTGTTATCACTTATCAAAATAATAGGAAAAATGATGTCCCTTTGAATAAATCAGCCAATGTGCTATCAAAGGGCTAGGATATGGCCTTCAAAACAAAACAAAACAAAACACTCTTGTTCCTTTCCAGAACTTTGAATACAAATGTTCAAAAGTATTCATTCAGTTATTCTGTAAAGTGTACATTTTTAAACATTGGCCCTTTGCTGCTCTTTACTCATTACAATGATAAAAAACTCGACCTATCTCATAACTTGTTCTACTGCTTGTTACATTTCCCATTTCTTTTGGTTACCTTTGGCTGGATTGGGGGGATCTTAGGATTGATAAGAGAATGGCATAAAAACTGAAATGCCACTTAACTTAAAAATAACTTCTGAAACTAACTAGGAACAGTTTCTTATTATACAATAATCTACCTTTAGTCTTGTTATATTACTTTTAAAATGTAATGCCACACCCCCTTACACCCCAAAAGTAACTAGTCTCAGGTAATGTTACATATCACTTATTTCCTTCCACCTCTGTTCCTTTCATAGGATGACTGGCTGACTCCCAGCAGATAGGAAAATAGTGCTCATTTTCCTTTTATTTGAAACAGGGTTGTGTGCCATTACATTGTGTCCTATGCCCGATTGGTGAGCCTTTTCTGTACTATATTGCCTGCATTAAATTCATGTCATAGTGTACACTGATCAGCATTTTGTGGCTAACACTCTGACCATGCGGTTTAGTTCTTAGCATATTTACTCAGAAGTAAGTCCTGCTACAATCTATGGAGCTTACTCACAAGGGTATGTTTTGGACTGCATTCTTATGTTTATAATAAGACTGGATTTTATTGCAAGGGAATGCATGCTTGAGCTGGTATAGTGCTATGCTGACCCAAGGCATCTCATCTTCAGATCTCCCCTCTGTCAGGAACTCTTGGTTGCCTTAAGCAATTGCCATTTCTCGTCCCTGCAATCCACATCTGCAGCAGGGAGATAAAAATATTGGGTTGAATTGAAACAGGTTCCCCAGCCCTCTCTCTTACTCTGAGGGATTGAGGGTCCATGTCACTGGTCATCTACTTCTAGATGCTGTCTGTCTTCTTTATCAGCTTCTGATCACCTGAGTGCCCAGTTCATGATGGTAATTAAACCAGACAGGTCAAATTAACATCAACATTCCACTTAACCATCTGTAAATGTTGTAATTTCAGGATATTTATATGGGAGATGATCATGCTGTTTGGTACTCCTAGGCTATTTATTATAAATGTAACATTTCCCTTCATGTGAGAAACACAAACATATATGTAAGGCACCATGCATTTCATTATATCATAATATATGGCCATCAAGATGTTACCCTTTCATCAGGACATTTCATAGGGACTTCGTCTCTCTATTCAGTTCTTTAACAGACTTGATAATAATTAACCATTAAACAATTTAGCATAAACTTTTATCCATCATGATCATCAGGTTCTCCAGAATTCCCATAGTTTCCTATAGTGTCTGCTAAGGCATTATAAAGACATTTCATAAAGGCTTTTACATGAACACTCCCTTGTATCATCCTTAATCATCTTATTAATACAGCAGCCCGGAATCCATTCACGTATGTATTCTCATCTGTTGAGGAACTCCATATCACTTACAGGCTTCTGTGCATACAAAAAGTCCCAAAATTTTTCTATGATGCATCCTGTCTTATCTTCTAGTCTGTTGTGGCGAGGAAAGGATGAAGACCTTCAGGTTCTTTCAAAACAGAAAGCTTTATTTTCCAAACCATTTATTTACTGCGCAGGGCAAGCAGCGGAAATACAATGTCCAAAACTGCCCGCCCCGATTGATTAAAACACTTAGTTCTTATACCTTTGGTCAACAGCGTCAGCAATCAATCACATTTCTTGTCTACGTCAGCCATTACATTTGGAGCTTAATACCACCCCCAAAACAAGGGAACAAAGGCCTCAGTCACCAAATGACTGACAAAAGATGAGGCAAAAGAGTATGCTTGACTCCCTTTTACTTCCCAGGCACCTAAGCATAGTGTTACAAGGCCAATCATACTTTCAAACCGAGATAAGGCAGGGACATCTGCTGTCCAATTCACTTATTTTTCTACTCATGCAGTACTTCTCTGAATTTAACTCTTTCATTCCCCCCTTCATGCCAAATTCAATTCCTTGCAATTTGAAGCATGCGCTATTTCCCTATTGCCTTTATAACACAAAGGATACATAGCAGCAAAAGTTACATAGCAGCAGTAGGATTCCTCCAGCAGTCAGGTATACAAAACCTGTGAACAGGGCTTTCAGACCCACGGTTTTAGGGGAAAGATTTATTGTGCACAATTCCATCCTCCCTAACACTGTCTCACAGAGTACCATTGTATTTCTTTCAAACACAGAGAGATTTCAATCAAAGCATATACTGCAGCCTTTCCCTCTATTACTCTAATCATTACAGATTGAAAACTATTTAACATGCAGAGTACAGAAAAGCAGATTTAGGAAGGCCATTATTTATGCACAAAGCAATTCTACAAACAGTGTCTTTTACCCATACTTACTTAGGGAACCAGATAATCATGTCCACATGCCTGCAGAGTACAAGAATGACTTTCTAACATTGAATACTTCTAAATGTATTTTCCCTCTTCACAATCAAATTCATTTACACAATAGTAAGACAGTTCAACCAATTTCATGCTGGACTGACAACCAACAACGCATCTGCCTCACATGAAAAACATTTCCCTTCATTGGGATCATGATGACTCCCAACCTTTCAGATACATGTTGCCAGAATCATACCCATTGCTTTCATTATAAGCTCTTTCCATTTCTTGCTCAGCCTAACTGTTCATCCCATTCCTGCATTGGTTGGTGCCCTGGGTGAAAGGTGATACCCTCAGTGGCCACACCAATTCATCCCAGAAGACAAACCATATACCCATTTACCATTGTAAAAGCTGGTTTCTTTCTAGAACTCATTTATGGAGGGCCAGGCCCCCCTTTTCCCATATAACTTCAATAAAACCCTTGCTATAACTATAGAAAAAGTCAACATTGGGATGCTTTTCTGGGCATGCCTGTAGAGATTCAGGGATTTCAAACTTTACATAACAATTGGGATAGTCTCCTAAGCTTAGGCCATGAGAACATATCCAGCCATTACTGACCTTCAGGGTGTTCAAGATCTGATTGACCAGTTGGTGAAACCAATTCACTTCCCAGCCTCTCCTGCCCAGCATTCTCATCATCACCATCATTACCAACAATTACCATATACACATATCTTCCAACCCCACAGAACATCCGTCTGTAGTGATAAAACAGGCAGGCCAGGCTTCCTGTCCCTCCTATGCCTGCCACAACCCATAATATTGTCTCCAACATTCAGGGATCTGGCCGTGTGTAGAGCAGTGTGTACGTCCCAGGTCACACCTGCAACAGGGCCTAGTCCCCGTCTTCTTCCTCTCCAGTTGATAAGTCTGACCGTAAGTAGAGCCTGACAGCTTCCAGGTGTGTGTCAGGCAATAAGGTCTAGCTTAGATTTCTTCATTCACCAGTTGCGGATCTGACTGTGCTTAGAGTGACCAATTTCTCCTGGTCTGGCCACAGCAGAGTCTAGTCCGAATTTTCTCTCCCCCCTTTTCGTCTGGAGATCTTCAGTTTCAGAGGATTTTACAACCCAATCAGTAAAGGCTCTCTTAGCCTGGCATAAAGTATCCAAAACTTCAACCCTGCTACCTTTACAGCTGTAGGGGCAACCAGCAACACCTAATACAATCCCCTCCACCTATGACCCAGTTGCACTCTAAGGGGAATCTCTATTCCCACATTTTCTCCCTTGTTGTACTCAGAGCTTTCCCTAATCTACTAACTCTCCCTTATATGTCTCCTTGATCCACCCAAAATGGCCTCATGTTTTGGCTTGAAAGGGAACAAACAGCCTTATGGTTCTGTGAAGTGTGCACCTCATCCTATGCCATCCTATGACGGGGCTCTGGGAAGAACAAAAATACTCCTTGTTTTTCTGTTGTGGGCTGCACATGGAATAAAAGTGAAAAGCCTCTGTAAAATGGGCTAGGTAGATGGTGGTATAATCTTGCCCTGTGTTGGCATCCAATCTTGCCCTGTGTTGGTCTGCAGGTACAATGTGACTTCCAGGTGATTCCTAGAACGGTGGTTCTTGCCTTTGGTGATCCTGTGGACAGATGCAGGTCTGTTGCTCTTGAGCATATGTGGTGTGTGGGCCTTTTAGGGCTGTTGTTGGTCCCTTAGCTGTCTCACAGCTTGCATCTCTCTTTTCTCTCTCCCTTGCCTTTTCAGTCAGCGTCCTTCAGCTGCAGTTCCACTTCCAGCCTGGAGGGGCACACAATCGCCTCTCAGAAGTGCCCCCTTATTTTCTCCCTTCCAGCTCAGAGGTGCACCATCACCTCTCCTCCCAGCTTACTCGTAGGGGTGCTCTGTCACCTCCTCCATCCAGCTGAGGCTGCGCTTAGGGGGCCATTCCAATCTCCACCTTATCGGGGACTGGTGAGGGGGCACTCCTTTGCTGCTTGGACTGCCTTTCATCTTGGACTCTGCCCTTTCCTGTATTCTTCATGCTTTTGCTGCCAACTTTCCTTTTCCAGAATGTCACAACTCCAAGCCCTTGCCCTTCTCTGTCTGTGGGATGAGGAACAAAACCTTTTCCTCAGTCTGCTCTTGACATCTGGCCACTGACAGTATTGTTCTGTCTCTTTCATTCAGGCATATGTAAACATACCCCGCAATTGTCCCAGTTTGGCAGGGATAATCCCGATTAATTCTCTCGTGTTCCACTTTTTCAACTCCTTTTAAAATGTCTCAGTAACTGTCTCCTCAGCCATTTCCGCACTACCCTGTTATAGTGCTATTATTCCACTTTCAATATCCTATGGAATCCTGGGGTGTGCAGTTTGGGGAGGTAAACTGCAAGCCCCAGGATTCCATAGGATGTTGAAAGTGGAATAACAGCGCTATAACAGGCTAGTGCAGAAATGGCCCTCCTCTCACTTTCCCGCTTTGTCCTCAATAAGCTTCAGTTGTTGCAGGCTGAGTTCAAACTGCAACAATAGTTGGCACTCTATTAATTCAACAGGGCAGAGAGGAGAGCAATGGCCATAATTTTTCCCTTCCCAGTATACTCAGGCAAAAGCAACTGCTGCAGCTTCTCCTAACTTGTGTGTTCTTCCCCTTTAATAACTTTAGCCGTCCTGACCACACTCTGAGGTTGCTTGGCCACATGTATGCTTGTTTTCATCTTTGAAATGTTGGTAGATATGTGCAAATATGTCACTCTGTTTCTTATTCTTCCCATTGCATACCTGTTCTTGTTTTGTGCTACAATGATTAGGAGACTTTTTTTTTCTGACACAGAAATGCCTGTTTATTACAAATGCACATTTCTGTATTCCTTTATCAATTTAACTATGTGCATTTTTAATTGTATGTGTTTGACATGTGTGTGGATTTCACCCAAGCAATGCACTCAAGCAAACCAGATTTTTAAATCGAGGTACGTTCCATTCAATCTTAGGAAGTGCAATAATCAGCATTTCCACATCAAAATGTGAACTCAACAAATTTCTCTCCTATCCCCAACAATTTAGCCCTACCATTAGATGGGGTGATATAGTCACCTGAAGTTTGAAGAGCAGCGAATTGTTACCTACTCAGTTGGCTGTTGTTGCATTTTTCCTGCCAAGGATTGGGAGAGGTGATTGTAGGATGTTTGTCCTCATGGACCAAAATACCTTGGTTGTCTTTGGTTACTATGTATCTTGATTTAAGTTGCTGATGTTTGTTCCACCTGAGGGATCAAAAAAGGCTGACATTGCATAGTTGTTTGAGCATTGGACTACAACCCTGGAGGCCAGGGTTCAATTCCAAACTCAGCCACAGAAACCCAGTTGATCACCATAAGTCATAAACAACTTGAAGGCACACAACAACAGCAACAGCAACAACAATCCCTGAATCTACAGATCCAACCACTAAATTTTTTCCTGAATTGTAACAACCTGTGGGATATTCAGTCTCATGTGTCACTATAACTTGGCTAGGTTTGGGTACCATCCACCTTGGTTTGGCCCAGAAGGAGGCACTATTTCCTGCTCTGGGTATGAGCTGATCCTTTTTAGTATGTTCTGTGATCTCTGGCCTTCCAAAGTCCTTCCAGTCTTTCAGAAGCCTTTTCGTGTCTTCATAGAATATTTCCTTTTGCCATACCTGGATGCATATGCATATTCAGTATAAAAATCAGTATGCCTTCCTGTTTCACATCAATCTGAAAGTGTAATAGTTAAGCAAGTATAAGAGTCAAGCAAGGGGAATACAGATTTCCTCCATGGAACTGTTACACAATAAATCTCTGAATGCACTGGAGGGCATACTGAGTTCAACGAGCTTTTAAAATATTAACTATAAGTGATAAATAACCCTAGTCTACGCACAGAACAATATTAAACACTAATCTCAAACTGGGGATATTTACATCGCATCAATCACCGCATGAGCATTATTCTCTTTAGGCTGATCTATTTTATAAATAAACAATTGCATGAAACACTGTGCTTTCCCCTCACCCACCCCTTCCCCAGGGAGGACATGCTCAGGAGAATTTATATTATTGAATGCAGCCTATAGGAACTCTACATCAGCAGTGAACCAGAAAGATTCAGTTTGTGAAGTTTATTTGAAATGCAGAGCCTCAGAAATATCTTTAAGTTGTTCTTCCCAATAACTAAGCTGTTGATAAGCAGTTTCAAAGCATCACCCTAGTGTCAAAGAACACTCAGTAAAGATCCATTTAGGGACTTAGAATGCAAATGAAATAGAGTCTGAGGTGGTAGTAAGAAAAACTGTGGAACATTTCTGTGTGTGTGTGTGTGTGTGTGCATGCACACACATGCATGCATGTGTACATGTCTGTTTTCAAGAAAACATGCTTTATACACTCTCTACATACTCTTCAACATTTCACAAATGAAAACTGGAAGTCATGTGACCAAATAACATCACAGTTTGGTTAAGATGACAAAAGTTATGAATGAAGAAGAATCCACAAGCTAGAGAGGCTGCAATAGTTTGTAAGTTGAATCCCTTGCTCCTTGTCCTAGTCTCTGGAGCAGCAGAAAACAAGACCGCTCCCGCCTCAACATGACATCCCTTCAAATATTTAAACATGGCTATCATGTTGCCTCTTAACCTTCTCTTCTGCAGATTAAACATACCCAACTCCCTAAGCCCCTCCTCATAGGGCATGGCTTCCAGACCCTTCATCATTCTGGTCACCTTCCTCTGGACATGCTCCAGCTTGTCAATATTCTTCTTGAACTGGACACAGTATTCCAGATGAAGTCTAACCAAAGCAGACTAGAGTAGCACTAGACACCATACTCCTATTGATGCAACCAAGAATCACATTGGCTTTCTTGGCTGTCGCATCAAGAGATTCCACTTAAACCTCAGGAAGAACTTCCTGATGGTCAGTGAAATATGCTGGCTTGGAGTGTGGTGGAGTCTCCTTTTTTGGAGGTTTTTAAGCAGATGCTGGATGGTCATCTGTTGGGAGTGCTTTGGTGTGGGTTCCTGCATGGCAGGGAGTTGGACTGGATGGCCAGTGTGGTCTCTTCCAGCTCTGTGATTCTATGATTCTACGAATAGTTTGCTTTTACCTGACCCTAATTGGAAGGTTCAGTTCCTTCATCTCCACTCTCTCCCATGCCCCCCCCCAGCTAATTGACAGCAAACTACTTTTGCCCTTTGAACTCAGTTTCCACCAGTTGAATTAAGCCAACAACAAAGGGGGAAAGTGGGAGGAGGAGAGAGAAACTGGGACATTTTAGAAGCGGCTGAAAAAATGGGACAGTGGAGAATTGATCAGGACTGTCCCTGCCAAACTGGGACAGTTGGAAGGCATGTTCTCAGTTCAGCCTGCGAGAAGAATTCCAAGTGGGTTGAGGCTCAAAGTTACTAGACCTCAACAAGTAGAATCTGTTTTTCTTTCTCTGCTGTAAAAAAATCAGAGTAGGACCTGCATTCTGTACTCTCACTGTTGTTGTTGTTGTGTGCCTTCAAGTCATTTTTGACCTATGGTGACCCTAAGGCAAACATATCACATGGTTTTCCACGGACTGAGAGTATGTGAGTGTCTTGTAAATAAATTTTTAAAACCTAGGGGACCGTGATCTTTGTAACAATCTTCATGAGTGAAAAATCTGTACTTTTTCTTAAGACCGTAATTCCTAGCTTGGATTGCAGGTACTATTATTTAAAAAAATAAAATCTCTTTCTGCCTCAGGAGCTGCTGTGAATAGGTACCCCATGTAGTGAATCTCCAAACTGCAGATTCTGGACTGGCTTGGCTCACCCAGACTATCTGCTGGATTCTCCTAGACACTTCCCTGTAGACTTTTTCAGTTCTGACTGGATGCTATTGGTGGTCCCAACCTGAGTAGAATCAAATACTGAATAATATGGACACATATGTAAATCTAAGTGATTCAATGAATTTACTCTGTCTGGAACTAACAACAGGATTCAAACCAGAGGTTGTTCTTTGACCTCAACTGATTCTTTCTTCCCATCTATTGGTTCATTCCGCTTCACAGTGCTGCCCAAGACCCAGTCATGGGTCCAGAAAGTATTTTCCATAGTGTTCTCTATAGTTGCATATAATTATGGCAGTGACAGCTGAAAACACAAATATATACTTCTCCAGTCTAGTGCAGTTTGACTGGACTGCAGTGCTGAACAATGCCTGAAGTGCTGCTGAGGCAGAATGCACGTTGTAAAAGCTGAGCGTAGAAAGTGTCTTCTTTTTTCTTGTACAGAATTATGTAACAAGTCAATGGAGAGTCTGAGGTGTAGTAAGAAAAATACAACATTTGGAGCTATGGTGATGGTGGGGAAGAGACAGGGAACCCCAGCCTGGTATCTTCAGGAAAGGGGTACATTTGTCACAGGGAACATCTCTCATGGACTAGTTATCCAACTAGCCCTGCTACAGCTGGAGCAAGCATGATAGTTTGCCTTCAACACTGATCAATGCAGCCAATGCTGCTGTTGTTGCTATTATCTATTACTAAAGTATATACTCAGCATTGCCTGGGATTTTATTTTCTTAGAGGTAATACTTACTAGAAAGATTTGAGATCCTGCGTCTCTAATTCCCCAAATGGTCTTGTCCAGTATCTGTAACTTTTCCCCATATTCCCCAATCCAATCTGTAGTCAGAGTTATTAACATATAGAGGTTGGGTTCCTGAGGGAATACACTGCCTCCTCCTTGCTGCTAGGTCTCATCTCCATAGCAACCAGTCTATTCAAGGCAGTCACAGTTGACTGACACCTAAGAGCTCTCTGACTGAGAATTCTAAAGGCCCCTCCCTAAACTGCAAACCGCAGGATTCCATAGAATCTTCTTAGGCAGCCAATCATATGAGGTCTTTGCCTGACACAGCCAATCATAAGAGGTCTTTGTCTGACACAGACAAACAAACTTTGACTTTTATATATTAGATTATTATAATTATTATGTTTATCGTTTTCTTCTTCTTTTGATGGTATTTATCATTAATGAGGAAATCTGTTTCATCAGTGCCTATTCTACAAAAACTGTACTACTACTACTACTACTACTACTACTACTACTACTACTAATAATAATAATAATAATAATAATAATAATAATAATATCCCGCCTCTCCCAATGGATCGAGGCAGTACTACAGCAATACATCAAATACATTAAAAGCATTAAAACATAACCCATCCTCCCCACCCACCAACCCATCTAAAACTCCCTAAAACACATTAACTATAAAAAACAAAGGACAGTTGGTGGGAGGCGGTGGAGTACTAGTCTGGGAAGGCCTGTCGGAAGAGAACAGTCTTGACTGCTTTTTTAAAGCAGTCAAGACTGGTAATATGCCGGGTCTCCTCCGGCAGGCCATTCCACAACTTGGGAGCGATAGAAGAGAAGGTCCTCTGGGTAACCGCAACTAACCTTGTTCTGACTGGCTGCAGTAAGTTCCTCCCAGAGGACCTTAATGTGCGGGGCAGATTATATGGGAGACGGCGATCCCGCAGGTAGGCTGGCCCCAAGCCATGAAGGGCTTTAAAGGTAAAAACCAACACCTTGTACTGTGCCCGGAAACTAATAGGCAGCCAATGCAAAGACTTCAGAATTGGTGTTATGTGGTCAGTTTTAGATCTTCCGGTGACCAACCTGGCTGCCATATTCTGAACTAATTGAAGTTTCCGGACTAAGCACATGGGTAGCCCTATGTAGAGCGCATTGCAGAAGTCAAGCCGTGAAGTTACCAGCACATGCACCACTGTTTATAGGTGTTCCAGGTCCAGGAAGGGGCGCAGCTGGCGTATCAGCCAAACATGTAAACTATGAAGAAATAAAATCTGGATATAGAAAGATATCATCATAAGGGGAAGGGATAAATCAGTTGTGAAGTGAGCCATAAATACATGAAAAATCATGGTATTCAAAAGTTTGACAAATTGCAAGGGAAGTACTAGATTTATTTATTTGTTTATTCATACATACATACATACATACCCTGCCCTTCAGCCAAAAAGAATCCCACAGTGGCTTCCAAATAATTGATATGACAGTCCCCTTCCCTTATGCTAACAATCTAAATAAGAAATGGCACACAAGCAAAAGGGAATGGCGGCAGGAGAGGGAATTAAGTTCCTTAGATGGAAGCTGCTCTTCTCTCACTCAGAGCAGTGGCATTCTGAATACAGAGAGGTTCTCAGGATCCACTGGGGCCTAAGTCATAATGAAAATATGCCCAGCTGCTCTCTGTCTCCCTCAGAGGCCAGACCAGTGGCAATTGGAAGACAAAAGGAGAGGCTCTCTCTAGACACTGGGGCTCAGGAATGCTTCTTCCATAGGCCATTGTTTGTTCTAGGGCTTCATCCAGAAGGCAAGATGTTTGGACATAGGTTTATTTGGTGCATTAGGAAAGAGGGCAATTTCTGACTTTGACTTAGTGCTGCTGAAGTCAATTTGTAGGAAGGAGGCAGTTTGGAAAAGTAATTTCTTGAGAAGAAAACTGCCCCCTGTCTCTGCTGTTTGGGAGCCTCTGGAAATTGTATGCCTAGGCCTGAATCTGGGAAGAGATCATTTTGCCCTCCAGATGTTGCTGGACAGCAAGTCCTAGCAACCCCAGCCAGCAGAGTCACTGGTGAGTAAAAAAAGACAGTACAAAGAAGAGCTGGATGGTTGCATAATTCCCAGCTAAAGCAGACTGACCCAGCTAGAGCAAACTGACTGAATTAATGGGAAGTCAATACTTATGTAAGTTTCATTGAGCCACCATGTCTTCTCTAGTTGGGACCAGCAGTTGTATTTTAATTCAAAAAGTAACTTTTCGAAGCTGTTGAATGAAGCTTATTTAAATGGATGTTCAATGGCTTGAGATGGCATCTACCAAGTTGGGACTACCAAATGCCTCCTGTGGGCTATTAATCATATGCATTCTAATTACATGTATAAAGTTGAAGTTAAGTAATAAATGGCTGTTTCTTTAGAAATACATCAGCAACAAGAAAAATCCATAAAAGGAAGGAAAGGAGAGAGAGGAAAAAAGAAGGAATGTAGCAGCATGTAAAGTCAAAGGCATTCACGGCTGGTATCCATAGGCTGTTGTGGGTTTTCTGGGCTTTGAGGCCATGTTCTAATAGAACATGGCCTCAAAGCCCGGAAAACCCACAACAACCAATGTAGCAGAACATTGAAGACCCAACTGGTTTTTATTTTAGCATGAGCTTTCATGGATATCAACCCACTTCTTCAGATGCAGTAGAGAGTGGTATCCAGGCCTCAGGATATAAAACATATTTACACAGTTGTGGGAGTGGGATGGAATGCAATAGGAACCAGAACGATGCAAATCATGATCCTTGCCCTAAATTTTTGAAGGGCTGCATAAGGTGATAAAGGTCTTTCAAATCTTTATGGTGATCAGTTAATGTTGTCATATGAAAGCAATAAGATTCCTTTTGTTATATGGGCAGTAGTGAGGATGCTTGTATTTATATATGTAGTGTGCCATGAAGCCATTGTCTTTCTTCATATCTCTTCTAATGGATTGGAATTTGTGAATATGGCTCAGTTCAGTTGTTTCTCTTTCTAGTCTTCTATTGTAGTATCCTTGTTTAAGGACTTTTCAAAGAAATAGCTGTGTTAATCTCTTGCATCATAAAAAGAATGAGGGGTAAGGGGGAAAGGAATGTAGCAGCACCAGTTAAAGACCAGTTAGTCTTAAAAGTGCTGCTACATTATTTTCTCTCCCCTTTCTTCCTCCTTTTTGTTATTCAAGGACTGCAACCTTTAAATCCTGTACACCATGCTGGGTGTACAGGGAAGTTGAAATGTTCTGCAACTGGATTTTAGGTATTGCCACTTCTAATACTAATATGTGTCCATTAAGCCTCTCGTGCAGAGACTGTCCTTTTTGTCTAATGAAGAGAGTAGAGGGGCATTGCTGGCATACAATTGCATATATCACATTGGAGGAAGAACAAGTGAATGTACCTCTGATGTTGTGGCTAATATTATTGGTTCCAGTAATATTGCCCCCAGAGTAGATGTGAGGATAGAGTTTCCATCTGAGTTTGTGGCAGGGTCTTGTCCCTGTATTAACATCTCTGTTATCTATCCTGTTGTAAATGAGTAGTTGTTTAAGATTTGGAGGTTGCCTGTAGGCCAATAAAGGCCTGCCTCCCAGAACTTGTGAAAGGGCTGTGTTATTCCCCAGAATTGGTTGTAGCTCATTGATGATGCCTTTGAGTGGTCTTAGCTGCAGACTGTAGGTGACCACTGTGGGTGTTCTGCTATTTTGTGTTGTTGGTCCTGGAAACTAATCTTGCTTTACTGATTTATTTCTTCACCTCCTCAGGTGAATATTTTAGTCTGAGAAATGCCTGTTGTAAATCTAGAGAGACCCCATCCCCCAGCAACCCACTGTGGCTGCTTGTCAGTCAAACAGGCTAGAAACTCTAAAGTGGTGGTTTAAATGTGTAATTAATGAGTGGACAAACTGATGAGCTGAAGGGTCGGCTGATTGACAGCCATCTCCTGCTTGAGAGCAGCATGGGTGTTTGCATTTGCAATTTAAATGAGAAAAAAAATCACTGGAGGCTTTGTTTGGTAGAAAGTGACTACATATGGAGGAGAAAAGGCAGACTAATCATAGGAAGGGGTTTATTGGTGATCCATCTCCTGTAGTCATAATCCTCAAAGGGAGAGACATATCTCTCTCTCTCTGTCTTTCTCTTTTATTTTTAGGAAAGTCTACAATCTCCCCTCATCAGCATACTTGCGAATTTAAAAAAAATGAACTTCTAGCTGAATATTTGGCATCTGTTATGTAAAAGATATCTTGCAGTTTTAACAGAGGTCTCAAAATAGACTGCCAGGACACTGTCCAACGCCAGTTCATACATGCATGTTCCACACATCACCCACATAGCTGCACAACATGGGGAGGGAGCAAATTCCCTTCCACTATCCATGTGTCTGTATGTACCTTCAAGTACCATCCATGTGTATGTATGTACCTTCAAGTTGCCTCTTGACTTATAGTGACCCCATGAATTTCACATGGCTTTCTTAGGCAAGGAATACTCAGAGGTGGTTTTTGCCACTTCCTTCCTCTGATATTCACTGGTGGTCTTCTGTCCAATTACTAACCAGGGCTGACCCTGCTTACCTTCCAAAATCAGACAGGATCTGTTGCCTTTAGGGTATTTAGGCCTCTCCTGTCCATATCTCTTTAAAACTCCCCACATCTGTCTGAAGTGTGGCAGAGTTTATCCCATCCAAAAGGCCTTTAATAGCTATGCTCACATAGCATAAGCCAGATTTCTTAGAATGGATAAGTGAGCTTGATTACATGTGTGATAGATAGTATATATACAGTAGCAGCTGGTCAGTTTTCATTTTAGTGAGGTAGTGAATCCATTGTGAGGGTTTGTCCAAAATTTAAAGGAGCTATCCAAGGTACTGAGTCTATTTTAGAAACTGATGTTATTGTATACCTTCAACTTATTTCTGACTTGGCTACCCTAATGTGAACCTATCATGTCTTTTTCTTGGCTGCTCAGAGGAGGTTTGCCCTTGCCTTCCTCTATTTTCAAAATAACAAACTTGTTATTAACTGGAAGTTTGGCTTGAATATATATACAGTCACAAGGATTGCAATGGGTCATTATTGTTATATTCAAGAGGAACTGTGAGGCAAAGACAAGTCATTTTTACGTATCATCCTGGGAGAAAATAGTGTGTCTTTTCTATCTTCCTGATTACATCATTTACAGCATATACCAGCCTACCCCAGCTTGGGCTGTGCAGGCTGGAGTTGGTAGGATTTGTAATTAGGACAGTGGGTTCCACTTTTTAACCAATTCCATTTTCTGACAGTGCTCCAGTCCCTAACCTGTCTGATAAGTGGGAGAAGCCGCTGCTGACAATGGTAGCAACCATTCATCCATTGACTTTTGTGACTACCAACAATGCAAACTCTTCTTTAATCATATATACTCCATGTGGCTACTTTGTCCAGACAAACTCTGCACTGTCAAGAAGCACAGGCACTTACATTTGAGACTGGAGAGCACTAACATCAGTGGGGGATGAGACAGAATATGGGATAGCTCAGTGTAGCCATTTTCTGAGATACTCCATTAAAATACCTGTGAATATCAGCTGCCTTGGATCTCATCCTGGGAAAAAGGTGGGGTATAGATCCAATAAATAAATAAATAAATAGATAGATAAATAAGGAAGTTATAATATAAGCAACTTCATCATGGGGATGGAATGCAACTACTGAACGTTTATCTTATGAGGGGAAAAGTTATATAATACTTTTTACTTTTTTTTTTGCATAAATGTTCCCAATCCTGTCAGCCCCTGAAAAATGAGCCAACTCTATACAGTCTGGAGGCTGAATGTTTTTTCTACAAAGTATTTGTCTGGAAAAATTTTTTATCAGGAATCAGTTAAATTTCTTAGAGGAATACTCACATTAGTCAAAACTCATACCTGGGTAACCTTTGGCAGTTCAGCTTCTTTTTCATCTTACAGATCTTTCTTCTGCACCAGGCTGTGCGCATGAAATAAAAGCCTTAATAGTTCTGAAAAGATGGTTCCACTGACTGAAGTGTTCAAAGACCAGGACATGCCCTCTGGGATCAGTTTGCACAGACAATATCAGTGTATGTGTGACTGACACACTCAAAATTCAGTGTAAAACTTACAGGGCTATGCTATCTCTCTCTCTCTCTCTCTCTCTGGTAAATGTGTTGGATTGTAAGTTTAGTTTTAATAAATTAGTAAATATCTATGAGGAAATGCTGGTTATAAAGATAAAAAAGTGGATGCTAGCATGTGCAATGCATCTGTAGGGAGATACATGTTGAACCTGCAGGGTTTCAATGATAACTCACATGTGTGCTCATGCTGCAGTGGTAATCTTTTTCATTATAAGTAACACAACTCATCTGGTATTGACAGGGCTGGATCTCCAAGTATGGTAAGTCTTGGCAGGATAGGATCTCAATTGCTGGTGAGTGACCAGGATGGGATCTCCATCAGTGGCATTAGCAGTCCTGGGCCTCTACAGACGTTACCAGTGATGTTATTCTTTGGACTGTCTATGGACAGTATTCTTTAGCAAGGTCTTTCTTCCTAGCCAGGGGCATCTCTTCCAGGTGGCTTCATGTCTTGAATGGCTCATACTTCATCTCACAGGACTTGAGGAATCCCTCCTTCCTGTCAATATCTTCACACATCCATCCTCATCCATTCTCACAGAGTCAATCAGCCTCCTTCCTCAGCCTGTAGCCATCTTTTCCTACCTAGATTACATCTCAAGCTAATGGCTGAGGTGTGCCATTTTCCAAAATGGCTCTCACTTTTCAGAGAAAGTCTCTATTTAATTCCTTGTCCCCTTTGGGCCATTTGCTTGGAATTTACTAAAAAAAGGAGACCCTTGACAACTTTTCCCAGACTCTTCAGTCTGTCTCCAAAAGTACTTATGGACACATTCATGAAAGGGCAGAGGAGAGGCCAACTTTAGTAAGTTTGTTGTTGTTCACTGTGGTCAAATCAGCTTCAACTTATGGGGAGCCTGTGAACCCAAATCACTGGTCCAGCTCAGATCTTGCAGACTCAGGGTTGTGGTTTTGTTGATTGACTCTATCCACCTATAATGCAGCCTTCCTCATTTACTATTGCCTTCTACCTTACCAAGCATTATTGTCTTTTTTAGTGAGCCATGTCTTCTCATGATATGTCCAAAGTACAATAGTCTCAGTTTAGTCATCTTGGTTTCTAGGGAGAGTTCAGGCTTGATTTAATCTAACATCCATTTCTTTGTCTTTTTAGTAGTCCATGGCATCCACCACAGAACACTTTCCCAGCATCACATTTCAAATGAGTTGATTTTCTTCCTATCCACTTTCTTCACTGTCCAGCTTTCTTCAAGCATACATAGAAATTGGAAAGACAATGGCATGGCCGATACTAACTTTAGGATGCAATAATATCTCATTATACTTCATGATCCTATCTAGTTCCTTCATAGCTGCCCTTCTAAGTCCTAGCCTTCTTCTGATTTCTTGACTGCAGTCTTCATTTTGATTAAAGACTGAGCCAAGATATGGACATTCTTGAACTATTTCAATGCCTTCATCATCTACTTTAGTTATGTAAATCATCTGTGCTCATTATTTTTGTTTTTTTTTAATGTTCAGCTGGCTTTGCACTTTTTTCCTTGACTTTCTTCAAGAGTTGTTCCCAGTCTTTGCTATTTTCTGCTAGTAGTATGGTGTCATGTGCATATCTTAAACTGTTGATCTTCCTTCCTCCATTTTTTCGTGCCTCCTTCCTCCAAGTCTAATTCTGTATGTTCAACCTACAACTTCAACAGATAGTGTCGTAAAATGCAGCCTTGCCTGACTCTTTTGCCAATTGGAAACCATTTCATTTCTCCATATTTGTTCCTAGCAGTAGCTTGCTGTCCTGAGTACACATTACACATCAGGACAATCAAATGCTGAAGCGTACCCATTTCTGCCTCTGTAATTGGAGTGAAGACTTGGATTATGGTTATATTGACAGGTTTTCCTTGAAGTCTGATTCAAAATGTCACATTCCTCAAAAATATTGTTTACTCAGACTTGGACTGAAGATGACAGAAGAATGGATTTTTAAGGTTGCTGAATTAGCTCAATTTGCCAAACTGACATGGGTTTTAAAGGATAATAGAAGATTTTTGGAAAGACTGGAAACAGTTTATGACCTTTTTGAGCTATAAGAAATCTAATGATGCAATAATTCATGGCTAAGGACAGTACTAATTCTAGCAGGATTACTTAGTTGGATCTGTAATGGTAAAATAATTTTTTTTCTTTTATTACACTTTGCCTTTGGGGATCAGAACCCTTTTGTGTTTTAGTAGGTTAATGTTTAGTGTTTTAGTAAGTTAGATTTAATGTTTTAGTTCAGTGTATGGTGTTCTAGTTTTGGGTTTTTTCACTTCTTTTCAACATATATTTCTTTGGTTGTAATTGTAATTTTAACTGCATTTGACTGTTTGGGTGGTTGGTTATTTTAAATCTAATAAATACATAATCTACAAAAAAAGGCACATTCCTATCCACTTTAGCTCGCTCACTCCAATGTCTATATATTCCATTTCTGGTTTTAATATGTCTTTCTTGTTTTACTAGCTCTAGCTTCCCCTGATTCATGCTTCTCACAATCCATGTTTCTATAATATCTGTTGTGCAGCTTCGGACTTTCCTTTTGCCTCTGAGCATGTCAACAGCAGAATGACCTTTCAGGTTTAGTTGTGTCATTTGTCACAGCACTACTTGTAGTTGTCTTCTGCTGTTCCCCAGCAGTTCATTGAGTGCCTTCAGACCTGAGAGTCTCATCTGGCACTATCTCTTGTTTCATTTTGGATTGTCTCATCATAGGACTTTTAAAGTAAAAGGCTTCAAGAGACTTTAGTAGGTATGGGGTCCCTATACCTACTAAAGTCTCTTGAAGCCTTTTACCTTAAAAGGATGGACCTATCTCCTCCAATAATGAACCTATCTCCTTCCAATTTGATTTTTAAAAACTCCATTTGCTTAAAACTAGACAGAATTTCAACTGAAGGTTTTTTTAAAAAAAAAGTTTAAAAGCAAGTTTTCACTAAAGCATAGCTATGCATTTTGCTTTAGAACAATATTGCTGTGCCAATAGCATTCCACAATTAGCAATTCTTCTTTTTAGCAGGAGGGGCAGGAGTGGTCATATTTAATAATCACAATTCTTAAGGGATATCATTTTCGATGCATATGTGAATGCTCTTTTTATTTAAGGTTTCAAAAATATCACACTTTTTAAATTAAAAAAAACCCCTTAAATTCATTCTTTAGTGCATCATTTTGATTAGCAAACATGTTTATGCCATTTTATGTAGTGTAAATAAAAGAGAATTTTTAACAGATCTGCCACGATTCAGAATCAGCAACAACTCCATAAATTTCCTGAATGAGCATAATAATGGGTTGCCAATTAATTCAATGTTTCTTATTGTTTGAATTTGTAAATTAGGACAGAGAAAAACACAGGCATCTGCTGAAGTATATTAAATTCTCCCAGGGCTTATGAGTTTGGCTTTCTCTCTATGGACTGCAAACAATAGAAAGCTTAGAATTCATTAGCATTAGTTAGGGTGCTAAGTGCTTGGCACAAACCAGTCTTTCACATTCCAAAAAAAAAAAAGAGGGGGGAGGCTGGGAGGAAAGGAAAGCCATCTCACAGTGTAGCCATATAAAATTTGATAAAAACAGCATATATGACTTCAGCACCTGGGTTCTTTTGCTTGATCAGGAATGTCACCTGCAGCTTGGATGCACACATACATCTGCATTGTGAATCATTATTGTTGTTGTGTGCATTCAAGTCATTTCCAGCTTATGTGACCCTAAGGCAGTGATATAGGCCCTTTCCACACGAGGAAATTAAGACGGGCCGATGAGTCCTGTCACGGAGGTCGTCTGCATCTTGGATCGAACTAGGTTCGGACTATTTACCTTAGTTCTGCATCTAAGTCCGATTCAGTACGCCCCCAAGTGGTCCTCCAGCGCACTATGTGAAGACTGGGAAAAAGTAGTTTTTAAATTTTCCAGAGTGCGCCGATTCATTCCTGCTTAGTTGTGCAGATTCGCACCAATGCAAACCTGCAATCAGTGGAGGGCGGGCTGTGGGCATGGTCAGCTTTAGCGGTTGGTCTGGACCCACAAACAACAGGAAGCCGCCATTTTGTCAGCCTCACCAGTGTGGTTCTAAAGACCTCATACTGCTCCGAATTGTGCTGGAACAAACAGAGGAGCCCTGTGGAAGGGCTTAAGGGAAAGTCCGCGTTGTTTTGAGCCCAGAAGAAGCGGTAAGTAACGGCACGGAGAGATTCCTGGCCTCGTGCAGAAAGGGCCATAGACTCAAGTCAATAGACTCGGACTCAAGTCAGACTTAAGTCGCTTCATAAATGCGACTTGGCCATAAATGATGCACTGGCTCAACTCGAAACTTGTATATTTTTAATGACTGACTTGATGCCCTTGGTTCAGTGACATAACGCATTCATCCAGAAACCTAATGACTTTGAACAATGCCTCCATCTGTTTTTGCGTACTAGTTCACATGACAGTCTCTCTCAAGCCCAAAATGTGAGCACATTTCTCAGGGGGAACAGCAAACAGGTTAGGCAATGGGCTTGAGGCAGGCTTGAGGTCTTCTCAGCAGTCTGTACCTGCTGCATATCAGAGGAGCCTTCTAAAATGTTTCCAAAGAGCAAAAGACAAGACTCGCCCCCAGAGTGCAGGATGCATTCCTTAGAGGGGAACAGCAAATGTGTCAGGCAACAGGCTTAAGGAAGAAGGATCCTTCCTTTTAAACCTTTTGAACCTTCAGTAATGGAGATTAAGATGGGATCCTATTCCCCACTTCTGAAGCTGCAGATGGCAAAATTGCAAATGTGGAGAGCCAACTCTGCTTAAATTGTTAAAACTGAATTTATTTTACTCTATTCATTAATTCTGAAATTTTCGTTGGGGTATAAAGTTGGCTTCCAGACTTGAGACTTGACTTGAAAGTATCTTCAAGGACTTGAGAACTGAAGGTAGAGAGCTGAAACTTGACTTGAGACTTGGAGTAAAAGACTTAAATACATCACTGCCCTAAGGTGACCCTCTTTACTAGACATATACCTAATTACATAGCAGAGGTCATTTTATTAATTGCTGTAGTTACTAACAGTCCAACACTCAAACCACTACACATGCTGGCCCTTATTGAGAATCCTAGCCGGATACAAAATATCTCATGTGGGATGTAGATGAACAGAGCTTGGAAACAACTCATTACAAACAGTTATGAGCTATTTGTAATTCCTTTCCCTAATAACAAAGATGTAGCTGATTTGTAATATGAATGTTACTTAAGAAGGAAAAACGTCACTCTTTTTGCAGTATACCTGTAACATTATAGTTAGTATTATAATTACAGCCTCATTAGATGTTGGAAGAGGCTTGTTGCATGTTCTCTAGTGGCTCATGCAGTACTTCACGTAAGTGGTATTAAGTGTTGGCAGGAGCATAGTTACAGGGAGGAAACAGAGATAAGAAGTCTCCCCCACCATAAAAAAAAAAATGACTTTTGCTTTCAGTCCCTAAATTTCTAACATTACTTCTAGCAAAGTTTCAGTGAAGCATTTGAAAATATCTGGCCTCCAAAGAATATCAGCACTCAAAGAAAAGAAGCAGGCAAGAAAAGAGTTGTTGCTGTTGTTGTTGTTGTTTGCCTTCAAATAGTTTCTGACTTCTGGCAAGTGAACCTATCATGGGGTCTTCTGGGGTTGAGAGTGTGTGACTTGCCCAAGGTCATCCAGTGGGTTTCCATGACCAAGCAGGAAATCGAATGCTGGTCTTCAGGGCCGTAGTCCAACACTCAAACCACTACATCATGCTGGCTCTGGAAAATTTCCAAGGCTAAATACCCTAAAAGTACCAAGATCCTATCTGATCGTGGAAGCTAAGCAGGGTCAGCCCTGGTTACTACTTGGATGGGAGACCACCAGTGAACATCAGGTGCTGTAGGCTGTATTTCAGAGGCAGAAACTGGCAAAACCACCCCTGAGTATTCCTTGGCTAAGAAAACTCTATAAAATTCATGGGGCCTCCATAAATCTACAGATAACTTAAACGCATGCACACGCATAAAATTTCCAAGGGAATGCAAATACAGCAACTGTAAGAGGTCTTTGTATTTATGACCTTCAGTGTCTCACTCTCTGCAATGCTAGAAATTTGCAGAAAGAAAATTTCATTTGGTTTGCTGAAGAAAAATTTCAAGGAGACTACTCTCATTCCGCCGCCTCCGTAGCTACACACTTGATGTTGTCTCAGACTGTGCCTTTATAGTAAGAGCTGCTGGACAATGGGATAGATTGCCCAAGGATGTGGAGGTCTCTCTCTCTTTGGAGGTCTTTAAACAGTAGTTGGATTTTTCAGGAGTGCTTTAGTTGTGCATTCTTGCATGGTAGGGGCTTGGACTAGATGGCCCTTCCAATTCTAGAATTCTATGCGTTGTGCTACCAAAATGTCCAGGAATGCTGCACCTCTGAGTATCCTGATCTCTTCCTCCTGGAAGCTGCTGGGGTGGAGGGGAGCAGTGGAAATTCTGTCACAATAGGACACAGCTGCCCAGGGTCTGGAGGAAGGGCAAAACTGGCTTCCCTATGGGGTTTCCCTCTCAGGCACAGAATAAGAACTTAAAAATAACCCTGCTGGATTGGACCAGAGGTGCCAGCATTATGAGCATACAGTGACCAAACAGATGCATATGGACCTGAGGGCAACAGCACCATCTCATTTACCTCCCCTAGCAACTGGTAGAAAGGACACTATTTCTAGTCCTGTAAGTAATACATAGTTATCATATCTAGCAGCCAGATCCAAAGCTTCCCAAATTATATACAGCAGTATCAGGGGATGGCTCCCTTGTCACTGTGGCAGTGAATCCTCTCTGTTTTTTAGTCTGAAATTTAAAGAAACTATCCTATGTGCTGAACCATGTTGAGGGTGATAGAGTTCAGTACCATGAATATAGCTCCTTTAAGTTTTGACTAAAGATTACAGTGGATTCACTCCCCCCCCCAATTATGGAAGCTACCAGACGCCATGAGCTTACGGGGTTCTTAGAAGTAATAATAATGGTTCACTCAGGTCTCATTTTAAGCATATGAGAGGCTACCAATTTAAATTGTGATAATTAATGGCTGAGAAAAGATATTAAAATCCCAGATGAGAAATCCCAGATGATC
The DNA here is from genome assembly GCA_948474755.1 of Ctenosaura bakeri. Taxonomy (NCBI): domain Eukaryota; kingdom Metazoa; phylum Chordata; class Lepidosauria; order Squamata; family Iguanidae; genus Ctenosaura; species Ctenosaura bakeri. Next base: position 780,418 of record CAOLHI010000028.1, on the reverse strand, counting down.
AGGTCAAAAGTTTCTCTGTGTGTGGGCCTCTGTAAAGAAAAGAAAGTTATAGCAGTTTTTAAAAAGAGTCAGAAATCCGTAGGGAGAAAATGAAATTTAATTCTGTCCATTCAAGATCTGGTTTCACAACTCAAGGGCATTAAATGAGATTTTAAAAAATGCTTTAGTGGGATATCTAAGAGAGACTTTTCTTTCACAACTATTATGAAAGAGCACATACCTGAGGAATGAAGAGGCAAGGAGAATGGGCTCAATGTTAAATATATTTTTGTGATATTCTCTAATGGCATTATTTCCTGCAGGAGAGAGGATTACAAACTGTAGTGAATGAGTTCTGGAGAATGAATCAAAGACAGAAACGACTGCTCTCGTGGGACTCCCAAATTTAGGATTGCTTTAGTGACCCCTCCTTACTGTGAAGTTGCTTTAAAATCAACATGATTCATATTCTCCCCAACAACCTGTTCAGAATCAAGGCAGCTATTGGCTTTCATATCAGTTGGGTTTGTCTGACCTTTTAAAGAGCTGTCTGCAGTACTGAACCTATCCCAAAATGTAGAGCAGAGCTTTCCAACCTGTGTGTCATGACACATTAATGTGTCAGCTGCAGTGTGTAGGTGTGTCGCATGAATGTAATGGGTGGAGGGGCTGCCTCTCCCACTGCTGCAGCAGGCCGGCCTGGGTGAAGGGGCTGCCTCCATTTACTGAATTACTTACTGAATTACTGTGTTGCAAAATGATGCATGTCTAAAAAGGGTGTCACCAAGATGAAAAGTTGGAAAGCTCTGGTGTAGAGCTTAGTAGGACCTGGACAGCTCCCTTAAAGCTCATATTAAAAGGTAAAATGAAAAGTATATCAGAGAAAGGGAATGGAATAGAGTGTCATAGCTACCTGGAACCCTGAACAGCAGCATCACACCATACTACAACATTTTGTTTCAGTTCCTAGTTGAGTGTTTCTTGCAGTGGAAAATCTGTATTACTATCATTGACTCATTAAGAGTCCTTCAGATTAAAATGTAGTACCTTTGGATCATGCTTTTTCCATTCCTGGGGAATGGCTATTGATAGATACCTCATACCCCATGAGAATTTGTCCAGTCTTTTTTGAGCTTTTTAAAAAATATAAGGACCAGCAAAGGGTAGTCTTGTAGGCTGGTGAAAGCAAGGATTCTCCACCTCTGGACTGCAGGACCTGGAGACAATGAAACAGTCTTCTCAGTTCTCACCCTTGACAGCCACCTGTATAATACTTTCAGGGAGGCAGAAATGGATATTGTCAAGTAGCCCTCCATATTTCAGTTACGGGACATGTAGTAGGGGTTAATTAGCAGCTTGCTTGTAACAAGGTATGAGAACCAGATACCGTTAGATAAACAAAGCTAGGAATGTAGTGATAAGCACTGCCAGGCTGAAACCAGAACTCCAAGGTCTCTTATAGGTGGGATGAGAAACTGGTTGCTTTTAATGTTTTGGATTTTGCTAATTGCCTCCAGTTCGCTCACTGAAGTCCTGTACTATGTATCACGCTCCTAATAAATAGTGTATTTGCACTGTTATATTGGTGTGTGTGAATTCGGTTCCTGACAGATATAATCTGTAACGTTTCAGAAGTTAAAGAAAAAGTTGTCAAACAAGGCTTGTGTTGACTGGGGAACAGGGTTTCCAGACATCTGCCTACCCACAGCTAATGCAATATGACATCATGCAAAATCAAATAAATCATGCAAATGCACTTAATTTGCCATATACATGTAGCCAAAGAATCCTACTTATCTTTTAACTCAAGGACAGCCCAAATCATTTTGCTCCTTGCAGCAAAGGACAAGCCAACAATCCCTCCTCCCTTCTTCTATATATAAAAGCTACCTGGCCTGTCATAGGTGTTGGCAGCAGGCCAGCTTAAGGCATGAAGACAGGCCACATGGTACAGAGTTCTGTCCTCCAAAATGGGAAATAGTCAAGAGACACAAAAAGAATTTCCAAAGGCTGCTCTCTCTCTCTCTCTCTCAATTCAAGTGCTTTAAGTCATCTGTCAACTTATGGTGATCCCATGAATTTTCATAGGGCTTTCTTAGGCTAAGAATACTGAGAATTGGTTTTGCCAGTTCCTCCCTCTGATCTATAGCCTACAGCACCTGGTATTCATTAGCAGTCTCCCATTCAAGTACTTAGGACTGACCCTGCTTAGCTTCCAAGATCAGATGGGATCTGGTGTCTTTGGGACTATTTAGACCCTTCTGCTATTGCTGCTGCTCAGCATTTGCCACCTGAAGTAGCTGCCCCTAATGGTGGAGCCTAAGTGAAAGAAAGGTGGCACCTGATTATGATCAATGGTCAAATAAAACAGGACGTTATTTTTAACTTTTGCTCTCCTCCCTTTTTTTGGGGGGGGGTTATTCAGTTAAGAATTACTTTCAGCTTTGCCTACATTTGTCTTTGGAAACCCAGTAAGAGTGTTAGAGTGAAAGGTAAAGTTTAAAAAGGTATCCAAACTAAGTCATTATGGCACATTGATACCATTTTAATAGCTGTGGTTCCATTCTAAGGAATTCTGGAATTTGTAGTTTTGTGAAGTGTTTAGAGTTCTCTACCAGACAGCTCTTATACTCTGATTCAGGGGTGGGTTCTAGAAAATTCTAAGTTAAACCAAACTAAATATCCCAAGATTCTATAAGGATGGAGCCATGACAGTTAAAGTGGAATCAGACTGCCATATTTGTGCAGTGCAGATACAATCAAGGAGAAGAAAGAAGGAGACATTCATGAAAGTAACAGAAATCTCAGTAAAGATTCTCTAAGAAATGTTGGGACTGCTTTCTTGTGGAGGAAATGGTACGCACAAACACTTCTTCCTCTGGTAAATATTGGTGACAAAAGTAAGTGCAACTTTTTGACGTTTTTGAAATGGAACATCCATCTCTGTATCTCAATGAGAAGTCATTATCAGGGACACTAACAAAAGCAACAGATTTATCTGGCTTCTGTGTTTAAAAAGCAGAATCTAGCATTGCTGCTGTCAGCCCAGTATTTGAAAGTATTCCACATGGTGATCGGTAGGTCAAAACTCAGTTTGCAATGTCTGGTCACAAGTACAGAGAAGGACAGAGAGAGTGAAGCAAAGCTGCTCTCTTCCTTTCCTTGTACTTGAAAGAATGGAAGATAATAGAGTCATCACAAGGAGGTGACATATGTTGCCCTCCCATAAATTAAAAGCTGCCTTCTCGAACTGAGGCTCTCTGGCAGTCATCAGTATGCAGCATACAGCAGTGGCTGCAATGATGAGAGAAAATAAACCCATATTATGAAGGGTGGATGACATCCTGGATCAAAGGGACACAACATAACATTGCACACATGGAGTCATGCCTCAATTGCACTATGCATTTCATTACAGAATTATAACATTGCACAAACAGTGTGTCACACCAGTGATGTATTTAAGTCTTTTACTCCAAGTTTCAAGTCCTTCAAGTCTCAAATCGAGTCTCAAGTACTTGCAAGATAATTCAAGTCAAGTCTCAAGTATGGGAGCCAAAGGTGCTGGTGATCTGTGGTTAAGTTGAGAGCAAGCAGGCTGGGAAGGAAACCTTCAGCCACAGAAGAACAGGAAATCCCTTCTGAAGGAAACTGCTTTCCACACTGCCATGGCTGTAAAGGACACTCTTTCTTTCCCATTTACTCGTGAGCAAGCAGGCTTGGAAGGAAGCCCTCAGACATCGAGGAATAGGAAAGGCAAACCGAAGGAAACTGTTTCTGACTGTGCAGTGAGCTGGCTAGATTAAGAAGGGGCAGGAGGAGGAGGAGGAGAATTTCACATTAGCACGGATGAGACTTCAACCCATACCCCTCCCCTCAACCCAGATGCAAAGACCAGTCTTTGCCCACACTCACCAGAAAAAAGGTGCAAAGCCCTGTTTTCCCTCTTTTAACTCATCCTGCTCTTTTGCTTTCCTACAAACGGATTCTGGAGAAAGGTGGGAAACAAAAGAGAGGAGGAGATAAGGAGCCTGTGCCGTTCTGATTGGGTCATCAGCATAACATTCCCTCACTGCTGATTGGGGAAAGGTTGGAGGGGGAGGGGGAAGTGGGCAGCAAGTCGATCACTAAAAAAAGATGAGTCTGGAGTCAAGTCAAGTCTGTCAATCATTTATTGATGAGTTAAGTAAGAGTCAGGTTATTGAAGAGACTTAAGTCTGACTTGAGTCCAAGTTGATTGACTCGAGTCTACATCACTGCGTCGCACATTGATGCGTAAGACTTAACCATGTGCAACCACACAAACAATGCACAGAGCAAAATGATGAACAATGTGCAGCACAAAATGCATGATGACGTGGAACGGTACCACTTGCATAACTCCACTTTGGTAACCTTCGATTGAATATGGATGTTAGGCATCAGCCCTACCCCTTGCAAAAAATATAACAGCATGCATAAGTGAACTTACTCATGCCTAAGACATCCACAGGATGGCGGTCAGGGTCCCCCTTTAAGGCAACATGGAAGGTAAGATCATGCTGTAGGTGGCTGCTGATATTATAGATATTATAATAGCCACTGTGAAAACTTTCATACAGGACAGAGTATAAATATTTTAATAATTATTTAATTACACATTCATGCAATGGTAACCTATAACTAACTGTTGTAGCAGGACATATTTCTGTGTTCCTGCCATAGCATTCCTGATCCTGCCAGACTTTCCATCTCTCCACAGCACTCAGTCAGGATTCATGCTCACTTAATATGCTCAACCTTCATCAGGATGACTTCTGTTCCCAGCTGGTTTCCAACTCAAAGATGATTTATATTTAAGTGAGGTTCCCCCAGGCATAGTGACACCTCCCACTTGTGCATGGGCAGAGCTCATTTGGCTACATGGAACTCAGACGATTGTGATTGCTATTAGCACACATAAGTAGGTCCTACAACAAAATATTGTGGTGTATTATTGCCATGTACACGCAGTTGAAAAGACTGGGAGAATGTAGCATCAAAGACAAAAATGTCTGCTCTAAATTGGGGTTGACTTTAAATACTTCATTTTGGTTTCCAAATTTTGTTCTGAACATTTAAAAGTGCAGCTGCATGTGAATCACTGGGGCAGGATCTCTCTGTATGCAATTTAGTGCCTGATTTGGCCAATTTAAGTTGATTGTGGCAATTTAAATAGATTTACTTTTGTTGCAACCTGAGAACTGCAGAGGATTTTTCACTGGGAATCTAAACCAGCTTCAAATTCACCCTCTGTCCTGCAACATTAACTGTGGCCAACATTGCAAGGCTGCTGTAAGTCACTGTCTTTCCACACAGTGCTCCTATAACGGTAATGTAACAGCAAACTACAACAAGCCAGGAGTGGAGAACCTTGGAAGACTGACCCAATACTATGGACTACCACTTCCAGAATCCCTTATCATTGACCTTGCTGGCTGGGCCTTTGGGGAACTGATCTTGAAAGAATTTATGGGACCAAAGATTCTTTAGCTGCGCTGCACATTCTCTGAATTATTGTCTCTGTCAGCAGTGGCAGCTAATAGTTTTCATGTCAGTGGTGAAGTGAATCTCCTCTGGGTCTTAATCAGAACTTTAAGGAACCTTCCAAAATGCAGAGCTCTTTTCCAAAAATGGATTCAGCACCTTGGATAGCTCCACAAATATAGAAGCCAGCCATTGCCTTTAATTGAGTTTCTCGATTAGATGAGAGTAAGAGATTTGGAGCTTTTCGCTTGGGCAAAAGTCCCATGGATCTGCATTGCACCACCACCACCACCACCTGCCCCATGAATTTCTCAGCAACAAAAACAAGGGACAGAGCAAGCCTGTTTTCTGCTGCTCCAGAGACTAGGACACGAAGCTATGGCTTCAAACTTCAGGAAAAGAGATTCCATCTAAACATTAGGAAGAATTTCCCTAGCAAGAACAGTTTGACTGCACTGTCTCAGAGTGTGGTAGAGTCTCTTCCTTTGGAGTTTTTAAACAGAGACTGGATGGCCATCTGTCAGGAATGCTTTTGATCTGTCAGAAATGCTTTGTATTCCTGCATAGCAGGGGGTTGGACTTGATGGCCCTTGTGGTCTCTTCCAGCTCTATGCTTCTATGATTCTAAAAAGCTTTCTACAATTTGCAGTTCACAACCGCTTATTGCCCAATTAAATTTGTTAGGTTTTAAAATGCTCTTTGGTGCTGTAAGAATTTTTGGGAGTTTTGCTGCAACAGTCTAACATAACTACCTCTCAGGAAATCTCAGCAACAAGTGTTCCTTGTCCACGTTCTGTTTCAAATATGGTTTTTTTTTTTTAAAGAAAAAACTCTCTTTGAAATTCAAAACATATACTGCTTCCTTCCCTTCCCTACCCCTCATTGCCACCAGCTTCCTTTGAAGTCCTGGTTTTAACAAATGCTTATTTCCAGGCTCCTTTTTAATTAGCATGAAGATAAAATAGCAATTTCCACAAAAACAGAAGTTTTTTTTCTAAGGAAATTAGCATGCCCCAAAGATAAGTCATTCTTTATTTGGTTAGATCTTATTAGGTTTAGGAGTCAGGTCCTTTGAGATTTTCAGTGTGCTGGATGAAGTCTCAGGAGAACTGGGTTGTGCTTTTAACCATTTAAGAAGAATCTTAGGCCTAATTTATAGATGCCTGACAGTGGGGTTATTAATGTGTGGAGTGAAAGACTGTGTGAAAGGTTTGTTTTAAATGCTGGCTCTAAAGTGGGAAAATTGCAAAGCAAAGGTGAGCAAAATGCACCCCTCTATATATTGCTGAACTACAGATACCAGACTTCCGTACCATTAGCTGTGCTAGCTGATGGGAATTACAGTCCGGAGAGTCATATTTCACCCACACCTGCTATAAAGGACAATGATAGTTTCCTAATGATCAGGCTCCCTATAGTATAGTTCCCATACACAGTTGGCCCTCCACATTTGTGGGTTTGACTTTCATGGATTTGATTATTTGCAAGTGCCTTCAACTCCTGCCCCCTTGGCACTCCTTTTTCAAGGGAACCTTCCCTCTCAGCAGCTCCAATCTGGCCATGTAGCCATTTAAAACCCTGCTTCTGGTCTTTTTCCTCCTTCTCCTCCTGCTCCAATAGCTGCTGCCTGGCCAGCTAAGGATAGCTCACAGCCCAATTTCTCAGCACAACAAACCCTCTCCCAATGCCCACACACCCAAAGGAAGAAGATGGGAACAAGAGAGGAAGCACAAGACCACCGTGTTGACCCACCTCCTTTCCTTTCCCTTCCCTGACCTGGTTTGGATCCTGGGTGCTCACTCTGCCCACCATGCCTTGACCCCCAACCCACAGACACACACACATTTTGATCTTTGCAATTTTCCTCAGTTTTGCTAAGGTCTCACACGTCTATCCCTAGCAAATGCAGAGGACCAAGTGTACCAGCCAAGGAAGATGAGAAAGTACAGCTCTCAGATTCTCAGGAACAGTGAATTTAATTGACCGAAGCTGAGATCCTACACTGGAGTGGTGTAGCATAAATCTTTCCATGCTGAGTTAAGTGTTCATTGCACTACACAACTTGTGTGTTGAATGGCTATCCTGCACTCATGGATGTGCAGCAGAATGTGTACAAATGAAAATGCAGCTGAATACACAATCAGATGTCCAACTGAATACACGAGCAAACATACTGCTGAATGTTAAATAAATGCTTCTGTGACCTTGAACTGAATGCAGACATATTGGGGGGGAAATGTCTAAACACTTACGTATAGGATGAATGCATACATAACACATCAATAGGAATCCTACCAGGTCCTCTTTTGTCTAGCAAGAAAGAAAGAAAGAAGAAAGAAAGAGGCAATAATAAGGATTTTGAGTTTTAACACTGTTTGCGATAGTTAAGTGTAGAAGAATGTGATAAACAATCAAGCAGGGGTTGCTTACTGCTTTCCTTTCCCACTGCAGTTTTCAAACTAGCAATTTAAAAAGTAATGTTCCTTTGCAAGATTGTTCCTATATCCGTACCTGCTTTGAGTTCCTGTTCTGAGGAAGAAGTAGGATATAAATAAAGATCAGTATCAGCATCATCAAAATATTTTTGCATTTCAGCTGCTTGAAAATGTTTCCTTAAAACTCAGGGTTTGAGATCCTACATCAGGATGGCACAGTTACGATGACAAAACTGCAGTGACTTCGCAATGACAACGTGTCCCAAAAACCCAGGCCTTCTAAACCATGCAAGCCTTCCAAAAGAGGAATTTTTGAGGCACTAGAGATTAGGATGGTGAGTAACGACATGTGCAGTTTTCTCTCACTAGTAAGACATGCTGTAACAGGCAGCAAAGAAGGTCCCTGCCATTGCCTGTTACATAGAATCATAAAAACATAAGAGTTGGAAGAGACCACAATGGCCATCGAGTCCAATCCCCTGCCATGCCAAGTACCCCAGCAAATGGCCATCCAGCCTCTGCTTAAAAACTTCCAGGGAAGGTGACTCCACCACACTCGAACCAGCATATTCCACTGCTTAACATACATATGTCAAAATTCAAAATGACCTGGACAGATTGGAGAGCTGGGCCAAGGCTAACAAAATGAAATTCAACAGAGACAAGTGTAAGGTCCTACACTTAGGTAGAAAAAATGGAATACAGAAATATAGGATGGGGGACACGTGGCTGGATAGCAGTACGTGTGAAAGGGATCTAGGAGTCTTCATAGACCACAAGCTGAACATGAGTCAGCAGTGTGATGCGGCAGCCAAGAAAGCCAATGCAATTCTCGGCTGCATCAATAGGAGTATGGTGTCTAGATCGAGGGAGGTACTGGTACCACTCTACTCTGCTTTGGTTAGACCTCATCTTGAATACTGTGTCCAGTTCTGGGCACCCCAATTCAAGAAGGACATGGTCAAGCTGGAGCAAGGCCAGAGGAGGGCAACCAAAATGGTGAGAGGCCTGGAAGCCATGGCCTATGAGGATAGACTTAGAGAGCTGGGTATGTTTAGTCTACAGAAGAGAAGGTTAAGAGGGGACATGATAGCCATGTTTAAATATTTGAAGGGATGCCATGTGGAGGAAGGAGAGGGCTTGTTTTCTGCTGCTCCAGATACCAGGACAAGGAGCAATGGATTCAAGCTGCAGGAAAGGAGATTCCACCTGAACCTCAGGAAGAACTTCCTGACAGTCAGGGCTGTCCAGCAGTGGAATCTGCTGCCTCGGAGTGTAGTGGAGTCTCCTTCTTTGGAGGTTTTTAAGCAGAGGCTGGATGGCCATCTGTCAGGAGTGCTTTGAGGGTGTTCCTGCATGGCAAGGGGTTGGACTGGATGGCCCCTGTGGTCTCTTCCAACTCTACATTTCTATGATTCTATGTGTCAAACACAAGGTCCGCAGGCCGAAATCCAGCCTGCCAGGCCATTTCATGTGGTCCTCACACCTCTCCTGCTGCTGCAGCACTCCCCCCACCCTGCCTGGTGAGCCTGATCCCCACATTGCAAACAAGTACAGAGAGGGGACCAAGAGGCAGAAAGAGGCACAGAGAGGGTCTCAACTGGGACCAAAAAGTTAAACAAAATTAATGTAATAAACAATGCTTGGTAATACTTGTCTGACGATTAAAAAAGATAACTTTCTGTTTTCCAAACTCATTTTCCAATAAATCGTACAATAGTTGTACACTTTAATATCTGCTTGCCATTCTTTTTCCTAGACTTCTAGTTTCAGAGCTAGTTATTATTAAAACCAGTAATAATCAAATGCAGAGGCAATTATTTAAGATGATAAAAGAGTAGGTACTTTTATATAGTCTTATAAATACAGCCGGCCCTTTGAGGACATCCATAATGCTGATGTGGCCCAAGATGAAATTGAGTTTGACATCCTTGGTCTAACGGCTCTGACTGTCAGGATGTTCTTTCTGATATTTAGGTGAAATCTCTTTTCCCATAGTTACAATGTGCCCCACTACCAGGAGACCACTGCACAAGTCATAACTGCTGTGCTCTCTAGAACCTCAGAAATTCCTCAAGCGGGGGCTGAAAAGGTAGGGTTTTTTGTTGGAAAATCAAGCACTCTTCCTCCCCTCTACCCTTTTCACTGTTTTAGAGCAATTTCATACAGGGTCCCATGCATGTCTATGCTCACCCTCAGTTCTTAGCTCAGGTTTCTTTATGTGCCCTTCTGTTTATTGCAAGGCATGGCCATAAATATTTTGTGTATCTAAGCACTCAGACCATGGGATTCCAGAAACTTCTAGGATCACTGGTCATATAAAAACTCCCCCTTCTTTTCCTATTCCTCTTTTCCCCTCGGTTTTGTTCTCAGCCTAACAAGATGGTGAGTTAAAAGCTCACTGGAGCTCCTCCATTAACATAATCTTTCATTAGTTAGGATGTAGGAATTTCAAGTGTATGTACATTCTAAAAGCAGTTAGGAAAGTTCTTCGGTTTGTAACTTGATGCTGCCTGCTAGGGGTTTTTTTTTAACTTAAGTCAACCACAACCAGAGTATGAAAGATTGAGGCCTTGCTAACTCACCTGAGGAAGGCTGTTTCCTAACAGATTCCAGTCTTCATATTTTTTCATAAAGAGGCTAACACTCTGGGATAGACACCTATTTTTCACAGTTTGTTGGGGGGTGCCTTTATGAGATATAGCAGTAACATTGCAGCAAGTCATCTCTAGATATTTTCAAACGGCTGAAATGCACAAGTATTTAGTTGATGATGATGACATTTATTTATGGCTTAAAGGTAGCTTTGAGGATACCACTTTTGGTCATTGTGATAGGCCAACAACCATAAAAGTGAGTTAGTGTAATTAGAGTATAAAAAGTTAGGCTTACGACATCGTAATTACTGAACAGGATGCCAGCCAAAGTATTTAGAAGTTAAATTTGTGACTCAGAAGTCAACAATACCAAGCTCACTGGAAATCATTCCCAGGTTGCAGGACACCACAGATGGAGAGAAGAGAAAGTGGAAGATAAACCGTGAAGTGACAGAGCTGACCCATGACACTTTACTACTCTAAGCAAAGGACAAGACAGTGCAGAAACTGTATGGACTGGTGACTGAATTGTTCTTCAACACTGGCAAAAGGAAAAGATCTTCCAAAACTTCTGAGGACAGCAGATTTACATGAGAGCTGTAAAACTGGTTGGGGGCTGAAATGGGGGTGGGATGCCACTGCTTTCCACCAGCATCTGTCACCTGAAGCAGTAGCTCAGCTCTGCTTAACAGTAGGGCTGGTCCTAGGAAGCAGTACACATTTACTTCAGTGAGAACTTAGAAAAGATTTGGGAGTCATAATCCAGAGGGTAACTCTTCCAAGATCTGGCTTCAGTTCAATTGCAAGACTGCAGCCAAGTGTGGGAATTATGGATTGTAACGGCAGCTGTTGGCTTCCTTATCAATGGTGAATTCACACTGGGATTCAGGATGACTTTCAAAGAAGCTGCCCAAGACACTTAGGCCATTTCTGCACTAGACTGTTATAGTGCCATTATTCCACTTTCAACATCCTATGGAATCCTGGGGTTTGCAGTTTAGGGAGGGCATTTAGAATTGTCTTCCCAGAAATGGCCTGAACCTGTCTTTGGAGATATGCTTTAGTACCTTGAATAGTTCCTTTAAAGTTTGGACTAAAACTCAGAGCAGACTCACTGACATGGAAGCCACCATCTGCCACTGGAGGACTGGTCCAAAGCTTCACAGAAAAATTGTGATCTTTAGTAAGGAGAGTAAGGTAGAGAGGTAGCATCATAATTGGGTTTAGGTCTACAAGGGGAGAAGGGAGAAAGCAAGAGGCTTCATGATCATTGAAGCTGAAGGAACAAAGTGTACTGTATGGACTGGTGACTGAATTGTTCTTCAACACTGGCAAAGAAAAAGATCTTCCAAAACGTCTGAGGACAGCAGATTTGGAGCACAGTTTGGACTATTACAGTGCAAAGTAGTTAAATTACAGTAATAGTTCCAAGCTCCCAAAAGGTTAATGACAATCAGTTACAGTTTTAAAAGTAACTATTTGTTTTGATATTTGTCACGTGTAATTAAAATAGATCATTGGAATCTGACATTATTTGCTACTTTATCCAACTTTACATATACTTAGCTACATAGCAGAGATCACTTTATTGATTGTTGTAGTTACTGATAGCTGTAGTTCTGTTCAGAGGAAAAGGAATGAGGTTACTGTTCTGGATTTCCAGAAACTCATTGAAGATACAGGACAACAATCTCATTTCTTCTTTCCTGGCTACACCTTGCTACTTAGTTGCCTCCTTTTCATCTTCCTCTGTCCCAGCCAGTAAATGACCATGACAGTGCCCTCAGGCCCTGACAGCTGCCTTGCAGAGATTAGACATTGCCTGAAGATCTAGTGAATATCTCCTTGGGCAACATCTAATAAGACACAGGCATAACTCCAAGTGATGCTTATGTCACCAACAGGATTCCAAAACAAGATGCTGTAAAAGCACACAAGTACAAACACATGTGCAATAAATAAATATAATTACAAAAACATTATAGAAGAAAACAACCAGTAAATAGAAAAGTAGAGCCACAGGGAATCTAAATATGTACAAAACATATGATGGATACAGAGGTGTGGACATGAAGAGATAAACAAACTACAGGGGAAAAATAATTAATGTATTATGAAAACATCAAAACAAGATTACATCCATAATGTAACATAGTTCTGCCTCCTTTCTTGGGAAAAGGAATGAGTGGCAAGTTGTTTGTTATTTGCAACAAGGTTCTTCCAAGCTCAAGGGGAAAAAAAGAGAGAGGTTCTTGAGACTTTCAGACAGTTTTAACAATCCACGTTCTTGGATGATAGTGAGCATGTGGCAGTGGGCCAAGAGGAAATAATGCGCACCTTGTGCATTTCGCCAGAGGTGTGGGGTGCCAGCCAGCCTTCATAGCAATATATTTTGCCATTTTATTTATTGCCTCATTTAGATTTATAACTCCCCTCTATCCTCAAGGGCTTGTTCGAAAGCAGCTCTTCAAGCATCCTGACTCTCAAGATTAATTCCAGTTTTAAAGCCTCTCAATACGCTGTTCACCTGCAAAAGATAATTCCTCATATACTATTCTCCAGCATTCACACACACTTCAAAACAATTGTGCTTTTTTATTATTATTAAAGAGTGCTTGCACACACTGCAAGAAGTATAAAGTTTATGAGAAGATTCAGGGTGAATTATTCATATTGGCATCTTATGTGTAACTGATGCTATCTTAATTTTTAATCAGCGTTACAAAAACCTTTTATACAAATAATAATTGAAACCAGCTTGCTTTCGGATAAAAACAGCAAAACCATGCCAATACTTTAAACATCGATAACATTCAAGAATTATGGACATTGTATATTTATCCCAACCCATCCTTCCAAGAAAACTGAGTATCTTGAAATTATCTCCTTACACTAATGTACATAGGTTAGAGTGAGTTTCATAGTAGAACAGGGATTTTAAATGTCATCTTCCCAGTGCAATCTAGAATTCTGTCCACAGCAATCACACTTGGACCACAATCTAGGGCAGCACTGTAAAGGCACTCCGTGCAATGTAATACAGGTCTATTCAAAACCCAGCCCCATTTCTATCCTCAAATAAAATGAAAGCAATATACTATTTTGTAGCCTGTTGGAAAGTACTAAATATGATGTTAATGAAATTATGCTGGAATGGAATGCAATGTCAGATGGTCCTATGCAGATCATCCAGTGGAAAACTGCCTTTGTTTCAATATCTAAAATTTATTTATATTTAAAATTTCGTTTGGTTCAGGAAGAATTAATGTTTCAGGTATTGGCCTGTATTATGGCCCTTTAGAAAGAAACTCAGCTAAATGTTGGTGGTGTATGATATTGTAATACTAATTATTATAATACTGATAATGCTTCCTGAGTCCCATGATCTGGCCGTATTTGGTGGTGGTTCTCTTTTGGTGGGATGTGTTACTCTCTAACAATTTTGAATAGGAAAAATCTTTAATATTTGCAGATGTAAAGGTTCTTTTAAACTATGTCACTGAGACATGGAAGTTAACTGTCAGTGTGGTTGGATCCTGCATACTCTTCCTGTTTCCAAAAGACTTTGACCATTTCCACATTAGACTGTTATGGTGCTATTATTCCACTTTCAACATCCTATGGATTCCATAGGATGTTGAAAGTGGAATAATAGCACTATAACAGTCTAGTGCGGAAATGGCCTTATACTCCAAGGCAGAAAAAAAATACAATTCTCCATCTACTGCAATAGCTGGAAGATCTTACTGCTTTAGCAACTCATGAACATTTGTTTTATAGATAACAATTTCAAGAAAATGTGTTTTTGGAAATACAATAAGCTTATATTAATGTCTATTTCTAGCCAACGTTCATATACTATGTGTTCTCTCCTTCCCCACTTTTTCTTTCTCTTTTTCCCCTCTTTCTATCATCCTTCTAAAAATCCAATTTAAAAAAAAATTAAAAGGAGCAAAATCCACTGAATTCAATGAGACTTACTTCCAACAATCTTTATACGTATGGTTGCTGGGAACACAAGAAAGGGCCCTCTTAGTGGCTGCCCCAAAACTTTAGAACTCCCTCTCAAGGGAAGCCAGAATGACCCCCTCCTTGTTGTCTTTCCATTGGCAGGCAAAGATGTTTTTATTCAGACAGGCTTTCACAACTGAAGGTGGTAGAAGAACTGCATTGTTTTAAATTGTATCATTTAACTTTTTTAAAATCTTTTTTTAAGTATATGCTTTTAATATAGTTTATAGTTTAATTTGGTTTTAAGGCTGACTTCTAGTATGCTTTTTTAAAATGTCAATCATATTTTAATTTGATTTTAATGCTTACTTCCTGTATGTTTTTTTTTTAACTTTAATCATTTTAATGTGTAAGCCACCTTGAGTCCCAGTAAAGATAGCAACAATAACAAGTAAAAATGTTAGGACTGCAACCTAAATCTACTAGATTGTACCTGGCTCTCAGTTTCAGTTCATCTTTACGTTGTAACAAGGTTTTTCAATATTTAGATCAGAGGTGCATATAATTCAGCCTGTCAGCCACATAGAGTTCCTGGATTCCACTTTCGTGGTCCCTGAGGCCCCTCACCAATCCCCTAAATTCTCCATTTAAAAAAAAATATATTGTGAAATTTCCCAGAAATCACATAGAAAGTTGACCAAACTTGACTGCACCTCACAAGTACCCCAGAACCCAGTACTAGCCCCAAATGCATCCATTTTCCTCCACAATCTCTCTCAAAATGATGACAGGAAGTAACAAAACATCACTTCATGTTACCATTTTGAGAAAGACTGCAGAGGAAAACTAAGGTATTTGGATCTGCTGAGGAATGAGGCCTAGAAAGGTCTTTGGGGGAGTTGGTCCCTGCCCTCCATCCAATTGCTAACCCTGATTTAGATTATGAAGGATCTAAGACTGCATGCCAGCTATCTCAGATGGCATTCTGTTCAGCATTTATGCAATCATAAACTGGGTATATGTTTTCATAACTGCAGGGGATTCACATTTATGGTCATGAACAGCCAAATGTGACTCCAAATCCCTACCTTTGCAGCCTGGCTGCACCCTAGTCAAAGCCTTTAGGGGCACTGCAGATTGGGGCACTTAGAAATGATCTCTGCAGTGGTCTCCTGGGGCACATTAAGATAAGGAGTGGTGACAGGATCCTGAGGGGTCTCTCCGGCTGCCTGCTTTTGCTGCACCTCACAATCAAAAGAGCATTGCAGACATTATTCCCTGCTTCAATCACGGTGCTGCCAGGTCAGAATGGTAGATTTTTAGGGGGTAGCATCGTCAGACATAACTATGACAACAGAACAGTGATGATGCAAGATATCAGCCTTCATCCATTCTCAAAACATATCCTGAAATAAAGCCCAACAATATTCCCATTTTTAGAGATGGGATACAATATGAGCCCTATTAGGGAGCTCCATGAACACATGTGGAAATAAGGACTGGAATCTTGCACTCAGCATTATTGTGCCAGTATGGACAGTGGTGGCAAGAGAGAAAGGGACACAGACTTTGTGGCTATGAAGAACAGGTTTCATAGGAGAAATGGAGCTGGCGGATTTTGCCTGTCTTCCTTGTTGCAAGATATTGTGCACATCTCTGTGCAACAGCTAGAGCTCAGCACCAGCGGAGTTTCAGCCAAAAAGTGAATGTGCTGTGAGGGACAGACAAAACACTCCCTGCTTCCAGTCTCCCTGATCCCTCTGGCTTCCTCACTAACCTCTGATTCTTGAATGGGGAGCTCTGAAGGACAATTCTTTTTTTGTAGTTAGACCCCATCCCTACTGGGAACTTTTGGGTGAACATGTGACTCTTCAGACCTTTGGGTGAACATGTGACTCTTCAGACCTTCCTGGTCAACACAGAGCAAAGAATCATAGGAAATCATAGAATCATAGAGCCTTTCTATACTACACTGTTATAGTGCTATTATTCCAGTTTCAACATCCTGTGGAATCCTGGGGTTTGTAGTTTACTGAGGCCAAAGAGCTCTCTGGCTGAGAATTCTAAAGGCCCTGCCCTAAACTGCAAACCTTTGTTGAGACTGGAATAATAGCACTGTAACAGTGTAGTGCAGAAAGGCCCACAGAGTTGGAGGTCATTCCAAGGGCCATCTAGTCCAACTTCCTGCCAGTGCAAGAATCCACTGCTGAAGTTGGGTGTGGACCCAAGAAAGAAAGGGCTACATGAATGGGGTGGGACATGTATCGTCCACCACACTTCACTCCTATATATGCTCATGTCTGAAGTGAACAAGGTTTTAATGTCTTGCTTACAGAGCCATGTTCAGAGCCTGGAAAAGTAGTTTTAGGAAACTATTACTCCCAGAGACACTCAGCGTACATGGGTAATGGTTGTGAGATTCTGGGAGTTATAATCCACAAAAGTCACCTTCCCAAGTTCTGACAGTTCCCAAATAGGATGTGAATATCTTCTTTTGTCACTGGAATGGTACCACAGCACTTGTACAAAGAGCACTCCCTCCAAAAAAGAAAAATTAATTGACAACAGAACAACTTTAAGTTCAGAGCTCTTCCAGTACAGTGAGAGAACAAATGAATGGTACATTTATTTCCTGTGAGTGGCTTTCATTTTAAATAAACCAATTTGCCCATCTCTGCTAGACACTTCCTTTGATGTTACTTGTAGTGCTTGGGAGGGTTAATAATGTTTTAATGATGGGGGTTGCAACTTAATTGGAAGCCTCTAATTGAATGTCTCTAAATGGAGTAAACTAATTGCATCTATGAAAATTTGATAGGACTCTGTCAGGAGTCCATCTGGACTGGAGTGTTTCCCCAAAGCTGAAGAGCTAATAAGGTTCCTAATTTTGTTTCATTACCCTTCCTTGCCCTCCTCCATTAGCGTCATCAAAGGACAGGAGTATTCTCCTTCCCGAATAGTTGAGCTTACCTTCCCGTGTTTGCACAGATATGCTAAAACAAATGGAGACAGGGAAGAGAGGGCACCTTGAAGATATATTGCATGTGGTTGCTGATTACAGTCAGTTCTCCACATTTGTGGGTTTGACTTTCATGGATTTGCAAAGTTCTCCAAACCCTGCCCTCCACCTCAAGCACTCAAGAACAATGCTCCCTTAACCCGTACACCTAGAAACTTCTGCTCTACCTGAGGTACAGTGATGATCTCTTCATAATTTTGGAGTCATGGAGAAGACTCAGTCAAGACATTCCAGCAGAATTTCCACAATTTCCACCCTACCATCAATCTCAGCCTTGAACCATCTACAGGATAAGTTCACTTTCTGGATACCACTGTACAGCTACACACAGGACATCTAAGCTCCACATTATATCAGAAACCCACTGACTGCTACATGTACTTACATGCCTCCAGTTTCCCACTCTAAACACACTACCAAATCCATAGTTTACAGCCAAGCCCTCTGACACGGTTGTATCTGCTCAGACACACAAGACAATTGCCAAACTCATGGAATTACAAGAAGTATTCCTTCAAGCTACGGTTCCCACCATACAGAGTTTTTAAAAAATCAGCAAGGCAAGACTTGTACTGAGGACTTTTCTACTACAGAACAGATTGAAGACATGAAATAGCAGGATCCCACCAGTGGTCACATACAGCTTCCAGCTGAGACCACTTTGATGTATCATCAAGGAACTTCAATCAATGCTGGACAATAATGCTGTCATTGCAAAGGCTCTGGGTAGCAGAGTTTTACTTGCCTACAGACAGCCTCTCAATCTCAAACAGCTACTTACTACAGGAGGACATATAACGTGGATGTAGAAACTGGTATAAAATCTTGCCAGAAATCCAAATGCCAAATCTACCCACACATCTACTCAGGAAAAGTCATCACAGGACCTAATCACACAAACCACAATATTAGAGGTACGTTCACTTGCTTGTCTTCTAATATGACATATGCCATCCTCTGTCAACAATGCCCTTCAGCACTCTACCTTGGGGAAACAGACCAGTCCCTGAACCAGAGGATAAAGGGACATAAATCAGACATTAGGAATTGGAATATACAGAAACCAATTGCATAACACTTATATCTTCCTGGGCATTCCATCTCACACCTCCAAACGGCACTACTTGAACAAAAAAACTACAAAAGAAGAGAAACAAACTCCAGTCCATCCACAGTGGGTTGAACAGAGACAGAGGCCATTTCAGCACTACACTCTTATAGTGTGATTATTCCATTTTCAACATCCTATGGAATCCTGGGGTTTGCAGTTTTGGGAGGGGCCTGCCGGCCTCTCCCAAAACTGCAAACCCCAGGATTGCATAGGACGTTGAAAATGGAATAATCACGCTATAAGAGTATAGTGCAGAAATGGCCAATGTTATAACACTAACATTCCAGTCTTATGAGGGCTGTCTTACCCAGTTTATTACATTTCCTTTCTGGTTCCCAGACAGCATCACACTACGTTCCATTAATTCATTCCACCATTCATATGGTTATCCACTCAACTAGGCTTTAGGCAATATCTTGCCTGCTGCCTTTGTCACCCAACAATCATCATTAAAACTGAACTTGTCACCTCATCATCATATCCACAAGTTTTCCATTTCAATTCCTATTCACACGTAGAGCCTGCTCATAAAGGTCTGCTCCTAGGCATTTCAGTCCATGCATTTGATGAAACAGACTTAAGTCGATGAAAGCTTATGCTATCAAATTCATTCTCTCATTCTCAAAGGTGCTACAACATCCCTGCTTTATATACTTGGAGCCTATTGTTGGGTCACTAGGCTTATTGTCATGTAGAAATGAGTATGGTCTGCTGGATGTGTATTGGGCCAAATATATTTGATCATTACATAGAAGCTACTATGTCTCTCTGTTAGGTATTGTTAATTTCTGTTGCAATGTATCCATTGCTAATTGCTGTTACAAAGTATCCAACACAGACTGCCTGCTGCAACAATGTATCCAGGATGGTGAGAAGGGGAAGATCAGGTAAGGATGAAAGGGAAAGTGCAGACTGGAAAGACACATTGTTTTGAGAACCTGGTACTTTTGAGATAAGAGCAGGAAATATACAATCAGGTCATCCTGGTCAAGGATGTGGGGGATAAGTGGCAAGCATTGGCCTGGGGTAGTGTTGGGGAGGTGGTATAGTGTATGGATTTATAGCTCTCGCCAATCACTGCTTTGTAATGTTAACCTATAAAAGCTGTATGTATGCTTTAGTCTCAGCAACTTCTGTAGAAGTGTGGTGTGTTGTTTATACTTATTCGTCAAAATAAACTACTATCTATTTCAGAGTGAATGTTGTGGAATGCAGGTTATTCAGTACATGACAGCTATAGTGCCTTGGTGGCGCAGTGGTTAAATGCCCATACTGCAGCCACAACGTTGTGAGTTCGAACCTGCAAGGCTCCAGATTGACTCAGCCTTCTATCCTTCTGTAGGGCAGTAAAATGAGTACCCAGCTTGTTGGAGGCAATCAGCTAAAAACACTGTAAACTGCTTAGGGAGTGCTCTGCACTGATAAGCAGTATAGAAATGTAACTGCTATTTCTATTGCTATACAGCCATCGCAACTTTTTTCAACCTGTTCATAAGTATTTTTCTAATAATGGAATGTAAAAAGATAGCCAGTTTAATTTTGCTTCCAAGCACAAATGTGTTTTCTAAAAATTAACATCTAAGCATAACCTTATTAAAATCTTGACTATTAAGGTTTTCCCATGCCCATGGCTAGAACTAATTGACTGTGAATAAAGATTTTATTGGTTCTTTGTCTAAGAAACTATAGATCCTAAGAAATACATCTCATTTATTTCCTGTGACTGGACAAATCCTCTGCAGTTGAGTTCTCCATAATTAATTTAATTTGTGGAAACACTCTTAATTCTATGTATTGTGCAGTTATTAAATACTTTAATGCTAAAATTATGGCTTGTTATATCTAATGCAATGAGGGCAAGCTAATTCTGATTGTGTCATCTGGGTTGTAGCCAAGGCATACAGTAGAAGCCAGGGTTATTTTTTTTTCCCCTGCTGCTATCGACCAAACAAAGTAATAATTAGCACTATCAATGCTGTAAAATAAGGAAACAGACGTCTGAATGGACTCATAAAATTATTGCTCTAATGATTAATTTCCGGGGGCGGGAGAGCCACAGAACTAAACTCCTGCCTCGTAACCTGATAAAAGCAAGGTAGAATGATCACATTCCTGTATGAGAAAGACCACTTTCTCTCTCAAGCCAGTCTTCCCAACCATCCACTCTTGCAAGCTTCCTCTCAGTGTGAACCCATGTCACTAGGGAGTATGATTATTGCAATTGTGTCAGCAGAATTGATCACATAGGCAGAACCAGGCTTGGTGAAGGGGCAAGGTAGGCATTCCTCCCAGACTGAAATGAAGGAGACACCTAGCTGAACTCAGAGAGACATTTCTTGAGTGTCTTCATAGGAAATATGTTGGAAAATAGTAGAGTATCTAATCCAAAGACAGCCAGCATGGTGCAGTGGTTTGAGAACTGGACCAGGGTTCAAAACTCCACTCAACTATGGAAACCCTCCTGTCTTGGCTTCAGAGGAAAAAAGAAGAAAAAACCCTCTGAACAAATCTTGCCAAGAAAACCTGTTTCTGACTTATGGCAACCTTAGGGTTGCTATAAGTCAGAAACTATCTGATGGCACACAACAACAATTTAATTCAGGGGAGTCAGTGTGGTATAGTGGCTTGAACATTGGACTATGATCCTGGAAACCAGAATTCAATTCCCTGCTCGGCCATGGAAACTCCCTGGGTGACCTTGGGAGTGACACACAGCCTCAGAAAACTCCATGATAGGTTTGCCTTAAGGTCGCTATAAATTGGAAATCTTGAAGGCATACAACAGCAACATATACCCTAAAGGCACCAGATCCCATCTGACTTAGAAGCTAAGCAGGGCGAGCCCTAGTTAGTATTTGGATGGGAGACAGCCAACAAATAGCAGAGGCTGTAAACTATATTTCAGAGGAGAAAACTAGCAAACCACTTGTGAGTATTCCTTGCCTAAGACAACCCTATGAAATTCATGGGGTCACCATAAGTTGACAGGCAACTTGAAGACAGACAAACAGACACATACACACACACACACATCTAATTGCTCATCATCACCTGCCCAATCAGATGGACTGTTTGGGTTCTGACTCCATACGTTATCTTTTGTCAACCAGCTTTAAAGTAATCCTTAGTCCCAAGTTTGAAAAAGTTACTATTTGGACTATAAAACCCAGAGTTCCACCAGCTAGTAAGGCAATTGGACATGCAAAGACATTTCTAAGAAATTGCTACTGAATGTCTATTTTCTTATTCTGATAGTTCATGGATGGAACCTTCTCTGTTATGTATAATCATGACATTCAGGCTAAGGCAAAAATGATTTTTTCAAAAATGGAATAAATACAGAGCTGCAAATACATTTACACACATTACTTTTCTAGCACTGGTCAGGCTACCTTCTAATCAGAATCTTGATTCTTCAGTCATTGATGATGTTGTACGTGATGATTTGCATTTGCTGGGTGTCCAAAAATGAGGACTAGCTGTCCATTTAGACACAAAACAGTTACCTGAGAATGCCTTGGAACATGCCACCCTGATGTTTCTGGCAGTTGCAGTCCATAAGAATAACCTCTGCAAGCTCTCCACACCACCACTCTGTAGCTGGTTTGCTATTTTTCATTGTAGATAAAATCAGTGGAGCATTGCTGCAGCAGCAATCTATCTACCCTCCAAGTTATAGCCACGTTTACATCCCCTAGAATCCTAGAGTTTACAGTTTGTTGAATGACTTAGAATGTAATGCATTTATGCTCTCTAGCAGAACATCTAGAATACCTCACCAAACTACTATTCCACAGGCTTCATGGGATGGAGCCAGACCAGTTAAAGGGATATCAACATGTGTAGTATGAGGTGGCACTAACAGCTATTATAACACTATATATGTTATAAGCATTAGAACCTAATTCCAGCAAGCATATTGGTAGAATATTAAGTATGTGCAAGTATACTTATGCCATCCTGGGAGGGGATGGAGGCAGTTCACTTATCCTTACTGCTTGTCCATTGTACAAGAGCAGCCAGTGGACAAATCCTCATGGATTTATCCAAGTGAATTCCTGCTGTACCTGCATGCCTGGTGGAGAAACGCCCCCAGTCAGTAACCAGGGAAATGGAGCCTGACAGAGAAAACACCTGGCTGCTCTTTCATGTCAGTTGGTGACAGTACAAAGGCAACAGAAAGTAAAAAATACCTCTTTCAGCAATATCATGCAAAAGAAAATATATCTGTGTAACCAAGGGTTATGTCAGATTCTATTACAAATGCTCTTTCTGCACTACACTGTTACAGTGCAATTGTTCCATTTTCAACATCCTGTGGAATCCTTGGGTTTGCAGTTTAGGGAGGGACATTGAGAATTCTTAGCCAGAGAGCAATTTGGCCTCAGTAAACTACAAACCCCAGAATTCCACAGAATGTTGAAAATGGAATAACACCACTATAACAGTGTAGTGTGGAAATGGCCTAAGATAATCCTGACCTGTAAGTACTATAAATAATTTTTAAAAAGAAAGCTGTAAATGGATGGCTAGAGGCCACTGAATGTACTTCTCAGTCAGGGACTGGATCCACACATGGATCAATTCCATTGGCATCCCTTTCCTTGTTGTAGTTGTCGATGTGCCTTTGAGTCATCTCAAACTTATGCTGCTCCTAAGACAAAACTTGGCAAGATTTAGTCCAAGGAGGTTTGCCATTGCTCTCCTCTGAGCTGAGAGACTGTGATTTGTCAATGGTTTCCATGGCCAAGTGGGGATGCTCAGTACAACACTGAAACCATTACACAACACTGTCTCTCTCCAGCCTTGTCTTGCCTACTGAGACCAAAGGACAGCATTTGCTCTTCTCACAGACACTCCCTAGTAGAGCAACATTTTAATCTACTATAAAAGTCAAAGTTTGTCACAGAGAAGGCGTTTGACATGGTCAATTGGTCATTTTTGAAGACGACTATTAAGCAAGTACAACCGGGAGAAAATTTCATTTCATGGATTGAAGCAATTTATTTTCAACAAACAGCAAGATTAATTATAAATGGAGAGCGTACTGCGCCGATTGAAGTTTTGAGAGGCACAAGGCAGGGTTGTCCTCTATCACCTCTGTTATTTATTTTGACATTAGAAACACTTAACAATAACATAAGAGAAGATGTGGCAATAAGAGGAGTCCAGATAAAGAAATTTCAATATAAACTCAAAGCTTTTGCTGATGATTTGGTTTGTTTTTGTTTTTTGGATGCTCCCCTCACGAGTGCTCAAAGATTGATGGATATTATTCAAGAGTATGGAGATTACTCTGGTTTTAAAATTAACAAAGAAAAAACAGTATATATATCAAAAAACATGAGGGAGAAGGAAGAAGCTGAATTTAAACAAATAACAGGATTCAATAAAGGACAGAAAGCTAAGTATTTAGGAGTTTAGATTGCACAAAGAAATAATGAACTGTACCATAACAACTATGATAAAAAATGGAAGGAGATAACTCTAGATTTGGAAAAATGGACTCAATTAAAGATATCTTTGTTGGGACAGATATCAGTGATAAAAATGAATGTTTTACCAAAAATGAACTATCTTTTTCAAAATGTACCTATCATAACAAGCATTAAACCGTTTGTTCAATGGAAAAGAGATATAACTAAGTTCATATGGCAGGGGAGGAGACCAAGAATTAAATGGAGAATCATGACGGACACAACAGCAAGAGGCAGACTAGGCTTGCCAGACCTACAAACATATTATAAGGCTGTGGCATTCACATGGCTAAAAGATTGGCTTAATCTTCAAAATTCGAGGATGCTGGCATTAGAGGGAGCAGATTTAAGAATGGGATGGCACGCCTATATGTTTTATGGAAAAGCAGCAGTCGACAAAGATTTTACGCATCATTTTATAAGGAAATCGCTACTTAGAATATGTAATGACTACAAGAAGAAGAATATAAGGCAGTTACCTAATTTGGTCTCCCTGCAAGAAGCCTTTTTTGGGAGATGGAAAGATACAGATAAATGGTTACGATATGAAGACTTATTAGACATAGCAGATGACTCCGGTGTGAAGATGAAATCAAGAGAGAAATTGGAAACTGAGGGAATAAAATTAAGCTGGTTTCCCTATAGACAGTTAAAGGAAAGATTTCAGATGGATGTACAAACATATGGAATACAACAAAAGGAACAAATTCACTTACTGAGACTATTAAGAGAAAATCTACCACATTTACTAGCACATTTGTACAAAGAAATTTTACAACAAGAATGTGAGAAAGAGACAGTTAAAGTTGCAATGATACAATGGGCACAAAATGTTGGACACTCAGTACAGTTAGAATGGTGGGAACAGAGCTGGCAACGTACAAAGAAATTTACTGCTGCCCAAAACCTAAAAGAAAACTATTACAAACTACTTCATAGATGGTATATGACACCAGAAAAATTAAAGACAATTTATAAGACGGGCACAGGTCAATGCTGGAAATGTCAAGAGAATTGTGGTACATTATTTCATATGTGGTGGTCATGCCGTAGAGCACAAAAATACTGGAAAGAAATACATAAGAGAATAAGTTCAATTTTGAAGATTCAATTTGGGATGACATCTGAACTTTACTTGTTAAATATGACACATACCTTAGATGTAACACCAGCTAAGAGACACTGGAGAATTATATTGTATATGGTGACGACGGCCCGTATTGAATATGCACGATTTTGGAAAAATGAAACTACATCTACAACGGAACAGTGGTGGACAGCTTTTATGGAAAACAGAAATGCGGATATACTTACACAAAGATTGAAAGGGAAATCAGATGAGGACATAAACAAAGAGTGGAGGATTGTTACAAATTTGGGTTGGGGGTAGACAGAGGTATTACATTTTTCATGATAACAATTATTATACAGCTAACAGTTAATGGAATATCATGAAGCGAGTAAAGTAGAGATATATAGCAGGAACTAACAAATTATAGATTATTAACATTTGATTGCGATACGTGATATAATAAATAGGGGAAATATCAATAATTGTAATCCAGAAAGGAAAGGAAGGAGGAATAACACTACATGTAACATTGCAAAAATTATTGTTTGTTTTATGTGTTGAAATTTGAACAAAATTATTAAAAAAAAAAGTTTGTGAGTGAGCTTGTCTGTTTGTCTGCATCAGGCAGGCAAAGACCTCATACGATTGGCTGTGTGAGGCAAGAAGACCTAATAAGATTGGCTGGCTGTGAAGATTCTATGGAATCCTGGGGTTGGCGGTTCAAGGAGGAGCCTTCACAATTCTCAGCCAGAGAGCTTTGAATAGGCCGGTTGCTATGGAGATGAGGCCTAGTAGCAACTCCCCTCACAAACCCAACCTCTGTATGTTAACAATGCAGACTGGATTGGAGAACATGGGCAAAAGTTACAGGTACTGAACAAAACAGTTTGGGGAATTAGAGACACAGGATCTCAGATCTGTGTATTTCAACTACATCTAACTCCTAAGGTAAGGTAAGGTAAGGTAATTCCTAAGGTATTTCTAACAAGTGTTACCAATGAGAAAATAAAATCCCGCGCAACACCGCTAGTGTGTTCTACATTTGTTCAGTTTGTTTCTGTTCTCTTCTTTCATCACCAAAGGCTGTCCATGGGTAGCAAGTGCAAGACAGTGCAAAGTAATTGTAAAAATTAAAGAGGAATCATAAAAGCCAGACACTACACTGCAGGTGAGCTTGTGGAAAATTCACTGCTGCAATTGGGAAAGTAGCTGGGCAGGTTAGTTGGCTGGAGTGTTTGCTTTTTGTTTCCAGGACTTGTATCACTGCTGCCAGGATTTGTGCAACAAGAGCTCAAGTCACAATGCTGGCACTCTGTTCCCTGCCTTATTCCAAAAGGTACCAGGGCCTGAAGTACATGCAGGTACAGTCACCTATCAGCATTCTCTTCCCCTTGTTCCTAGCCTTTTGGTGCACTGATGATATCAAACATATATACAAACACCTTCAAGCTAAGCCAAGTAGCCCAGCTGCATACCAGAGATTAGTGCTGAGGCTAGTGGTACCTCATGCACAAAACTCCAATGTTCTCCTCCTCCAGTGTTGAGATTTGTCTCCCACCTGGATAGGACTGCAATTCTCTGAAGCTTTTCTGGCACTCTAAGACCTGGGAACTGTATTTATGGCCTCTCCAGAAACTTGGAGCTTTTATAAATGAAAAACCACTGAAACTATATTTTACTCTTAGGCCTGAACATAAGACCAGGCTGTTAAGTAGAGTGGAATGGATACCTCAGGCAGCAGATGCTGAGAGAGACAGGGATTTGTGGTGAGGGGGTAAAGGATAAGACTAAGTGTTGTGTGGCCCATGTTGTGCCCCCTATGTTGACCCTGTCCTCTTCCCCATATTGCAGTTAGATTCAACTGCCAATGTTGTCATCATCTGTGTACCGAAGGGAGAAGAGCAACATCTTCTCCTGAGTAGAGATAGGAACTAACCAGTTAAAATCAATGATATCAATTTAAGTTGAAAACTTTCTAACATAAAGGGGCAACTTGAATAATTTATTTTTCTATCAAAGAGATTCGAATTTGAGTACTAAGAGTTGGATTAGGTCTCTGGAGGACCAGGATTTAAATCTCTGCTCACCATGAAAACCCATTGAGTCACTGTGATCAAGTCACAGGCCATTTCCACACTACACTGTTACAGTGCTATTATTCCACTTTCAACATCCTATGGAATCCTGGGGTTTGCCCCTTAGGGAGGGGTATTTATAATTCTCAACCAGAGAGTTCTTTGGCTTCAGTAAACTACAAAGCCTAGAATTCCAAAGGGTGTTAAAAGTGGAATAATAGCACTATAACAGTTTAGTGTGGAAATGGCCTCAATCTCTCAGCCTCAGAGGAAGGTAAAGGCAAACCCATTCTGAACACACGTTGCCAAGAAAACTCCATGATAGGTTTGCCTTTGAAATTTAGAAGGCACAGCAACAATGTCAGAATTTTAGAATTTCCAGTTATTAAGTTATTGATTAAAAGATAGAGAATGCTAAGGAGCTAATGAGTTTTACATTTCAAAGTTGATACTTTATCCAAAACATACTCTAGTTTTTCCCCCTTCTGAAGTAAATAAAACTGAATTAGATTTTTTAAATTTGTTAACAATTATCTAAGAGCCCTAACTCTTTTCTTTTAACTTTCTTGTCCCAGATTCTGAGGCAGAAAAATATGCTCTACCTTGGACACATGGAGAAGGCCAGTTGCTACTGGTTGTGCTGGCCAAGGGGTTCTAGAAGCTGTATTCCAAAAAAGTAACTTCTCCAGTGTCTGAGTAGTTGCAATAAAGGAACAGATCCTTTCAGGATTTCTGATTTGGCCAGTAGAGAGTAGGCAGGTGGGCAGACACTGAAAAAAGGAGCAATCCTGATAGACTTCAAGGAAGAAGGGAAGCATCTCAATGCAATACACTCCCTGGTGCTGTAGAAAGCAACAGGTTTAGGCATCAAGCCTATAGAAAAAAGAATTCAGCTAATCCCTATTGCTGTTTTATTCAATTGCTGTAAATGTGTCAATGAAAAATATCTGTATTTTAATTTAACCAAAGATGCCAAGTGTTTCCTTAGTTAATTATCATTGTAATATATGGGCCTCTCAAACTATTGATAAAGATCAGCCATTTAAAAATATAGGCTATCTGGTCCCCTGGTAGGGATAAAAATAAACATTTCATTATAAATCCACACAATTAAATGAGGTGGGTATTATAAAAATATAATAAAAAGGACAGAGTTAGATTTTAATTTTCTACCAGCCAATAATATTGAATAAACTATAGGTTATTTACAAAACGGTTGCTCCTAAAAGTCAATGTGTGGAGTTACTCAGAAAAGATTGAAAGAAAGAAAAATGATTGCAGCATAATTAATTTCCTTGGCATGAAAATGTAGTATAATGGGAGATGTTCAATATATCTCTGGCTTCTATTAAAACACATTAGATGCTGTCAAATTATTTTAAGATCTAAATTACAGCCAAAGTCCCTGAAAAACAGTCGGAAAATTATGAGGCTGTTAAAACATATCCGTGCAGTGATCTCACTGTTTCCAGTAGGACATAGTGGAGGCTATTTTTTTACAGACAAATTTGGCTGGTCACCCACACCCAGACACATCCACCCACACAAGACCATCCTATTCATATAACTTTGAGGAATCTCAATGAATGTAAAAATATGTGTTGGAGGAATCTCTGCATAGTCAAGGCACATGGCTGGATCCAGCCATCTTTGTTCCTTTTGTTTTATTATACAATGTAGCAAAAAGGAGAATGTCAGAATGGTTGTTTCAACAACAGAGTGGTACTGCTCTTGAAAATGTTATTTTTTTGGACCAGCGGCTACGTTGTCTTGGAGATTCTGGGACTTATAGTTCGCATAATAATACTTGCATCTCAAAGCCAGTATGCCCCCTAGCATGCCCAAACATCCGCACACATCCCAGCATGCCCAGACACCTCTACTTTCCTCTCAAAATGGTGACAGGAAGTGATGTCACCTCATAACTTCCTGTCACCATTTTGAGAGGGAGTGCTGAGGTATTTGGAGGCTTTGCAGTGTTTCGGGGGGCTTTTTGTGGTGGGATAGTTATTTTGTGGGGGGGGGCTTTTTGTGTGGTTTGGGGACAAGAATTGACTGAAAAATGCGCCAAAAAATTTGTCTAAGATCCTGTATCAGAGATGTAGCTATAATATCTTAGCTGCAGTATGATGAGACCAGCCTTTCCTGCCAAGCAAACAACCACATGAGAGAGAGTTCTAACAGTATCCCATAGGGATCTCTGATTTGGCTTTCCATATCGTTGCTCACTGATGGGAAGGGCCTCGTCACATCATCCCACAGTGTCCCCCCCCCACCAGCATCACAGAACTCCATTGCCTGGCATGGCTGACTGTCTTTTAAGGTGGGTTTCAGGGGCATTTTCACCCACGGCCTTGATGCTACAAACACAAATAGTATTATGTTACAAAGTTGTAAGTCTAACTTATGACATTGTAACTGCCAAACAGGATGGCAGTTTTTGTTTTCGAAAGGGATTGTGGTCATGGTGGAAAGCTTTAGAGGATTTGTAAGGGACTTCAAGGTCCACAAAAGTGTGGCCAAGGGGGTCATATGGCCCACAGGATGTATTTTGCCCAGCCATGCTCTTAAATGAATTTTGCATTTGACTATGCACTGTGAGAAGAAGTACTTTCATCTACCCAGAATCTCATACTTTATTAGCTTTATTAGATGACCCTTGGTCAGCAGTGGCTTGTGGCTTCGATGTTCCTGGGGGAGTGAATCCATTCTGCTGGTCCCTATTCCCAAAATAAGTTCAACACCTGATACAGTTCCTTAAAAGCTGTCCAATATTTCTGAGTGGATTCAGTGTCCAACTTACAGAGGAGCCACCATCTCTTGAGTCTATATTTAAGATAAATGCCTCACTTACTCATTTTCTGCACACTATGCAAGGCCCTCATCTTCCACATCACTTCACCCCTGGACTGCTTAGACTTCCTATGCTGCTCCATTTCCTTCAAAGCTCTGGAGGTTCACAGAGCATCATCATGGCCACCATTTTGGGCAACTGAAATTTAAAGTTACTGTAATGCTAGAAAGGAAAATTTCTGTTGGGAAGGCGTGGCAAAATTCTTATTGAGAAGTCTGATGCCTTGATTCCTCAGCAGCAGCACCAAGCTACACCCTTTCTTGGTTCTATATTATACACTTCAGCTTGTCCTTCTGTAACACAATGCCAATGTTACAAAATGTTAATAAACTTGCCTTTTTATTTTGTGTGTTTATACTTATTTCCAGGATTTATATCTTCTACCTTCACTGTCACATTGGCATTCCCAGGGTGGCTTTTGATCTGCAGCTTCCACTGCTGAAGTCAATCCAACCATTTGGGAAAATGAAATTCTACTGCAATTCAGAAGCAACGATAATCCTTTTACATTTTATTCATAATCCCTTCACACCCCACTTCGTTTTCTTGTTGTTTTTAAGAAACCGTTTCTCCTTCAATGCACTTTTCTTTTCTTTTCCTTTCCTTTTATTTATTTATTTTTTAGCGAAGGGGGAAGTAGGTGCACTATATTCAATGCACCTTTCATTTGAATCTCTGAAAGTAAATTAGGACTTGTACTGAGATGTAACACAGACATTTGACAGAGATACAGATTTCAATCTGAGAAAGTATCCTTTTTGAACCTACTGAGCACTTCTAGCACAGCATCCTGGTGGCAACCTTGGAGAGAAGAGCAACAGACCCAACAACAAAGTATTGACTCAGGTGGCAGATGCTGGGAGGCAACAGCAAGGTGTTGATGGATTAGTGTAGTAAGAGGCCTATGTTGCACCCAGATTGTGTTCCATCACCAATGTTAACTGTGCAACTGTCACTCCAGTTCAATGGCAGAGGACAAGGCACCACATATTTTTTAAAAGGATAGGGTGCTGTTTTGTTTTCATCCTAGGCAGCAAAATGTCTTGCACCTTGCCTGGAAGGCTGCCACAAACTAACATCCAGCAGTAGCTAGGTGTTCCTTGGTGGTCTCCCATCCCAGCTGTGCTTACCCTGAAAGGAGAGAACATCTTGCAGTATAAGATGTTATGAGGTCATTAGCCATGGAAATGTTCCATAACAGATGACAAAACTGTTAATGACTCCATTACATAATGGTTCCCTTTAATGTAGACACCTCTCTGCTACTTCCTTGGTTGTTAAAAGCATAATACACCTGCTGGGTCAGATTGAAGATCTATCTCATCCACATTCTGCACAATAGCAAATCAACTGACTATCAGAAGTCCACAAGTAGAACATCAATGCAATAGCATCCTCCTACTCAAATTCTCCAGAAACTCTTAGTGCGAGACACCATGCCTCTGATCCTGGTGGTAACATATAGTCATTGTGACTAGTAGTCATTTATAGCCCACATAAATTTGTCTGACTGTACAACATGCAGCTTAGATCATTCAATGTTGCAAGAGTGGCAGGCACATCTACTCTGTTCTTGCACAGATGCTAATATTCCAGCCTTGCCTTGATGACCAGGTACAAGGTAGAAATGTGGAATTAAAAAGAAAGTTGCCAACTTATAAAAATGTTAAGGAAAACTAGAAAGAGAGATAGCCTGCTGGATTTCTCTCTGTGTTAACTTGGTTCCTCTCTCCCTATCAGTCTGTGAGCTTTTGCCTTGCAGAAGACCCCAGAGTTATATTTTGCAAGAAAGTTGTGTTTGGAAACATTGGCATTCTTCTAAATGGAGTTGTAATATTCCACATACCCATAACTGACTCATGACATTTTCCTGCCACCTGAAATGAGGGACAAGATGGCATTTCCACCAATCTCACTCCTCAATTCTACATACAGAAGTCAACCAAATTGGCTGTAACATCTGATGTCAACAATGCAGACAGGAAAACATCTTTGACTACATCTGAAGGGACCAGGCTAGCCAAGGGGCTTCCATGTAAGCCAGACAGCATACACTGTTGTGGCTGTCTTCTACCCCTCAGCAGACCTGAGGTGGCTACTTTACTCTGTCCAGTGGAAGTGTCAGCCCTTCTCTCACCTTCTGAGAAAAAAGTCCACTCTGTCATTAGACACCTAAACAAGGAAGAATGTACATACATGGACAAGCCAAGCTGACTAGCATCTAACTGTCTTTGCACCAAGAAGATGTCAAGAAACCAAAATCAAGAGTAAAAATCTTAAGGGGGAAAAAAAAAAACTCAAGTCAGGAGAATCACAAAGCAGCCCACTGAGGACTGAATGTTTTTCATAGGCTTTGGAT
The DNA here is from genome assembly GCA_948474755.1 of Ctenosaura bakeri. Classification (NCBI taxonomy): domain Eukaryota; kingdom Metazoa; phylum Chordata; class Lepidosauria; order Squamata; family Iguanidae; genus Ctenosaura; species Ctenosaura bakeri. The sequence continues at coordinate 747,984 of CAOLHI010000028.1, read as the reverse complement.
GCTGACCAAATGCTTGGGGATGAGGCAGAAAAGGGAGAGGAAATGGAATGGAGTTTCCTGGGACAAGGCATGGCAGGTTTGCTGGAACCCCGAGCACAGCATAGGACTTGACATTTCAACACTTTAGTGGAAGTCCCACTTGCCTCTTCTAAGCACAGATGTCTCTCCAAAACCCAAGTTTCCAGATGTAAAAAATGTAATAAGTAGTCCAAAATCTAGATTTTGTTACTGATACATTCAAGTATCTGAAGAAGGAGTACTAATGGAATTACTAAGACTAATCTCCAATTTACTTTTATCAAGAGACTGACACTACAGTCCCTGATAAGGCTTTGGATAATTTCCCACAGTATGCTCATGTTAAAGGCAGCATCTCAAGTTTTTTAAATTATTCTAGTGCCATTTAATTCATTCTGCAAATTATGAACACTAATATGTATTTTTATATTCTGTAAGATGTACAAGCCAAGGCTCAAAAGCCCAGGATTTATCAAGCATTCTCACAAGACTTACATGAGAACTAATAGCGTGGTTAGTAAAGAGGCATGTACTGAAATTCTGACCCCCCCCCATCTTTCTGTTTAGACATTAGTAGCCCTAAATACCCTAAAGGCACCAGGCCCTGTCTGATCTCTGTCTCACCTCTGAGTTATTCCTTGCCTAGGGAAACCCTATGAAATTCATGAGGTCACCATAAGTCAGCAGGCAACTTGAAGGCATACGCAGGGCTTGAAAATGCTACTTTTTGGACTACAAATGCCAAAATCCTCCTGAGAGGGGATTTGGAGACTTGTAGTCCAAAAAAAGTAACATTTCCAAGCTTTAGGCCTTTGAGTGTTTAATGCTAACGTCTGATCTGAAGGGAAACTGTAAGTGTATTTGACTGAATATACTCACATACCTTGACCCAAATGGGATCCCTGATAAGATAGAGTAGCCTGACAGAAGAAGGATTGTAAATGTGAATACCAGGGCTGTCTCAGGCCTTCTCCTATTGTTGTTGTGTGCCTGCAGTTTGTTTCCAAATTACGGCAACCCTAAGGCAAACCTAACACGGGATTTTGTGGAGCTGAGAGTATGTGACACCCCAAGGTCACCCAGTGGGTTTTCATGGCCAAGTGGGGAATTGAACCCTGGCCTCCAGCATCATGGCCCAATGCTAAAACCATAACACCACAGTGGCTCTCTCTTCCCCTGGATTTAATTCAAAAGGGGGCAACTGTGCTGGATCTGGGCCAGTTTTCTTCATCCAGAACCTTCAGCTGTCTGTATGGATTGCCAATTCCCCTCATACAGAAATAGCCAGAAGCCACATATGGAGTTGAAAAAATGGGTTTTTAAAATGTGCAACGGCATATAGAGGGAGTTAAAAGGGCAGTACAGTGAATCTAAAAGGTTATCAGAGGATTGATTGTAACTGTTCCTGCCAAATCAGGATAGTTGGAAAGTATGACAGCTCAGGACCATACTCAGTGGTCTCAGTGAGAAGGATTTTTTTTCTTAAAAAAAAATAACTATAAGAGAGTTACTGTTTTCCCAAAGTAGAGATGAAACTTTTTCAGATGCAGAATTTCACAGCATTAAATGCAGACACAGCAGTGTTTTATATGTGTGAGCAACATGTTCTTGTTCAATCTGCCCTGTGAATCGATTTTGGAAAGAGCAATAAAGTGTTATTTAATTTATTTAATTTGGTACTGGTGTATCTTTACTATTAGGAGTAGGAAGAGGCTGTATGGGATTTTCTGCTACTTGCACCACACTAACTTGTCTGGATTTAGCTACAAGGTGCCATGATCTGGGACAGACCTGGGCAAAGTGTACTTGAAAAAGCTGTCAGCTGAACTACATCTCGCTGGCCCCAGAATCAACATAACGGTGCCACTCTTCCTCTACCCCAGAAGCCATCCCTCTTCTCTGCTTATGTGATTTCTGGAATTCTGGAATAAATTCTGGAATTGGTAGTTCTTGAAAGATCACACCACAGAGTGAAATCAAAATCTGTCTCTCCAGATACAAGTTATAGTTAAACTTCAGAAGCATACAGTCTTTGATATAGAGCTTTCATTTCATAGAATCATAGAGTTGAAAGAGACCACAGAGGCCATTCAGTCCAAACCCCTACCATGCAGGAACCCACATCAAAGCACTGTTCAGAATGCTTCTTGCTTTGTTCTAACTGTTCCAGCAAATCTCACAAGGTTTGGACAATATGTACATAGAAGCAGGGAAACAAATTTCCAGAAATGCCTTCAAACCTGATTCTGGGAATGCTCCAGAGAATGGAGGACTATGCAGCATTATTTTGGTCTCCTGCAGATCTTCATGACACTGTTTGTGCTATCACAGTCACTATTTTGGATGAGAGGAAGTAACAAGTTGTAACTCCCAGTCATCTTTGGGCCTTCAGTGGGGTTGTTGCTTCAGGGTTGGGGGCCCACAAAACAATATTTCAAAGCATTCTAGAGTATTAGGGTGTAATGGAAACAGTTTTCATTTAAAAACATTTTCAGGGCACTTGGATGGAGGACTACCAAGGAAAACTAGGTTTGTTGTTGTGTGCCTTCAAGCCATTTCCAACTTATAGTGACCCTAAGGCAAACCTATCATAGAATTGGTTCAGAGGGGGTTTGTCCTCGCCTTCATCTGAGGCTGAGAATGTGTGACCTACCCAAGGTCACCCAATGGTTTCCATGGCTGAGCAAGGATTCAAACCCCAGCCTCCAGGGTCCTAGTTTAGCATCCAAACCGCTACACTGTGCTGGCTTTTCAGGTGCTGTAGGCTATACTTCAGAGAAAGGAAATGACAATGTATTATGAAATTAATGGGGCTGCCATAAGTCATCAGGCAACTTGAAGGCTGAGGCATACAGATACACACATGCACAGAGTCTCAAGAGTCTTAAGGAATCCCAAAGATTGCACTGGACCACCAAGAGACAGTGTACGTGGACCACCTGATTCACACCCACAATCTACAATCTAGTGTCTTCCTTGTTATTTTTCTTCACAGGATTGCAGCCTGGGCCTTCCTGGGTCTCTAAGTCACAATGATCTGTGTTCTTCCCAGCCTGCCCTTCCCTGTGCTTCCCGGGCAGAAAACAGAGAAATTTCACAAAGGTTATTTGCCTACTAGCCATTGAAACATTGGGTAATATTGTTAAAATACGATATTGTGTAATTTTTGGATGGCACTGAAATACAGAGGTGGTGGCAAAAGGAAAGAGTGGGGACTGAAAAAGAAAAGGTGAGAAGCAGAAAGAAAGACAAAAAGAGAAAAGCAGTTAGAGAGAAAGACAAGAGAATGGCCCTTCATTCTTGCCTGTAGTAGTAGCTTTAGCTCTCACCCAGCAAATTACTTGAGCAAATGTACATCCTCCAACTTTGGACAAATGAAAACTAGAACCCACATTGTGAAGTATCATCACAGTGTGGTCAAAATGGCAAAAGTTATTAAAGAGGAAAAGCATGCAAGCTAGGAGAAGCTGTAGCACTTTGCTTTTGCCTTAGCTTACTGGGAAGGCCAAGGTTCTGAAGACAAAAAGAGAAAACTGAGGTCATGGGAAAACTGAGAACATGGGAAAAGGAGAGAGCATCTGGTACATTTTAAAAGCAGCTGACACAGTGGAACAAGGAGGGCTTAATCTGGACTGTGTCTGCCAAATCAGCACAGCTGGAGGGTATGGTAAACTGGCTCTTGAAAGGAAATATGTTTCTTGACCCAGCCTAAAGGCCTCAGAAACAGGTTTGGCCAGCTCCTTCAAATAAATATTTTATAGCCACATTTGCCCTGCACTAAAATCTATATTTATGCCACTCATTTTGCACTCATGTTTACCTGAACTACTAAACTCAATATTTATGGAAACAGAATTAGGCCTATTGATTCTGAGGCACTGCAGTTCTCTAGAATATAACAAAAGATTCCTTGCTTATTTCAAATAAAGCAGGAGTGGGCAACTGTTGGAGACTAAAGGGCTGTATTGAACCCTCAGGGGACCTTGGAAGGAACACACTCACCTAAATGTTGAAAATATATACATCCCAAATGCCCTCAAGGGATGATAGGGGGCAATCTCCTCATGTCTGTGCCCATCTCTGAGCCATTCAGCCCCAGGATAGTCCTTTTTTAAACAGAAAATGAGTCAGTCTTTGGGTCACTTCCTGTTATGGTTGCCAGAATGAAAACTTGGGACAGTTCTTGTTCTTCAATGGTTATGTAGTAGAGAGAATTTCAGCAGGTGTTGGTTGTCAACAATTAACAAGCCACATATGCAATAATTCCCTCCTGTATGCAACCACTAAAAGACAGGAGCTGTCTCCAGTTTTCATTCTGGCAACCCTACAAGTCTCTGCTGAAAAAAATGACCTCTTCTGGACCTAAAGTGGCAGAGAGTTCTTGGTGAACTCCAAAAGAGTTCATTCATGATGGAATAAATGTGTCACAGTCCATAGGAAAGTGATATCTTACACATTTTCAGAGCCAATGCTGGAGAGAAGGATTTGAAGTGTGAAAGAAGGAAGCCAGGAGCAATAAACTCACAATGAATTTAGCCACTGTACTTGATGGTTATCATTCCCTGAATTTCAAACATTCAGGGATGAGTACATATGCCGATAGCACCATCCACCCACCTTATCAGCATACATGAAGGAACTTAAAGATTCTAAAAACTTTTAGGGAAAAATACACAAAGAACAGGCAGCCAAATGCAGATGGAGAATGCTCAGTGTATATGAAATACTGGCTGTTAAAAGGAATGAGAAAATGTAAAACACAGAGGTAGGGGGATTGAAGTAGACTATCCTGAAAAAAAAAGTGTCACTGGGTGGTTAGCAACTTTGTACACCTTTTCCCGCTGTGATGTTTTTTATTACAAGTACCACTTGCTTTTTGTTGTCTGGTTCTAAGCACAGTAAGGCCTTTCCTTAACCACTGTTTGTTATTTAGAATTTCATGTAATGTGATCCATCCATTGAACTTTCTGCTCAAGAGAGCTTGAAGTGCCACTGTGCTTTATTAGTGTTTTGTATTTATATATAATCCTTTTCTCCAGCAGAGCTCAGAGTGGCATTTTACCATCACAGTAACACTGTAAGGCAGGAGACCCTGAGAGACAATGACTTTCATTGTGCTTAGTTGAGCAGATCTTCAAAATCTGGATAGGGGCAATAGATTCCTTAAGACAACCAAGATGTCAAAAGATAAGATGCAAGCTTTTGAGTTACCCAGAACTCTTCAGTAGACTAAATGGCAGCAGTAGTGGAGGGGAAAGTAGGGACAACTGAATAGCATTAAAGTCTTTTCATCTGCATAAACTCAGTTTAAAAACAGGATGGGGGAGGGAGCACCAGACATTCAAGTTATTGTTTCTTCACCCAGTCTTCAGTAGAGACTTTCGGCACAGTCTTAGGTGAAACCTGAAACCAGCACAGCACCTTGATTTGAATGTCTGGTAGACTGTGAGTTAAACACAGACCACGAAGGAAGCTGCTGGTTTCCTCGACATGGGGGCAGTGATTCCATCCATCTTGTAGTCCAAGCTACAAAAGGAATTAGCCAAGGTGCTTAAACTATTTGAGAGGAGAGGATTCACCATGCTGGTTAGCCCCTTTGAAGTTCTGGAAGATGTCAAGCCCAAAATATAGCAAAGATTGCTCCCACAGCTTTGGAAGCGTGCCCAGCAGCAGAGAATAACTTAGCAGCAATTCACTGTAGCCAGTAAAACTCACCCACACCAATTGTTTTCTTCCATCAAGGAGGCAATTTATTCTTGAGTTACAATGTATACATATTTACAAGAATTTCCAGAAGGCATTCCAGCATCCCTCTGCTTGCTCTTTCTGACAGAGCCTCCAGCAGAAACATCAGGCACCATGTACAACTTGTTGGCTAGCTCTCAGCTACATGTATACCCACACTAGCTGATGCAATCCTGCCAGCCTTTGCATTCTCCCCACACCAGATGCTACCTTCTCCCCTGATTGCTCATCAGCATGACTCAGCATAAGTCACATGGCTCTCCACAGGTGCACTTAATGACCCACATCACAAAGTATTTTCTACAGGTTTGGTCCAACCTTTACTGACAGAAGATACCAGCTACCACTGAATTTTCCATTGCTTCAGTCCCAGCCATCTTTTCAGCACCACTGCCTTTGCTAATGGTTTAACATGATGGAGAGTTCTGGAGAACTGGAAAGCTTGTGAATTATTTGCTAAGCTTGGAAAGTTTTTTTGTTTGTTTGTTTTGTTTTTTGTTTTTTGGACTACAAGTTTCAGACTCTCTCAGCCAGCATTGCCAGTGGCTAGCCAAATAAAAGTACAGTATTACCATAGCATAGACTGGGATTTTTTTTTCTTAAGGTTGACAAGGCAACCTTTGCTTTTTGTTGAATGTGGATGTTGCAGCTGCAGATTTGGCACACCAACAAGCAGCATTGAGACTTCTAACTGGCCTACAATCCAGCATCAGCAACTTGTTAACAGTTCAAATGAACGTATCAAGAGCTGATGTTTGTGCAAGTCAGGATTTGTGTCAAAGGAATTGAGCATCTTTAACTCTCCCATTCATAGGACACTTAAAAGAACTTCAAAGGTCAATGCAAATGAGAGGAATGTGATGCAACCATCCTGGATTAATAGCAAGCAATTTCATAGTTTTGGAGGTTTTACATAAACAATAAGGGATTTAAAGCTGATAAGAGACTTAATCTAAGTATGGGAAAAAAGATCCAATTTCTTGCTAGATATATGTGCTCCAGTGTGAAAAACGGAGTGCCTCCAATGTTTTCTGTTTGAGACCACAAAATACTAAAGACAGAAGAGGTCGCCTCCTGAGGTGTTGGATGGCTGATACTGTCCTAGAGATGACCTCTGAACCAGTCTGAAAGTCATCTGTTACTATTGTTTATGCAGTGCTTGTAGAGCAATAGTTCTCACTGTGGGCTCCAAAGTGTTTTGGACTTCAACTCCCTCTTGTCAGCTTGGCCAAAAGTCAGAAATTGTGGGGGGTGGAGCCTAAATATGGAAAGCCAATGTTTGAGAAATACTGCCTTAGAGCACAAGGAACTTGTAGTCCTCCAGATGTGGTTGGTTTGCCACTTCACTCACCTCCTACCACTGGCTAGGGATGATAGAAGTTGCAGGCCTTGTATTCTCTACCTTTCCTTAGAACACTCCAAAGGTCTCTGTAATCTTTATGAGACAAACTTTTTAAGCTGAGTGTTATCGCCACAGTAGAGATGAAGGTAAAGGAGAGTGCTGGAGCAGAGAGATAACAGTTTTCATAAATAGGAATGAAACTTCAAAGTAGATGCAGAATTACTAACAAAAAATAACCCTGCTTCTCTTACTCATCTCTCTCCCCCTCTGATTTCTATTCTATGGACACTAAGCACACAGTGTGAAGCAGTGATGTAGACTCAAGTCAGTAGACTTGGACTCAAGTTAGACTTAAGTCACTTCAGTGACCTGACTTGGCCATAAATGATGCACTGACTCGACTCGACTCTTGTAAACATTTTTAATGACTTACTTGATGCCCTTGGTTCAGTTAACATAACGCATTCATCCAGAAACCTTACAACTCTGAACAACATCTCCATCTCTTTTTGCCTACTAGTCACATGACAATCTTTCTCAAGCCCAAAGTATGGGTGCATTTCTCAGAGGGGGACAGCAAACAGGTTAGGCAATGGGCTTGAGGCAGACTTAAGGTCTGCTCAGCAGCCTGTCCCTGATGCATATCAGAGGAGCCTTCTAAAATGTTTCCTAAGAGTAGAAGACAAGACTCACCCCCAGAGTGCAGGGTGCTTTCTCAGAGGGGAATAGCAAGTGTGCTAGGCAATGGGCTTGAGGAAGATGGATCCTTCCTTTTAAAGCTTTTGAATCTTCAGTAATGGGGAGTAAGATAGGATCCTATTCCCCACTTCCAAAGCTGCAGATGGCAAAATTGCAAATGTGGAGAGCCGACTCTGCTTAAATTGTTAAAACTGAACTTATTTCACTCTATCCATTAATTCTGAAATTTTGGTTGAGCATAAAGTTGGCTTCCAGACTTGAAACTTGAAGGTAGAGACTTGAGACTTGGAGTAAAAGACTTAAATATATCACTGGTATGAAGTGTCATCACAATGAAGTAGAAGAGGTGGGGCAGGAAAACACATAGCAGAATTAACATCATACCACATACTCAAGCATCTTCAGAGGTTATAACCCAGGGCATGGATAACGTACAAAACTCTGCTTTCCTGCTTAACTGAGGCATGAGGGAATTTCAGTCTCTCTCAGTTTCAGTCTCTCGCACATTTGAATTTCTTAAACCTTAAGTTCTTTCCTTCCTACATATGAAGAATTTTTCAGCTATTAGCAAATTCTTCAAAACTAAACTGAAACCAAATTCTGCCCCCATCTGCAAATTCTCAAGTTCATTCTATTGCAAATATGAAGAAATGTAGGGAAATTCATGCTAGAAAAAGCAAAAACAGAAATGAAATTCTCAGCCTTCCCTAGACTAATTAACATCTCTTTCTGGGCTTAGGTGACCAAGTGAATTCATAGTACCAGTCTGAAAAGGCTTTTGAATTGGGTACTTTCAGCATCTCAACCATGATGTTCCCATTTCCTGCCCAAGAATGGAGAAGGTGCAGCCTAAGAAGAACATGTAGCTTTCCCACCACAAGGGTGTTTTTCAGGCCTCCAGCACTCCTCATCACCTAGGATTCCAAGGTCTCAGTGCCTGGTTCTGAGCCTCAGTGCCCGGCCCCTCTCCTCCAGTCTTCAAGCCATGTGAAGGAATTTCAGGGTGAGATCTCAAAGTAAGAACACTGCCATATGGGGAAAAAAATCCCCTGAGTGCTACTAGACCTCACTGCTGTAGGCTGCTTTGGAGTGGCTGCTGTATACTCTCAAAGGGGCCATCAGAAGCCTCGACACACATCTCAGACTGCAGCTAGAACTAGGACCAGCAGGAAGTAGAGTGTAGCCAGTGGAGCAAAATACTGAACTATCTCAGTATTAATGGCCTCAGGAGTCACTGACTATGGTACTACAGGATGTGTTAATGTCTCATGCTTAGTGACATCACCAGGGTCATTATGTTTCATGCCCGTCACATCACAAGTCCCTGAAATTTCAAGACATAGGATGCTCCTTAAGTAGCACTTTTACCAGTGCCCACAAAAATTATGATAAAAAAGTCTAAATTTGAGGGGGCCAAAATGCTCCCAACACCCACCAAGGGAGATGGGGGACAATTTTTCCACAGAGGTTTTGTGTTGTTTTGTTTCTTGGCTTTTTTAAAAGCAGGAACTGAATGGGAAGTTGACTTCCAGTTCACTGTGTTTAAAAATGGTCGCTCCTGAAGATAAGACAGCTCAGACTCAGGCCATTTCTGCACTAGTCTGTTATAGTGCTATTATTCCACTTTCAACATCATATGGAATCTTGGGGTTTTCAGTTTAGGGAGGGGCCTCAAAGGAATGGAATAAAGTGGAATAATAGCACTACAACAGACTAGTGCAGAAATGACCCTGGACTTCCTTACTGCATGGGATGGAGCCCTTCAAGACCCTTAACAAAATAATGTTGCCTTCTAACACCTATGTGCTGCTCACTCCTGACCAAGATCATACTGTGAGCCACCTTGGTCATGTTATGAGTTACCTTGGATCCCATACAGGGAGAAAATTAAATAAACACATGCATGAAATGAAATGAAATGAAATGAACCAACCAGCAAGAATTAGGGCTGCCAGATGAGAAACATCGTGAGATTTAAGGGCCAAACTTAAGAACAAGGGATGTCCTCTGGTGATGTTATGCTCAGTACCTTCTCATGATGTCATGGGTGTGGGCCCAGCTAATGTCATTTAGAGTAATGTATTAAGCACACACTTTTCAGACTAAAATAGGAAATTGGTATTAACCATTTAACTCGGTGTGGGGGAAGTGGGAATACTATTTGGAAAGTTAACAGACAGTGCAACTGCCCTGTTGTTGCACTGCCCACTCTCTTCCAGGGTGTCCTGGTGCTGGCTGTTGTGTGAGAAATTTTGAGAAGAGGAAGACATGGTCAGACAGATCCCATGGAAAATTTTTAGTAGCTGATTCAAGCAGCCTACAGCAATAGAAGCCAGCAGTACACAGTTAAAAAAATAAATCTTTTCAAGGCAGCACTCTTGCCTTGAGATTTCCTCCTCTTGTTCTGAGCACTGGAGAAGAGATGCCAGACCCTGACATCTGGGAACCCTAGAGAGAGCTAATCTAAAAACCAAGACAGAACCAGAAAACAATTATAAGGAAACCAAGCAGAACTGGTACTGCTGGTATCAATAAATGTAAGAGGAAAAGAAAGGTCAGAATTTCACAGCAGTAATAACCATCCTCCCCTGACCGTATAAAAACATGCAGCAAAGATCATGTGGTCCCTTGTGGACCCTTGTGGGATGTTCAAAGAACTCTTAGCAGTGCATTGCTTTTATAAAAGTGAAAAATGCAGAGACATTATAATGTAGTATTTCATTTCATTTGCCAGAAATCTGGAAACTCGGATGATATTGAAAGGCATAAATACCCTGAGACACCAGATCCTATCTGATCTTGGAAGCTAATCAGGATCAGCCATGATTAATGCTGCCAAAGAATACCCAGTGCTGTAGGCTACATTTCAGAGGAAGGCAATGGCAAACCACCTTTAAATATACCTTGCCTAAGAAAAGCCTATGATGTTCAGGGGGTCTTCATAAGTCAACAGGCAACTTGAAGACACATGCGCGCGCACTGGTGGTGATGGCCAGAATCCTCTATCCTGGTTTATGTTACATAGCTTTATGCATGCTTTGCTACATAGCAAAGGCTCTAAGAAATCCTGTTAGTGAATTGCCAAGATGTGTAACAGGACATCAGCAAGAGTGTCACAATGCACATCAGTATTCCATAATCAGTGTCCCCATGCACAACAGAACCAACACTCAACGGGGCCAATGTGCATCACTGATTTTGCCAGCCCAGTACTGGATACAGACTTTTAAGAACCATCCAATTCCCATAGACCTAGGTCCACTGACAAAGGCATAAGTCTCCAACCAGTGTGTATTTATCAGCTCTTGATTTGCACATCATCTGTCAGAGTCCCTCCAGAGGTAGGCATGTCAAAGATTAAGTGCAACATTTAAGAAGAAAAGAGAGGGTAAATGGTCTACACAAAAATCTAGTGACATTTTTCCTGCAGTCACTTAGGAGCAAAACTTAGGACCTGAAACACGACAAAGGAGGTAATGCATTCAGGAACAGACAAGTCTTTTTCATAGAATACTGCTTATAATAATGGGGAGGGGGTGGTTTTTAGTTCTGAATCAATTTTAGTTCACAATCTCCCTGCATGCATGGAGAGATTTTTTTACATTATGGGATGAGGGGGAGTTTCAGTTGTCTCATATTTTAAACAAACTGACCCATATCAGACAGCTTAGACTAATAGGAAGATTGGAAAGCAATCTTCTTTCAATCTTGACACTTCTCCTGATTTTTAGATGCAGCTCTCAGTTCAAAAACTGCGTACAAAAATATGTATATTAGGAGAAACAGTATACAAAAAATAAATGCAAATTTTCAAGTGTGTGGTTTTAATTGCAGATTGATGCAAAGATTAGATGAAATGGATGAGTTCATAACACGTGCTCTGAGAGCATACCTGGTAACAAAGTATGGCTGAATAATATGAAACCGAAATATATCAAAAAGCAGCAAATTTCACAACCAGTGATGCCTAAGAGAATGCGAAATGGGAGCAACCGAAGCCACACTTCATCAACAAGACAAAGAGACTGATATTGTAACAGCTTGTTGTTGTTGTTGTTGCTGTTAATTGTCATCTAGTTGGCTTTGCCTTATGGTGACCCCGTGAATGACACACCTCAAAGACACTCTGTCTTCAATAGCTGTGCTAAAGTCCTACAGACTCACTGCTTTATGTTTCTGTGTAGCAAGTAGTTATTTTCATACATTCTTTGACTTACTGCAAAACAAATATGAAAATAAAAAATAGTGTAACGTAGTAGTTTGAACATTGGACCATGACTGGGGACCAGAGTTCAAACCCTGCTCAGCCATGGAAACCTACCAGGTGACCTTGGGCAACTCACACTGTCTCCAAGGAAGGCAAAGACAAACCCCACTCTGAACAAATCTTGCCAAGAAAACCTTGTGTTGAGGTTAGGGTCTCTGTAAGTCAGAAACAAGTTGAAGCCACACAACATTTTGGGGGGGGTTTGTTTGTTTGTTTGTTTTGCAAACCTGGAACAGCTGTGCTTTAATCTTTTTTTTTTCCTGAGATCACAGCTTCACAATTTTTGAGATTTTTTCCTCCCCTTCTTCCCTTTTAAAAATCAAAGAGGTATCAGGCACGCTAGGGATAAAAGCTGCTTGGGTAATACTGTGGCAAAAATGTATTTGCCAGGATGGATTCATTCCCACAGATGACTGACCACAGAAGACTTTTTCCTCATCTCTACACAGGTATAGCCGCCTTTTAGTGCTGCTCTTCTTTTAACGTGGGCAGGAATTGATGCCTTTCAGGCATATGAACTAATCATAGCTCAGCACATATTCAAAATAACCTTTGCGGTGGTCACCATTTATACCACCTGTTTATTTTTAAACAGTTTTTAAAGTTATGATTAGGCACTTTTTTGGCTGTAATATTTTGAATGAAAAAATAGTAATGCAATAGCACTTAGATGCAAGAATGTCCTGCCCTATGATGCAATACTGTGATATGTATGTTTTAAACATTATTTTTTAAAAAACTGCTTTTTATCAGCTGCCATTTTAACACAGCAGTTAACAGCAAGAACTGAAAAGGTTTTTTTAAAAATTCTATATACCCATAACTGTATTATTATCATTATTAATAGCAGAAGTAGTAGTAGTATTAAGGCCATTTCCACACTACACTGTTATAATGCTATTATTCCACTTTCAACATCCTATGGAATCCTGGGGCTTGCAGTTTAGGGAGGGACCTTTAGAACTCTCAGTCAGACTGCTCTTTGACCTCAGGAAACTACAAACCTCAGAATTCCACAGGATGTTGAAAGTGGAATAATAGCACTATAACAGTGTAGTGTGGAAATGACCTAAGATGTGAGTCTCCCGGCTTATGGTTAAATCCAGGAGCATAATCAAATGTGAATCTGCATCTTCAGAGGAAATGTAACCCCATCCAGCACAAAACTGAATGCTATTCCATGATCTGCCTTTTGACTGATCAGGAGCACCTCTGTCTTGTGTGACTTGCGTTTCAACGTGTTCAGCTTCATCCAGTCCATTACTGATGACAGGCATTAGTTTAAGAACAAAACAACTTCCTTGGATTGAAATGGAAAACTGCCATAGTGATGGGCTTCATTTGCATACTGAGGGCACCCCAAAACTTCAGAGTATTAATCCTTTTAAAGTAGCATTATAGTGCTATGCCCCATAATATTATCACTATAGTATAATGGCACTGTTTCAGTAAAATGCTTATTTTAAAAATGATTTTGAAAATAAGCTGAAGATCCCTGCTTGTTTTTTCACTATCCCCATGTTGGTTAAAAACCCGGCACCTGAGTTTGCAGTTAGAAGGAGTGATGTATGTGATACTTTCCAAAAGGTCTAGCCTCTAGAGAAGTTATCCTTAATACATCCAGGTGACATGGTGATTTAGTAAACTTAATAGTGAAACTTTTTGATTTTCTTGATGTTGTTGTGTTCCCTCAAGTCACTACTCACTTATGACAACTCTAAGGTGAAGCTATCATGTGGTTTTCTTGGTAAGATTTGTTCAAAGGAGGTTTGCCATTGCCTTCCTCTGAGGCTGAGAGAGTGTGACTAGCCCAAGGTAACCCAGTGGGTTTCCATAGCTGAGCAGGGATTCAAGTTCTGGCCTCCAACAGTCTTAATCCAAGCTCTGTTCTTAGACTACAAACTCCCAAGAGTATCATCCATAATCAAGCTAACCAGGAGATTCTGGAAACTTTAGTCTTGGGTAATCATTTTCTGAGAGCTAGTGTAGTATAGTGGTTTGAGGGTTGGCCTCAAACCCTGGAGAGCAGGGTTCAATTTCCTGCTTGGCCATAGATACCCACTGGGTTATCTTGAGCACTTCATACATAGTCAGCCCCAGAAACCTCCACAATAGGTTTGCCTTGTTGCTGTTGTGTACCATCAAGCTGTTTCCAAATTATGGCAATCCTAAAGTGAACCTATCCTAAGTTTTCTGGGGCTGAAAGTATATGACACCCTCAAGGTCACCCGGTGAGTTTCCATGGCTGAAGGGGAACTGAAGCCTGGTCTCCAGGGTGGTAGCCCAATGCTCAAACCACTACACCATCCTGACTCACAAGGGGTCACCTGAAGACACAACTTGAAGACACACAGCAACAACAACATTTCCCTGAATTGAAAAGAGCATCACAAGTTTTCTCATCCTAGAAGCAGCACAGATGAGCTTTCCAATTTTATATTTTGTTTCTGCGTAGTTTAATGAAGGGTGCCACAGAGGTCTTCCAGAGAAGAGCAGAAACTATACTTTTGCCAAGTTTAATGATTCACAGCTATATAACTTTGTGCTTCAGAGTACTCATCATCAACAAAAATAAAATATTGTCCCCTCCAGCAACCCGGCAGCCCTATAATTAAATCACAGATTATATCAATTAAAGTATAAACACACTATTGATGATGAAAGCATCCATCTCTTCAACGTCCATGGAATCAATAGCCTTGTATCATGTGAGCCTCTGGCCAATTTATTTTCCTGACACTTGGATCAATACTGCAATTTTAATGGCATTAATGATTAGCTACATTTTATCAGCTCTGAAAAAAAATCTTCTGCAAGTGTTCATCATGTTCCAAAACTCTTTGTTCAGATTTTTATAGATGTTTTTTTAAAAAGCAGATGTTAGGACAATTTTTGGTTTTTAATTGGAACCACCAAAGTAGAGGTTTAAATGCTATCAATGCACATGTAGTAGAAATTTAACTGCTAGATACTTTGGGCCCCACATCGGGCAGGAGAAGGACAGAATGTAACTACATACAATCAAGAAACATTATCTAGGGAACTACATTAATGAATAGAAAGCCAGCATTGGCTAATAGTTTCAGTCTTGGACTAGGAATCCGGGAGACCAGGTTTCAGTCCTCACACAGCCATGGAAACCCACTGGTTGACTGTGGGCAAATCACATTCTCTCATCCACAGAGAGAAATAGCAAACCTCCCTTGAATAAATCTTGCCAAGAAAACCCTAGGATAGGGTTACCATAAGATGGAGTTGACCTGAAAGCTCATAACAATAACAACACTAATAAACAAAGGTAATAAAATTATAACAGCTAGTTTTACTTTGCCTATTAAAATTCAGTCAATTATATTTGTATATCTTTTCATCAATCTCTAGTGTGATTGTCCTTTGGGCTTTTTGTTTGGTCTCCATCTGAAGTATTACAGTTGATTGGTCAAACCGGTACTAAAAATGTCCTGAACGCTTCCCATTGATTTTGCCATTAGGACTTCTTTCATCATTTGTGAGATAAAAAATAGGTGGGGTTGCCAGACTTAAAAATGGAAAGGAAAATGGAAAATAGAAGGTACTTTGAATGGTTGGATAGAAAGGGAATTTCAGCGGGTGTTGCTTGTCATGGAACAAGGTAACAAATAGCACCTGCTGAACTTACTGCTTCTACAAAACCATTAAAGATATAGGAGCACCTTCCAGTTTTCACTCTGATGATCCTATTTTTTTATTTATTTATTTTTATCTTTTTGCAAAAGTAAGAGTCAGGCCTGGTTAGAGGACAAAGACAGTTTTGGTCACCTTGATGGATGACCTATGTTGGGAACTGGATTGTTGCTGGACATCTCAGCAGCTTTCAGCACCCTCTACCATGGTATCCCTCTAGGTCACTTTTCTGGGATGGAAGTAAGAGGTACTGTTTTACAGTGGCTTCAGGCCTTCCTGGAGGAGTACACTTAGAAGGTGGTGTTGTGCGATTCCTGTTTAAAACCCTGCATGAAAACTGCTGTTTGACACACCTACATTAACCTGCTGGAAGAGGGTGTCTAGAGCTTTGGGGTTTGGTGTCATCAGTTTGCTGACAATGCCCAACTCTACCTCTCTTTTCCATCTAAGGAAGTTGTTTCAGTACTAAACCAATGTCTGATGTTGATAATGGACTGGATGAAGGTGAACAAATTGAGGCTTAATCCAGACTAGACAGAGGAGCCTCTGCACAGCTGGAAGGGATATCAGAGAACAGGGATTCAACCTGTGCTGGATGGAGTTACATTCCACTGAAATCTTAGGTTCAATAGCTTAGGCACACTCTTGGAGTCAACCCTGAGCCTGAGAGCCCAAGTTTGGCAGTGGCCAGGAGTATATCTGCACCATAAAAACCAGCTGTGCCTGCTCCTTGACATGTTAGACTTGGTCACGGTAACACACGCCTTGATTACATCCCATTTGGATTACTGTAACACACCCTACATGGGGCTGCCTTTGGAACCTGTTCAGAAATTTCAGCAGATTCAAAATGCTGTGGCTAGACTGCTAACTGGGGCTGGTTATAGTGAAAATAGTGTATTTTGGACTATTTTTAGCTATGTATTTTTTTAATGTAGGGTGTGAGCGACTTTGGATCCCTCATGGGAAGAAAGAGGAATATTAATTAATTAATCAATCAAACTAGAAGGCACATAATGACTATTGCTATTTTAGGATTTCACAAGCAAGGAGAAGGTGGTTGCAGAATTAGACTTCCTAAATTTAGGCAAGTTCAAGCAGAAATTTAAAATATTCAGTTGGGGGCAGTTGTGGCAATTGAGACATTGAAAACTTATATTTCCAAAGTAACTTAATGAGTAGGAACAATTATTAGTTGGTGTCTGGAGCAGCAAGTAATGTTTTACAGTTACTTTAAATCCCCATTTTATGAGACATTTTGAATGGAATTTTTGAAGTTTCATACCATTTTCTGATCAATCCTAAGATTAAAAAAAAGCAATGGAAAAGTAATGAATAATACAAAAACATATTATAAACATTGTTGTAAATTTTGGTATTACAATCAGACTTCCACATTCACTAGAGTTAGGGATGCAGATTCCCTGCAGAAGTGGGAAAAAACACAACTATCAAAAGGGGGGGTACGGGACCAAGGCATGGTGAAGGAAACAGCCACCCACGGTCCAAACCAAGGCCAGGGAGAGGAGAGAGAAAGGGTGTGGAGTGGCAAGGTGGTCCTATACCTCCTCGCTCTTGGTCACCTCCTTCCTTGGATGTTGGCGGGGGAGCATCAGGAGAAGGTTTGTGGTGCTGGGAAAGGGGGCTATAAGCCATCCTTACCTGGCCAGTCAGCCATTGGTGGAGGAAGAGGAAGGACCGAGGCTCGTTTTCAAAGGAATACAAGGCCTGATCAGAGCTGCTGAGAGAGAAGTTTCCCCAAGAAAAAGGAGTGCCTGAGGTGAGAGTGGGGACATAGGTTGGAGAAACTTGCAAATAACCAAATACATGAAAGTCAAACATGCTAATTGTGTGGGGCCAACCATAAATCGCTTTTAAAATCTAACAACAACAAAATTCTTTTTAAAAATAACTTTTTAAGTTCTGAATTGAGGAAATAAATAGAACTCCTGGACTGGGTAGAGGGAAACTTGGAGCAGACTGGGGAATAGAGATGAAGTTCTGATAAATTTGCCTCTGTTACCATGGCAACAGGGCCTCTGCTGAAAAGCTTAGATTGCAAGAAGATGGTGGTCTTTCAGATATTCTAGTCTCAATCTAGAGTCTCTTTCTCCTAGCCTCTTTCTACTTGACTCTCCCCAATTCTATCATTTTCCTCATATTAGTCAAAGAGGACCATAGTGCTTCATTGCACTCCATGCCATATCATACCCAACCAAAAAAAAAAAAAACCTGCTCAGCGGTTCCTCATTAGGACTTAGTGAAATCCATTACCAGCTGTGGCCTGCATGAAAACAAAGACACCTGTGGATGCAGTGATTTTAAGCCTATATAGATTGCCCCAGTGTGCATTGCAAACTGGCATCCAAAACCCTCCATCTATCTTAGTTCAGCAGGGACAGTTCCAGCTAATCCTCTGTCATCCCACTTTCTCAGCTCCTTTTAAAATGTCCCTGTTTCTCTTTCCTCCTCCCGCTTTCAGAGAAGCAGAGAGAAACTGACACGTTTTAAAAACAACTGAAAAAGTGGAATGACAAGAGGACTGTCCTTGCCAAAGCAGGACAGTTGTGGGGTATGTAGTAATTGTACTAGCTCTGGCTTGATTTTTCTCTTTCTTTAAGCAGATATTCTTCTAAATCTGTTGAACCTCTTATGCTGTCTATGTTCCACCTCTGAAACTTGCCATAACCCTATTTTGCTTAGGTCTTTGCAGAGCACCTTACCATTTTCCCAGCACCCTTTCATTCCTTATGCAGTGAACCATAATTTCCACCTCTCTCTTCTCATGCTTTGTCATTATTACTAGGAAGAGGTTGAGGAAGTCATATAATAATCAGTATGCTTTCTGAAAGCAGCGACAATGCAACAAATGCTAGATATTTTGAATGTAACCTTCGTCGTTGTTCTTGAGGCAGTCTTTCCACTTCGTTCTAAAGTAGAATTAGAAAAAAGCTTTCTCAAGTTAATATTTTCTACTACAACTCCCAGAATCTAGTAGCATAAATTTATTGATTAGTCAACTGACCATATCAAGAGAAATAACATTAAATGTTATAAGATACAGTAAAATGAGTAACTAAAATACGATGGAGTAAAATAAAATAAGCTAAAATAAGGTAAGATACAATAAAATGTGATAAAATCTGATAAGTTGAAATAACAATATAAAAGACTATGAATAAATACCAATACTTGTAATAATACATTATCTTGAGAGAAGATGAAAATAGTAAAATATAGAGGCAGTACGTATTTAGATTAATTCATCACCCTTGCGTGCAACCCCAATATGTTCTATGAATTGTCTTCTCAGTTGACCAGCCCTATCTATAAACAGTTCTGAGGACTACATAAATGTTAATACCCTGAAGGAAATAAGATAGTTGTTTGATAGGGTCCCAGTATTTTGTTCTATCAAGTAACATCTGTAGATACTAGGCCCTTACTGGGGTGTATAATTGACAGTTAAAGAGTACATGTGCAATATTTTCTATTTCAGATGTACCACAGACACATATTCTTTCAAAATATGGCACTTGGTGGAATCATCCATGTTTACCCATAGAGTAGCTGCTCGAATCTTGCTCTAGTAAGAGCTATAGTTTGGCATTGAGTCAAACCCATTGTCAAGTATTTTGCTATTTGAGAGGACATTTTATTTGTAGCCAGCCATTTCAACGATCTGATGTTTGCAAGTGACTCGATATCAGTTTCGGCATTCACATCTAAAATTTGTTGTTTGAATATCACTGTGGCCTGATGTCCAGCTGAAAGTAGATATTGTGTTGAAAAACCAAAGTGTGAGATGGTTTGCAGAAGTTGGCTGATCCATGAGGTGGGTTGGAGTGTTCTCATCTGTTCTTCCAGGCACATTTTTGGTAGTCTATCAGATTCCATTGAGACAATCTTCCATCAGTAGTTGAAAGCTTTGGTTACTGTTAGACTGTAGATGGGGTGGGTGCCTGTTTCAGCTCTTACTGCTGCTGCAGGTGTATTCCTGTCAGTCTTCAGGATTGTTCTTAAGAAGCATATTTTGATTTTGTTCAAGTAGAGGGGCCTTTGACAGCCCCCATAGTTCAGCAGCATAGGTTAACACTGGTGCAATTTTTGCCTTATGGACCTTTAAAATGGGAAGCAGAGAGCTTGAGTGGTTGTAACTAAGTAATTTAGTTAACATTTTAGAGTTTATTGTGGTCTTTATAGAACTCTGTTTACAGACGCAGGACAAGCGTCTGTAAAAATCACTCCTAAATACGAGAAAGAATCCATTTGTTCTATCCAAGCTCCAGTTGTGTTTGACCTGTCTTTTTCCAAAAACCACCACTTTGGATTTGGACTTATTGATATTCAGTGAGTTAGTGGTACAATAGGCATCAAATTTCCCCATCAGTCTTCTCAGGTCTACTTGAGAATGTCCCATTAGAACCATGTCATCTGCATACAAAAGGATGTTGATATGTCAGTTAAGGATCTTTGGCATATGAATATCTATAGACCGGAGGAATCCTGGGATGTCATTAACATACAACTTCCAGAATCTACCAAACAGCATGGGATTCTGGCAGTCCAAAAAGTAACTTTTCCTAACTAAAGCCTAAGTTCTTTTACAAAGGAGTCTTAATATTTTTCCACATTGGTCTAATATACAGAAAAGGAGATTCAAGTCAAAGAAAAGACATTATGATCCAAAAACCTCATTCAAAATGATTTAGCAGGTCATGACTGAAATTTTAACTGTTTCCTCTTCACAGAGAAAGCAGCCAAAAGCTTTTTGAAAATGGGAACATCACGATCATTATTCCCATACTCTGCATAGACCCCGTTTGTTACTCTGCAATTGCAGTTCTCTTACACTCCAGTCAGCTGAGGAATTCAGTGATATCACTGATGAGGCCTCTGTAGCAACAACTCTCAACTCCCTGTCAGCAGCAGTAGATCAAGCAGTCAGATTAGCCTCTTGTGCTAATTGACTCCACCACCTGCCTGTTACAGGTGAGGTTAAGCACTGTTGACTAATATGTTTTAATCCTAGAGTAGCAAGCCAGGCTTCTTTGGTTGCCAACTTTGAGGCCTGGGAATATACCTATGAAGTACAGAACATAACCTATACAGTATAGCATATGGGGTATAAGATATGATGCAGGAACCCAGATATATTGAAAAGCATGTGTTGGTGTTATTGAGAACATAGTATCAGCTTAAGTCTGGACAAAATGCTTACTCGAATATAAATAAGATAAGGGATAAGAACTTCTGTACAGCTAACAGCAATGTGATATATAAGCAAATGTGACCAATAATAACCTCCCAGCAGAGGTTATGATGGGTGGAATCAGGATGTCAGGAGGCCAAAGACTCCAACTGTACCATGAGCACCATCATATCTAAAGATCTTTGTTTTAACTAGATGTCATAAAGGAGGAAAAGACAGCACCTTTTGATTTGTATGATGTTGTAATGGACATAGTGTCAATGCAAAGACACCATTAAAAGTATGAAAGAACTTGATGATGAATAAATGGCTAAAGTTATATTGTTTAAGATGGCAATGTTCCTCTATGTGTTAACTATTAACCTGTTAAAGAAAGGAAGAGGGACAGTGATCTCTGGTTCTACTTTACTTTGGACCTGAAACACAGGGGGTCACATTGTGCTGTTCTGTCAGTCCTCTCCCTTCTATCTCACTTGTGTCCTGGGATCAATGACTTTCCTTCTCTCAAGACAATACAGCCCAGTGCCATGGAAATGTACTTGTATCCAGCAGGTGCATGTGTTTGTGCACACACATGCGCACACTCCTAGCCCCTCTTGGTGTGTCTTCATTGTGTAAGATGTTTAGTTCCAGTTCACTCTTGTATCAATAGAAATAAATTATTGAACCTAAAAAAAAAAAAGGAAGAGGGACAACAATTCAATCCTTTTGAAAATGTAACATCTTACTTTCCAAACATGGTCTTCTAGGCCTCCTTATGACTTAGACTCCCTGTCATATTATCATTTGGTCTTTTCCTAGCTTTTCCATGGTGGGCATGCTGATGCAGACATGAGTGCATAAGGCTTTTTTGGAATTTGCTACAAACATCACTCAGTGACTAAATTTTGTCCTTCAACCCACATTTTAGCTGCTACAGCCCCCCATCTCTTCCCTTATTGGCCAGAAGAGATCAGGGGAATAACAAAGGAGTGTCCAGCTACATTCTTATAAAAGGATACAGCTCTGGCATCATCCTATAGACATTCCCTAGATGTCCTGCAGAATACCTCAACACTGTGTGTCCAACTATAGGAACATAGCTGGACCCTTTTCTTCCACTCCCCCCCCATCCGTTGTCTAGTAAATGGCCATAACAGGATTGCTAAGTAAAAGATGGACTTTGTAGGGCAAAGAAGGGAGAAATTTTGTAGTTCCACCTGTGTAGCACTTTGCATCATATCTCCTGATATTTTGGCCTTCATCCTTTCTCCCTCATTCTGAAATGTTTAAATGCCTCTCCTCAGGCTGAGACACTGGTAGTAAGAGGATTAAGCTGAAAGAGGCAGGTATTTGGGACATGTTCACCACTGGAATGAAGCCCTGGATAACCTTTCCAAAATTGAATTTGGTCCTTGGACTAAAAATTTTGCTACTTTTGAGTTAAAGATCATTGCAATTTGAGTTTGGATGGTTAATTCTGAACTGGTGTAGAATCCCAGAGGAAACAAAGAAGTCTATTCTGCATAAATAGTTCAAAACAGTATCTAGTGGTATCTGATGTTCATTCAAGTTTTGCCCCCTTGAACATCAACACATTTTTTCTTATAAGGTAAGCTTCATTAAGCCTGCAAAAAGGGCCATCTTCCTTTCACTTTTAGCTGTATACCCCACAAGCCATTTTATTTTGTCACTAGATCATAGTATGGAGCAGTCAATGATCTCACTGCTAGTTTATAGATTAGTTTATTTTTGCCTTTGGCTGATTCCTGCTGATTTCTTGTAAAGTATTTTCATCATTCCAGCAAGCTTCCCTGTTTGAAGAGACTTAAATCCCAGATCAATTGAGGCAGAGCATCAGCTCTTTCCCCCAGTAGCTCTTTTACAGTTTGTTGTCATCTGTCAATCACCCTTTTCTGCAGGGGAATGTATTAAATAGAGAAAAATTATAAAAATGTTGGGTTCTCACTATGCATGTGTATTATTATGAGTCAGAGGGGGGATGCACACACATACTAAATAGGAAGGAAGGAAGGAACTACTTAAGAAGAATTTTTGTTATAGTCACTCATGCAGCATTCCTTGGTATCAGAGGATAGCAGATTGACCCATAATCTTAACAGTTAGGCAGTGCATTAAAGCCAAAGACTGGAAATGTTAGGGAGGTTTTATACTATAATTCCCAGTGTTCCCTGAATAGCATACCTACTGGCCATGATGGCAGGCAGATTGTGGGAGCTATCATTTTCAGGATGTGATTGAAAATTCATAGCAGTAAGACAGGCAATTAACATGACAAGACACTGTAGCACAGTGGTAGAACATTTGTTTTGCGACCACAAGAATAAGGTATACCAGGGGATAGGGAAGACCTCTTTCTGCCTAAGATTCCTGAAAGCTATTCCTATTGGTCAAAACAGAGAACTCTGGGCTATATGGACAAACAAATTGACCTAGTCTAAGGCTGTGTTGAAGGACTGTGGTTCCTTACCATTAGCTGTGCTATCTGAATCTTCTGGGAGCTGAAGTCCAACAATATCTGGGCCTGAGGTGGGACCCTCTATAGTAGTGCTAAGCTAAGAAACCTAGCCTTTGTTTCTTTTCAGGTTGCAAGCGGACATAACACTCCGTGTTTGCATTTGGTAGGAGGGGGTAAACATGGAGGCTGAGCTAATCCATTTTCTGAAGCAACAGCCTACAAATAGCATCTCTCATCCCTATTTTTGTCTAACCTGAAAGGGTGAATCTATTCTCTACAAGTAGAGGATTCTAGACCACAGTATTCACAATGTATGTATATAAAATTGTTGGTTTGCAAATTCAAGGCCCTCACACTTCTTACTCATGCTAAAGCAAACTTCAACGGAACAGTGTTTCAAATAGATCTGCATTTTTTTTATTTATTTTTTTGTGAATTACCTTGCTCTGCTTTGGGGTTATTCTCATAAGTGTGGTTTGACTGAAATAGAATTATATATCAGCAGCCTGGTAAGGAATGTTCTTCATGCTTCCTCTTTTACATGTAAATGGTTTGACACACAAAACAAACAATGGGGGAAACATATCAAGTGTAACCCATATTGGCTAGCATATCTGTCTGTACGTGCGTATAAAGTTGGCCAGGGATGGAACCAGATTTGAGGGGGTCATCATTTTCTACATGTCAGTGAAGAGCACCCTCCTCCCCTGATCTGGTTTGTAAATCTTCTCATGATGCAACACTTACCATTTTACAGAGCTTGGAAAAGTTAATTTTTAACTACACTCCCAGAATCCCCCAGTCATTATGCTGGGTTTTTTTGGGAGATGTAGTTTAAGAAGTAACATTGCAAGCTTTGCACTTGGTGAATAGCATTTGAGGATTTACACAGTCATCAGAAAGATTGGAACAAGCTGGAGATTTGTTCAAATTATGCACTAAAAAACCTCTATTAATGTATTTTAAGCTTTATGGCCTAATGTTATAAAAGGAATGGAAATAGAGTTACTGAGAAGGATTGTTTTCTAGTTACATCACAGTTGAGGACTTAAAACCTTTTTATCAAATACATATTGATTTCCATAGTAGTTCTACTGTGCACTAAACTAATAAAAACAAAAAATTGTGCTATATATCAGTGATTACAGATTATACATCCTGTATTCTGTACACACTGTATGCTTAGGAATAGCTAATATCTGTTCTTTAGGGTTTGGCAGTGTTAATTTATCACTCACAGCGAAAGGATGGCTGCTAGCGCCTTCTGAATCCTTTTAAATATGTTAATAAAAAACATAATCAGTGTGGAGAATGAGAATGCAGAGAACTTTTTGTCTCCTGCTCCCACACTCAGGGTCAAGGCCTGAAGAAGATTGGTGGGAGAGTCTGGACAGATAAGAGAACAGACCTCTACACACAGTGAATAGTTAAGCAATGGAGTTTGAAAAGCTCTGAAAAATGATGCAGTTTCTATAATCTCTCACTCAGCATAGCCATTGGTCACAAGGGATCATGAAGTTTCAGTCCAAAAAGTTCCAAAAATTCTAAGCACCAGGAATTTACTTCTGCAAAGTGGCACGATGGCTAGACCAAGTGTGCTAGCTGTAAAAAGAGATTAGTCTAGGGATGGGACGAATCCAGAATTTTCCAAATCCGAATCCCTGGAAAGTTCTGGGAATCCACGAATCTCTCAAATCCTTTTTTTTAAAAAAGGGTTTAAAAAGCAAGGGAAAGAAGGATAATCTTGGGTAAGACACACTCTCTCAGCCTTAGCAAAAGCCTAGGCAAAGGCAAACCTCCCTCTGAAGAAATCTGGCCAGGACAATTGTCATAGTTTTGCCTCAGGATCTCCCCAGATTGAAAATGACATGAAGGCCCTTTCTACACAGGCAGGAAAATGTGGATTAATCCCTCATTTTCGTGCCTGTGGAACCAGGGTCACATATTACAGTACAGAGACAATCCAGGTCAAAACTAGCTTTTCTTTGCATAGCTCCTTCTGGCATCCTGGGGTTTGTAGTTTGATGATGCGGCAGTACACTTTGGCAGAGAATGCTATGACACCTTGTAAAACTACAAACCCCAGAATTGTTTCTGAAAGAGCTTTGCAAGGGAGCGATGCAAATAAATGTTTAGCGGTCCTTGAAATCTCAAGAAGACTGTACCTTCCAGTCAAGTCTCAAGTCCTGCAACAAGGAAGGCACTTAAACGCACGCACACACGCGCACGCACGCATGCACACAAACAAGCCTCTAGTCCAGTCAATTCTCTACCCTCAAGTCCTGTAAGGGACACTCAAGTCGAATCTCTAGGCCTATCTCAGCAATTCCCAATCTCTACCCTCCAGTCTCAAATCAAAAAATAACACAGATTAATGCATGCTCAATAAACGATTCTGGAGGCAGCTACTGTTCATCTTGTTTGTTGTAGGCAACACACACTCCTCCTATAGAATCAGCTACAGTAGAATCCCATTCTTTCCCAGCTCAAATTTTTTGGCATTCATTGTTTACCACAGACATGCTGCTGCAACACAAGACCAAAAGTCTGTGTTTTTCCAGCTCTCCTTTGCAACCTTTCCAATGGCAATGCTGCTTATAAATTTGCAGCTAGACAGAGGAAAAAGAGGAAAGGGTTGAGAAGCATAAAAAGACTTTCTAAAAGGGAGTTTCAAAATGAGTAAACTGAAGTATTCATGTATTCAAGGCACAGAAACTAAGAGAGGAAGTGGCATCGTGACAATCTTAGTCCCAGAACTGACCAAAGAAAGCTGGTGAAGGGGAAAGTATGGCTGGCATGGCTTCCATGGAACCCCTGAACCCCTTTTTGCAGTCTTTTGAACCCCTGGGACATTCCCACAAGCTCCTAGACCCCCACACAAACTCAGTTTTGCTCCTCTGTCCCTCACCCCCCAATCCCTATCCTAAAATTGCCTTGCAGAGCGAGGCAGCAGCAGGGAGAGGCAGCACTAGGGGCACAGGCAGCAGGAGGGAGAAATGGCGTCCTCCAGGGCATGAGAGGCTTTATGCCAGTTTGCCAGCCAATCACCCGTGTCCACATTGCGTGAGGAAATACATGAGGAGCGGGATCCCGTCCTGGTCCCAAGTTTTCAGGCGTCCCCATCTCCAACAAACTGTTTGAGTGGTGGATTCGAAAGATTCGCTTTGCCTATTTTGGCACAGGGATTCGGATTCCCGAATCTCAAATCCCTGCCAAATATTTGAAAATTCGAGGATTCGGTTGGCCCATCCCTAGATTAGAGAAATGCACGAGCCAGCTGTGGCTGTTACCCATGATGGCTGCCTCCTAACTCTAAAATAAGAGGCTCACAGTCAGCAACTGGGGAAGAGGGAGAAAGGAGGTTTTCCCCTTATATCCTACTTCTTGGCTTCTCAAAAGGCATCAGCTTAGCCATTTTGTAAAGCAGGACTTAAGTGAACTAGTAGTCTGATCTGACAAACTGACAGAGCTTTCATGTATTCTTAAAGTGAAACAAGTCAGCCAAAGTTCCGTCCCACCCACAGAAACGGTTTCCCCAGAGCCATGTGTCGTTTCCAAGTGTGACCTATACCTTTCTAAGAGATTAGGGCCATGTCTGCCCTACACTATCTTAGTGCTATTATTCCACTTTTAACCTCCTATGGAATCCATGGGTTTTCAGTTTAGGGACAGGCACTTAAAATTCTCAGCCAGAGAGCAATTTGGCCCCAGTAAACTACAAACCCCAGAATTCCACAGGAGGTTGAAAGTGGAATAATAGCACTGTAACAGTGTAGGGTGGAAATCGCCTAAATCACTAAGTTGCTCAGCTCCATCCTTTAGCTCTCATTTCAGGGGCGGACATGTCTCCCTTCAGATGTTCTTGGCCTGCAATTCCCACTACCCTCACCATAGGCAACGGAACTTGAGGTCCAACGGTATCTGGAGTGGCAGAACTTGGCTACTCCAAACCTAGTTAGCCGTAGGTTGTGTTGAAATGACTTACTGTTGAAAGACACAGCCATGTTAGTCCATTTCAGCACAAAAATGATATAAAGGAATCATGGAACATCTTGGAGAGTGAAAAAAAGAAATTTCTAGGATAAGATTTTGTGGACTGCAGCCCACTTCATCAGATACTTTGAAATAAATTTTGACTTAAATCCTATTGTTAGTGCTGACTAGAGTAGACTCACTGAAATCAATGACATTTACCTACCTATTGACTCAACAGTCAATAGGGACTAACTAACAGGATGCTGGCCTACTCTGTAACATATGTAGGGGCAGTGAGCTTGTACCACCTCTAGAATCACACTTGAATCAACTATACAGCAAGTCACCAGAACTCGTCTGATCTTGGAAGCTAAGCAGTGTCAGCCCTGATTAGTACTTGGATGGGAGAACACAACAAGTACCAGGTCTTGTAGGCTATATTCCATAGGAAGACACTGGCAAAACCACCTCTGAATACGCCTTACATAGAAAAACCTTATGAAATTAATAAGATTGCCATAAGTCAATAGGAGACTTGAACACACACACTCACTCACTCACTCATTCCTAGATATTGCCTGTATTCCCAGGCAGATTGCAAGAGTAAATAAAGTCCCCTCCATACCAAAGCATTAAAAAAAAAAAAAACCTTCTTTAATCCATCTGAAATGGAAGTCAAATAAGAATTTAAAACATATTGTGGAATCTTTAATGTGGCTTCTCATTTATGGCTTTTAGACCCACTATTTGCTCAATAGCAATATCATTATCACACCTGCATTTGATTAAATAAAAGCTTCTATCAATAATGAAAACAGTATGAGTGTGCATATGCATATCAAATAAAAACTGTAAAGTGTGTGTATGGCTCTCTTCTGCCTCTTGCATATTCATCCTAGGGATGTTTATAAGATATGCACAGAGACTGAGTGTTGAAGTGAAGGCCTTTAAAGAGTGTGAAATTAGACGTGTGTCGATCTCCAAGGTATTCTGCTTCAGAGGAGGGGAAGTGGCTTTGCAGCTAATTTGGGAGCAGGTTGAATCCCTGGATTCTGCAGTGGTAGGGCATATGAACTGGGATGCTAGCTTTTGCAGAATCTCCAAAGGTTATCTTAATCCATTAAGTCTTCTAATAGGAAGCTATACCATGGGATCAACATAGTTTAAAGAACAGGCAGACCTGGCTTGCGAGATATAGAATATTTCCACACGACGCTCTTATAGCACGATGATTGCGCTTTCAACCTCCTATGAAATCCTGGGGTTTGCAGTTTCGGGAGGGGCCCGGGTTGAAAGTGGAATCATCGCACTATAAGAGTGTCGTGCGGAAATGGCCATACCCTGTTTTTTGCTACAACACTGAGACATGAGCCCAAACCAGTTGCAAACAGTGATTCAGGCTGGTGGCAATTAAGGAACTGGGCATTTTAAAGCACCTGTACTGCTTATGAAGTTGGGAGTGGCATTCAAAACCAAGTTCATGTCCACCCTCCAAATTAGCACTTCAATTTTTGTTGTCAGTAGCCTTATTTCAGGTGAGAGAAAAGCTTTTTAGCTGTTTTGGTGGTTAGATAATTTTGAGTGAGAAACTGTTTCAGCCAGAGATCTGTCAATAGATGCCTCTCTGCTTTCTGCCAAATGCACTGACAGGACTCATCAGACCTTTCTCTGAAAGAAACTTAATACCCCAAAAGTGTGTTGAATTAAACCCACAGGATGCATATTTTGTTTCTTTAATGGCCCTTCCTCTTCCCATTATGCATGAAAAATGTAACTGCTGGTGAGTATTCAGAGCCAATGCACTGTGGTGGTTAGCATGTTGAATTAGTTTGGGGAAACTCCTGTTCACATTCCTGAATCAGCCATGATGCTGACTGGGCCAGGCACTATCTTTCAAGAAAATTTGCCTTGCTGGCTGGTTGAGAAGCAAGGGAACCATGAATTCTGTCCTGACAGAAATGTAAATTGATCAAATAAATTAAATTCTGAGCTCCATCTTTCTCTACAACTGCATTTTACTTTGCATCAGCTACTAATCTGTATGAGGAATAGAGCTAGAAAATACTTATTTTGTCTTTTGACAAATGTATGCGTGCACGTGTGTGTGTGTATATATGCGTGTGCACGCACGCACACACACAAACATACATACACACAGACAGATAGATAGATGGATGCACGTTAAGGGAAGCAAAATGGAACAGCATGGCAGTTTTTTGTTCTCTAACAAGCAGGTCCTTGGCTCTCTGACCTCTCTTGATTTTCCCCCCCTTTTTGGGTTGCATGTTCTCTGCTCACAGAAGTGTGGCAGGCAGCCACTTGATTCAGAGAGACAGCAGCTGTTCATGTTCATGGTGTGGATCATCAAATCTAATAGGGCTTGTTAAAAGTGTGACAGACCAGGGATAAACTCACCAGTTCATTCCAATCATCAAGGTGTCAAACCAGGTCTCTGAAATACCACCTTAGGACGCTGTTAACACTTAACAGCCCTGTTGCCAGATAGTCCTACTTGAACTTGGAAAGACATCCAAACTTGAAAAGACATCCAAAGAATGTTAGGATTGGGAAATGGACAGCTTTCTTGCTATTTTCCAGTTGCTACTCTCATTCACCCTGACCGGCACAAGGACAGGATCAGAAGGTTTTCGTCCAGCAAATGGAATGAGATTCTCAGCTTCAGAAATTTCTGCAGTCACATTTCTAATCATCCCAGAAGAAGGCAATAAAAATATATATAGGCCAAAACAGATTGGGCTTTTTCTAATGAAAGCAGCTGTCTATTGAGTACTTTGAGACATGTCTCCATTTTTTTGTGTGGATTGTATGTAGTGCTTCTTAGGATTATTTTTTCCCCCAGTCTCAAACAGCTCTTATAGTCAAGAACTCCTTACTACTGTTTAGGTGGATTTTTCTTCTTATAATTTGAATTTGAATTCATTGGTTCATTTTCTAGTCTCTGAAGCAGAACAAAACAAGCTCACTTCATTTTCTATGCGACATCCCTTCAGATATTTAAGGATGGTTATCATGACACCTATCTTATCTTTTCTCAGCTAAAGACACCAGGCTCTCTAAAGAAACCATGCCCTCTAAGGTATTCCTTAGAGGGCATGGTTTCCAGACCTTGGATTATCTTAGTTGCTCTTCTAGGGACATGTTTCAGCTTGTTCATATCCTTCAAGAACTCTGGTGCCCACAGCAGGACCCAGTAGCCTAGGCAAGGTCTGACCAAAGCAGAATAGAGCAGTACTACTATTTCTGTGGACCTGTACACTACACTCCTGTTGATGCAGCATCAAAATACATTGGCCTTTTTTTGGCTGCTGTGTCCCACTGTAAGACCCATGTTTAGCTTGTGCTCTACTAAGACTCCTAGCTCTCTTTCACATATATTGCTTTCAAGCCAGGTATAATCTATCCTATATTGAGCATTTCATTTTTTCCTGCCTAAGTATAGTACATTTTATTCCTGTTTAACAAGTCATTTTATTACTAGCTCTCCAATCTGTCAGGTAAATTTTGAATTCTGATCCTGTCCTCTGGGGTATTAGCTTTGTTGTTGTTGTGTGCCTTCATTTCCAATTTATGGCAACCCTAAGGTGACCCTATCATGATGTTTACTTAGCAAGATTTGTTCAGAGGGCGTTTGACATTGCCTTCCCTGAGGCTAAGGGAGGCCATTTCCACACCACACTGTTATAATGCTATTATTCCACTTTCAACATCTTGTGGAATTCTGGGGTTTGTAGTTTACTGAGGCCCTCTAAATGCCCCTCCCTAAAATGCAAACCTCAGGTGACACCAAATCAAGAGGAGTACCTAATACCTGTTTATATAATACTCATTTATAGAGGTGTTGAAAAACACTGGGCCCAGCCCTGAGACACTGTACTAATCATTTCTCTCCAAGATGAAGAGGAAGCATTAGTGAGCACTTTTTGGGGTCCAGCCTATCAACCAATTAGAAATCCACCTAACTTAGCCCACATTTCATCTCTTTGGCCCTTTCCACACAAGGCAAGTGAATCACTCCGTGCCGTTACTTACCGGCTCTTCTTGGGTCCGAAGTAACACAGACTTTCCCTTGAGCCCTTCCGCAGGGATCCTCCATTAGTGCAGGGCGAACCGGAGCAGTGCGAGGTCTGTAGATCTGCACTGCTCCAGCTCAAAATGGCGGCTCCCGGTGTCTTTGTGGGAGTGGACCAACCGCTGATGCTGGCCACACCCACAGCCTGCCCTCCATTGATCACAGGCTCGCATTGGTGCAAGCCTGCACATCTGCACAGGTAAGTTCGAATGCGATGGCGCGTTCCAGAAAATGTAAAGACTTGATTTTTCCGGTCTTTACTTAGCATGCTGGAGGACCACTTGGGGGCGAGTTGGATCAGACTAAGGTGCGGAACTAAGTTAAATAGTCCGCACCTTGTCCAATCCAAGGTGTGGACGACCTCCATGCCAGGCCTCGTGCGGAAAGGGCCAGAATCTCCAAGAATATTATGAAGGACCTTGCTACTGAAATCAAGGTATAGCACATCCATAGTACTTCCTTGATCTGCCAAGCTTGTAATTCTGTTAAAAAACACAAACAGAACATTTAATTATCTGTTCTGGAATCTTTTCTGCTATCAATGTCCAAGTTGACTGGTCAGTAGTTGTTCAGGTTTTCTTTGTCCCCCGTTTTTGAAGGTGGGAACTTCTGTCCTCCTCTAATCTGCTGAGACTTCTCCTGTCCTCCAAGAATTCTCGAAGATTATGACAGTAGCTCTGGGATTACATCTGCAAGTTCCTTTAGTACAGCGGTTCTCAACCTGTGGGTCGCAAACCCTTTGGGGGTCAAACGACCCTTTCACAGGGGTCGCCTAAGACCATCGGAAAATACGTATTTCCGATGGTTTTAGGCTCCATTCCTCAGTGGTGGTGCGCAAGCGCGAGCCACGCACTCACATCCTCCTGCCCCCTGTTTGGAAGGGACTGAAATCACTCCCCTTCTCCGCTACTGGGAGAACCTCCCATCTGACAAGCCAGCTTGGGGGGGTGGCAGCAGCATGGGAGGCAGGCCCCCTCCTCACCATGGCCCCTGCCCCCCTCGCCACAGAGGGGGGTGCTGCAGAAGGGCTGGGGAACCGCAAGGCAGCGCTTTTCTGGGGGGGCGAGCTGCGCCTGGTGCAAAAGACAAAGGCGCTGGGATTCCTTCCCCCCCCCGGCCAGGGTCAACACTCTGGAAACTTTTCCTACACTGCCCCCCCTAGCAGAAACAAGAGCGAAGCAAAGGCAGAGCCCGGGGGGGTGTTCTCAGAGCTTTTTCCTGGGGGAGACACGCAGCTCCTCTTTCCCTCCCTGTCTGCCGCCCCCCCGTTCCTGGCAGGCGAGGCGGCCTTTGCCGGGGGGAAGAGGCATTGTAAATAATAAATAAATAATTTTATGGTTGGGGTCACCACAACGTGAGGAACTGTATTAAAGGGTCGCGGCATTAGGAAGGTTCAGAACCACTGCTTTAGTATGTTGGATGAATTTCATCTACCCCTGGAAATCTGAATTGATTTAGAGTAGCTAAGTATTCATTTACTACTCTTCATATTCCTCTTTGGTGATTTCACCTTTCGTCTGTTTCTTACACATCTCTTTTAAATCTCAATTCATTTGAAAATTCTTTGTACATCCATCCTACTTTACTAAGACACTTCTGATATTTCTTCCCTCATTGGAATTGTTTGCAACTGTGCCTTCAGTAACTCTCGATTTTAAGAAGCTTCCATGCATCAGGAACTCCCTTCCCTTTGATCATTTCCAACCATGGAATTTCATCCAGTATTTCCCTAAGTTTATTGAAATTACCTTTGTTGAAGTTCAGAGCACATGTCTGACTCTGGCCTTTTCCGCATTTTGTTTTTAAAACAGGGCAGCGCATCCTCCAGCGAGCATGTTTGCACTTGGGGGAGAACTGGGTCCGGACTACTTTGTGTAGTTTCGGACTTCAGCCCGCTCCGGAACGATCAGAACTGGTGGTTCACCATGCTATTGAAAGGCTGCTTAAAACAGGTCTTTCAATAGCCCGGCGCACCCCAATCCGTCGCTGCACTCCTGTGTAGATCTGCAGGCTCGCACCAGCACGAGGCTGCAGATTTTCCAGAGGCGGGCTTCTGGCTGGCGAGCTTTTCCGGTTTGTGGAGAGCCTCCACCAACCGGAAGCCTCCGTTTTCGTCCCCGGAGCAGTGTGTAGCGAGGGCACACACTGCTCCGGATCAGCGTGGATTGTCGGAGGGAGCGCGCCAGTCCGGTGAGTAACAGACTGCCCTGTTTTCTTCCCAAAGTGCAAAAACGCCCTCTGTTTCACTTCCCCTTCCCTCTTTATAACAAATTTCAGAAGAACATGATCATTCCCATGCAATACCACTATTTCTATACCACTGACTAGTTCAGCCATTGCTTGGGATCAGAGCCAAAAGAGTCAATTCCTTTGTTGTCCCTTCCATCTTCTGGCAATGAAATTGTCTGCAGAGCAAATGAGGAATTTGCAAGAATTCGAACACTTGCTAAGCCATGGAAACCCAACAGATGACCTTGGCCAAGTCCTATTCACTCAGCCTCAGAGAAAGGCAGTAGCAAAACTCTTTTGAATATATCTTACCAAGAAAATGCTAAGATAGGGTTACTTTAAGTCAGAGTTGGCCTGAAGGTTCATAACAGCAACAATAAATAAAGGCAGTAAAATAACAACAGCATGTTTCACTTTGCCTGTTAAAATGCAATAAATTATATTTATAGATCAATATATCAGTTTCTGGCCTGACTCTCTTTCAGCCTTTTTGTTTGGTCTCCATCTGAGGAATTGTGCAGCGGTTCAGTCAAGCTAATACTAAAAAGGTCCTGAACTCTTCCCATTAATTTTGCCATTAGAACCTTTTCTATTGTTTGTTAGTGAGATGAAAAATAGAAATGGTTTGTATGTAGCTTTGAATCATGCAAGAGGAGGTGAGGGGTGGTATTTCAGTTGAAGTATATAAACATTTCTGAGACAAAATTATCCTCACGGTTAAATTAGGAACAGCGCTGCTATTTTTGAACCATAACGCAACAAGACTGAAAGCTGAACAATTTTTGATTGCTATTTCATATACTAATCATAGAGATCGCAATGGCAAGCTGAGATAAAACTTCAAATTGATAGCTGCTTTGGAGTTAAGTATAATTTACTCATTTGCAGAGTTCTGAATCACAATTTAAAATTAAACTCAACAAGTAAATGAAAGTTGTTGGGTTTTTTGCGGGGGGGTGGTGGTTTGCAATTCTTCAACATCATTAAAGCCAGCATGTTTTCTTTGAACATTAAAATGGTTTTGAGGAAGGAAATGCTATGTATTTGATTACTTCAGATAAGTTTGTTCCTGCAGCATAGCCAAAATCAACTATTGGCACTGGAAAAAAAATCTGTTCTGTTCTATGACACTTCTCCATATTTCCCAAGCAAAACAAATTTAAAGAACTAGCCATGTGTCACTACTGACACCAATTCAAAGGAACTTGTCCCTGTGTCAAGTCGATATCATGGTCCATTATAGACATAATTTAACCATTTGACTAGAAATAAGACTTCACTCAGGCAACAACATAGTCATGCAAGTAAACTTCTACTCTGTTCTTAACTTACATATGCCAAACATCCCCACTGAAAACAAACTTTTTTATACGTGGTGCCATTTTTCCAATCTGCCTATTTTTGCATTGCATTGTAAAATTCCAGCTTACACATAGAAAAGCCAGCAGACCCTCTACTTTGAAAGTTGAGAAGATTCAGTTGGTTTAAAATGTAGGCAATGAAAATGGAGGGATGTTGGAGAGTGTTATATTTTCACTGTACTAGCTACAGTGGTACAGTGCTACAGCCAATTGGCTGCTAGGTCCAGTCTGAAAGGCTGCCTTTAGCCTGGGTCTCTACTCTTTTTGTATACCCTCATGGCCATCACACCCCTTTCTCTTCCTGGAACTGGAAGTTCTCTGCGCCATTTTAGCACTGTGTGAAAGTTGTGACATGTGTATGTGTTTTAAGCAAGCAGATTGCAGCTTTATTTCCAGATAAACTGGCCTATATATCCTAAAGGAACCAGATCCTGTCTGATCTTGGAAGCTAAGCAGGGTCATCCATAGGATCATAGAATCATAGAGTTGGAAGAGACCCCCAGGGGCCATCGAGTCCAACCCCCTGCTATGCAGGAACACACATCAAATCATTCCCAACAGATGGCCATCTAGCCTCTGCTTAAAAATCTCCAAATAAGGAGACTCCACCACACTCCAAGCGAGCATATTGACTGCTGGACAGCTCTGACTGTCAGGAAGTTCTTCCTGAGGTTCAAGTGGAATCTCCTTTCCTGCAGCTTGAATCCATTGCTCCTTGTCCTAGTCTCTGGAGTGGCAGAGAACAAGCCCACTCCCTCCTCAACATGACAACCCTTCAAATATTTAAACATGGCTATCATGTCCCCTCTAAACCTTCTCTTCTGCAGACTAAACATACCCAGCTCCCTAAGCTGTTCTTCATAGGGCATGGCTTCCAAACCCTTCATCATTTAGG
Organism: Ctenosaura bakeri; assembly: GCA_948474755.1. Lineage (NCBI taxonomy): Eukaryota > Metazoa > Chordata > Lepidosauria > Squamata > Iguanidae > Ctenosaura > Ctenosaura bakeri. Next base: position 712,030 of record CAOLHI010000028.1, on the reverse strand, counting down.
ATGCGCTCCTCTGGACACGTTCCAGCTGGTCGACATCCTTCTTGAATTGAGGTGCCCAGAACTGGACACAGTATTCCAAATGAGGCCTAACCAATGCAGAATAGAGTGGTACCATTACCTCCCTCAATCTAGACACCATACTCCTATTGATGGAACCAAGAATCGCGTTGGCTTTCTTGGCTGCCATGTCACACTGCTGACTCATGTTCAGCTTGTGATCTACCAAGACTCCTAGATCCCTTTCACACATACTGCTATCCAGCCACGTGTCCCCCATCCTATATTTGTGCCTTCCATTTTTATTGCCTAAGTGCAGAACCTTACATTTCTCTCTGTTGAAATTCATTTTGTTAGCTTTGGCCCAGCTCCCCAATCTGTCAAGATCATTTTAAAATTTGAACCTGTCCTCTGGGGTATTAGCAACCCCTCCCAATTTGGTATCATCTGCAAATTTGATCAGCATGCCCTCCATTCCTTCATCCAAGTCATTGATGGAGATGTTGAATAGCACTGGGCCCAGGACAGAACCCTGAAGCACCCCACTAGTCACTTTTCTTCAGGATGAAAAGCAGCCATTGGTGATCACCCTTTGGGTTTGGTCGGTCAACCAATTACAAATCCAACTAACAGTAGCCCTGCCCAGCCTGCATTTTACTAGCTTCTTTGCAAGAATGTCATGTGGAACTTTGTCAAAGGCCTTACTGAGGTCAAGATATGCTATGTCTACAGCATTCCCTTTATCTATCAAGCTTGTAATCCTATCATAAAAAAAGATAAGATTCGTCTGGCATGACTTATTTCTGAGAAATCCATACTGGCTTTTACTGCTTACAGCAGTGCTTTTTAAGTAATTACAAACTGACTGTTTAATGATTTGTTCTAGGATCTTTCCTGGAATTGATGTCAGGCTGACCAGGCAATAATTATTAGGGTCCTCTTTTTTCCCCTTCTTGAAGATGGGGATGACATTTGCCCTCCTCCAGTGTGCTGGGACTTCTCCTGTTCTCCAAGAGTTCTCAAAGATTATTGCAAGTGGTTCAGAAATGACTTCTGCCAGCTCTTTCAATATCCTTGGATGTAATTCATTTGCCCCTGGGGACTTGAATTCATCTAATTTAGCCAGATATTCCTGTACTACTTCTCTACTTATTCTGTGCTGCATTTCCCCCCCACTCCTCACCTGCTCCCCACGCCCCAGGTTGGGTACTTCTATCCTTCGAGGCAAAGAAGGTATTGAGTAGTTCTGCCTTCTCTCTTCCCCCCGTTATTAATTGGTCACCTTCTCCACGCAGTGATCCTATCATTTCCTTGTTTTTCCTTTTGCTGCGGACATATCTAAAAAAAGCTTTTTTTATTGTTTTTGATGTCTCTAGCAAGCCTGAGTTCATTCTGCACTTTAACTTTTTTGACCTTCTCCCTACATCTCCTGGCTACTTGCTTGAATTCCTCTTTGTGCTTTCACCATTTTTCCATTTCCTGTATGTTTTTTTTAACACTTCGCTCAGCTGAGATTTCTTCAGTCAGCCATTCCAGTTTCTTTAGACTCCTGCCATTTTCCTCCTTATTGGCACAGTTTTCAATTGTGCCTTCAGTATCTCACTTTTAAGAAACTCCCATCCATCATGAACTCCTTTCTCTTTTAGTATTCTAGTCCACGAGATTTCAGCAAGTAACTCCCTAAGTTTAGAGAAATCAGCTTTCTTAAAGTTTAGGATGTGTGTCTGGCTACACTTGGCTTCTTCTTCCCACTGAATGACAAACTCTGAAAGAGCATGGTCACTCCCTCCTAAGGATCTCACCACCTCCACCTCATCAACTAGGTCATCCCTGTTGGTCAGGATCAGATCTAAAATAGTCGATCCCCTTGTTACCTCTTCCACCTTCTGGACCATGAAATTGTCTGCAAGGCAAGCGAGGAATCTGTTAGATCTTGCGGTCTTTGCAGAATTTGACTGCCAACAAATATCAGGATAATTGAGATCTCCCATTAACACTGCATCTCTCCTTTTTGAATGTGTGGCCATCTAATCCAGGAAGGCCTCATCCATGTCCTCAGGCTGGCCTGGAGGCCTGTAACAAACCCCCACAATCACATCCCTATTGTTTCTCGCTCCCTTAATTCTTACCCAGATGCTCTCGACTTGGCTTCCCAGATTTAAGTCCTGGATCTCTTCACAAGTGAAAACATCCTTGACATATAAGACTGCTACTCCTCCTTTCTTGTTTGGTCTATTTCTGTGAAATAGGTTATACCCCCCCCCCATTCCTACATTCCAATCATGAGATTCATCCCACCAGGTTTCAGTGATGCCTATTAAATCATATTTATTTTGTTGTACTAAGAGCTGGAGTTCATCTTGCTTAATCCCCATGCTCTCTGCATTAGTGTAGAGACACTTGAGACGATGTACCCTCTGTGGAATTCCTGTACTAAAGTTACTTTCCCTCTCCCTGTTGGTCTCTAGTTCTACCTGGCCTGCCCTATCTACATCATTTGGGCTATTTTTCACAGTACTCACTGAATCAGTGCCCAGAATAATACTGTCCCCCTCCCCAGTCAAACTCAGTTTAAAGACCTCCGGATCCGCTTTGCGAGACTGTTAGCAAAAATGTTCTAGCTGACGGTTGTAAGGTGCAGGCCATCCCTTGCCAGAAGACCATCTTCATGGAAATGGAGGCCATGATCCAAAAATCCAAATCACTCCTGGAGGTACTGTTACCCTGATTTCTGGGGTCCCTTGAAGGACACCTCAATGTACTCCACATGATGGGGAATGGAAACTAGCCAGAGCACAAGCAATAGCAATACGAGAGGCAGGGCAACCTAGCAAGATTGTTTAACCTAATTTTTACGGAGTCAGGCCGAGCCAAAAACCACACCAAATTGCTAAATAAATTATTTTATTTAAAAATAAAGACTTGTGCACGTGAGCACTTACACACTCACTCACACAAGACCTAGCGAGAAATAAAAGAGAGGAAATTGGATAGGGGTCCTTAGAGGATTATATCAGGGGAATACTGCACCTGGTCCTGAAGTCCGGATAGCAGAGACTGCAGCAGAGAAGTGGGGCTCAGCATGGAGGGAGCTGAGGGGATAGCTGGATGGCAAGCCGAGAGCGATCCGGAGTGATCCAAAGAGCCGCTCAAAAACTGGGTCTATTTATGGGGGAAGGTACCTGGAGGGCTAATCCTTTCCTGGGGACAACAATAGGTGGAGGAGCTAAAACAAAGCTCCAGAATGTCAACGTCCTTTGCATTATTGAATTTACCGGGGTTGTCAAAGCCTTGGCTGTATGCAAATCGTCCTCAGTTGATGGGCAGTTTGTCAGATGCGTTAATCCCTTCAAGCTGGCTCCTCGGGGCTGAGGACCTTTTTGTATTTTAAGTTTTACATGTCTGGAGATCTCCTGGAGCTACGTGACTATGAATTTACTGGCCTGATTGGGTTTTTCCTGTTTTCGGCCGTTCGACTGTGCCTGCCTATGTGCTCGTTGGAGGGACCTCTCAAGCATGTGGAGATATTTTAAATATTTAATTGTAGACTCCAGGATAGGGTTGTCTACTGCAGTAACAGCACCATCTTCGGAGCCAGTTGTTGATCTCCACTATTCTTCTTTCCCTTCATGGGCCATGTCCTTCCACTGGGAGAAGAAATGAAATGACAACCTGCACACAAAGGTCCTTCAGCTTCCTACCCATAAGCTCGTAATCCTTCATGATGCAGTGAGAGCTGCACCTCACTGTGTCATTGGTTCCAACGTGAACCAAAAAGAGGGGTTTACGGTCAGTGGGCTTGACCAGTCTGGTTAGCCTCTCTGTTATGTCATTGATTTTGGCCCCAGGGAGACAGCACACCTCACGATTGATTCTATCCGGGTGGCAAATGATTGGTTCTGTTCCTCTCAGCAAAGAGAGGAGCCTCCCATCTAGTACTCGGATGGGAGACAGACAATGAATGTCAGGTGCTGTAGGCTATATTTTAGAAAAAGGAACTGGCAAAACAACCTCTAAGTATTCCTTGCCTAAGAAAACCTTATGAAATGCATGGGCTTTCCATAAGTCTACAGGGGATTTGAAGGTTTGTGTGCGAGCACACATGTACACACACACACACACACACACACGGGTTTTAATCAGTCTAACTCCTGGCTTAGGAAATTCACCCACTTATTTTTCTAGTCAGTTTCAAACTTGACCTGGATTTTTCTGGTCATTTTCATAAACAGGCTACAGAAAGTGCAGAATATCACCACTAGTCACCCATCTCCCACACTTGAGGCAGTTTCTTTAATTCACTGTTTCCATGTTTACATTTCTTCAAAATGAAAATGGATGGGACTGACAAACTGTGTGTCAGTTTTGCCTATTTCATTCAATAATTAATATGTATTGGACTGTCTCCTTCCTAGAGCCATTACTCTAAATCCCTGAAAGCCAGACAACTGAAATTTTGCTTGGTTACCAAATATATCTTACAGGTGTGTGCCTGTATGTTAGCTGTTTTCAAGAACACAATTTTAAATAATTTCAATGCTTCAATGCACATGTGTCAAACACAAGGCCCATGGGCCGAACCCAGCCTGCCAGGCCATTTCATGTGGCCCCTGCACCTCTCCTGCCACTGCAGCACACCCTCCACCTGGCAAGCCCAATCCCCACATGGCAAGCCCTCAGCTGCTGGTATTCTGAAGAGGGGCCCAGCAGCCAGCACTCGCAATGTCCTTCTACCTCTGACTGCTGCTCTATCCAAGTCTTGCTGTCAGAGTGTTGCCGTGGGTTATCACGGCAATGCTCTGTGCAGCTCGTGACAGTTGGACAGAGGAGCAGTCAGAAGTAGAAGTAGATCACGAGTGCTGGCTGCTGGGCCCCCTCTTCAGAATACCAGTAGCTGGGAGCCCACCATGTGGGGTTTGGGCTCACTAGGTACAAAGAGGGGTGAGGGGCAGAAAGAGCCACAGGGGAGGGGGAGCAGAAAGAGGCACAGAGAGGGGCTGGAGGGCTGAAAGAGGCAGAGGAAGAGAGACAGACTTACATTATATTTGTATGGTCTTACAGATACAACTTGCCCTTTTGAGGACAACCATAATGCTGATGCTGGCCAAGATGAAATTGAGTTTGACACCCCTGCATCAATGTGTTTGAAATCAGAGCATAGTTCTGTGCTTGATACCGTTTGAAGTAGGGATGGAGAACAGTCTAAGGTAGTGTTTCTGGGGCTATCTGAGGTGGCAAATGTGCCCATTGGTTACAATTATTTCTTTTCTGGAAACTTGCCAGGTCCTGGCAGCCAACAGCTCAGGAACCGGCACTGGTCCAGGGACTACCACATTGACTAACACTAGTTTAAGACACACATATAGGGCTGCCCCTGCACCCCCTTCCAAATTGGCATGGAATTGAATGGTCAGTCTTCTCTCTCTTTCAGTTACATATAGGAGAGAATCATCACAATTTGGGGGTGCCCGGAGTCCTAGCAGCTGCACTTTATTCAGACAGGGTAGGCACAATATACTTGATTCTGACAGTTGTATAAACTCTTCCACGTGGCAAGAGCTATTCCAACTGTGCAAAGCTAAATGATTCCACTAAATAAAAATGCTTAGTGTTAAAATATCAAAATAAAAACACAATTTTTATTGTATAATTTCAGGGTATCCCATTCAAGCACTGTGAAATTTTGAAATTGAACAAGACATGATTGAGCCCCAATAAAAGACTGCAGTGTTATAACCCAACTGTATACAATTATATGTGTAAGTCACAGACTCTACAAAGAAGAAAGCATTGCTGCATTCAGTGGAGTCTCTGGGCTTATGCAGAAGTGAAAAAACGAAAGTCTCAGAATGTATCAAGTGTTTCCAGATTTGTTTCTTTTTGATTTGATTTGACCTGTATTTTTGATATTACCAGTTTTGCTTCCAAATTTACTCTCGAAATATCCCATGTTTCTTCAATCACTCCCTTATGTTCTTCCTTCTCTCCCTTCCATTGATCACATGTCATTTCTATCATATAACATTTCAGAAACTGATTTTCACCAATATCCACTGAGCCTTCTTTATTATTATTCAGAAGTTATAGCTAACGTGCTGCAGCAATATTAGTCTAGTTAAACATTTGGATCATTCAGTTTTGACAAAGCATTCCTCTTTCCGTTACTTGATCTCTGCTGAATCTGTGTCCTGGAAACAACAGCTGTGTTTACTGGTGGGGGCTATCTTAGCTAGTTCCTGGATAACACAGACAGTCAGCCAAGTAGAGATACATTTCATCTCAGAAAATACTGGGTTAATTTAAACTGACCTGGGAAGTCTTTGGTAATGCTGGGAGTTCCCAGGAAATACTCTGGGGTGAAGCTAACGTCATGTAGATCTTGAACTTAAAATCAGTTTGTACAGGAACAAAACTTGGGACTTTTTTTTTTCTATCTGGAGGGACACTTTGTTCCTGTGTGCTTTCAAGTCATTTTCCAGCCTATGGCAACCCTGAGGCAAACATATCATGGGGTTTTCTGGGGCTGAGAGTATGTGATGTGCCCAAGGTCACCCAATGAGTTTCCATGGCCTAGCCACTACACCCCAGTAGCTCAGAGGGACACTTTACTTCCTTTTAATTCATAGAGGGAAATGGACTTACTTTACATAATAAAAAAAATGGTTATGGAACTGGAAATTAATGGCAACAAGGAAGTGCATCCTGAATGCAATCATCATTGTCTTCTCATCTTCCCTCAATTGTTTATTTTCTGGGTTCAAACATTATATAACCGTATAGCTGTTCTACTCTTTCCTTTTTACTAGACCATTCACCATTTTAGGGGGGAATGCAGCAGCAAGAAAACATGGGCTGGACCCTGCATAAAAATGCCATGCATAAGGCAGAGTGATTATACACTAAAGGCCTTATCTTGAAGAAACATACTGTAAGATATACTTCTGGTTTGGGCAAGTACTGGATTAATGGACCAAGACTTCACTGGAAATAAAGGATAATTTATTCCACTATTTATTCCAAAATTTCAGAATTTGAAATGACAGCTTTCAAACAAAAGAAATCTGATTTAATTTTGTAAAAAGAGTATATTGTTAACATAACTAAAATAGGGGGGGCATTTATTCATTCAAAAAGGAATGTTTGGTCTTTTTACCTTTTAACAAAGTTACCCCATGATAAGATATTTCATCATTCTTGTGTACATGGAGGTCCTGGTAAACAAAGAATGTTATACTTTAAAGCAGTTTTTCACCATTTTCAAAGTCATCAGTAGCCAAGGTTCAGAAAATATCAGCAGATCTGAAAGTTCAGAGACCCTCACAACATTTAAAGTCAGCTGATAAACCAAATTCGTCATGAGCCATCCACTGAGAAGACTGTGACCTCAGGCATTCATACAGTAATATTTATTGGCATGCATCTGGCCTAATGCCTTTGTAATACAAACATACAAAACAGTTTTAAAATAAGAGTGGTCAAAAAAAATATTAATTTTGACTGTTGAGCAGATGCAATACTAGAGCCTCATCTTCTGCAAGGGAAAGGCCTGTATCTAATGGTTCAAATGCATCCGCTTGGCTGAGTTTCATCTTCTTTCTTTTTGGCTCTGTTTCTGCTGCTGATGTGCTTCTTCCAAGGAGCTGCTTGTCCATCCCAAGCTCACTGTAGAAATAAGTCAACAGTTCTTTTAGGATGGGCTTTTTTAGGCCAGTAAGCACCATTCAATCAAATTATCCAGTTTAAATGAGGCAAGGTTATAAGAGAAAAATATAGTGACAGTTGTGAAAAAGAAAAACATAGACCAAAGAACTCAAAATTTACTTTTTCCCCCCAATTTTGTTTGGGGTATGGTGGTACAAAAATAACTGATGAAAAATAAAACAGACAAGTATTTAGTTAAAACAAATTCAGGTTAATTTATGTTTGGACTCTGCTTAACCCTGACAGTGGCTGACAAACATATCACATACAAATTACATATAAACTGAAGTCAATAAACATAGTGAACTAAACCTATTTCACTTTTTCTTCACACTAACCAAACATGTTACCCTTATGTGTTAACCTCCCCTAAAAGTCAATCTACTCCACCACCATAGTTTTCACAACGGCCAATCAGATCCCCAGAGGAATCCCGCAAAGGAGTTTTTTTAAAAAAATAGTCCTGTCCCACTGTTTCTCCACTAAGCAACTGGTATGCAGTGGCACACCAGTGAGTGGGGGGGTGGGATCTATCATAGCCATTGTGGCTATCAGTCATTCAGGCCCTCCTATTCACCAGAAAACACAAGATGCAATCGCCATACCCCTGCCACCCTGTACAGATAGTTATACTGGCAGTGGAGACCTCAAACAGCAGCAATCAGACACATCCATTATCTAGTTGATGTGTACCCAAGAAGTTTAGGGGCTTAATGAGAAGGTGTTTAGCTTTATCCTACAGGGGAGTGGAATAGCTGGCAGCTCAGGAGTGAATGAGTTTGGTTACCATAGCTGCCCCACAGCATCTACAGCTACAAGCAGCTGACTCATGCTGGCACGAACAACTCTGCAGCTACTGAGAAAACTATCTCCCATGAATTTATACGCACCATTCCACCACCCTTCAAAACTTTTTAAGATTTCACTTCACTTCATGTAAGGGGTAGCAAGAAGAGAACTTGGCCAATAGCTCAGTTCTCTCCCTCACTATTTTTTTTAAAAGCCTTCCCATTCTTTAAAATCTTACTGTACTGCCAGCAGAGCTCCTCTTGATAGCCTTCATTCAGTGCCTGCAGTGGCACAAAAGCACTCTAAAGTGGGAGGCAGAAATGTGTGTCTTGCGTGGGGACTTGGGGGGTCCACGACAGTTGCTCTCTCAGCCTGACACAACTCACAGCACTGTTGTGAGGATATATTTGCAAGGAGAAGAGCCATGTATACTGCCTTGATCTCACTTGAAGGCTATAAATGTAATTAATAAATTAGTAGCAACATAATTTTAAAAGAGAGGAAGAAAATATGAGTACTGAATGGAGTAAGGAGCTCTGAACTTTTGGGTAAAATCAATTGCATTATATGTTAGGTCTCAAGAACATAAGCAGAGCCCTAGTGGATCAGAACAAAGACCCATCTTGTCCCCACAGTGGTTATCTGAGAGGGTATTTTAAAATTATTACCACAAAATAGCAGGGAAGTCTTACACATTTGGTACAAGTTTCTCAGAAGTCTCAAATTGTGAAGGGGTGTTTCAATCCAAAATGTATCAGTGAAGTTGCTGGGGGGGGGGTCAGCTATTTGGAATGCAATCACAACTTGATAAAGAAAGTGGTCCAAAGAAAGTATAGTGCATGTTTAATGTAGGATGTCTTTGGATCTCAATCCTCTTTATTGAGACCCCTTTTGGGCTTCAGTAGAGCAATAATTTCTAAAGTGGGAGGTGTGATGAAGTTGCTTTGGGGGTCAGCTATTTGGAATGCAATTGCAATTTGATAGCAGGTTGCTAGGCAACAGCAGTACCTTAAAGAGTGAAACCTAGTACAGAGGTAGTATGTGTGGGGTGTTTATGGATAAGAGGAATCATATATAAGCAGAGATTGCATTTGTCAAAAGCCTTGAGTGAGATCTTGGCCAGAGAGGGTGGCTGAGTTGTGTTTAAGCAGCTGAGAGAAAGACACAGAGAACTGGTGTCCAAGGCTGGGATTTATTGGCATAGATCATCAGAAGTTGAACAGTTTAATTTAACACCACCATACTTTACTTGAACCTTGATAAAACACTTTATTTCTAATGTCACTACAATAAAGGATACCATTTGATTTTATAACTATTGAATTGGCCTGAGTTATCTAAAGTCACTGGTAACAAAGAAGAATATGTCACCATAAATAAACTCTTCATTTCTGAGGGAACACTTATAACCCTATAGGTTGTCTTTAAAGGGAACACGTACAACTCTATAGGTTGTCTTTAAAGGGTAGCATTAGGGCTAAGTGTTATTTATTAAGCCCAAACTGTGAAATCAATCTAGTGAGAAATAACATCATGTCATAGTCAGGTATATCAACTAACAAATTCATTTTGTTCAGAGTTTTGGCCTCCTCTTTTTCTTCTTCACAATCAACAACCACCCCCTACCCATCTGCCACCAGGTTTGTATGATATGCTTTTGTGCAGGCTAGATGTGAGGGAGTTTTCAGTCAGCTCTAGCTTCACTGTTTGTCTTGGCCCATAAATCTTCTCACCTATGGGAGCTGGGGTGTCAATAGAGCTGGGTAGAAGGGCTGGGTAGTTAAGCCCAACACACTGCACTACTACTGAGAAATGCTGCAGCATGTTTCTTTATTTCTGGGAATATTAGATTCCCCATTCCTCCAGATGCCAGAGAGAAACCTTGTCCACCAATCTGTCTACCTCTGCAGCATCAGGTTTTCTGTCCCCCTATTTGCCCACTAGTATTTGTGAATGCAAGTGTACCAGTTGGCAACATGAAAGAAAAATTTCTCCCATGTGTAGATACCATCAATTTTAATGTGGCAGCAATAGGTTGCATTACATAGCCACAAACAGTTGCCTAGAGGGAAGGCCAGCCTGATTGATCCATCACCTTCAATGATACTTCAAAAGAATATTACCCATGATGTTCTGCTTCCAGTCACCGTACTCACTCCTCCTGAGATTTGCAGTGCTACAGTAAGTCACTAGTTACCTTTTAAAGGGAGTCAAATTAAAACATTCTTTTTGAGATTCTTGCAGTAATCCAGTGTTCCAAGTTTCCAAGGGAAACTAACAAATTGACTGCTTTCCATTGGGAACTACTATCAAAGTCTAGGCCAGGAGACCCAGATGAATCTAGCATAATATATCTGTAGAAAATCCCATGAATAATAAAGTTCATTGGTGCATACAAGAGAGATAAGATGTATTTATCCTGTACATGTAGGAGCAAATAACCAGCTCTGAAAGGAAAATAAACTGGTATTAGAGAAGTTATGAAGGAAAATATAACAAAAAGCAGATTATGATATTGCACTGTGCAAGCAAACAGGTTTAATCCAATGGTGACATTGTGCCAGTAGAAAATACTTCTATAAGGTATAAGTAAGTTTAAGTCACTAATAAGTATTAGTGACTTAAACTTACTTATACCTTATAGAAGTATTTTCTACTGGCACAATGTCACCATTGGATTAAACCTGTTTGCTTGCACAGTGCAATGTATTAGTGACTTAAAAAAATGTATTAGTGACTTAAAAAAAACGTCCATGAACTCTATGGAACTCCTCACAAGGCTCCTGAATCAGATTTTTAGTTGTTGCCACCAATTATTTAAAACATTTAGGAAGCCTGGTATTATGGGCCTAAATCTAGTGTGAGGAGGAATATAGTGATCTGAGATTACTTAAGAAATTAAGTACAAGTAATTATTACAGGGAAAATAGTTTTTGTTGTGGTGGTTAAGTGCCTTTAAGTTGACCCCAACCTATGGCAACTCTTTCATAGAGTTTTCTTGGCAAGATTTATTTAGAGGAGATTTGCCATCGCCTTTCTCATAGGCTGAGAGAATGTGACTTGTTCAAGGATACTGAGTGAGCTCTCATGGCTAAGTGAAGATTTGAACTCTGGCCCCCAGGAGTTCTAGTCCAACACTCAAACCACTATATCATGCTGGTCCCCGACAATAGTTTACAGAAGGTAATATTGTCAGTTAATGAGATCAAGATTAGGTAATTTTAAGAATTATGTAAGAGGCAGTTCCTAAAGAAACTATTGCTATCACAAACCTCTCAAGGACTTTTTTACCCCAGCCAAATGCCCCAAGCTCACATCATCCAAATACAAATATATATGCAAGCATCCCACAATTATATTTACTACACTTTCCACACAGCTTTCCATTTGTTCTTCCTCACACACCTATAATCAACCCACCATCCTTCTGTCAACTGAAATTTCTGTCAACTGTCAGAACAGAGAGGCATGTTATTTTTCTTCAGTGGGCTGACTCTTCAGCTAGTGAGATTTTAATGCTTCTTCAACCAAACCAAACCAAGTCCAATCCTGCATTTGCCCAAATGAGACACTTGATTTTCATAGAGCCCCTCTCCCCTCCACACACAGTTGTAACAGTGGGTAAAATGTTGCCTTTGTGCAGCTTCTGAAGCCTGTTTTTGGACAAAGGGTAGTTTCCCCTCCCCAATACTGGAGGTGACCGTAAGATTGTTTCCAATTTTGAGAAGCAGTTCTGGGCCCCACAAAATGGTCCCCAGAACAGGTCACAAGGGGCATGGGTATGGCCTCCTAACCCCTGAAGCTGCCCACACCCATTCTTAGAGGTTCCTTTAGCACTAAGACAGCAAGTAGGAGGACCACCAGAAGGGATTGTCTCACCTTTCATAAGTTCCTGGTGGTATCACTGGACTGAACTCAAACAGAGTTGTTCTTTTAACCTTGTAGGTGCACCCCCTAGGATTCTGGGGAATGACGGAAACCCCTCCTAAGATCAAAAACATAACGGAATTGCCCAACACTTTCTAGAGGGCAAGAGGAGCTTTTTTTTTTTTTTTAATGGGGACTGTTAGGGCAGCATGGGGTGGGGGATATGATCTTCAAGGTTTGGGGAGGCCTGTGGACCTCTGAAAGTTGTCCAGCCTGACATAAAGCCCGTGTCCATGTATCTGAACTGTAGGGTGGCAAGGTTTGCTGATGATATGAAACTATTTAGGTTGGTCAAAATAGAAGGGGGCAGAAACTAAATCCCATATTATCTCTCCAAATTTGAGGAATGTATGTCTAAATGACAATTGTGGTTCAGTGTACATAAGTACAAAATGATCTGATACTGTGGCAAACAAACAAACAAACAAACAAATAATAAAAATCCAACAGTGTGAACACAATGATGGATGAAATCAGCCTTTGGTGGGGTCTCTTTCTTTGGACAGCGTCAAAAAGAGACTGGACAACTACCTGCTGGGAATGCTTTAGCTGGAGATCCTGCACTGAGCAGAGATTGACCTTGGGGGCCCAAGTGGCCCTTTCCAACTCAATGATGCTATGATTCTTTCCTAAATTGATCCTAAATCTTCAATAGTTTACATGAAAACAAATTTACATATGTTTTTTAAAAAGTAGAATTTTCTGAAAGGATACATAGTGTGTGTGTGTGTGTGTGTGCGCGCGTGTGTGCGTGCGCGCATATTTGAAAGAGGTGCCAAATCAGTTTCTTAATATACAGATACAGAGGAGGTTTGATACAGTGAGTGAGCACTGCACAATAGGTATAAAAGCCTGTTCTGGTCATTGCTTTCCAATACTTGGATAATTTTAATGTTTGAAAAGATATGCAAATATTCAAGATGCTAGACCAAGAAATTGGTCCTCTATTAGGGCTGATTTTGTCTTGCAAGAATTCACTGAACACAAGAATAGAAGTACGAATCTGTTGGTTTGCAATTGGTTAAATTTCTTCCTGTTTTTAGGATGACAATTATCTATCTGTGTCCTTGTTATGTTTTCAAGTCATTTCAGATTTATGGTAATGCTAAGGTAACCCTACCACAGTGTTTTCTTGGCAAGATTTGTTCAGAGGGAATTTGCCATTGCCTTCATCTTAGGCAGTGTGTGTGAGAGAGAAACTAGCCCAAGGTCACAAGTGGCCAAGTGGAGATTTGACCCTGGTCTCCTACAGTCCAAAATTCAAATCATTTCATCACTCTGACTCTAATACCTATGTAATGCTATTTCCTCCACCACCCTTCAAAATCCTCTGTACCACTTACTTCCTTTCAGGTTGATCTGAAATCTACCTACTGATGTGTGAAAGTGTGTGTGGTGTCTAAAATATATAGAGATGGGCAGCCAAATCCTATTATTCAATAGGGATTTGGTTTCATTCAGCAAGAATCTTCCTATCTTCCTAAATGCATTTTGTCTAAGGTCAGTTTTATTTAGAATTTCTAGGGCAACCAAATCCTATTATTATTAAATATGTATCAGGACCTTTTTTTTTAAAGTTGACATATTAAAATGTAAATATGCCAAGGAATATCAGGACACAAAAATGTCCTCATCCTAAAATAAATAAGGTAGAAAAATATTTTCATTTTTGCTGCCTCTGCCAAGTTAGATAAAATTAGACTTGCCTGCTTTGCAATGGGATTGCAGGTGCACAAGCCATATGCTTTCTCTACCTGTGCTGTTGTCAACAGGACCACATTCAGACTCATTTTCTACCTGCCTATTACACTGAAGAACAAATGTACAATAATTGAAGGAAGATCAGGTGCAAGCCCAGAACTCATCTTTATTGCAGATGAGTGGCAAACTGACTACTAAAGTCTTATTAGCATATTATTAACCTAACACTGACATTTGTGATGAAGCAAAATTTAGATATATTGGGTTGAATCTAGGAATAATTATACTTAGAGCAGAACAAGTGAAATCAATGGAACTAAACCCAGTTGTGATTCACTTATGTATTACTGAACTCAGTGGGTCTACTCTAAGTATGACTGCATCTGGATTCTATCCCTACTGTTTTTATATCTTGTTCTGAATACATGTAAATATTTCTTTACACAATGCTCTAGTGGTTCAGGCAATTTCTACACTCCTTTTACTACACTGTGATTGAGAGACTCCCTTAATAATGTACTGATGAATTATGTGAAGTCTGTTTGAAGGCCTGTCATTAGCAGAGGCTACTTATGTGATGGTTCACTGGGAAACTAATGCAACTAGTATCCCCCACTGAACTCTCATGTACACGGATTAGGGGAGAGTACTGCAGAAGCCTTTCTGGAAGTCATTAAATGATAGGAGCTGCTATTCTATCACCATTTAGGCAGAAAAACTCCCAAGTGGACAGCAGTGCCTGGCATAATACAGGGCTGGACCAAGCTATTTTACTGCCTGCGGCTAAGAATACGATGACATTCCCGCTATTTGCATGTCATCTTTCTCAATCAGCAGTTGCATCTTTCTCCAGTGCTGCTATAGGATGGTATCCTCTACTATGCCTACAGAATCAGGCTAGATTAGGGAGCAGACCTTTTGATATACATTTCCCTTCTCCAACAGTTCACTGTTGCCTCCCACCATCTGTTACCTTAGGTGGTTGCCTCACTGTGCCTAATGGCGGGGATGGCCCTGAGTAAATAGAGATAGTATTATGGTCACAGATGATATCACTTGCACAAGCAAAATGCTTACCTGTAATCAGATCTTACCATGTTAAGAAAGGAGGAAAAGGATTGCATCAGTTTCCTTGGGTGATAGCTATCTCTTTCTCAACTGCTGTAATAAAGCAGTTTTGAAAGGGGATAGGGAAAAATTTACCCTTGGCTAGAGAGAGAGTGGATGGACCACGCTGTGGTATTTGTTGCCTCCATTTATATGGCTGTTGAAGGAATGGTATCAAAGGCAAACAGCAGCCATGTCCAAAGCCCAGGCACAAATGTTTTATAATGAAATCCAGTGTTTCCCACAGGACATGTTGTCTTTCCGAGGAAAGGATGTGTTTGCCGAAACTTCTCCTTCTGCTGTGAAATTTGAAACCTCATAAAAATTCAGTCCGGACCTAATTCAACTCCAGGCACTCTGAGGGTCTGCCTCTCCAAGACATTTGTATCCAGAGTTTTATGCTGTGCTTCCTAATCTATGGAACATGCATGGAAGTGAAACAACTTCTCAAAGCCATTGCTAAGTTGCTCTCCACTATCACCATGCCATCACCATTAAGGACAGATGTAAGAGCAGTATAGATTAAAAATCAGCCACAGATAAGACCCTTGCCAATGGTAAATGGAAGACAAAGTCACAAGTCCTGTTTCTCTGACTGTGATGTTGTTTTTGCAGTCACATGATTGTATGACATTTGGAGCTGGTTGATGGATCACTATTTACAGATCAAGTCATTGTGTGCACATGTGAAGCCCACATTAGGGAACACACAACAGTTAGGATCACACCACAGTCGGAGTGAAGAAACTGTACCCCACAGTCACATATAGTTTCACAGGGACTTCTTCTGTGCAGCCTCCTGGCTAACCCTTTTCCCCCAAAAAATGCCCCCCAAAATTTCCCCTAGGGCAAGGGAATCAGTTGTGGAGCATCCCTGCCATGCCTTTTTAGCCCCAGGAGAGGACTTTTTCCCCCCAAGAAGTAGTGACCTAGAAGTTGACTTCCACATCAATTTTGGAAAAAAATGTGGTGCAATTGCACCTTATGCCCACTAGGAGGGATTGGGAGCAAAAACCTGATTTAGGAGACAGCAGGGATACAGATCTCCAAGCATCCCTTGGGGACCAGTGTGGTCCTCTAACCCCCAACAGTTGCCCACTCCTGCAACACACTTAGAAAAGTGCAGGACCTCAAACAAAAGGCTTTTCACACATTTAGCTAGGAGTTATCAAGGGGTGAGTAAACAAGCAGTAAGAAGTCAAGTAAGGCTAACGAAAAATGAAGAACACGTGAACCCTACTTAGTGGTGAAAATAAACACAATATGCCTCTAGCACTTTCAATTCCTTCTGAGCAAAAGCCCTGAAATATTGGGGAAACCTGGCCATACTACTTCTTGGCTGATGATCACTAGAAAAGGACTCATTTTCTTTATGTGCCATCATAATTTGGAAATTCAAAAAGGCAAAGTGTCAACTTTGTGAGCACATAAACAGATGTTATGGGTGGCTAATTTATTACAAAATGTTCTGTCCAAAAAGCCAGTGTATGACACAGGCTAAAGAAACACCCTATACATTTTGGATGACAACCACCACAACCTCCAACCAGCATAGTGAATGCTCATGGTTGATGGAAGTTACAGTCTCAAACATCTTGATGGCACTAAACCGGAGGTGGCTAGTTCAAATGTCCATTTGATTCAAAGACCCTGGACAAACCATTGTGAAACCAATCTTAGTTGTGAAATCCTTTGGACATGGTGGATGAGAATTCATACATGGTGAAATTTCCAGAATTTCAAATTACATATTTAAAATAACATTTATTCCAGATTTTGACATAAGGCAAAAATGATTTTGGAATAGACATGCACATGAAGTTTTATATATAGTTATATTATATTTAAGTCAGGTTAATTAACATTTTTTAAATTCAATTTGCAATTTAGTCAATTATTTCTATCACAGGAATGGATCTGGAGTTGATTGAAGTTGAAATTAGGGCATATGTTCATAATAAGGTTAGCAATTAAAGCAAAGAATAGTATATAAAAAGAAAGCAAAATAAATTTAAAATCTAAAATGGGACTTTTGGACAGAGCAGAGAGATGCTTAGGTTGCTGCTAATTTATTTTAAAATCAGCTGCCAAATAGACCGATTTCTCTTCTACTCCAATCTCTTTATTAACCAACACCAACAAAAATTAATCCAGAGCTTTTGAAAAATGTTTCTGTAAGCTGGGCCAATCAAAAGGAATGATTTGGATTAATTTTGAAAGCATACACTTAACAAATGGCCCAGAGATGTCTCTTGATTATTCCTAGCTACAGTAGTGCTGAGATGAGTTGAAAAGATGGCAGCTCAGGAGAGCATTTTTGACATTAAAAAAAAAAAAAGGATATGAAGATTAAAAACTCACAAGGCATTTCAGCAAAAGGATGAACTTAAAGCTGAAAGGATCCAAAAGAAGCCTTGATTGTGAGCTACACAGAAGACTTGCTTTCCCTGAAGCTTCAAAATATGACTTTTCTGCACTTTATTCTCAGAATCCTCCAGTCACTGGCCACATTGACGAGGGGATTTTGAATGGGGACTGCAGTCAGGAAATCAGAACACTAGGACTTGAAAGGGCAGCTATGAAAGATCCTCAATTGTAAAGATATATCACTGAATGCCAGAGTCAGAATTGTCCATGCCATTGTATTCCCAGTGCCTATGTATGGTTGTGAAAGCTGGAGGGTGAAGAAAGCTAAAAGGAAGAGAATCAACTCCTTTAAAATATGGTGCTCAAGGAGAGTTCTGTGGATATGTTGGACTGCCAAAAGGGCAAATAAATGGGTCCCACAGCAAATTAAGCCTGAACTCTCCCTAGAAGCCAAGATGGCTAAACTGAGACTGTACTGCTTTGGACATATCATGGAAAATATGGCTCACTAGAAAAGATGATAATGCTCAGTAAGATAGAAGCCAGTAGGAAAAGAGAAAAACCACATTACAGGTGGACAGCCCCAATTAAGAAAGTCACAGCCCTGAGTCTGCAAGACTTGAGCAGGACTGTTGATCACAGGATGACTTGGAGATCTCTAATTCATAGTGTTGCCTTAAGTCAAAGTCCACTTGAGGGCAGTTAACTACAACAACATCAAAAAGAAACTTCACTAAGCTCTGGAGAAATGGATTCAAGTAAGTGATGGGTGGGAGTACAGAGAGGGAGTCAAGTTTGGAAACAGCACATGTAACATTCAAACTGGGGCGGTGAACCTTTGACCCTTAAATCTTATACCATTGTCCATCCTGGCTGGTATTTCTGGGAGCTGAAATCAACACTGTCTGGAGGGCCAAATTTTCCTCACCCTTGATTTATGTACATCTGAAGCCTCCTTAGACCAGTGGTCCATTTAGTCTTCTATCATATATTTAAACTGGTAGCAGCTTTCCAGGACCTCCCAGCACTACCATTTTTAAAAGAAGATGTCAGGTATTAAACATGGGTTCCAAGCTCAGTAATAGATCACACACTCTACATACAGAAGGTCCAAGGTTCAATCCTTGGCATCTGTAGCTATGTATGGGGGAACACATGCCTAAAACCCCAGAAAGTCACTGGTGAAAGCTGCAGATAGTGTAGGCAATACTGAGCAATGACTGAGCACTAGCTAGCTATGTGTCACTGGGCTTCGAGTATAGTGAGCATGTGCCTTCTCAAGAACTTCCAGAACTGTGGGGTGCTCTTATATTTAACAGTTAGTGAGAATTAGTGTTTCTGATAAAGGGCAGCTTGATCTCTCCCCACAGAAAAATAAAGAGAAAGACTTGTTCAGTAGATGGCATAGCTCTTCAGTAGGTCTGAGTCTCTGCATTTCTTTCCAAGACAGCTCTTGTAAGACCTGTTAATTTCATTTAAATTTAACACCAGTAACACACTTTCCTGGCCTGGTATCCAACTGCATGCTGTTTGAATTCCCCTCACACCTATTTCTTCTTCTTCTTCTTTTTAATGGAAGCTGGTTTGCCAATACAAAACAGAACAGAGAAACGAGGAGAAGAGTGGACAGTCCCTTTAGAATTGGTGTTTCGGTAATCAAGGATATTAGGCTGCAAACCACACACACATAGATTTTAATTTACAAGGCCATAGCAAGAATTCTAATGAAGATGAATTAATGCAGACCCTTCTGTAGATCCCCAGCATGGCTTCTTCCCCACTCAGTGTCAGAATGTCAACTGCACACAGCGGTAGTAATGAAAATACATTGCATGTCATGTTATTCTCTTTCCAGCCACGCAATGTACACTGAAAAAGTTCTGAAATGAGGTTTATAAAGCCACCAAGGAAAAAGATTTGTCTCCATAAGATTCATTATCATTCCAGGTGCTCTAGAATTCAAAAGACTGAATGAAGCTGTCTTGAACTAACCAAGGGACAACCAAAACAGAATGAGGAAAATCCAGATCACTGAGCAAAACGTGGGCTGTTGTCACTTTTAAAATTTGGACTAAATGACCAATAAAAGCAATTAATATACTATTCTATTCTTAGGCCCTTTCCACACCCTACCTTTTCCCATAGTCTCCTGGTCACAATCCCGATAGTACCTCCGCCGGGAAGGGAGCATGATGGACATGGTCCCCTCTGCCTCAGACCAGCTACTTGCAGAAGGGAGCATGATGGACACACCTCTCTCCTTCCACAGAACAGTCTGACTCTTTCCCATGCTGTACTGGGGCAGGAAGTGCCTCCATCTTGCTTCCAGGCCTTCCGTAGTGCAGGTAAGTATGGGACCATTGTGCAATCAGGGGGTCACTGACTGGGATATCTCGTCAATGAGTTACTCTGTGATCATGCTGCTGGCGATGGGAGGAGGACGGGACTGCAATGATATCTTGCAGAAGCATCACGGTCCTGCTCCTTTCACGTCCCGATGCCAGGATGCAGGCCTCCTGCGGAAAGGGCCTTAAATTATATGCATATTGTCTAATTGTCACACTCTTCCAGAGGACTCTTTAAAATCATTTGAATCAAATTTAACACCAGTAACACACTTTCCTGGCCTAGTATCCAACTTCAAGCAGTTTGACTCCCCCATACACACTTTTTCATGAATATGAATCAGGATTTAAATTTAGAATTTAAATCAGAATTTATATCAGCTCAACAAACTAGATTTTCTTCATTCTCTTTTGTTTGTTCCTTGGTTAGCTCAAGAAAGCTGACAGGACTCAACTCATCTGAAATATGGTGCTAGAGAAGAACTCTACAGATACCATGGACTGCCAAAAAGACAAATAAACAGCTATTAGATCAAATTGAGCCTGAACTCTCCCTAGAAGCCGAGATGACTAAACTGATGTTGTCGTGCCTTGACCTTATCATGAGAAGACATGACTTGCTAGAGAAGATAATAAAGCTTGGTAAGGTAGAAGGAAAAGAGGAAGACCGCATTAGAGGTGGATAGACTCAATCAAGGAAGCCAGGAAAGTGCAAGACCTGAGAAGGGCTGTTGATGACAGGGTGACCTGGAAGTCTCCCATTCACAGGACTGCCAAAAGTCAAAGTTGACTTGATGGCAGTTAACAACAACAACAATGCATCAGAATGCTGTGATAAAAATATCATGTATTTTGTAGCTGAAATTCAACAGAGTTAGGCATACTTAACAGAAAACCAGAGTGATTTTGATTCTTTTTTTCCTGCTTTTTGGAAGTTGCCCCACTATATAAACCTCAGTATCTTTTAGCCTCTTGTTTTCATTTTTACAATGTCGTCTGAATGTGTGTATACAAAATGCCCAAAGCAAAGGTTCAAGGGAGTTTTCAGAAAGTTCTCTAAAGACATTCCTAGTGCTTCACTTCTTCTTTCCATGATTTGCTGATTAGTGGCAAGTTTAGGGCACAATGAGTTTCTCAGAGGAAAAGGACAAGAGTAACAAGAATCTTTGCAATCATTTCATGATTTATAAATAGGACACTTTCCGTGAAATTGCTTCAGTTAACTAGTATTAAGATCCATGCCTGAATAAAAACATAAATACACTCCCTGCATTTGACTGTCTTCTTACCTACTATATAAAAGTATAGTATATAAAGTGTAGTATATACAAGTATATAAAAGTCAAAGTTTGTATGTTTGTTTGTCTGTGTCAGGTGAAGACCTCATATGATTGGCTGTGTCAGGTGAATGATATATCATGAATGACTGGCTGTGTGAGGTGAAGACTTCATATGATTGGCTGCCTGAGAAGATTCTATGGAATCCTGGGGTTTGCAGTGTAGGGAGGGGCCAGAATTCTCAGCCAGAGAGCTCTTGGGCCTGGCCGGTTCCTATGGAGATAAGGCCTAGCAGCAAGGAGGAGGACAACGTATTCCCTCAAGAACCCAACCTCTGTATTGGGGAATATCAGGAAAAGTTACAGGTACTGGACAAGACAATTTGGGGAATTTGAGACACAGGATCTCAAATCTTTCTAACTAGTATTACCTATGAGAAAATAAAATCCCAGGCAATGCCAGGTATATACACTAGTTAGGACATAAAAATGAAAGAAAGAGACATGAAGGATCACAGGTTCTTTTTTCTTCCTGTTTTCTACAGTAGCAGTAGCCTGAAAATTCTCTCCTAAGAGAAGTCATCTTGGCTGCCTCCAAGTTTTCACACGGCCTCTGGTTCACAAAACCAGGGACAGCTGCTCTGGTTGTTTAAACTGTTGTCATTTTTAATTTAGTTTTTTCCCCAAACAAGTTTTTATTCACACATTTTATGTTTTAAATGATTTTATCCACTATACATCATGTTGGGGGACCTGGCAGGTTGAGAGGCAATCCATATAATACAGTCAGATACTGTAGTTTCTGAAAGAATTAATGGGGAGGGATAGTTAATTCTCAAACTCATCATATATGTGCTTTATATGTTGAAGGATGCATAACACAGTAACAGGTAATTTATTCATTAGTAAGCCTGTAGCAAATAATAATAATGCAGCTTTCAGTAGTTGAAGTTTCTCCTGGAAGCCATCCAGGGTCAGATCATGCTGTAGGGACAGATATGAATGTTTCCATCTTAGAATGGCTGGGAAACTCAATCTTTGTTAGGATAAGATTATGTTCTCCCCCTTGCCTGGAAAAGGATCAGCTCTTTTCAGAGCAAGGAGGAATTTAAAGAATAGGAAAAATCAGATTGTTTGGTGTCATCCTGAAGGGTTGGACATAACTGGTTGTTGTCCAGAGCAGAAACCTGGTCTCTTGAGGCAGCATCTAATTCATCATGGGAACCCTGATGAACAGCAGCTGTTGATAAAGTTCAAACAGTTGATGAAATGTGAGCTAAATTTGCTTTTGCCTTTAGGTCCTATGGCAGCATCTTGCCTAACACCTTCATGTAATAAATAAACCACTCTTTCAGTGTGCTGCTGACTTTGTTTCATTTTGATGGATCTTTAAACTTTAGTTGGCCTGCTAAGCAAATGGATTGGGCCCTGAAATTGTTAACAGATGCCCATGGGAAGCCCACAAAGACAGAGCCCTCTCCTGCTGCTGTTCTGCAGTAAAATATATCCAAAGGCACATTACTTTTGATCTTGGAAGTTGCATACAGGCATCATAACAAGTAACTCCTCTCTAGCTAAATGTCTTTTTTTTAAAAAAACAAACTACAGGTTTATTTACCTTTCAGAAAAAATCTGTTTAAAATAACAAACCTCACATCTAGCTTTTAAAAGTGTTTACATCAATGTACAATTACTGGGGGAGAAGGAAACATGCTCAACCTATGCTATAGTACTAATGCATAATGAGGCCACCAACTAATCATCACCCATTTCAGTCACCAAAGCTTCATCTCTCCATTCCTTCAGGCACTAAACTTCATCTTCTTCAGTCTACTGAAGCTGTGGCTGCCAAAATTATCTTCATTGTCCATCATTCACTGTTACATGGTTTGCTCCCTCTCCACTGCACTGCACACAAGATTAAAATGTCCTTCAACAACTTGTGCTGCTCAGCCCTCAAACCATCTCTAGATATTGCTAGTTTTTTTTCTTCATGTTCTCTTTGCCATGTTTCTTGCTTCTTTAGTCCATTCTCTCTCCTTTCTTCTAAACCACTTCAGTATTTATTTAACATTTCTAAATATTTTTGCATTGTTTCACCAAAGCTCAAGGTGGCTTGAGTAGTTAAACATATTAAAATAAAATGTAGTATCGATAACATACAGCAGAAGAAATAAAAGAGTTTCTAACAATTAAGCTGCCAAAGGCCTTTATCTCCTCTTACTGCTTTACAGCGTGGCACAGCCTATCTGGTCAAGCATATTACCAGTTTCCTATACATCTTTCTATCTCTCAGGGTCCTATTCAACACAGGCTGGAAAATTTGGTGTGTGTGTGTGTGTGTGTGCACGCGCATGTACATGTACACACAAACACACATGCTTATTTCTTGCCTTAGGTTATCTATCCAACTACTATATTTTAGGTTTTACGGGAAGTTAGATTTAACCACTTTAAAAATTTCTAAAACTTTATTTAGCCACTGTGTGATAGACTTTTAAATAGCAGTGTAAGCAGTTTTCCAACACCTGGCACAGGTAAGTTTTGTCAGTACTATGAAGTTCATTATTTTACTTCATTTGCTCTTTTGTGAGGTAAATGTATGACCATTCCATTTCAGCCTTTCTTTCCAAGCCATGTAAATTTTCATTATTCCTCACACATGATTTAGTCATATGGGCTATCTAACTTACTGCTATTTATACTACAAATCAGGGGTGAAAAATGTGCAGTCCTCTAGATCTTGTTGAACTGTAACTGACAGCATCCCTAGCTAGCCCAGGATCTGATGAGGAATGCTGGAAGCTGCAGTTCAGCAATGTCTTGTGGGCCGTAGAATTCCCATCTTATCTTATTTCTCTTTCAGGAAATATGCCTATCATATTGTTTACTACAAAATGAAGATTAAAAGACTATGCCTTTCATTGCACCCATTACATGGAACTGAGGGCCATTTTCAGGCCAGTTTGTCAGCTGAACTGATTGCATTAGCTTGTTCCAAAATGTTTTCTAGTTCCTACATAAATGACCAATGTCAACTTTCTCGTAGCTCAAAATTTCTTTTCAAAATGGTTGATGAATTAGATACATTAATACTTAAATTTGACTGCCTCATGAATATTTAGAGATATTGCTTCTATGCTACATTTGACCCTGCCTGTCCAGCTCTTCACTACTTTAACTATTTAACAGTAAGATAGTCTTAAACACTTATGTGCTAAATGCTGCTAGATTCACAAAGAAATGAAATTATATGCTTGAACTTTTAATTACTTGTCTGAGGGAGGGACAGCTTGAAGGCATCTTCATTTCAAGGCAAATTTAAAGTAGTGGGTTGTATAGAGTGCCCTGCCCATGAGTTGTCAGGATAAAGTAAAGCTTAAAAAACCCATAAAGCTTTCCACAACCAGAGACAGGCAGTGACAGTCAATTAGTATAAAGTTTCTGACTCTTAAGGAAAGTATTTTTATTTAAAAGAGACAATATTTCCAAAATCATCCTAAGAAGCAACACAACAACAACAAATGATGAAGATTATATCTGTCAAAAACCTGAATCACAGAATTGTAGAGCTGGAAGGAACCCCATATAGTTCAATCCCTAGGCAAAGCAGGAATCCACACCTAAAGCATTCCTGACAGATAGCCATTCAACTTCTGTTTTAAAAAAAATCACAACATCCACCCCTATACATTGAACTATGACTCTGGGCATATGAGCCTATGTTCCTTTATTATCCCAACCATTCCCTAAGATCTTCCTTAAACACAGGGTTTTGTGCAGTCAATTGTCTGTCTGAAGTGGAATGAGTGATGGCCCAGGCATGACAGTGGCTTCTAGGAGAAAACACCATGTGAAGACAGCTTGCTTGTAGAGGTCTCTTCCTAGATTCCTTTCGCTGGTTTTCAGATGGATGACTATGGCAGCCCTCTTTAAGATATGTTTGAAATAAACTTTAACAATTTTAACCACATTCTTTATCATTACCCAGATTCATATCCAACAGAAATATCTGGGCTTGTTTAAAATGGATTGTAGGATTTGTTCTTGTTTTTGTATTTGTAAAAAATAAAAATTTATTTTAAAAAATGGATTGTAGTAATGCATCGAACATCTCACTCCACCATTTGGGGATGAAGTTTCATGATTATGCCTGGACCATGAGGCATCCCAGTTCAGAATCTAAAAATGGGGGTCGGGAAAGAAAGGATCATATGCTGAATGTCATCATGTCATCATATGCGGAATGTCAGCATACTTATCACACCTTGAGTATAGAAGATGATCCTGTTACTCTTTTTTTTTACTGATGTTAACAATAATAAATTAATTTCTGGAGCTTGTTAATGACCTAGCAAGCCAACTGAAATTTTAAGCCAACTGTATACAACAGGAATTTCAGTTGTCTTCCTAAAAATCTAGAATCTTGGTAAGAAAGAATATAATGACCAAATGATCTCTTTTATTGTCTAGGACAGGAGAAGGCAACTTGTGATCCTTCCAATTGGCTATGCTGATCAGGGCTAATGGGAGCTGTGGTCCAAAGTCATCTGGAGGACCACAAGTTGCATAGCTCTCTTATAGGAACTTCAATGATAAGTAATGGTCTTCCTCATCCAGCAAAATGCGTTTTCTTTAGAGATACGCAGAATGGACAGTAAGCACAGTATTATGGAACAATGCAAACACTATAATCAAGCTGTTCATTCCTGTACCACAAAACATGATAAGACAACCAGACAGAAGAGGTATATCCTAATAAGTAATCAAACTAGGGTGTTAACCATACTTCTCCATCATTGACTCAAACATACAGTTTAACCTTCACTGCAATATAGAGGGTTACAAAAACACAACTGGGGCAAAAGTGGTGTTAGCAGAGTGCATAATTCAGGTCCACAGCCTCTTCAAGGGTCAAAGAGCACAGTATTAAAATTATTCTCTGCTATTTTCTTATTCTCATGAACATATGCATGGCAGCAGAAGTAGTTTAAAACCAAAATATCAACAACTGATCTAACTTTGGGAGAACAGAGGTATCTGTTGGTATCTTCTCACATGTTTAAGATTTTGACAAGACGGACAGTGAACACAAGGAAGAGTATGGAGGAAATAATCATACTGAAACACAACACATACCCATGGCTTTCTAGATCAGCCTCTTCGGCAGAATCTCTGTATCTATCAGGGTCTGGAAGGCTGCTTGGATCAAATTCACCATCACTTTCACTGTGATCAAGAAAGGCTACATCTTCCTCTTCAACCTGAATAAAGAGTTATACAGTTAGACATCTCCATATTTAAAGAGGTTTCCAAGATCTTAAGTATACAACGATTGTCTTTAAAGAAAAATGAAATTCCTTCTCCACAAGATACAGTCAATCTAGAGGCAACATTATTTAAAACCACTGCTGCATTTGACCTTCAGCTTTTTAAAAATGAAGTACTAATCACTGGGAGTTGAGGCTGATAATCATAGGAACCAGAGCAAACAGGAAAGAGTTTTTAAATCCTTTCATCCCTTGTTGTAGTCCTGGTAAAAATAGCTCTTGAAGTTGCTATTTGTATTGGGAATGAATTCCCTACTGGCATCATTCTACTGATGCCACTCTTAAATTGTTATAGGCCTGTCTTTATTATGTCTGCCATGTTTCTCATAACATATGGCATTCTTATTTGTGATCAGCAGTATCACACTCATAAAGTATAGGCATTCATCACGGCAGTTATCTATGCCCCTAGAGAGTCTAGAATTATAGGCAACTGTGTTGATCTCTCTCTATCTCAACCCTCCCTTTTTCTCTATATGTTTCAGACACACATGCGAAGGGTAGCCATCTGTACTCTCTTAGAGAGCATAGTCCTCTACGTAACGGGCTGCCAGAGGACAGTCAGAGAACAGTCCCCTTTTTGAAACAGTCCTCTATTTGAGGGGCTATCCAGTCTAAATCTGATTTAAAGAAAGGGAACAATACAGCCGTGCTATGTACACTCCTCACAAAAATATATCATTGCTGGGTTTCATCTCTACCTCTATCTTGTTACTATGTTTAGAGAAAAAGGAAGATGCTGGGGGGTGGGAATGCCTGTCCTTACTAATTAAAATAGTCTGATTGCTTTGATGCTAGGAGTTTTGACTCCATTGCCACACTGGAAGTTAGAAGCCAGCATCCTTAGACATATGCTAACTCCCCAGTAGTCTACAAGAGCCTACCACTGATCATACCACTCAACCACTGGTCCTTGTTTGCTGTTGTCACTGACTTATACACCTGCCTGCAAGTGCTCAAAATTCAAAGTCTGCTCTGACAATGTGGGATGCCCAATATATTTGAGAATTCTATGTAATTCTATACAAAGTTGCCAGGAACCCCAGAAACTAAGCCTAGTCCCAAAATTTATTCCATGAAGTTGTTTAAAACAAAATGGCTTTGACATTACAGTCTAATCAGTGTATAGTTGAAAGAAAAAGCATTCAAGAATAGACCTAGAGAATAATTATTGGATGAAGAAGTCAACTTCTTGACTTGTGTTTCACGCAATTTAGATGTAATAACTGTACTGTTATAAAGTTTCACATCATGCGAAGTAATCATGCATCAACCCAGTGAGATTTTATTGACTGGTTGATTAAAATATTTATATCCTGCCCTATATCACGGGATTTTAGGGTGGAACATAAATAAAATCTATTTAAGCAGGTTACAACAATTTAACATTTTTAAAAAATTAAACAGACCAAACACCTGTTAAACAATTCATCAGATTAAAAAGGTTGAAACAATTTAAGAGCATATACTTGTACATTTTTGAATAAATCAATAAGCCCTCAAAGATTTTAATAAGCCAGGTACTAGAATGATGTCAGCTTAAGTAGCAATTGGGCCTCCTATTAGTTATTGCTGAATGATCCAAGTTAATCATAGAACTCACTGGGAGGCATTGGGCTAGCCAATCTTCTACAACAAAGAGGATAACCAGATCTGTCACCTGGAGTTCACTGTAGGAAGTGTTGCATATGTGTGTAACTAATACATTCATAACAATCAGAGACAATGTGGTTATACCTTAATCTGGGATAACCAAAAGATGAGAACCATAGGTTTCCTCTACAGTGTTCCACAACAGTGTTCTTAAGAGCAGCCACTTACCATCTCCCTGATAAATGAATGACTAGCATCTACTTCTACAGTTTAAACAAAGTACTTCCCTGGCCTTCCCTGACAATAACCTTACAAGAAGAGAGAGAAATGAAATGTGTCCCTTTGTGTGGGGTCAACAGAACCACTGTGTAGTTTCCTGGTGTCCTTGAAGCAGACGAGACATTAATTTTGACTTCATGTCACCTCATCCTAATAACGATGGGCACAGAGCCAGAGTATTCCAATGTTCGAAAGAGCAAAGCAGAATATTTCCCTACATTTTATATTTCAAGAGCAAAGCTTTTCACAATAATGGCCTCTCTCCAGTGGCCTCCACCTTTGATCACATATTACATTTTTACCAAGCTTTATGTTTAATTAACTTGTTATTTTTAGAGTTCTGTCCTTTTTCTCTTCTCCCTCTCCTTCATCTCTCCTCCCCCCTGTTTTTGTAAAGGAAAATGGGCACTGCATTTAGAAGTCAGAATGCCATTTTAAGCAATATCGTCACTTTTGTTTTTCCCAGCAAAGCTCATCTGATGACCTTTGGAGTCAGAGGAAGCACAAGATGACAAAAAAGAAAATATGCCTTTGACGTGCCCCAGCAGGGGTCCTTCCTTGCTTCCCAAGGAAACTCTCTAGTACTATTTTAAAAAGGTCACAGGGGGAGAATCGAAGAAGGAGAAGGGTTGGGAGCAAGTTTTAATATAAAGTCAGCACTGAGACTGGAATATTTTTTCTTTCTTTATAATAAGCAACAGTAAATCACATGTGATAATTATCCCTAAAATCAAAGCTGAAATCCCCAGTCAAACTACCAAAAGAATTGAAAGAAAAAGAGTGAAAAAGAGAGAAAACAGACAGAAGGCCAAATGCAGCTTCACAGATTGGTTGTTGGTCATCGGGATGGGGAGTTGCTATGTAGCAACAAATCTGTGAAGCACAGAAACACAGTTAATTTGGTCACTGTGCTTCTGACATAGCCAATGGAAAGCAGGAAGAAAGGTTTGCTTTTCTCTGATGAAGTTAACTAGGTATGTGATGAAGTGTTTTTCCCTCTCTGAACAACGGGTTGAACAACGTAGACCAAAAAATACCTAAAATAAAAAGATAGAAACTGCGCCTAGACGTAATTTGCCAGACAGACAGTTATAACGATGGAGTATTGATTCATCACAAATATCCACTTTTATTAAATATAATCATGCAATCATATTATTGTATTTTATTAAATATAATAGCACAAAAACCAGAAAGAACTTCAAGCTATAAAGAAAACTTTCTTCCTAGAACATGGCTCTCTCATTATGGTTCTAAATTCAATCGGGATAACTCCTGAGTGTGTATATACATTTAAGTATATATTGAGTGTATATACATCTAAACATACATAAACAAAATGCATATCATGAGATGACATGACTCATTGGAAGAGACAATAATGGTTGGTAAGGGAGAAGGCAGAAAGAGAAGAGGGATACTGGATTACATGTGTATAGACTCAATCAAAAAAGCCATGGCCTGGAGTTTACATGATTGGAGCAAGGCAGCTGATGACTAAGGCTCTTGGAAATCTCTCATTCATAGGGTTGCCATAAGCTGATGTTGACCTGATCACAAAAAACAATAAATGAATGTGTGTACATATGTATGTATAGATTGGAGTCTAATTCTGATTTTCTCCATGCTGTCACTTCAGCTTCTTTGTTAAGATTTGCCTGCTATCACTAATGTCACTAACACTTATGTGTGATTGCCAAGATTTGGTCAACTAGAGCACCTAAAAATATTCACTACCTAACTCTCATTTAAATGGCTTGCCTCAAAAGAATTTAACTAAACAAAAGCATCACCCTCAGCCTCTCTTAAAAGAATTTAAATAAACAGACCATGAACTGATTACTGTATAATGAGATCCACAGTTGGGCCTTCACATTTGCAGGCTTGACTTTCATGGATTTGATTATTTGCGAGTTTCTCCAACCCCTACCTCCCCAACTCAGATGCTTCTTTTCTGGAGGAACTTTCCTCTCAGTAACACCGATCAGGCCATGCAGTCCTTTAAAAACCATCTCTGGTCCTCCTCCTGCTCCTGCTCCTCCTCCTCCGCCACCGCCACCACACACCTCCTCCTCCGCCACCGCCACCACCACCACCAGTTGCTGCCTGGGCAGCTAAGGATGGCTCACAGTCCAATTTCTCAGTACCACAAACCCTCTCCCAATGTCCCCTTCATACCCAAGGAAGGAGATGGGTGAGAGAGAGGAAGTAGAAGGCCACCATGCCAACCACTCCCTGCTTCCCCCTCCTTTCTCTGATCTGATTTGGACACTGGGTGCCCACTCTACCTACTTTGCCTCAGCCCCCTTTCCACAGACTCACACATACACATTTTGATATTTGTGATTTTTCCACTTTTTTGATGGTCCTGAACCCCTACACCAAGTGAATGTAGAGGGCCCACTGTATATGTATCTAGGTGTGCAATACTATACTGGTAAAAGAGAACTTTCTTACCCATCCCATGACTCCAGCCTGCATAAATGCCAGAGAGAGAGACTCTACTGAACAGGTTGGGCTGTGGAGGTGCATGGTAAGAGAGATCTCAGGAAAAGAGTGGAGCCCTTCTATCTATGGATCTACCCTGAAACTGTAACTTGCAATTTTTTAAAAAAATTGAACCACATTAAGAAAAAAAGTCAATTAAAAACAAGAATGAATTGCCAAAGTACTTTCAAGGATAAATTGCTGAAGTACTTTCATCCTTCAATCCAGATCCTTTGTGATGCTACTACCCTGGTTGAAAACTTTACACTGATTTGTGGTGAAGTTCACATTCAGGCAAATGTGCTTAGAATCATAACACGAGTTTCAGAAAGAGTCTTATTTGTGTTAGAACAAAATACAATGAAGTGAAAAATAAGAGCAAAAACTTTTGTTTCTGTGCTTCATGAAGAATCAAAGAATCAAAGAATCATACAGTTGGAAAGGGCCGTAATGGAAGAAGAGGTTCAACAAGATCATGGAGATATAACATGATGGCAGTGTTGACAAGTAAAGACATGAAAGCAAACACACACAGAAATTATCTCCTTTAAAAATAGAAAAACAACAATAAAAGAGAGCCTAAGTGTTTTCTCTCCAACCATATTATACAAAACACACTTGACTTGCCTAAGTTCTCTTATCTCACACATGCTTTCATCACGTTCCAGTTCACAGCAGTCACGGCTGTCAGCCCAAGTACAGAAAGTAATTCTCAAAAGTTGTCTCTGGTGTTCAAACATTTCAACACACCAGCTTCTTTGAGGAGGTCAATATATGCCCCTTGGGGAAATGCACACAAGAGAATGGGTTTATGTGAACTTGCAGCTTTGCTTAACAGTTGAAGTTGAGGGAGGTAGAACCTGAAGGTACTGTTTTTCTCCTTTCACTGCTAAAATAACCATTTAGGAATATGGACTTCGGTAGCTCCTTTAATGAACTGATTCAGAAGGTCCTGGGGGCTTGTATTAACCTATTGAATTTTTAAACATTGTTTCTTTTAAGAACATATAGAAAACTTACCATTCTCTTCAATTTAAAGCACTGGTTGCCCCCTCTCCCCCCACAAAAACCTGCCCTTGGCAACCTGGACAAATCTTGGAAAAGTATTTTTATGGACCACAGCTCCCCAAAACTCTTAGCATAGGACAGACAACTCACACCATTCTCAACCAGTACCACATCTGACTCACCATATATATATATATATATCTCCTAAGCACAGTCAAGCACATGAAACCAGTACTTACTTCTGAAGCCATAAATGGCTTAAGACCAAAATAATACCTGATGACTCTCATATTACATTGCTTCTCCTCTAATACCTTCTGCCAGGACCCTTCCCCATACATCTAGTGTTGCCAGGTTATCAAAATAGCACTCAGGGATATTCAACATTCATGACATGCAGAGTTCACAATCAGGGAGGTAGCTATTAAGAAGTTTGTGTTCTACCTAAATACCAAATGAAAGGATTTCAGTTAGTTCAGCCAAGTGTTTCTCTGTAAAATTAACATATTGTCCGCATTCACACATTACATACCACAGATATTTCTGCCCCTATGAATGGACCACATACCAAAATGCAGGATTCAAACAGGAAACATCCCTTATAATAAGGGATACTCGCCAGCTCTATAATGCACAGGCTTTCTGGCCCTCAAATGAAGGACATCCCTTATATTAATAAGATTAATCTGGTAATCCTACATCCATCTATTGCATTAGAAGTACAGTTCACAAAGAGTGGGGCCCTTGTCATGCTCTGCTTCTAGAGCATGGACTCTGACTCAGAGTCTGAAGCAGAGGGCACACCAGAGACTGAAACAGGGGGCATGCCAGGACCTGCTGTACAGAGAAGTTACAGTGCCAGAAACAGAACAGAGGGTGGTGCCAGCTCCAACTGAGAGTTCTACCTCTTCAGATGCAGAAGAAACACTTACCTAGACCCAGCTTCCCACAGCACAGGGAGCAAAGAGAGACTAGTGTCGCTCTCTCAGAATTATAACTGGCAATAATCAATCAAGGCACAGCTGCACTAGGCTTTGGGTCTATTTAGCTGGCGTCCTTCCCCTTCAGGAGCTGTCAGAGCTTATCTGACCTGCTACCCTGCTGGATGCCTTGACAGATGCTCAGATTGACCTTGGACACTCCCTTGCTGTGAAACCATGTTGGACTTTGCTTATGTTGTACTTTATTTATGACTCCTTGCTTACTGCCTGGAAGTAAGTAACAAGCTGGGAGATATTCAGTTTGTTTTGTTTGATTTATCAGCTGTGCCAGGACTGAAATAGGACACCCCTGAACACTGAATAACTTGCACAAAGAGTTTTTTTTCCACCATCTAAAAGCACTAGATCCCCTCTGATCTTGGAAGCTCAGTAGGGTCAACCCTGGTTAGAACCTGGATGTGAGACTGCCAATTAATATCAGATGCTGTAGCCTATATTTCAAAGAAAGGAACTGGCAAAAACCACATCTGAGTATTCCTTGCCTAAAAAAACTCTATAAAATTCATGGAGTCACCATAAGTTGACAAGTGATTTGAAGGCATATGCACACACACACACTGGTATATTTTAGGCACAGCTGATTTCAAATCTGTTTGTTGTAGGGCAGATTTTAACTGATGTAATCTGGGCAAGTTGTAGTCAATTTTAAAGTTTTAATCTGTTGCTGTTACTGCTGTTTGTTTGTGTATTCACTGTGCGGCATGTAATTTATACAGCCAAGTTTTCTTTTCAGCAAAAATAACTCTTATGACTTAGGAAATAGGTTTGACTCTCAGGAAGCATAGGGAAATAACCCACAGTTAATTTTCAAAAATATTTACATCTCTAGTTTCATATTATGACCTTTGACCTATTGAGTTAAAAGAAGGATGGATCATCAAAGGTCCCAACATCTTTCACTTTGAAAATGTCTCATACAGCACTGAACGTAAAGCTTGGCACATTTATACGACCGTGCTGAAGGTACCACAACACTGCTTATCAAGAGATTTTGGAATCATGAACTGACCTTCTGTATTCACACAACACATGGCCAGACGATAATCTGCTCAGAATTTGGAAACATTACTTTTTGAATGGCTTTTTAGTTCCCAATAACCATAGCCATGTTGGCTGGAAAACAGAGCCATAAAAAAATGGTCCAAGAACTCATAGACGATGCACAATTCATTATCTTGACTGAAGTATCTTGAATGTTGACAAAGTAAGGACAGCCAGGTTGGGAAGAAATTTTCTGCACCTGATACTTTCATTTATTTTTCTATTTATTCATTAAAATATTTGTATTCCATCCTACATCCAAAGCTGAGGATGGCTTACAATAAAATCAATTAAAAATAATAACAATTTTAAAAGAATTAAAGTACATTAAATAGCTTATCAAATAAAAAACAGACAATTCAGAACTGATTAAAACAATTTTAAATAATACAGCTTTAAGATATAGACAGCCTGGATAAAATCACCCCTGAAGGTTTTGATCCCAATGCTGGTGCCAATCAGGCCTCTGGGGAGAAGGAATTCCACAACTAGAGTGTCAAGGCTGAGAATGCCCTTTCCCACATCCTCCTATTGGTGGGACACAAAGGAGGGTCTCTCCAATAGATCTCAGTTCTTGGACAGAAATAGAGAGAGAGAGGCACTCCTCAAGTATCAAGGACTTTAAATGTCAACAACAACACCTTGAATCTTATTACCGGTAGGCCTGGAATATATTGGCAGCCACTCCAATCCCTTCAGAACTGGTGTTATATGATATCTCAACTGAGTTCCAGTGAGCATTCTAGCTGCTGCATTTTGCACTAGCTGTTGTTTCCAAGTTGTCTTGAAGGGCAGTCCCATGCAGAATGCATTGCAGAAGTCTAATTGGGAAGTAACCAGTGCACCAACTATTGTGGCTAAGTTAACCCTGAACAGGAAAAGACCATAGCTGGCAGACAAGTAAAACCTGGCCTCAAGTACGCTAAGCCACAGAATCTGTTTGCAATTCCAATAACAAAGATGGATCTAGGAGTATTCACAGATTACACACCTGTTCCTTTGGGAGAGTGCAACCCCATGAGGGCAAGTAAGCTACCCAATTCTTGCACCCAAGAACCACAGACCTCTGTTTTATCAGAATTCAGCTTCAACTTATTGGCTCTCATCCAGCCCATTACATCAGTGGTTCTCAAACTGCGGGGCACGATCCGGGGAAGCATGATAGTTGCTCAAGGGAGGGCTGCAAGAAAAGTTAGCTTGCAAATACAGTAAACGTGAAAAAGAAGAGCAAGCCTCTAAGTGTGTGTTTTTGTGTGTGCACTGTTGAGGATTAACTGGTCTTTGCAAAAACACAGTGCAAAGCATTTTCTCCTGTTATGTCTTCCTCTAACTCGGACACAGCAAAAATCGGCTTCCCTTTTTTTTTAATGCTTTTCTCACTCAGCTTCTCTGAACATTCCGTCATTGATGCAGCAGGCGCATGGCCCTTAGCGACAACGTGGCAGGGGAGGAAAATAAACAGAGGATGCAGAGAACATGACAGCTCAGTGTTAAGATGGAGAGCATGTGTAGCATGAGGGGCCTGTGAGGGGGGGACAGGCATAGGATAGGACAAGGGACTGGCATAATGTACTGCAGAGGAGAGTGACAACCGCATGAGAACCACTGCAAAATTACAGCATTCAGGCCCTGCTCAAGCACCTTCATAGCCCTCGTAGACTCTGATGACAAACAGCAGAGCTGAGTGTCATCAGCATACTGCTGGCACCTAAACCCAAATCTCCTAACGACTTCTCCCAGTGGCCTCATAGAGATGTTAAGCAGCACAGGAGATAACATGAAACCCTGTGGCATCCCACAGAACAATGGCCATGGGATTGAACAGGAATCCCTCAAAGTCACTTTCTGGAAATGACCTTGCAGATAGGTGTGGAACCACTTTAACACAATGCCTCCTATTCCCATCCACCAGAGCTGTTCCAGTAGGATACAATTATCAATGGTATCAAAAGCCACTGAGGGATCCAGGAAGATCAACAAGGTAGCACTTCCCCTGTCTTTCCTTTAGATCATTATTCAAAGAAACCAAGACTGTCTCAGTTATTGTTGTGTGCCTTCAAGTCATTTCCAACTTATGGGGACACCAAGGCAGACCTATCACAGGGTTTTCTGGGGCTGAGAGTGTGAGATGTGCCCAAGGTCATCCAATGGGTTTCTGTGGCCAAGCAGAGAACTGAACTCTGGTCTCCAAGGTCGTAGCCCAACACTCAAACCTCTACACCACTTTGGCTCTCAGCTGTCTCTTTACTGTACCTTAAAACCATACTGAAGGGGTTCAGATAATCCAGTTCCTCCAAGAATGTTTGAAGCTGCCTAGCCACCACACCGTCAAGCACCTTGTCCACATACAGGATATTAGTTACAGGACAGTAGTTTTCACATGCCTCTGGGTCCAGGGAGGATTTCTTCAGCAAAGGATGCACTACAGCCTCCTTTGTCAGGGCATTCAGAGGGTGAGTGCGGTGTGACCAAGGAAAGGTTTTTCTAAGTGGATGGAGAGGTGAGGTAACGTGACCTTGGGAGCACGGTTGCAAGGGATTGTTATGGCTAGCCTGCCTTGCAAGGTCTTGCCTCATCAGAGAGCATCCAACATGAGGAGGTTGTATGCTATTGGATCACCCCATATGTACCTGGGTGTGGTTAAGCCCTTTAAAAGGCTTAGGTGTGACAATGGTACTTGCCTTAGGTTATTCTGCCTTAAGTTACGCAGCTGTAGGTTATTTTTGTACTGCCTCTGGCCATATTGTATGTCTGTCTTCTGTACTGCTATTTTGTGCCTGAATGTTTTTGCTTCTAGGCTTGCTGCCAGAAGCCCTAATGTATCTAGTGCTCTGTTGAATAAACAGCACTAAGCCTTATCATTTTGAGTCTGAGTAGCTGTTTTTTCCCTTTCTGGAGCAGCTGGTAGCAGTTGGGCACTGCTTCCTTATCTGTACTCTGCACATGCTCTAAGGTGCACATCTCACATTACCCTGACATCCTTCAAAGGAGCAGGCACCTCCCGCTGACATAATGACACATTTCACACCCCTCAGATGCATCTAATCAGTTTATATGTGCTAGATTTTAAGAGAGAAGATGGGCAAGCATCCAGACTACATGTGGTGGGATGGACTGATTCAAGCATCTTGTTCAGACCATCACACTGGAACAATTGAAACTGATCCTAAGAAAACTGAGTAGAGGGCACCCTGGATATCTCTGTAGACTCTGCAATAACTGTAACTTCATGTTCTGAATGAATAAAAGTCACTTTCTTTTTAAAGTACCTGCTAAATTTATAACAGCAGGCAACCAAGGGTTCTAAACCTGGCCTTCCTCAGTCTGATCCAAATAAGCTCTTCACCACTCTGAAAAGACAGAATAAATGATACATTCATTTTGCCTACTTCCCTGCCACATACTCGGCACAACAAAGAGTCTCTGCTGATTTTTGGTCATATTCACTTCATGACCTCGATCACCTGAACTCTCTGTCCAACAGATCTTCTATAAACCAAAATGAACTATAAGATCCAAAACCCTGGATTGGGCACTTAAGACAGTGCACCAATGGCCCTTTCCATCACACCATTCTAGAGGTTTTGACAGACTCACCAGCCTTGTCAGCTGGAAAATCCCGCAGAGCATTCAGAAATACTTCAGATAAGTCTCTAGGCATGGATCACCTAAGGAGGTCCCATACCACTGCCAAACCAAACTTTACAAAGAAGTGATTTGTCCATGACAATGGGGTACTCATACCCAAAAACCAGATCATCTATCCAATAGCAAAAAACAAAACAAAACAAAACAAAAAGTCTAAGGTTCTTCATATATGTAAAATGCTGTGACCTCACCTCACCATACCTACTCTCCCTATCCAAACAGGCTCTATCTAATCTTACTTTGGAAGCTAAGCAAGGACAGGACTGGTTGGTACTTGAACAGAAGAATACCAGGGATCTCCAGGTAGGCCTAGGAAATATGCATTCCAGTTTCTAAGAAATGAGATACTGGGAAATGTAGGAACCACTGAACTATTACATTAATCCCTATGCAGGCAAAGTGATGCCCAACATGTTACAACAAAGACTCTACCATATATGAAACAAGAAATGTCATATGTCAAAGCTCGATTCAGAACAAGAAAAGACACTAGAGATCATATTTCATAAATACACAGGCTAAAGGAATATGCTAAAGAATTTCAGAATATTATAGCAAAACATTGTATAGATCAAGAAAACTATAAATTGCTCCAAAAGAAATGGGTGTACTGTAGTCTCTGGTATGGCACCCTGGGTGAGGACCCCCAGACATCACTTTGATATCATCTAATTCGGCCTTAGCTGGACCTGCTTTCAGTCACCTCACTCCACGCGTTTGCGAGGTTCTCCGGACAAGCACGGACATGAGTGCAGCTGCTAATGGTTTTACATTCCAGACTCTATTGAGGTCAGCAACCCAAGCTCCGTTCCTCGCTTCAGGGAACTTCCACTTGCAAACTTCACAATAGCTGCACGGCTCTCAACAGAGCCAGGCTGGTAAACAAGACATTTAAACTATTGTCATCAAGCGTTAAGCTCATCATGTTAAATTTGACCTTTTCCAAATCCTTTGTCCAGCACCAAAACTCCTTTTGTTCTCACCTGGCTTGCCATAGCCAAAGGGTACCCACTCCCCTATAAAAACCCCTCATTTTCAAACAGTCTTCAGACTACTTTGGACCACCATCCCGCCCTGCTGCTGGTTGTCTAAAGGAACTCCCCTCAGTCAGTCACGCTGAGCTTTCTTCTTCAGAACCCCATCTCTCCTTCGCCAGGACAACGAGACCAGGCATCGTATGGCCTATCCCTAAGCTCTCCAATTCCGTTTCCCAGTTGGTTAGTGTGTGTGTGTGTGTTATTTATTTTCTGTTGTTTTTCGATAAAACTGATATTTTTGGTTACTTTTAAATCTGCGTGCCTGTTCCCTGACCTGAAGCCATAGACATTGGGTTTAAAGATCCTTGCAAAGTTACCCTGCCTCTTGTTAGCCAAATGAGTGCTCCAGCTAATTTCCCCCCAATTGGTATTTTATTTGGCAATCTGGGTCCCCTCCTGGGAGCCCCCAAAACACAGGGTAACAGTACCACAACTTTTTTAATTATCTTAGTGTATAACCTATACTCTAGAAAACAAGCAACTCTCAGGACACAATATGGAGAAACAGAATGGCTGCCAATTAACAAGGGGATCCGAAAAGGCTGTAATTTAGCACCCTATCTGTTTAACTTTTATGCATACTGAAAGCAGGATTTAACTTGGAGGAACAAGGTGTGAAAACTGGGGGAAGGAACATGAACAATTTAAAATAAACAGATGATACCATACTTTTACCAAAAATTAGCAAAGATCAGAACAACTACTGATGAAAGGTAAGGAAGGAAGTTCAAAATCAGGGTTATAGCTAAACATTAAGAAAACAAAAATAATGACTACAGGTTATTAACGTAACTTTAAAGCAGATGAAGGCACTGAAAAATAGAGATCTCTATGTAAAGACTAGATCAGTCTTTAATCAAAATGGAGACTGTAGTCAAGAATTCAGAATATCACCAGGATTTGGAAGAGCAGCTATGATGAAACTAGATAAGATTCTCAAGTGTAAAAATACAGAATTAAATACCAAATTCAGAATCAACCATACCATAGTATTTATGATTTCTATATTTGATTGTGAAAGCTGGACACTGAAGAAAATCAACTCATTTTAAATGTGGTGCTGGAGGAAAGTTCTACAGATAGCATGGACTGCCCAAAAGTCAAATAAATGGGTCTAAGAGGAAATCAACCCTGAACTCCCACTAGTAGCTAAATTGACTAAATTGAGGTTATTGTAGTTTGAGCATGTTATGAGACAACACGACTCATTAGAATAGATAATAATCCTGGGGAAAATGGGAGGCAGTAGAAAAACAGGAAGAACACATTATACATGGATTGAGTCAATAAAATTAGCCATGTCCTCAAGTTTGCAAAACATGAGAAGGACTGCAAGTGAATGTGGCTCTTGAAGATCTTTCATTGATAGAGTCACCGTAAGTTGAAGATGACATCAAAGCAAACAACAACAACAGAACTAAGTCCCCTGGGAAATTTGGGGCCCTCTTGTAATATGTGAATCATCCCCAAGTTCACCAAAGGTCATATTGCTTTCTTTTTATGTGGGTATTAATGTTCTTTCTGCAGAAGGCGGTACGGTCTATGAAATGCCAATTTTTCATCTGCAAGCATATTACATTTCCAAGTTGCTCTTTCATTTGTCTCTTTATTACAGGAATACTTGACAAATCCTTATACTGTGTAAAGAGTGTAACTTATCTACTGCAAGCAAGATGAAATACATTCTGTGATTGATGACTTGTATCTAGCTTTCATAAAAACAGGAAACAAGGCTGCTGAACTCCTGGAAGATTGCATTTGGGGACAATGTGGATAAGAGTGATCAAACCAAAGGACTGTTGAGGCTGCAGTTATTAATGCTACATATTAGACTTCAAGTGTTATACAATTGAAACATCTAAAATTAATTTAGTGACAAATAATGATCTCAGAAATAAAAGCTTTTTTTCCTTCATATACCTTCTCTGCAGTTAAATGACAAACACAGCAAGAAAATCTCACATAAGGAAATCCAAGTAAATATTGATCTCAGTCTGAAGCTTTTGAGGGGAGCGGAATGTAGGTTATTATGTTCTAACCTTCCTTCTACTGTTGTTTGGCAATCTGGGAGCCATTCCTGGGCGTGTCTCAGAAAACATATCATATTAAAGTTCCAGCGTCCACACTGGCTCCCTAGCGTCTTCCAAGCATAACTCATTCTTCTAAAGCCTATATGCTTAGAGAGTGCTTTCTCTCTTTCATAATTCACAACAGTTTAGATTAACTGCAGACTGTGTTCTTGATGGTACCAACCACACATCAAGGAGGGGTAGGTACAAAGGCATTTGTAGGAGATGCCCTACAAACATAGAACAGCCTTCTTCTACAAGTTGAAATCTAAGCCAAAATACCAATGGTATACTATGGATTTGAATGAATCCCAAAGCAAGAACCAATATGGGCTGGTTTGCACAGATCTGGGAGAGGTCTACTGCCAGAGGTGGGCTAAATATGAATCTGAATAGTCCAGAAGGTTCCTTAGCAATTTGGATTTGGAGAAACATGATGTATCTCCCAAAATTGATACACCCCCTTCCCCTTGCTGTTCATGTACAGGAAGCATCAGAATTAAGAAGGAAATGGTACAAAAGAACGTGTTGCTTTTAACCAGCAGCTGTAGCTTCCAGTCATAGTGACTGATTTTATCAGGGTTCTCCAAACCCAGTGCTTTGGGTGGAGTGATGCTAAAATGATACACTTTCAGTGTTCACTCTTTTTTTTTTTTCCAAATGACTGTTGGCCCTCCCACCCTCCCACCCTATGTAGCCAAAAATCAACCAAACTGAAACTGGAAGTGACCTCTGTGCAGTTGTCTACCACCACAATAATGGGTACCCTTGCACAAAATTCCCCACACCTATTCTTGTGAAACTGAACTGGCCCGATTCCTTTCAAATGAGTTAACTATCACTGCTAATATCACTGAATGAAATTAATTCTCCTTCATTCCACTAGGGAGCCAGTGTGGATGCCAGAACTTTAATATGTCTTTCATTAAAATAGAAATTGGCAGTTCTCTTTTTTTAAAAAAAATAAAGTTGTATGGCACAACCCCTGCATTTCATCTTTTTTTGACCCAAATTTGGCAGGTAATAATTGAGACAACAGAATTAATTTCATTCATTTTTACTTTACTTAACTGGATTACGATCTAAACTTTATTAAGCTGTTTTCCAAATTCCTGAATCAGGGTTTGTAGTTAACACACACCCTTACTCAATACTTTCAATAAGTGTTTTACAAATTTCACATTTGCATTTGGAGGCAACAGTCAGGCTTAAGCATATGAGATAGCATAGATTTGATTGCTGGTTC
Source organism: Ctenosaura bakeri (assembly GCA_948474755.1). NCBI lineage: Eukaryota > Metazoa > Chordata > Lepidosauria > Squamata > Iguanidae > Ctenosaura > Ctenosaura bakeri. Next base: position 670,080 of record CAOLHI010000028.1, on the reverse strand, counting down.
CAACTGGAGTAGATACTAGTTTCACATTTAAGTGTTGACTTCCTGTTCAGCAATTGATTCATTGGGTCTGTACTACTTGAGACTAGTAACTTGATTCTAACCTGTAATTTAACTATATTTTAAGGTACAGTGCGCCCTCTATATATGCGAGGGTTCTAATTCAGGAACTCCTGTGATTAGGGAAATTCATGTATGTTTGCATCCCATTATATTCAATGGTGGCAAAATGTGTGTAGATGCTTCAGTGAATCTGCATGTGTGTCACTGCCATTTTAGGTAGACAACACAATGTGAATGCTCAAACTCACAAGCCCAGAGACTGTGGGTAAGGAGGACCCACTGTACATACAAAAAAATGCATTTCTTGATCTATTTTACTTTATTTTATGATGCATGATCTATTTTAATTTTTTTTCTACTGCCATTACTCTTTCTAACCACCTGTGAAGGAATGGAATAATCATTCAGCCCACTAACCAGCCCACCACACTTGAATGCAAACAGTACAAACAGTTATTATCGATAAACACATGAGTAAAAATGTAGGAAAAATAACTGCCCAGTATAGCCACTGACAGATTTCTAAACCACTGTTCTAGCCTTAACCTCAAGATGGAGTCTAGCTTTAATATGTCCTTTTTTCTCTTTGCCTCATAGTCCTCATCTTTCTCTTCTTAAAAAAAAAAACCCTAAGGAAAAGTGACAACAAGAAAAAAATAGTGGTATTATCTAGGTGACTGATCAGACACATGATGAAAACAACTTAATTTTCAGGTTAGATTAAACCAGCTCCAACAGAATCCCACACTGGAAATACGGAGAAGACAAACTCCCAGTTAACAATACCTTTCTTTAGAACCTGCTTGTTAACACTGTCCCAGTGTACCCAAGACTGTATTTGAGTGTGCTCAGTAAAGAACTGTATCATTCATAATAATGATAACATTGTAAACGTTTGATTTCTGGTGATAAGCACTAGCTTAAAAATAGCTGTAAATGCATTGCCTTCTGTCTCTGCTGTTTTTATACATTTTGAATTACTTCCTGCCCATATCAAGGCTTGCAAAAATGTACTGGTTACAAGCTAACAGGTCCCTTTATTCTGAAGAAGTGAAGACTGAACACAAACTTTCTCTTCTCTTTTTCTCCTCTCCCTCTCCCTCACACATACTCACACATACAGAGAGACTCACAAAAGCTATTATCCATACAAGAAAGAACACTGGTTAGTATTCAGGCCAACAAATTGATAATTTCTGGTTGATAGTAGAACAATGAATTCTAGGAAGCGGAAGAACAGCATGGAATTCAGATTTTAAACATATCCGATTCTAACCGATTCTCAGCTCTAATTTGGATTTCACAACAAATTCTGAAGTGAAACACAGGTAAATATTAAGTTATGGAATGGCCTGCCGGAGGAGACCCGGCACATTACCAGTCTTGACTGCTTTAAAAAAGCAGTCAAGACTGTTCTCTTCCAACAGGCCTTCCCAGACTAGTGTTCCACCGCCTCTCATCATTTGTCTCTTTGTTCTAATTTTGTTTTTAAATTGTTTTTAATAATTAATGTGTTTTAGGGGGATAGAAGGGTTGGTGGGTGGGGAGGATTGGGTACATTTTAATGTTTTAATGTATTTATATATTTTTGTAATGCCGCCTCAATCCACTGGGAGAGGCAGGATAAAAATTATTATTATTATTATTATTATTATTATTATTATTATTATTATTATATGCTGGATAAAACAATATAATGGAATCCTGTGGCACCTTTGAGATTAAATAAATTGTTAGCATAAGCTTTTGTGAACTCCAGTCCACTTCATCTCTGTCTCTGAATATTAATGCTTGAATAAGACCCATACCCAAAAAGAAATTAAATCTTGATGCAGTCTTGTTTCACAGTTTTTGTTACTGTCAAACTCAAATGAACAGTGAAGAGATACAGCAACAGCTGAATATAAAGACAGTTTAATGTAAGAGCCTAGGAGGTTTAGATTTCCCAACACAAAGTCACTTTGGAATTGAATACCATTTCAGCTGCTACTTGTTCGTGTCATCTCAAAGACTTGCTTAAGGTGTATGTGGGCTTGTGTAGGATTGTCATAAAAGAAAATGACAAAAATGGAAGTAAAAGATAGCTTGTTTTTCTCAAGTGTGGGATGAAATGTTCATGGAAATGTAACACATCAGATTAAGATAACAAAATGTTAACATAATTCACCCTTGATTTTTATTTAATATATTTCCTCACAAAAATATGCATTTTAAATGCATTCTCTCTTAAAGGTACTCTGTTTTAGAGCTGCACTTTAAAACAGTACAACTCAAAGCGGTGGACCATGAACTGTGACACATTGCAAGCCACATCAGCTGCCAGTCTGTGGCAAGATGCCAAGAAACTATACAAATATTGGGGGAAACTGTTGCCCTATCAGATACCACCGCTCTAAAACATAGTTTACCCTAAAATATATTTACATACATTTTAGTATACTGTGAAATTCAGGGAAGATGGAAAAATTCTTTTTTGACCATGCTGACTGAAGACTGTGGGTGTTAGGGTGCAAAGACAAAAAACGTTCAAGCTCAATTCCAATCCACACACTAGCCCATGAGGTATAGAATAGGTTGGGTTGGGTTGCTTTGACTTGAAGATTGAATGAACATCTTCAGCATCCTTAGCTACAAGAAGTGGTGCAATCTTGGCCTCAAAGAACATATACGGGAAGATTTTGCCTTTTTGTCTGCAGATTTCACCATAGTTAACATATGGGGCTCAGTGAATGCATCTTCTTTGACATCAAAATTTTTCCCTTATTTCAGTGAGGCCACAAGGAACGTGTGGTCTGTGCCAGCCAAGAGATACTAGGGCAGCAGCAAAATGGTACATCAAGAAGTGGTACATCAACAAATGTCCACAGTATCCTCACTTCCCCTACTAGCCAGTACCTTTTAGGCAAGATACGGAGCTCCACAGGATGAACTAAGATGGTACAAAGGCAAAATGGCTGTGCCATCAGAGCGCAATGGATGTGGGGAGATAGGGGTCAATCGTCAACTAAAAATGTTCTCCCTTTCCTCTAAGGGACATAGAGTGATCTCACCATGCCTCAAGGCTATTTTAACCAGTAAGCAAACAACATGTTGACTTCTAGTTTACTTCCTATTTGGAGAAAAAAAATGTCTTTGGGGCTTAAAAAAGCCCAGGAAAGCCTCAACATGGTGAGGTTGTCCCTGATAGCCCCTAGGGGGCATAGAGGAACCTTTTCAACGACAGTGGGGGTTGCAGTGAGGGAAACAGAATCTTCCAAGGTCTCATGGGAAGCCCATGAGGCTCCCAAAGCATGCCAGCTGCCAACCCTAGGTCTTCCCCTGGAATATCTTACCATATTCTATAAAAATATTTTGATGAAAACACAAAATTTGCAAGCAATCCTTTTACTATGAATCATTTTGCCACATGGACTTTCTTTTCATCCAATTAAAAACAAGGTACATTTATGTTTGCAGACTGTGCAATGTTCCCTTTCCCAGATAATCATTCTGCCCAATTTCTTACTCCCTTTCTAATGCCCAAGTTTTTCAGTGTGCCTAGCTTGCATGGGTTTACATAAGAAATATGGAGCCTATTTCCATTTGTCAAAGAACGTTTTATTTGGTGGCAATGTCTTCAAATTACAAACCATGGTGTTTGGAAATAATGAGAACTGAAATGAAATAATCTTCCCACACTTTAAAAAAGCCACTAAACTTAAGGTCTGAATCTGAGGTTTTAAAAAAAGTTATCTGCAGCATAGCTCTGTTTATCAGTAGTAAATTTAATACCCTGAAAACTGAGGTTATGTTTTAAGGGAAATATTACAATTTATAATTTTATTAAAATCTGCAGGATGCAAAGATACACATGAGGGATCAAGCCTGATGAGCTTTTATTACATAATCAATTTAAAATCTGTCCTCCAAGCATTAAAGCAACCAAATAAAGTCACAATAAAAGGAAATATCCTTTATCAAAGATTTTTGTGAAGGAAAAATAAGTTCTATTGTCATATTGTCTGAACAGCATAATAGTAAATGACAGTATATTTCTGACTTGTATACATGTTGCTTATGCAATCTATTTAAGCATGTATACATGTGATTTCAGACAAATAATGCAAATAAAAAACCAAAATAAAGATCAGAATACCAATGTTTGATACCTCAGATTTTTCTTTTAATGAATGCTTCTAGCCTATATAATTATAATCACAAGTCTGATAATATGTGGACAATGCTTGTGTGAAAGTCTGGAACTAGAGGAGGAGGATTCAAACCAACAGAAGAAAGTGCAAGCACCCAGAACTTTCCAAACTGTGTGTCACGAAACATTAGTGTGTTGGCTGCGGTGTGTAGGTGTGTCACACAAATGTAACAGGTGGAGAGGCTGCCTCTGCCACCACCCCGGGTCAAGAAAGACCCCGGTGAGGGTGGCCAGGTGCAGATGGAGGGGCTGCCTCTCCTGCCAACATCACCAGGGGCTGAGAAAGACCCCAGCAAGGGCAGTGGCAGTGGGCCAGGCTTAGGTGGAGGGGCTGCCTCCACTTACTGAATTACTGTGTCATGAAATGATTCATGTCTAAAAAGTGATGTATATCTAAAAAGTTTGGAAAGCATTGACTGGAATTCTTTCTCCATTATAATGATCTCTCTCTCTCTCTCTCTCTTAACAAAGAATTACAGAGCTAGAAGGGAGCCCATATGCCATCTAATTCAACTCCTTAGTGCAGACACAGCACACCCTGAACAATGGAGGTAAAATAAACCTCCAGTGTTAATTACAATTCTGATATGCCAGTGCTTTGAAACAGATCACTTCATACTCTCTCTTAACATTGTATTACTATAAACATTATACAGTACAGGTGGCTAGATCCAGACTCTGTTAAAGTTAGAGCAGGCCCAGTGAAATGTATGGAGCATCCAGTGATATCAATATGTCTGCTCTAAATATGTCTAAGTCTGAATGTTTCTAGAAACCAAATTTACTGCTAATACACTGGCACACTAAAGTCAGTTTGCTGGCAACAGAGACATTTGTGCCCACTTCTTGAACCTCCTCCTTAAGCAGCAAGTGATAAAGTTTTCTGGAACATCTTCATGTCTTAAATCAGGCAGTTAAGGGAAAGATGGTAAGAGAAGGGGGAGAGAACCAGCCCATTTGCTCACAGGTGAAAAATAACATCTCCTTTTTAATTAAACTAATATTAATTGTCACTGGCTCTGAACAAAAGAAACAAGCAACTGAAGAGAAAATTCATCCCTGATACAACTTGCCTTATTTCAGAAACCCTGACACTTGAAATTAAAACAGGGATGAGCTCTTAATGGAGATTACTCAGAATGGTAATACTATTTGATTGAACATCCTGAAATAGCATGCCACAGAGTCTGCATTCTATAAAATTATTGAATACTGCAGAATATTTATAGGTTTTTAAAACAGTTGTGCAGCTAGCTTTGAAATAAATTTCTTATTTGCAGGTAATTGAATTAAGTTATTTTGCCAGGACATGTGTTTCTTCATTTTTTAAAAAGTAATTATTATTTTATTATTCACTTCACTTGGGTTCTTTCTGTTAAGGTTACAATAATTAGAAGACATGCATTTGTTTTGCCAAATGGATGACAATCTTAGTTGCTGTTTTTCTCAGTTGCACTTGTAATTATACAAACAAAACTGAGAAGAAGATTTTTTAAAAGAGATTTAAAATCACCTCTTCATTGTAACTACTTGATTTTTCAGTGGGAAGAGTAATGTTAGAAATGCATTCTATGCTGATGTTCAAGGGTCTTGATTTACAATTATCCTTTGTCATCAAATAATGGTCAGGATCTAGAATTTGCTCCCACTCATGGGAAAGCCCCTGAATGGAGTTCCGTTCACAGGAGTTCAGTTCCAAACAATTTTCTTTTCCATGCATAGTTACCCCTCACATCCCATGAAATCTGCTCTAGATGATGTGTTGCACAAATAGATACTGGAGGATATGAAGAACTGGTACATTAACCTGAGACATGTACAGCTAAAGTGCAGTTCTGAGGCAGCATAAAGCTCCCCAAAGTCTGTTGCTTTTATTATTTTTCTTTGACAGTCCAATTGGTCCTCTGGAATCTCAGGTCAGAAAATTTATTCCCAGAACAAATGCAGTTGCCTACCCTATGTTAAACCATAATTTGGTTTTGTGCTGTATCACAGCACTATATCATATCTATGTATTTATTTATTTCCTAAATTTATATCCCACTTTTCTACCAGGATGGGATGCAAGGTAGCTTACAGAACTATAAAACACGATTACATTAAAAAAGCCCATTCTACAAAAGTTTAAAAAGAATTGAATGCCAGTGTTATTAAAATAATGATTAAAACAGTTAAAACATATTTAAGACATATATTACTAACATTTTTAAAAAAAAATAAATTAAAATACAGTATATCACTTTGCGTGTACTACTGCTATAATACATATCTCAACAATGAATGAAAAGGTCTTTACCTGCTGGCAGAAAGAGAGCAGGGAGGGGGCTACCAAGGCCTCCCATGGAAGGGCATTCCACAGCCTGGAGCAGCCATGTCAAAAGCCCTCTCCTGTGTCCTCAAAAACATGTCAGTGAAGGTGGTGGGACTGAAAGAAAAGCTTCCCCCACAGATCTTAAAACCTGTGCAAGATTGGGTGAGAGATACAGTCTTTCAGACGGTCTGGACCAGACTTCTATGTCACCTTACCCTTGCAAGCCTGGCAGTTGCAATCTTTTAACCTACAATGGTGGCACTGAAATGAAGGATGGGGCAGGCTAGCCACAACTCTCTCCTCTGATGAGCTACCACAATGGTAGAGAAAGTCAAGTATCTTAAATTAAATCCCACTGCTAGGGTCTTCAATTTGAGATTCCAAGTGCCCTGTGATGATGCTCAACAAAAGAAAAAGCAAATACTATTTATTTTCCACAGTTTATTTATTTATTTATTTGTATCCCGCCTCTCCATATGGATCGAGGCGGCAAACAACTTACAAATAGCATGTATTTCGAAACATTTCTATACATGCCCCCAACATGCTGGGTACTCATTTTACCGACCTGCGAAAGGATGGAAGGCTGAGTCAACCTTGGAGCCCAGCAAGATCGAACTCACAACCTTTTGGCTTGCAGTACTGGCATTTAACCACTGCGCCACCGGTTAAGTGCTATGGATATCTATAGAATCATAGAGCTGGAAGAGACCACAAGGACTATTGAGTCCAACTCCCTGCCATGCAGGAATACACAATCAAAGCATTCCCATCCAGCCTCTATTTAAAAACTTCTGAAGAAGGAGACTCCACCACACTCTAAGGCACTGTAACCCACTGTTGAACTGCTCATACTGTCAGGAAGTTCTTCCCAACGTTGATAGAATCTCTTTTCCTGAAGTTTGAAGCCATGCCCTAGTCTCTGGAGCAGAAAACAGACTTGCTCCATCCTCCATATGACATCCCTTCAAATATTTAAACAGAGCTATCATGTGGCCTCTTAACCTTCTCTTCTCCAAGCTAAACATACCCAGCTTCCTAGGCAGCTCCTCATAGGGCATGGTTTCCAAGACGTCTACCATTTTGGTTGCCCTCCTATGGACACATTCTAGCTTGTCCATATCTTTCCTAAAATGTGGTGCCCAGAACTAGACATAGTATTCCAACTGAGGTCTGACCAAAGCAGAATAGAGTTGTACTATTACTTTCCTTGACCTAGACATTGCACTCCTATTGACACAGCCCAGAATTACACTGGCTTTTTTAGCTGCCACATCACACTGCTGACTCATGTTCAGCTCGTGGTCTACTAAAACTCCTAGATCCTTTTTACATGTACTGGGGTCAAGCCAGGTATCACCCATCTTATATCTATGCATTTCATTTTTTCTGCCCAAGTGTAGTACTTTACACTTCTCCCTGCTGAAATTCATTGCGTTAGTTTTGGCTCACCTCTCTAATCCGTTAAGGTCATTTTGAATTCTGATCCTGTACTCTGAGGTGTTAGCTACCCTTCCTAATTTGGTGCCATCTGCAAATTTGATAAGAATGCCTCTATTCTATCATCCAAATCATTGCTAAAGATGTTGAATAGCACCGGACAGAACCCTGTGGCACCCCACTAGTCACTTCTCTTCAGGATGAAGAGGAGCCATTGGTGACCACCCTTTAGGTTAGGCTGGTCAACCAGTTACAATCCACTTGACAACAGCATTGTATAGCCCACATTTTAACAGCTTGTTTGCATGAATATCATTGGTGACCTCATCAAAGGCCTTACTGAAGTCAAAATATCCCATACCCACAGCATTTGCTTCATCTACCAAACTAGTAACTTTAACAAAAAAAGAGATAAGATTAGTCTGATTGTTAGACTGTTTTTGAGAAACCCATGCTGAGCTTTAGTGATTCATGGTATTTCTTTCTAAATGCTTACAAACTATCTGTTTAATGATCTACTCTAGAATTTTTCCCAGGATTGATGTCAGGCTGACTGGGCAGTAATTATTTAGATCCTCATTTTTCCCCTTTTTGAAGATAGAGAAAACATTTGCCCTTCTTTAGCCTAGTGGTACTTCTCCTATTCTTCAAGAATTCTCAAAGATTATTGCCAGTGGTTCTGAGATTACTTCTGTCAGTTATTTTAATACCCTTGGATGAAGTTCATCAGGTCCTGGAGAACTGAATTCATTTAGAGTAGCCAAGTATTCCTGTACTACCTTTTTACTTTTGCTGTGCTGTATTTCCCCTACTACCTCATCTGCTCCATTTTTCCCAGGTAGAACACTGTTTTCCTTTTGGGAGAAGACCAAGGCAAAGAAAGTTTTGAGTAATTTTGCCTTGTCTCTGTCCCTATAGTCAAATGTTTTCTACAAACACAGTATCAAACAAATGGGCAGAAATCTCAGCAATATACAGACCAGTCACACCAGTGGGCAAATAAAGAAAGTTTGAGAAGGTTATCATGTTTTTGAGGTTTTAACATTTGTAATTGGAATAGTGAGACTTTATAATATTACAACAGAATAAAAAGGTTGCTCTAGGATTACATCAAATATAATTTCTGGGAAAGCAGCCAAGGCTGCCCCTGAGTAATCCTGTGTTGCTGGTTCTTATTATGCTGCTTTAATTGTACTGAAATGCTAGATTCCACAATCAGACGGTAGGCCATTTTAATGTAATGCTCAAGTGACTGTCACTACCAAATTCTGTTTGTCACAACTGCCCTATTACAAGTACATTAATATTTCTTCAGGATGAAAACAAACTCCTCACATTGACACACAGCCTAATTAACATATTAAGCCACTGACAGCTAAGTATGTTTTGCAAACATACAAGAACATGCAAGAATGCGTATATAACAATTTCAGAAAAGAATCTGTTATTATGAAGGAGCAAAACATACCAAAGTCTGAAATCCACAAGTTCACAGTGAGGACTCTTAGGAATGGGGCCAAATTAAAAGCTACAGTGGCTGTACCATTAGGCAAATGTATTTATCTATTTACTTTGTATAGGGCCTTCCCATGTTTGAAGGCAGACAGGAGGCTGTGATTGACAACAGCCCAAGTTTCCCTAGATAGAAAGGCACTAAGCAAATTTATAAGTAAATAAACAATAAATGCGATCTCAATCCATCTGATATGGAGGATCACAAATCCCTTCCTCCTAAATATGCTAGGGACTAGTACCTTATTTATGCCAATAGGCTATAAGTTCCCCATTCCCTAGGAAACTTGGCACAAGCTGATATATCATGGACCAACACTGGTCTATAGACCATTCCTTTGAGTAGCACTACTCTGCATAACTGAAGGTGCCATGTGTGATGCCTGAAAAACCAGCAATTTGCAGAAAATTACCATAAAGAGAACTGCCTTCAGGAAAAGAAAACTTTTCACAATGAGTCAGAACATTATTGTTTTTTTCATTCATTTGTTTCTTTGTTCAATCATTCTTGGTTACTACTTCTCCCTCTCTGCAATATAAGCTTAAGACCAGTGCAGCTGGTGGCTTCCTTTCTGGTTTCTGGAACTTTAAAGTAGCTATTCAAGATGCTGAGCCCTACCTCCAAGGGGAGGGGGCTGTCCATATTTGATCTTATCAACTGCTGGGTTTGGTTATGTGCACTGCTTGCATACAGCCCTCAACAACAATTGGTAGGTTTTACCTATATAGCACTGAAATTTTTTCCAGATGTAACAATACAGGGACTTCTTGAGAAATTCATCGTTCTCTTCCAAGAAAGGAGCCGTTAGCTTTGCACTTTTCTGTTTCTAATGGAGTTGAAATTTTTATTACCTGTCTTTTCTTGTCCTATTTCACTGGTCTCCACGTAGCCATGAAGGGGAGTGGCCTTTGCCTGCACGGAGATCCCTCCAGAATAACTGAACTAGAGCAGAAATAACATCTGATACAAAATGCAGGCCTGTGACTTTACCATGGTCACCTTTCTTCTCTTGTCTGATTTTTTAAAAATCCTTTGCCTGATGAAGCTCATGGAGCTTTGAAAGCCTGTATGATGTATCTTGTGCATTCTAGTTCCCAAAGTATCATTTTTTTGTGGATTTTGTTGTATTTTGCTCCACAGCCAATACAACTCTGAATATGAGCCCTCAACAGATTAATCTTAGAAAAATAAGGTCTCTACTTCTGCTTTAAAAGTATGTCTCTCATCAGGAATCTCTGCTTCTCCCTGTAGATCTATTTCCATAAAAGCCTTTGTTAGTGAACTTCAACCCCAAAGAAAGAATATCAAATTTATTTTTCCAGCCAGCAAGATATTGATTTACTCTTGGTATAAGGAGGTACTGAAAGATGGAAAAAGTATATAAGTGTAAGGCTAATTTATATAATGCTGAAACAAGTAGTGTTATGTCTGGATACAGATGCAGATCCATCAAGATGGGACAATATATACAAACACAGAATATACATATATCCCTGAAAAACCCAAAAATCATTTAGAGACAAGATGTCAAATAAACAAGGTAGTTGGTAAGTTTAGTGAACCTCTTCAGCACCAAATTTAATCAATTATGAATCACTTGAGTCTTGGACATGCAAAAATGCATCTTCAAGAAAACTGTTTCACACATAATCGTGTCTTGCTTATAGACATTGAGGACAAACGTAACAAAAGGGCTGCTCTCAAGGTCCCAATTACTTGGAAAATTCATACATGGAAAGAGCCTCCCATAGATTAAGCTAAATTCCCACAATTACTGTGCATGCTTTTCAGCTTTGTGTATAGTACTTTAGGTGACTATGCCTACATCCCACATTATAGCTCTTTTGGATCCATGAAGCCCTTCAGTAGTAACTTGTGGACTTTGGAGTGCACAGAACATTTGTATTTGAAAATGAACTCCGTTTTATAGTTTCTATCTTTTTTCCCCCAGTTGACTACATTTCTACAGAAACCAAGAACTGAAGCTCTTTGGCTGTGTCACAAAACAAAGATTAAATAATAACTTACACAAATGCTGTAAAAGTTATTGTAAAACCTAAAAGAAAATTAAAATAGCCATGGAATAAGAACAAAGTGAATTCAGAAGGAAGAGACTACAGCAGTACAAAGATCTAGAAAGCAGTAGCATCTCTTTAAAACAAGAAAGACTAAAGAACCTGGGAGAAATGAAAAATATACAACATGGGTATCAGGCAAACCTCTTTAGGGAGGGCAGATAGGTCTTTAAAACAATTTTGGGTGTTCAGAACTGAACTCAACATGGTTCCAGGCCTCTCTGTTTAATATTGTAAAGTGACATAATCAGTGCTCCAGGATAAGCTCTTATCAGCAGAAAATCAATGCAGCAGGTATTCTGTAACAGACAGCACCACAGTCCTTTAGCTGACAGGTTCTAGCATCCTTTCACAACAAGTTAGACCCCTAAACAAATTTCACACTAGCCTCATCTTTTAGCATAAAACTTTTCCTAAGGAATTTCAATGTTTTAGAATGAGAAAAGAGATACACCAGCTGGGAAACCACTTGACAATGGTAATACAGAGAACAAGATGTGACCATCTAGGATATCACAGAGGGCAGACCACAATTCTAATGTGACAGTGGTTCACATGAGTGGTTTGGACCCAAGGTCGGAGGTGCCCAAATCTTGCTTTGAAGATTAATATCAGGAGTCTGAATTAGTTCCAGATATGAACTGGAGGCTAATGAAGATGACCAAGTTAATTTCTGCTAACTTCAAAATCTTCTTGCCCCAACCAATGTTGGATTAGTCCGTGAATTCTAAGAAGCTAGAGCTTAGTAAAATATACAGTTCATATACATAGCTTCAACAAGCTGTTAGCTAGTTTGATGTACTAGGCAAGAGTTGTGTTTGTGTAAAGGTAAAGATTACCTCCCCACTCCATTTCTTTCCACTTGACTGTTAATAACATGCAAATGAAATGTTGCAACACAACCACAGAGCAATCTAGCAAAAGCTGATCTCAGATTACAGTTTTCTTCATGAACAGCAAAACCTTAAAGCCAAACACAGCACATTTTGAATAGTTTTTATGAGCAACAACATTTGTAATTAGACAGACTGTCTCAGTTTTTGCTGGATAGTAAAAATCATGATGCAGTCATCAATGAGAGTAGCCAACACTGCCTGGCTAGCAACCAGCATTTGGATTTTAATACAAATGGTGTTTTATGACTCAAATACCCTGGCTAATTGCTTTATCTTTATTTTATTTTTAGATCTTTAGGATGGTATATTATACCAGCAAGATGGTGTATTATATCTTTTTAAAAATGGCAAACTAAAGCTAACAGACTAGCACCCTACAATCATAACAGCTCTATTTTTATGACTGTGGTATAACAATTACCAAGGCAGACTAGAACCACAGAGACCACAATTCATGATCTTGTTTAGCCAAGAAGCTCAATGGATGACCTACTGCAGTCCTTTTTTTAAATAGGAGCAACACTTTACTCCAACATACCAGGTACTGGGACAGTATTTGTGCTGCATTATCATTGTATTTGCATGATTTCCTAGAAATTTGCTGTGGATCAGTAGTCCACTGTCCACAGAGCAGCAGTGACCACAATTCTGAATACATTGATTTATCGGCTTCACATCTTTCAGGCTAATCTATGTATTGTGCCTACCATTAGGGAGAATGAGGCAATTGTCTTAAGCAAGGAGGTAACTGGAGAAAACATGGTAGACTCTTAACTTGTCTTCCCAATTCTACTGGCCATCTTCTTTCAAAGAACAGATGTTTGACACCTCCCCCACCCGAATGCTTGAAGCTTGACACTTTGAGATGTTCTGGAAGATGGGCTCCTGATGTCAGTGTTGGAGTAAGATTTAGTTGCCAGTACAGTTAGCTTCTTTAAAGGAAATGAAGGGGAAACAATTTGTCTCATGCAGCAAACTATCTTGCCCATGCAGTGCTTACCTCAAAGGGTTGTTGTGAATACAAAATAAAAAGGTATGTGTGCTGGAAAACTATATATGTTGCTGTAAGTTCCTTGGAGGAAAGGCAGGATACTAACACATCTAAAATGAACTTGCTTTCAAAACTGCTACCAATTTGTTTGTGTTGCTTGATTCTTCTAAGTTCTTAGAGTTACCTATTTTGATCACGGTATATTTCTAAGGGAAATGTTTCTAAATGTATTTAATGTAATTACACAGGCCAGTAAGGCTCATAATTCACAAGATCTAGCCTACCTTACAAAGGAAAAGACAAAAATAAATTCTATTGGAGAGCCAGAAGCTAAGGCCATGACTTCTGTTTAGCTAAAACCAATAGCATTTTGGGGGAGGGGGGCTGCTGGTAGGAAAGTCCATAACTTTACCAGTTGTAGCTGGGGTGCCTTGGCCCAGCATGGGTCTCGACCCAGTCACTGCTTGAACTACCTGCCAGCTCATGCAGGCCAGTTCACTGGGTAGACCTTACAGATGTGGCATTCCATACAAGTGGAAGCTTCTGTGTCATTCTGCCACCACCCTGGAGTCGGGCACAGCCAAACAGCTCAGTCTGTACATATCCCTTTTTGTCCAAACACCCAAGGTTCCTTATGAACGGGGTATGATTCATCATGCAGACCCCTTCTTCTCAAGCTGGATCTAACTCCATGACAATTGCCATCAATGTAGTAACAAACTGCACTTGCAAATATGCAGTAATAAGACAAAAGAATAAACGCTTAATATTACTACCCATTCAAGATCTGAACTGAGGGAAGGTGGTTGGGAAGCAGCTCTAAAGCTGACTGGAAGTGCACTAGGGAACTGTTTATATTCTCCAGGGATGGAAAAGAGAAAAGCAACCAATACATCCGTGAAGCCTTCATGCCTCCACCTAAGCAGACTGTTTCTGATTGTCTGGCCTTCTCCCATTACCCTCTTAGAACCCACAAAATCATGCAGGCTTCTGGGAAAGGAGAAGCTAAAGTCCAAAGAGAAGATGACACCCAGCTGGCAAGGTGTCTCCTGCAAAAGAGACTTGGTTGCCATTACCTTTCCCTGAGGCTAGAAAAGTCTTTCCTGCTCAAGGTCACTCAGTGGATTTCAATGGCTCAGTAGAGATTCAAATTCTGGTCTCCTTGAGTCAACTTAACACTCAAATCATTACACTGACTCTTTGTGCAGAGTATGATGATTTTATTATAGGAACTTTAATTTTTGAATTCTCTCCCCAGTCATCCTAAAAGATATTAATTCCTATTGTACTTTACATGAGAGCTCTACAAATGATTTCTAATTCACCCTTTACTTGAAGTAATATGCATATATGAGTATTCTTTCCAACATGAAGAGGAAAAATTTACCCTTCATGAAGAAGAGTAGCATGTCAGCAAAAAGGAGACAACTCAGTCTTCTCCCTAATATGCTAGTTTTCTACATGAAGTGAAGCTTTTCCCAAACCCTGAAAATTACTTTTTAAAAATATCCCATTTCCATTACTATTATGGTATTTAAAAAGCAGAGAGCCAACATGCTGAAGTGGTTTGAGTGTTGGGCTACAACCTGGAGACCAGGATTCACTTCTCCATTTAGCCATGGAAACTCACTGGGTGACCTTGGATGCATCACACACACTCAACCCCCAGAAAAACCCCATGATAGGTTCAGCTTAGGGTTGTTGTAAGTCGAAAGTGACTTGAAGGCACACAACAACAGCAGCAGCAGCAGCAGCAGCAGCAGCAGCAGCAACAGTTTAAGAAGTAATTCCATTGTCCTTAGTTATTGTACTGTAAGTCCTTATTTCATCTGGCAGTTTTCCATGTTTGAGTAGGTGTTGTTGTTTTTTTTTTTGGACAAGGGATCTTTAGAAATCATGCAAGGATGGTATTCCACTTAATCAGGAGGCTGTTAGGAACTTTTGATAACTTCTTGTTAAAATGTCCCCAACTACCATTAAAAAGTAACTTTGAAAAGTTATTAGAAAACATCATTTACTCCACCAATAACGTTGTTTTCATTTATTAAATTACCTTTGAAATGCAATTTTGTTTGGCTCTTGTTACCACTACTACTGACTCAAGGGCCTCCTGTACACAGTCATTACATATTTACTAGTCTACCCATAACACAGTGACCCCAGGACTTATTTCTTATGGGACCTTTTGATAGAAATGCCCTTTCCAGTGTTTCCTGACATTATTTGTGAACTACCAGCAGGTCATACAAAATGTATTACAATCAAGGCTGTCATCTTCACAGTAGATCTGTTGCAAATTTCTGAAGATGTCAGCAGCAGACTGCAACAGAGATCAGTTGTCTCAGTTATCATTATTAATGTTGGCACATGGTGATATATGATAGCATTACCATCCAGTTTACCCTTTTATCTCCTACCTTTCATGTGATCCTGCTGTCATACACAAGTAAATGTTCTGACTACTCTTCATTTGTTTTAGCAGATTATTACTGTATCATTGCTGTATTAATACAGCATCTCGTAATGGACATTGTGCCAGACATAAATGAAAATAATCTAATCTAATTTGGGGACCTTTCACATTATACAATTAAATGATTCCATTTTAACTGATCTGGCAACATCCTATGGAATCCTAGGATGAGGTACTAAAGTTGTCTCATGAGAATTATAAATATCTCTCCCTAAACTGCCGATCCCAGGATTCCATAGGATGTTGCAATGGCTGTTAAAACAGAATGACAGAGCTGTAATTCTGGGCTGTGAAAGAGCCCCTATCTAGTCTAATCTAATCTAATCTAATCTAATCTAATCTAATTTAACCTAACCTAACCTACTAACTCATTTCAGGTAACTATGTTGCTTGTACCTTGTTACTTTCCATTTCTCATCTTTCCTTTCTTTGCAGGGGAAACATTCAAAGATGGAAAACCCCACCTCTGCTCAACGATGAGGGAACTTTTTACTATTCATATCTAAAAACATAAACTAAGTTAAGTGATAAATCATCAGAAAAGGTGGACAAGAGCATTAAAGGGAATACTTCTGGTTAAACACTGCATAAATCTGTACCAGTGCTTATTTGTCTCTTGATCTCTTGTATTTGGATAATAATCTTCCATCAAATTTACTACTTGGCCATATAAAGACATACCCTGCCAGAAAATTTGATATATTTTGATATTGTCTCATATTCTTAATTGGGAGAGGAACACATATCAATTGTTAACACTTCCATAGGCTACATTAATCTTTTTAATTCTGTGACATTCAACATTTAATTCATCAGAAAGACTGACAGTCAAATGGAATTAGTAATGTGCTAAAATTGAACAATTTTAAGTGAAAGGGACTTGGAAAGGGAAAATCTAATAAATGAAACTGCAAACTGTCTCTCCAATGTGTACGAAAATACAATGCAGCATATTTTCCTAAGCATGCTGGAAACTTTCTCTCCTACATTTCTAATAATACGTATGTATATGCCAGACCCTTTAAATCTCAGTTAATTAACACAGCAGGCTGGCCATTAAATTAGGACAAAACTGCTTTAGCGAGCCCAATAAAACTACAAAACCCTATAACTTTTCTTCACTCTGAAAAATAACTACCACCAGAACACATACTGAAGTTTGATCCAAATTCTGCAGTAACATTTGTCTCATAAGTCTGCAATTTCAAAAATACTTGCAAGTTCTGTTACCATAATTAAATAAGTCTCAATCAGTTTTGGTTACAGTAAGAGGGCCCACAACTCAGTGGCAGAACATACAGAGGGCTCTCTTTTATCGTGAACTCCATGTGCATGATTCCCAGCTCACGTGAAGTGCCACAACCCTATACCTAAATATAATGGGATGCTAGCATTTGCATTTTTCCTTATTTGTGGGGGTTCTTGGAACAGAACCTCTGCATATACAGAGGGACCTCAGTATACTTGGTATACAGAAAGTCCCTGGCTCAGTCCATGGCATCTTCACAGTTTGGACTAGAAAAAAACGCTCTATAAAACTCTCAAAAACTGTTGTCAATCAGTGTGGACAATAACAAACTAAATGGTCTGTTGCTATGACCCAGTACAATCTGTTCAATGTTCCTAAAGCCAGTTGAAATAATAAAAAGGTTGTTTTTTCAGTCATACTGAAGCACTAACTACAGGTGAAATTTCTAATTAATGAGTAGGGAAACATGTAGCACAGGATGTTGTTGTTGTTGCTGTGTGTCTTTACATCATTTCCAACTTATGCTGACCCTAAGGTGAACTTCTCATGCGATTTTCTTGGCAAGATTTTTTTCAGAGGAAAAGCATGATATTGGCTTCCTCTGAAGCTGAGAGCGTGTCACTTGCCCAAACTTACCCAATTGGCTTCTATGACTGAGTGGGGCTTCAAATCCTGGTCCTCCAGTGTCATAATCCAACACCTAAACCATGCTGGCTCTCAAGGATGTTCTTAGGGATGTGAAAAACATTCAAGTCTTGATTTTATTGTGGTTTCTCCCAATTCCACCTGCATTACTGACACATCCTTTGTTGCAAGACTTTTCCCCCCACCTCATATGGAAATCTGTACTGTCTTTCCATAATGAATAGTTTTAGTTACTCATCCTTTCTAATGCAGTCATATTTGTAAATCATTTCCCTACTGATCAAAGTATGCTTGCATTTTTTAATTTTATCCATTTTTAGATAATGTATTCATGGTTTCTTGTGTACAAAACAAACTGAAAACTTCACAAATGTGTGTATTTCTGAGGCAACGTGTGCTTTGTTTTGCATAAGCCAAAAGCCAAAATACATACTGGTGATACTTTTATCATGCCAACCAGAAGGCACAGAAAACATAACACTTGAACATGACAATAGACGCTCATTGGCTTTGTCATCAGGAAAACTCAACTTCATGACTATCCTAGACACAAGGTAGTCTTCTGCCTTTCCCATGCATGTGGAGGAGGAGGCTCTCTTATCTCAGAATACATGTGAATGATCTAAAAGTGATTAGAAATTATGCCTCCCCACCCATTCCGGTGTTGGAAACCATTATACATTGGGTGCTAGAAAACAAAGAAACTACAGTTGAAAATGTATGTTCACAAAATCCAGCACCCTGACTCTCTGAAAAAGCAGAATAGAAGCAAGAATGAACAAATCACTTTGAGTTCTGTGATTTTTTCATATGTTTTTACTCATAAATTTGTTGTGTTCTGTATTCATTTTCAAATTCTTTTTTTTTAAAACAAGGTATATTTAAATACATGTTTTCTCTTAAACACAGTTGTTTTGATACATTTATGCTGCAAAGAGCTGTGTTGCAGATTTCTGGAAGTTTAAAATGTAGAGGACAGCAAGACTGCAAGTTATGTATCAGGTGATTCAATAAAGCAACTGGCAAAGACTAAATTCCTCAAGCATGCCTAATAAAAGGCCCCAAGGTCATTACTGATCATTAACGCAAAGAGCGTAACATGAATGCAAGTTACATGTTCACCTTATCTAGAAAATTTGGCCTCATGAAAACCTCCTCCAAGCTGGTGCCCTCCAGATACATGGGAATAAAAGAGCCATTCTCCTTAGCCAGCACAGATCATGTAACATAACTGAGCAGGCTGAAAGGGCACACAACAAAAATCCCTATACAACCAAATTATAGTTTTGGAATAGAATAGAAGAGTCTATCTAGTCCAGTATTTTGTTTCTAACAGCAGTCAAATAGAGCTAGACGCTTCTGTGGAGGCCCATCAGCAGGTGATGTCCTCTCTGTTTGCCCTTTAACCAACTGGTATTGATAGGTAGGTAGGTAGGTAGGTAGGTAGGTAGGTAGGTAGATAGATAGATAGATAGATAGATAGATAGATAGATAGATAGATAGATAATAGCCTTTCTTTGGATGTGAAGGCATCATCACTTGCTACTACAGCTAATCAGAGCTTGGGAAAATTACTTTTTAAAAGACCACAGAACCTGGTCAGACAGAATGGCCACCATCTAAGGAAAGTTAATTTGCCTATCCTCTGTGAGTTGATCTCATTCTCTCTTAAAGCTCAACTAAACACCATTGCTACTTTTTGTGACAGCAAATTCCATCAATTAAATTATGGCCTAAATGCTATTGTTAATGCTGACTAAATTAGACCTATCAAATCAGTGGGATTTACTTATGTGTTGACTCAGCTTTCAACAATTGATTGAATAGATCTGCTCTAGTTGCAAGTAGGAAACAGGGTGCTAGCAAATGTGTTGAACAAAAAACTAGTAACTGTTTTTTTTAGAATCCTAGGTTTATCAAAAATATCTCTCAATTCACTTTTTCCATACAATTCATAAGCTTCTGTCATGAGCCGCTTTAAACATTTTCCAAGAGTCTTAAAAAGCCCAAAGAGGGTTGTTTCATCTTCGTGTGCAGAGAGACTGCTGTAATACTTTCACCAATGTGCTTACCCATTTTACAGACTGATTCCAACTGTACAATTGTATCATGTTCTCTGTGAGAATGTGGAAAGGAAGCATCCCCAGTATGCTTCCACTAATAGACAAACAAAGGTCATTCATTCACAAAGGTCTTTGGCAGGTTTCTGTTGCAGTGGCAGAAATTCCACCACTGGTTTTGGATCATTTATTTATTTACTGAATGTTAAACAATACAGGGGTGCCCTAGAAACTGTTTAAAAAGTAAAGCCTCTAAGAGAGGAAACTCATCCTTTTGTGGGGGGGCAGAAAAAGGGAAGTTTGGGGAATTTGGAGGAATCAGTGGCCACAAAGCAACCTTGAAGAAGCTGCCCATGGCCCTAAGGGCTGCACTTTGCTCCTGACTAGCCTAGAGAAAGTAGCAGCAGGTGTTGCAGTAATATAAGCTTGTAAAAATGTGTTACTCATACATACAACTTAACAAGAAATGAGCTTCAAAGCAAGATTCTTATTTTTAGATTGTGTGGTGTTAACTATATCAAATTATAGGAAAATTGGGAGCTTTACAAATTTATTTTTAGCTATTTCCAACAATGACTGGATGTAATTCTTTTCAAAGAAATTGCTTACCTCAAATGAAGGTGTCAGGCTACAAGCTATTTCAGTTCACTGATATAATACACATAAAGGGCAGCGTGATAATAGAGATGTACAAAAATGAGAAGCAATGATGGAATATCTACTCTTTTATCTCTTTTCTCAGCGAGAAAAGATAAACACTGCCAGTTAAGATAAATAATACTGGGCTAGAAGGATCAATGATCTGACTTATATAATGACTGCTTGATACGATCAACAGTAGTGATGGATAAACTGCCTTTCAGAGAAGCTTTTGTGTCATTACAGATCATCTCACTGATCAGCTTCCAAGGAAGCTAGTTTGAAACAACAGGAATATTATTATGAGAATCTCTAGCTGACCACATTACAGCCTTGGCCAGCTGGAAAAAAAATGGCAACAATGACAGAATTAAGGGAAGCCCAAAAATGATTCATTGGAAAAGGAGGGGGAGGGAATGAAGGATCACCCTGGTGTTTTTATTACTTGTACATCACCTGCTACCAAACCACTAGAATGCTCCAGCATTTTAAATTCTTAAGCAGTGAAGTATCACAGCAGCACTCCAAAGCTTTGGGAAGATGTTTCACACCATTGGTACCAGAGGAAATTCACTTTCTCCTGGTGCACTTTTTTCAGAATTTATAAAGAGGGAAACTTTTAAGAAAACCTTCCTTGGACACTGCAGTTTGTTGTGTGGCGTCAAGTCATTACAACTTATGGCAACCCTAAAATGAACCTATCATGGGGTTTTCTGGGTCGCCCCTGGAAACTCACCCAATGAGTTTCCATGGACGAGCTGGGAATCAAAGCCTGGTCTCCAGGATCGTACTTCAATGTTCAAACCACTACATCTTGGTGGCTTCCACACTGCAACCTGCTTCATAGCAAACACAGCAAAAATTTCAGCTTAGCATCTCTTCTCTTGGTAAGAAAAAATACTGCTGGGACACAAAACAGTCCCAGAAATTATGACAAATGAAGCTGGGCAAGCCTTGTTAGAACCAGCCAAACACAGCCTTCAGAATGCTGTGAAGAGGGGCTTGTGGAGGAAAAGGAATGATCTAGAATTAGCCTGGGTAGCCAGAAACAGAGTGAGGGCCAACTAGGAGGAGGAGTAATGATAAGGTCTGAATAATGTTTGGGGAGCTGGGAAGATAGAAGAAGCAGCGAGACTTCATGTTTAACTTAATTGCTATATAATAAATATTTACTATTTTTATCTCTTACAAATGTGCCTGTCTGTTTACACTTAAGAACTGAAAGAGAAGACTGGTCTCTTTATCCTACTGAACTCAGCAACCAACACAACCACTTACCCATAACAGCTGTCACCTTGAGGCTTGAGTACCAGAACCAGGGATGGACTGTAAGAGTAAAAGGGCACCACGGATGATAGGAGCCCAAGGGTTGAAACTGCAAGACCAGCCTGGATAGGGGATCTATTGTAAATCTACTGGGGTTTCCCAACGGGGTGATCTTTTGTTCCAGCCAATATAACATAATAAGGTAATTTTTTATTTAAGTGTTGCTCCCACTCCATTCCCTGAAACTGAAGAATGGAAGTAGATTTGAATGTCCTCACGGTTTTTTTCCCCAAGTCAAAAAGAACATGGGAGCCCAAGGGATCTATTGGTTTGTGCAGTCATTGTCAACACACTGTTGTCTTGTGGGATTTTTAAATACAAAACTGCTTTAGAATGCTGATTTAAAGGTCTTTCATGTGGCATCACACCTACAGATTTATACTGAGTCATTTTACTCATAGAGATAGACTGGAATTTGGCTTAGGGAAGTAACATATCAGGAAAGGTGTTAACTTTTTTGTGTTCCTTTGGTGGGTTAACTACAGATGGAGATTGAATCTGGAACTTACTGTTCTTGTTTCTCCCCCTACAGTCTGCCATACTAGAGTTTTGGGCACATTTCTACAGTATGTTTTTAACTTACACTGGGTAACAAGGAGAACCAATAAGTCTAAATAGTTTTAAGAATGAACAGGAAATCAGGCGTGTTTCAGGTGTAGGATATTTTGAAGATAATACAGAATGTCTGAGGAGTACTGGCCTAGCTCAGTATCATTTCCTATGCTTGTATTTTTTATATGATCAGTGTGCCCCTAGCCTGGAGAGGAGAGCAAAAATATGCCAGCCAAATTGTCAATGGGTGGGAAGGAGGCTTAATTATCCTTAGGGCAATCCATCTCAGAAAAAACAAACATAAGGGCCATTTTCTCCAATCTTGCACTGCTGTGAGTTTCAGTTACATATCACAAGTCAGAAGGGTTCCCAGCTGCGTAAAGTCTGCAGGCTAAGGAAGAGAGCAATCAAGAGCAGATCTTCAGAGAGGAGAAACAGAAAACATGTGAGTGACACTTTATCTTTAGAAATTCCAATCATAAGTCAAGAAAACATGATGGCACAGCAGAACTATTCCATCTGTTCCATTATAAAAGGGCTGATGGGGGTATGAGGTAATTTAGTTTTGTAAGGTAGCAAGTCATCTACAAATTTAATATAACAACTGAGACTGTTTAACTCTAAACATATGGCTGTTTAATCTGAAACAAAAAAAATATATGACTCAAAGTGGTTTAGCTGCTCAGAATTCTACAAGAAAGAAACAGAACAGCCAGAGATGTTAGACCTCCAAATAAGCAAATGTCATATTTCCATCAAATAATGAATAGCATGGCAGTGAACTCTGCAACATTCAGGGCACTGAGACAAAGGAAAAGAACCATTTGCCTTATCTGTGAGATACTGGAAGAGGGAACAAGCATCCTGACTATGGATTGGACCTCCACCTTTCTCCAAAAGAAAGGAAATGGAAATAATTTCAAGAGTGCCTTCTAGGGGGAGCAAACCCATCTATGTGGTCAGTCATGTTACAATTCTGAAGCTCCTGGAAAAAACCTATGTATGCAATTTTCTAACCCATTACACCAATGCATAGGTGTTAATACTCTCTCAGGCAAAGATAGTACTCATATTCCCCTTCTTTTTTAAATCTAGAGCAACAGGAAAAGGAAGGAGACCTGAAAGCTGACCTGACCTGACAAGTCAATACTGAAGTGGAACAATAGACATAACTGCATTCCCTTCTTTAACAACCATGTGCAACATTTTTGTTTCAGTGCCAGCTGTCAATCTAGGATGAATAAGATCTCATTCCCTCTTCCACTGAAAAGGACTGTCTCACGTATAAGACAAATGGTTCTTTTTCCAGGGGAGAGGGGGTGATGGAGTGGAACAACTGATGCTGGAGCAAGACTCTCAATGATCAGCAACTTGCTGAGGGACACAATTATCTGAAGATACCCTCAGCTGAGGCAAAGACATCCAGTCTGTTATGTCATGTAACTGCCCTGTGGATCTCAATCAGCAGTGCATTGGTTACAATCGCTGTTAAAGTGGTGATACTCCTGGTGGAGCATGCCTGAATCAGTCCTGGTAAAGGTACTCCTACTTTGTTGTAACAAGCCATGATACAGTCTCTAACCCACCTCCTCAGTGTGCAGAAAGAGATTTCTTTCCCTGGGAGTGTTGACTGAAAGACATGAACAGAGAATCTGTCCTCCAGAAGCTGGCTGTCCTTTTCAGGTACACCTTGACAGCTCCCTGGACATCTAACATGTGCTATTATATTCTCCAAGGGCTTTGGTGGCTTAGGGCAGAAGGACACTAATATTACCTCCTGCTCGCTGTGGAGTGGAGGGCTGACTTTTCATATGAAGGAAGGATTTAGATGCAGCCAAACTACATCCAATCTTATTTTATACATCCTCTTCTTGACTCACAGGGCTCTGTACTCATAGACCCTGCGTGCCGACATGACAGCTGTCAAGAGACTCTCTGAGAAGGTGGCAGATCTCTTCAGGGGAGCAGTCCTCCTGCAACAAAGATGGTGGCTGCGGCCTACTTCTTATGCCTGTGGGGGCATGGTAGTGATTGTTGAGCATGGGGAGAGGAAGAGGGATGAGCTGCCAGCCTGATCCCTGCACACACCATCCTGAAGATGGCACCCTGTGTTCTGGAGATGCTGGTGGGTGGGGGCTCTGAAAGTCCATTCCCTTTAAGATGCATACACCTGAGAGAAGAGGAATTGCCTTCCTGCATCCCTCAGCCATGCCAAGAACTCTGGTCGGGAGTAAGTCCTTTTGCAACTAGCCCCACTGTATTCATGTCTCGTCTCCCTTGACTTCACAGCATGCACCTATACTTCTGAGCCTGGGCCAATTCAAGCTGGGTGTTTGTGGTGTGACTGGGTAAAACAGAGGGATTTTCCCTCGCCTACCACTTCCAAAGTCTCTCTGCCATCCTCTTCTCCCTCTGGAGAGGGCTCACATTAATCTAAGCCTGACTGAGGGCTGATTCTCCCACATCATTCAAACTTTCTTTTCTTGATCTGTGCCAGCTGCTGCATTCCTCTCATAGATGTGCTTTCTTTGGAAGAACAGGAGCGGAGCAGAGAGATGTAGAGAGAAAGAACAAGGGGAAGAAGTTCAAGAGGACTACCACAGATTGCCAAGGAGGGGTGACAGAGAGAAAGAGCAAAAGAAAAAAGCAGACAATGAAAAGTAGGGATTCAAATTCTTGGTTTTTTTTAAGGAAGAAAGACAAAGGAAAGCCAGAGAAAAAAAGAGAGAACAATCAGAGCTATGCTGAGAACAGGCTTATTAGAGTGAGGCAGGAACTAAGACTGATCGTGTGGTGAGCTTTGATTCCCCCTATAGAGCACTCTCAAAAAAACCTTCTGTTTTCTGCCCATCAGAGAAAGGTAGCAGACCAACTCATAGTCAGGATGCTCCTGCCCTTTCCACTGGAAAACAAGAGAATTTCCCCCTTAACATAGCAGACAAAATAAGCGCCTTCCTGAAAATGAAAAGCTATGGCAGAGTTATAATTACATTTAATTCGTTCTAAAGTTGCTGATTTACATGTGCTGAAATAATTTACAGCTTTGAACGATCCTAAGGGAAACCTACCATGGGGTTATCTAGGCAAGATTTATTGCCCTCCTTTGAGTTTGAGAGAGTGTGACTTGCTGAGGACCACCCCGTGGGCTTCCATGGCCAAGTGGGGATTTGAACTCTGGTCTCCTGGAGTCTTACTCCAATACCCAAACTACTACACTATGTTGTCTCTTGCTGGTTCTGACATAGATGGTATTAATCTGCCTCCCATTCTGAATAACTATGACTAATAAAACATTCACCATGATGACAGATGGGCTGTGTGTGGAGGGCTGGAAGAAGTCTTTAATGGGGTAAGGCATAATATTTCTCTGTGCACTCCCCTCTCTACAGAACCTGCACATCCAGTGTAAATGGCAAAAAGCAGATGTTGCTCTCACTTTAACAGATTCTTCAATGGCAGTGGTTTATTTTTCCCTACAGGAGTATAAATGGCAGCTATTAACTAATATGGAAGCAAATGTTGGTGGTGCATTTAGGCAGAGCTTTAAAAGGTTACTCTTTGGACTGCAGCTTCTGGAATCCCTGAGTCAGAATGGAAGCTATGATCCAAAAAGTAACTGTTTCAAGCTCTACATATAGGATATACTGGCAGGCTCTGCTATGGAGGACAGAGCTCCATATATGTTAAATGAATTACTCTGTGCTTATAAGCTACCCAGCTTTGTGCTCAGAACAATGGAGACCATCATCCCATCATCAGTATTGAAATTTGACAGAAGTAGTTTACAAGATAACCATGTTTAAATATTTGAAGGGATGACATGTTGAAGATGGAGCAAGCCTGTTTTCTGGGGGTTGGACTCAATGGCCATTGTGGTCTCTTCCAACTCTGTTTCTATGATTCTCTGACTGGAGCAGGGGGTGAAGGACAGCATCTTTTTCTTTGTCTCCAGAGCCAAATGTTCGGGGCTGGTTTTGATCGTTAAAGTGGGTCGCTTAAAAATGTCTAGTGTTTGGAGTCTGGGTATGTTTACCCCTTGTCCCATCTAACTTAATGAGGAGCCACTGATTATCACGGCTTTACATCTTAAAGGGCAAGGAATGGGTACTCTTAAAAGTCTAGTGAGAACAGAGGGTTTCTTTTCCTATCACACAATCAACATACATTATTGAGATAATGATACTGTGGGATAGCTTTCAGAAGTACACCTAATGTTCTTATGGATTTTCATCTTGAAGAGCAGCTAAATGGTAAATCAATTGTATAAGCATAAATTGACTCAGACTGCAATTAGTGATCATTCTTTCCCGTCTATATGTGATTTGCTTTGCTGATCCAACTTTTAAAACAATGTTGTAGAAACCATTATGGTCACTTCTCTCAGAGAAGCATGCAAAGTAAAAAAAGAGAGAGAGAGAGAGAGAGAGAGAGATGCTTGAGCATCCCTTGCTTTCAAGATAATAAAGTAAGAATATGCAATTGACTCTGACATTGACAATGAAAGCACCCCAGGCAGGAAGTCCATAAAAAAAAAGGACCATTTTGCTGCCACAGGCAAATGACATAATGGTTCCCTGACCATTCCAAGTATAAAAATCAATCAGATTGGCAGCTGAATCTTAGTTCAACACTAACATCACAGGCCAGCATCTTCTTCTGCATTGGAAAGCAGCAGGCTAGCTATGGAAGCAAGGGGCAGACCAGATGTCACACACCTCTGTCTTCTAGCACGTGGTCACTATTTGCTGGCTGGCCTTCCATGACATCAGAGTGTGTTAAGATTGATTCCTGGCACAGCAGAATCCACTGCATAAGCTGACATAACAAACGGTTCTTGAACACAGTTTACACTTGTTCTCTATCTCACCTGGAAATTGTTCTTCCTTCTCAGTGTTTGCATCAACATACAGCCTTAAAAGAATATGTAAGAAAGTACTCACAAGCTCTAGACGTTGAATATTCAAGTCTCTGCAGAGATAGTTGCAATTTGAACACTTCATTATTCTGAATCACTTTATACCAACTTTCAACAGGAAATAATAATGATAACTTTCTAATCTGATAGCTTGTGTTTAATTGACTCCCTCAGGCTGTTGTTGTTGTTGTTGTGTGCCTTCAAGTCATTTCCAACTTATGATGAATCTAAGGTGAACTAATCATGGGGCTTTCTGGGGCTGAGACTGTGTGATGCACCCAAAGTCACCCAGTAGGTTTCCTTGGCCAAACAGGAAATTGAACCCTGGTCTCCAGGGTCATAGTCCAGTGCTCAAACCACTACACCATGCTACGCTACCAATTTCAAATTAAATCCATTTATTTCCATTATGTTAAATAAAAACCTCTCAATTGATTTGAAAAGCTACTTTTATCACAACTTGCAATTAAGGTATCGTGACCCTTATCAGACTTTTTTGATTGAGAGAAAACATGCCATTCCCATTTCCCCACCTGATTTGCAAACTGCTAGTACAGTCTAGTAGAGAGCTATATTGTATAATTCTGTGAATCATGGGGCTCAGAAGAAGTGTGTGCACACATAAGAGATCTCCAAAAAGATGTGTATAATATTTCATACAAAAAGTAATGGCAACATTACTGGAAACCAAGCCTTATGAGGAATAATTTAGGGAGCTGGATATGTTTAGCGTGGAGAAAAGAAGACTGAGAGGTGACATGATAGCTGTCTTTAAATATCTGAAGGAATGTGGAATAAAAATAATGAAATAAATAAATATCTGAAGGAATGTATCATCTGGAAGACAGAACGAGCTTGTCTTCTACTGCTCTACAGACTACAACATGAACCAAAGAGATTCTACTCAAACATTAAGAGGAACTTCCCTACTGTAACAAGCTTTCAACAGTGGAATAGACTGCTGAGGGTGGGGGGAGGTGGATTCTCTTTCCTTGGAGGTCTTTAAGCAGAGGTTGGATGGGTATCTTTCAAGAGTTCTTTAGTTGTGCATTCCTGCATGGCAAGGGGTTAGACTAGATGGCACTTTTGCCCCCTTCCAATTTCATAATTATCTGAAATCTAAGAAAAAAGTACTCAGATCCAAGTCATCTGAGAAACAAGTTACAAAAACTTAATAAAACCAGATATTCCAAGTTCTGATTCTCTTATTTTAAACTATATGTCTGACAGCCAGTGTAGTGTAGTGGTCTGAAGGGTGGACTATGACTCTATAGACTTGGCTTTGAATCCATGCTCTGTCATGGAAACCCACTGGGCAACCCCGGGCAAGGCACACTCTTCATTCTCAGAAGAAGGCAAAGGCAAACACTTTCTGAACAAATCTTGCCAAGAAAACCAAATGCTAGGTTCCCCTCAGAGTTGCCATAAGTAGGAAATTACTTGAAGGCACACCAGCACAACAACAAAAAGTACAACTTCTGCCAACTCTAATTTGGCACAACTGTGAAGAAGCAAGAACAAGGGACATTTCCAAAACCTCTGAAAGAACTTTAGCAGCTTTCAAAAGGGGAAGTTAAAGTCCAGAAAATTTGTTCACAAGCTGTTCCAGCAGCTGGAATATTAATGATCCTAGTAGCATCAATTAATTTGAATAATTGTTCCTGAAATAATTAGCAAGCAGAGGGACAATGTTTTTTTCTGATTACTGATTGTAATGATAATTTTTTCAGTGCCACCAGCAGCAACAGAATAGAGAATGTGCTGGTAGTAGATGACATAAAAATGCAAGCTGCAAACACCGGGAAAGAGAGAAGGAAGAGCAGCAAATGCAGTGTTCTCATTAAAAACTTGGGGAAAGGTTCTTTGATCAAAAAAAAAAAAAATCCAGCTGAATAAAGCCAAATTAAAATGAATAGAGACACTATGGCTCATTCAAAATAAGTTGTCTTAGATTCAACAATGCAGTGATAAATTGTGATATGTTAGTCATCATGCCAATCCTTGTAGCCATCTTTCCCCCCAGAAAACTCAAAATTCGAGGCAGCTCTTTTGATCTATGCAAATAGTCTTAACAGTCTTCTATGCCACTAAGAGTAGCTATTTTGTAAATAGGTCTTGCCCATTCAAGCTAATTGCCCATTCAAGAGCCACCCCAAAACATGTTGCAGTACAGTGTTTTAAGGGGTTGGTTTAGGTGGGTGGGGAGGCTTGGGTATGTTTTTAATATCTTTTAATGTATTTTAATGTATAATGTATTTTATGTTGTTCGCCGCCTCGATCCATGTGGAGAGGCGGGATAGAAATAAATATCATCATCATCATCATCATCATTACAGTAAGGATAAGCTCCCTATAACATAAAAATTCCTTAGAAAATCTATCACTGTCCCAAACTAATGTGAGGACTGCAACTATGCTCAGATGCTATGGGAAAGACTGAGCAGGTGAACAGATGACATATTTATTACTATCAGTAAAGAGGTCCAGACACTTCAGTCCTGCATGCCCTTAGCTCTACTACACAACTGCTTAAACTGTGTGTTTTGCTTTAGTGAAAGACAACAGTGACAGGATGTTTTCCAAGGGACAGCTCTACCCAGTAACCACAGAGTTGACCACAGAGATATGTATAAGAATCAGTGTGTTCTAACTTCCTCATAACCTGGGATTAGGTCTGAATTGTGATAACAATAAATTATTTAGGGTGGCAAGAACACAAGAGGATTGTGAGATGTTCCAGAAGGATTGATTAATACTGCAAGAATAGACAGTAAAATGGCCAGTGATGCAGAGGGAACAAGTCAGTGATGCATTCTGGGCAGGGGGCAACACCACTGATGAAATCTGAGGTGGCAGCAACTGAACAAGAAAGGATTCCTGGGATTGTGGGAGATGGTGGGCCTACTTCTGGAATAATGTGTACAGTTTTGGCAGCTACATTTAAAAATGATGTTGTAGAACTGGAAAAGGGCAGAAAGGAGCAACCCAAATAATCAGAGGACAAGAATATCTTCCCTATGAGGGAAGATGGCAACATTTGGCCATGGAGGCATGAAAGAGATGTATAAAACTATGCATGGTATAGAGATAAAGAGAAATTTTCTTTGCTTTTATAATATTAGAACCTGTGGTCATTTATCAAAGCTAAATGGTGGTAGATTCAGGACAGATAAAGGAATTCACAAATCACGTGGTTAAATTGTGTGGAATTCACTGCTGTAAAATGTATTTCTGGCTGCTCACCTAGATGGCTTTTAAAGGAGTGGATAAATTCATGAAAGATGAGCCCATTAATGGCTACTACAGGTGTCCGCTGCTTATCTGGCTATTAGATAACAGAGCACTGTTAGAAAATAGAATTGATCAAAAAGTAAAACCCAGTCTTCTTCCTGTAAGGAATGTGAGGGAATGATGGACGTTCACTTGTGACTGACTGCACATGTGTGCTGCATGCAAAGACTCTCAGTCAGCTTGGTGCCTTTTTCTCTCCTCTTAGTTCGCTTTGCAAGCAGCATGTGTGCATGTGAACGATCCCACATGAGCCTCTGTAGGCAAGAATAACTAGTAAGAGTGGACCTCTCATCAATATAATGGTACATGTTTGTAATTTACAACTGTCAAAAGAGCAGAAAGTCAAAAAATAAATCAATGAAAAGTGGGGGACTATAGTCAGAATGCTATATACTACTTCTTCTAAATACTCTAAAGCAGAGCTTTCCAAACTTTTCATGTTGGTGACACACTTTTTGGACATGCATCATTTTGCGACACAGTAATTCAGTTTTACTAGCAAACCAGAGGTTAAACTAACCCTTTATAAGAGATCCAGACATGTAAATAAATTGTAACAACAAAATGTATGGGGAAACAATATATCTCATGAAAACCTTTCATATATATTTTTAAAAATATATGATTTATAACTAATAACATAGATTTCTAAGATTGTAGGTGACACACCTTCACACTTCAGGCAACACACTAATGTGTTGCAGCACATCATTTGGAAAGCCCTGCCCTAAAGGCATCAGATCCTGTCTGATGTTAGAAACTAAGCAGTGTCAGCCCTGGTTAGTACCTGGATGGGAGACCCCCAATTAATACCAGGTGCTGTAGTCTATATTTCAGAGGAAGGAACTGCCAAAACCATGCCTAAGAAAACCCTATGAAATTCCTGGGGTCGCCATAAGTCAACAGGCAACTTGAAAGTGTATATACACACAGCAGAGGCAGTATGCCTCTGTGTATCAACTGCTAGAGAACACAACACAGAGAGTGCAGCTGCACCTGTGGTTCCACTGGCTGGCTTCCCACGGGTGGGGGGGCATGGGCTAACTGGTCACTGTGTGAGCAGAATATTGGACCAGATAGGTCTCCAACTTGAATGAGCACAGCTCTTCTTATATTCTTATGGGACAGTTATACACTTCTAAATTAATGAAGATAATGATAATTTTTCAAAATGGAACAAGGACCAGGAATATTGATTTGAGATCATTTTGAATTTTGCAATGTAATGAAGAATACTGGCAAAATAAAAACTGTTTGACCAAAAAGGTCAGAACTGTATTTGAAATACTGTAAAATACTCTAAAGGCACCAGAACCTACCTGATCTCTGAAACCTGGCAGGGTCAAATATTGGTTAGTACTTAGATAGAAGATTGCCAATGAATAGCAGGTGCTGCAGGCTATATTTCAGAGGAAGGAACTGGCAAAACCACCTGAGTTCTCCTTGGTTAAGAAAACCCCGAGATTGCTATGATAGGCAACTTGAAAGCACATACACACACAATACAAAATTAAGTCCTTCCATTCACATTCTAACAAGGGATCTGGGAATGGAGTTGGGTTGATCATGAAAATGAAGAGTATGGCCCTTTTTTATTAGTGCAAACAGATATGAGGCAGTTGCTAAGAAACTGAGCAATGGATCAGGCAGGCTCTGATTTGAAAATTGCACCTGCCATAAACTCACATGTGGCCCTAGCTAGGCCAGTTTCTAACAATTTCAGTCCACCTTATTCATTTCAGATATAAAAAATGATCTTCTTTGCTATGTTGTTATAAGCAGGAATACACAAAAAATTGGAAATACATTGCTTTAAACATTTAAAAGTGACATATGAATACAATACATTTTGGAACATCACTACATATCTCGCTACTATCCAAATACCAAATTAAGGTTCACATTAACTGTGTAACTACAATTAATGCAGCTAGTTTTCAATCTGTAATAGCAGCCACAAAGTAAAGGAGGCTAACCTTTCTCTCTGCCCTCATATCACAACATCACTCCACAGAAGCTCCTGGATAAAAATTTAAAACAAAGTGTATTAATTGCTATGGCACAATTAACACTAGTTTGATCTGGATATTTGTCTGACGCACATCTGCAATACAGCTGTACCTGTTAGCTTAGAAAAGAGGTAATGGAGTATCTTTTGGGCATCTTCAAAGCTGGACAGCTATTTGATGGGAATGTTTTAGCTAAAGATGCTCAAGTGAGCAAAGAATGTTTATTTCTGATATGCCTAAAGATCTGAACTTTTCTTTCCTGCATTTTTACATCTATTCTTTTGCATTTGGTTTATTTATATTATCTAATTGGTATTCTGTTCTCATTTTTCTCACTGCATATTCCGTTGATCTGGTTTTTTTAAAAGGTCTTTTGGAATGTCATGTGGGCTGCCCTGGGGTCAAAGGCTAAAAAAAAGTGTCTTAGGTAAGCAATCTACTTACATAACTTAACTTAAACAAAAGGAAAGTTTGGGTTCCATCACTGTGGTGATCTTACAGAGAGGAAGGTGCCAACACAACTGCACAGAGATTCTTGTGACTGCTCGGATTAGCCCCACCCAATGGCAATAATGAATCTCTCTTGAATGTTTATGAGAAGGTCCATGCTGCGTCTGAAGATGAGCACGCAATAAGCACCTACAATTGAGGAAGGACGGTTGCCAAATCAGAGTGCCTTCTCAAGAGCAGAAAGACTTTATGCATATATCTCTATGTGTGGAGAAGACATTCTCGTGAACATTTGATAAATATTCATTGGGCAGAGGACAGCAGAGTCAACTCCGAAAATTAGTCCAGGCAGTCCAAGAAGTCTTCAACATGCTTACTGAATGTGTAAGGCTGCTGTTACTGGTGACTGTCTGAACTGGCTATACTGACCATAATCAGTACAGCCAGGAACACTGCTTGCTGCGAGATTCACTTTAGAAGCAATAACTACCTGGGCATAGATAGCATTACTAAGCTACATAGCAACTCTTCCATAAGGATTAGGTTTATAAATAAACCTTAATCATGGCTCAGTTGCCTGACAACAGAGTCTTGCAGAGCCCAATTCAGCAGTTCACTCTCCAGTCATTATACCTCCATCTATTAGTGAGAGCAAGTTTCACCACCAACCCCACCGCACACGCTTTCGTCACACCTATCACTCAGCTGGAGGGCAGCTTTTCAGTGGTCTGAATCTGGATTCTGATGTCAGAGAACAAAGTACATTACAAAAAGACATAAAAAAATTATGTAAAGTACCTATACATACATCAATCATAGCTTCCCTCCTAATAATACCAGAATAGTGATCATGAAGTCACACCTCCTCAAATTATTGTACTATCTATCTCCCTATCTGTGTGAATATGCCTTCAAATCACCTATTGATTTATGGTAACACCATGAATTTCACAGTTTTCTTAGGCCTGAAATACTCAGAGGTGGTTTTGCCAGTTTTTTCCTCTGAACAAGGGCATACAGCATCTGGTATTCATTGGTGTTCTCCCATTTAAGTATTAGCCAGAACTGCTCAGCTTCCAAGATCAAATGGGATCTGAGGCCTTTAGAGTATTTACGTACAGCTCCCTATCTACTGTACTTTTATACCATTTATAACATTTCTCTAGGTGCTGTACAAAGCAATAAAATGCAAAATATGAGCCATAAATTACCAAAAGCACCAAAAGTCAAAACACAGCATAAATACACCAGAGTTAAACTAGCAACAGTGCTAAGAGTGATTTGAAAGCACTAAAAATATGTCTTTAAATGCTTAAGATGTATAGAAAGATCTTCACCTGGCACCAAAAAGACCACATATTAGGTGCCATGTTAAGACCCTCTAGGGGACACCTTCCAGAGATCAGGTATCACCACTGAAAAGGCCTTCTCTGTTGTAGCCACCTGTCTTATTTGGCATAAGCACCTGAGAGAGGATCTTAAAAGAAGACTGTAGGGTCTGGGCAGGTAGATTGGGCAGGTGATACTCCTAGTAACTGCCTGCAAACCGTTTAGGGCTTTAAAGGTTAAATGCAGTACCCCAAACAAACTCAAAAAGAGCAACACCTAGGGCAGATGGCAAAGTATCAGATTGCTTGGCTGTCCTATTTGGGAGTAACAGAAGTTTCAGGATGAAATTTAAAGGCAGCCCCAAATAAAGTGCATAGCAATAATCCAAGCAGAAGGTTACCAAGGAAACGCAAGATTGTTCCAGGTCAGAAGAAACCCACAGCAATTTTTCTTCTGTTGCATTCTTCTCTATCATTGAGTTTCCTGTGTTCCATGGATTTACATAGCAGCAATGGCAATGCCAGGCATTATCATCATTATTTAAATCACGCCTTTTTTCCCAATCTGGAACTCAAGGCAGATTATAAAAGCTAAAAGCTTACAATGAAGTCAAAATACAATAAAACTGTGATTTCCTATAGGAGTACCATTTAATTATTACAATGTGCCTGATGAAGAATTATCCCAGAGTACTATGAAAAAGTGAAATCTCAAAAGCGGTTGCCATTTTGACTACTCATCATGGGGTCACAGTGAGATGCTACACTGGGGTTACTGTGGCAAATTAGCTCCCAGACTCAGCTATGCAACATGCACTGGATCAGAATGCTAGCTAAATGGGGGCCCAGAGTAAGTGTCAGATGTGGTTTTTTGCTTAGATTCTGGTTGCTAGTTGAGGATGCCAAGAGCGGTTGCTGAGCTAGAGGAAAAGCCACAATGAGATCCATCAAGGTGTGTGTTTGCATATATGTGTTTTGTACTCTGGCATCTATTCCAATTTCTGTTTCTAGTCCTAGGTTCCAGCCTTGCCATTCCTTATACTCATCTTTGACGTACCATTCCAATACCATCAGTCTGACCTCTTTCAAGAAATATTATCTCCTCAGGTGTTTATTTAATCTGATTTTCAATATAACTCCCCATTTCCTCCCTCCGGTATCTTAATCAGGGAAAATAATAATGAGCATCCATGCTTTTTTCAGTCATGACACTGCAAGAAATATTGGAAAGCTACATTTAAAACATTTTGTTCTGGACACTACAATTAGAGAAATTGTGATCATTTAGGTAATCAGTAAAATGAAACACCAATTTTTATACACAAATTAGACTGTAAGATCTCTATTACTTCTCTTTCTTGGCTTGAACCTAATAGAAATTTTCACCTCCAGATTTCACACAGAGTTGGGATAATCTCTTTCCTTTTTTTTATTATCATGCCACTTCTAAAAAGACTGATGAAATATGTCTTTTGATATTACGTGATTTGCAAAGTTTCTGAAAGAAATTCAAGATAAGGATATAGATCCTTGCCCGAAGCATGAATGCTTGCACAAATCATAAAATCATGATAAGCAATTCTACAGTGTCAGCTATTTATTCAGCACGATTCTTCAAAATATCCTGTAATGATCTGATGTTTTATTTGCAAATATGTTGCCATCCAGATAAGAACCCCTGGATGGACAATGCACTCTGCAGCCCAACACGGCTGCAAGAAAAGAAACAGAATCTAATACATATTTTAAGAAACTAGGCATGAGTTTCTGATTGCAGTGTAACTGAAGATGCAGTAAAACTGATTAAAGGCTGTGACTAGTGTGAAAACACATTTATTACAACTGGGTGGCACATTGCTAACAATCTGGTACGCATACTCTCTGTAATCTACTCCTGAAGAACCCAGCCAAATTAGGACTAAGCATGCTCAATGGCCACAGAATGCTGGCTGACTGCTGGATGAGTGAAAATACCAACTGGGGAGCAAGTGGAAAAGATAGAAAAAGAGAGAAAGAGGGGGAGGGAGGAAGAGAGGGATGTGGGGGGGAGAGAGAGAGATGGACACTTTTTGAATTTTTGGGAAAGGTACTCTTTCAGGTTACCACTCCCAGAATCCCCCAGCAATACTGCCTAAAGGAATCCGATAATCCAAAAATGAACTTTTCTAAAAGTAGTCATTACAACCAAAATACCATGAGGGGGAAGGTCATTTTCCTATTTTTCAGTACATTTTTATATTAACAACAACAACCATAACACCAACAGGTGCTAATGGCATGTTAAGCATGCTTTCATCTATAAGTATTTACTCAAAATATATCTGTATCTATAGCTATAGACATTCGAATCTCAGTGCAGATACACACGCATCAGACAAATTTCTGCTTGAAGTAGGAATGATGCAGGGACAACCTTGCAGGTCATCTAAGCTGACAAAACAAATATATCACTGGTTGATTGGCTAAAATGACAAGGCAATGTGGTCATGATTTGTTTTGCTCGCAATGAACTTGCAGATCAGACCTTTTCTTGTTGTGGATTTAGGATTTTAAGATACAAAGAATTAACCAGCATTTTTTTAAATAAAATAGCAGTAGTTATTTCTTTTCTTACAGCCAGTGCAAGTTTTATACTTTCTTTCTGGAGTCTTAAATCTGAAAGCCCACATGGGGCTCTTTGATCATGACCCTAGGCAAACTGTGAAAGTCTTCAGGCAACAGTGCCAGAACTAGAGAAATTTCTGAAGCAAGGAAGAACTCTAAATGAATCCCTTAGGCTTCTGTCAGTTTGGGACTGCCTTCTGTATACATCATCTTTGGCTCCCCTGAACTCTCACAAGATTTTGACTCCTGGTTCCAAGCTGTCAAATTCTGTGACTGGCTGCCCATTTGTGTGCTCTCTTGCACTCCAGACCAAAGACACAGTTATTTATAGCTTTGAGGAAAGTGGGAAACATCTAAAGTAATATGCCATTCATGGCACCATAGATCAAAAAGAAAAAAACCAAAAACAACAACACTAAAGCAAAACAAAACAATCCTCTTTATTAAGCTAAAGGGAGCAAGCAGAATCTGTACAAAGCCAGCGAGATAAGAGATACTTCTAAGGCACTTCTTAGCACTTAAAAAACACTGAGCAGAGCTCTGCTGGATCAAATGACAGGCCTATCTAGTGTAGCATTTTGTTCACACAGTAGTCAAATAGCCACTCCAATGGAAAGTCTACAAGCAGGTCATGGAAATAATTATATCCTCCCACTTATGTACTCCAACAAACAGCATTCAGGGCATTCTGCAGAGTGTAAGCTGAGATAATATGCAGTGACAGCCTTACTGAGAGCCTTGTTAAATTGTTGAAGCCAAATTTAAAAGCCCTCGGAGTTGCTAACCCCCATCCTGTGTGAGCAAACTCCAAAGTTTGGCATGAGCACCACGTGTAGATCTTCCATAGCAGTTCACTGTCTTGTCCCAGCCACCATAAACTGTACAGCAATGGTTAAATTATACCAAAGTGAAATGATGCTGATAGAACAAGATAACAGAAAAGCAGCTCAAAAATAGTATCTAGAAAATTAGAATAATTCTTTCCCAAAATGATACCAGGCTTAATATTCCATAATTTCATGTAGAACATTACCATTTATCTTGTGGTTTCTTGGCTATTATTAGATGTTTACAAAATATATCATTTTTCTCCCTAAAAAACCCATTAATACATTAACAAACAGTTTCAAAACAGTTTTAAAAGATGGCTACCACTCAATTATGCTGAGTTATATGTATTTGTTTAGTTTACTGTGTCTGTTTTATTTCAGTGTAGTATCTTTGATAATCATATTGACCCAAAAATGTTTTTCCTCCCAAAGGGAAGCATAGAAATATTCTAAACAAGCACAACAGCACAAAAGGCAACAACTAAAATACCTGCACCTCCATTTTAAATCCCTAGAAAATAAGTACTATCAGTAAGATATGGCCTATTGGCTTTCTCTACAGGTAGGCTCATTCTAAAATTGTGACTAGCATGTTTTAAGCCTCTGAAGGATTTAGTGCAAAGGCTAAATGCAAAATAAAGGCTCTCCAGCTACTCTTTAAAGACTGGAAGGTCCACACAAGAAGTCTACCCACAAATATTCAACCCCAGATATTCTGAGATCTAAATTTCATATATAATATGACAAAGACACTAAGCATATATTTTGTAAAAATTTTCTCCACAGAGCAGTACAATCAGCTAATTGCTGCAACAGAACCTTCTTTTTAACATACAGAAACCAGACCTCTCTCCTTATTGGTTTTCACTGGATGTTTCCACACTTTCTTGCCCTTAAAGACCATCTTTAAGACCATCAATATCTTGATGTAGGCCAAGTGGCATACAGGTTATTCATATGAAAATGAGCTATGCTCTATGCCCAACTACTTGCCCATGTAGCACAATATTAACAGCATTTCCCCTATCCAGACAGGAATTAAGATAGCAAGGACCGATTCTGCATGTTTTTTTCTTTTCCTGAGTTGCAGCCCTTTTCTAACTGGAGTTTGGAAGGTTTACTTTTTGGACTACAACTCCCAGAAGCCATGCTGACAAGAGGACTCTGGGAACTGTTATTCAAAAAAGGAACTTTTTCCAGCCTCTGTTCTGCAAATAAATTTCATATATAACTGTGTAAATTTCATATGTTATATATGGCTGTCTCATCTTAATTCTGCTCTAATTGAAGTTTCCAGGCTGGTCAAATAAGCAAGGAATCTGCTCGCAAGTTTTGTCCAAATTTTAAAGGTGCTATCCAAGGTGCTAAACCCTATTCCAAAATGGAACAGGCACTTTGGGTAACTCTTGTAATGTCTGAATTAAACTCCAGAGCAGGTTCACCACACTGCAAGCCAGAACTTGATGCTTCATGTCCTGTTTTTTGCAGTTCAGGAAAGAGGAAGTTTTTGCTGCTATAATCAAGCTCTAACTGGCTTTTGTGAGGGTCTCGAGCTGAGCAGCATACATTTTATAGCACTGTTGCTTACAACTCAGGCCTGGCAGACACAGTTTGAATGCACTGCTGTTAAAGTACTTTTTCTGAAAGCCATCTTTTAATATGGAGTTAAGAGCTGCTACTCAGCACAGCCATTCTTTTTCTTTCTTTTTTTTCTATACTAACACCAATTATTTCCTCTTTTCTGGACTACAACATGAGTCACTTTCCCAAACAAGTTTCCCAAGTTTCAGTGGCAGCATGAATAGAATACAGAAAAAGGAAAAGCACAGTATTGTCAGTTTACTCTCAAAGGAATCCAATCTTTCCTAAATAACAAGTACAAAACGAGGCTATTTAGACGCAACATAATGAAACTGGCAAGGGAAATGATGCACACAACTGGACTTCCATCCTGGAAAGTTATTTCAGATTATATCCCTTAAACAGACTAAAATTGTTCACTGCAATAAATATGCCAGGGTAAAATTATAACTTAACATGATTTACATTTACTTCTTTGTTGGAATCTTGCTATTAGAAACTATCTGCAGTGTGTAAGTATTTCACACTTTGGTTATAAGGAAGTTTTCCAATGTTAGATCAGTAGAATATCTTAGTAATTGCTATGCTGCATTCAAACCCTGCAAAGACATACATGGACACAAACATGCTAAGAAACAAAAAAAATCACTCTTGGTGAGAGAAGCATAACCTGCAGAGTGCAAGGATTAAAATTACAAAGGAGAGAGAAAATGATAAAAATATGGACCAAAGAACATATTAAAAATTGCCTTAATAGATTTTACGTACACACACACCATTCTGTCTCCAACAGGGATCAGCCAAATGCTCTTGAGGAGTGACAATGGCATTTCCAAGATGAATTGTCTCTACTTTTGGCTTCCCTCTGGGTATTCACATTTCAACGAAACATAACAACCCCTATCCCTTGCTCTCTATTTCTCTTTAGCATTCAAGATACACTGAAGAGCAGGGATCAGGAAAGCACTGTCCTCTAGATGTTGTTGCACTGAAATGCCCAACATCCCTAACAGCATAGTTAATGGTGAGAGATAATGAGCACTGCAGTCCAGAAACATCTGGAGGGCCACATATTTCCCATCTTTGTTGGTCTCAATACAAACTTATCCCTCAAGACCTACTAGCAGTTACCGCAGCAGCCTGTGGCAATGAATTCTATAAATTAATTATGAGTTGTGCAAAGAATTTTCTTCGACCTCAGTTTGCTGTCAATCAGCAAAATTGAATTATCTAGTTTTAATGTGTTGAGCTAATTGTTTTTCAACTCACTCTTTCCTTATGTTTATAATTTTTAAGCTTTTATCATGTTTTTCTTAATTGACTTTCAGTAACCTAAAATGAGTCCCATCTTTTTACACCTTTCTTAATGAGAAAGATGCTCCACTTTCCTGACCATTTTAATTGCTATTTTTTTCTAACTTCCTCAGCTATACAACATCTTTTTAGAAATGAGATGAGCAGAACTTCAATTTATGTAGCACTCCCAAAACGAGAGATCTACAGCAGTGTGA
Organism: Ctenosaura bakeri; assembly: GCA_948474755.1. Lineage (NCBI taxonomy): Eukaryota > Metazoa > Chordata > Lepidosauria > Squamata > Iguanidae > Ctenosaura > Ctenosaura bakeri. The sequence continues at coordinate 629,142 of CAOLHI010000028.1, read as the reverse complement.
TTGTTACTCTTTGGACCTCATACAAAGGTATAAAATCAGGAATAGATCAAGAATACTGTGCAATCTCTCTCCACAATCCTTCTCCACTTCTGACACAATTAGACCTGGCTGATATTATCTCTGGTTAAGAACTATGCTGGCATCAGTGTTAAACATGGTATGCAATAATCTACTTCTCTCTTAACCAGGGTTTGTTATCCAGCTCTAAACCTAAGTTTGAAATCATAATTAGAAGGAAAAGCTCTTTTGTGTTAATTGCAGTTAGAGTCAGAGAATGTAGGACTGCAGGTATCCATACTGCTGAGATCACATTATCGTTGATCCACACCAATTATGGTAAAGAGCTTGAAACTTCAGAAATATTTTTTACACTGGCCCATTGCAGATCTCATTGTCTTTACCTCTGTATCCCCACCAGATATTAAGACACCTGTTTTAATTTCAATCCTGTTTCTAATCATTCCAAGTACTGAATTTCCACCATGCCTGCTGCAGAACTCTGAACTGATATCTTCTGTGAGCTTCCAGCAGTGACATCTTTTTTTCAGGACAGATACAGCCTATTTAGACTCCTAAAATAGACACTATCCTCCTACATTTCACAGTATGTGGAGGCATAAAATATTAAAAGCAAAATGTTGGAGAGTATCTGGTAATATTAGGGAACATTAAGAAAAACATGTCATCATAATTGTATTATCAAAGCTACAAACAACATCAGTGAAAAAATAAAAAGCCTTACCTTTGCATTTTTCTTTCTGGCTTCCCTTCTAGCTGCCTTTTCTTTCAATCTTTTCTCCTGTAAGTGACAAATCAAAGTACATAAAGCTAAACACAAACCCAGGCCAGATAGTTTTACAAAAACCCTTCCCAGTATCTGCCTGCCTCTTCCCATTAGCTTTCAAGTGTAAAATAAAAAAAATACAACATGACTTCAGAAGAAACAACTTCAATTATAACAAGGTTTATTCCCACTGAGATTATGCAACATTCTGGTCTGCTAAGAAGAGGTGCAGTAGATCCAGGCCACATAAGGTAAGGTCAGGACATCAATAATTTTTGACCAATAGCCACAAGGATATCACTTTCTACCATCTTAGATGTCCCCACTCCCTCTGAGTTTAGTGCCAGACCTCACAGTAACTGAGTTGGGTGTGAGAATGAATACCCTTATCAACAGTACCTGTAGTGAACTAACTCTATTGTAATACAAAGTATTTGGGGTAGAATGGGTCTTTAGTGGGGGGGGACTCATTAGCTTGACAAAAAAAAACCCAAACACCTATTTCTGACAGAGGTAGAAACTGCTAGAACTAGTTTTGAGACAAAGCATCTCAGTCTGAGGTAAACTTGGTTTCTTCCTGGTGCTGTGATTCAAGATGGCTCACAACACCACTAAAAGAGGTTTTTACAAAATGCAAAAAAGTTGTTTATACTAAAATACAATTGAATTTTAATATTAAAATAATTGAATTAAGATCAAATTTAAAACATATCAAAAAACAAGCACAATCTTTCCTCATCAGCCACTCAACTACCAAGAACCCTTCTACATTAAAGGATTCTCCCTTCAAGTACATCCCAGTGCACAGTTGCTTTAAAGTGGTCCCAACATTAATGTGTGCCCGATCGGGAGTTTTACACAGCCAAAATTAATCCTCATCCAATCAGATTAAAAGCCTTAATCTGAGATATTTTCTGCCCTCAATGAGAATTTCAGTGTACTGGGAGATATATAAATGTCCCATGTTCAGAGGAGTGCTTATGAGTGCAGAATTTAGAATATTCATTCCACAATAACCAAACACACACACATACAGAGAAAGAGGGAGAAAACCACAGCTAGAAAACACATCTTTGCATGAGATGAAACATTTGTTTCGAATAGCTGTCACAGCAATCCTGGTTTGCAAAAAATGTAACCAACATAACTGCAACAGATTTGTTGTGACCATTTTTGTACCAGCTGTTTTTTGTCTAGTTAAAAAAAAGTACATGACAGGTAGCTGAAAACAAGGACATTGTGTACAACTCATGAGGTGACAGTGTCATAAAATACCTATCTTTTAGGCATCACTGTGTGAATTCTGCAACAAAATAAGACTCTTGGGGACTGAAATCTCTCATCTGCCTAAGGGCTGAAAACACTGTCTTTGGAGAACAGTCACTATCAAGTTGCAGAATTACCTGTGTTTTATGTAGAATTGATTAATTTAGGCAGGAAGATGCTTTATTAGCATTTGGTTCCTCCTAGCAACATGGATTTTATCGCCTTTGGTGTTTTCACCTAATCAGCCTCTCATTTTTCCCAAATACTGCAGCTGCTCTGCTTTAGGAACCATGCAGCCACCCACCAGCACACACAACCCACAGCAATCTGGTGTATCACAGATCATCCATCTCAGTTTGAATGTGTGGTACAAATAATATATTGTGAGGGTTCATTCAGCTCAACTGCAATCCAAATACACCTGATTTGTACTTCTCAAACCAATTCACAAATTAAAATGCATTTATGCATCAATATTAGCATTTTTTTTAAAAAAACGCAATATGGTTCACCAATGAAAAATACACACAAAAATGCTTCTGCTGTGAGGAAATGTGCACAAAAGAATGGGTATTAGTGAAAGTACTAGGGCAAATTGTGTACAAAAATGCATATTAATGTTTATGCTGAGAAAAAAAACAAAACTGATGAGGAAATGGGGAAAAACAAACTTAAAAGAAGAAACTGGGAAGAACTGGAACTCATATATTCATTCACTCTAAATCTCAACATGACTTACACAGACCAATGCCAGTTTTTCTTTGGCGAGAGAAGTCTGCCTCTATAAATTAGACATATTATTGACCTTTCACGTAAGTGGACAAGTGATCATTCTCCCAAAAAACATGTTCAGAAACTGGAGGGACAAGAAAACAGGGATGAGATTTTCCTAATTACTTTCAATATATAACTAGTAAACCAGAACTGAGGATAAAAAATTTTCAGTACACTCCTATCAAACTGTTTTAAGGATGAAGATGCCAACTCATCCGCATTGCTGCAGCTCTGGTATACGTCACATATTCAGCAGAACAAAACTGAGACTTCTGAAAAGACTGCAGAAGGGGCAGGTAACTTTCAGGGATTTGGGTGACCATGGCGTACACCACCAGAACCCATAGAGGAGTAGCAATATCACCACTGCAGTTGCCGAATTTTGTGGCAAAGACAGCTTTTCTTTACGATCATCTCCACAATGCAGCAAGGCTATTACAATAGGAAGACAGTAATCAGGAAGGGAATAAAAACTTGGGGTGTTTTTTCCAAGTAGGGAGGACTGCTACTGCATTCCAGAATAGAGAGTGGAGTAACACAAAGAGCTTTTCTTGGTAATTTTTGCAGCATGGTTTTGGTGGTGTCAGGAGAAGGGCAATGTGGTAAGGCCCTCAAAAACAGTCTTCAGGACTATCTGGTACTCACTCCTGATCTACAGAATGCCACTCACTGGAGATCAGAGAAGACTACCTATTCTCATTGCTGTGGAACTTAAAAAAGTAACCACAAACATCCCTTCTAGGCTTGCTGCTGCTTTGCAGTGGAGAAAGAGCCATCTGTATTCTCATCTTCATGTTTAGCTTGGTACAAGCCTGTGTACACATACACACCCATACCCCAGCTAAATTCATATGACTTAGTCTCTGAAGAATCCATTTATGTTAGCAGCATGAGTGAGGTGGAATTTCAGGTGCAGGTCATAAACCATTCAATATATATATAAAGCCAAGGCGATATGGCAACCCATTCCTCTTCCCCTTTCTCTTCTCTATACCCATGTGTCCCACAATTTAGGTCATTTCCTGCTACCTCAACCATTCCAACTGCAACTTGCTTAATTCTTCTGTATTTCATATAAGTGTGTGGCTCCTGTAAGCCAGCACTAAATTTTCTTCCTCCTTTAGTCCAATTTCCAAACTATTCTGCTGTGACCATCTATCCTGTACCCTGTCCTCCCATGTCACTTGCCCATTTCTCTGACAATCTACCTGCTCACTTTAAACTGGTCACTCTGGAAAAAAAAAACACAGAGAGAGAAGAGATAGCAAACCTACATTAAGAGTGACCTGGGAGTAAAAGGAAACTGGAGAAGAAATGAAAAGAACCCTAGAGAGCTGACAAACCAGAACAAGATGAAAACAGATTTGAACGAAGACAACATGAAAAATTCAAGAGGAAAGATTCATCTGAGCACAGGGTGATTCTGTTACCCTGCGCTATTTTGGCGGCAGTCATTTGTCTTCCTCATCATGTCAATCAAGTATAATTGAGCCAAACAGAAAAAACAGGGTGCAAATCAACTAAGTACTGCAGCTGTGCAAACTCTGCTCATTTTTATGGGGACTGGTACTAGTGCTAAAAAAATTAAGTAGGGGATGCAAAACAAAATCATACTGATAAGTTTTACCCATTGAGATTTGCCAGAGAAGATAACAAGAGGGGGGAAAACATACAGGAAGGGAGAACAGAGTCACATTTCACGGACCGGTGCTAACAACATACACAGAACCAAGGCAATATGTTGCAGATGACAACTGGCAACATAACATATGGAAATAATTTTTAGGACTTGCAGGAAGAAATTTGGGAAGCACAAAAAATGAGGCAAGGTTAATAGAAATTGGAACATCTGCCTATTTGTAACAGGGAAGGTAGCTGTTCAAATAAAGCTATACAGCAAGTGAAAATTTCAGAAGAAAGGTCATGCAAGGACAAACAAGTGCTGCCACCAGGTCCCTACTTGTATGAGAAAGATGTCATTTCTACCTCATGGGAAGAAAGTCGAAAAAACAGCAATGCTTTAAAACAGAAAATAACATGGACTGTTCTATTGAGATCCCAGGTTCAAGAAAACATCCATGAAATGCATCTCAAACAAGAGTGGGTTGTAAGCAACTGATACTGCATTTTGGTCTGATGGAACTACGTTGAAGCTCCTGGCTAAAATTAGAGCTATATTGGGCCAGAAAAGGGAAAGCAGGAAGGGAATACAATGTAGGAACACACCAATCATAACCAAACCATTCTGGTTAAATCTGCTTCAGCCAATAGTTCTTATTTTAAGACCAGGCTTTTGTAGACACATTTTCACAGGCTTCATGGCTCTCAGATTACCAGATCTTGCAGAGAAGTTGTATGTCATTCAGAAGCCAGTGCTTTCTTTGAGGTTACATGTCCATATTTCACCTTAGAGATGAGAAATTGTTATTCTTAAACTTTTGCTACACCATAATGTATTTACATGGAAAGATTCAGTGATTAAAATCAAATGCCTTTGAAACTTGAAAAATACAACCACTGTATTTAAAGGAAAGCCCTGCATTTCATTCTGTGATGCTGCTAAACGTGCTTATTTCTTCTCATATTCAGTGCTACTTTTCATTTGTACTGCAAACTTCTAATGGAAAAAGTTAAAAAAAAATAGACCCAGTAAGTAATTCATGTTATGGGTATTACATGCACATTGTAACTGTAAAGTGATATCATAACGCAAACTAGCAAAATTTCCCCACCTATTGTTTTTTTGCCTTTCCACCAAAATTCCATTTGTCATCCCCTCTCTGGCTCTTTCCACCCAGATTCCAAACTAAGCAACAGCTCATGTATTTAGCTTCTGTGTTGCATTTAATAGTGACTCTACAGGTGATGAAGAAAATAAGCACCCAAAGTCAAGATAACATGTACTGGTCTCCTTCCACAGTCCTATATGTGTTCATACTGCATTTCCATTGCATCTAACAATATGGAGGACAAACTGTTATCAAAGTCTACAGGACCACTGGACAAAAGCAGATAAGAGCTTCTTAAATATGTGACTGCTGGGATTATCACACTGATGATAAGATATATTCCAAAGTCCATGTTATGTGGTTCATCTATTAAATCAACTCAAAAGGGTTGTTTCCTTTTTTTAAAATTACCATCTTAGCCAAAAAAAAATGTGTGCCTTTCTAGTAAGCTTAAGAAAGGTACCTACAAAATCTTAAGTATTTGCACTCTTCCCCACTTTTTTTTTTACCTATTATTCTCTTTTGCTTTTAAATACCATCAAATCAGTCTTTTGCCGAATAACCACCAAAGCTAGACGGTATTTCACTGCATATGACAGGAATGATGGGACTGGTAGTAAAAAGACTTTGAGTCCCTGATTCTGAACCACTGACTTGATGGTGCTTGATTCAAGCAGAAACCACCTTTGGGAACAAAGCGATGTCTACTTTGTCCCTGTGAAAGGACAAGAAAGGTGGATCCATCCTGAATGCTGCCAATTTGCTGGCCTTACAGGCCAGGTGACAGCAACAAAAATGCTGTCTTCCAATAGAGCAGGTGGAGATTGCAGGAAGCCATCTAATCAAAAGGGCACACCACGAGCTTAGCAAGGACCAATGACAAGCTTCTCATAGGCAGTGGCCCACAATTAGGTGGATGTGGCCCTTAGGGTGCACTGATCAAGAGAGGATCTCCTACAGCTTGGAGGGACTGGAGATAACCATTAAAAATGTTGGGATGTGTGAGTCAAACAGTCCTGTGGGAACTCTGTATTGCCAGAGTTACAGAGAAAACGTTTCCCTGTTTGAGTGTGGCTTAATATATGATGGCTGACTTGCAAGATAAGACAGACAGCAGAATTCCAAATGTAAAAGAAAATATTTACTAAAAATTTATAACAATACAATAAACTCACCAATTAATTAATTTTGAAGTTAATAGCAGTTAAGATCAGTTGACATTTTAAGCAGCAGTATGTGTATGTAGTTAAGAGTCAGAATCATAGTATATAGACAGTTAAAAGACAACAGTGTTCTCAGAGACAAGAGTGACAGTTGAAACTAATTGACAACTGAGAACCCTAGCCAGGATAACCAAAGAAGTGGGGAAGAGAAAATGCTGCTATAATTTCCAACAAAACAGACCATCAGGAAAGACTAGAAGAGGTCTTTGGCTTGCAAAGCCATAAGTAAGGGAAGCATGTGTTTGAATGAGACATTGTCCAACAGAATACCCTCAGTTTGTAGGAAGGACAAAAGGAGTTCCACTTGGCCACACAGGAATGCTTCATGATTTGTTTGCAAACCACAGATATCACAAGTTGGATGTCATCCCATAGGTCCAACAAGAGTGAAGCCTCCAAACAATTAGCCTCAAGGTAGCCACATCTGGGGGGAAATTCTACCATGCCACACAGAGAGGAGATTGGTGCACTCCTGAAGGGCAGAGGAAGTTGCCAAAGGATAGCCTGAGGAGTCTAAAGAATCACAGCTGGCAGGGCCAGCAAAAGGTGATGGGAATAACATCTGCCTTGTTCTCCTCAATCTTCATAAGAACCCTCATTGCCCTTGCTGCAGAATTGAGTACACTGAGAGTTTGCCAGGGACATGAAGAGATCTATTTTGGGGGTCCTTCAATGATGAAAGAGGCTGTGGAGGAGGGATGTGTCCATTTTACACCTGAAGGAGGACAAGACATTCTGCTGAGATCATCTGTTGAGGTGAGTAAAAGGCACCCTGTGTATATGTGAGGGTTCCACTCCTAACATAAAAACAAAAAATGTGAAGACTCCTTCCCACTACCATGAATGGACATAATGTGTCATACCTGTGCTGGTGTGGGCATGTACCCAGCACATCCATTGATGATAACTGGATACAAGGTTTTGCGTGGTCTCACACTCATGTATGCTGAGGTCATGTCAGCAGTCAGTACATTACTGATGCTGGAGACATGCACCACGAGGAGGAATATGCATCTGCGTACATACCATTCACAGATCCAGAGGGTGAGCTGAAGAAGGGCACAAGAATGCATGCCTCCTTGCTTCTTGAGGTAAAAGGCGACTATCATGTCATCCCTAGCCACTTGGATGGTCCTGTATCAAGATAGCCTCTGGAATGCATGAAGTACTTTCCACACTGCAAGTAATTCAGGAATGCTGATATGGCAAAACCTCTTGATATCAGACCACCAGCCAGTAACTATGAAGCCCACAGTAGGGGCTCCCTAACCTGTCAGAGATGTCTCTGTAGTGAGAATCAGCACAGGCCACCAACAGAGGGCAAAAAAGTACTGAGGAAGTACGAAGAAGAACTTGTTTGGACTATGCTGCTTGGAACTGAAGTGATCCAGAAACTATTTCTGAAGAGTTGTCATCTGAAGTCAAACAAAGGAAATGACCACAGCAGGTGCCACTGTGGCACCCAGTAGAACCTGAATGGATCTGGCCTTGACATGGCAATTCCTTAAGACTTTTTGTACTGAGGTCTTTAGTATGGACACTCTGTCCTGAGGTAGAAACACCCTGAACTCTACAGAGTCTAGCACTGCCCCTATAAACTGAATATTGTGAGGTGGACATAGAGAACACTTTTCCCAATTTATCATGAAGCTGAGGTCCTGAAGGAAGGACACTGCAAGATGAATGTCTTGAAGGGTCTGGTAGAAAGAAGGGTATACTATCAGCCAGAATGTGCATTGTGGGCACTTCATGGAAATCTATGTAATACAGTTGTCCAATTATGAAGAGGATCCATGGACTAGTAGCAACAGCATGCCATCTGGCAAAGAAGGGTGCTAAACAGTTATGGAATAGAAAATAGCAATAGCAATAGCATGTGTATTTCTATGCTGCTTATCAGCTAAGTGCTCTCTAAGTGGTTTACAAAGTGTTAGCTAATCACCCCCAACAAGCTGGGTACTCATTTTAACGACCTGCGGAAGGATGGAAGGCTGAGTCAACCTGAAGCCCTGCAGGATCAAACTCACAACCTTGTGGCTGCAGTACTGGCATTTAATCACTGTGCCACCAGGGACTGGTAGCTGTTTGGAGAAGTCAGAAGTCAGAAACAAGTCTTGGAATTGTGAAGCAGTTTCTTGGCAGATGAGTGATGCATTGACTGACCATAAGAACATCAAGAAAAGGAGTAGGCCTGGGAGAAAGCTGTGGAGTGCTGATAGGGTGATGAACAAAATGTCCCTTTGTGGGAAAAGCTTAAACCAGTACAGCTTAGCATTAGCTTGCTGAGCAGACTTGATTAGAAGATCTTACTTTTTGGGCATAGACCTAATTTTTTGCTTGTATTCCAAATTCTCATCCGTGGAACACCCTCTGTTCATCAAATAGAAGATCTTCAATGGTCAGCCTTGCACTTTAGGTTACATCTGCAGAATGTAGCCAGGCCTGTCTACAAAGGATGACGGTATTAGCCATGGCTTTTGCACTACAGTCTACATGTTTTGCTGTGGTAATCTGCTGAGCCACCAATTTATGCACTTCAGCAGGAAAAAGCAGAGCCACCTTCCTATCATCATGCAAAAGGTGCTCCATTAGAGGGGCAACCTGGTCAACTGTTGGTAGGTCTCCACACAGCCTGCTAATTTACTATTCTGAGGCAGAGGACTCCATAGAGTATGTTTTACAGGCCAAAGAATCAATCTTACACCTTTACCTATCAGTGAGAGAAGAATGGGTCTCCTTGGGAAAGCCAGAATTTGCCACTTCAGTAACATTTGAATTTGACTGAGGATGCTTAAAAAGCACACAGTCTAGTCTTCTTTTTGCATTTGGTATGGATTTTCAACATTCTCAAAGTGGGAGGGACTAAGGTCAGAGTCTGTCTGCCATGAGTAACACATCACTTTCCAAAGTGCCAGGAGCATAGGTATTGTAGTCGGACAGTTATTTTGAGGTTATGAACCTTTTAAAGACCAGGTCCTCAAAAGGCACCCAAGATTCCTTAATTTTCAGATCTAAGGTCTTAACTATTGTGGAGATCTGTTCCATGAAGACGCAATCATCAAAAGGGGAGACAGGATTCTGGTCTCCCATGAGTGGATCAAGAAAGGAGGTAGAGAGATCCTCTAAAGACAAATGATCCGAGTCCTCCCCCAGTGATGACTCAGGAGTTTCTTTTGAGGGAGACATATAGCAGGGTGCTGAGAAGAACCAACTTCATGCCAGTGCTGAGATGAAGAAGCCTGCAATGGCATCAGTATGATAGGGATAGGCTGGATTGGCAGCAGTGCAGCAAGATCCCCAGCTGGCAGAGGGTGGAAGTCAGTGGAAGGAAATGTAAAGAAATCATAGCCTCTGGATGTCAAAACTCAGAGAAATGGGAGCCAGTCATGGACTGAGGAAGGGAGTGGCAGTTTCCAGCACAGTCTTCATGAGTCAACTAGTAATCACAGTATGTGTCCCAACCACATTGATGTGGGTGACACAAACACATTGGGTATCTGTCCCCCTAGTAAGGCGGAGAATGCAAACAATCTCCATGATAACGGTAATGTTTCCAGACTCTGTAATAGGGACACAAGGGATAATGGCAATATTGAGATCAGTAATCTTCTTGGGACCAAGACCTACTCAGGTATCCAGATGGAACAGCAGGTTGTGGCTTCTAGTTGGGTTTAACACATTCCAATACTTCAGGAACCAATGCTCTTAGAGTCAAACCCAGGGCCATGTGGTGACAAAGAGCTAGGCTTTGGGAGAAAGAAGATTTGTCAAGAACATCCTCCTCCGAACAGGAATCAAACCTTGAACCTTGTCGGATCAAGCATCCAGATCTTTAACGATTCTCTCCAATACTGGACTCAGGAGACGATGAGGAGATGCAACTAAGATGAGAAAGTGAGATGAAGATGGGTGAGGCTCCTGAGTGGAATGACCCAATGAAACTAAAGCCTGAGAGGGCTTCAGAAGCTGCTCCTTATCCTTCTTCTTCATCTTCTAAGATTCTGTCAAAGTTGAGAACAGATGTTTCTCTCTTTGCAGCTGCTTCTCTAGGGTGATGCCCAGCATAAATGGCCATCTTAGATTTTTGAGCCCCAGAAAATGACTTAGGAGCTTCCTTTTGTTTTTGGAACCAGCAGCCCTGATTTGTCCTTTGAGGAGGTTTGAAGAGACTCACAAGACCTTTGGCTGTAGTTCCATGACCATAGAAGGATGCAAGCAGATAGCCACCAAAGCTATATGAAGCAGTTTATCCTGGGTTGTAAGGGCTGCAGTCTAAAGAATCTCTTCCCACTGAAGAGCCTTAAGATGGGATGCTCTTAAAGAATCTCTTCCCACTGAAGAGCCTTAAGATGGGATGCTCTATTACCTTGCTTGCAGCATTGAATTCTAGTAAATCAGGGACAAATCAACCATATGCCCTCCACCACCCAGTCAAAGGAAACAGTATGTGTGATTGTCAGAGAATGGGATCTTTACCTCACACGTAAGACATCTGAAGAAAGTCCCTGGAAAGCTAAAAGACAAACTAATGAATCTGAGAAATGCCAAAACACTGAGATTTCCTAACAATCCTACCATGGTGGCAGATGAAAAGGAACTGGGTTTCAGCAGGAACACATGGCTTATATGCATGGAGGTGAAGGGGCAGAGTTAATACCAAAACACAGCTCTAGAAGCTTCCAAAGATCTCTGCATGGGCACACAATGACCCATACATGAGAGTCACAGGGACCACAAATAAGAACACACTTTTGCTAGTTTTTTCTTTTTTCACAAGATGTGTGCAACACAGATTGTAAACCATCTGGACAAGAAGCCAAATGAGAATGGAAACAGTGGTGTTGCATAACTGAAAAAAATGTGACATTGTCACCTGCAAGTGAGATTTGGGAAGAGGTTCAAAGCAGGAGCTAATGTTGGGCACTCCGGTTTCTTCCTGTACACGAACAGAGCATGGTGAAACACAAGAAGAGGCAAAATGAAAGTACTGATCTCCCCAAAATAAGAATTTTGCCCCCCCCATGAAATTTTCCTTCAGTCTCCAAATTTCTAACATTGCAGTTAAACACTGAAAATCATCCATACCTAGGACTATTAGATTTGTTGTGTTTGCCTGTCCTTTTCTCTGGATGCTTACACTATATTTCTGAATGGTCAACTGAAGTTTAGTTACTGCAATGCTAGAAATTTGGAGACTGAAGGAAAATTTCACTGGGGAGCAGAACTGTTATTTGGGGGCAATACCTCATCGCCCTCTCAACAGCTACAATCCTGTGTGAGGCCTTACGTGCAGTTATATGTAGCCTAATTAGGTAGATTCCAATGTGAGAACCTTTAGTTCAAGCCAGAATTTGTCCACAGACATGGATGTGAATTGTGACCAAGAGTTTGAAAAGGCTGTTGTTGTTCCTGCCTTCTTGCCAATTTGGGATTCAAGGCAGCTTACAACAGATTTAAAAAAAAACAGTTAAAAATTCAAAAACTACAAAAGTTAAAAAAGGATTAAACTACCAAAAAATTAAAACCAGTTCAAAACATGAATCATAAAAGAACAGCACAATAAAATAACAGATAGGCAATCTAGCACATTGTACAAGCCTTCACAGGCCTGCTGAAACAGAAAAATCTTGACCTATTTAAAGAAAGACAGTAGGAAGGGTGCCAGTCTAATCTCTCTTCGAAGGGAGTTCCAGAGCTTGGGACAGATACCAACCATGCCCTCTCTCATGTTCCCCTCAGATGTATCTGTGAGACTAGTGGGACAGAGGAAAAGGCCTCCCCAGGAGATCTAAAAATGTGGTTGTCATGCCCTGCCTTGGAGACTCTGGCAGTGAGGATGAGGATTCTGAATCCAAGGCAGACATTTCCCCAGAGGCAGGAGTTTCCCTGGAAGTTTGGTCAGAAGAAGGTAACAAACAACAGCAGGGGCCTGAGCAAGGGGAACAAACAGCAGAGGATGAGGCAACACAGACTCTTACCGTGCAAGAGAGACAACATCAGAAAGAGGGACTATGCTGCTCAGCACACTTAAGTAACAAACGAGTCCTAATGAAGGAACAACTGTAGCAACGGCATCAGTAAGATAAAAGGCTGTCAGCTGGCCCTTTCCTTCCAGGGTCAGCAACTGATCTTTCTGGTTGTTGATGCCCTGTGCTGTGTTCTCTTGCATCTAGACTACCTTGAATCTCTGCCTGTTTGATGACAACCTGGATTTATCCTTTGGATTTGTTTACTCTGGAACCTGAACTCTGTTTGGACATCCCCCTGCTCTTGCCTTGGGAGTAAGCCCTGCTAACTGCTGATTAATTGCCTGCACTGCCCTGGACGCAACAGTGGCCAGATTTATAACAGAGAATGTAGTCCTTCAAATAACCAAGACCTGAGCTGTACAGGGCTTTGGAGGTCAAAACCAGCACTTTGAATTGTACCTGGAAATGGACAGCCAGCCAATAGTGCTGTGGCAACAAGGGAGCTGTGTTTTCCCTGCAGCTAGTTCCTGTAGCTGACTGCAGTTCTTTGGGCCAGCTGAAGTTTCCAAACATCCTTCAAACACAGCCTCAAACAGGGTACGTTACAGGAGTCCAACCAGGACATAACTAAGGCTAGATCTAACATCTCAAGGAATAGGTGCAGTTGGTATGCAAGCTTTACCTGTGCAAATGCACTCCCGGCCATTGCCAAAAGCTGACCTTCCAGGCTCAGAGTTGAATAGGGCAGTTCTGTTTCAAAGCTCTGGTTCCAGTAATGTGGTAAAAGCACCATAATAAAATAATAAGGAGCACAACAGATTCAAACTAGCAAATGTGAGTTATTGTCCTATGCTCCAGTCAGCAAGTATTCCAGGAAGCAGTTGGTTAGCTAAGCCAGTCCAGAATACAGTCACAGGATGAAAGGAGAAGCAGGAAACTGGTTGTCAGCTGGTTCAGAAGTCATGCAGCAAGTCAGCAGTCCAAATAAACAAAGCCAGCAAGGAGTAAAATAGCCAGACCAAGGCCCAGACAAAACAAAATGCTGAAAAGTACTGCCAGTTACCAAGATAGACAGCTGTAAGCAACACAGCCACCCATGAACTGCTGGGATATTTATAACCAGCTGTCTAAAAGCACCAGGTGCTTAATTAGTCAGTGTCTCCCACTTAAGTGCCACTGGGATCAGCATAACCTTTCTTTATCTCTTCTTAGCTCAGCAAATGCACCATGTCTTCAGTTTCAGCCACCTCCTGTTGGTGATTAGGGCCCCCCTCTGCCTCAGCCCCCAGCTCCCTGGATTCAGAGACCACCAACATCAGGAGCAGTAGATTCTGGGCACTCTAACTCTGAATCTTCTGACTTCAGAGGGTGAGTTATGATGGTTACAGGAAGTGCTGGAAAACAGTGGCATCTTAGGTGGTTTCGGAAAGCAAACAACTGCTTCTATGCTTCCCTTCATACTATGTAAGAACAGGTTGCTTACCTGTAACTGTGGTTCTTCGAGTGGTCATCTGTGCCATCATACACTAGGAGCTTTAGCGCCTGCGCGGTAGCGTTCGGAAACTTCTAGAGCTTGTTCGCTTGGCGGGAACCCCTCCCCCACGCCGGTACTGCGCATGCTCCTCCCGCCGAGCAACGGTCTCTCCTCAGTTCTGTCGTCCGCCGTAGAACCTACAGGGACCTGAGAAAGAGGGGAGGAAGGGCGGGTGTGTATGATGGCACAGATGACCACTCAAAGAACCACAGTTACAGGTAAGCAACCTGTTCTTCTTCTTCGTGGTCTCTGTGCCTTCATACACTAGGAGACTGTGTAGCTTACCGGTCGGACGGCGGGTCAGGTCCTACAGCACGGAAGCCAACACCTCACGTCCAAACCGGGCATCTCTGCGCGACCGGCAGTCGAGCCTGTAGTGGCGCACGAAGGTCGATGGTTGGGACCAGGTCGCCACACGGCAGAGTTCATGCAGGTCAACTCCTCGCAGGAGGGCCGCAGAAGTAGCCACCGCTCTGGTGGAGTGGGCTCGAAGCAGGACTGGCGGAGGCTTCCTCGCGAGCTCATACGCCAGTTCAATAGTCCTCACCACCCATTTGGAGAAGCGCTGGGTGGACACTTTGAGGCCCTTCCGACGTCGCCCATAGCAAACGAAGAGATGCGGCGTCTGTCGGAAGGAAGCAGTCTTGTCCATGTAGAAGGCCACGGCCCGACGCACGTCCAGGGAGTGGAGAGACCGCTCCAACGGTGTCGTCAGGTTCGGGAAGAAGGCAGGCAGGATGATGTCCTGGTTGAGATGGAAACTGGACACCACCTTAGGCAGGAACGAGATGTCAGGTCTCAGGACCACCTTGTCTCTGTGGAAGACCGTGAAGGGCTCATCGGATCGAAGAGCTGTGATCTCACCCGCTCGCCTCGCTGAGGTCACCGCTACCAAGAAGGCAGTTTTCATGGTGAGAAGCCTATCATCCGAGGTCGCCATCGGCTCGAAGGGCGGCTTTGTCAGCTGCGAGAGCACCAGCGAGAGGGACCACGGCGGTAGCGGCGGCGATACCGGCGGGTAGAGATGATGAAGTCCTTTCAGGAACCGCTTAACGGTATCGTTCCTGAAGAAGGCCGAGGCAGCCGATCGTGGCGGTTGGTATGCCACGATCGCGGAAAGATACACCTTCAGGGATGGAAACGCCAGCCCCTGTTGCCGGAGGTGCAGGAGGAAATGCAGGACGGTAGAGAGCCCCGCGGGCGATACCGGCTCACTCCTCTCGTTAGTGAAGGTCAGGAAGCGTCGCCACTTGTATTGATAGTTGCGACGGGTGGATTCCTTCCTGGCCGCGACGAGGACGGTACCGAGCACGGGATCGTCTAGTGCGATATCCTCCAGGCATGGAGGGCCAGGCGTGGCAGGTCCGGATGGAGGACTCGGCCGCCGGAGTGGGAGAGCAGGTCCGGTGTCGGTGGCAACCGGAGCAGGTCGTCTCGTGCGGCTTGTAGCAGGGGTGCGAACCAATGTTGCCTCGGCCAGTACGGGGCTACCAGGATCGCGTCGGCTCGGTCGGCGAGGATCTTCGATATCGTCCGGCCGAGCAGCGGGAACGGCGGGAACGCGTAGAGGAGTTCCCCGGTCCACGGAAACTGGAAAGCGTCCCCGATGGAGGCACGATCGTGGCCCGCTCTGGAACAGAATCGGCGACACTTCGCGTTTTCCCTGGTCGCGAAGAGGTCGATCGATGGTTCGCCCCAGCGGTCCCGAATCAGTCTGAACGCCTCTCCGGAGAGAGACCATTCGTGATGGGATGAGGTGTCCCTGCTGAGGGCGTCTGCCGTGGTGTTCTCCTGCCCGGCCAGGTGAACTGCCACGGGATGCGTATGCAGGCGAATGCACCATTTCCACAAGTCGAGTGCAATGTTGAGCAGGGTTGTGGAGTGAGTCCCTCCTTGTCTGTTGATGTAACAGACGGCGGTGGTATTGTCCGTCAGAACCAGGACCGTCCGCCCCGCTACGACGTGGCGGAACGCCCGTAGCGCTTTCGAGACGGCGAGCAGCTCTAGCGCGTTGATATGGAGAGCGGTCTCGTCGTCGGTCCATCTGTCGCGGACTCTGAGATCGCCGCAGTGGGCACCCCATCCATACAGGGAGGCGTCGGTCGTTACCGTCACCTTCGGTGTCGGCTGTTGGAAAGGCATCCCTGACATGAGATTGCGTCGCGACTGCCACCATCGGAGGGATGAGCGGACGTCTCCCGGCAGCTGCAGTCGGAGTGTCTGTTCGTCTCGCAGGGGGTCGAATATGCGGACGAACCAGTGTTGAAGAGGTCTCGCTCTCAGCCTGGCGAGATATGTCACAGCGGTCGTCGCAGCCATGTAGCCCAAGAGCTGCTGGACGCTTCTCGCAGATAACGTCGGGGCCGTACGCGCGTGAGCGGCGGCCCGGATCAGGGTTTGGGCTCGAGACTCTGGTAGGTACGCCCTGGCGGAGGTCGAGTCGAGCGTCGCCCCGATGAAGTCCAAGATCCTCGCCGGCTCGAGGTGGGACTTCTTCGGATTCACCCGTAGACCAAGGCGGGTCAGGAGCGACAACGTCATGTGGACGTCGTGGTAAAGTCTCTGTTTGCAGGACGCCACCAACAGCCAATCGTCGAGGTAAGGGAAGACGGAAGCACCCTTCGTCCGCAGGAAGGATACCACCGGGGCCATGCACTTGGTGAAGACCCTTGGGGCAGTCGAGAGTCCGAACGGCAGCACCTTGTACTGGTAACAGGTGTCGTCGACTGCGAAGCGGAGGTACCGTCTGTGCTGCGGGCGAATGGCGATATGGAAGTATGCGTCTCGGAGATCGATGGAGGCGAACCAGTCCCCTCGATGTAGGAAGGGCAGGATCGACGGTATCGTGACCATCTTGAACCTTTTGGGGCGGATGTAGTAGTTCACCCCTCTGAGGTCTAGGATCGGCCGGAGGGTACCGTCGGCTTTCGGTACCGTGAAGTACCTGGAGAAGAAGCCGGTGGTCTTGGCCTCTTGCGGGAGCTGCTCGATCGCCTCTTTCTGGAGGAGGGATTGGATCTCTTCCAGGAGGGCCGGACTCGACGGCGTGGAATAGTAAACGCCTCGAGGAGGAATATCGAGAAACTCGATGGCGTAGCCAAGACGGACGATGGAAAGCACCCAAGAGTCCGTAGTGACACACTGCCATTCCGCGAGATGTCGAGCAAGAGTCGGTCGGTCTCCGAGCGCTGATGGTAGGCTGAAGAGTGGGTATTGGTAGGTCCTGCCAGGCACGTCAAAACCGAGACTTTGTCTCGGAGGAGGACTTCTTGGACGAAGCCGGGCGTCGCCTAATCGTGCGTCTGGCCGATGAGCCGGAGGACGGTCTCGACTGTCCAGACTGGGCCGAACGCTGGAACGACGAGGTGGAAGATCGTCGCCAGGATGGGCGGAAGGTGGAGGTCCTGCGGGCTTGCGTGGCCGGCTGTAGCCCGATCTTCTTGGCGGTCAGCCTCGCCTTAACGAGATTGTCCAAAGCTTCGTCTGTGGACGAATTGAATAGGCCCTCACCGTCGAAGGGGAGATCTTCAATCCTCCTTCTGGTGTCCTCCTGGATGTCGGCCGGCCGCAGCCAAGCATGGCGGCGCAGGCCGATGGATCCCGCCATGACCCGGGAGGCAATCTCCACTGCGTGCCTGGAGGAGGCCATCTGCTGCCGAGCGATGGAGATGGCCTCGTTGAAGATCACGGAGGAGGCTTGGCGGATGTCCTCCGGTACCGCCTCCATCGCCGGTTGCAGGCGATCGAGCACCTTTTTCAGGTATGCCGCGAGGCAAGCCTGAGTGTTGGACAGCCTGATCTGCAAGGAGGCGGCGGAATAGAACCTTCTTGCATAGGCGTCCAACTTCCTGCCCTCTTTGTCCGGCGGGGTGGTGTGTTGCCTGCCGGAGCCTTTCGTCTGTGCCGACTCGACCACCACAGAGTTCGGTGCAGGGTGATTAAAGAGATAACCGGCGTTATCCTTCTGCACCCTGTAGAGGTGTTCCAACCGCTGCGGTATCGGCTGAGCCGAGGCCGGCCTATCCCAGGCGGCCTTCACCAGTCTGGATACCCGGGGCAGGAGAGGCAGCGGGGCCGCGGCAGGTCGCTTCTCCTCGAAGACGGAGAAGGCTGGATCGTCGTCCTCCGGCTCCGCATCGGCGATCTTAAGGCCGAGGGTAGTAGCCATGCGGAGCAGCATCGCAGAGAACTGGTGGACGTCCTCTGGAGCAGAATCTGGGATCGGGTCCCCGAATCCCAGCGGAGGAGACTCCTGGGAGGCCGCCTCAGACACCTCTGATTCCGCACTCGAGTCGTACGACTCTGAGGTCGGTGAGTCCTCTCGCCGCTCGCTTTCCGGCTCCTTCGCAGTCGCCACAGGTGTTGCCTTCCTAGGCTTCTCTGCAGCCGGGGCGGTGGTAGTAGCAGCGTCCCGCTTGGGCTGGCTGACTACTGACTTCACCTTCTTAGTGGTGACAGGGGTAGTCTGGCAGGCTGACGTCGTCGTAGCCCGCTCAGTCACCACCGACTCCGTAGGGCGCGTCGCCGTTGCCGTGACCCTAGGAGGTGGCGATATCGCCCGATACCGAGGTGAAGGCTCCCTCGCCCTATGATATCGAGGAGAGGGAGAGCGGATGAAGGAGCGGCGGTCCGACGGAGATCGGCTTCGGCGTCGACGGTACCGAGCCTCGTCCCCTCTAGGCGAGCGCGATTCGCGCTGTCGACGAGGTGACCGGGACCTCCGGAAGGTCTCCCAGCGACTCGGGCCACGATGGTACCGATCCCGGTACGATGGCGAATGTGACCGATAAGAGGCCGGGCGCTCTCTCCATTCAGATTCCCTCACGTACCTGGCCACGTAGGACGCCGAGGTGTATCTGGAGGCAGACGAGCGAGGTTGTTCCTCTCTAGTCTCCCTAGGAGGCGGCGAGGCCACCGGACGCTCGGAAGAGCGGGACCGGGACCGGAAGGAGGTTGAACGCCGCTCCGGAGAAGCAGAGGGCTCTCTCTGCTGCAGGTCGGCCGACCTGCGACGGCTAGGAGGGCGGTGGCGCTCCTCCACCAGGGTTGGAGGGTCTGCCACAGGCGAGTCCGGGCGCTGTTGGGGAACGTCCTCAATCTCATCCTCCGAGAGATCGACGGACTCGCCTCGCCCTTTGGAAGGCTGCTGAGTAGGAGGAGGAGTAGGAGGTTGAACGTCCCCAGTCGGGGAGCGCTTCTTCTCCTTCTTCTTCTTCTTCTTCTCCTTCTCCTTGCCCTTGCCTCCGTCCGGAGCAGGGCGCTTTTTAGCAGGCATCTCCGTCAGGGGAGCCTCAGCCTTCCTCGCCGTCGAGGATCCTTTCGCTGACTTGGCAGCCGCCGACAGCTTCGGAATCCTCGGTAACGCCGAGATCGGCGTTCTCGCCGGTACCGAGCCCGATACTGACGAGGTGGACGGAACGGCAGCCGCCGATACCGTCGATGGCGTGGTCGTCTTCTTGTCGGCCATCTTGGAAGTGGAGGTCTCGTCTATCACCCGCAGAGACTGTTCCCAACAATAAGACTTAAGTCTCGCGGACCGGTTGCGGAGAGTTTGGGGAGTAAATCCCGGCAAATTGGGCAAGTCCGGATGTTGTGGGACTCACCCAAACAGAAGAGACACTCCTTGTGGTTGTCGTTGAGGGCAACCTTGCGCCCGCAGGACACGCACTTCTTGAAGAGCGCGGACATAAGACGAAGAACGCCAAACTGCGAAAATCCGAAAAGACCAAAGCCGAAGGGGGAGTCCGAAAGAGAGGTCAGAGACAGTCCAAAAGTCCGTAAAACCGTGAAAACAGCAAGCCAAGCACAAAAGTGAGAGGAACAAACTAAAGAACCTTCCGTACGCGACGGCGGACGAGAAAGAACTGAGGAGAGACCGTTGCTCGGCGGGAGGAGCATGCGCAGTACCGGCGTGGGGGAGGGGTTCCCGCCAAGCGAACAAGCTCTAGAAGTTTCCGAACGCTACCACGCAGGCGCTAAAGCTCCTAGTGTATGAAGGCACAGAGACCACGAAGAAGAACATTCTATATGGCTTCGGCTGAGCATTTCAGTTGCAGCACCTTCTGGAGTGACTTTCATAAGTTACGTAACTGATTATGTATCAACGTGCAAGGAGACTGACTTCCAAAACTTATTCCATTATATGTCAAAGTTGCTGCCTCATGGCAAATTAGCAATAGGATGGGTGGATGTTCACTCTTCAAAATTAATCACGCATTCACTCAGTTTTTCAAAATAAATGTTCTTTCATATGCACACAGTAAATTTCTTCTGTTTGAAGAGAAGGAAAATGTAATTTTCTAATCATAATTAATACATGCCTTACTATTTGCCTGAGGATATCTGTCAGACCATATTTACCACTGAAGAAAAAGGGGAAAATCCCATAATTTTTAAGGTAGGTCTGTGGGAAGGGGGCTAAAAAGTGTTTAATTTTCTTGTCATAAAAGGAAAAAATGATGAGAAGAATGACCAAAATCTCTTTCTAAAGCAAAAATTATTAGGTTTATTCACAGAAAGGCTGCAGTAGGTTGGGACATTTATCATAACGTCAAAACTCTACAGGCAGGTGAAATTCAAGCAAACCTGCAAACACTTGACAGACAATACTTTGAAGACATACTGTACTTCCTAAGTATTTTAATACGCCTGCCAACATGTCACATCTAGGGTACTGTCAAAAAACCCTATACCACACACCTTAAATGACAGAAGAAAATACCCAGAGTAAATGTGTGAAGGTATTATAGGCAAGATTACAAATATATGCAAGAGGGGATGGAAATTGTATCTGTCTCTGCATTGTTAGAAAGGAGGACATCTTGACAATTTTAAGGGAGGTTATTCTATTTACTGCAATGCTGAACAGCAGACTAAAAATTGGACTCTGATCAGTTCTATGCATTAGGCAGAGCAAGAATAGTTAATGGACAAGAGCTGTACTTTTCTTGATTTTATGAGATTCTCTTTTGACTTATTTTATCTAGGACAGTTGGAAATATGGAACATCTTCCCAAAGGAAGTCAGCCTGTATCCATCCTTGAATGCATCTACGCTACACCTTTAAAGAATGCCAGTGGATTCTTCAGAGAATTCTAAGTACCTAAACCAGACTACAAATCCCAAAATTCTGTAGGATGGAATCATGATAGTTAAAGCACCATTAAAATGTTATAACTGTGTATGGCGGATACACTCCTTGTTGAACTCTATTGTTGTGTCTATCCCTTGGTTTGTAAAATTAGATTTTAAAAAAATGGATTTAAAATCTGATTTTAATATATTAATTTTAAACATTAAAATATACTGTAAATCTATTTTATTCATATATTAATTTTAGAGACTATGGTGGACTGAAAAGCAATTAATAGGTATTTATAATAATAAATGATGGTAGCAGTGACAGCAGTAGCTGTTGATTTCACTGAAACTTTACAGGCCTGAAGGGTTCATAAAATCCAAAACAAGTTTTATAATTCAGTTGTCAACATTGTTTTCTCAAACCGTTAATTCCTAAAGCCACCAACTACATTTTTTCCTGAATAAAAAATTGGATGAACACATTGTTATTCACTGACATGAAACTGGCTTTGACTTACACCAACTTCACAAATGAAAGACCTCTTAAGATACCTTCTCTTCAAAAGCTCCGCAACTTCCTTGAATGAGTTTACCCACCTTTCTTAGTGTCTCCCACTTTAACAACTATATCATCTTTTCTAATGAGACATGTCATCACATGCTATGGCCAAAGTATGATAGCCTCAGTTTGGTTATTTTGGCTTCTAGAAAAAGTTAGTTTGATTTGCTCAAAAGACCTGTTTATTTATCTTTTCATAGTCTTTGGGATCTATAGAACTCTTCTCTCGCATCACATTTCAAATCAGTTGATTCCCTTCCTGTCAGCTCTGTTCACTGCCCAGCTTTCATAATCATGCATAGAAAGTGTATAACAATGATGAAATTTAATAAAAGGATGACATTTGCTAAAAATGAGAGTCTTTGACTATTTTCATGTCTTCATCATCTACTCTAAATTTGTGTAAATAATCTGTGGTCTTTATTTTCATCTTCTTAATATTTAACTGTAATTGCTTTTGCACTTTAACTGTAACTGCTTTTGCACTTAACTTTCTTCAATATTTGTTCCACATGTTCCAAGGTGGAAACCTGGCCTCTAGGCTTCCTGAGGCATGCAACTCACAGGGTGACCTTGAGTCAGTCACCTTCTCTCAGTCTGACCTACCTCACAAGGCTGCGGTGACAATAAAGTGAGGAAGAAGAAGATAATTATTCACATCACTGAATGAAAAGTAGTTCACATCACTGAATGAAAAGTAGTGTGAGATACACACACACACACACGTGTGTGTGTGTATGCACGTGCAAATCATTGTGATAATCACCTTAACACTCTCTTGAAGTATTTTTTACAGAGTCTCAAAGAATTTTTCCTAGCCCTACCTGGACAAATCAACAGCTGCAGCTAGGACCTTTCACTTATAAAGCATGTGCTATGCCACTGAATTACAAGTCCCTCCATGAGCTGCAATAAAGATGTCACTGCACATATTGGGGGGGGGGGGGGAAGAAGCAAAACTTTTTTGACAGCACAAAGTGATAGATGGATCACTGCATAAACTGCAGAACTTACTACCATAAGATGTAGTAATGACCACCAGTGTAAATAGCTTTAAAGGGGAATTACAGAAATCTAAGGAGGATAAGGCTATACCAATAGGAGGTACTACTCAAACAAGTAATTGAGGCAATAGCAATAGGAAGTATTACTCAAATAAGTAATTTATTACTTCCAAGATCAAAGGCAATATGTCCCTAAATGCCAGTTACTGGAGACCATGAACAGAAGGCATTACAATGCTTCTGACCTGTGTATGAGCTTCCTTTGGGTGTCTAGCCAGTCATTATGAACACAACTGCTGGAACACATAGGTCTGATCAACTTGGTCTTTTTTTGTGTTCTTAGTAGAACCCTATGCATTTTTACTCACAGATAAATATACAGTCCTCCCTCTACACTTTCAGGTTTGGCCTTCACAAATTTGATTATTTGCAAGATGCAAATGCCTCCTCCCGCCATTCACCTCCTCCTATTCTCTTCCTTTTTGCCATGTGCAGAGAAGGAAGGCAAATGTGCCTGGGCAAAAGGCAAGGGAATGGGTGGAGGAAGGCATTTGTGCCTTCTTTCTCCCCTCTGGAGCCCCCTCCCATTCTGTTGCCTTTTGCCCCAGCATGGAGAACGCATACTGAGGCAAAAGCCAAAGGAATGGAGGGAGGCACATTCATGGCTTCCTTCTCCCCTCTGAAGCTCCCCCCTCATTCTCTTGTCTTTTGTCCAGTGCAGAGAATGAAGGCTTGCCTACCAGGGCAAAAGACAAGGGAATGAAATGGGGAAGCCTCAAAACGGAATGGGAGAAGAAGCATGGGGAGAAGGAGTTATTTGCAGTTTTTCCACTTTCGCAAGGGTTCTGTGTCCTGAATATCTGCAAAGGTGAAGGGGCCAATGTAACTATGTTTCACAAGTTTACTGCAAGGAAAATGTACACAGGACTGTGGAATATGCAATGGAATATGATGCAGTGGAATACGCTCCCTTCCAGCAGTGGAAAATGCTGCCTCAGAGTACGGTGGAGTCTCCTTCTTTGGAGGTTTTTAAGCAGAGGCTGGATGGCTATCTATTGGGAGTGCTTTGATGTGTGTTCCTGCATCGCAGGGGGTTGGATTGGATGGTCCCTGTGATCTCTTCCAACTCTATGATTCTAAGACTGCAGTCTAATGTGGCAAAAAAATTTAAGACAGTCTTCAGGATCTTTCATGACATCATCCACAACTATCAATGCTTCATCATATCCTATGGGTGTTTATGTATGGTACAATGGTTTGAGCACTGGACGACTCTGGAGACCAAGGTTCAAATCAGTGCTCGGCCATAGAAATCCACTGGGTGCCCTTGGACGAATCACACTCTCTCAGATTCAGAGTAGGAGAAAGGCAACCCCCCCCCCGAAGAAATCTTACCAAGAAAACCCTGTGATAGGTTTGCCTTAGGGTAGCCATAAGTCAGAAATGACTTGAAGGCAGGCAACAACAACAATATGTCAAATATTTTTCAAAATGGGATAATTAATTTTACAAGCTCTTGTGAAGTATTCAAAAGATTTTTGTTTATAACTAATCACAATTTGATCTCCTGACTGGATCAGTTAAATGTCTGAAGTGGATCAAGAGCAAATCTGAACTATCCAATAATCTCAAGATTCTAAGCAAATATTTCTGAGGAAGATGCTCAGTGAATTGATTCACATAACTCAACTTACAACAACAACAACAACAACAATTTTCAAATACTTCAACATTTCTTAGTAGAATATTTATACTCTTGCTGAGGAAAATGTCTTGCCTATATGTGGTCAACTAACAAGATGGTGTGACCAGAATGATAATACAGCGTACTAATTAGAAGCCTGAATTTCCAGTTCACCAAACGTTGCCTTTGCCATCATACTTCAGCCTCTCTCTCCGTGTGCAATATGGGGAAAGTCACACTGGCCTACCTTGCAAGCTTCTTTTAAAGCTTAAAGAGATCACTGCATGAGGCACTCAAGCACTCAAGATATGGCACATAAATGTTGAGCATTATTATCTTTTAAATCATTCCTGTTACTGAAATGCATAATAGGAATATTCTATATTGTCACAGGTCCATAATATTCAAGCCACACACCTGTAGGTGGTGTCATGTTGTATAAAACAATTTTGTCCTTCATTTGGTACAAGACACTTGCCATTAACTTTCAGCAAGCTCTCGTTTGAACGCTATGAAAGTACTGAAAGCAAGATCGATCTGTATTTTATTATGCTCTTCATAATTTTAAGTACCTCAGTCAAGTCTATTAACTCTTCTTTCAAGGTTAAGTAATTCAAGGCTTCAGATTTACAAGGAAGCTCCATTTTCCTTCCCTCCTCTCTTTGAATTGCGCCTTTTCAATATTTCTCC
The DNA here is from genome assembly GCA_948474755.1 of Ctenosaura bakeri. Lineage (NCBI taxonomy): Eukaryota > Metazoa > Chordata > Lepidosauria > Squamata > Iguanidae > Ctenosaura > Ctenosaura bakeri. The sequence goes on along the minus strand of CAOLHI010000028.1, from coordinate 603,846 downwards.
CCACACTGCTTTGGTAAAATGGAGCAGCCCAACCTTCTTAAACAAAGGCATACAGAAACACTTGAAACAGATTCTGTGCAATGCCCTAAGCTCACCCCTCCTCACCCTGTCCAGTGAGCTTCCTTTTGCCCCCAAACCCTCAGCAGTGAAGTAAAAGGTGGCAACTCCAAACTGGCATTCACTTAATGCGTGCTTAGACCCTAAGGCAAAGGTGGGCAAGTTCAAAAGGTTCTGGGGCCAATTTCCTTTTCCCTTAAGTGGTAGCTGCATCATTCTGAAAATGCATAAAAATAACAAAATAAAATAAAATAGAATGAAGTGGCCAAAAGCCTACTTGTGGTTTTACTGAAGGAGTGAGAACTTGGGATGGACTGCAACCTGTTTTGCTGCAGAAACAGTGCTCCTGAGTGTTTCTGGGGAACAGAAAATGACAATATTTTCCGGGGGGGGGAATCCAGAGAGAGAGAGAGAGAGAGAGATTTGGTTTCTAAAGCAGCCACATACTTATACTATGTTGCAGTACTAGAAGCCTGTATCATTGGCTCAATTCAATGTTCTCCCAACAGTGGTACTGGAAGGGAAACATAGGAAAATTCCCTATGAAACCTGATTTTGCCCATTCAATACCAGTGCTATAAAAACTACAGTCCATGTACTTTTTGTATTGTCAATTTTATAAGGCTATTCACCAACAGCTGATTACCCCCCTTCTAACCAACTTCCTGGGACATTCTGATGTTTTTTACTTAACTATCTGTCGGATAATTGTGAAGAAACTGTTCTACTTAAGGTAGCTAAACTCTGCTACATTATGTGTAAGATACGCTTTCAAATGGTTAACAGTCGCTGATGTCAGATATCAGAAACTAACTTTGTTACTTGCTTTTATGATTGTACTCATTATTTTTTATTGGTCAATGGCCAAAATAAAGCTTCTGTTTGTCATCAGAGGGTCATAGGGTGGGATCTGAGAAACAGCCTTGCTGTTGTCCCTTGCCCAGCCCTGCCCTGAGGTAAATAAGGTTTAAGAGGGCCATGGCATTACCAAATGAAATGTAATAAATCTAAAATTTGGTGTGTGGGGGGTTATATTTAAAGGCCTTGCATAACCTGGGTCTCTTTCACACTACATACTTATAGTACTTAGATTCTACTTTAACTGCCATGCCTACAGAATCGTGGGTTTGTAGTTTGGGGAGAAACTAGAACTCTCTCTGGCAGAGAATTCTAAATATCTCATGAAAAAGCAAATTCAAAACGTTCATAGAAAGTAACCATAGCAATTAATGTGAAATTAAAGTGCTGTAACTGTGTAGTGTGAAAGGCCCTTAAAGTTCTAAACTGTGCTAATTTAGCTTGTGCATTAATCCAGCACTGCCTCCAAGTTATATCACATTATATGTATGCAATATGAGAGACACATGAGATTTGCTGCCATATTTTTCTTGCTTTTGACTATATGTGGTTCATGTTCTATTTTGCATTAATGTATTATTTTTTGTTTACTAAAACCTGCTCAGAGAGCTCTGTCACAAATGTAATAAAGGAATATATATACAAATAAACAAACAAATTACTGCAACCTTTAATTGTTGTACAAAGATCTAGTCAATGGCTGGGAAATCATTAGCCCTCTGCATACTGTTGAATTCCAGTTCTCGTCAGCTTCACTTGGCTTAGCCAATGGCACAGAATGACGGCAGTAAGCAATTTAGCAACGGAGAGTGCCAAACTTCTATCATCTTTGTGTACTCTTTCAATAAAGTTGTATATAGTATGACCCCAAACTGCAAGCAGTAATGAGTGGAATCCCACTTTTTTCTCAGCTCAAGCTTTGTCTGGTGCATTGTTTATTAAAGACACACTACTGAAACCCAACATCAAAAGCCTGTGTTTCTCCAGCCTTCATTCACCACCCTCCCAAACCAGATGCCGCTAAAAAAACTTCCAGCTAGACAGAAGACAAGCAGAAAAATGGGAGCTGGGCAGTTGTAAAAAACTTTCATAAAAAGAAACTTCACTATCAGAGGCTTTGTTAACTGAGACATGCCTCTATAAGCTGGGTTTAAAACTCTTTAAAATGGCATATCATTCCTTTATATTCACCAGTGTCTACAGTTTATGGAAGTCATCCTAGTTTATTTTACTTGTCAACCCATTCATCTCATTATAGCTTCACTCATCAAACGACAACATGGCCCTCAATCTCAATTGTTAGCACAAGAACTAAAGCCAAACTCTCAGCACCAAAATGGAAGACCTACACCTTTTTGCTAAAAACGCTATCAGCAGTGTGACTCCTGCTGAGATATGGCCCGCTAGCCAGTTCCAAAGCTGCTGAAATGTGAAGTATTTGATGCTGCTTTTTTCTTCTTTTTCAAATACTAGGCAAAATCAATTTTTTATTTTTTAAAACTCTGCAAATGGAAGTAAACTAATTCAGTTTCAAGGGCAAGAAGTACTGAAGAAGTGTGAAGTGACTGATTAGGGTATTATAAATCAATGAGCCAGTTCACTGACAAATTCATGAACTCTGAAAATTATGTTTTGGTACTTTTATTGCCAGAACCCAGTTATTAAACTCTTTATCAGTCAATCCTTCAGACTCTTTACACTTGTTACAATGCATAAATGTACAAGTAGCATTAATCTGACATTTATTTTAGATTTTAAAAATGGCTTCAGCTATACATTTCTGTTAAAAGAATGGTTTTAAAAAGAAACATAATTTGTGAGGACAAGCAGAAACATTTAAAATCTCAACTTAGAATTCTTACTAATGGCGTAAAGGGGTATTTATTTTTTATACAAAGGACTTTATTATCCTACATGAAATGGAAGTAACTGGAAACTGCAATAAAAAAGTATTGGCAAAGAGAAATTATGAAAGTATTTAGTTGATTCTTTTCTCTAAATCACACCAACACTTATGCACATAAGTCTCGTTCTCTCATTCCAGCGGTCTAGGGCAGGAACCTACCAAGTGGGCAACGAGGGCTGCACCAAGTCAGAGGCCCACATACCTTCTAACACTTCAGAGATGGGAATAGGGACACAAATGTGAATTTGTAAGGGGTGAGGCCAAGCAAAATGAAGGTGTGGCAAAGGGCCATATTCTATGCCATATTCTGAGCAGGTTATATGGTAGTTGTCTTGCTAGCCAGCCTTTAGGCATTATATAGAGCATAGTTAAGAACAAAAATTGTTAATGAGGAAGAATGTATAAAATTGCAGTATGTTAAGCACAGCAATTTAGGTATTGTACTTAGAAAATGCCTGAGATAAAAAAAAACCCAAATCAATCAGTAAAAATATATTAAACAAGCAATTTAATCACTTAATGTTACTTTCATAATGATTAGTAATATCATAAACTTAATTCATTAATAAAATTGATACAGCATTTATTTAAAAGAAAACCATTACTTTGGAAGTCTATGGTTGGTAGTTGCTCAGTGAATATATAACCTTCCACCAAAGAGTTCAGGAGTTGCCCATCTACACCAGGGAGAAGAAGTGAGCTGGCAAGTTTTCTTTTTCAATAACCACTTGGGAAACCACTTGTAGAATGGGAAAGAGGGGATGAGAAGAAGCCTCTGTTTCTGTATTTGAAGACAAAAGGAGACTGGGGAGAAGAGGGAGCAATAGAAAGTTGCAGAAGAAGGGAAAGAAATTGAAGCAGAAACCAGAGACAAGACCCTTCGGTTTGGAAAAAAGATTTTATTTCGCCGGCAGCCTCAGCTGGGATAGCTCCCAAAAGAAAACCGAGCCCCCCTTATTTGAGCTAACATGCATTTATACATTTCATACATTTAGAGAGAACAGATAAACACCATAAAATGAGGGAATAGAAAAAGAAATAGAGAAGAGATACAAATACAAATGGAGACTGGGCAGGGGAGATGAGCAGAGAAAAATAGACGTTTAGAGGTGTTAAACGCAGAAAAAACTGCCAACGCCGTCAGTGCCGAGTGTAAAAGGTGCAGTCAAGCCTTGCACTCAAGGCCTGCCCAGTCTGACACCTCTTTGTGATCAGAATTGAACAGCCAGGGAGATCTCTGAATCAAGCCAGGGTCAGGACAAATGGGTCTGCCTCAGTTCTCCCTATCTGAGAACACAGTCCCTTCCTCACTCTTGTCCCCCCTTGGCTTCTTCCTTTCAGGACTCTCCCCCTTTACTTCCTTCCCAAAATCTGCCCTTCTCCCAGATGTAAGGATCAGCAGTGATTTATATTTTCCAAGACTGTGGTACTTTTGGCACTAAGGTCAAGATGTTATTATTGGTAGCATGTATATTCCAGGATTGAAAATAAGACTCTGTGATACTGTTTTAAGGAACACAGAACTTCAAACATTTATTGTAACACTGTTGCTTTAAATTTGTCTTGTATCTCAATGTTTATAAACAGCACACCATTCTCTCTCTCTCTCTCCCTCTCTCTCTCTCTTTCAATTCATTCACTATCTCTCGTACACCCAATTTCTCAGTTCTCTCCTCCACAGAGCTATTCAAATTTCCAACCTCCCTCAAACACACCACAAATCACGCTCCCTTTCAATCACTCTCCAGACAGTTAAAATCCGTTATTTTCCTCTTTCCACCAGCCCCTCCCCGGGGCTATCCAAGGTTCCATTTCACCAGCCAATCAGCTTAAACACTCTCAGTTGCCAAGGAGGCTATGTTGTCAAGACCCCCTCCCACCAGGTTCATCACAACAGGAAATGGGGAATACATAGTAATAGATCAAGAATGGAGAAGGAGAAGGCACAAACAGAGAAAGGAGAGAAAGCATGTCTGTGCTGATGTGATTTGCTGTCCAGATTCTAAAATGACTGAGTTTTAAGTTTTGCTGGGGGGAGCTCCAGAAGCCAGAGAAATGGGTCCAGTGGGCAACACTTTGCCCACTCTCTCCTCTAAAGAACAGCCTCTCAACTCCTACTTGAAAAAAAGACATACGCATGCTTGCCTGCCATTACATGCTCATGTCTGGTTTTTTTCCTCCTTTCCTGAGTGTGAACAAGCCAAAATTCCCTAAACTGTTAGCTTTTCCTCTTCCCCATTCCCCAACAAAAACCAAGCTCACTTGGCCTCATCTTTTCTTAAAGGACCCACAATGCATTTTTTTTAAAACTTACATTGTGGTCCCTTCTAATCCTTGGTTTTCCCAGGACTAAGAATGAGCTAGAAATCAGTTGGATTTTCTATGGCACCCCTGGGTATTACAGGTGAACACCAGATCAGTGTCTAATCAGATCTTCCTCCTTCACAATTTGATTGTCAATGAAGATGTTAACCTGGTGTGTATAATTCTGGGCAAATGTGTATATATTAGTCTTTCCCACTGTGCCCTCCCTCACCACTTCCAGACTTGAGGGTTTGAGATTAGCAACACTTTGGTCGATCTCTTCTTCAAACTTCAGGTCAATGTGCTGGGCAGATGAAGCAGATCAGAGATCTTACTGGCAAACTGTTTATCCAGCTGCCTGACACTTCCTCACTGGTCTTTGAAAGAGTAGTCTTGGATGTGAGTCCCCAGGACTTTGGGCTCTGGGAGATTTCAATGCCAACATGAGATTGATGACTCTAGCCCATCTCACAAATTCTTAGCCACAATGAGAACACTGGGATGGTCCCAATATTTCACCAGCTTGAAACACTGTTCTACACTGATCTTTCCACCATTTTCTATAGTGGACAAACTGCCTCCTGATCAAATGTAAAATGTCAGCTGCTCTTCTTACTATATAGGTGGTGACCCACTAAATAGAAAAGTGCCAGAGACGGATCGAACTATGTGATTTAAAGATGGCTAGCGGGAAAGGATGGACATAGGTCCAAGTTGACAAAACTGGTACGCCTGCTTAACCCCTTCCAATTCGTTGAATGTGGAATCAGGGCACACAGGTGATATTGTTGCAGAAGTCAGAGATAAGGCCCACGGAAAGGAAAGACAACGTTTTATTTGCAGCCGGCACAGGGTCTCAGAGGAATAGCTTCCAAAAGTCCGAGAGAGCCACCCCTTTGAATGAGTTCACAACAATTTATACATTCTACAATACAGTGTTATCTCATGTTCAGGAGAGAAAACAGATGCGCTTTACAAAGTTCGTTAGTTTCCCTTCTCACTACAATAGACCATTTTCTAGCAATCTACAAATGTTGCAAAGTAGCAAGAAGCAGTAGCGGGAGACAGGCCAAACATTCCATTCCCAGGCATTCACTTCTTTCTTGTTTTCTTCCTCCCTTACAATATAATTATTCCTGAATATCCTCCCATACTATGTAGTGATGCACATGCCAAAGCATGATGGTCCCATCCTATAGTCAAGGACAGATGATGATAAAGCACACTGGGAGACAACAATATAAATGGAGAAAGGTTCCTGGTAAATACAACTAACACCAATATGTATTCATAATGAAGCTTATTTACTAGAAGTAAAAGCAGGGAAGAAGTGCTATTTCGTCATCTCCATGGCATCTTCTCTATGTCCTTTGGCAGCTGAGTTTCGGGTAATTTATAGCTTTTTCTAAGTTGGCCTATGGGAAGTAACTGACTCGTCAGACGCCCACTGTGATTTGTCTTCTGGGCCTTTTGTAGATAAAATCACTTGTATCCATAAGGAACCTGACTCCATCGTTTTAGGAGACTTGTCTCAAGAGGTACGCAGAGCAGCATCTTGTTCAGTTATAGTTATTATAACTGTAACTAACTTCTTTTGTAGTGGTTATAACTATAAACAGTTACTTTTTAAAGGATTTTTCTAAGTTCACGTTTGAATATATAAGTAAATGGAAAAGACTGCCCTAGATGCTAAGGCACAAGTTCATATCTAAAACTAAAATGTTCAGTAACTGACTCTGCTTAGTAGAAGACCCGTGTGCAGATAGCCCATGAAAACAACTATGTGGATGACATGAAAACCAAAATGTGTGGGAGGAAAAACATTACAATTTTCCAGTTTAACCATTTGGGACTAGCTTGAGCAAAAGAATGATACATTTTGTGATAAGTCCAGGCAGTCAATATCTACTGCCTGCAATGGTAGATCACAACTGAAACAGCAAGGCTCATTATGTTAAGACATGAAAAAAATTGTCTGTTTCAAATGTGCTACTACTCCTCACCCCACATAAAATAATCCCTGTTGACCCCTCTCACAGGCCTCACCAGAAGACTTTAGCAAACTTCAGCTAACTTTTAGTGATTGACTTTTAGGTCTCTTAAAAATGGACGATTTCTTTATCTATAGAGAACAGAGTTCCATCCTATTATAGGTTTTCAGGTAATGTACCAACAGTTAACAATATCTGCCTATAGATTTATAGATTACTATAAATAACAATAATGAAAAGGAAGAACATGATCAATGAACACTAAAGAGATAGCATAACATTTATAACTATTCCCTCCTGTCAAGTTCTCAAACTTTCAGCTCTGGTTTATGACAAATAAATGGTCCAGAAACAATCTTTTGCATTTTTATGACCTACAATTTAAATTTTTCTACAAAATGCCAAAAAGGAAGTTTAAAGTACAAGCATTAAAGCTTTACATTACAGGAGAAATCAATCACATTATAGCAATCGCATTCTTGAATAACTCACTAGGATTACTGATAGTTCTCAGTCACATCTATGCAAAGTATAGGCATTTAAATAAAATATAACCCGCTGAAGGCCTCATCAGTGTAGGCCTCGCAGTCCTCATCATTCTGGGTGGACCAGAATCCTTGTGCTATCATGGCTTTTGACATATCAACCTGCTCTCTAGCATAGCTATCATGTCTGTTCTTACAACAGACTATAGGTGCATTCAGCAATCACCCTGAGTGCTTTGACTGCCCATTCTATATATTCCAGGGATGGACACAGGAGTCCAGTGAATGACTCCAGGGCCAAGCTTTCTTTGCTAGGACTGGCCACAGACCGCATCCTTCTCTCACCTAAAGTGTCCAGAAATTTACTTCTAGTTTCTGAGATACCTTATTTTGGGTCAAAACAAGTTGTGGGGGCAGCTCACCTTGTTCTGTCACTTATAGGAGCAAACTTATCTGTGTCTTTAACAAAACAGATGTGTCTGAAACTTCTAGGGACTCAAAATCAGTGACAGAAAATCAAGCCATAGTTTCATGCAGACCACAGATGACATGCCACCCACTGGCAATACCTTTTGCCTTTATTTGATAACATTTGAAACCAAATCATCACATAGGAATGGCAGACAACGTAGCCATTTGTGGACAAAGAGTTAGGAAATAGCAGCATTGGGTGTGAGAAGTAATTATCTTGCCCACTCTTCCCACCTAAACACCTCAGTACATTCCTTAAAACTGCATAGGAAAACTAAGTCCTTAACATTTTGGAGTACTAAGTAAAAAATAGAGTTGAATGAAAGGTTAAAAAAATAGAGTTATGTGAAATGTGTAATATCTTACATAAAATCCTTCACTGCCCAAGGTACATGTCAACCTTTCATAGCATTCCTCTCTAACTGTCTGACAAACTGAAGCAAACTTGGCTTACCCTGTGTTTTTCTTTAATTTTCTTCCTATATTCTTCTTTGTCAAATTTGTCCTCTTCCTGTAGCCTCTCCTTTGCTTTGTCTAAATTTATTCCATCAGAATCATCATCATCTTCTTTCTCTTGAACAGATTTTTGTGCCGGTGGCCACTGTTGAATTAACTGAACCAAAGAAGAACAAAGAAACCATACCATCATTCATTCCTATATCAAAAATTCAGAGTTTAGTTCAAGAGATGGGAAGTACTGGCACTTTATGGTTAAAGAAGTCAATTTTCTAACAGTAAAGCGCTAAGAAAATCTAGTAAAAATTAATTTGTTTCTTAATTTAATTCATTAATCCATTAAGAAAAAACTATTAAAATTATCAATAACATTAAATTAATGACAAGGTTAAACTGACGTTACTGCTGTTTTAATGATTAAAATAACAAGATTTAACTGGTTGTTGGAAATTTTCTAGAAGTAAGAGTAATGAACTAATTTTTTACAATTCTTAATCCTTACTAAAGCAGACCAACTGAATCAATTGGATTTACCTACATGCTTACTCACTGTTCAACAAATGATTGAATGGGTCTGCTGTGGCTGGGAATAACTTATAGAATGCCAGCAAATATTTCCAAACTCTTAGATCTTTATGCACTTAACACCAATACAACACAAGAGTGAGGTATTAGGAGAAATGGAGAAAATGGTGGTAAAGTTTGCAGAAATAATCCCTACCACCCAACCTTTAAAAAAAAAAACTCTATAGGAACAAAGCCTTAAGGCGGTAGAGAACACAAAACAATCCAATGGGATGCTGCATGGTCACAGAATGCTCACTGAGTTGGAGTCGAAGAAGAATGGAACACTACGTGGGAGAGAAAATGGAATGGAGTATACAGATGAGGGCAAAGATGACTTCCAGGAAATCTGAGCAAGATCACTCCACCCCACGACATTTTGTTGCACAACTGAAAAGCATGCATTATTAAACAATATTTTTCTTATTTTTTAAAAAAGTTTTTACTCAAAATGTCTCCCTGCACCATCCAGGAGGTGTGGGGGCAATTTTTCCATAGTTTTTGCTCCCTTCCTGAGATCTCTGAGGTCTAGGAGAAACTTTTTTTTAATCTAGGAAAAGGCTTTTTTTTTTTAAACTATGAGGTCACTTCCAGTATTTTTCCAGCTTTAAATAAATTCCTTCATCTTGTCCAAAACACTGAGGAGGGAATGGTAAAATTTCCCCTCATGCCCCTCAGAAAGTGCAGGCACATTCAGAGTTTTGAAAAAAAGGTTAAAAAAATCTTTTTTCAAAAAATGGCAAAGCCCTTGGGAGGTCTTAAAGGGACATGTGCAGTTTCTGTAGGCCATGCTTTCCCCACCCCTGCTTGAAAAAGTTGTTCCATTTTTCTTTTGCAGTGAGATTAGCTTAAAATACCATGAGAATCCATTTTGCTGTTTTGCATTCTGAATGCAGCATTGCATTGAACATGATCATTCCTCAGACGAGTTCCTAAGCAAAGGCTTCAATACATCAACCTAATTATAGAAACTGACACTTTAGCATCCACGGCTGCCACAGAAACACATTAGAGTATATCATTTAAAAAAAAGAAAACCATATGAAAGAAATCATAGTAACTTTCTATCAAGCCGCTATATTCACTATCCATCGTTTTCAGTTCCAAATTAGCCTTTGAAATAGCAATGTGCTAAATTATTTTAAGGAGCCAAAGCATTAAGACTTCAGCTTAATCAAACGTCTTAACCTTTTGTGAAACCGAAGTAGGAGTTTTGTTTTGAAGACGTCATGGCTGGTTGTAATTTCTTGTGGAAATTCAGTAGCAAAAATACATTAAACCACAGAAAAGTTACTTTTGGGGGCACAACTTCCAGAAGCCTGCAGCTAGAATGGGCACTAGGCTAAAACACTGCTCAGAGCAGAGTCTGAAAACAACAATAACTACAACTCTAATTCTCAGATTCCCGGCCTGTTCTAACTAGAATATTCTGGGAGTTGCAGCCCCAAAAAGTAATTTTTCCAAACTATAGATCAGTGGATGTATTATGTGGATGTGGTTACACTTGACCCACATGCTCTTGTAGATCTAAAAGGGTGTGTGACAGAAGGAAAAGTCGGGTTACAGGTGCTCCGGTGTTACTGGAGCGGTGAATCTGGGTCTGGGGTTTCCTTCTAGTCTCTAAAAATGCTATCCAACATGTGAAACCTTACCTTGGACCTTACCTTACCTTTAAAGTTTTATCTAAAATCTGGAATGGATGTACTACTACAATGACATGGAAGCCACACTGTTTAAATAAGCACTGAGACATGACTAAGGTTTCACTGACAAAGGTGCATGTGCAAACCAATCTACCACTAGCTGTAGCCTAGTAATGCTTCTCACCCAACCTCTTCACAGAGTAATTGCTTTGGTTCATAGGAGGTATCTGACTTCAAATTTCCCTTTTTCATCACATGCTATGGAACAGGCCACAAGCAGTCCTATTTTAGACTTGCAAACCATACTGCAGGCAGTAGTATTCCATAAAACTACAAATCTAGGTACCCAATCATGAAGAATGATGAAAGAACTTGCAAAATACAGTGAAAACAGAGTACTGTTCAGGCTTACTCAGAACCATGCAAATTTTTGCCATCCTAGTGAGTTTTCAGATTCTTCATGCTTTCCCTGGGAAATTCTTCAAAAAGGGATTTTCAGTAAGAAGATGATTGCTTACGGCAGACAACCATTACTGAGAAACAGCTGTTCACTACAATCCATCTTCTGTACAATGTGCAGCTTCAAAATATCATAGTGGGAGGCCTAACAGGTCTGTCCAGGTTTACCAGGTGAACTGAATATGATAATGAGTCCTCTGCATAGTGCTCAGCCCCCCCCCCAAAGGAGTAGTCAGCAAGCTATTATGGGGGAAGACTTAAATGATCATATCTGGGGTTATTAAAATAATTAACACAATTCTTCAACTGGAGGATCATCACTACTCCCTTTGTACAAGATAGGAAACAAACCAAGATGTCTTCCATTAACTATGCTCTCCAGTTTTGTCTGCAATAGGAAACTATGGTTAATGGCAAGGGTCAGTGTGGTTTATTGGTTTGAGCACTGGACTATAACTCTGGAAACCAAGGTTCAAATTCCTATTCAGGCATGTAATGTCCCATGTACAAGTCACACACTCTCAGCCTCAGGGAAAGGCAATGGCCAACCTCTTCTGAACAAGTCTTGCTGACAAAACCACATGATACATTTGCCTTAAGGCCATCATAAATTCAAAATGACTTGAAGTCACATAGCAACAACAATGGTTAACGGCAATGATTAATAACCACCCTGAGTGTCACTCATGGGGAAAAGATGGGATATAAATGTTATAAACATAGCATATAAATTGAGTAAACAAATGAAGTCAGGCAGGATAATGAGGTGACTTCAATCACGGCTTTCAATGCTAGCCTGCTCGAAAACTGTTAACCATAATTTCTGTTATTCCACTTTAACTGACATACAATGGAATAGTTTGGGACGGGCATTTAGAATTCTCTGCCAAAGCACACTAACGTCTCACTAAACCCCAGCATGCATGGAACCATAGTAATTGAAGTGGAATAACAGGGCTATGATTCTGTAGTGTGAATTGGCCCCTAGTTTGAATGAAACAAGAAAATATAGTTAATGGAAGTTCTTCTACTCACTTGTGATAAGAACAGAGAAAAATATGCACAGATACTGCCAAAAGGTTCATTTACATACAGTTCTATTTCAAATACAGTCAATATGAGAAATGCTCCCTGAGAGCTGTCAGTTTGGAAACTATTGCTCAAGCTCCACTCTGCAAACACTACACATGTAGATGACCTTGCCCATATAAGCAAACTCTTTTTTTTAAATCTTACCTCCCCATCTTCAGTAAATACAATTTTTGTATTTACTTTAAATTTTCTCTTCAAAACTTTTTTAGCTTCTTTTGTTTTAGTTATTTTCTTCTTCATCTTCGAATTTGATGTACTCTATAAAAGAAGAACAGATAGAGGACAGCCTGGTTAAGTTTTAGCAGATTAATAAATAAATCTTATTTATTTATAGTTTTTAAAGCCCGCACAGCAAGCCAAATTGTTAATTTGACAGTTCCCCGCCCTCAGGCTTACAATGTAAATAAGAAAGGTGGAAGCAGTGGAGAAAGAGATCCAGGCCAGCAAATACTGCCTCTGCAGTCAGAGGCCAGAGCAGTTGTAATGCAGGGAAGGCCCTTCATGCTTGTCTCTTCTTTTCTCCTTCAGAGACCATGGCAGTGGCAGCTGGAAAGGAGGGACGGTCACAGAATCATGGAATCATAGAGTTGGAAGAGACCACAAGGGCCATCCAGTCCAACCCCTGCTATGCAGGAACACACATCAAAGCACTCCCAACAGATGGCCATCCAGCCCCTGCTTAAAAACCTCCAAAGAAGGAGAATCCACCACACTCCGAGACAGCATATTCCATTGAAGGGTCTTCCCTCAGCTGCTGGGGCCAGCCAAGATGAAGAGCACACACAACTGTCATCATTCACAAAAGTACTGAACTTGAAAATTTCAGCAATAAACAAACAAACAATGTGATAGTCAAGTATGTGCAGAAAATGAAAAAGGAATGTACAGTAGGCCCTTCACATTCACGGGGGTTAGGGACACAGAATTCCTGCAAAAGTCAAAAAACCACAAATAACCTTCCCTGTACTCTCCACCTCCACCCTGCTGGTGTGCCCAGGCAGGTGGTGGGAGGGAGAGTGGGTGGGGGAGAAGATCGTTTCCTCTGCGTCCGGGAGAGCACGATCGCACTGGCAGAAGTGCAGGAAAACACAGGGTGAGAAACATCTTCCCTGCACTTTCTTGCCGCCACCACCCCCCACATGATCACACTGGCAGCAGTACAGGATAGCACGGGGTGGGAAATATCTTCACTTTCCTGCTCTCTGCTTGCAGCTGAGCAATTACGCTGGCAGCAGTGCAGGAAAGCACAGGATGGGAATGACCTCCTCCCCTTCACTCTCTTGTCCAGAGAAGGAAGCAGGGGGGAGGCCAACAGACACCATGAATAATTAAACTTGCAAAAGTTAAACCCACAAATGTTGGGGGAGAACTGTATTATATTTTTTTTATATATATGCATTCATTAAGCAAATGAAAGGCGATGTGAATTCAGCACAGGCAACCAGTACTGCCACTCCCAAACAAGCCAAAAATGGAACTTCATGTATTCAACAGTTTTTGCATGTGCCATTTTGGTTATATCTATCCAATATCCAAAAACAAAAAACAAAAACAAAACAAAACCATCTTCCACTTCAGTAATACTGCCTCACTAATCACAATTCTAAACAACAAATAAAAAGAAAGTAGTAAATGTGTTGCTAAATACAAGACAAATGAGACACTACAACAAATACCAGGTTCTAACAGTGGGATAAGAAACGAGATTCTACAGTCTATTCTTGTGTCCCTTTTCTCCAATATACTATGAAGTGCAAGGCATTCAAGCAGAGATTCCACTGAACGCCTTACTAGTGTAAATCCTCAGTTGATACTGAACATTCTGAAGGGCTTCTGAGCATACTCAAGCCTCAACAGGCAGTTCCTGGGACTTCTTATCTCTTTAGGAATAAGGGATGCTTTTTGTTTTTGTCTGCACTTCTGAAAACCTCATGCTGATATCTTCCACTTTTTTCCAACTGCCTTATATTGATTGCATTTCTGTTGACACCACCTAGGTCTGTGGCCACAGGAAGTCATACTCTATTCTGAGGCCTACAGATTATCGTAGTAGCTCCTTGGCAGGATTTACTACACAGTTTTAGCTCACACTGAGGGAAAGTGTGGTCTAGACTTCAGTTTTCATTAGTCCTTGCCAGCGTCAACAATAGTTAAGTTGAAGCAGTAACTCATCACCATATGTAGTGCCACAGGTCTTCAACTTCAACTCCAGTGAGATGTACTTGAAAAGTGTGTCAGAAACATCAAAGCAAACGGCATAACTTATTTTTTCCCTCTTCCTTTTAAATTTCACTTTCAGAAACTTGAATTCTTACAAGGAAGGGTAGAATATAAAAATTAAAAATTACAGTAAGTTGTGTTTATGAGGTTATCCCCCACAAAGTCAAATTCCACATAGTCCTGCACCATCTCATGATGGTACTACAGTGATACTAGGCTCTCAAAAAACTATGCCACCAGCACACAATCACTGCCAGGTTTTGTCAAAATAGTAAGGGTTTGAACATGGCCCAGGCGGAGGACTGGAGATCTGCCATTCAAGGACCAGACTGACAAAGAACAATGGCCACTAGATCATGAACTGGTCATAGCAACTATGGACATGAAGATGGTCTGAAATAATAATAAATCTTACTGACGGTAAAACAGCCTACACTGGTGAAATCTTAGCTCTTCAAGATATTCAAGGTAGACTGGTAAAGTTATTTCATTTCCCAGTAGAAGTTACAAAGGTGGACAGACTCTCAAATATTTAAAATGCAACACTTGTCTGTTATAACATTTAGAAGATGAGAATAATCTCTCATTTTCCATTATTCTAATGCATTTTACAAATACCCTAATTAGTTTAAAGCTTTTATAAGAACCACCTTGTTTCAGACAACATTAATACCATTCAAAGTTCAGTGAGTACAACAGATTATTTTCTAAGCAAAAATTTTGAAACACTGCAGAAACAAGGCTTAGGGGCAACTTAACAAAAGTGTAAACTAATAAATGCTAATAAATATCTTTATTAGCCATACTAATGCCTCTAAGGTTCTAAGGCAGGTTCATTAAGGTTGGTTTAAATTTATATTGAGCGCACCCTTGGATGAGATAAGACTTATAAGAAAATAAAGTTTAAAATGTTGGAATGCATATTAAAAGCAACAGTCAAAATGAACCTTGTATTTAAAGTAGGCTCTCCACATTCACTGAGGTTAGGGACAAAGTCCTCTGCAAAACTGGAAAAACGCAAATGTCAAAGTGTGTCTGTTTGCGTGTGTCTGTGGGAAGGGGGCCAAGGAATGGTGGGGAGAGCTGGGTCCAAGCCAGGTAAGGGAAAGGAGAGAGAAAGGGGATGGGTTAGCACAGTGGCCCCATACTTCCGCTCCCTTGCCCACCTCCCTTCTTGGGTGTGGGGGGGGCATCAGAAGAGGGTTAGTGATATGAACTGTCTTTAGCTGGCCAGGCAGCAGCTGTGGGAGGAGGAGAAGGATCAGAGGTGCCATTTTAAAGGGTTGTGCAGCCTGACTGGAGCTGCCAAGAGGGAAAGTTCCCTCAGAAAATAAGTGCCTGAGGTGGGAGGGCAAGGGTTGGAGAAATGCATAAATAATCAAATCCGTGAATGTTAAACCTGCAAATGCAGAGGGCCAACTGTACTCCCTCAACTGATGCCCACATATGGGGAAACATCCCAGTCATCATGTTTTTCAAGGATGTGTTGTTGATTCAGCAAACACCAAACAAAAAGAAAGCCTCAGATCCTCTTCTAACACCATATTTACATAAATGAATTAGTGTAAACCTCAAGTGCAGTCATAGGCCTGAGTGTTTGTCTTTCACAACTGGAGACTGCTTTCCGCATATACACATAAGAGAAGGTAGGAAAAACATGTTCAGATTATTAGAAGTACAGACATCAGACTAAATTTGATTTCTGCATTACAAGAGCCAGTCAGTGAACCTAGTAATGGTAGGGGATGTGGCCAAGCCCCTGAGCACAACTGCACAGCTATACAGCTGATATCATGCGGTTCACGGGGGAACCAGTGGGACAAAGATCTGGCCCATCATCCCCAAGTGGCTCCCCGCCTGTGCTTTAGAATAGTGCTTTCTAGCTACATGTGAAGCAACTCTCTGAGAGCTACAAAACAGCATTTCTCTCAATGCACTGTACATGTGTATGCTGCCACAGAGGCCACATAAACCTGCCTCCACCCTGGTGTCTGTTCTCTCATTTGACAGCTGAAATGTGGAGAGTATTCGGCCACCCTTAGACTGCACACATGAAAAGTTATTGCCATTAAAAATGTGCAACAGAGCACTAAAAGTACAATGTAGTCATTCAAAACAAGAGGCAGGGAATGAAGCATTTTAGCACTAACACAAAGCAAATAGCTGTGGAGCACCTCCAAGGACAGGGGCAATTCAATTACAGTAAGGAACATGAAAGAATACCTCTTTTCTTCTTCCTTATGCCATTGACTCCATCCATAGGAACCAAAAAAATAGATGTTGCTAGTGTGCTTTCACAACGATAGCAATCCAAATCAAAGGAGGAGAGAGAGAAATCAAGACACGAATATACATTTGCTTGTGGGCTTTAATGAAAATTACATAGTCAATCAAATCTTGCCCTCTGCAATCCAATTTTTAACATGCCACTTTCAATAACTACCTCTAACATTAGGAAAACAGGCAGCTGGAGGCTATCCGGTGGGGAAAATACTGAACGTGACTCATGCTTTCATTCGCAGTTAAGTTCCTTAAGAATGGCAATGCTGGTCCCATTATGTAAGAAAATATGAAGACCTTATCCTCTTTCTGGAAAACAAAAAAACAAAACAAAAAATCCTTAAAACCTGGCTGAAAGGGGTACAACAGATATTCCCAGCTTCTGGAACTACGGAAATTCAAGATTTGTAGGATTCCTCATCAGGCAGATGAAGAAGCAACTAATCAAGGATGTTCAATATTCTACCCACAGAATACTTATACACATTATTGTATAAAATGTAGGGATGGGGTGAATCCAGAATTTTCCAAATCCGAATCCAGATCCAAATCCCTGGAAGGTTCTGGGAATCCACGAATCTCACACAAACAAACAAACAGCCTCTAGTCCAATCTCAATTCTGCACCCTGCAGTCTCAAGAGTCAAGTCTCAAGTCCTGCAACAAAGAAAACGCTTAAGAACACACACACACACACACACACACACACACACACACAAGTCTCTAGTCCAGTCAATTCTCTACCCTCAAGTCCTGCAAGGGACACTCAAATCTCTAGGCATGTCTCAACAATTCCCAATCTCTACCCTTCAGTCTCAAATCAAAAATAACACAGATTAATGCATGTTCAATAAATGATTCTGGAGGCAGCTACTGTTCACCTTGTTTGTTGTAGGTAACACACACTCCTCCTATAGAATCAGCTAGGATAGAATCCCATTCTTTCCCAGCTCAAATTTTTTGGTATTCATTGCTTACCACAGACATGCTGCTGCAACACAAGACCAAAAGTCTGTGTTTCTTCAGCTCTCCTTTACAACCCTTCCAATGGCAATACTGCTTATAAACTTGCAGCTAGACAGAGGAAAATGAGGAAAAGGGATGGAGAAGCATAAAAAGACTTTCTAAAAGGGAGTTTCAAAATGAGTTAACTGAAGTATTCATGTATTCAAGGCACAGAAACTAAGAGAGGAAGTGGCATCATGACAATCTTAGTCCCAGAACTGACCAAAGAAAGCTGGTGAAGGGGAAAGTATGGCTGGCATGGCTTCCATGGAACCCCTGAAGCCCTTTTTGCAGTCTTTGGAACCCCCTGGGACATTCCCCCAAGCTCCTAGACCCCCACACAAACTCAGTTTTGCTCCTCTGCCCCTCACCTCCCAATCCCTATTCCAAAATTACCTTGCAGAGAGAGGTAGCAGCAGGGAGAGACAGCACTAGGGGCACAGGCAGCAGGAGGGAGAAATGGCAGACTCCAGTGCGTGTGAGGCTTTATGACAGTCTGCTGGCCAATCACCATGCCCACATTGGGTGGGGAAACATGTGAGAAGCGGGATCCTGTCCTGGTCCTGCGTTTTCAGGTGTCCTGGTTGCCCGAATTTTCAGGCGTCCCGGTCTCCCAGGTTTTCAGGTGTCCTGGTCTCCCACAAACTTTGAATGGTAGATTTGAAAGATTCTGTTTGCCTATTTTGGCACAAGGATTCGGATCCCTGCCAAAGATTCGAGGATTCGGTTGGCCCATCCCTAATAAAATGCATATGCATTGTACTATAAAAGATATGTGTGTATGTATATAGCATAAAATTCAATGATCCTCCATGAAATAATCCATTGTGTTTGTGTTATATAAAAACCTTGTATAAATTCATTGCCGCAGGAGTCTTTTACACAAATTGCCCTTTTTTTTCCAGAGTGGGGATCTGAGACTATGACACAAAGGACATAAGTAGCTGAACAGGGATACAGACTGAGTAGGTGCTCTAACCATTCCAGAAATCATTTCAGCAACTACTGAAGCACTGTGCTGCAAAGTACAAGTGCAGATAAAATGTTCCCCTGGCTCCACAGTTAGGTGATTGGAATGGCTCATGGGCTTGCACGTGACTCCCTCCCATCCTTTACCTTGAGTCTAGATCTCAAAGGCACAAAGCTATTTCTAACTATCATTGCAAACCACTGATTTGGAGCTAACTATGATTACAAGAACATTTCTGCACATCATTAACAGATCTGAAACAAAGACTGAAAGAATAGTGCAAAAAGAGAAGAATCCTGAAAAATGCTTCTGCCTTACTTGCCATGGTTGAAAGATCATACAGTGTCCTTGCTATAATATGTTGCAGTACTGAACATGACAAAATTGTGAATGGCCTTGCAATGTTATAGAAACAATCGTTAATACCACAAGTTGCACATTAAAGTATTATCAAGTGGAACTTTTTTTTTAATCCAAATGCAATATAGTACATATCAGTCTTCTCACTCCTATTCTAAACAGGGTTGGGATAGACTTCATTAGTTTGTTGGTTTGAAACTCAGTACTGCAGTATCTGCACAGAAGCAAAATTGCTCTCCAAAGAGCTCAGAAAGTTTACATTCTGGGAAAGTATTTTCTATGAATATTAAGCACACACACATATTGCACACATCCAAGCTCTACAACTCTATAGCAATGACATTTAGCCAGCAAAAAAAGAACCAAGTTCTTTAAAAGAGCAGGTCCCAAGCCACACTTTCTATTTTACAGTTTTCCAACTAAGCCATCTGTGAGAAGGCAGCGAAGATCTACGAACTGCTATCTGGTTGTAACAACCATTGATATAGTCACAAATCAGACAAAACAAATGAGATTGAAAATGGAGCCTTTTACAGGAAGATGCTGGGGAGCAAAAAGTAATTAAACACTCAAAATACCTGAAGGGTCAAGACTTTCCCACTGCGGGACTAGTCCAACATATCTGAAAATCATCAAGTTGGGGAAGGCTATTGTCTCAGTTTGAAGAATGACTGACACATTCATTTACCCTATATTTATTTATTTATTTATTTTGAATTGTGAACTTTTATGTACCTACAAACAACAGGAAGTACAAGATAAGTTCATATGGTCTTTTCTCTTTGGAGAATATGCATGTTAGGGGGTTCTAGCAACTCAAATATGTGAAGCACAGAGGGAAAACAATTATGTTTTACCCACTGAAATTAATTAGAAGAAGGCAGAAGGGCAAGCCATCTGAAAAGAGAACATTCACTGTGCTTCTACTAGAAAACTGCTAATAATGTTGGATTTTGTCTTCTCACATGTGGCGAGGAGAACACACTCAGACAAAGTTAGATTTTGGTGTGAGTGACAGCATATGACACAGTGATGCAGCCTTCCAGTCTCTTTTGTTCCTAAACTGTGTACGTTTTACATGCTCTTAACACGTGCAAAAGACTCCTTCCCATCCATTGCATTATGTGTTTAGTTAACAGAGTTTATTCCCATGTCTCCCTTTGTCTTCACTAAGGTTGACAGGTCCAGGGAAATCAGTCTGCAGCATGAATTAGTAGGGACTGCTATGTAACATGTTAGATGGTGAGGACGTACATCATATAAAGAGGGGCACAGCAATGCAGGAAACTGCCAGAACCTTGGATATTGTAGTGAAGAAGTATTGGTGGAAGGATTTCTGCTTAGGAGACCTATTGTCCCAATGTAGGCAACTGAAGCCATAGGAGGCCTGGAAAAAAAGAATAAAGTTGCCCAGATAATAAGAAACACCAAATATTAACGCAGTTTTCATATAATACAGATGAAAAATAATTCTGCCCACAAGAGCAGTGTATTCTTAAATATCTTTGCATATTTATACTTCATATTGAAAAAAATTTAAACAGAGTCCTCAATTTTTCTTTATTTCTTGTTCGAAACACTGAATTCGCAGAAATATCTACACCAACAACATTTCTGAGAAGCCATTCTTTGTTAAATGAACAATAGATTATTACTGGATTATAATTACAGGTGGAAAAACACGTTTCAACAGAATTCAGATAAAATGTTATATTTCTAGGCTCCCTGCACTTGCCCCAGGCTTAACACTGGATAGGATAAACTCAGTTTTAAGGTTTTTGTATCCAAACCATGATATTAAAAAAAAAAGATTTGAAAGGAAAAATGCAAAATTAATATTTTCATGTTTCATCTGTTGCCTTTTAGAAGAAGAGGGGGAAAAGTGCTTATAGTTAAAATAAAAGAGTTTACTAATGGCAGATACAAACTTTGATGCCAACCTAAGAACATTATTCTGCTGACTCTATCAAGATATTTCTTATGGTCTCCCAACTGTCAGAAATCTTTTCTTTAAAGTTCTAAAATGTACTTTTGATTGGAAAAGAGCAACATTTTCTGTTGGAATAAAGGCCCCGGTTGAACTTATTCCAATTAACTGTGACAAGCTTATTTCTTCTTTTTTAAAAATGAACAGAAGTATACATTTAAAAAGAAAGAAATACAAGGCTGTTATCAAAAGCAGCCCTCCATGAATTCTCCCATAACATTGACCTTAGCATCCAGGTGTCTACACTAACTCAAATCAGTCTGTCAGTGACAAAAGCAGCTCAGCTACGAACTGCTCCAACCTACAGAGGAAAACTTGACAACAGATTGCCATTTTCAGACCTAATTCAAAGCACATTTTTCCTGGAGATTCTGCTTGATTGCCAAGGGTGTCAGTGAAGCAGTCAGAGTTCCTTATCCAACCCAATGCCCTTGAAAATGTATTATGATAGAGCTTGCCTGTTGCCTCTGATTGTTTCCAAAATTATTGCATTTGGTAAACTCTACCAGAGACGTCTCTTATTAAACATCACTTTCAAAAAAGTCAATTTCTATAACATATTTACCTGTATTTAAATCTATGTAACAGAAAACCCCATGACAGGTCACCTGCCATAAGTCAGAAACGACTTGAAGGCACACAAGTACAAGAACAACAACAACAAATAGAGTGCTTGGGAAAGTCAACTTTTTGGGATGCGAATTTATAGAACCATTTCCTCTAGGATTTATTGTAAGTTTTGCTTGTGTTTAATTGGGAAATACTGAGGATTCCAGTTCAAAAGAGCTATGTTTCCGAACACTGATATAAACATATGCTGGATTTAGTGTGGGGTTTTGTTTCTTTTTGAAGATAGATCTTAAAATAAACATGAAATAAATTATTTTCATGTCTCTTCCTGGGTCATCCTTTCAAACATGCCCAGTTTTCCAAAACGGTGATCACCATGGGCTGATTTTTTTTAAAAAAACAAACAGCCACTAAAGGTCAAATGAGCGAATTAAACTTATCCAAACTGGAAACACAAGCTGAATTCTAAGGGAGAAAGGAAGAAAAACTGGAACATACAGCAATGTGTTGAGTGCAAAAACTGAAAGTATAAAATTATCTCTTTAGCCTGTTAGCATTGTAATACAGCAATTAAGGCTAAGAGCTGTTGGTGAAAAGTATTCCAAAATGAGAGCAAGGATCCATTTTTTAAGACACACTATTCAAACCATGCTGAATAAATCATACTTCTAGATGTAGGAATGGGTAGTAACATGTTTGTTGGCATCCATGTACACATGGTACTAGCCATAATGTTAACTCCCCATTCTAGAGAAAAGCTGTAATCTCAGTCTCAGGTCTGTTACAGGAGCAGCTCTGATTCTCTTCAGACTATGCTTTGAAAATCAGAAGGCAGCCTTGGAAAATGTGCTCCTTCCTGCCAGTGCAAATTTACCTCTTTTTAACCAACTGGCACTAACCATGAGACAATTGTATATGCAATGCCACTACCAGTCAAGTTACAGTTTAACTATAACTTACAAAGTGATTATAAAGCCTGATTTCAAGGTCTGTTTAAAAAGAATATTCTGGTTAGTACTAATATGGGAGTAACTAAACCTTGGCTAAAATTAAACAGGGAAAGAAATGAAGAATTTACATAAAAGAGGAGGAAAGGGGAAGAACACACACCCATAAAAGTTTCTCATAGTTTTTCACATTTAATTTCTAGAGAACCAGCTGCACTGAACTTGTGAAGCACAGTGCTTAGTAAATCAATCTTTTATAAATAATCTATTCTGGGGAATATTTGGAGTGGGTGGGTGCAGAAGAAGTCAGAGGGATTATTTTTCTTGTCGCAGCTCTGGACCACAGATAATACAGTGGCCCCTCCGCATTCACAAGTGTTTGGGGGAATAGAACCCTCATGAGACTGGAAAAACTGCAAATAACTCTCCCTCGTGTTTCCATTCCTATTCCTTTTCCTCTAGCCCCAAAGCTCCTGGGGGGAGGGTCAAAAGGGTAAAGGGCTTACCGGTACTTTCTCCTCAGACAGAGAAGAGCAGAGCATTGAGTTCTGGTATTCTAGCTACTTCTAGATGCCATCTTGAGAAAGGAGATTCCTCCCATAGGGGAAGGGTAGGAGCAAAGAGAGCACCTACCAATCAGTAGTCATTACGGAGCAGAATGTGCAACCACGTGGCAGAGAGAACATGCTTCCAGCACTGGAAGGGCTTTGCTCACCAAAAAGGAAGAAATGTCCACTTTAAACACAAGTCCCACAAGCCTGAGGTGAGGAATGCAAGGGAATAGGAGGAGGAAAATGGGAGGGAGGGAAGCAAGCATGTGCTTCATGAATAATCAAATTTGCAAAGGTCAACCCCACAAATGTGGAGTGAGGACTGTACATTGATTAATAAGTTTCAGAGCACAAATCCTCCCAGTTACAAATCAAAGTCCTTTTCTTCTAGCACAGTAAACTGCAAGCATAAAAAACACAAAACAAAACAATTCAGGTGATGTCTAACAGCAGCAATTACTTTCAGCATCTAAAAAAAAAAGTCCATTTGAAGCAATCCTCATTTCTGCAGCATCTAAAATATCCTTAGTAAACTATCATCAGCACAACCACCAGCAAAACGTATGCTTACCTTCATTCAAAATGCTCAGCTGCTCAAGAAGATGCTTCAGTGCAACCTATTCATCAATGACAACAGCTCCAGGCAACATCCATTCAAGGAGCCCTATGTCAGCACTGGATGTCTATCTGCACCTAAGATGTCTAACCTATCCCATTAACCGTTCACAAAAGAATTACTTCAGAACAGGAGTTAATATACTGTATTCCAAAGTGGTGGTCTACCTTAGCATCTTTGACTGTGAGCTTGCTGTTAAAACTAATCCAAAACTGGAGTCACACATTTCCCACCATTTTTTATACTATGCAAACATTTCCCACATATGCCACATTAAAAAGATTCAGATCATTTCAGTTTATCTGGCCTGGTCTTAGAGATGTAATTTTTCACAAAGTTTCTCCTCAAAGGAAGAGATGAGTAATTTTACTAATTTTCTTCCCACTGCAAGAAAGTCTTTGAAAACCAACCATTTGCATTGTTGTCAAAGTTTATTTGCAATTCAGAATTTATTCTGTGCAAAATTTGCTTGTGCTTGTTTTGCACAGAAAACAGCATTTTCTGCACAGGAAACAGTACAATAGTATTTTCTGTCTAGAACAGTGGTTCTTAACGTGCGGTCCATGGAACCCTCGCAAGCGGTTCACACAGCCCTGCTGCTGGCCATCAACCGCACTGGCACTAAAAGAGATGCAACATGCGTGGGTGCTGAAACTGCAAACAAAGGAGTGATGTGAGCACATGCACACACACACACACCCATGGCTACTCGCACTCAACTTTCACCATACCTCAACATTTCCTCTGCCATCTCAGAATGACAGGAGTTGCACTGAAGAAATTAACAGGTGAAAGGAGAGATATTTATTGATGGGACAGATAGAATAGGTGAGGTGCCCCTAGGGTAAAAAGAACAGTCTCTTTGCAGCAGACACTCCCCAAGGTAAGCGAGGCATTAAAAAAAAAATAATATAAGTAGAATAGATGGGAGAAATTGAGTGAGAAGGAGACAGCTCCATACCTACAGAAACACATGGAAACACTAACTAGGCAAAATGGAGAAAACTGAGAAGTGAATGCTATGAATACTCAGACGTACTACTGTTGTTAATGACTGTCAAGCCAGCACTGGCCTTATGCATGAGAGACATTTTTAAAAAGTTATTAATAGCCCTGCTAAGACCCTGCAGACTAAGCACCATGGCTTCCTAGACAGAATCAGTCCATTGTAACATGGTCTTCATCTTTTTCTAATGTCTTCCAATTTATCAAGCATTACCATAGTTTCTAATGAGTTGTGTCTCTCATGATACGTCCAAAATACAACAGCCTAACTTTAAGTTATTATAGCTTCCAGGGAGAGTACAGGCGCAATCTGATCCAAGACCAATTCATTTGTCTTTTCAGCAGTGCATATTCTAGTATCCATAGAACTCTCCTCCAACAACACATTTCAAATGAGTTCTCTTTACACTAACTTTCTTCACTGTATGGCTTTCATAAGAATGCACAGAAACAGGAAATATTATGGCAAAAATTATTCTGGCCTTGATATAAAGACTTCCAAGGCATCCTCTTATCAGCAACCTTACAGTTTCCTTGACTGAGCCTACCCACATCTAATGAGGCTTTCCTCTTTTCCTATTGCCTCCCACTTTACCAAGCATCACCGTCCTTTCTAATGAATTACGTCACTACAAGACATGACCAATGCATGATAGCCAACTTTGGATATTTTGGCTTCTAAAGAGAGTTCAAGTTTGATTTGCTCTAGGACTCATTTATTTTTCTTTTATAAACTGACTCATTTATAGTCCAGAGTATCCATAGAACTCTCTTTTAGCACATTTCAAATAAACTGCTTATCTTTCAGTCAACTTTCTTCACTGTCCAGCTTCCACAAGAATACACAGGAATGGGAAATATTATGGCATGAGACATCCTGACTTCGGTATTTAATGATATATAGGCATATCTAAATCTCTAAAGGACTCTGCTATACTCAACTGTAAATCAAACAAATGAAAATTGTGAAATCGGGAAAACTAGATATTAATTATCTCCCAATATAAAGTTATACTGGAAAAGTATAACTGATAATGCTTCAGACTGCTTATGTGTGAGACTTGTACTAAAGCACTCTTTGAATATCATCTCCATTATCCGTCTTCAAAAGACCATATGACGGCATATCTGGAAAAAAGAGATTCTGAAAGAATTTAATTTCTTGAAATAAAATTAGGTAACGAAAGAACTGTATGAGATTACCAAGGCAGGTGAAAAATATCAACATAGTCCTTACTTGAGTTAAATTTAACCAAAACATTAAAGAAGCTCCCCAAATAAAGATAGAGAAATTCATACATAATTTTCAGTACTTAGTTTCATACTTTCAAATTAATTCAGATACCTAATTCTCCTCTGAAGTTTAATACTTCTCCAAATTTTGCAGTGAAGTTTTCCAATCAAAAAATGTGTGTATTGGGGAAAGTACACCAAAAAACGTATATATTAATATATATTGAAAACACACATAAAAAGGTATGTACCGCTATATAATAATGAAAATAACATTATAAATGCTTTACAGAAGAAAGCTCTTGCAAAGATGTGGCTTATGGGATAGATATACACAAAAATGCCTTCTTTTTTTAAGAGTTTAAACTGAGTTTAAAACTGGAAAAATTAGAAACTGGATGATATACCTAAACTGACTGATCCATGTATCTCTACTTTTAAGTAAAGACTGCAGGTTTGGATATGCCAAATCAAGTTTCAGTACATACTCATTAAATTAGCAGCACAAGGGGTCCTGGATAAGTATGGCTATGTCTCAGTTTCTTAGCCTAGGGAATATCTGTAAACACATGGTGACATGACAGCTTTCTAAAGAAATTGCTACAAATACTCCTTAGACAGTGTCTACCAAAGCAAGTTTTCATTCCTTAGAGCAAAGATAGATAAGAAACTTAGTACTTCCAGAGCATCTTAAATACTCTTGAGCCTTCCCCAACTCAGTGTCCTCCAGATGAGTTGGACTGCATATCCCAAGAGTCCAACACATCCAGAGGGCACCAGGTTGGAGAAAGATGCTCTAAAGCAGGAATGGATAACAATAGACTTGAAGGAATTCTCCTCCTCCTCCTCCTCCTTCTTATCATTATTATTACTTTATGAGAATCACAACAGTATCAATAGAATACAAACAGTGCATGCAGTAGGGAAGACAGGAGGTCTGTGTCTGGCATGGTATGTCAAAAGCTATTTAGGGCTGACTTAAAACTTTCTCTCATGCAAGTATCCTAGTGAACTATGGATGATTCTATAAAGCTGTTTTACAGATCAACCCTTTTCACACTAAGAGCAACAGAAAATAAAGTGAGGGCAGATGGAAAAGCTTAGTAACTCTGGTGACCAAAATCCTTCCAAGGCCATATTATTCATTCATTTTCTCACCATCTGTAGTACAGAAGCTACCTGGGATAATTGATTGCAGTATCTATCCACTCTGCTCTTTTTTTTTTTAATTTTTTTAAATTTTTATTAATTATATAACTAAATCACAAATACAAAACAAGAAAAAAAAATTAAACACCATGTGATATACATAATAGTGAATTAAAAAAAAATTAATTTTTTTCCTTTTTCTTTTTTTTCTCTTCTCTTAAGCAATACTAACTTTCATTGTTATTTTGCACCTTTACCCTTAAATTTATAAATCTGTTCAACTATTACAATTTCACATTTAATTCAATATTTTTCACATCCCCTTTAATCTATTTCTATTGTTAATTCTTTTAACTTTTTTTTTTAAAAAAACATTGACATCACTTATCCTTTTAAATCTATAAATCACAAGTTTAACACACACACCTACTAAGAATTACAAAATATACAACATAAAAGAAAAACAAAACTAAAACTAAAAAATACCCACCCCCCAGAGCCAACTTTTTATTTAATCCACTTTCCAAAATTGCCATTCTTCTTTTGACAGGGTAGTATTACTATCTCTTTTCAGAACTTTATCCAAAAATATTTTCCAAATTTCTTCAAAATCATTCCACTCTGCTCTTGAGGAAATCAATGACTTTTGGTACTTAGAATAACTTGTCAGTGCATTCTACAGGAACATTAATGAGGAGAGTGCAGTCCACTAACACAAAATGATCAATATCTTCCCTATGAGGCACTGTTGGCATTTGCAAAGCAGTGAAAATCATGGAATGTGAAGCTAGTATTTAGTCCAGATGTAAAGCTAAACTATTGTTCAGTGTTATGGAGAAGACACTGCACGTAGAGACAGGAAGGCTCAGGGGAAAGGGGGCTGAGAGAACATTCAGGGACAACTTGTTTCCCTCTCCCCACTCCCATTTGTTTTAAAGGGCAGACTTTTAATCTTTCAACAGAAACATGGGAAATCTTGAAAAATACGGGGGGGGCCTCCACTGCAATATTTTTTCTCTTTTGCAATTAGTGAAATATTTTAAAGACAAGACCTTACGCACTCAAAATACAGGAAGGGAATAGTATGAAGATGTGCGTGTAAAACACACTGTGAAATTAAGAGATAACAACTCCCCTGCATACTCTAGATGGGGGGAGTGGTTACAGAGGGTGCATGGGCCATTTCCAGGTATTCCAGACCTCTGCACACCATATTTCCTTCATTTCCCCCAAATCAGAATCAACTAGATGAGACCCCGTACTATTGGGTACATTTTTTCACTGTCTGTGGATTTTGGAAAACCAAAAAAGTAAAACAGGGGATAACTGCACCTTTGGACCAGTGATGTTTTGATCCTTTTAATTTTTTACATTTTGCAGATGTCAGGAGACACCTCTAAAAACCACTCCAACGGTCCCTGCAAACACAGGCAGCATGCAGACCACGGAATTCCCACCTCTCTTCACAAGGCATTTCTGCACCTAGTGAATGCTACTGTCTTCATTTGAAGATTATTCAGGGAAGCCTGCACTGTTTATGGTAATACAATATTGTATTTCATTATTTTAATTGTTAAGCTAATCTTTATATCCAAATACAATTCTAGTCTCTTCCTTAAGACTATAACTGCAAAGGGCCGTCTTAAGTAATACAATACAAAATATGTGGTTTCTGATTTCATTTTTAGCCTACTTCTGAGATGTGAATACACTGATACACTTGCTTAGCTAGCACAGGTTGTAGCAGTCCATCTTTAGTGTGGGATATATTCACAGTTTTTGCTTGTACAAAACTACAGTTCTAATTTTATATGTGAAGTTACGAATGAAGCATTTTACATTATTAAAGCAATAAAAAAGTTTACATTTGATATAAAAATCAATACTGCATATACTTCACTTTTCCCTGAATTTTTTTCTTTCTCCTGAACAAAGCAGAGGGTGGTCATAGTATTTTCCATGGCCTCATAGTTTTCAGATATGTTTATATCTTCAGCTTCATTGAGCCTTGGACATACGCATTCCCCCTTCAATCTTCTTCAAAGGATTAAACTACAGTTAATCTTAGCATTGCTTAGTAAAAACAAGCCAACTAAACCCACAGTTTAGGATACTGGCTTGTTTTCATTAAGCCTAGTTAAGATTAACCAATACTTGAGGTTAAAAGCTAATGGTCAGTCTAAAATGGAAACCATGCCTTTCCATTTTTCTTCCACTGCCAACTCACTCTATGCCAGACTCATTGAAAATATGAAAGCACAGCGAATGAAACTAACTATACTAAATTAAAGAGATGAAAATGTAAGATGTAAATGTGCATCATTTATAATAGTACAATTTGAATTTCCTTGACACAGAATACCACACATCTTTGAACATAACAAGAAATAAAAGGTCTTTTAGTCAAGGACTTTATTGTAAAATTTTATCCTGTATAAGTATACAATTAATCATGACATTTCATGGAATCCTCAACCAAAGAACACATCAATGTTTAGCTAATCTGGAAAATAATTGACATCAAATTGCTTTGTAAGCAGTCTCAATCTTCTACATAGAGTAAAAGAAACTGTGGTTAGTTGTTGATTTTTTCGCTTGGGAATTTTTCAATTTTTTTAAAAGTACATTTAGAGCAGGTTTACATAGTTTATATGACACATCCTAAGCTTATTGAAGAGGAAATTCTATCCTGTGCCACTAAATACCTTGATAGAAGATTAGCATTAGAAATGAAGGAAGGTCAGGCTACATTGCTTTATTCTTCTTACACTTAAATGCCACTTTCTAAATAAATAAACACTTTCCAACAGGAAGATTGGAAATATTTGTATTATTTTTTTTTAAAGGGCTAATATCCCTACAGTGAACAAGATAATGAACACCTTTCACACACTTTATCTGACAGCATACTACTTCTAAGCTCAGATCAAGAGACAACAAGTAAGCGCTAACCATATTCAGCCTACATGAAAACCCTATGCAGACATTCTGCCCAAGGCAGGTGATAGGGCTTGAAAGGCCAGCACTGGCTGGTTTTCTCTAGATTGGACTATCACTGGATATTTCATTTCATTTATTTTATACTCCATCTCTCTCCCAGAACGAGACTGGGCATTCCATTTGCAAAGTGGTCTGTATTTGCCAAGAGGCCTACACATGCAAATCCCAGTGCAAACAGGCTGTCTGTATCTCCCAGATACAGACAGCAAAAAATATTTGTTTGTTTAGTCCCTCCTTTCTCCTAGCATACGACACAAGGCATCCTACAAAATCTTACTATATAACAGTTTTAAAACAACACTTCTTTTAAAAGTTCATAGTTAAAACAATTTAAATCACATCTAAAACATAATTTAAAAAGACAAAAGTAGAGCACACTAAATTGAAATGTCTTTTAGTTAAGAATCAAAGTTCTGCCTAAATAAATAGCTTTTTACTTGTCAGCAAAAAGAGAGCAAAGATGGGGCCAACTAAATGTCATGTGGGAGGCAGTTCTACAACCTCAGAGCATCCACTGAGAAGGTTCTCACTCAGTTCAATTCCAGTTCCACCAACAAAGGACCTGTCACAGGATAAAGATACCACAAACTTCACAGAAAAGACTCACATCCCAATTTTACAATTCTTTCTTTTTAACAACTAAAAGATGTCGCACTATGTTTGAAACAGAAGGAGAACTGAACTCTTGGAGGCTTATATGACTGGAATTTTTTTAAGTACTTGTTTGATGCGGTGGTACCCCACAAACACAGGCAGGCTGCCTATTATGTCGCCTGTGTGCTGCCCATCACTGCTTTAACATTATATCTCAACTGAGTGTGATGCAGAGAAGCTTTAAAAAAATGTTCCTGTCAATTTTTTTTAAGTCATTTCTCTTGAATTTAATAAGCCACTGCAGTTAATTAGCTGACTTTTGTCTACCTCTAAAGGAATTTTCAACAGCCTTTAGCACATTCAGCTCTATTCTCATAATGTGACCTTAGCAATGTATTAATCTTTTCAAGTGTCTTTGCAAGAATATGACACAGATTCAATACCCATCTGGGCAAGTGGCTTTTATAGATTCAAGTGGAAATTTCTTTCAGGTAAAAAACACAGGCTGAAATATAAAGATAGACAGCCAAAATAAAACAAGATGAAAACACGAGCTTTGTGAAATATTTATCACAGTTGTTGAAAAGAAAAAAGAGACAGATCTATTGAAGCAAGAATTTAGACATTTCTATCCTATAATAATTAGCCTGCCCAGTATCATTTGCCTAAACTCAGCCTTCTTTAACATGGTATCTTCTAGATGTTTTCGGCTACAAATCTCAGAATTTCCAACTAGCACAGAGCAGGGTAGTCCAACATAGCTGGACGGCACTGTTGGAACTGACAAGACTTTAGTCGTTATGGGGTCAGTTGGTCTACTGGTGTTATACAGGACTTTTACCTGCTACTGTTATTGGAAGCAGTTGTAAAGGCTCTACAAGAGTAGCATTCTCCTAATGAACACTCACTTCCTGATTTGCTCTGATCTGCTGTTGCTGCAGTTTGTATCATATCCTGCTACAATAGTATTATATTTTGATATTTTGATATATTTTGTATTTGTATTTTAACATGCCATACTTGCTCATGTTCTCTTTTAACCTTTTGTACATTAAGAACCCGTATGCTATTTTTATCTTTTAACTAGAATATATAAAAGATTATTTCTCTTTCCCTATTTTGTCTCCTGAATTTCCTTTTTATTTACAGCAGGCACCAGGCTGGGGAGGTACGTGGCTCCATTTACTTGCTGGAGTCATCTCAGACTATGCAGTTTCATTTATTAGACTTCTCTTTCAAGAAGATGGTCGACTTACATGGCTTTTTGTTCTTTACAACATAACAAAACAAAAGGAAAATCAATTAGGATTCATCACAGGATTACATAAAATTACTGTGCAGGTTCATCTTCTAAAAGAGGCAGAAAAGTTCTCAAATGAGTCACCGCCTTCCTGTTCTCAGATTTTAAAAAATCCTACATTGCATTTCCCTTCCAGAACAGATACAGAAAATAACCCACTCATGAAGGGCAACAATAGCCACTCTATTCGTCATGAGAAAGCGTATCAAAATTGGCGAAAGGTTTGGGGTGAAGGTAAGAAAGGAAGGCTGAGTATCTAAAACACAGAGGTGAAGAGAAAGAGGGCTGATGAAAGAAGTTCCACAGTTCAAGAGGATAATGTTCCTGATATTTAGTGATTTAATGGTTAGCTTTGAAACTGTTCTGGGGGGAATTCACCCTATTGTCAGGTGATACTCTAAAGGCACCAGATCCCATCTGATCTTAGAAGCTAAGCAAGGTCAGCCCTAGTTAGTATCTGGATGGGAGACTAACAATGAATGCCAAATGCTGTAGGCTATCTTTCAAAGAAAGGAAATGGCAAACTCACCCATAAGTATTCCTTGCCTAAGAAAACCCTACAAAATTCATGGTGTTGCCATAAGTCAACAGGCTACTTGAACCACATACACACACATACAGCAGTGTTAATCTGAGCAGCAAAAATGAAAGTGTCTTCTGGCATCTTAAAGATTAATACCTTTTATTTGGCATAAACTTTCCTGGGCTCTAGCCTATTTCACCAGATACACAGAGAGTGGCTCTAGTTGGCAGATAATTATACACATGAGGGGATCTGAGGCAAGAGATATGGAACAAAAGGAATCCAAAAGGTGGCAGCACCTGATGGTGGTGATCAGTTAACAGCTGAGGACTAAGACATCTAGATCTGATAAGAAGAGTCGTCTCTGTTCAACCAAAGACAAAATTTCATCAAAATGTCTACAAATTAGTTCATTTATGTAGGTTTGTCTATATTTCCACACAGATTTTATTTGTTTTATGACTATTGTTTAAGTATTTTTCTCTGCCAGATTAACATTCCCAGTGGCCTGACTATTTCCATCTCCCACCTACTCAAATTCCTTAAAATTATCTTCTACTTGGACTCAACAAACACTTATGCCAAATAAAACTTGCTAGTCTTTAAGGAGCAACAGCACTTTGTTGTTTCAATTTTATTTCTGTACAGAGACACATTTTAAATAAAGATGAGGACCAGCCTTTCTTCAGAAGACATCAGATGTGTCTGTATTGCTTAAGAAACCAGGAAAACACAGCCTCTCCAGTCCTGCTTCATTCCACAAATGTAGGTGAACAAAACAAGAAGGGAAGAGCTTGCATGATGTCCAACTCTAAGATTATGGTTAAATGTATCCTAAACAAATAAAGACTGTACACCAGCGGTGGCTGAAGGTATTTTGTTGCTTGAGGGAAAGGACAAGATGGTACTTCTCTGTCCTTTTTTATATATATATATATATATATATATATATATAGAAACAAAATAGGCTAGCAGATGAGTTTTCCTCCTTCAGAGGGAAGAACTGGCAAAACTACCTCTGGATATACTTTGCCTAAGAAAGCCCAATTAAATTAATGAGGACAGCATATGCTGATAGGCAAACTGAAAGCACGCGCATGCACGCACGCACACACACACACACACACACACACACAAATTGGTGATGGGAGAATGTAGTCCAGTGCACATAAAATCAGTAAGCTGCTTTACAGGGTGTAGGATAGACCAGCTCTGTTCTCCAAGAAAGCGAAGTGGTCAGGGGGGTCGAGAACAACGGCCAGGGGATTACTGATGCTGCATCTCAATTTCTACAGTGATTGCCTCACTCTGCCTAATGATAGAGCCAATCCTAGCTTTTCCAAGGGCTTATGATATCCAACATGTTTGTGTGGTACTTAGTCATATGCTCAAATGTCATTTTCCTCTTCTTGTTTCCTCCAAAGGAAGGACAAATGGGTAAGCTCAGGCATATTATTAAACCAAAATTCCTGGCTTATTGTTATTTGCAACATGGCCAATAAATAAATATAAATACAAGCAAGCAGGTTCATGCTAGGGGAGAGCTCTCAAGGCATCATGCAAAACCTTTAAGCTATTTAATAGTGAAAGATTCATTATTCCAAGAGGCAAATGAACATCTGTAGGAGAACTGCCTATCAAGAAACACAGGTTCAAAGCAGAAACAGCTCGCACACTTCTTTAGATTCTGGCCTTAGGCATAACTCCATCATTTCTTAAA
The DNA here is from genome assembly GCA_948474755.1 of Ctenosaura bakeri. NCBI lineage: Eukaryota > Metazoa > Chordata > Lepidosauria > Squamata > Iguanidae > Ctenosaura > Ctenosaura bakeri. Next base: position 569,531 of record CAOLHI010000028.1, on the reverse strand, counting down.
TAACAGCCGGAATGCTTATCTAGCGTAACAAAAAGCAAGCAAAGAAAATGAAAAGTAAAACGTGTGCTTGGCAAACCGAAGTGCTGTATTTAAATCCAACATTTATCATAATACCTCAATTTATTTTACCTCCTACAACATTACACAGTTAAGATGGTGACAAGGAAGGTAATATTTCTCAATCACAGAAGCAAAACAGAATGGATTTCCTATTATTATAGATGAGTGATCTTAATGCATTTCATCTTTGCCTTCACAGTCAAAGCTTCTTTTTTTAAAAAAAAAAGTTCAAAACAGAACAAATCCTCAAAAAATAAAATTAAAAAAAAAAGATTATTTCATATACTGTGTTTCCTCCTAGGATTCCTTTGCTAGGCCAATTTAAAGATAAATGCTTCCTACCTAAAATTCAAACATTTCAAGAGGTTAAAGTAACTTACAAGTTCAGAAATGCTTCTTTGGGTACATACAACTTCAATAGAAGTAATACAAAGCAAAACTGAAATTGGAACTCATAAAAACAGAGCAAACATAAATTTCATAGCCATCAAGATGTACTGATACTTCAGGAAGTTTTTACGCAGTTGCCTCTCAAATTATAAATGTACCTAAAACTCTTCAGTTATCACTAACTGCAGATATTTCCACAACTATTGGAAGAGTAGCAATCTAGCCAATATGTGAAACATCCTTTTTAGTGTTTCAGGGCTATTGGAGAGGTTGTTCCTGCATAACAGGGGGTTGGACTGGATGGCCCCTGGGGTCTCTTCCAACTCTATGATTCTTTGGAACTGAAGTCTTCTCAAGAGCCATTAAAACAGGATAAAATAAAACAGTGATGACATGGAAGAGCTCACAGTTAATTTGTGTTGTAGTACGGTTATGAATCCAAAATGTCACTACTTATGTCAGAGTTGTACTTGTTGGAGAAGCAGTGATGAAAGTATCCATGTGCATGCGAAGTGCACTATGCTTCTATCCTCAAAAACATTGGAACTTTGTGCAGTAAACAACACTGAGAAAATACGCAGAAATTCCAAATGAATGAAAATACTGTATGGCCAGCAGCAAAACACAGCATCTATAGCAGTGCCACAGTGAACACCTCATCCGGAAGCACTCTAGATGTGAGAAGGGAAGACACTGTGGGTACTTCCACACAGAGAGCTCCTAATGCTAAGAGTTAAAAGATGGTAGCCAGAATCCTATACATGTGCCCAGCTCCACATGCCCAGTTCCATATCTTCCAACTGCCCAGCAGCTGCCAAGCCCTATGAGGGGCCTCTGCTGCTGTTACTTACCAGGGAAAAGGTGTGGGGGGGGTGATTCAGACTATTGGAGTAGCAGCTGCTCTCAATATATCCATGTTGGGAGGAGAAGAGGATGCAATCTCAAATGGAATGCGTCCACTTTCTCCTTCCTCCAGGAACCCAGAACAAAGATCTTTATCTCCTGAATCATCTCCCTCTATCACTTTCTGGTAAGAAGGAGCAGCAGCCCTTCTGAGACTTTTACAGCTGCCCAGTGGTGGGAGAGTCTTGGACAAAGCACAAGAATAAGATAAGTCTTTTGTGTACCATCCAAAATGGACCTTACATGCACATAAGTTAAATGTGCATTTAGATCACTAACAAAATGGCAGCCACTATATAAAGTGTTCTATCCTTTCCTTCTTAATCATTTTGTATGTAAAGGCAAAGAGAAGCAGAAGGGATGGAAAAAGATAAAGGGCCACACTTAAAGAAAGTATCATCAACACCCTGTAAAATTCCATGGATGAACCAGGCTGAATGCATAGTTAGAAACCTTCTCTGAAAACACCATGAGAGGTAGGTAGGTAGGTAGCAAGTGTCAAAAAGTCCAAAGAAATTAACAGCCTGATTTTTTTTTCCTTCTCTCATTTCAAACTTAGCCCAACAAAGCTGTCAAAAGCAGATCTGGAATAATGTATTTTTTCAATTGATTCTTGCTCATTCAGCACAATGCTAAACAATTATGATAATTTAGTGGCAGTGACAGTTCGATTGCATCATAAAAATGCTTTTGAAAATGAAAATTTTGAAAATGCTTTTGAAGGGATGGGTTGCATGCAACAGATAAAAACACCAAATAAAAATGATCCATCTTCTAAACAATTCAATGAAGGTCTGAAAAACTGTTAGTGGTAACATAAAATAGTATTAAAAGGAATTGAGGTGTGTAAGCAAAACTCAGAAGGTAGAACAAATATTCTGTTATCTATTAGCATTAGGACTCACACAGACAAGACACTAGGTTTTGCTAAAAAGGCCAATCATGGCTTCACAGTCAATTCAATGTCAAGCCAGAAACAAATGGGCAAGCCAGGGATCTATACAGAAGCTGGAAGGAGATGGAAAATTAAACTTTTCAGCGGTGGACTAAGTAGAAGGTACACTCACTTAGATTTCTACGTTTTGAACAGGGAAGGAGAAACCAGTAGGATAGGTTAGGATTCCCATGAATATAGTGTGCACTGCTAACAGATACTTGTATTAGCTGTCATTACTTCAAGATACATACCAACAGCAAGGCCCTACTAGAATGAACTGAACGTTTACCGCCCAGCATTTGCTGTTCATCTCATTATTTTAGAAAAGACTCCAGACCTCTACTGGAACATACAATATTGGTGTATAAACTCTGTGTGGTGCTTTGCAACTGGCATTAAAGACTATGGCAAGGAGAAACACAATTCAAATGCCTCATAATAGAATAAAATGGGAAGCAGATCTGAGAGACTAAAAGAAAAAACAGTATAAAAGTTAATAAACCGTTCTCAGAAACAGTTGGGGAACGTAACATTCTAAATACTTTGCATCTAGGATCTACTAATCTGTTGTAATTTCACAGGGCCATGAAAAAACATGCAAAATATGGTACATGGCATGAAGTCAGAGTTTCCAAGAATAAATTTTCAAGCAAATTTCAACCACTATGGTTGCAAAAATATGACAGAAACTGAGGAACTGTCTGATGAAATCTCAAATAGTGAAGAAGATTATTGTTCACTGAGGGTGGTATTTATATCTTTATTTTATAACTCATCTTTCTCCCAGCACATACCTCCTTCTCCCTTCTTTGCCCTCCAAACTCAGAATAATACAAAATAATGCATGTTTTGAATAAATTAGGCAAACTAAGTAAAATTTTGCTATCTGCTATTAAGGATTATTTTGACAGGTCGCAGAATTCACTCTGGTGCAGAATTTGCATTAACTCTGCATGGAATCTAAACTACAAAGAATATATAGCCTTGCATGCATCATTTTCTTTCTTATTTTCTTTTTATTACTTTTAACTGTATACACTTATTCTCAGAAAGGTTAGAGATATGCATTCAAGCAGTATGAAATAATTCTTCCTCCAGAACTATTCCCTCATCTGTGCTCTAGTTTGCATTTGCAATTCTCCCTTCTCCAAAACAATATTTTAAAGAGTTATGCAATCATTTGAATTCATTACACTGCACATTCTGACACTATTCTCAGACAAAGAGAAGTTATCCAAGTTGCAAGTGAAGTTCTATATTCATAAACAACAAATAAAAAATTTCAGCCTTTTTTAAAGCCATTTTTTCTACTCAGTCTTATTCTTTCTAGTCTTTTAGCTTTCCTCTGTGCATTCTTTTCAATGAGGCTGCAGTCTTACACACAAGTTTAAGTTTCATTGAAATCAGAAATGCTTACTTCTTAAAAAAAGTTAGAGCAGTAGTTCTCAAACTTTTTACCCCTGTGAGTCCCTCATCTACATGAGGACATTGTGCCTCCCCACTCAATGTTTCCCCCCTATCCTATCCTATGCCTCTCCCCCCCCCACAGGCCACAGGTGCTGCACAGATCCTCCATCTTAATTCTGAGTTCTCATGTCCTCTGCCTCCTCTCTTCACTTCTTTTCCCTCCATCCCAGAAACTCCATCATGGTTGCTAAGGGGAATGAACCAACTATGGAATGTTTGGAAAAGCTGAGTGGGAAAACCATAAAGAAAATCTGTTTTTGCTACATCTGAGTTGAACGTAGGCATAACAGTGGAAGATGCTTTGTGCGGGTCTTTTGCAGGAACCCATCAATCTCCAACAGTACACATGCGCGTGCGCACAGATGCCTGCCCTTCTTTTGCACATCTGCTCTACTTGCAGGCTGACTTTTCTTGTGCTTCCAACCTGAGAAACTATCATGCCACCTCATTCCAGTTTGAGATCCACTGTGTTAGGGTATAAAATACAGGAATTCCATTCCAAAAAGTCAGCATAAACACATACAGACACATTAAATTCTATACACCGACAAGAACATATGAAACCTATTTTTAATTGCAATATTAGGCATTCAGTACAGTCAGCCCTCCACATTTGCAGGTTTCACTTTTGTGGATTTTATTATTCATAGATTATTTGCTGTCACATCTGCTGCCTCCCTATGCCATTTTTAATAGGAACTGCAAATGCTTATAAATCCCTATTAAAATGGTGTGGGGCAGCAGTGGAGGTGACAGTAAGCCTCACCAGCCACCCACTTCTGCCTTGTGAAGGAACCCTGGTGCTTCAAAGGAATCTATGGTGGGTTGAATATGGTGATCACACTTTTTTTATATGTTAAATATAGTTTGGGAGGCCATAGAGTTATTCACGTTTTTTTCACTTTTATGGGGTTCCTGTGCCCATGACTCCAGCAAATGTGAAAGAATGACTGCAACACACACACAAAAAAGTTTAAGAGCTGCAATTTATCCAAACTATTTTAAATGATAATTAACATTAATATTACTAGATGAGAATTATAAAAGTAAAATTTAGAAGATGTATTCTGTTTGTTGTTTTAAAATGTTGTTTTTATATAGATTATTATTTTTAGATGACTGATTATTAGTATGAAGTAATCTAGAATAAGTTAACAATTATGAACTTGAGAAAATAAGTAAGTAATTAAAATAACTGATAATAGTTCATAATTTTGAGATAAAATGTATGACTTAATAGGTGTAAATGTTTAAGTAATATAAACTGTTTGCAACATGGGTGGCAACCAATTTTAGTTATGCTTTCTTAGTATTTGTTTTCGTTATATGTTGATGTCTGTTAATGTTTGGATGGATGTATTGTTGTTATTGTTTCGTATGTTTGGATTGTTCTGTTTTTCTTATTTAATAAAATTTTCTTTAAAATTAAAAAGAGCCAAGATTTAACCAAGCTGTTTTGAAGGTTTGACTCAGACATCTCTTGTATCCCTAATGCTTAACACTTCCCAAAATGTCTACAGATCCACTGTATTAATTCCTGTGGTAACCCTCACAATATTTGAGTATTTATTTCCTTAAGGAAGTATACATGATATCCCTCTGTCATTCTGTCCTCCCAACATTCTCATTAGGTCCACTAAGCTAGAAAAAGTGACTGGTCCAAGGTCATCCAGTGAGCTTCATGACTGTGTGGCAATTTGACTCCACATCTCTTTACGAGTCAGCACAGTATAACGGTCTGAGCACTGAACTATGACCCTGAAGACCAGGGTTCAATTCTCAATGCAACCATGAAAACCCAATGAATGACCCTGGCAGATCATATACTCTCAGCCCCAGAAAACTCCATGATAGGTTCACCTGATAGTCACCATAAGTCAGAAACGACTTGAAGGCACATTACAACAACTCTTTAGGCTTAGTTCAATGCTCAAACCACCATATAAGCAGATTTCTTCAGGTTCTATCACAGCCATTTCCAAATTAAAACTGATGCAAAGGAGCTATGCTGGAAATCCTAGAGAGTTGCTGTCCAAGTAAACAATCCTGTGAGAGATGGGTCAGACATCCATATCATCTAGGTGGTTTACAATGAAATATTTCAAACTTTCTTTGTTTATATTATTTGATTTTATTGCATTTTGAAGTTTTTAACATCACAGCATTATAAACCACTCTGAGATTCTTAAAATGAAAAGTGGCATAGAAATAGAGTAGGAGTAGTAATTGTGACAGAGCCTAGGGGTGTGGCTAGCAGAGCAGCCTAGTAACGGAGGGTGATAGTGAGATTGGCTCTCTGTTTGAGGGAGACCCAGCCCTAGCCAGAGAGCAGGGACTGTGGGTGAGACAGCAGAAAGCATATAAACTGTGTGTGCGTGGAAGCTGTCTTCCTTCAGTGAGACTTATAGAGTCTCAGTAGCCCAGTGTGGGAGCAGAGAAGTAACCAGACCACTTCTGAAAGGGTGAGAAAGTGGAACCCTGAGTAGGTAAACAGACCTTTTTGCTGGGAGAGCCAAAGAGGTGTGGATGAAAGCTCTGTTGGGGAAACATTACGATGTTTTAGAGGAACTGATTAAATATCTTTAAGATTTTGCTATTTTGGTTGAATAGCTTTGAATCTGCATTACCTTTTCCCTAGTTTTTCATCCTAATAAAGATTTCATTCTATTTTTCTATAAGTACTGCCTAGACAGAATATTTTCTTCAGTTTTATTTAATAACATGCTACCACAGGTTATCCATTTCTTTTTGGAGTAACCATTAATAAGCTTTGCCCTTTACCCACAAAGGTTGTAGGTTTTAGGGAAAGCAGGGTTGTGATTAAGTGTGGGGAGGGAGCCAGGGTGTGATAATAAGATTAAAAGGGGCACTGCTACTCCATTGAGGGAGAAAAGAAAACAGGCCTGGTTTGTCTGTGCCCAATGTCAGCCCAAGCAAACCTTCTTCAGCTTTCCTTTATTGCCTTCCTTTTCCTTTCCCTCTCCCAAAACACAAACACCCACACTCCCTATAATAGTAACAAACAATTTATCATCATTTGCAGGTTTAAATTATAAAAAGTACCCCATGAAATACTTGCTTTACCTATCCCTAGCTGCCCATCTCTAACTGGATCCAACTATCCTATAACCTTAATCTATCTTCATTTCCTCTGTTCCCCAGAATTCATCCTCTTTAAAATCTGTATTACTGTATTCCTGTTTTATTCTGCATTTTTCAGTGGAAAGAAGGAACAGCAGTTCATCTTACTGGATCACAAGCTGTGCAAGTTCACAAAGGAAAGGTAGGAGACCTCCAAGAGACAGCCAGGGCCCAAGATATTGCAAATATAAATCTTAGGTACAGCTAAAGAAGGTTCCAAATTTGAATGTCCCTAATTCTAACAAAAGTTGACCCTCTACACTAATGGAATGTATACCTACCACATGACAGCCAGTGTGGCACAGTTGTTTGAGTGTTGGACTGTGACTCTGGAAACCAGGGTCTGAACTCCTACCTGGCCATGGAAACCCACTGGTTAGCCTTGGACAAATCACACACTCTCAGCCTCAGAGAAAGGCAAAGGTAAACCCCATGACCAAATCTTGTCAAGAAAACTGCATGATAGTTATGCTTTGGGGTCAGAAATGATTTGAAGGCACGTAACAACAACAACAACCATGTCAATGGATTCAACAGGTCTATTCCACAAACTCTCTTTTATATTCCAAACAGAATGGGTTCAATAAACTTATCTGCAGACTCCTGGAGCTTCAAAGCTAGCCCAAGATATGTCTCTGCCTGAGGCAAAAGACAAGATGGGGTCCTCCTCCATTCTATGTACAGAGGTTGGCAGGAATCAGTTAAGAGTTACATCAACACCACATCTGAAGGCTGCAAGCTAGTTACAAGGGGTGCAGTACAAGCAATGTGGCACTCATAGTTCAGTCTTCTAAGAGAAGGGAATGGCCAGATAGATGCCACCATGGCTACCCAGTACTTGAGGCCTAAGGTGTTTTCTTACACAACACATCTGGCCCTACAGAGGCTTCTTTCATTTCCTGACCTTGGTGTCTTCCCATTTTCCTTTTTCACTATCAATAAAATAGACGGGTATGTACAAAATATATAAAAACCTCTTATGGAGATAGACAACTTCGGACATTTAAAAAACTTTTTTTTCAAGCCTTCCATGTTTCAGGAGCACCTCTCAATCTAAGACAGCATGGGCAGTCCATTCTTTGGCAACTCTGAAAGTCTGAGAACAATTTACATATTCAGAAGAAGCCATACTTTCCTCTACCTACTCTTAGCAATCTAATCTGTAAATGGATCAAGCTGTCAAAACATAGCAAACAGTGGTTGAAATTATTAGTCTTTTCCCTCCTGAGAATATCCTTAACAAGCTTAGGTAAATTAAGCACCTTTTATTTACAGCCTTCATCAAAGCAAACCAGAACAAGTTGTCAAATAGCTCCTTTTTTTTTTTTTTTAAATCACACACACAGCAGGGCACCCAAAACATTTTGATGCCTGAGGTGAAGAATGAGATAATGTGTACACCCTTCAACATACAGAAAATGACTGGAAGCTGAATCTTAACCCTGATGACTGTAAAGCCTCAGGACAACAGATTAGTGGAAGGGTCGCAGGACAGGCGCTTACAGCTCTGTCCTCCAACATGTTGCCATTGCTCTGTGCCCTGCAGCATTTGCTGCCTAAGGTGGCTGCATCATGCTGCCTAATATCAGAGCCAGCCTTGGCATCTGCCCCACTTCATTAGCACTGCAGCTGTGAACAACATAGATATTTACATTCATTCAATACATAACTGAAGAGTCTCTTGAGGCATGCATATAAAATAATGATGCTCATGGCCTTCTTAGTAAAGAGACAATTACAAATCCAATTATTTGATAAAGATTTGTCTGTGCAAAGGTTCTCAAAAGGTGATGAGGAGGTTTAAAAATGCTCAGAATTCAGTAACTTAATACATCACCTAGACATACAAGTATTAGAAACTATCCATGTGTGTAACTATTAAACTTTATAATCTATCCAGTGTATCTGAAGACCACAAGTGCATGACAATATTAAACAATCCATAAATATTTTAAATTTGTAAATATGAAATGCATTAAAATGGTAACCATATGACAAAAATAACCCCTTGTTCACCTCTAGTCACATATACATTCAGGTTTTTCTTAAAGATGAGAGTATTGAAGGAACAGGAGCTGGGCGAATGACTCAGAACCACAATACAGATTCTCTGGAGCAGGGTATCTGTTTATTGAAACTTAACCTTAAGATGTGTGGGTACCAGGTTTTATCTGATGTAGAAACAATATCCCCTCCATCTCTCTAGACAAAAAGCTGGAGGAACAAACTGGACCTAGATGATGGACCCAATTAATTTTCCTGGCTAATCTGAAAATTATCCAGAATGTATCAGTTGTAGTAGCTTTATATCACTTTAACTGTCATGGTTCCATTCTGTCCTGGGATTCTACAGCTCAGTGAGGTAATCAGAATTCCCTACTAAAGAGTTATGGTACCCTCCTCTGAACTACAAAGCTAGCAGAGACTTCCACGTATCTCACCAAACTACAAATCCCACAGTTACACAAGATAGAGCCATGATAGTTGAATCAAAGTGCTGTAAGTCTGTTTCAACTCACAGTTCTTTATCTTTAGCCTGTGCTATGTGTATAAGGTGATAAGCCGCCACCACTCTTTTACAAACACTAGGAAGTTTCACATGCTATGAACTTCCAAACCATGGTTTATTTATTTGTGAAGTTTGAACCTGGCAAGGTTTGGCACTCTTGTCTTTCTCTGATAAGCCACAAGCCTTGGTTTGTCCTTGGTTTATTTGTTGGAAGAGAGATAAGCCAGAAAGCTAGAATCTAGCAGGTTCAAAAGTCATGATAAGCTAGTTTGTTTAGCGTACAAGTAGTGATCTGTCTATCAAATACTCCACCTTTCTTCCAGTGCAGAACCTAGGCAGTTAACCTTCAGTTCTTAAAACATTTTTGATTTCAACTGCCAGAAGGCTCAAACAGTAAGGCATTATGGGAATTTTAATCCAAAATATCTGACAGGCCAGAGGTTTTCCACCAATGGTTTAGCTATCCCCCCTTGTGGAAAGAACAATCAAGAAGCATGCATCAGCACTTTGACTTGTTGTGATGTCCAAATACTGAAAACAGGTTGAGTTGCCCATTTCTCCATATTTGTAAAAGTAACAATGTAAAGCTTCAAATAAACCAACCTTGTCACCTCCAGCACATTTATTTCATTAGTTATGCAACCATTCTCTCCCTCATTCATCTCTGCTGCCTTGAGTGTCACCAATGTTTCTAGAACATTTGCAGGAAAATAAATGCAGAGAGTTCTTTTACATTCAGTGCTTTTAGCTCTAATAAAAGCTATGGCTTTGCTTCATAAGCTACTGAATTAAATGAATTTCATTTTAAACAGCATTTTTTTCTCAAACTACATTGCTTAGATTTTTAAATTAAGAAGCACACTTGAAAATTGTTTCAAATTACTTTGCTGAAATGCTAGCATCAGATTGTATCTACACTCTGGACATTTACACGCCACAGATTTTGTATGCAGCACTTTTTATCAAAAGCAAGACACATGGGGTAATCTGGTACTGAAAATAATAATTCTTCAAGGGCCCAATGAAAGATGCTAAGTTGCATTTATCCTCTTACTCATGGCAGTTTGTATTTAAGTTTTCTTCTCTCTCGGTCTCTATTTCCATTCTGCCTCTTGAGTCTTCTTAGAGTGGCATCTGTCAATTTATATCCTCATCAGATTTGTAAATACGGCTTTGCTTTTTTAAACAGAAAATATTCTAATGTAGAAACAAATCTGAATATTTCCATTACAATCAATTAAATTTATTTCTGTATAACACAGTTCAGAACTATGGCAAACACAACACAATTCAATGGTAGAGTATATGTTTGCATGCAGAAGGTTCCAGGTTCAAACTCTGGCATCTCTAAGCAGGGCTGCAAAAGGTCCTGCCTGGACTTCTGGAGAGGCACTAACCTAATATGGTCAATACTTTATTCTCATCACACTTGTAAATATGGCTTTACAATAGGACAGGTGACACCTGGCTTGAAAACAGTATGTGTGAAAGAGATCTAGGAGCCTTAGTGGACCACAAACTGACTGTAAGTTAACAATGTGATGCAGCAGCTAAAAAAACCCAATGAGAGTCCAGGCTGCATCAATAGAAGTACAGTGACAAGATCAAGGGAAGTAATTATACCACTCTATTCTGCTTTGGTTAGACCTCACCTGCAATAAATTCTGTGTCCAGTTCTGGGCACCACAGTTTAAGAAAGATATTGACAAGCTGGAATGTGTCTAGAGGAGGGCAACCAAAATGGTGAAGGATCTGGAAACCATGTCCTATGAGGAGCGGCTTAGGAAGCTAGGTATGTTTAGCCTGAGGAAAAGAAGGTTAAGAGGTAACATGACAGTCATGTTTAAATATCTGACATGACGTCATGTTGAAGATGGAGTGAGTTTGTTTTCTGCTGCTCCAGAGACTAGGACAAGGAACAACAGATTCAAACTACAGGAAAAGAGATTTCACCTAAACATCAGGAAGAACTTCATGGTGGTAAGGGCCATTTGACAGTGGAACATGCTGCCTCAGAGTGTGGTGGAGTCACCTTCTTTGCATGTTTTTAAATAGAGGCTCAATGGCCATTTGCTGGGGGTGCTTTGAGTGTATGTTCCTGCATGGCAGAGGGTTGGACTCAATGGCCATTGTGGTCTCTTCTATAATACTTATCAATATTAGGCTAGACAGAGCAAAGGCAGACATTGCAGAAGGTAGTTCCTATGTTCACATCTTCTCTTCAAAAATTAAAGACAAAGTTGAAAAGAGTTCAGATAAAGATTTGAGAGCTAATTGTTTCTCTTTACAGACCAGTAGATATAGCACTGCATGTAGAAAATCACTTACTGTTAACAGTCAAGATTTCCAAAAGCCAACAACATAAAATTCTAAGCACTGAGGTAAATTTATGTTTTTCCAAGGGAAATAGAAGGTTTTCAATCTTTCCTTTCCCTTTTTTTTTAATTTCCACTCCTTTTTACTGCATCTACAAAATGGTTGTTATACCTGAAATATATTTTAAATTAAGGGATGCATCCACAGCACCATAAAAACATGGAGAGTTAAAAAGCCTTCAGATGGAAGGCTAAAAAGGGAGCTGTTCTATCTCTAGTCCTTAAACAGTTCCACTAGTTCAAGTCTAACCATAATTTGAATGCTTTCCTTATAGTTCCAAAACAGTTTGGGAAGAGGGTATCCAAAAGACTGCCTGTGTGAGCCTGCCCAAATGATAAGACCACAGAGGACCGTCTCCTCAATCTCCCACCTTCAGAGGTGGTGACCAGAAACAGAGCCTTCTTGGTTAAATGTCCTTCTCAAGAAGTTTTAACTGGCACTAAACTGATACTAAACCAGTAACTGATACTAAACCAGTATCAGGTGGAATCTTTGCCCACACTTTCCAGCTGATCTCATGAAACCAGTTTTTAATGCTTCTGACTAATATTTCACAACTCCTTGGGGTTTATTACTTTTGTAGTTTTAAAACTTAATTTAACTATTTAGACACATACTCAACTTGTACTTTGAAAGGACAGGTTGCTTATCTGTAACTGTGGTTCTTTGAGAGGTCATCTGTGGGATTTTCACGCATGTGCGGTAGCGTTCGGAAGATTCTAGAGCTAAGCAGCTTGGCGGGAACCCCTCCCCCATGCCCGTACTGAGCATGCTCAGCCGCCAGGCCAACAGTCTCTCCTCAGTTTTGGAGTCCGCCAATTAGGGACCTGAAAGAGGGGACGGCTGGGAGGGTTTGTGTGAGGGCACAGATGACCACTCGAAGAACCACAGTTACAGGTAAGCAACCTATCCTTCTTCTTCATGGTCTCTGTGCCTCACACAGTGGGAGATTGTGTAGCTTATCAGTGGATGGTGGGTCAGGTCCTAGAGAACGGAAGACAGCACCGCACGTCCGAAATGGGCATCCCGGCTGGCTCGACAGTCCAGCTGGTAGTGGCGCACAAAGGTCAAAGGTCATGACCAGGTAGCCACATGGCACAGCTCTTGCAGGTGGACACCTCGAACGAGAGCTGCTGAGGAGGCCACAGTTCTCGTGGAGTGGACACCGAACAAAGCTGGCAGAGGCTGTTTAGCCAGTTCATACACCAGAAGAATGGTCTGAGGCACCCATCTGAAAAATCTCTGGGTGGATACCTTGTGTCCTTTCCAACAACCACCATAGCAGACTGTTGTACCCCCAGCATACCCAAAAACCATGTCCTGAGGAACCTAATTATTTTATATAAAACATAGTGAGCCATAGAGATATTGAAAGGACATGTAGGCAGGAAATCTCTGTTTTCTGTCTTACATTCTGGGGTATCTGGCAGATGGCTCAAAGGCAGACAATTACTCTCCGAGAAAGTAAACAATGCCTGGAATCTGACACCTAAGGCATGCAGGAATCTCCGGAGAGATACTGATCTGGCATCTGGCAGGAAACTACAAGAATGTTTGGGTGTATTCAAAGAAAATGATCCATCTTCATAAAAAGATGCAAATATTTGGCTTTTCCCAGGGCATGGGACATATAACTAGACACAGTTTCTGATTCTTTTTGGAGTTCTTTTGGAAGATGCATTTGGAGGTTGGAGAATTTAGTTAAGAGTTTTCTCAGATCTGCAAAATAATGGAGTTGGTAAACAACTCAGATTTAAAACACAAAGAAGCTGCTGGCGATTCCCCTCAGCTGCTACAGGCATGGCTGAGATGTTTTCTCCCAGCTGAAAATTCTGGATAGGTACTGTATTTAATCAAACTCTTATGTCTCTCTCTCTCTTTCCTAAATTTAATCTCTTTCTAACTTTTTATAGTCTTGTATGCTTGGAGTGTGAATGAAACTGAGTGATTGCCATGAAATTTAACTTTCTATAGTCTTGTATGCTTGTTATAGTTAGTGCAGCTGAGTTATTGTAGGGACTTTACATCTGTGTTAATAAAATACTTACATTTGAATAATTTGTGTAGTTTTTGACTGGGCCTGACCCCTTAAAATTGGGTTAAAGATCCTGAATTACCCTGTCTTCTCTGCATGGCTAAAGGAGTTGCTCGGAGCTAATTTTTCCCCACAAGAGACAATTTTGACAGCTTTTGGGAATCCTCTTAAAGGAGTCCTGAGAAATCAGGGTAACAAGATGAAGAGGTGAGGAGTCTTGTCGGAAGGAGGAAGTCCATTGAGTGTAGAAGGCCAGAGCCCGACGAGCATCGAGGGAGTGGAGAAACCGCTCCAGATGCATAGTCGGGTCAGGATAGAAAGTAGGAAGGATGACGTCCTGATTAAGATGAAAGTCGGGGACAACCTTGGGTAGGAAAGAGATGTCCGGTAGGAGGACCACCTTGTCCCGATGGAAGACCAAGAAGGGTTCGTTGGATCGTAGGGCTGTCAGCTCGCTAACTCGCTCGCTCACTCGCCTGGCCGAGGTGACAGCTACGAGGAAGGCAGTTTTCATGGTCAAGAGTCTGTCATCAGCAGTAGCCATGGGCTTGAAAGGCAGTCGCGTCAACTGGGATAGCTCCAAGCAAAGTGACCAGGGCGGTAGCAGTGGCGATACTGGCAGATAAAGGTGCTGCAGGCCTTTTATGAACTGCTTGAGGGCAGCGTTCCTGAAGAGCGCTGCCGAGGGGGACCCGCGTGGCTGGTAAGTAACGATAGCTGCAAGGTAGACCTTAAAAGAGGGAAAAGTCAGTCCTTGCTCCCGAAGGTGCAGGAGGAAGTGCAGCATGGTAGACAGGGCAACCGGCGATACCGGTTCACGGTGTCCGTTCGCAAAGGCAGTGAACCTCTGCCACTTGTAGTGGTAAGAGTGACGCGTAGACTCCTTTCTGGCTGCAGTGAGGACATCCCGTATGGCTGGAGCATCTAAGGGGTTATCCTCCACATGTAGAGAGACAGAAGTGGTAGGTCTGGATGCAGCGCGAGACCGTCCGAATACGACAGGAGGTTCGGTACCGTCGGGAACTGTAGGAGTCATGCGCGAGCAGCCTCGAAGAGGGGCCCAAATCAGTGCTGTCTCAGCCAGTATGGGACTACAAGAATGGCGTCGGCACGATCCGCCAGGATCTTGGCAACCACACGGCCCAGGAGAGGAAACAGCGGGAATGCGTAGAGGAGACCGTCGCTCCAATGGAACTGGAAAGCATTGCTGAGAGAGCCGCGACCCAGGCCAGCTCTAGAGCAGTATCAGGGACAGTTCCTGTTCAGGTTGCTGGCGAAGAGGTTGATTGATAGTTCGCCCCACCAGGCGAGTACCTCCTGAAAACGGTATCGGAGAGGGACTGCTCATGGTAGTTCGAGGTGTCTCTGCTGAGGGCGTCTGCCATAGTGTTCTCACGGCCCGCCAGGTGCACCGCGACCGGGTGAACTCAGAGCGGTACACATGAGTCCCAGAGACGAAGAGCTATGGAGAGGAGGATGGTAGACGGGGTCCCTCCTTGCCTGTTCGACAGCCATTGTGTTGTCCATCAGGATCTGTACCATGCGGCCGGCAACCAGGTTGTGGAAGGCTTGTAGAGCTTTCAGGACAGCGAGGGGTTCCAGGACATTGATGTGCAGGCAAGTCTCTGGACCAACCCAGCGGCCCTGCACCCTGAGCTCGTCGCAATGGGCTCCCTATCCATATAGGGAGGCATCCGTCATTACCGTGATCCAGGGGCACAGTTCTCGGAACTGCATTCCCGAGAACAGGTGACGGGAAGAGAGTCATCAGAGAAGGGAGCGGCGCACCTCTTGAGGGGCCCGAAGCAAATGGCTCTCGTCATCCAGGAGGGGATTGAAGGCCCTGACAAACCAATGCCAGAGTGGACAGACGCGAAGTCGGGAAAGATAGGTGACCGACGTAGTCGCTGCCATGTAGCTGAGGAGCTGCCATGTCAGTCTCGCCGAGATGACCAGGGCGCGGACAGCAACAGTAGCAGCACAGCACAGAGTGTGTGCCCATTTTGCTGGAAGAGACCGAGTCTACGGTTGCCCCTATGAAGTCCAGGACCCTAGCTGGTTCGAGGTGCAACTTCTTCGGGTTTACCCTGAGGCCAAGGCATGATAGGAAGGAGAGCATGAGGTGGACATCCTCATACAGCGCCTGCTTGCAGGATGCCACCAACAGGTAGGGGTGTACCATAATGCGCCTCGTGCGGAGGTGCGATACCACCAGGGCCATGCATTTGGTGAAGACCCTGGGCGCAGTGGAGAGTCCGAACAGTAGCACCTTGTACTGGTAGCAAGTACCGTCGACGGCGAATCGAAGGTATCATCTGTGCTGTGGCCGACGTAGGTCGATGGAGGCGAACCAATCCTGGCGTCGTAGGAAAGGGAGGATGGAGGAAAGAGTAACCATCTTGAACTGCATGGGGAGAATGTAGGCATTCACCCCTCTGAGGTCCAGGATCAGTCATAAGGTACCGTCCGATTTCAGTACCGTGAAGTACCGGGAGAAGAAGTCGGTGGTACTGGCTGAGGACAGCAGCTGTTCTACGGCCCCTCTGTGCAACAGGGACTGGATCTCCTCCAACAGAGCCGAGTTGGCCGGTGGAATAATAGACGCCTCAAGGTGGTATATTTTGAAACTCGATGGCGAAGCCAAGACGGACGATGGAGAGAACTCAAGAGTCCATCGTGACGTGACGACATTCGCCGAGATGACGGGCCAAGCACGGACAATTGACAAAGCTGGTAGGCAGGTGAAGAGTGGATATGGTGGTGACTCGCATGGGCAGTCAAATCGCCACTTCGTCGTGGACAAAGACTTCTTCGAAGAGAATTGGAGTCCTCGCAGAGGTCTCTGGGCAGAGGACGATATCGAGGGCCAAGCTGGTGCCCAGCACAGAGAGCGAGGCTGGTAGGTTGAAGAAGTGGAACAGCACCAGGAAAAGCAGGAAGTAAAGCTGCGCCAAAACTGTGGTGTTTAGTGGATCTCCATCCGCTTTGCCGTGAGGCGCACCCTCACCAGGTGATCCATCACCTCATTGGTGGTGAAGTGGAACAGGCCTTGCCCGTCGAAAAGCAGGTCCCCGATCCACTTCCTGCTGTCTGCCTGGAGGACAGAATCTGCTGGTTGGAGAGCGCTACCGACTCATTGTAGAAGTGGATAGCACTCGTCCGATGGTCTTCTGGAAGATGGGCCAGTAGAGGGTAGAATCTGTCCAGAAGGTTGCGTTGGTACGCAGCAAGACAGGCCAGCGTATTGGAGACCCTCACAATAAGGGAGGAGGCAGAATAGAAGCGCCTGTCAAAGGTGTCCAGATGACGGCCCTTGCGGTCTAGCCACCCTTGGTTTGGGAATACTCAACCACAATGGAGTTTGGTACTGGGTGGTTAAACAGGAAATCGACATCCTTCCTCTGAGTCCTGTAGAGATGCTCCAGGTGATGAGGTATTGGCTGCAAGGATGCAGGCTGGGCCCAGGAATGTTTCAATACCTCATGTAGTACCGGCAGGAATGGTAACGATGCTGCAGATGGAGGATGGGTGTCCACATAGTCGAACACAGGATCCTGCACCGCCGGAGTTGGGTCAGAAACATCAAGTTCCAGAGCATTCACCATTCGAAGAAGGATGCCAGAGAACTGCTTAACATCTTCCGGTGTCGAGTCCAGTGCAGGGTCCCCAAAATCCAAGGGCAGAGACTCATGAGAGCCAGGAGTCGAGTCAGCAGAGTCGGAGTCAGACTCGTAGGACAGCGACGATCAAGAAGGCGACCTCTGTGCCTGAGGTTGTTGAGCCAGCCAAAAAATTGGTCGCTGGCAGAGCGGGTACCGTTGATGGTAACAAAGATGGTACCGGTGGGCGAACGTCAGCTGTGCCACCATGGTTGCAGAGGTCAGCAGCACAGTAGGAACCGGATGCCGGATGGCCTGGGTGGAAGACAGGACCGCGGTTGAGCTCTGTACTGGAAGGGCCTCCGAAAACCAGGCGTGACACGGTAACAGTCAGTCAAGGGCGAGGCAACACAGGCCAGTAGCACGGAGAACGGTCTCTCGATCTCCAGTGATAGGGGGACCTCAAGCGGGAATGCAAAGGCGAATGCCGGTACTGAGGATGGTGTCTGGAACTGGGTGGTGGTGACCGGAACCGACGAGAGTACGGAGACCAACAGTGCACATCTGCATGGTACATGTCCCTATACGCGGGACAGTAGAAGTGGTAGGATCCCAGCTGCCCTTGCCACAAGTGTTCATGCCCGTATCGCAGTATATATGAGGCAGAGGAAAAAGGCGAGTCGAGCTCAGGGCGAGATCTGTCCTGCTCAGGAAAGATCTCCCACCGCCGTGAAGATCGATGCCTTTCCCTTCGGCTTGGCAAGCGTGTCCCGCTCCTGCTGGCGCAGTCCCGGGAAGGCTCGTGATGGGACGAGGTCCACAGTGTGACCAAGGAGGGTTCCGGGCGGTCCATATCATATTCCAGGTGACCGAGCAGAATAGTCGGCGCCGAAATGTCAGGCAGGCCTGAGGGCACAGAAAGGCCGTCGGTCGGGTCCCCCTCCAGTACCGCCGATATATCAGGCAGGCCCACTTCCTCAATGACATCCTCCAGGGCCTGGGTCGGAGGTGCCAGCGGGCAAGTCCTCTGTGGAGAGGCCAAAACCTGCTTCTCCTTCTTCTCTTTCTCCTTGGGAGAGTCAAGAGAAGAAAGCTGCTTACGCTGTGCAGCGGTGAGAGGCTCTGATGCCTTAGCTGCCTGCGAGCGGCAGGGGCACCCCTGGTCACAGAAGTAGTTGGCACTCACTTCGGAATATGAGGGAGTTTTGAGATGGGAGGCAACGAGGACGGTACCGAGCCCGGTACAGTCGGCATCGGTATGGCAGCTGCTGATACCGATGAGGATGTGCTCGATGGTCGCGCCGTTGAGGAGGAGCGTGAAGACATGGTAGAATGCTCCGCCGCCTGCTCCTTGACCCGCAAAAACTCTTCCCAGCAGTGGGCTTGAGTCTGGATGACCTGTTTCCTTGGTGGTAAACTCTCGATAAACAGAACAGGCCTTCACGTTGTGGGTTTCCCCAAGGCAAAAAGACACTCGGCGTGTCCGTCCGAGAGAGCGATCTTACGACCAGAAGAAACACAGTTTTTGAAGAGGGAAGACATAGAAGAAGAAGGAAATCAGAAGACGAAAGTCAAGAAGAAAAACTCATAGAAGAAGTCCAAGAGAAACGGGGGGGGGTTTTCAAAAAAGTCCAAAATCCAAGAGAAAAATGCCAAGAGACAATAGCTGCTAAGCAAGAACCTTCTGTTCACTAAGGCAGACGAAAAAGAACTGAGGAGAGATCGTTGACTTGGCGGCTGAGCATGCTCAGTATGGGCATGGGGGAGCGGTTCCCTCCAACCTGCTTAGCTCTAGAATCTTCTGAACACTACCACGCATGCGCGAAAATCCCACTGTGTAAGGCACAGAGACCACGAAGAAGAACTAATCTTCATTGTGACTTCCCTGTTGAGAGTCTTGGGAGCCACCATAGCAGTTTTAAAGCTAAAGGTGACATATAAACATTCCTCTCTCTTTCCAGCCCTATAATGACCCTCCTGAAATGAAGCAAGTGAACTGTCAATAATATTCTAAATGGGCCTGAGACATAAATTTGCATGGAGGCATTGCAATTTTCAATCCACTTTTACTAATCTTCCACATGGATTTTAATCCCCTTCCCCGCAACTATGCTGTACAATGAGCAGGCAGCTACCTGACCCACCAGCTCTCTTCCATGGATGTAAACCTATCCATCCATCTATCTTTCACCCAGTAATCATCATTTTAAATTTGTTTGCCTTGGGTATTATTTGAACTTTTTGCTCATTTGCCTATTTCAGAGAGATCTTTTTGGAACCCTTTAACTCTGCTTATTGTTTTTGCCATCTCAAAGTATTTGATTCGTCATTCTAAAGTTTGTAGTTTCTAATCTAACATATTAACAATGGTGGCTCACTTTATTACATGCAGAATACATAGCAGTGGAATTAAGAGACGAAACAAATCTACAGTGAATCATTTGTGGTTATCCAGTTCTACATTTTAATATATTTGCAAACACTGGGACCACAATGCTGCATGGCTTAGCACAGTGTAGTAATTCCAGATGTGGAACTACACTACATTGGGTCATTTAAGACCCCTCAGACCTAATGCAGAGACACTGAAGCCCCTTCCCAACCATTCTGTGCTTGACAGACAGTGGGGGGATCCAAGAAGCATCTAGCGATGTCACTGCAGCCATACAGAAAATGATTATACCATCTGCTGAGGTCCACCAGGGTCCTCCAGAGGTCTCAGCAACTAATGTAATCATTTTGAATCTGGCTATGGGAATATAGCCAGATGCTGCTACAATTCTATCCCCTAGCCAGCATGGAACGGCTTCAGCAATTCTGTAACAGGTTGGAGAGGGAGGGCTTTGCAGAGGAAACAAGGAAATAGCAATCTCTGCAGCAACCACAAAAAGACATATGCAGGTGTAAGACTGACTTATACTTGCACATGCCACCAATAAGATGTCAACTAACATCTGACATACAAATTTCTGTTACCATGGGTAATTTATGCAAAATTTTGCAAAGCATGAAACAAATTTAGTATCCAGTTGTTTCAAAACACTGGACACACTGAAACTAAATGCAACTGTTGTGGCTCCTGTGCTATATTTGTATACAAACAAGGGGAGTTTGAAATGGTTAGCTGTGTTTCTTTATAAACAAATTGTAAGACACTTCTCTCATGAAGCTTTGAATACACTTGTATTATCAAGCTGTTTGACATTTATTTTGAGAATTTAAAAAAGTTTACAAGTCACAAGTGCAGCACTGTTATCCAAACAAACACAACAGCATCCATCACAAAGCAGCACAGCTCTTACAGCTACAGAGTTAAGCAAATGATACAGCCACTCCTACTACATTAGTAATGTTTTTTCTTACAGGCTTACAGCACTGTCACTGTTTATAATGATAACCTCAATGAAGTGATGTGAGGAATTTTTCCCTTAGATACTCCTTGGCAATTGCATGTATATATTGAAGCACTTTGGGGTTTCCAGCTCTAAGATTCTACGATCAAGCCTTGAATCAGTAGGCTAATGCCTCCCTGACATTTTAATTAAAATGAAAATGAGCACAGAATGCACAACATTTTAAAAAGACACTGCCAAAACAAACACATTTAAGAACCATCACGATTAGAGTCAAGCACCATGATTTTCATTTGACCTAACTGTTGTATGTTTCCTGTGGCATTCAGTTTCTGAATCACATTCCTAGGATTAACACTGAAGGCTTTTACCTTCTCCTCTTGACTCTAATCAATATCTCATCTGTCCATTATAGTTTCATATATACTCTTTGACCCAGAGAGTCATCCAGAATTATCCCAGAGAGTCATCCAGAATTATCCCATTTTGTTTCCTTCTACTCCTACTCCCGACTTTTATGATACTCCTTGTATCTGAAATAACTTCCATCTCTCTGTGGATCAGTGTGTTCACTCTCTCCCTTCAAAGTCCTCTTTAATCAGTAGGATAAGAATGGATGGGATCAGTGGATAGCAGCAGATGTCCACTGACTCAGCTACTAGTACCAAGCAATTGCTTTTACACCACCCCTTAGAATTCTATTACCATATTCTCCTAGTTTATCATACTGTGCATTAACTTGGAATTTACTAGCAGTACACAGTAGTAAATGAAAAAGGTCTCCTGTGAAAAGCTGGTACAAGATGGAGAGCTCCATGGTTGTGGTGGTGCAAAACAGTTTTTGATCCAAGGTAACATCTTGAGTGATAGTTATATTGGCTATGTAGCAAAATACAACAAAATCCAAACTCTACTAACCTTTTGTCAAGTCAACTAAAAAGCACACAATATATCATGCAAGCTTTCAAAGCTATACTGACTTCCTCAACAGGAAAAGATGTTAAAGATCACAGAGGAGAAGAAAAGTGAAAACGACAGAGTCACAAACCTACATTTTGTCTCAAATGTTACTTCTGTTGTCAGTTAAGATGGTCTGGAGGGATATCAATGCAGGCAAAATTTCTTTTTCCATAAAGCTTTTTTACACACACACACACTCTAGAATGCCCCAAATGCACCCGGGGTAGTTTCCACTATATTTGAAGGTCCCCAGGGTACATTTTGACCCAGAAGATTTCTTTATTGAAACTCAAAGCATGGTACAAATGCTCCATATGACTAAAGGCATTTGGGTTGTTTTTGGGGGGAGGGGAGACAGGAATAGGTACTGCCCTCCAAGGTTTCCTAGAGTGCTAATGTGACCACCTAGCCTTCCACAGTTGCTCATCCCTATTTTAGAGGAAGGCAACACCTTCTGAATAAATCTTGCCATGAAACCACCAAGAAATGGGGAGCCATAAATTGGAACTTGAAGACACAAAACAACATATCCTTTTAAGACATTAAAAAAGAAGCACCATAAAAGAAATACTCTCAAAACTTCTTTCTTACTTATTATGATGATGTACAATTAACTTTATCATATACATCAATGATGCAAGATGCCATCCTTGCCTTTGCTCTTTTCTACCAATCTGTTCCAAAGGACCCCGGGGCAAAAAGTACATATTGGGCTTTATGTGTAGCCAGTATAGAATGCTATTTCCTGTCTGCTCACCCACCCTGCTGTCTCAGACAAGCCTGCAGCAAATCAGATGTCAAACACAATTTTAGGACAGCTGCTGAAGTTACACTTTAATACACAGCTGGGCCCTTACAGCATTTTTCAGTCCAAAGCCCAAAGCGAACCCTTGCTTTGATTTTTAAACTGAGTATTTTTCAGAAGTGAATAAAAATATATTTCTCTCAACTTTATGACAGAATTCAAAACTTCTGATCATCAGACCAGGGCTGCAGCATTCTGAAAGTTAACTGACCTTATAAGCTGCTTGTGGCTAGCTGATTGCCCAACTTGATAGTTGGGAAGAATTCAAAAAGCTTTTTATCAGCTCAGGGAATGTGCTTTTCCCAATTCAGAGAACAAAGTAGTTAAGAGAATATAATGTTTTACTACTTGCAAAAGGGCAGGAGAAATCTTCAGACAGATTAAAGGCCAGGATTCTAGAGCAAGCCAAGCAAGAAAATCGAGGAACAAGCCGAAGAACCTTCCGTACGCGACGGCGGATGAGAAAGAACTGAGGAGAGACCGTTGCTCGGCGGGAGGAGCATGCGCAGTACCGGCGTGGGGGAGGGGTTTCCGCCAAGCGAACGAGCTCTAGAAGTTTCCGAACGCTACCACGCAGGCGCTAAAGCTCCTAGTGTATGAAGGCACAGAGACCACGAAGAAGAAGCTTTGTTTATTTTGCCTTGATTTTAAGGCTGAAGTATCTCTCTTAAGACAATATAATAATCACAAGGAGAGCAGGCTGTATTCTAAGCCATTGAATCAGATATAAATTCATATTACAAGACTCTCCTCACCCTTCTCCAGAGGACTCTAACCATCTGGAGCAGATTTGGATAGCACATAGGGGTTATCCAAGGAACAAGGAATTCATGCACCCACACTGTCTGTTTTACTGGTAGACAGATACCACTGGGTACAATCTGGTCTGAAAATGCCATAAAAGCAATTTTAAAACCTAAAAAAAATCATAAAAGTTATGGAACGGCCTGCCGGAAGAGACCCGGCATATTACCGGTCTTGACTGCTTTAAAAAAGCGGTCAAGACTGTTCTCTTCCGACAGGCCTTCCCAGACTAGTGTTCCACCACCTCTCATCAATTGTCCTCTTGTTTTTAATTTTGTTTTTAATTTGTTTTTAATAGTTAATGTGTTTTAGGGGGTTAGAAGGGTTGGTGGGTGGGGAGGATGGGTTACATTTTAGTGTTCTTAATGTATTTATATACTGTTGTAATGCCGCCTCGATCCATTGGGAGAGGCGGGATATAAATTATTATTGTTGTTGTTGTTGTTGTTGTTATTAAAGTGGAGGGTAGCGCACAGCAGAACACAGGAAGACTGACAGAAGTAAGTCACTTAGTATCTTCCCCAAAGGCTCTCAAAAATGACCAAGTTTGGATACCTGTCATAAGGAAGCAACAATGAAGTCAGACAGATCCTTGCCTGGGAGAATTTCACAGTCAAGGAGCCAATCGAAGAAGCCTCAGTCTACAGGCTTGACCCTGGGAGTCAGCCCCCTAGTACTGTTTTTCAAACACTCAAACACATGAGTCCCATAGTTGTAACATTAATAGTGCCATCTTTATTCAAAGTGATGTGTCAGAGACACTTTGCAGGATTATGCAGGTTAAAAACAGGTTAGATGAAAAAGCCCAAACACCTTTAGTACAGCTGTTGGGTAATGATTCTCCAGCTGTCCTTTGTGGATTCTAGCCCTACCTTTCTATGAGAAAACAAGAAGAGCAGATGCAATATTTCATTCATGAAGAAAGACAGGCAAGCACATTATCTTTCTGGAGAGCAGCAAAGTGTATTTCTCTCATCTTCAGAGCAGTTTCCACAAAGACATGCTCCTTGGGAGCTTCCCATACACACACACACACAGAACATACACACATGTGGGAACTGGAATTGGCTAGAGAGCATACAAAGTTGAAGGAAAAGAAAAAGACAGCGAGTAAGACTGATGACAAATGGACCAAATGGCTAGAACGAGGAAGAAGAGCCAAGAGAGATGAGAAGTTACTTGTTAGCTGCCTTTTATACTGTATTATTTTACATTTTCATTTTGCAAATTTAACTGATGAGACAAACTGCCTCAAATGACAGTTTAAAACTATTTATCTAAATAAAGACACAGAGAAGAAGCACCCACAGCACTTGCTGTGCCTTCAGGCTTTAGCCATGGTTACCTCTACCTCAGAAGCACCAGGAAATGAAGTGTGTGTGTGTGTGTGTGTGTGTGTATGTATGTATAGGCTTACATCAGGGTGGGCAAAGTACAGCCTTCTTCTGGCCAGGGTCAGTTCCAAAACGACTCCAAAATCACCTCTAGAGGGTGTGGATGGCATTTCTACCATGTTTTGAGATCCACTCCCCCACCAAGAGGTTTTTTAAAAGAATGTTGTTGTTTTTCCAAACAAATTTGTCCCAAAATGTCCTCTAAAGTGCATGGGCGGAATTTCCATCTCATTTTGAGGGACCCTAGAAAAATTTAGACCCCAGAGAAGCCTTTCCCCCCTAAAACAGGAAATAAACAGGGAGTGACTTCTATTTCCTTCCTGTTTTTTTTCAAAGGTCTCTCTCAGTGCCTATAATTGCCCCAAAACATGATAAAAATGCTCCCTGTGTCCCCTAGTGGGTCTTTGGGGACCAAAAAAAATACCCAATACAGTCCCCTAGTCTTCCATGTTTTCTCAATCCTAGCCTACATAATAGATATCGAGAACAGGCTAAACTGATCAAAGAGGACTGATTAACACCAAAGCTAGGGGCACAGAGAGAAGACAGGATCTCCTTTCTCTGAAGGAAAAGAACCAAAGGAGCTCTGAAGGAAATTAGAAAGATAGAACTCAATATTTTTTGCAAAAATAAAAACTGAAAAGAGAGATTGGATAGAGATAACAGAGGAAGCTGTTACAAGAAGAAATAAGTGTAGAACCAGCAGAAAAGAGGGATGAAATAAACAGTTGAGGATAGTGTACTATTTAAGCATGAAAGAAGAAGGGGAAAATAAATGACAAGAAAGGGGAGAAGATACAAAAGAAGGAAAAACAGACAATAAAAGACTTCTTAACTCTAGATCTCTAGAGGCTCTAGATCAGGAAACTCTACCTGAAACAAAGAGGGTTAGTTATAACACCTTGAGAGCTAAAGTATGTGCTTAATTCATTAGGAAACTCTGCTACAAGAGAATTGCTATGATAAATAATTTAGCCATTTCCAAAGAAGGGTTAGATATCAATATAAAACGCCTGTAATTGACAACCCAATGTGTGACTCCCTCTACCATCATTTTGGAGCTGACTCTGGCCTGCAGAATCATTTTGTGATTGCTTAGTCTCAAATATTTTCAACTGCCTCAATGTTGCCCTGGAGACAGACATTTCAAGAAACCCAACTGTTGAGGATCTACTTTATCCCATCTCATCCTCCTTCTTCCTTGTGATTAGAAAGATGTGACAAAGGGCTGAACTGTTTACACCAGGGATGGGCAACTGTGCCCTTCCTTCAGTTCCAGCATGCAAAATCAGTAGCAAGGGATTATGGGAACTGCAGTCAAAAAACATCTGGAGGGTCACAGATTGCCTGCCTCTGACTTATTCTCTGATTTGCTTAGAAATCTCTGCTGTACCTTACATCAGCTAAAATGCAGAAAACTTACAACTGGCCCCACATTTACTTGGGTCACTCTTGCATTTAAAAAATGGGTTTAATGGCAGTTTGAAAAGTTCCAAATCTATAAGCAAAGACATCTGCTTAGAAAGGTAATGTAATCCAGCAAGTCAGTAAATTAACTCAAAGAGATGAGGAAGCAGGGTCACTTTCAATCCATTTCTGACCAACTTGCTGACCTTCTCCTCATGACAACTATAAATTGCAACTTTATTATTCTCACAATCCTATTACATGGGAAGAATTCAATTTCCTCCCATAGAGTTAGACATTCAGATGCCTCAAGTCTCATGGCACAAGCACAGAATTCCAATTTCACACTGGAACCGTTTTAGACTCTGAGCATGCAAAGCAGAGCAGTGATATTTTTTTAAAAAATTTAGAGCAAATTTAATGACAGAAACCGATACAAGATATGACAGTTTTCAGTGGAGCTTCAGGAGAGATTTTTTGGTGAGGAAAGAGGCAAATGAAAGGTTTACCTTTCTATCAGTCAGATACAGGGGATTTAGGTGTGTGATTTAGTGAGAAGAAATGTTGTTGAAGCTACATGTTTCTAACGGTACAAAACTTAAAGTACCCCAAGCTATTATATACTCACACATGCCCATGAAAGTTTATATATGGGCTCAGGGCTAAATCCATGGCCAAAGCTTAAGTTCAGAATCTACAGGTTCGGCATCCCTAATCATAAATCCAAAAATCTCCAAAACCTGAAACTTTTTGCCCCCAGTTGCCTACTTTGGCCTTCAAGGTGGCTGCTGTGGCACTCCTGCTCATTCCTCTCTCAGATCCTCAGTCTCTCTCCAGCCTTGTGGCTCACATACAACACAAGGAGTGAACGAACAAAACACAAGGTCGGAGAGATATACAAGGTTCTGTAAAATAGCAGAAATCCAGGCACAGTGCCTGGTACAAATCCTTACCTCTTGCCATTTCACAGATCCTCTCAGAAGGCAGCTGCGACATTCCTGGTCATACATTTGCAGAGTCTCCTGTACAGTACTATATTTTACACATATACAAATACAGGTATTCCAAAATCCAAAAAACACAAAATATGGAACATTTCTGATCCCAAGCATTTTGGATAAGGGATGCGTAACCTCTATTTTCAGGATGAGGACATTGCTCTGCAAGGTTGGTTTTATCGAAGTTGTTCACATCCAACATGGCAGACACCTATTATTAGGATCAGAGGCAATATACCTTTACATACAATTTTCTGGGGGAATAGCAGTTGAACAGAGCTATTATCTATATACCCTGCTTGTAGCCTTCCCAGAGACATCAGTCAGGCAGATGTGCAACAAACAATGCTGGGCTAAGCCTCTGGTCTATACAAACAGGACTCCTAGATGAGCCCAGTCACTTCCGCCTACGCTACAGATGGTGAGCAACACTACCCCAAAAGTTAGTATGTTGCTGTCCTCCATAAAATAAATGACAGCCACTCATTTATATAAAAAAGAATAATAAAAATGTGAACCCAATGCAGTTTAACCTCCTGCTGAACCCACTGTCTGTAATGGGAAAACAAGCCATAGCAAATCTCTCCACAGAATTTACTTGATTACAGGATTGCTTTCCCCTTTCTAAGTGTTCAAGATAAAGAGTATGGAACCCACAGCACAACTGTAGAGTTCTTTATAAAAGTTTTTCTTTTACAGAACAGCTTTTCAAAAAACAGACTGACCTGCTATCTAGTCTGAAGCTATTTAATATCAACTCTGGAACATGACTACTTCAAGACACCCCAAAATGTTTCACCTAAAGAATCTCTGACTTGATTATATTAACAGCTTTGGTGATCCCAAATGGCAAAGAAAAATCATAATTCTATCCCTTTTATTAAAGCTGAACATGAAGTATTTTGTAAATCTTCTACAATATTGATCCACACCTCTAAATCTTTCTACTGGTCTCTAAGGGCCTTCTCTTCATCAACTATTTTCCAGAAAAGACTATAAGAATGCTGAGGGAGTTACAAGGTAAAAGGAGGGCAATAAACTGAACTTATTCATGTTCATCATCATTGAATCTTATAGCTGGAAGAGACCACAAGGGCCAGTGAATCCAATCCCCTGCAATGCAAGAATATACCACCAAAATATTCCCAATAGATTGTCATCCAGACTCTATTTAAAACCTCCAAAGAAGGAGATTCCACCACACTCCCAGGTAGCATATTCCACTGTTGAACTGCTCTTACCATCAAGAAGCTCTTCCTAATGTTTAGATGGAATCTCTTTTCCTCAAATTTGAAGTCATTGCTCTCTGTCTTTGTCTCTGGAGCAGCAGAAAACAGGCTTGTTCCATCCTCCATATGACATCCCTCCAAATATTTATACAGAGCTATCATGTCTCCTCTTTTCCAGGCTGAATGTACCCAGCTCCCCAAGATGCTCCTCAAAGGGCATGGTTTCCAGGCCTTCTACCGCTTTGGTTACACACACACCCTGGAAACGTTTCAGCTTGTCAAAATCCTTCCTGACCTGTGGTACCCAGAACTAGACACAGAACTTGGGTCTGAGCAAAGCAGAATAGAGTGGTACTATCGTTTCCCTTGATGTAGACATTATACTCCTATTTACACAGCCCAGAATTGCATTGGCTTTTTTAGCTACTGAATCACACTGCTGATTCATGTTCAGCTTGTGGTCTACTAAAACTCCTAGATCCCTTTCACATGTATTGCAGTCAAGCCAGCTCTCACCCATCCTATATCTGTGCACTTTTTTTCCCTTCCTAAGTGTAGTACCGTACACTACTCCCTGTTGAAATTCATTTTGTTAGCTTTGGCCCAGCTCTCTAATCTGTTAAGGTGTTTTGAATTCTGATTCTGTCCTCTGGGGTGTTAGTTACCCTTCCTAATTTAGTGTCATCTACAAATTTGATAAGAATGCCCTATATTCCCTCTTCCAAATAATTGATAAAAATGTTGACTAGCACTGACACCCAACTATTCCCCTCTCTCCAAGTTGAACAGGACCCGCTGATGAGTGCCTTTTGGGTTTGGTTGGTCAACCAGTTACAAATCCATTTAACGTAAGTATTATCTAGCCCACATTTTACTAGCCTGTTTGCCAGAATATCTTGGGGGACCTTGTCAAAGGCCTTACTGAAGTCAGCATATGCTATATCCACAGCAATTCCCTGCATTTTCAAGCTAGTAACCCTAACCAGAGAGAGAGAGAGAGAGAGAGAGAGAGAGAGAGAGAGAGAGAGAGAAGATTATTCTGGTATTACTTGTTTTTGAGAAACTCATGTTGAATATTATTGATTACAGCATTCCTTTCTAAGTGCTTATAGACCTTCTGTTGTAATGATCTACTCTAGACACTTTCCCAGTATTGATATCAGGCTGACTGGGCAGTAATCATTTGGATCCTCTTTTTCTCCCTTTTGGAAGAGGGGACAATATTTGCTCTCCTCCAGTCTGCTGGGACTTCTCCTGTTCTCCAGCAATTCTCACAGATTATTGCCAGTGGTACTAAGATTACTTCTGATAGTTCTTTCACCCTTTTTTATCATTTTTATCCTATTTCCCATGCTTAGTGCATTAGTATAGAGGAATCTGAGACCATGGGTCATTCCCACAGCTGCTTCTTTAAGTTTCCTTCCCTCCCACTGTTGAGTTCCTGTACTGTTTGCCAGTTCTCTGTGTAAGATTAGGGCTATCATCTCCAGCACTTGTTGAACTGCTGCCCTCAAGAATACTGTCTCTCTCCCCCAATAACCCAGTTTATTCTTCTTATTCCCCCTCCTCCTCCGCTGCCACCGCCTCCTCTTCCTCCTCCTCCCTGGAACTCAGGGTAGCTTACAAAATTAAACCAAATACAAGTAAAAGCTCCCATCAATAAACACACAAAATTTAAAATACTGTTAAAATATTTAATTTCATAAAAAATATTAAATGAAACACAGTTATATTTAAAGTATCGGTATTACGTCTGTAACCTTTAGCCTGGCGGTGAGAAACCCACCTGCTTCTTCCATCAGTGTTTTTATTCCATGACAGGCAGAGCACTATAGCAGTGAGATTGAGGGACTGGGGCTTGGGAAATCAAGATTTCAACCTCTCATCAAGCCACGCAGCAATTTTTTTCTCCCCCCCGCAACATCTCTCTCCCTCTTGGTCTGACCCACCAGCAGTTTTGAAGATAAAGTGAGGAAATGAGCCATGTACATTGCCTTCAGCAGACTGGTAGACAAGCAAAGGAAAAACATAGCAAATAAATAAAATAAGTGTTAATTAAATAAATGATTCATTTATTAAATGCATGAAAGAAATTATGTCACCAGCAGTCACTTACAGGTTGGACCAATCTGAATGTCACGCAACCAACTATACAAAGTATATGGGAAAAGAAATACTGGTGAAGCATAGCATCAAGACTTAATATGGACAAAAAAAGATGAGCAACACCCAAAACTGATTTTCACAGCTAGTAGATATTTTAGAAGCAGAGTATCACCACCACATCTAGATATTTTTGACAGAAGCGGGAGGGAGGGGAAGCAGCAGCAATCCCATCTTTGAGAATTAAATGAGGAAATCTGCATGATGAAAAAAAGAAGTTAAGAAAATTTGCTCCTCCGATTAAGGAATGAGATCCTGTACTGGGTGCTACACGGTGGGAAAGATATTTTGAAATAACTCAACTTTAAAATTACTCAAATGCTAAAACTTACTCACTTGAAGAAGAAATAAAACCCTTGGCAGAGCACAGCTCAATTTAAATTTTCTCCATGGCCTAGTGTCAAAATGGCAATGTTCTGTAAAATTTAAATAGCTGCCCTCTGAAGCTCAAAGTGACAGAATTTACCAGAGGCTGCCCAATGACATAACCACAACTTTGGCTGCATTAGATAGTTGACCCTTAAGTTGCTCTGCCCAAGCTGTCGCTGTACATCAAGAACTGAGCAAAGACAAACGAAAAGATTGCATTTAAAGGATGTGCTAAATGTTTTAGAAATAAAAAGTTGATGTGTAAAATGCAGGATTTGTTTGGTTATGATATCATGCAAGGAAGACACAGTAAGTTTTAATTCCTCTGGGAGGGAAAAAAACAATAACATCCCCAAATCCAGATTCTACTTCAAATATGCAGACAGATTTCTGATTCCAAGCACTCAACTATGAAAATAGCTTTGAAAATATATTTTGAAAACAGGATTTCTCTCTCTCTCTCTCTCTGTTTTGGAGGAGGGGTCATTTTTAGTGTATTGGTTTTAAATGGCTGATTACTGCATCTTCTGAGGTTCTTACGCTGGGCTGAAAGCTCTATACTGTTTGTGTAACTTTCTCAATTTGGTGGCCCCTATATATACTGGACTACAGGTTTCATCCTACTCAGTAAGCAGGGATTTGTGAATTTGAAGCTAACACTTGCTGGTCTATTGATTTTTTGTTTGTTGCAGCTATGTTTAATGCTATAAAATTTCACTGAATATTATAATATTGTTGTGTGCCTTCAAGTCAGTTCTGACTTATGGCAATCCTAAGGCAAACCTATCATGGGGTTTTCTGGGGCTAGAGTGTATTGACATGTCTAAGGTCAGCCAGTGGGTTTCTATAGCCAAGCAGGGAACTGAACCCTCGTCTCCCAGGTCATAGCCTAATGCTCAAAGCAGTGCTCCACACTGCTCTTCCTCTTTTCCTACTGCCTTCTATTTTACGAAGCATTATTTTTATAGTGGGTTATGTCTTCTCATGATATGACCAAAGTACAACAAAGTACACCTCATGATATCACACAAGGCAGTCCCTGGTTGTGTTACAAGACTGACGTTACAACAAAAATCCATCTCCTCACAATATTAAGCATGATACCTGAAACCCAGTATCATGGGTTTTCATGGCACAGCGGGAAATCAAACCCTGGTCTCCAGAGTTGTAGTCGAACACTCAAACCGTTAAACCACATCAAGTTTATGAATATCATAATACCAGATTTCTTACTTGTTACTGGATGCTATAGTATCCTGTCAGAACTGTACTATTAAATTATTCATATCTCTCCTTTCTTTCAAAGAGCACAAGTTGATCCACCCCTCCACTTCTACGTCCCAAATAACCCTGCAAGTAGCTAACAGTAAGAAAGAATGACTGACCCACAGTCACCCAGTGGTTGAGTGGGGATTTGAACCTGGGCCTCCTCAGGCCTACTAGGAAATTCTAACTTCCACATGGCTGGAAGTTTCTCCAAGAGGACATTGTCACACAAGGCAGCTTACCCACTGCTTAAATAAAGAAAATAACATCAACTATGGTTTCATATAAAATTTCTTTGCATACCTCATGGCATATGACACTGCCAAGAAGTTGGAAAAGTTACTTTTCTAGTAATTCCAAGTATCCCCTAGTTAGCATGGCTATAGTCCAAAAAATTAACTTTTGTAAGTTCTGAAATCTACTAAACAGGCAGCTGCAGTTGGCTGGCCCCACCATATTTTTCTAACTCTGGTTTGCTATATTGCTTTCCTCGACGTTATCTTGATGTACGCTAGTTTTATCAAGTGCCTAAACACCCTAAAGGAACCATACCCTATCTGATCTTAGAAGATAAGCAGGGTCAGTTCTGGTTAGTACTTCGATGGGAGACTTCCATGGGAGACTGCCATAAATACTAGGTGCTGTAGGCTATTTTTCAGAGGAAGGAACTGGCAAATCCATCCCAAGTATTCCTTGTTTAAGAAAACCCTACAAAATTAATGGGGTATCCATAAGTCAACACATGACTTGAAGGCATGCACAAACACACACACACAATGTGAACTGGGCCAAAAAGGAGGGGGAACAATATTGCTGTCACTCTATTTTAAACAGTCATGGCTTCCAAAGAGGACATTTCCACAAAGTTCCCGTTACGTGATGTGTGAAATCTTAAATGTCACTGGCATTTATGGTTCATGTTTTAAGATAGAATGAAGCACAAGAGTGAAAGGCAAAGGTCTAGGGGAATTGTAAATATGGAACTATAAGGCTATTTTAGAAAAGTACTCTGTAAAAAAAATGCCATTGAGCAATTCATAGCAACTACTTCTCGCTTGACCTTGTATACAGGTTACTTCAACAACCAACAGGGAAGGCGTAAGAGCTGCTTCACATACAATCTTTTCTGTACTTGCGTATTTATTTTCCTGTATTCGCTAGCAACCCAATCTATGTATCTGCAGCAAAATAAAGACCCATGACACAGTTTATATATAAAGGTGCATATAGCTTTTGTAGATGGCAATTACTTAGGAACCTGTCAGAAGAGGGGCAGCCAAAGCCCATGTTCATGTTTCCCCATCTTGCAAACTAATGCACGGGCTAACAGATCTAGTTCAAGCTGAGTTTGAATTTTAAAGTAAAACAATAAGATTACTTGCAGGAAATTGCTATATGCTCACTTATCCCAAAGAAAAAGATGTGTGCTCTCTGCCTATCCCCAGTACACATTACAGTCAGAGTTGGGGGTCTCCCTTGGTCCAGAGTCCAGGGATAGGTCAAGTGACACAACCATGTATGTTTCAGGAAATGCTGGAATGCAAAGGTAAATTTGTTTCGTGCACAGGTAAAACTGAGGACACTCTGGGAATCAGGCTTAGGAAAGGGTAATTTTGCTGCCAAAGCAGAAAAACCAGAAGTGATTTCAATCAGATAAAATAACTCATTAACATTAGGATGGAAATATGAAGTATATTTTCTATATGTGGGACATGCAGACACATGAGAATAGGTACACTTAAAAATCTTAGCCTAAATGTATTGTTTACGTATCAGTGCTTCAAACATTAAGTTCAACGAGTAGATCTAGTAGCCCTGATTATTCTTGTATCTGCTACAGCCCCCAGTATCTGAAATCAAAACAGGCTTTTTAAAAACTAGGCATTGGCCATCAAATTGCTAGTTACTATCAGAACTGAATAACATAATGTTGTTTCAAAGACTGAGGTTTCCAATTCAAATAAGTAGATCTTCCCAAATTCATGTGTTCCCCAAATCAGAACACCTCTCCAGACCATACAGATGTGCAAATTTCTACCAATTCCCACATAAAAACAGTGAACCAAGCAAAATTCCACCAAGTTTAAGAGTTGGAGACTCTTCTGTCTATAGTACATGGTACTTTGGGAGCAGTCTACAACAACTAGAGAGAAAACAGACCACATGAGCACTAAATAAACATTATTTAAGAAGTCCTATCTGTTAAATCATTTAATAGGACAACAAATAATGGTGATGTTCCATATCATGAAAAATCATGGTGTGGTTTGTTGAAATATGGCTTGCCGTTATATATGAAGCCAACTCTGCTTGTAAGCCATGCTTCTTAGCCAGCCTCAAAATAGAATTGGAACCCGTGGTTTATTGTTGGTTTATGAGCTCTGGCTTATTTAAACTACAGGTAGTTGTAAGTCCAAACTCATTCGTAGGGCTTATTTCTCCAGCTGCCCTTCTACAAAGAGGAGAGAAACAAACCACAAAGAAACTAGAAATGGAGAAGATAAGGCATAGCTGGTTCAATGTCTGCTGAAAAACAACAAAGCCATATATATGAAATAATATGGCTTCAGAAAATTCATAAAGAATTACAATTAATTCCCAATATGTTTTCTCTCTTCATAAAATTGATTGAGATTTCCAAAAGTTGGAAACCTGTATCCCTCCAGATGTTGCCAGAGTATAGGTCCCATCCTTCCTAATTAAAGCACATGCTGGTTGGGGATGATAGTCAATAGACACCAAGAGTATCTAATGGGCTATTGTCCCCCTATGCCAGTGTATTTAGTGAAACTTATGTTTTCAACAAGAAAGAAAAATCAAAACATGCACTGAACCAAACACAATGGGATTTCATTCTCCATTAATTTCTTCTCTCCCTGCATCAATTTTTGACTATTTCAGGAACTTCTCATTTGACCAACCAGTGAAGATTCAGTGTTTAGCTTTTTCCAAAGTTAAATTACCCAAACATGCAACTAGTAAACTAACTTATCAAGGGCAAGAGGCACTTTGCCAAAAAGCAGAGAGGAGGACTGAGGTAAAAATGAAATCAGTGAGTGCAGAAAACAAAAAGGCTTGCTGATGCAAGGATTCAGAATATTGTGGATCAGTTCAATAAAGGTGAACTTGTGTGTGTGTGTGTGTGCGCGCGCGCGTGCATGCATGCATACACATACACAGACCTTCAATCTGCTTGTCAGCTTCTGGAAACCCCATTAATTTCACAGAGTTCTCTTAGGTAAGGGATACTCAGACATGGTTTACCTTTGTCTTCCCCTGAATGTATCTTGAATATTCAGGATATATTCAGTCCTCAATTCAAATTCCCATCCAAGTACTAGACAGGCTAGACCTTGCTCAGCTTCTGAGATCATATGGGAATTAGTGTCTTCAGAGTACACAAAGCCTTAACTCCAACTAATAGTCCCAACTGGAGTAGACTCACTAAACTAGTGGGAACTTGCTAAGGACCCTATCACACTATGCTGTTAAAGCCCAAGTATTCCATTTTAACTGCCATGGCAACATCTGTGGAGTTTTGGGTTTTGTAGTTTAATGAGGTCCAAGAGCTCTCTGGCTGAAAATTCTAGATATTCCTTCCTAAACTGCAAATCCTGGGATCCCTTACTATATTATCATGGCAGCTAAAGTAGAATAACAGCGCTATAATAGTATGGTGTGATAGGGTCCTAAGTCAACACTTATTAAAGTGCCATTGGTACAAAGAACGTACTGTAGTTGGGACAAGCAACTAGGTTCAAACCAGTAAAATATGTATATTTCTGTAATATATGTAAATTTTTACCAAACCTAAAAGCTATTATTTCTTCAAGGAATGGACACATGAATATTTTCCTGAAACTATCAAAACTGTTTTTCCCAGAAATCAGAAAAAAAATGCAGCAAAACATATTTGTAATTGTCTGTCATACTTTTCAAGTGTTAAATGACAGTGAAGAAGTAAGAAATTTCAATCAGGGTGAAGAAAGAAAAGGTAAAAGAAAAAAACAATATATTTCCATCATACCAATGTACTCCTTTCTGCTGTGGCTGAACTATTAAAAATAAACATATCCAAGAACTAAGGGCATTCCAAGGAGTGTCATCTTTGCAAGGTTAAACTAGATCTATTTTTATACCAATTTAATAAATAAGCTACAATCTGCAAATGCAGGTGGATGCAGTGACTTTTTAAAAAGCACTGGAAAAGAATAAAGTGCTACAGGAGGGAATAACTATTCTTTGGTACATTAACAAAAGGGAAAAAAGGCATAAACAGCTCCAGTTCTTTAAATCAGTGACAATTTCTACATTAGATAATAATCTAACAGTGTTCTGGAAATACAAAAAAGTAGAGTGTTGATTATTGGACAAGTCTTAAACAGCAAGCCAAGCATAAAAGGTAAATTTTCCATTAATCAGCACTAAGCAACCAATAAGCAGCTCATTAATTACGCTACTGTGTTAGAATCATAGAATCATAGAAATTCAGAGTTGGAAGAGACCACACAGGCCATCCAGTCCAACCCCCTGCCATGCAGGAACACCGTCAAATCAATCCCGACAGATGGCTATCAAGCCTCTGCTTAAAAACCTCCAAGGAAGGAGACTCCACTACACTCCGAGGCAGCAGATTCCACTGCCGGACAGCCCTGACTGTCAGGAAGTTCTTCCTGAGGTTCAGGTGGAATCTCCTTTCCTGCAGCTTGAATCCATTGCTCCTTGTCCTGGTCTCTGGAGCAGCAGAAAACAAGTCCCCTCCTTCCTCTACGTGGCATCCCTTCAAATATGTAAACATGGCTATCATGTCCCCTCTTAACCTCCTCTTCTGCAGACTAAACATACCCAGCTCTCTAAGTCTATCCTCATAGGGCTTGGCTTCCAGGCCTCTCACCATTTTGGTCGCCCTCCTCTGGACTTGCTCCAGCCTGTCAATATCCTTCTTGAATTGGGGTGCCCAGAACTGTATCCAGAACTGTACCCAGAACTGTTAGGGTATCATACAGAGTAACTTACTGAAACAGACAGCACAATCTAGCTGGAACACTTTATTAAAAACAGAAGAATAGCACTAAACCTAAATGAGTTAGGATCCTCAAATATTATTTGTGCATTATCTGAGTACTAGGCTGTGGCAATACACTTGCGACAATTTAACAGTATCTGCAGTATTCAACACTGCAGTATTCGAAGTGACTTTCGTATCTACAAGCCTCAGTTTGTTACACTTACCACAATTTCCTACTTCTGAGGAAGAAGCAGTCAAACTGCTATTATTTACTGCAAGCAACAGTCCTTATAACAACTATCTATTAAAGTTTTTAGCTTTTTGTTTGTTTGTTTCACCCTCAGGACAGTACTTTATTTAGCAGAAAGCACTTCCAGTTCAGTGGTAAAGAATTTGTTTTGCAAGAAGTCATCATCTTGTTCAATTCCCAGCAGTTCATGGACTACAATCCTGCAGGGCCCTTATGATTCAAGGCAAACAGAGGTTTGCTAGAAAGACACCCAATGCTTTGGCACGTTACAAGGCAGGTCTTTATATCCTTAGAGAAATTCATGAAGGATCAGTTCTACCATAGGAGTGGGAACGATGGAGCCTGCAAGCACCTCTCAAAAAGGTTTTTTTTTTTTAATTTTCCCAATTTCTTTTCACTTGCCACAAAGCTCCTAGATCTCCTCCAAAATATTGGTTTAGGGATTTTTTCCCCTCTCCAAAATGCACATACACTACACATGGAGGCTTCCAGGAGTGGCAAATTTAATTTGGGAACTCCGCACGATCTCCCAAAGTCCTTCAAATCTCTGGTGGTGATTTTTTTTAGCAAACTTTACAGGCAAGAATGACATGAAGTACCTGCTACGGAGGAGAAAAAGGGTTCCCACACATGTCATGACTCTGCATTCCTACTCCATCAACTATAATTTAGCTACATTAGCCACAATCACATGCAGCATGCCTCTGATAATCAGGTACCCTGCTTTTGAACTTCTGAAGGCATCTGCTTTCAGAATTCAAGTAACTACTGGAAAATTAATGTTCTAATCCAGCAAGACAATTTGTACATTCTTATTTTTTAAAACCAACCTGTGAAGATAAATAGGCTGTCTCCATCCAATTACCCAATTATTATTTAAAAGAAATGCCAAAACCACGCAATCCTCTGGCATTTTAAAGACTAACAAACTCATTGCAGGCTTTTGGAGAGCACTGTTTCACATTCGTAGATCATCATCTAAAATTTCAGATAAATGCCACACTTGTCTTGGTATAATCAAGGCAGTGATTACTTATTTCTTCACTATTTCATTCATTCACACATGCACACACCCATGTGCACACACATAAAGGTTCTCAATAACACTTTATGTATCTGAAGATATATGAAGTCCATGCAAGTCCATTAGTCCTATGGCTTATGAGATTTAAAAACAAAACAAAAAACTAAAGAAATGTTAAGTTGACACAATTTTTTTTGTCCTTCAATAAATTAACATGGCTACCTCTCTCGAAACTTTAACATTGTGTGCCTTTTCTAAAGATTACTTATCCAGTCCTTCTGGCCCAGGTTCAATCTTATTTACAGTCATTCATACACACACATACACTCATATACACAGACACCTCTGACAAATTTCTGTTTAGAATCGTCTTCTGTATTAGCTTGTGAACAACATGCTTCAGGTTTTATTTCATCTGACAGTCCTACAATAGGAACTAAATATCTCTACAAAGCACAGCTTGCAAAAATTTCTGATGAAGTTAAAATATGTACATTTTTCTGCATTGTAAGCACATATGTAAGATCAATTAACTCTGCTGATCAACCAAGCATTTTACCAGTATATTTGTTTGTGTGTGTGCGTGTGTGGGGGTGTGCATGCGTGAGTACATGCACATGTGCACATTCACTTCTAGCAATGTGTTGCTGGTGAGATGCCTCAAAGCTGGCAACTTCAACTGCTTGTTTTTCTTGAGAAAGCTGGAAAAAAATATCCTGGAATATTTGATCAAAAAAATCAAAAAATGAAACTGGACACACAATCTGACTATAACATCCCTTAAATTATTGCCCTGTACGACCTGAAGTTTAGAAGTCTCTGCTGAGGCAGCAGACTGGGACTTTGCCTATTGTAAAATAAGAACAAAAATGACCCAACTTATGTTCCTTATTAGATTGTATGCCCAACATTCAAGTCAACACTTTTACGCTTTCCATTCTTTCATCAAAATACATCAACTCCTACTCTCTTCTTCCCATCTTTAATAGTTATAGAAAGACTGTCAAAGATATATGTCTTCCATCAGACTTTTACTTAATTGGTAAGGCCATCTTCACTT
This sequence comes from Ctenosaura bakeri, assembly GCA_948474755.1. Taxonomy (NCBI): domain Eukaryota; kingdom Metazoa; phylum Chordata; class Lepidosauria; order Squamata; family Iguanidae; genus Ctenosaura; species Ctenosaura bakeri. The sequence goes on along the minus strand of CAOLHI010000028.1, from coordinate 530,024 downwards.
TAATTTTCTCCACTTAACATTTCAATTAGTTTTCCTCTTGCTCACTTCCTATATATTCCTCCCACATATTGCTTCTGTGTCCTCTATCTCACCTCCCCCGCCCCCTCACTGCATATTTAAAAGGCCATAAGCCTTTGTATTCCTATAATTATTTCTTTCTACTAACTTCCCTTGACTTTTTTTAAAAAAATCTATTGTTGTATTTTTAACTATAGAATCCAGTATGAATACATTAAGCTCCTCAATAGTGAGGGCTAGCACTAAAATTTATGGTTAATCCATGCATTCAAGTCCAAATTACACACAGTGGTCAAAATTCCATATGGCATGGTGCTGTGTAGCAATTCCACATGCAGAACTACACTACCGTTGGCCATTCAACAATCCATGGACTTATCTCTGGGAGTATCAGTGGATGACATAGGCAGATGCTTCTCTGATGCCCCGTATCCACTGTCCATCAGGCATGAAATGTCCATGAGGCAGACTGCAACTGTCGGGGGGGAATTTGTGGAGGGTGGAAAGGAATACCAACCTCCAGAACAACTGGAGGTTGTTCTGGACTAAACTAAACAACTAACAACTAAACTACTAAACAACCAAACAGACATACTCACGTGTAAGGTTGACTTTCAAATGCCACTAACAGGAGGCTACACACTATTACCTATACAGGTCTTTCTATGCCCAAAGTTACTCAAGGAAGTAAGCATGATGGGGACAGACCATGCAACCAGCAGATCTCCTAAAGGACTGAATGTCAATAGTATAGTACATAAATACACCACCGGAAAGAATCTGATAAAGCAAAAACTTGCATGCTTTTAATATATGTGTGTTCATTATTTAAACTTTTCTAACACTTCTCAAAATCGTACTAGATTGTACTCAAGGCTGAATTCTATTAAAAGCTTTAATCCATTCCAGTGAGTTAGAACTTGTGGCAAGTTATTACAATACTTGTCAGTATGATCCCTCTTGACTTGAGATACAATTTATCAAGCATGGCAGTTGGGTATTTTCCTTCTTGGCAAGGGGGCAAAGTCTGTCAATCGCATATTAAACTACTATAATAGTATCAGAGAAAAGCAGTGGAAGCAAATCATCCTTAATTGTTGTGGTATAACACTGGGGCATGAAACAGGCAATTCAACACCATCAAAAATGAAATGGGGGGGGATACACATTATTCACTTGATTATCTTCCCTTGAATACTCAGACAATTCAACCCTCCAAGCATTAATTTCATTATTACATAATAAATATATTGTTAGGCTTGACATTTGGTGCTCTGTAACTTGCTATAAAATTAACACTTGATGTTAATCATTTACAATAGTATTGATTAGTATTATGGATACTCAGAGCTCAGTCTATAGCTCTGTGGTAATGAGCATTTCTCACAATCTTTTAATTGCTTGTTCTGTTTTGTTCATGTTTGTACAAAGGGAAGAACACGGCTAGCATCAAAGATGTCTTTGAGAATGACCCAGGATGTTTACTGGAACATGCAGACTTGGGAATATTAAGGGTTAGATAAAATGTAATATGTGTATAAGCTGTCACTCTGCTAATGCTGATGCATGGATCTTTTCTTCCATGTTAGTAGGCTATACCAGACACAGTTTTGATACTCAGAGGGATCCTTTGGCCAAAGTTGCTGTGTGTGCGTGCACGTGTGTTTTCTTTGTTTTCCTTCCTTCCTTCCTTCCTTCCTTCCTTCCTTCCTACCTGTGTTTGGGGGTTCAATTCAGCTCCATGTCTACCTGGGGAAACAATGCAGTGTGGTTTGTTTACCTACCCTAACAATATAATATGCAATATGTAGTTCAATAAAAGAGTATCCGCTAACAAATGGTTTGTACTTTTTGGGAAATATAGGGTTTTGGTGGTGTTGTTTTTTAAATTCTACTTAGCATTAGATGCATGGTGACTGAAAAAAATGGACAAAGGGTTTCTGTACTGTAGAGATCACTCTTTTTCAGGAGCGGGCAAAGTTTAGGCCATGGGTCCAATATGCCCCAATGTGATCTGTAGAAGAGAGTAGAAGGTATCTCCATATTTCTGGAGCAATCCCTAAAGCCTCCTGGATGCAAAACAAAATTTTGAAAAATGTTGAAAATTTTTTTTGACTCAAAATATTCCAAAAAGCCCTCTAGCAATGCACAAAGGCCCAAAAATATGCCCTCATGCCCACAGAAAAAGTTTGGGGGCAATTCTCTCTCTTTTGTTTTGTTTCATTTTTTGTTTGTTGTTTTTGTTTTGCAGGAGCAAGTATGACCATTCAACATCTCCTGGAGGGCTAATACAGTCCACTAGTCATCCATAGTTGCCCACCTCTGCTTTAGTTAGATCTTCTACTGTAAGTCCAGATAATATGTTAGCCTTCAATGGTACCTGGATATTCTTGTAAAGTTTTAATACATGGGAAAAAGCAAATCCATCACAAATATTTAAATAATAATAAAAATTACAAACAAGCAGTGTTTCCAACAACTGCAGTTGCATGACCCCATTTTCAGTCTCCATCAAATGGTAATTTAATATATGAATTGGGACACGATACCACTTCATATCACTGCAGACACAATGGACTGCCAATCACCACATGTTATTTTGAAATGTAGAGTGATGTACATAAAGTTGGAAGAGACCACAGGGACCATCCAGTCCAACCCCCTGCCATGCAGGAACACATATCAAAGCATTCCCAACAGATGGCCATCCAGCCTCTGCTTAAAAACTTCCAAAGAAGGACACTCCACCACACTCCAAGGCAGCATATTCCCACTGTCAGACAGCTCTGACCATCAGGAAGCTCTTCTTGAGGTTCAGGTGGAATCTCCTTTCCTTCAGTTTGAATCCATTGCTCCTTGTCCTAGTCTCTGGAGCAGCGGAGAACAAGCCCGCTCCCTCCTCAACATGACATCTCTTCAAATACTTAAATATGGCTATCATCTCCCCTCTTAACCTTCTCTTCTGCAGACTAAACATACCCAGCTCCCTAAGCCGCTCCTCATAGGGCATGGCTTCCAGACTCTTCACCATTTTGGTTGCCCTTCTCTGGACATGTTCCAGTTTGTCGATATCCCTCTTGAACTGAGGTGCCCAGAACTGGATATGGTATTACAAATGAGGTCTAACCAATGCAGAATAGAGCGGTACCATTACCTCCCTTGATGTAGACACCATACTCCTATTGATGCAATCAAGGATCGCATTGACTTTCTTGTGTGCACCAGTCATAAGTGACGGCCATTGCCTTACTATTTAATTTAGAATAAGTAACCAAAAACACTACTCAGAACACACATTCAGAAAATCTAAAGTCTAAAGGCATGCTCCAGATCCTTCTATCACCTAAGGTCTCAAGTTCTTCCCACTTCATTCACAGACCTCAGTTTCTCCATCCCAAACGCAAAGAAATATTCTTAGTCTGCATTTCTTATTTCCTCCCACCAAAACAATAGGAACAACAAAAAACGGCATAATGAGAAGAAGGAAATGGACAGATAAGAATTCAGAAAAATGTAAAAGGCTGGCTGAGGCTTTAATATTAATAAAATAGTTTATTTTATTTGAACTGTCTCTCTCCATATGTGTTCTAACCTTCCATGTCAGCTTATATAAAATCGACATTCAATAGCACAGACAAGTGGTTCTAATAAAGTCACATACCTTTTATAAACCCCAATTTGTGATGGACTTGGACAGTACAGTTTAAGTAATCACATACTCCTTATTATACAAAAATGAAATCAGTCACGCACTGTGATCTAGCAGAACAGTCCTTGAGATATACCCATATAGAAGAAGGCAGGCTTTTTCAGATATAGAACTGGTGCAAGCAATTCCTAGGAACATTATTTACTAGATTTTTAAAGGGAAAAAAAATCTTACAAACACTGAATATATATAATTATTACTGCAAAGATCAACAGCATGAAGTAGGGGGAGATTAGGCCCTAAATCTGGTTGCCAATCCCAACTGTTGAATGGGAACCTGGCACTTAAATAAATCAAACAGATTTAATGGGTCTACTGTAGTGGGGACTCTAGGCATAGAAGTTCCAGCATGGAGATGGAGGGGAAAAGGCATCATTCTTGAAACTGTAGTGGGCTTCAGAACACTGGTTCATCTCCAAAGATCAGCACAACATAAGAAGAAAGATTCCAACACTTCTTCAAATCAAGGAAGGGGCAGGGTAATGGTAACCACCAAGGCTACCAAAATCTGTGGCTGCTTAGAAGACATCCTGCCCAACAAATCAAGTCTTGTACATTTCAAAAATAAATGTTATTAACTCTTTGACCAAAACCCAAATCGATATGTTTATGCACTGCCCATTTGAGCCACCTACTTCCCATGGGAACTCTATTCCTGCAGTATTCTAAAAGTTATCAGGATACCTGTTTTCCCGTTGGTCTTAACTCAGCAAAACTTTCTTAGCAGGCTATTTAAACACTGCACAGCTATAATACTGTTAATTTCGAGCCCAGTTCCCACAGATTATTTTTAAAGATATCACACATTAAAACCTCACAAAATTAATTAGATAACTTGTTCCCTACATGACAACTTATTAAATGAGTTGTCAACATAGAAAAGATATATGCTGATGGAACTTATCACTGTTGTTTTTAAAGATAAAAACAGAAGAGCCAGATTTAACTAGCGCTGACATACTGCAGAATAGTCTTCTCAAAGAAATACCAAGATACCTCCTCCAACCAATGCAGTCCCATTTTGCAAGGAATGGCCTTCCCACAAACCATACATTCTTGAAAAATCCATGGTGAAGAAAAACCCTGTTGGCTTTATGTTACCTATTCCAGTTTGAAATTCTGCATTTCACAACTTTGATACTTGTATCCTTAATTTTCTCACACCCACCATCTCTGAGTCTAGATTCAGATAATAATTCCCTTCATTCAAATATGGGGCAGCACCACATTCTGGAAAGGAAAATGTTAGTGGAACAAATTTTTAAAAAACTAATAAAATGGTAAGATATACATAATGTTTCAGTGGAAACCTTCCCCAGGGGCACAACGATTCAACTTGTTGAGCATGTCTAGTGATACAACTTCTCTCAAGCTTCATGAATTAATACACATTTCTTTACTAGAAATACTCAAAACGATTTCTTGTAGCCTAAGAAAAGTTCCCACTGAAACACATAAAACATTTTATGCGTTTAAAGTCCTTTCTCTCTCTCCTCTTCTCTTTTCCATACAGTTTTGTGACTGGCCCTTTTCTTCTTTCAGTCTTTTGAGGACCTGGACAACAGCACCCTCCTTTCCACAAGAAGCAAGTTAGCAATTAAATGGATGGAACCCTTTAAAACTTTTATTTACTGCATAATTTAAAGAGTTTTTTCACCAGTCACTTCTGTGCAAAAATCTCCATATCATCAAAATATACTGTACTTAAACTTTTTAAAGGACAGAACTAATGAATCACTAGCTGAAAATACAAGAATAAATGTATGTTTCACCTACAGAAAATTTACACTGCCTACTGCAACATAATAAAATTAAAAAATGTTTTTGAGATGCCACTATCCAAATGTCTGTGAGAGCACTGAAGATGGGAATATAAACCTTTAACACCATGTTGGGTTCTGGGTAGATTTCTCAAAAAGCCTCTATGAAATAATCATTAACATTAGCACAGAGAACATTTTGGAGAGTTATGTGATAGACTCTTTTAAAAGAGTCAAAGTTGTAATCAAAGCTCTACTCCCAACACAACTATAAAGTAACTCAAAGTAAAGTAAATCAATCCACACGATATAGATTCTGAGCAAGTAAAAAGCAGTAATTATCAATTCCAACATCCACAGAGCTTCAGATAAATGATTATCAATTAATATACCCAGATGTAAGCTTTTGGGAACAGGAAGTGTCTTCCCCCAGCACTTCCCCTTGGACATCATGAACAATCACAGACAGAAATTGAAACTTGAGCAGTGGAGATTGCACAGTGTACTGTAACACTGAGCATACTGAAATTCTCAGCTTTGGAGCAGATTCTCAGCTATAGAGTAGTAATTTCCGAGACAGCAAGTTACTGTCTCAGAAATTACTACTCCATTTGCAATTTGCTCTCTGTCCAGCCTGTTGTAGGCTGCACAAACTCCTTCAAACAAAGATGGAAGTAATTAGGAAAGGGCTGACTTCCTGTTTTCACTAAAACAAAGTGTGCCCCTGTTTTACAGAAGAATTGTATACCTTGGTATCTTCAGGAGGTGCAATTATCCATTTGTTATTACAAAAAATGTAATGGAGTGTTCAAGGGGCCAATGAGTAACCAAGGGGCACAGAAATGGCCTTGGGAGCTGCATAATTCCCAGAAGGCTAGCCAGATTGGCTTGAAAGTATTGAGCAAGACGATAGTCTTTGGCTCCTCTCCATCATTGGCACAAGCAGAATCAATGAAAAATTGTAAGTAAATACATCCAAATAGTGTGCATATTTTATAATGATAATTAAATTCAGCTTTTTCACTAAGAAGTTGGGAGGCTTTTTGTTTTATGTACACAGAACATATATGAGAATGTACTGTGCATTTTGAATGAGGTAAGCAAAACAACAGGGCAGAGAAGGGATATTGCAAGCAATCTGAAATTAAAGTTGGCCCTCCATATCTGCAGATGCTGTATCAACCACAGCTTGAAAATATTTGTAAAAAAAAAAATTCAAAAAGCAAACTTTGATTTTTCCATTTTATATAACAGACAGAATTTTACTACACCATTGTATGTAACTGGACTTGAGCATCCACAAATTTTGGTATCCACAAGGGATCCTGGAACGAAACAGTAGTGGCTACTGAGGGCCTGCTATATAGGTAAAAAGACTTACAGGCATAATTGACAAGTTTTCACCTGCAGAATTGTCCCTCTGACTATATCTGTTTTCCCCCACAAACACAAAAGCTGCTTCTCCCAGTTCAATTCACACCACCACTTGAGAGAACACCTACAAATACAACAGTTACACAAATATGAGTATTTACACAGGACTGTTCACCAAAGCTTGGTTAAATTTTTAGATTAAACCTCCCAGAATTCCTTTGCACAGGATTCAGCGAGCTGCAGTCTAAAAAATTAACTTTTCCCAGCTATGTTGTCCAACCAAGAGGAGGATGCCAACAGTTGGGACTACCAACAAAATAGCTAATTTCACACATCCTTCCTGGGGCAGCAGGACCACCCCAAGAAAGAAATAGTCCTCATTACTTTCCACAGCAAATGAAAAAAGGGCTTTGTGTTCCTGAAACACAGCGATGCAATAGCTTCAGGGAGAACTACCTGGTTATATTCTCAGGGCTTTTTTGTGTTCTGTCAGTTCTGATATATAAATTACATCTATCGAGAAAAAGAACAGATATATAACAAAACCTTTGAACAATTTTTTAAAAAAAAAACTTACTGATATCACTGTGTCTGGTTCCGTGCCAAAGATGTTCCGCCGTTTTACAGTCAGTACATCAAAGTCTTTAGCGTCATCATCATCACCATCATCCTCTTCAAAGAACTTCAAGCATTCAGCTTTTGATCCCTTGACCATTACAGGCCCTTCTTCCATCTCAGACTGACTTGCCGATGTGTCATCCTCAGTTTCACTGTTTCTGCCAGAGAGCTCTTTTATCTCCTCACCTCTCAAGATTGTTGTTTCATTGAAGAGAGCCCTGCACTTCTCTACATCTTCATTACTTACAGAAAAATGTGTACCCTCTTCTGGTTGCTCTGCCCTCTGCAAAGGCCCTTCTTTCTCAGGCTCATTCTCATGCATTTTCTTCTGAACTTTTTGAAGAAACCTTACACGAGGGGCCACTGCAAGACCTAAGGAGCTAAAAATCAGGAAAGCATATAAGAACAGGCTTTTTGTTTTAAATACCATCCATCAGAGTGCATAAAAGTCAGTCTGCATGGTTTTATTTTATAAGAACAAATCAGGCAATCTTCTTCACTGCCTTCAGCTTGAGCCTACTTGATGGTACCCCAATTCTGAACCCAACTGATCTGATATAAGCCTCTGCATGAGGGCTGAGCAACATACAACCTAATCTATACACCTTTCTCATGGTCTTTTTGGAAGCTCTCTGATGCTCCTGGTTGAATTTTGCTACTAGCTACATTTTGGACTAACTGCCGTCACTAAAAAGGCATCAAAGGAACAACAGTCAGGTCTGTAGGTTACCAGAGCTCAGGTAACTGTGACCAGATTCTTTCCACCTAGGATAGGATGGAGTTGGCATATAAGCTTCCAGATACTGGTAGCAAAGAAACAGCAGCTTAATTCTAGAAACTTACATGAAGCAATGCTTTAAAATCCACAGAGTTTATAATCCTACCCTGATAGGGGACACCACTATAAAGCTTCAGGAAAACTTCCTAAACTATATTTTAGAAACCATATGTAAACTTGCACATTCAAATCTCCTTTTAAAACAGACAGCTAAATCAAAATTTCATTTGACTTATTTTACATTCTGAATACCTTACAATTCAAGAGTCACAGAGCACAGCTTCCCATTCCCCTCTGGTGGCAGAATCATGTAAATAGTCACGAATGCTACTAGCTTTCTAAAACTGTGCTTAGCATTTCATCTGGTAATGAGGAGATGGAAAATGGCAAGAAACTCTCAACCTGAATAAAAATGGGGGAGCAGTTCAAAAACAGGTTTCTAAGAAAAGAATACTGAAACATTTCAGCAGACACTGAACTGTCAGAGAACTATGGGTCTCTATATGACTCAGTTCTCAGACTGATTAGTGCAGAATTTAGTTGCCCGCATCTCCTTGAAAAAGACACAGAGAGCACATACATTAATGAAGCATTAAGAGGGAACTGTAGTTCAATCTGTGCAGGAATAATACACCTGAGTCACCACATCAAATGAAAAAGTGAGTATAAGGCACAGGCCTCACTTGCTAGGCTATGGTTTATCAAACTGGAAGTGCTGCATATGAATGAGGCCGATGAACACTATGAGCCAAATCCATCCTTCTTCAATATCTATCCTGCTGCTTACATGCTATTGTGTGAGGGAGGCTTTTTTTTTTCATTTACAGTCGGCCCTGCACATGTGCTGGTTTCCCTTTCATGGATTTGGTGATCTGCAGATTTTATGATCCTATGGTCAGCTTCCACCAGAAGCTGACCACAGAGTCATGCTATAGGACCTAGAGATTCCTACAGCCCACAATCCACATGCAGCCCCCAAGGCCATTTTTGTGGCATCCAAGAGCCTTTCAGGGGTCAAATGTTTTCCCTCATTTGCCCTCAAGAGGCACACAGGCATTTTAGGCTTTCTTGAGCCATTTTAGAGCCATTTAGGCTCAAGAAAGACCTTTCTAAAAGCCTGAAGTCAGAATCTGTTTTGAAAAAAGCTCTCTCCTTGGCTTAAAATAGCCTGGGAATGGCTAAAGGCATGGTGAAAATGATTCCACAGAACTTAGAGGGCACTGAGGAACAAAAAATGGGGGGTAGCTTACAATGGGGAGTATGGGGGAGGGTAGCCCTCCATGGTCTCCCAGAGAACTAATGTGGCCCTCTAGCCTCCCACAGTTGCCTACTCCTGGTGTAGATCACGCAAGCAGCAGAACAGGAAACTTCCAGTTAACATTTCTGACTTGGCCCAACAAATCTCAATCAGCCTGATCTGACAGGACTGTTGTGAGGATAAAGTGGGGAGCAGGGAGGAGAGCTATGTATGCTACCCTGAGTTCGCTGGAAGAAATACAGGATATAAACAAGTACAGGTGTCCACCACTTAACAGATTAGGGACTAGAAAACAGTCAAAAAAGTACAAATTGTCAAAAAGCAGAACCTGTGTACAGATTGAACAAAAAGATGGTATTGAGTCGATTGACAATAAAAGCAACGCATGATCGCAAATCATAGAATCATAGAAACATAGAAATGTAGAGTTGGAAGAGACCACACGGGCCATCCAGTCCAACTCCCTGTCATGCAGGAACACCCTCAAAGCACTCCCGACAGATGGCCATCAAGCCTCTGCTTAAAAACCTCCAAGGTAGGAGACTCCACTACTCTCCGAGGCAGCAGATTCCACTGCCGGACAGCCCTGACTGTCAGGAAGTTCTTCCTGAGGTTCAGGTGGAATCTCCTTTCCTGCAGCTTGAATCCATTGCTCCTTGTCCTGGTTTCTGGAGCAGCAGAAAACAAGCCCCCTCCTTCCTCTACGTGGCATCCCTTCAAATATTTAAACATGGCTATCATGTCCCCTCTTAACCTCCTTTTCTGCAGACTAAACATACCCAGCTCTCTCAGTCTATCCTCATAGGGCATGTTTTCCAGGCCTCTCACCATTTTGGTCACCCTCCTCTGGACTTGCTCCAGCTTGTCAATATCCTTCTTGAATTGGGGTGCCCAGAACTGGACACAGTATTCAAGATGGGGTCTAACCAAAGCAGAGTAGAGTGGTACCAGTACCTCCCTCGATCTAGACACCATACTCCTGTTGATGCAGCCGAGAATTGCATTGGCTTTCTTGGCTGCCGCATCACACTGCTGACTCATGTTCAGCTTGTGGTCTATGAAGACTCCTAGATCCCTTTCACACGTACTGCTATCCAGCCACGTGTCCCCCATCCTATATTTCTGTATTCCATTATTTCTGCCTAAGTGTAGGACCTTACATTTCTCTCTGTTGAATTTCATTTTGTTCGCCCTGGCCCAGCTCTCCAATCTATCCAGATCATTTTGAATTTTGATCCTGTCCTCTGGCATATTAGCAACCCCTCCCAATTTGGTGTCATCTGCAAATTTGATGAGCATGCCCTCTATTCCTTCATCTAAGTCATTGATAAAAATATTGAACAGCACTGGGCCCAGGACAGAACCTTGTGGCACCCCACTAGTCACTTCTCTCCAGGATGAAAAGCAGCCATCCGTGATCACCCGTTGGGTTCGGTCGGTCAACCAATTACATATCCAATTAACAGTAGCCCTGTCTAGCCCACATTTTACTAGCTTCGATGCAAGAATGTCATGGGGAACTTTGTCAAAGGCCTTACTGAAATCGAGATATGCTACATCCACAGCATTCCCTTCATCTATCAAGCTAGTAACTCTATCATAAAAAGAGATCAGATTAGTCTGGCATGACTTATTTTTGAGAAATCCATGTTGACTTCTCGTGATTATTGCGTTGTTTTCTAAATGATTAGAAACTGAACGCTTAATGATCTGCTCCAGGATCTTTCCGGGTACCGATGTCAGGCTGACTGGGCGATAATTATTTGGGTCCTCTTTCTTTCCCTTCTTGAAGATGGGGATAACATTTGCTCTCTTCCAATCTGCTGGAACTTCTCCTGTCCTCCAAGATTTCTCAAAAATTATAGCAAGCGGTTCCGAAATGACCTCTGCCAGCTCTTTTAATATCCTAGGATGCAATTCATCTGGCCCTGGAGACTTGAATTCATCCAATGCGGCCAGGTATTCCTGTACCACCTCTCTACTTATTAAGTGCCTCATTTCCTCTGCTTCCTCCCCTGCTCCCCTACCGCCAGGTTGAGTGCTTGTATCCTTCTGGGAAAATACGGAGGCAAAGAAGGTGTTAAGTAGCTCTGCCTTTTCTCTCCCCCCTGTGAGTAATTCGCCATCTTCTCTGCGTAGCGACCCTACTGTCTCCTTCTTTTTCCTTTTGCTGCGGACATATTTAAAAAAACCCTTTTTATTGTTTTTAATGTCTCTGGCCAGCCTAAGTTCGTTCTGTGCTTTAGCCTTTCTGACCTCCTCCCTACATCTCCTGGCTACTTGCTTAAATTCTTCTTTGGTGGTTTCCCCCTTCTTCCATTTCCTATACGTGTTTCTCTTAACTCTTAGCTCAGCTGAGAGTTCTTTAGTCAACCATTCTGGTTTCTTCAGATGCCTTCCATTTTTCCTCCTTATTGGCACAGTTTTAGACTGTGCCGTCAGTATCTCCTTTTTAAGGAACTCCCATGCCTCCTGAACTCCTTTCCCTTTCACTATTCCTGACCACGGAATTCCAGCCAGCAGCTCCCTAAGTTTACAGAAGTCCGCTTTTTTAAAATCTAAGACGAGTGTCTGGCTACCCTTATCTTCTCCTTCCCACTGAATGCTAAATTCCAACAGGGCATGGTCACTCCCCCCTAAAGATCCAACCACTTCTACCTCATTCACAAGGTCATCCCTGTTGGTCAAGACCAGATCTAGAATATTTGATCCCCTTGTGGCCTCTTCCACCTTCTGGACCATGAAGTTGTCTGCAAGACAAGCAAGAAACTTGCTGGACCTTGCTGTCTTGGCAGAGTTTGACTGCCAGCATATATCTGGGTAATTGAAATCTCCTATTATTACTGTATCTCTCCTCTTTGAATGTTCAGTCATTTGGTTGAGGAAGGCGTCATCCAAGTCCTCAGCCTGGGTTGGAGGTCTGTAGTAAACCCCCACCAGAATATCCCTATTGTTTCTCGCTGCCTTAATTCTTACCCAAATGCTCTCTACCTGGCTTTCTGGGTTTAAGCCCAGGATCTCTTCACAGGTGAAAACATCCTTGACATACAAGGCTACTCCTCCTCCTTTCTTGTTTGGTCTATTTTTACAAAATAGGCTATACCCCTCTATTCCTATATTCCAATCATGAGACTCATCCCACCAGGTCTCAGTGATGCCTATCAAATCGTATTTATTTTCTTGTACTAGGAGTACAAGCTCATCCTGCTTGTTTCCCATACTCCTTGCATTAGTGTAGAGACACTTAAGTCCCCAGGCCCTTCCTGCAAGTCCTGTACTATTGTTTCTACTCCTCCCGCCATTGGCCGCTTGTACTACTTGTCCAGTATCATTTGGGCCTTTTCCCCCTGTGTTCTCTGAGTCCTTGCCCTGAATAATATTGTCTCCCTCCCCAGTGGATCTTAGTTTAAAGACCTCTTAATCTTCCTTGCAAGACTGTTTGCAAAAACATTCCTGCCCAGTTTTGTGAGGTGCAGCCCATCCCTTGCCAGAAGCCCATGTTCATGGAAATTCAGGCCATGTTCCAAAAACCCAAACCGTTGTTGGCGGCACCATGTGCGGAGCCAGTTGTTGACCTCTACTATTGCCCTTTCCCTACATGCGCCGTATCCTTGAACAGGGAGGAGAGACGAAATGACCACCTGCACACCAAGGTCCTTAAGCTTGGTCCCCATACGCTCGTAGTCCTTTGCAATGTGGTTTAAGCTGCTCCTCGCAGTGTCATTGGTTCCCACATGAACCAAAATGAGGGGCTTATAGTCAGTGGGTTTGACTAGCCTGGTTAGCCTCTCCGTTATGTGGTTGATCCTGGCCCCAGGAAGACAACAGACTTCTCGATTGAGCTTGTCCGTTTTGCAGATTGCTGTTTCAGTTCCTCTTAGCAAAGAGTCCCCAACAACCAGAACTCGCCTCCTCTGAGACTTGTACTGGGCTCCTCGGCGAACCTGTTCTACTCGGACTGCCTGGGCATTCTGTTTAGGCTGGGAGTGTTGATCTAGTCCCTGTTGGTGAAGTTTGATTCCTTCTTGTTGACATTCTGTTCCCTCCGCGTGGTGCTCCTCATTGTTCATAAGGCCAAGTAGTTCGAAGCGATTGTGTATGCTAAGAGTCTGTCTACTATAAAATCTACTATAAAAAAGTCAAATTTGTGAGTGATCGTGTCTGTTTGTCTATGTCAGGCAGGCGTAGACCTCATATGATTGGCTGGCTGTGAAGATTTTACAGAATCCTGGGGTTGGCAGTTCAGGGAGGGGCCTTTAGAATTCTCAGCCAGAGAGCTCAGGCCAGTTGCTATGGAGATGAGGCCCAGCAGCAAGAAGGAGGCCAGTGTATTTCCTCAGGAACCCAACCTCTGTATGTTAATAACTCTGAATACAGACTAGATTGGGGAATATGAGGAAAAGTTACACATACTGGACAAGACAGATTGGGGAATTAGAGACACAGGATCTCAAATCTGTGTATTTCAACTGCATCTAATTCCTAAAGTAAGGTAAGGTAATTCCTAAGGTATTTCTAACAAGTGTTAACCCATGAGAAAATAAACTCCTGGGCAACACCAGATAAATACACTAGTACTGTATAAAAGTCATACTGTGTACAACTTCTATGGGGTTCTCTTGCAGGTGGAATAAAAAGATGGTGCTGAATCAACTGAAAGAAAAAGCACTGTGATCATTTTTACAACCTGCTCTTTCAACCCTTTTCAATTTTCAGTTTTCAAGTTCAAAGTCAAAAGAGCAGACCACACATCAAATATATGGGTTCTGGTTGCAACTGAAAAGGGTCAAAAGAGCAGACCATCGAAAGCAGGGGACACCTGTACAGAATAAAATGTAAATAGGCGGTAGTTTTTAATAAGCCACTATCACCTCAGCATCAGAAAAGACATCTCATCTGCAACATGGGGGCAATAACACTGACCAAAATTACAGGATTCTCCTAAGAATAAATGATGAAATGAATACTCTACAGTTCAGTGTATAGAAATGCTTGCTACTCTTACAACTACAGCTAGGCATGCTTACAGGTATTGCTGAGAGAGAGCGTGTGTCAGTAAACAATACGAGCAACGATTGATGAGCACAAGCAGAAAATCACTGAAATTATCTTTACAAATCCATGGAAGAAAACTAGGAAAAAGATGGAGGAAAGATACTATAAGGATTGTAAAGTCTTTAGGCTACTGTAGACCACCTTACTCTTGACGCACATAGTCAAAACACTTCCCCACCCCTTTCTAAGTATAGTATTTACATCGGCACTCACAAATTCTGCTAGATTATATGGCTGACAGATTACAAACCTAGTGCTAGTAAATTTGGCAAAAAGCTTACATTTCAGCAGAATGTAATAGATGAGCCGACATTACAAACACATGGTAATGTTTACCATGTGTTGTCCAAAGCTGCCACCTTCTACATGGAGATTATCTCCATATTATTCAGAAAAGAAAACAAATATGCTTCAAAGGTACAAATGATTTGTAGAAGTAGGGTTCCCCCCTCCCCCAATCACTGTGTTTTTCTTCCAAGGGAGCTCTAGACACATCAGTACAGAAACATGAGATAGTTATGTGTTGATCTACTCATGTTTTCTATGGTTCAGCGCTTATAATAAAGAAATGCATGGGCATGCAGGACATGTCCTTTGCATACCCTTCAGATTTTTAAAAGAATGTTCACATTTCCAATATGAAACACTGAGTAACAATTGGTTTGTGCAGTTCAAAAGTAGTAACAGAAAACACATATCCAAATTTTTAGCACTTTTAGCTTTTGTAGTTATCAGAGCTAATAGCACTTACAGGGCATATTCAGCTATGGCTAACTTGAACACATCAAACACTTCTTTGTTCTTCATTAGGTAGACGGATCGTAGATAGGATACAAAACACTAGGGGAAAAAAGGAGAAGAGAAACTTGTTTGAACAGCAGAAAAAGAGGCACATGCTTATATCTAAAAAGAAATCATTTAACATTTTGAAGTTAAAGAACTCAAACAACTGCATTGCATTTCAGCAAAAACTAATTACTCTTAAAAGTACATTAGTTCATAAAATTTCTTGCTATTATGAATTCTAAAGTCAAGAGGGTAATTTCTTTTCACTTCTGCTTTTTCACTGTCTTAAGATTCTAAGAAAGTTTTTCAACTTTTTCTCAAGTCATATCTGCATATTTAAATATGAAATTATAAAGAATTTGTATGATTAGGAAGCATACAGCAGGGTCTCCTTGACTTGAAAAAACAACCAAAGAGTTTAGAAGCAAAGATCTAGCCACAAGAGCTATCAGATGCTGGGTACTCAACCCTCCAAGTCCACCACAATGCAGAAGAGATAAAGGATATAAAATGGCACTCATCCAAAAATTACAGCCATTAGACAGCCACTGAATTGCTCATTCTTTGTATAAGTGCTGGGACAAACTTTTTAATATTCTAAAATAAATTCTAAACTGGGGGCAGAAACTGTAACAAGGGAAGAAAGAAGAGGTAAAATTACCTATTCACTTTTGCATGCAATGGGGGAGAGTACAAAATTTAATAGCGTTCCTCTGTGTTGTTAGTATGCACAAAATGCAAAGACAGTGTTATGTAAAGTACACCAGAGTTTGGAAAAGTCACCAAAGCAACCCAGATAGAGTTGTGCTCTAAAAGGTAATCTTTCCAAGCTGTGAAGTAGGCCAAGTAAAATCAGTGGCACTTAAGTTAATAAGAACTAGCAAATTCCATTCATTTCAATAGGTGCCCTCTAACCAGGACTAACACAGGATGTCTTAGGGTTCTGGAGGAGAAAAGGTAGCCTTGACTGGCCCCAAAATAAACTAAATTCCTCCTATGCCTATATATGGGGTTGAACATTGATGGGGATGAGTTTCTCTGCAACCCTAGTATAACTACTAAGAGCTTTCTACTTTTATTCGGTCAGCAGACCTGCTGCCCACTATAGTTCAGACTCCATTTTACCAAGTTCATGGTAAGCTCATTTTATTAAGCTCATCAGGGATCCAGAGTTATAGGACACAGTCTCCATGTCAAGCTTCATATGTGGCTGCCCACAGTCTTTGTTTGATCATGACAGTCTGTGGAACTGCAGTTCTTTTGTCTGTATTTTGTCCTGGCAATGACATGCAGCAGTCCAGACTTGAAAAATTACTTTTTTTTTGTTTTTGTTTTTACTAAAAGTGGGAAAAACAAGAAATAAAAAATGGGTTTAATTCCTTTTATAAAACAAAGCCAGTTACTAAAAGACAATGCCTCAGATACAGAGATCACTGACCAAAGTCTAGTAGTTTAACTGGCTGCAATCTTACCTGTACATAATTTTTTTAAAAAAAAAACAACGGAATCCACAGAATTTACTCCCATGAACACATTGCTACCTATTAAGCATTTCTGATATACCATTTTAATGCTTCTGCTTATTTTACCTTGCCATTCACCCTTCACACCCATAGGTCTTATAACATGTTTCTTTCTTTGTCTTTCAAAATAACTTTTTCTCTTCTATCATTTCTTAAAATTGCAGCTATTTGCTCCATCCTTGAAAATCCATTTTAAACTACTAATAGAAGCTGTCATATAGGATGTTTTTGCCCTTAAAACCCATAGGCAGAAATAGCAACAACAAAAAAATATAGTAACAGATTTTGCTTGTAGTTTTATGTTATCTAGTCTGCAATAAAATACTGGAAAATCACTTCTATAAAACTGAATAACCTGCTGCTACCAGCATGCCCTTTCATTTGGCTGGTAGCTCAAGTGTATAATTCATTAAATCATACTGCTTTATGGTTCCATAGTACTGTTCTGTAATTTTTGTTTGGGAAAGAGAAGGAAAATAATTTTACAGATCTATTTACTGGTTCATGTATGGAATTCTTATTTGGTCTTCTACTTTCCACAACCCATGACTGAACATCTATTACCATCCACTGTGTTTTTCAATCTTTGAAAACGTCTTTAAAAAATAATGAACTTGTTTACAATACCTCACTACTCTTTGAGGACACACACACACACACACAGACACACACAAAACAAACCTTGATCTAAACCATTCAAAAATCCTGCAGCTAAATGAGCATTCTGTTTGCATTTTGCATTTGTTGGTGCAGTCAAATTTTGCCGTTTTGATTCTGCATAACCCATCAGTGTCTGCTGCTTGCTCCTCCAGACTGTTTATAGCAGGGGCATGTGACAAGAAGGATACCATCCCATAAATACTGCAATAGTCACACAAACCTTTTACTGAACATGGCAAATATCTCTAGCAGCTGCATAAAAATTTCACAGTCACTGTTGATACTGCAACATTAGCTCTACATAAAACAAGTCATTCATATTTTCCACCTTCCTGATACATGACAGGAATGTCATCATCAATCTCACTACCAGATCAGTGGCCAAAACTGAAGGATTTGCAGTTGGCTGATAACAAATGTTTCTGTAGCATTATTTTGCTTCAAACTAGTGCACGGAGGCAGACTCTTAAGCAAACCTGCAAAAATGATCTCCCTACAAATTTCATTTACTAAGCTCCTAAGAAAACGTAAACCGGGTTCAATATTTATAAACAAGTTGGTTGCTCTTACTTGGATTAAAACATCCCCACTTGCACATCAGGACAGGAGGTCAATTAATTAAAGGTTTATTGAAAATCCTTACTTACAAATAACCCAAATCTCCCCCAGTCTGCTCAGTTTTTGAACTAGCATTTCTATTATCTCCAGTAACAGTAGGTAACATCTGTGCTGGATTGCAGATTATGTGCATTGCAATCTAATGCATCTGGTGAGTGCTAGGAAAGGGAACTTTGCAATAGAGGATCTGGAAAAGGGCAGTACAAGATAACTGACTCAGTGTTTTGAAAAGCTTGGCTGAATACTTCAGATGGATGTGGTAGGAGTAATCAGGAATGGCACAAACCAATTTCTTGAAAGTATCACAAAACCCACTTCCATAGCCAGCACAAAAATTTAGGGTGGTGAAAGGACTTGCCTTACATCAAGGAGGCTTGAAATCATCCATGTACCCTCTACTAGCCACTGCTATTTCCTGCTGCTTGCAGAGTAAGAGACTTTTCTTCCTCTGCAGCTAACCATAAAGACTGGATAGGGAGGGAAGGAGTGATTTGTATCTCTTTCTGCCAGCCTTCTCTCTCACCGAAATATAATCTCTAGTTGCTCACATCAACCAGTTCAGCTGGTTAAACACAAATTTGATAAGAATGCCCTCTATTACTGCATCTAAGTCATTGATAAAGACATTGAATCCCACTGGGCTCAGGAAAGAATCCTATAACACCCTATCAGTCACTTCTCTCCAAGTTGAAGAGGAGCCACTGATGAGTACATTTTGGGTTTATCTGGTCAACCAATTACAAATCCACCAAACAGAGTTTGTATGTAGTCTAGTCCACATATTACTAGCTTGTCTGCAAGAAAATCATAGGGGATTTTGTTGAAGATCTTACTGAAATCAGGATATGCTGATATGCTACATCCACAGCGTTCCCTTCATCTACCAAGCTGTAACTCTACCAAAAGAGAGAGAGAGAGAGAGAGAGACAGAGACAGAGACAGAGACAGAGATTAGTCTGGATTGTTTTTGAGAAACCCATGCTCACTTTTAGTGATCATGGCATTCCTTTCTAAGTGCTTACAGACTGACTGTTTAATGATCTGCTCTAGAATCATTGCTGGTATGGATGTCAACCTGACTTGGCAGTAATTGACAGTAATTGTTTAGGTCCTTCCCCCCCCCTTTTTTTGAAGATGTTGCCTCCTATTCTCTGGGAATTCTCAAAGATTATTGCTAGACATTCTGAGATTACTTCTGCCAGTTCTTTTGATACCTTTGGATGCAGGTCATCTGGCCTTGGAGACCTGAAATCATTTAGAGTAGCCAGATAATCCTGTTCTAGCTCTTTATGTAAGCTGTGCTGCATTTTCCCTACTGCATCATATGTTCCATTTCCCCAGGTTGGGCACGGTTTTCCTTTTTGGGAGAAGACAGAGGCAAAGAAGGTATTGAGTAGTTCTGCCTTTCCTCTGTTCTCTGTAAACATTTCACCATCTACCCCATGTAGTGGCTCCACCATTTCCTTGTTCTTCCTTTTGCTATGGACATAATCAAAATGCCCTTTTTATTGTTTTTAACCTGTCTAGTAGGCTTGAGTTTGCTCTGCACTTTAGCTTTTCTGACTTTCTTCTTGCACATGCTAGCTATTTGCTTGAATTCCTCTCTTGTGATTCCCCATTTTTTTTCTCATTTCTTGTATATATCCCTTTTAAATCTTAGTCAATTGAAAGTTCTTCATCCATCTCAGTTTTCTTAGACGCTTCCCATTTTTCCACCTCATGGGAACTGTTTGAAATTGCGCCTTCAGTCTCTCACTTTTAAGAAACTCTCATCTATCATGAACTCCCTTCTCTTTTAGTATTCATGATCATGAGATCACATCCAGCATTTCCCTAGTTTTACTGAAATCAGCTTTCTTAAAGTCAAGAAATATCTGCCTGTGCTTGGTTTCCCCTTTCTGCTGCATAACAAACTCCAAGAGAACATGGTCACTTCCCACCTAAGGATCCTACCACTTCCACTCTACTGACCTGCTCATCATCATTGATTAGAATCATGTCTAAAATAGCTGACTCCCTTGATGTCACTTCTACCTTCTGGACAATGAAACTGTCTGCAAGGCAAGTGAAGAATTTGTTGAACCCTACATTCTTGGTAGAGTTTGAATTCCAACAAATGTTAAGATTGTTGAAATCTCCCATTACTACCCATCTATATCTCTCCTTTCTGAATGTCTCGTCATCTGTTGGGGGAAAGCCCCATTAAAATCCCAAGGCTGGCTTGGGAGTCTGTAGCAGATTCTCACAATGGCATCACGATGACATTGTTTCTCTCTTCATTAATTTTTACCCAGATGCTCTCAACTTGGCTTCCAAGATTTAAGTCATGTTCTCTTCACAAGTGTAAATATCTTTGACATATAATGCTGCCACTCCTCCTTCCCTTGGTCTACTTTTTTAGATTATTACTGGCGACACTCATCCCACCAGATTTTAGTGATGCCAGTGGTATCATATTTGCTTTCCTGTGTTGAAAGTTCAAGATCATTTTGTTTACTTTCCATGCTCCGTGCAAGGTTTTTTTTTTTTCCTTCCCACTACTGGGATCTTGTACTATTTGCCCAGTTCTCCCTATAATATTTGGGTTATTATCTCCAGCACCTGATGAAGTCTTGCCCTCAAGAATACCGTCTCCCTCTTCAACATATCTCAATTTAAAGTCCTCCTGATCAGATTTGTGAGATTCTTGGCAAAAACATTCCTGCCAACTGCTATGAGGTGCAACCCACCACCTGCCAGAGGTCTATCTAGGTGAAACTTCAGACCATAGCCCAAGAAGCCAGACTGTTCCCAGCAGCAGCATCTGTGGAGCCAGTTAGTCACCTCTGCTGTTCTTCTGTCCCTTACAGGGCTGTATCCTTCAACCGAGAGGAAGGAAGAAATGACAGCCTATGCCTGTGCAGCTACCTACCCAGAGGCTCATAATTCCTTGTCATATGCTAAAGGCTATGCCTTGCAGTGTCATCAGTTCCCATGTGGACCAAAAGGAAGACATAATGGTTAGTGAGTTTGATGAGTCTTGTCAGCTGCTCTGTTACACTGCAGATTTTTGTGCCAGGGAGACAACACACCTCTCAAGATAACCTGTCAGGTCCACAAACCATTGTTTCTGTTCAACTCAGCAGGTAGCCCCTGCCACCATCACACGTCTTCTCTGGGGATTGGGCAGGGGACATTCCATGTGCTGAATCTTCCAAGGTCACCTGCACATTCTCTCAGCACTGACACTGTTATTCTTGTTCCTGTTCCTCATCATCACTCATAAAGGAGATTCTCTAGCTCCAAATTCACAGAACGATCCCTAATCCTGATCCTTCCATGTGCCACATTCTTCCAATAGTCTACCTCTTGTGTTTGGGAACTGACCTCCTCCACAGAGACATCCCCATGTGTTCCTCACCCAACACAGTCTCCTCCATTCTGTTCAAGAAACGTTCATATTCCTTAATATGCTGAAGAGTAGGCCTCAAGTTGCTGGACTTTCTCTTCCAACAGGGAAACCAACTTGCACTTGCTGCAAGTGTAGCCACCTACATCCTCTGACAAGAACACAAACATACCACAGTTGTTGCAGGTGACTACACCAGTTCCTTCATTATCTGTATGAACACAAACATACCACAGTTGTTGCAGGTGACTACACCAGTTCCTTCATTATCTATATTCAGTAGTCTTAAGTAGGCACTCCCCATTAAATGCCAATGTGAAACACCTGTTGGCCTTGCTCCTGTTAGCCAAGCCTTTTCCCCTACAAAACTTGGATCTTCATATCGTTGGCCAAAAATCATTCCTAGAATTGGCTGGAGGTCTACTTCCAGTTTTCACTTTCTCCTTTGGTTAGTGGAGACACCACTCCAGACTGCACTTTGGGTGAATTTTTCATATGGAAAAAAAAATCAAATTGAAGAATCTGGGAGCTCTGGGGATTGGGGGAGGGGCAACATGGGGCTACAAAAGAGGGGCTGGGATCACATATAGCTCATGAGTCACACTTTTCTCAACTAAATATAAAGATTCAATTTCAATTTGATTGCAGTTTCAAAATTGTTCAGGGAAACTTTTAAAGCCCATTACCACTAATGAAAATATCAGTATTAAATTCAGTTTAGTGCTACTGGAAGTAAAATGTTGTACAGCTGCAATATTTTGTGTGTGTCTGAATTTGGCACTGCCTTTGTTTAAACACACAAACACAACAATGTGCTTTGTTTAAAAAAAGTATGCTTGCTATAACCAAAGTTTAAGCAATAAAGCTTGATTGAATCCAAAATGCAATTTGGCTATTCCTTTGCAATATCTCTAACAGTGCCGCAGGGTTTGACGACAAAGTGATGGATATAGACAACTTTAATATCAAAGGCTCCCACAGACAGCAGATCCAGAAGAGACAATAAATACAGCAATCTACTCGTGTGCAGGAGAAACATTTGAGAGTGTTACGCCCACATGGAATACTGCAAAAGTAATATTGAACCTCTTTCATGCAGTTGAAAGAGTGCAAAAAGGATTGCAGAATCAATTCCTCAATGAAATCCTCTATCTTTACTACCTACACAGAAACAAAATAATTTTTATTTACTACCAAAGGTTTACCTTTGGGGGAGGAGAGGAAGCAGCTCCTGGGGCAGATCCAAACTGACAAACTGGATAATTTAGCCATTTAGGTTATTTTAATGAGGCTGAAACCCTATTCAGGCATTCTGTAATGCAGTAAAAGTAAATATGTGAGGAAAGAGACATGCCAGTTCCCTCTCCAGTATTAACCTTCTCATGTGGGGCATGATGATCTAAAGAAAAGACTGCTGATGTCTTCTCTATGCATGAAGGTTCTCTACACCATCAGAAATTACAGCTGACCATGTGGAGAGCAGTGACAGGAAGAGGTAAGACTAACATGGAATCAGACAGGATTAGCATGCTAATCTCCTTGTGCATGTACTTTTACTATGCGATACAACACCTCTGGGGCTTGTTGTTGTTAACTGCCATCAAGTTGACTTCTGCTTATGGCAACCTTATAAATGAGATACCTCCAAATCA
Organism: Ctenosaura bakeri; assembly: GCA_948474755.1. NCBI lineage: Eukaryota > Metazoa > Chordata > Lepidosauria > Squamata > Iguanidae > Ctenosaura > Ctenosaura bakeri. Next base: position 506,827 of record CAOLHI010000028.1, on the reverse strand, counting down.
CCCTGTTATCAAAAGTCTTGCTTAAGTCCTGCAAATTCAAGGCCATGGCTTCTTTGAATGAGTCCATCCACCCATCATGTGGTCTTCCTCTAATCCTACTGCCTTCTAGTTTACAAACATTACTGTCTTTTCTAATGACTCATGTCTTCCCATGATATGTTCAAAGTACAATGGCCTCAGTTTAGTCATCTTGGTTTCTAGGGAGAGTTCCAGCTTGCTTTTCTCTTGGACCCATTTATTTGTCTTTTTGGCAGTCCATGGTATCTGTAAAAGTCTTTTTTACCACCACATTTCCAATGAATTGAGTCAGCTTTCTTCACTGTCCAGTTTTCACAGCCATACACAGAAATGGGAAATACAATGGCATGAAGATTCCTGACTTTAGTATTCAGTGATATATCTATACACTTGAGGATCTTATCTAGCTCCTGCATAGCTACCCTTTCACGTTCTCAATAGGTCTTGAGTCAGGGTGAAATGCAGCATCACCATCCAGGAGGACTATGAAAACTCAAAGAAATGTATGAGCAGAGCCCATAATCTAGCTCCCACTGGTACACTATAGTAACCATTTTTAGCCTCTTTAATAGGCATTTTGAAACTGACCACAAGTTTTACTCAATGGAAAGGAAGAACAGATGGGAATTTCACACTGGTTCCATGCAGCAATAAAAAAAAAAAAGGATCTTAAATATAGCAATAAAAATTGGATTTACAGAGCAGGTCCATCACTAGATCTGTCAGCTGTGACAAAAGCCCTTGTTTGAACTCATTCCATCACTATCCTGAAACTCTTAAGATTATTTCACTCCACTCAATTAAATTTTATCTTTCTTTTTACTGGGTGTTTTAAAAAGCTATTGCAAAAAAGCTGTTAGAAAATGGAGGAGGAAAGTTTATTGCAATTTTTTCCCAGGGTAAGCCAAAGTAGTCCGTTCTGTTCTCTTCCATCACTGCTTTTTGATGTGCATCTGTAACCCTCATTGAATGTAACAGAGCTGGCAAAAAAATGTTAAAAAAAAATTACCAAATCACAACTGCAAGCTAATACAAGACATACTAGCCTGGAGTACATATTAGACATACTCTAGGCTGAAGCAGAACCTCAGATAGGTACTTCCTTCACAATGCAGTCTGTTACCCTTATTAAATTATAATAAGGCCACAAATACAGGGCTTTCAGTCTAGTGAGCAATCTGGCACTTACCAGAAAAACAAAATTATCTTCAAAGGTATTGTTATTTTACATGTGTAAGCTGGCCTGACCCTAGCTAACATTTTTGTATCTCAGCTATCATTCTATCATCATTATCCTAGTTTCCAAAACCAGGGAGTAGAAGCAGATAATTTTATTTCTCTGAACATCTGATTGTTCTATTGTTATGCTTCAGGCAAATTTTATTACCTTTACATAGCCAACATGATATAGCATTTAAAGGTGTTAGATTGGGACTCTAGAGGCCCAGGTTCAAATTCCTACTCAGTCATGGACCTTGAGCAAAGCGCCACCTCTTTTTGTCTTTAAACAAGACACTTCTGCATTATAACAAGGTACACAGAAGCTTCTCAGAGGTATCAAGTGGCTCTCTGTGAACCTTTTTTTAATGCACAAGAGTCTTGTTTAAAGGTAAACGGATATCCTTTTTTTTACCACAACCATACTAATTTCAGCGGTACAGATGCAATAGCAGAAAGGACCTAGAGGAAGCAACACAAAAATGTTGCCTGCTCCAGCCTACAGCCTCATTCACCTTTTTTTTGAACATACAGGTTTAAAGGTTAAATCCAGTGCAACAGGACCAATGGGAGCAAATACTACTCTTCTTTACATAATCATGATTTCCCCCATTCCCTCATTCAGTTAATAAAGGTTAGTGGTGTGAATAGGACATTTGAAACTGGGATAAAGTCAAGACTTTAAGTTGTGGCTGCTATACAACCCTTCCAAAGGGAAGCATGTTTGTCTACCTCTTCAGCTGTGGTATTGAAAAAAACACTTGAAAATGTACTCATTACAAAGCCTAGCAATTTTAACTATGGGGGAGGTTGGTCATGCTGCACTCTAGATATTTTATAGCTATAGTTCTGAGTATTTTTTAAAATACCAGTTGAGCTATCTGGAAGTGTATCATTTTTGTTTTATGGATTTTTTTGTGTTTTTAAGTCATATTACAATGTTGTATTCTTACATTTTTATCTTCATATTAGTTCTTTGTTCACTGCCTCAAGATGATTCGGTCCTTAAGGACACCTTATACACAAATATTCTGCACAAACAAAGATGTGCACATAAGGTATTATCAGAGGAGAATTAATTCTCGGAAGAAGAGTCAATATGTGGAGCCATTCAATTGCTTTCCTAGCTGCATGGCAAAAGCAGCAGCAATATCAAAATGGGTGATGAAGTCACAGTAGCTAAGAAGCTCAAGACTCTGATGACCATTTTAATTCCACAGAACACAGTGTTTTAGTTTCTTTAGGGAGATACTACATCTCTCCCTGGTAGAAGGCAAAGAACAACTCTCAGTCTCAATAAAAAGAATTACTTATTTCAAAAGGTACACCATATTTACAACACACACACACACACACAAACTATAATCTTACATCAGCACTGCCACAACAGCAAAACATCAACAAAGGAATTGGCCATATACCAGGTCAAATAGTGAATGAAGTCAACTGTCCAGTACTGTCCACATTGACTGGCTTTCCAGGAGTTCAGGTAACGTTTCTTGCTAGTTTTACCTGGAGCTGCCAGGAATTGAACTTTGCACTTTTCAGTATGCAAGCCACCTAAACCAGCACTCAGACAAAGCTACTTCTCTAGACAACTCACCCGTTGTGCTCTCTCTTTCAGCTCTTGATCTTGTGCCAGAAATGATTGCAACTTCTTCTGGATGTCTACAAGCTTCTCAGGGTTGATTCTGATTCAGGCAAGGGTTGCAGGGGATGGGGGAGAGAAAACCACATATATACTCATTGTTATCTTCTCCAGAAGGGTTAAAAAAAACTCGTAACAAGTTCATAAATGTGCTTTTGGATGAACCCCCCCTTCCCCAGTGTTATTTTAAAAGGGATAAAAAGTACTGTTCCTCTGAACAAGACTGCAGCTAAAAATCATGTCAGGCATGAAGCCCATTCTCCTGAAATGAATAATGCAAGGAAAGCAAACAGAAGCTCAGGCCTTTTATCCAGCAAACAGTTTAGACTGGAAAAAGGCACCGATTTTTCAAGGTAAAGCCACACAATTAACATTAAATTGCTTCTTGAGCTCATAAAAAGGTAGAAAATTGAGCTCATGCTGACAAAGAAGCAAAATATACAGCAATGATACTTCACACTGACATGGTACCTCTCACGAGGGACTTGTATAAGACTGTGGGGTGTGTGTGTGTGGGTGTGTGTGAGCACTTAAATAAAATTCTCCCTGGGAAGTTCCACAGCCTGAGGCATTTCCTCAGAACTGCAGATTCGTCTAGTGATAGAACACACACAGGTGTGAAGAGTAAGCTGTTTACCAACATTGGAACAAGTCTATGCACATCTGATAAACAATATTTGCTTCCATGACTTTTCTTAACCTTGGAGCATTCCTGTTAAACAGTCTAGGACTTCGGTGATAATAAAACACACACTGGCTCTTGTTCACAGAGCTGCAGTCTGGCCCAGAAAGTCTGAAGAGATTTCCTTTAGTGCAAAACAAAAGAACATGCAGAGGTTTCAGCTAAGCTATGAAAAGGTAAAGAGAATGTCCTGGAGAAAACTGCAGCGTCAGTGTTGAAAATAAGAAGTCTGGCTTTGGGTAAAGTACCGAGCATGGTGGGTGAGGTATGTCTCATACCAGAACCTCTGGGAACCAGACTTAGGCCCTCCAACTGCTTCAGCAGCCACTGACTAGTATGGTCCCTGAAGAAACCCAGACAGATTAGGCCCTGGGGCTCAGGAGCTCCCTCTAGGCTGCAGTTCAATCAATAATTGTTGTTGTATGTCTTCAAGCTGTTTCCAACCTATGGCACCCCTACGTCAAATTTATCATGGAGTTTTCTAGTGGCTTAGAGTGCCCCCAGAAAAGGTTACTCAGTGGGTTGCCATGGCCAAGTGAGGAATTGAACACCCGCATCTCCATGGTTGTAGTCCAACGCTCAAATCATTACACTACGCACGCTTTCAGTAATACAGTCAGCTAATCTTACAAATCTGTAGGAACAGAAGGCAACAAACTATGTATCTGTCTGCAGTACAGAGGCCACTACACTGGATTTTTTAAATTATTTTTTTGCTACTGCATTCAAATGTAATACCAAAGTTTAACCATGCTAATTCAAAATAATCGCGTAGAAAGAGAGCACCAGTTTTTGTTGAAAGTGGTGTCAAAAAAGTCTTTGGTCTTTTCATGACCCCTCTTCCTTCAGCATAAAACTCTTCCATTTCAACAGCTCTAGCATAATGTTAATTCCTGCATCTTGGACTGAAGAGCAAAGTATTAACTCTATAATGTCTATGTATGTTTATACATGTGTGTGTATGTGCATGTATAGTTACAATTATTTACTATATAAAAGTCAAAGTTTTTATGTTTGTCTGTCTGTGTCAGGCAAAGACCTCATATGATTGGCTCTGTGAGGAGAAGACGCCATATGACTGGCTGCCTGAGAAGATTCTTCGGAATTCTGGAGTTTGCAGTTTAGAGAGGGGTCTTTAGAATTCTCAGCCAGAGAATAGGACAGTTGCTATGGTGATGAGGTCTAGCAGCAAGGAGGAGGAGGGTCGTGTATTCCCTCAGGAACCCGCCCTTTGCACGTTAATCTCTGAATACAGATTGGATTGGGGAATATGGGGGAAAGTTACAGGTACTGGACAAGACAGTTTGGGGAATTAGAGACACAAGATCTAACAAGTATTACCTATGAGAAAATAAAATCTCAACCTGCACTGGGTATATACGCTAGTAGTTACATATTTCTTATTGCCTCTCAGCCCACCAGGCCCCACAGGGCAAAGTCCATACAATCACATACTTAGTGATTGGTACAAATTATAAATTTACAGTAGAAGCCTGTTATTACACGGAAATCTGATAACTAGTATTTTGTAATTTATACCATGAGAGCTAGCATTGTGTAGTGGTTTGAGCACTGAATCATGACTCTGAGACCAGGGTTCGAATCCGCACCTGGACATGCAAACCCTCTGTGTCACCTTAGGCAAGTTACACTTGCTCAACCTGAGAAGAAGAAATCCCCTCTGAACAAATCTTCCCAAGAAAAACCTGTGATAGGTTCACATTAAGGCCTACATAAGTCAGAAATAACTTGAAGGCACACAATGACTACAAGAACAACAACTCTACAGCCAACAGGGCATATCAAGCCTTTTAAAACCTTCACATATAAGTCATCTCCTCCATCAGAACATTAAGGATCCACACAAAGTCCCTTCTCTGCCATTTCTAATCTGCATCTCTCCAAATTTGCCCACAAGCCTGCAAACACACTGAATCCCTTCAACTATTACGTCAGAAGCAGCCCAATAAGTGCAGCCTCCCAGGACTTCCTTCCACAATGCTTTGATAGAGAACCATACATAAGCCCCCTTTTGAGCTCCACAACATAAGACCAAGTAAAAATGAATTTGCTTATTAACTCAGGAATGAATATCTATAAATTAAGCTTAGGACAAAGTTCTACCTCTGATATGTCATACAAAAGACACACACTTCCATGTTAGACAGCCCTGCTCTTTTACTCTCACATGAGTCAGAGAACTGGGAGAGTGCTTATCCATATAAAAATTCAACAAGATACAATTTAATGAACACAGGAAAAGAAGAAAAAAGATAAAAGAGAGGAAAGAACTAGAGACCACAGAAAGAGACAGAAGCTACACAGTGTGTAAACAAACCAAGAAAGAGCCAGAAATGTGATTCTACAGCTGGGAAGGCCAATGTCATTTTTAGGTTTTATCAGCTGGAGAATGGTTGCCAAGGCCTACAAAATCATACTACAATTTCATCCAGCATCTGTGTGACCCGACTGGAATGCTGTTTTGAGCTATAGGCATCAAATAGCTCAAAGGAATATTGGTAAGTTGGGGGGGGGGGAAACAGGGGAGAGGCACAAGGCAGTACAGAGACTGCAGGGCAAATCCTATGAAACTGTTTTTTTAAAAATGTAGGTTTAACATGGAGAGGAGGAAACATTATTGATTGATGTGAGCAGCAGAAGAGATGATACCAATAACCTTTTCAGTATTTAGAAAGCTATCAGAAAAGAAGACAGTCAAAAGAAATTACTCCTTCCACGTGCTCTGGATAAGACAAGTCATGTTTTAAAATTATACAGAGAGAGATAAAGAGAAAATGTCCCATTAACATAGTACAACAGTGGGATAAGCTGGCTACAGAACAGGAGGACTGCCTCTTTTATAAAGGCAATTCCAGTTTCCTTTATTGCATAAACTGAAAAGGGAAGACAGCAATTGCAGCTGCCCTCCTGGAGAAAGACACAGAAGGATGGAACATGGAGGCACTCCTGCTTCCCTCAGTCCCTTTCACAAGTTTGCATATTTACTAGGGCTTGAAATGGGAATGTGCAGCTTAGTGTATGGCCACCCTACATGGTGGGATATCAGGGGTTCTAATGGGAACATCTCCTTAGGGAGCATTCCTTGATACCAGAATAGCTCATGTCCATCCAGGCTAGCTTTTGGCTATCCTAAAAAGAAAAGGCTACAAAGCAGGGGTAGGCAAGTACTAGGAAATTTATGCTTTCACTGCCTCTCTCTGAATCCACTAGGGGCTGTACCTTATCTGTGCCAGTTTCAAATTCATTGCTGCAGTACTAAAAGACACCAAAAATACAAAACATGGTAAAGGGATCTAAAAACATGTGAAAGGGATCTAGGAGTCTTCATAGACCACAAGCTGAACATAAGTCAGCAGTGTGATGCGGCAGCCAAGAAAGCCAATGCAATTCTCAGCTGCATCAATAGGAGTATGGTGTCTAGATCGAGAGAGGTACTGGTACCACTCTACTCTGCTTTGGTTAGACCCCATCTTGAATACTGTGTCCAGTTCTGGGCACCCCAATTCAAGAAGGATATTGACAAGTTGGAGCAAGTCCAGAGGAGGGTGACCAAAATGGTGAGAGGCCTGGAAGACATGCCCTATGAGGATAGACTTAGAGAGCTGGGTATGTTTAGTCTGCAGAAGAGGAGGTTAAGAGGGGACATGATAGCCATGTTTAAATATTTGAAGGGATGCCACGTAGAGGAAGGAGGGGGCTTGTTTTCTGCTGCTCCAGAGACCAGGACAAGGAGCAATGGATTCAAGCTGCAGGAAAGGAGATTCCACCTGAACCTCAGGAAGAACTTCCTGACAGTCAGGGCTGTCCGGCAATGGAATCTGCTGCCTCGGAGTGTAGTGGAGTCTCCTTCCTTGGAGGTTTTTAAGCAGAGGCTTGATGGCCATCTGTCGGGAGTGCATTGAGGGTGTTCCTGCATGGCAGGGGGTTGGACTGGATGGCCTGTGTGGTCTCTTCCAACTCTACATTTCTATGATTCTATGATTCTATGGTACAATTTTCCTTTTCAAATAGGTTATAGAAAGAACACATCTTGTTTTCAAGCTGATTTATGCAAGGCTTCCAGAATACTATTCTACTTGCAAACCATGTAGATGCTCCCCACCTCTTGTTTACAAAATTGAAACAGTAGCTTTTATGCCAGTAGTATGACAACTTATTTCAACAAGAAAATGGCAGCCACAAAAAGGGTCAGTGGAAGCATCAGCAGCCCACAAGTCACACATTGCCCACCCTTGCCATAAAGGCTTCCTGTTCAAACTGCAGCTCAGCCTAGGAAATGAGCATATTTCCTCAATTCAGGGTGTTGCTCCCTCACTCCCTACTTGATCCTCTGGGCTCCCAACTTCCATCATATAGTTCCCTGCAATTTAATCACTGCTTAGGAACTTGAAAGCTGCACAAAGCAGAATTCTGAAACCTATATAAACCCTATAAATTAAGTCAATTTACATTCTTTAAGATAGATTATTCCACCTCTGTTACACAAGGGGAGAAGGAAGGAGTTATATAGGACGCTGAAGCCTTGACTACTGGAAATCCTATTAAACTCTTCTCTGCATCAGCCAGCTGAATACTGTCTCCTCTGCCTGGCAGCTTACTTTTGCCAGTTTGAACAGAGGTCTTTCACAACCCTCTGTGGAGATGCAAAAATTGAACCTGGGGCATTTCATATGCCAGGCCCATGTTGTACCAGAATTACACTTCTGAGATGCACCAGACTTGGCTTATAAGTGGCCTTTTTATTTCAAAGACCATGAACACAGAAATTTTTAGGATGCTGAATTCTGCAACACACATAAAGTATTCTGTTAGCCCTTTCCTGTATATGTGCCAAATACATACAACCCTGAAAGGTTGGCCTACTGTTAAGCAGAGTGAGGTGAATAGTACATTCAACAGAGACTGGGTATCATAAAAACCAATAATAACAACAACAACAACAACAACAACAACAACAACAACAGTAGCAGCAGCAGCAGCTGTTTGACCTGTTACTTTTGTATTCTTACTGCTATGCATAGCAAGAGGTACTTGAGGATTGGTTGGTTGGTTTGTGACTCTTATACAAAATTATATTAACTAGTTTGGGGCACTATGCACCTTGACATAGATGGATGGTACCATTCACTAACTCACCCAATGTAGTAGAATGATTTGGGGGTTCAGCTTGCCATGTGCAGAATATTTTGCAAGAATGTTCTCCACAAGTCCACTGGTCTCTTTTACATTTGTACAATGGAAAAGGTGAAATAATGAACACAGTAAGACAGTTCTAGTTGGAATTTGGACATAATGCCTAAAGGTACAAAGATAGTCTGCCGTAGCCCATTAAGTCACTACAAAAATGAGCTCCTTTCTGCAATAAACTATGGCTCTGCTATTTAAATGACCTTTGTGAGCCATTATATACCTTTAAGAAAAGTACCATTTGCAAGGATTTGCAAGCTTTACTATATTCCTGTTTTACTATTCATGATTTAAAACAGTATTGTTAACAGTATTACTGGAAGCCAACAGCTATTTCAGTACAGCTTATGGACCAATTTCAGTGCCTATTGAGTGGCTGAGGCACCAAATGGTAATTAGGTTCAGATGCACTGAAGTACAAAACAGCTGTCATGATGAGTGAAGAAAAGAGACTATCAGTGCACTCAGCTGTTTTCCTCCAAGGAAAAGGACTAGAGATATACTAATATTGCAGACTAACCACAGCCATATTTCAGATTAGGACCTTAATACAGAACTTTAGAAAGTACATATTTTAGAAATGTTTCCCAAACTTCATATAGCAGTCCTGAATTAAATAATTTTTCCTGAATTTAAACTGGAGACACAGTTTTGATAGTGGGACATTTTTGTCTCAAATCTGAATTCAATGATCTATTCATCAATGGCAAAAAATGGAAAGGGGATTCAACAATTTTTTTGAAGGCACCACTTAAAGCATAATTTTAAAAAATCTTTACATAGGTATGCTCACCTCTGATGGCAATAGCACTTGCAAGTTCTCTCTTTCAAACTTTGTTTTTACTAGGAAAAGCAAAAGGCAAGACACACCACTGCAACTCTCAACCTCTTCCACAGAATTTTAGCCACTGCAGTTAACCCCATCCAAACGTTTCATTTCATTTCATTTCGTTTCATTATGAATTAGTATGAAACAATTAGCAGCCTAGACCCCTGTAGTTCTGTGCTGATCCTGGATACATCCCCATTTCCCCAAGAAAAGCCCTAGCTACCTCTCAGAACACGTGTTTTCTATGCAATTGTCATAAATTGAACTTATTAATGACTGGAGAACGCAATCGGGGTCACACTGGCTGGAAAACATGTCAGGGTCATGAAACTTCAGATAAGATTATGCAGAAAACCCAATGCTGATGGGTTTGTGCTAATCTCTTCACCGCTTCAGGCTCTTGGCATTTTTGAATACAGTGAAAGACAAACTGTCCAGATTGGTGAGCAATCAGAGCTCATCTCTCAATCTCACCCCATGGAGATCTTCCCTACACACTCTATCTGACTGAACAGTAAGACATCATCATGAGCCCCATCAATGTTTTGTCACTCTGGAGTTAAGCAGTCAATCCATTCCAGATCCCTTTCTCAGTCCCATGAGAAAGTCATTATGGCTTTATCAACATGCCCATTCAAAGTGTGAAACAGCAAATAAAAAACCTGGCTTCAATTCCAGCCAATTGTAGAATGTAGCGCGCCCCAGACTGCCATTCCTTCATGCTACCCTCTGATGCTGTCTGAGTCCCTCTACTGTGATCCCTTCATCAGAACTGGTAACTATCACCCTTTCCACCCAATCTCTCTATCCAACCTTTCTAGCCTCACTTTCCGATAGCCTTGCATGGCTCTTAAGAGTGTTTGATTTCTCACATGTTTCTCAATTCAAATAAAATAATTTGTTAACTTTAACCAGAGTCCTCTCTATAGTTAGTACTAGTATACATGCACATAGGTGAAAAGATCCTGCCATTACCCTTCTCTCACAGGCCTCCTTTGAGCCGTAATTCCCGCAAATTCTAAGGTACACTGACATTGTGGGTGGATCCCAACATCTCCCATCTCTTAGAGTAACAAGTGTGGTGTAGTAGTTTGAGCACTGGACAATGACGCTGCAGGTTAGGGTTCAAATCCCCCCATGGAAACCCACTGGGTGACCTTCCAGCAAGTCATACTCTCTCTACCTCAGAAGAAGGCAAAGGCAAACTCCCTTCTGAATAAATCTTGCCAAGAAAACCCCATAACAGGTTTGCCTTAGGGTTACCATAAATCAGAAACAACTTGAAGGCACAGTATGACAACAACAACAATGAATGAAGTTGTGTCGGGGGAAGGAGAGAAAGAGAGACAAAAACAACTACATTAGGAAAAACTGATGAAGAATCTACTTGATTTTGTTGATGGGAACTTTCTTCTGTGACAGCTGCTGAATCATGCCATTTTCCTCTGAAGGGATCAAGACAAGCAGAGCTTCCCCACCTTCCTTGTACCTAGGCAAGAAAGAAAGGGGAGAGAGGAATCATTTTTGTCACTGATTTTCAACATGGTTCAGCAAATTTGAAAAGCCCCTCTGAGATCCAAACCAGATGTGACATTATATTCCTTACTGCAGGACAGCTGTTGATTTAAACTGCAAACATCAGCTTCAGGGTGGCTACAGGAGAAAAAGGTTAAATTCTTGATCATCATCAGATCCCCATACACTTGGGAAGATGTGAAATGTCAGACTGCTTTCTGGCCACTTCCAAGGTAGTCAAAACATTATCAAGTGACAAGTCTTTCTAGAGTGCCAGAGAAAGGAAGAAGTTCTTGCCAGATAGTAGAAAATCATGCTGCACAAAGTGGCAAGTTACTATCATCATAACTGTGTCTGGTAAATTTCTGTTGCTTAGAAAATAAAAAGACAGCACTGAAATCTTCAGTTTTCTCCAAAAGCCACCAATTAAATTCCCTAAACAAAGATCTTGCGGGCACTACTTGTACGGAACTAGCACAGACAGCTTTCTGTTCTTTAGGTAAAGAAAGATAGCTTTAGAATTTCAGAATTTGTGGATCTCCTACTTTAAATTGTCTCCATGAAAAACCTTTCAGACATCGCAGGTGGTGAAATTTTGCTGTTTTTAAAAATAATAGGGTAACTAGATTACTTTCTCCTTTAAATCATCCTATCCTCATTAAATGAACAGGTCATCCTGTCCTGTAAGTGACAGGCAATGTGCCTCTAACAACTTTAAGCTGAAATATATGATTACTTATCATTCTTATACCAGACTGCCTCTATATCAGTAAGCTTCCATTAACCAGAAATAGTTTATTTCTTAAGTATAATCCATTTCTTAAAAATTAAGATGTTTCCACTCTTCAAGAAATGGAAGATTTGTCTATCATAAGTGACCTCAGACTGCTGCTCTGTTCATTATAGGCAATTGCCTACTAGTGTGAAAGCACTCATTCGGATCATTACAATCTGAAAGTATCCATCAACAACAGTGGATCAATGTCTACATTCGCACATCCAAGCTCTGTTGTATATTACATGCCTATAATTCATTTTAAAAATTGGAGACCAAAATGCATTTGAACTCACCCATACAGCTCAGTGCCAGAACGCATGTGTCATCAATGGGAAATCATGTAGTCTTCCATTTGTTGTTGAACTGCAACTCCCAGAATTCTTTGCCATTGGCTATGCTCCTGAAACTTGCAGTGCAACAACATTTGGATAGCTTCATCTTTCTGATCCATGCTTTAAATGCAGAAGGACCCAACTTCAATCCCTAGCATCTCCAGTTCTAATGAGGAAAGCCCAGTGCTTGATACCCCAGCACCACAGTCAGTCAGTGCTGTCCAGAGCTGGTAAACATATGGCCATCTAAAGGCTGATGGACTGGTCACTCCCATCAGACTTAGATTTAATCATGGTGAGGATTGCAGAGAGCTGATATTCAACAACATCTGGAAGACATCACACTCCCTAGCCCTGGTATAACCAATACTGTTGGCACAATTTAAGGAGTGTAATTAGTCACCTTCTTTGCCTGTTTTCCAAGACATGCGAGTGCATTTCTCAGGAGACTCCATATCTTGACAAATTCACTGTTTCTACATACTGAGTGAGCATTAGTAAAGATCATAAAAGCAGATCTGCCATACAAGGTACACGTATTTTGTAAAAACAAACAAAATGCAAAATAATTCATTTTTTTAAAAAAAGTAGCTAATCTAATCTTGACTGTAACAGTTGGCCATTAAGTCATAATTTTCCACTACACACTGTTTCATTAATATCCTAACCTTCCCCTTCTTTAGTTTTTGTCGCACAGACTTACTAAGAGTAACTGTAGCATTCTCTGTGAGGCTGATTTCAGCCCTCTATCAACACCAGCAACTACAGCAGCAACAGCAACAACAACTGAAAGTCTCTTTGCTTGATCTTCTAAGTACAGTGAGATGATTTTTCCAGCAGTTTTAGAATTAGCGAGAAAGAGCCAAGAAATGTCCTTTTCTATGAATTCTTTCATAAAATTTTTCCAGCCCAGTAGCCACTCAAGTTCCTATACAGCAACTTGTAGTAAAAGCCCAGAGCCTGATCCTATATTCAGAGCAGAACATACAGCAGGGCATCTTTTAGGTCACACTGAGACTGAACAAGCATAAGCCCTAAGCCGATGCTTGTCTCCTCTACCACCTCTTGCAAAAAAGAGATATCAGAAGCTTCCAGTCACAATCTGACACAAATCTTATGTTTCCATTTTGCTGGAACACACTGGATTGTGATTTGTGCAAACCACAGTTTGATCACAAACCAGAATGCTTTGCTAGCTCATACGTTACATGGGAATGAACCAACACCTCCAATCACATGTTTATGGAAAAGCAAGCAGTAGCCAATTCAAACTATTAGCATATCTTTTAAATATGAACACCACCAACCGGGGCCTGGGGCATCAAACGTTATGTAAATTATAAAAACATTACGTAAATAAATATACAATTCAAATTCTAAAAAGTATGTAAAAAAATAAAGACCAATGTTCAATTAAGCATACAAATACACACCATTATCATATATTTTAAATATTAGGTTGTTGCATGGAAACAATGAGTTTTAGATCTTCACTTAAGCTGTTTAAAGTATGCATCAAAAAGGTAATGTTTGAATATATAGAAATACATTAACACTGTCTTGCAAAACTGTAACCTACCTACTGCTGTCCTCTAGTGGTATTCTATTCTGTTATATAAAATGCTATTGAAATGGGCTTCCCAAACAGAAGTGACATGAGTAAAGCAAACATGAGATTTGAGAAAATCTACATTTTTAATGTTTCAAAAAATCTACATGAAGATACTCCAGTTCCACTCTTCCATAGGTATTAGCACTATACCAAACTAGAGATCAAGAAAATATTAATGGTAATTTGTCTAACGAAAAATGGTCCTGAAGACTGAATATTCCTCAGAAACAAATGGAAACCTTTTTACAAGATTTTATTTTTAAGCCACAATCAGGTATTCCCTGCTTCTTAGAAACATCTCAATTTAACCTTATCTTTAGTACCATTTGATAAAACAAAATTATTCACCAGTAACTGAATATGTGAGATAGCATCTCTGACTCTGGAAGTCATTCTAAATTATTCTGAAAACTAAAATAAGCACACATGCAAAAGCAAAGTTTTTTTATGCTTTATTATTTGGAGACACACTGACTTGTACTCATTTTTGTAGATTTTTAGATAATTAAAGGCTTAATCAGCTATAGAAAGGAAACAGGGAGTCATTCTAGGTCTGTGAGCAGCTTGGTACAGATATCACACCAAAGAACAGTTAAAGAAACTTAACCACAGGTTTACATGGGGTTTGAATAATCATATCACAGCTGGCAGTCAATCCAAAAAACAGAACAGAAACAACAGCCTCTTAAACCAAAGCTAAAACCATGGTTTCGATTCTCCATCAGGTATAGCACAAACTGTGGTTTGAACTGATGTCTGCATTGAGGAACCCATTAGGATCTGGGGATGGAAAAAAAAGGAAACCCCTTGTACGTATCCCTGCACAATTTTTTTAAAAACTGTACATACAAGCAAGTATAGAAAGATTGTATCAGGAACCATCAAGTTCTTATAGTGTCCACTATTCTGGCCAAGCAGGACACCCCCAATCACTGACAAGAATGCAAAAGTTTCCTGTTCATGCTTCCAGCAAATGGAATATGGATGCATAGTACCTCTAATACTGGCAAGATTATATACACTGCATAACTAGTAGCCATTGATAATCCCATCCTCTATGAATTTGTCTGATCCCCTTTTAAAGCTGACCAGGTTGATAGACATCACTACTGCTGCAGTAGCTAATTCCACAATGAGGTTTGTTTTCTTTTAATCTGCTACAAATCCCCTAAAACTCAGTGAATGATCTTGGTTCTAGGATTATGAGATACAAGATATACATTTTCTACATGTATACTTCTTTTGTATACCTCTACCATGTCTCCCCATCTTTCCTTTTTCTATACTAAAATGCCCAAATGTTGTAACCTTTTCCCCTAGGAAAGTTCAATCCACAACACTTATACTCAAAATGCTTCAGTTTTAGTCTAAATTTCCATATATACCTATTAATTTGATTTCAGACTTTAAATAGTTGCTCTCCACCCAGTTTTAATTACAGATAGCACAATGATTTCTAATTAGGATATGTATTTAATTTAGCTTTCATTCTACGGAGTTATGATCTCTCACAGTCCATGAAATTTTCTAATTATCTCTAACCTCATTAATGATTACTGAAACTGTCAGTTTAATTTTTGTATAGTTTTTTTTTCAAAGATACATCACTACCTTGTTCACTAATTTGCGCTATCTTTTAAGAAATGTGCTCATACTGAGAACATCTAGTCAGTTTGGAAGAAAAAAATTATAAAGGTGTAAGCCATAGTACTCAGAACTTCAACAGCATTATTAACTGTCAAAGTAGCCAAGTTGACCCAGGTTAAAGGCATTTTGCCCCATCTTTCTTTTCCCCATCACTAGCCTCTGTGTACTTTCAGCAGCCTTTGTAGCTGGACCCACCCGGGGCCCACACTCCCTGGTGAGGCCAGAAGAACATGCACTAGGTCTTCCAGCAATGAAAGGCAGACTATTCTTCTGGAGCAGTACTGAACTTTGTAGCTGGAGCTATATCTCATCTGAAACATAGGAACATTCATAGTGACTTGATCATACTGACCTTACTCAGTAAAACAGTCAGAAATAAATGCCACTGAGAGTAATGGGACTTCCTCTTGAGTAAGCAGATATAGGGTGGAGTGCAGCCTGAAATATAGAGTTATTCTGAAAGGGGACCTTCATTTTTTATTTTATTTATTTCATCATTAGATCCATAGGGCTCTCAAAATAAGGTACAGCAAATAAAAACTGATAGTGATAAACACTCCTTAAGACTGCCTGTAAAACTTTAAAAAAAAAAACCACACTTAAAACAATCAGAAAAGCATTCCCATCCCATCTGTACTCATTTTCCTTCCCTTCTCAGCCTTTCCTTCTCCCTTACCCCCACTAATGTATTTCTCATGCAGCTGTTCATTGTTTGGAAGCCATGACAGAGACAGAGGGAGAGATTCTCTCTCTTTTTTTTAATCATTATATATTTACTGTATTTTGGTCCTGCTTTTTAGTAAATTGTTTCCCAAAGGGGCTCACATGCATAAAAATAAAAAGAGACCCTGTTGGACTTAACAAACTAAAACAACAATTAAAAAAAGGAAGCAGAACAGAAGGAAAAGATTGGAGCTTCAAACAAGTCAGTGTACTTCAAGCAGACATTTAAATGTAACTCGAAGTGCATTGATCTCACCTTGCTGGTGGTCTTGTTTCAACATCAATCACAGCAGGGATGTATAATATGCATTAGCGCAGGAACATGCAGCCCTCACCATAGTACAGTTGGGGCCAATGGCATACAACATCTGGAAACAGTCATTTTTTACTGCAGATCTCATGATACAGGCAGCTTCTTTCCTTAGGGGGCAGTCTTTCAGATAACCAGGCCTCAGGCCATTTAGAACATTGTAAGTCAAAGCTGGTATCTCAAGATGGGCTCAAAAACAAACTGGAAACCAGTGCAGTCGGTTCAAGATGGGGGGCTACAAGTCCCCTGATATGTATCTCAGATATTTGTTTGACCATCACTTTTTGTACTACATGTAACTTCAAAACATTCCCTAGGGCAGTCCCATGTAAAGTGCACTACTGTAGTCTAAATGAAAGGAGATTACAGTGGCCAGACTCACCTTCCCTAGGAAATGGTGCAGTTGGAGCACCACCTGAAGCTGAGCAGAACTGCTCATAGTCAAAGCAGCCACCTAGAATATCAGGAGCAGTTCTGCCTCACTGGCAAACTCAGAAACCTTTCAGAGGAAGCACAGTTTTACCCACTATAGTTCTAAATCAGTCCAGGCTGACTTTGATTGTTAACCAACAAAATTGGATTGAGCCTCCACATCCCTCACACCATTTGGACAAGAGTTCAGACCTTCCACTGTCTCCTTTGCATCAGCTGAAAAAGACAATGCTGTGTATCATCAACACAGAGATGAGACTCAGTCCAAAAACTCTACATGATTTCTCCCAGTGCCTTGATGTGAATGTTAAAATGGAAAGGGAATAATACTGAGCCTAAAAGAACCACATAAGCTAACAGCCACTAGGCCAACCAACAACTCTCAGCATAGGCATTTTGATAACCAAACAAGACTGGAATCACCACAAAACAAGCCCCCCAAGTCTCATGTTAGCCAAACAGGCTAAGAATACTATGACCGATGCAACTGAATGCTAGCAAAAAAAAGGTTCAGAAGAATCAGCTCCTCTCCCTCTAATCCACCAAAGAGACAAAAGCTGTTTCTATCTTAACTAGAACTGATCTGAGTAATTAGTATTCCTCCAAGCAAACTACACCATTATTGCACCATTCAGCTATTGATGTTCTTTTCCTTATATACTGATTTCACAGCTGAGCTAAGTGTTAAAGAAACATGTACAAGAAATTGAACAGAAAAATCACCAAAGAGGAATTCAAATAAATAGCCAGGATATGTAGGGAAAAAAATCAGAAAAGCTAAAGCACAAAATGAACTCAGGCTTGCCAGAGAGATTAAAAACAATAAAAAGGGCTTTTTTAGATATGTCTGCAGCAAATGAAAAAACGAGGAAATGATAGGGTTGCTGCATGAAGATGACCAAGTACTAACAGGGGGCAGAGAAAAGTCAAAACTACTCAACACCTTCTTTGCCTCAGTTTTCTCCCATAAGAAAAAAAGTACTCAATCTAGGGGGTGGGGAGCAGGTGGGCAAGTGGGAGAAATGCAGTACAGAATAGGTAGAGAAGTAGTACAGGAATATCTGGCTATTCTAAATGAATTCAAGTGTCAGATGAACTACATCCAAAGATATTAAAAGAACTGGCAGAGGTAATTTCAGAATTGCTGGCGATAATCTTTGAGAATTTTTGGAGAACAGGAGAAGTTCCAGCACACAGGGCTAATGTTGTCTCCATCTTCAAGAAGGGAAAAAATGAGGACCCAAATAAATAACGCCCAGTCAGCCTGACATATTGATCCAGAAAGATTTTAGAGCAGATCATTAAACAGACAGTTTGTAATTACTTAGACAACAAGGCCGTGATCACTGTAAGTCAATACGGGTTTCTCAAAAACAAGTAATGCCAGACTTATCTCTTCTTATGAAAGAGTTACAAGCTTGATAGATGGAGAATGCTGTGGATGTAGCATATCTTGATTTCAGCAAGACCTGTGACAATGTTCCTCATGATATTCTTGCAAACAAGCTAGTAAAATTTGGACTAGATAGTGCTACTGCTAGGTGGATCTGTAACTGGCTGACTGACCTAACCCCAAGGGTGATCACCAATCGCTTCTCTTCATCCTGGACAGAAGTAACTAGTGGGGTAGGTGCCACAGGGTTCTGTCCTGGGTCCAGTGCTATTCAACATCATTATCAATTATTTGGATGAGGAAATAGAGGGGTTGCTAATACCCCAGAGAACAGGATCAAAATTGAAAATGACCTTAAAAGATTAGAGAGCTGGGTCAAAGCTAACAAAATGAATTTCAAGGAAATGTAAGGTTCTCCACTTGGGCAGAAAGAATAAACGCACAAATACAGAATGGGAGACACCTGGCTGGACAACAGTACATATGAAAGGAATCTAAGAATCTTGGTAGACCACAAGTTGAACATGAGTCAGCAATGTGACATGTCAGCCAAGAAAGCCAACACCGATTATTGGCTGCATCAAAAGGTGTCTATATCAAGGAAAGTAATAGTACCACTACATTCTACTTTGGTCAGACCTCATCTGGAATACCGTCCAGTTCTTTGCACCTCATTTCAAGAAGGATATTGACAAGCTGGAACATATTCAGAGGAGGGCAACCAAAACAGTGAAGGGTCTGGAAGCCATGCCCTATGAGGAGCAGCTTAGGGAGCTGGGTATGTTTAGTCTGCAGAAGAGAGGGGTAAGAGGGGGCATGACAACCATGTTTAAATATTTGAAAGGATGTCACATCAGGCTTGTTTTCCACTGCTCCAGAGACTAGGACAAGGAGCAATGGATTCAAACTGCAAGAAAAGAGATTCCGTCCGAACCTCAGGAAGAACTTCCTGTCAGAGCTGTCCGGCAGTGGAATATGCTGCCTTGGAGTGTGGTGGAGTCTCCTTCTTTGGAGGTTTTTAAGCAGAGGCTGGATGGCCATCTGTTGGGAGTGCTTTGATGCGTGTTCCTGCATGGCAGGGGGTTGGACTAGACAGCCCCTGTCGTCCCTTCCAACTCTATGACTCTATGATTCTATGATCTGGATGGAGGTGAAAGACCAATACTGCATTGGCCCTGAGGGATCAAACGTACAGCCTGAAGGTTCTTCTGAACTTGACACTAATTATAAAAGTGCTGGTAGTACTTATATTCATCCTCTGGTTTGCATTCACCCATTCACCAGCTGAATCCTGATCTGAAGAAGAAAGACTTTGCTATAACCATCCATGCTCTGGACTACACTTACATGTTGATTGTAACATGCTCAACATGAGACTGCATTTTAAAATGGTTCAGAAGCTTCAGGTTGGTGCAGAATGTAGCCACCAGGTTGCTTGGATAGCCCAGGTAATCAGGATCACAGAATCATAGAATTGGAAGGGACCTCAAGGCCCATCTAGCCCAACCTGTCAAACAGCAATACACAACTAAAGCATTCCTGAAAGATGCCCATTCAAATCAGCTCTGATCCAGCTGCAATGGTTGCAACTGTCCAATTTAAACCCCTGCTTTAAAAAATCTAAATAGCTCGGAACCAGGTAACTTGACAAATTGCATGCAGTTCCTAGCTCCTAGAACTGCCCACACAGGTTCTGTTCATTTGTCCTCTAATGGCCTCCTCCTAGTGAAATAGCCTACTATAGATGTGTACACAGCTTCCTCCCTGACTTTGTTTGAACAGGTCTTAAAGATCTGGATCTTCTTCCTTGAATTGAAAAGCATGGAGGCCTTTTTTTTACAGTTTTTACAGTTGCTGTTTTTTAAATGTTTTGTGCTCATATTTCACTTAATTGTATATTTTATTCGTTTAAAAGGTTATATTGCAGGCCACTTTGAGGAACTTTTGCATCAAAAGGCAAGGCAAAACAACTACAATTAGATCTCAATTTGATCCTCCATCTCTCAACGTGGAGAGGAGCATCCAACTGGGTGCCACAGTCCTAAGCCCAGTGTTGTTCAGCATCTTTTGCTTAGATGATGAAACAAAGGCATGCTTATCAAATTTGCAGATGACACTGAATTATGAGGCATAGCTAATACCCCAGAAGACAGGATCAGAATTCAAAATGATCTTGACTGACTGGAGAACTTGGCCAAAACTAACAAAATGATTTTCAAAAGGGATAAATGCATGGCATTACATTTGCATAAGGAAAAAAGCACAAATACAGGATGAGTGACATGTAGTTTGAGAACAGTGTAAGTGAAAATGATCTAGGGGTCTTAGTAAACCACAAGCTAAAGATGATATGATACAGTAGCCAAAGAGCCAATGCAATTCTAGGTTGCACTGACAGGAGTGCAGTGTCCAGATCAAGGAAAGCAACAGCGCCCCTCTACTATGCATCTGGAATACTGTGTCCAATTCTGGGCAACCAAGATGGTGGTTACTGGAAATCAAGTCTTATGACAAATGGCTAAGGGAGCTGGATATGTTTAGCTTGGCAAAGAGAAGACTGAGAGTGATTATGACTGTCATTTGTAAATATTTTAAGGGATGTCATTTAGAAGATGGAGCAAGCTTGTTTTCTGCTGCTCCAGAGACCAGGACACAAACCAACGAATTCAAATAACAAAAAGATTCAACATAAACATTAGAAACAGCATCCTCACAGTAACAGCTGTTTGGCACTAGAACAGACTGTTCTGGGGTGATGGAGCATAAGCTGGATGGTCATTTCTGGAAATGCTTTAGCTATATATTCCCATATGGGAAAGGACTGGACTGGATGGCCCTTATGGTCCCTTCTAACTCCTCTGATTCTATGCTTCCATGATTTCTAGGCCCTTATGGGGAAGTTGGAAAAAAACCAGAAGTGATAAATGAAATACATTCAATAGGAAGAAATACTTGGTATGGATAGATAAGCAAGTACTGTTGGTATTTCAGTTTTCATTGAACATTTCCCTTTAAAATGCCCCCAAAACTGTGACATATTTTTAGGTTTTTAAAATAATTTTTCTATCTCTACCCTAGTTTTCTGACTCTCCACAGACCCTCTGCTGTCACTCTTCTCTGCTGTCATAAACACTAGAAGCTGAATAAATTAAATACGATATACTCAGTTTCCTAACAAGCAACTGTAGAGTGCTTCAGAAACAACTTGCTGCTTACTTATTCCCCTCTCCTCCACCCTAATTCAGACTTAAAGTGAATCCAAACGTGAGTCTGATTATTTCAACAAAATCTGCAAGAATACTTAATGGTAAACATAATATTTGTACGCAAAACAGATACCAACGAAGGGTCTAGAGAAAAATATTGCAGCACTACAGAAGCAAAGTAGCCACAAACCTGATCAGTAATCCAAATAAGAGACCCAGAATTCCAACCAGAATTAATGTAGGCATAGAATAAATATTTTAAAACCCAGGAAAATGTATATTCCAGACTGTTAACTACAGTCATCCCTCCACATTTGCGGGTTTAACTTTCATAGATTTGATTATTTGCGAGTTTCTCTAACCCCTCCCCCCACCTCAAGAGCTTCTTTTCCGAAGGAACCTTCCCCCTCAGTGGCTCCCATCAGGCCATTCAGCCCTTTAAAAACCTGCCTCTGGTCCTCCTCTTACTCCACCAGCAACTGCCTGCCAGCTAAGGACAGCTTGCAGCCTGATTTCTCAGTACCACAAATCCCCCCCGCAATGGCCCGTCATGCCCAAGGAAGGAGATGGCAAGTGAGAGGAAGTATAGGGTGACCATGCCAGCCCACTCCCTTTCCTCTCCTTTCCCTGACTTAATTTGGACCCTGCGTGCCCACTGCTACCACCATGCCTGGGCCCTCTTCTGAAAGACAGACATACGGACAGACACATGCACACACACACACACACACTCTTTCATATTTGCATTTTTCCCACTTATGTGGGGGCCCTGCTCCCTTAATACCAGCGAATGTGGAGGGCTGACTGTACTACACTATGACTAATATCCAACAGTATCATCATGCTAAAGCACATAATGTTGTACTTGCACATATTTATTTCTGGATTATGGAGAAGGGTAAAATCCAACACTAGGCAACTTTTTTTAGGGAACAATGGTGTGCTTAAAGGTGATAGGAACCAATGTGCCACTGCTTGTACAACTGGAACAACCTGACAGAACTCCGCTAGCATACTGCTTTGGATCACTATCAAAGTGACCTAAAGCACACAGAGCAAGATGCACCAGCAGTTATAAGGCTCTATTTAACACAATCCAGCCTTCTCCCATCTGCCCTCCAGCTGCATTGGATTACAATTTTATCACACTTAAAAAACTGCATGGCTCAGCTCATGTGATGAGATCTGTTGTCCAACAGAGCCCACCCTTCCCCAACTGGAGAGCGTCCAGTTTGGAAGACTGATTTAATCTAGTGTAATATGGGGCTCATGGCCTTTTTTACAAGCACTTGACAATTTTCCTTTAAACACTAAATCCCAGATCTCTGATGGAGAAACTCATTCAGCCTGAATAAGGGATGCAGCCAAAGTCGAAAGGATAGGATAAAAAATACCAGCCCATATTTTAGCTTAAATCCCTTAGTACTGGTAAACTGAGGTTCAAAAGAGGTATCTGAACAATACAAATGATGGGACATCATCAAACAATGACTTAATAGGGAAGAGGGTGTGGTTTTGTAAGGAACCTGAGGGGGCTGGATTTTGGTCACAGGAGGACTAGACTCAGCTTCAGGACCTGACGTTCTTCAGCTGCCTGCCATAATAACTAAAGATCATACCTGGCTGTTCTCCCAACTCTATGAATGTATGTATTGGCATCCTCTGGACAGTCGAACTGAATGACCCAATTCACAGCAGGGAAGTCTATAAAAGCAATGAGGAGTAACAAGTTTGGTAGTCAGGAAAAAACCTCAATATTTTAAATCCATCCACAGAGGGTTAGTCTCTCATCCCAGAATAATTCAATACAAATTCTATGTTTCAGATCTATTTTGCAGGCACTATATTCAAAGAGCCTTCTCATAAAGAGAAATTAATCATACATACCAGCTTTATCTATTTGTCAGAAAGAACTAAAATTAATAGCATCTTCATTTGCCAAGTAATGATAATGAAATGGAATGCAATTTTACACTTGATGTGAAGAGACAGATTTATTTGCATTTAACAAATTCAAAAGCAATGCTAACCTTCTATGATTTAAACCAGTGGCCTTCAGTATTCTTGCAGTCAAAAATCCCTCCTTAAACCAAACGTGCAGCTTGGGAGAGCTTTTTCAAAAAATCCAGTTTATTATCTTTTAACCTTCAACTTTATTAAACTGTCCTTTCCTTCTTTTCTTAGTCCCTTATTCCTATCAAACTCATTCCCTGTAGTTTTCCTCATCCTTCTTCAAAAGATGAAGGAAAATTCATTGGCCACCATCTTTAAGGCTGACAGTGTGTTTTTTTTTAAAAAAACTGTTATTTTATCCACATTTTGTTGAATGTTGCATTCATTTCACTATTAGGACTTGACAGTTGCTAGCATTGTACAAGCATGCATTCACATTGGCCATAAGGAAGCTCAAACAGTGTATGTAGTTGGATTAGAGAAGAAAAGCTTAGTACAAGTCTGCCTTTGCCAACTCCAGATTCCCAGATACTGGCAGCTTATAAGTCCTGGGATTCCTGTCTACTGGTCAAACTAGCAGAGAATGACAGGTGTTTAGTCTCATTATACCAGAAGGCCCAAGGTTGTGAAAGGTAATAGGTAACTCTGGACAGGTTTTTTATAATGAGGCATGGGTGAACCTCTGGCCCTTGGCTTGGAATATAAGTCTCATATTCCCTTGGCATCGGTCATGTTGGCTGGGAATTCTAGAAGTTGAGGCCTAAAATATTTGGATGATTTCTGGTTCTCCTTCGCTGCTTTATACAATTCATGCAACAATTTGAGACTGCTCACCTAGGCCCCGAGCCGCAAGATCTGTAGCAAAAAGAACTGCTGATTTCTTGCGTACAAAATCAGTGTAGACTTCCATTCTTTTCATCTGCTGCTGTTTGCCATGAAGAGCCAATATAGGGAGGCCAGGTCGAAGGCGGCAGAACACTCTAAACAAATACTGGACCTAGAAACCAATCCCAATTTAGATTGTAAGTCCTTTGGGCTACATTGTTATTCTATAAAATGCCATACGAATTAACGGTACAGCACAATACAGTCAAATGATTAATTATGCAGGAGATTTCGCTGCTGTGTTTGCTTGTTTTATGGCACCCAGCATGCTGAATTGGAGAAAAGGCTGTTACTTCCACAGATATGGCATTTTCTCTAATATAACTGCCATAGCTGTTTTACATGTTCTCCCCTTTTGGGATAAATTCAGGTATTTAAAGACAGAAACCATTATTACTATAAAGTTATACTGAGACAGTTTAAGTGGTTCACTGTGATTATTTACCATTACAACCAAACAGTACTGCATTATTTATTCAGCTGAGATAGTGTTGTGTAGTGGATAGAACAGTGTGAGAAATTCCCCATGTCAACCAGAGCCACTTTGGTTACAATCCCACATTAATGAAGATTCATTTGACTGATCTACTAAAACTCCTGTAATTTCTAGTACAGACATCCACAGATACGCCATGTTCTCACTGTACCCAACACTTTAATTGTGTGCATTCAGGTACTCTCACTTCTGTCAAAATGTAACATGGGAACAACAATAATCCTCTGCCTTACTCTCAAATGAACATCTGTTTTAGAAAATTTATAAGGTGCTTTTTAGTAATTTTTAAAAATTTCAAACAGGTTTACAAAATAAAGTCATAACAAATACAATAAAACTAGTCAGCAAAAACAATACAACAGTAAGAGGTATAGCGACCAGCACTAACTGGCAATACTAGCATCTGAGGAAAACAATCAGGTCAATTATTTGTGGTAAACTGTGAATGGAAAGCCACTAAGAGCACACCTACTTTCAGTGAGGAGATCATTCTACCTGGTGGGCACTCCCATGAAGAAGGTGCTTCTCCATACCATGACTAAGTGAGCACCAGTGGATTATAATGTGTTAAACAAGTTCTCCCTTTAAAGGTAAAGACCAGTGCTGCCTTACACAGAAAAAAATAGTCTCTCATAGAATGGTTAAGGGAACCACCCTGGAGAAGAGAGCATTGACAGACAATATGAGAATCTTCTTCAAATATTTAACAGGTGTCATGTAGAAGATGGAACAAGCTTGTTTTCTACTGCTCCAGAAAAAAAGGACATGAACCAAGGGATTAAATTAAAAAGGAGATGCAGACTAAAAATAAGGAAGAAATTCCTGACTTTGGAAACTTCAGCTGGTCCAAAGAACTGCAGCCAGACTACTGACTATGGCTAGCTATAGGGAGTATATAAACCCCTTGCTGCAAAAACTCCACTGGTTACCAGTCTGTTTCTGGACCCAATACAAACCACTGGTTATGACCAATAAAGCCCTATACCATTCAGGTCCAAATAAGAACATCCTTGGGGTAGCTACAGCTCTATGATTCTATGACTGTTTAGGGCTGTTCAACACGACAAAACACACTGAATCACCCAAGTCAAAAGACAACTTGGAGAAGAGAAGACCAACATATGATAGCCATCTCTAAATATCTGAAGTGATGACATGTAGAATAGTGTTGTTCAGGCTATCTGATGCAGAGGACTGGAAAGTTTTTTTTCCAATATGCCAGGGAGTGGTACCTTAATTCTACCCATTGACTGCAATTGTTTCTTCTTTCCTGGAAACATACTGCAGACCAGCACTGGTACACAAACCATCATTTTGAGTTGCACTTATGTAGAAGAACCAACTTGGGGTTTTTTGCTCCAGAGGATAGGATATGAACCAATGGATTCAAATTACAAGCACAGAGACTGCACTTAAACACTAGGAAGAACTTCTGCCTCAAAGAGCTGTTTGACAATGGAACAGACTGCCTCAAAAATTATGGACTCTTCTTCTTTGGAAGTCAGTGAACACAAGTGGATGGTTATCTTTTGGGAGTGCTTTAGTTGTATATTCCTGGCAAAGAGTTGGCTAGATGTTCCTTGCAACCCCTACCAATGCTGTGATTCTATTCCTTTAAATCATGTGCCCAAGGTAAAAAACTGAACCAAGCAGTAAGCCTGTGCATGGGCAATACCCACTTGAAGGACTGCAAGGAGCAGTTCCATGAATGAAAGCTGCACCACACACACAAACTCCCTGAACATACTAACAAGCCAGAATATACATGACAATAAACACATTTAGAACATGTGTGCCACTTTTATTATATAGAAAAAGCAGCCATAGACCCTCAACCCATTTTACTTCCAGGTAGTCGCAAGAATAAAAGGGAGTCCCTTTATTTCTATGGCTGTTTGGAAGCGAAGGGGCAAGGGTCTAAGGTGAAAGCATGAAACAAATGCCATTCCCCTCTGAAGGAGCACCAAGAAAGTAGAGAGCGAACCCTCTTGGTCCTTCTTCAGAGGGAAATGTCACTTCTTTTGCACCTTCCCCCAAAGCAACACCAAGACTCTTATTTTCCAGGCACTGCTTTGGGGCAAAGACATAAGAAATTATTCTTTCGGTCTGCCTCCAATTCATAACCTTCGTTTAAGAAATTCCAGTTTATTCTATTCTCCTGGCACTTGAAGGATCTCAGCATGCTACTCCACAGACTGTTGACAAGCCTCCTTTCCTTTGCATTGTCTGCTGGTAGAATAGGGAATAAGGAGTAAGGATGAGCAACCAATGAGAAATACTAAACAAATATTTGAATATTTAAATCTAAATTTAACTATTTAAATCTTGAGTTAAGTCTTGGGGGTCCCCAGCAACGAATTATATTTACAAGGGGTCCCCAGTAAAGAAAAGGTTAAGGATTATTGCACTATACAATAAGAGGACTTTCCCTTACTGTGGAAGAGCAACATGCTGATGTAAACTGCTTGACTGCTGTCTCTTGCAGAAAGAGCACCTTAACAAACCATGGAGCTTCACTGCATGGGCTTTTTTTTTAATTGCGCAAATCTGGATAGAAGCTGCCACTCTCATTTGTTTCCCTCCAAATAAACCTGAGACAGAGTCCAAGGTTTGTCTTAGATTTGTTTGTGGATTCCATCTGGTTTGCTGGCTGAGAAACAAACCAGAGTGGCAGCTGAGCCCAGGTTTGCAGGACAATATAAATTAAGCACACAGCAGAGTTCTGTGGGGGTTTTTAAGCTGTAACCACAGATCCTTGTCTTACCATAAATGCACCCACTGTGTTAATCAAAACTCTGGTTTAATCCTAAAGAGCCTTAGCTGTCATCTTGAGAACAACTACTTTTGCAAATGACAGGACTAAAGTGTGACCATTTTCAGCCTCAGGACTCTAACAGCAAGACATTCCACCAGCCTCCTGCAAATAGTCTTTTCCCCCATCACATCATACTTTCTAAAGTATTCATTTACCCCTTCCTTCTCTCAAGCAAGAAAGTATTTTGGCAGCTGGTTTAATTTATGATGCAAAGCCACTGCTCGAAGTTCTGACATGAAAAGTATTATCGGAATTTTTTTAAGGCAGCCCTGATTTTTTATAAATTGCAAGATGGCATTCTAAATATGTAATACCTCTTTGCAGCTTGCAAAAAATACAATACTCTTCTTATTCAGGTGGCTTCTCAAAAATGAGTACAGCATATTGATTTTCTGATGCAGTTCACAAACAATGTAGTTCTGTTCCAAAGTTGCTGGGGTACTAGGAAAGAAAAGGTTACACAATCATCACTATTACTTATAACTGTTAATTACAAGTGCAATTATAATTTATTATGTTCAATTTATGTTCTACATAGCCACCTTGAGCTGCACTTGTGGAAAACAGCAACTATTAAAATACATAATAAATTAGCAATACAGTACTAAGTTCAACAGGAATAACAATAAAATTTGTACAAAATAACCACTTGAAAGCAAACAGAACTACCCAATTCTTCCTTGACAAAAAGTTCTAAAGCTTGGAAGCAGCCACCGAGAAGATTCTCTCCTGAATTCTCATTAAATTGACTTTAGATATTGGGAAGACAAAAAGAAAAGCCTCTCCTGAGGATTATAAACCCCAGATAGATGTGTATGGAAGAATGCTGTCTTTCAGGTAACCTGTTCTCAAGTCGTTGAGAAATTTGTCAGATTATAACAAGAACACTGAAGTGCCTGGGAATACATAAAGTGGTGTTCCTTCAGAATCAGAAAAGGGGTTTTTTTGGACTACAACTCCCAGACATGTCCACTGGCCACCATGCCTTGAAGACTCTGGAAGTCATAATCCAAAAAGCTCTGGAACATGAGTAAGGAAGGTGAAGTAGGGATGGAGTTCTCCATACATCAGACTATATACAGCAGTGAGAAAAAAAAAAAATCATAATTCCTACTCCATAAACTGAATCAGAGCAATGGGCTGGAGCAGGGACCTTGCTTTTATCAGACTTTCTGTGGAACTCTGAGGCTGCAGTCCTTCACTGACTGGCCAGAGAGTAAATCCTACTGAACTCAGTATGACTTGCTTTCAAGGAAAAATGCATAAAGGCTATCATTTTAAAACTGCAAACCTCCCCAACAGCAGACCCTGAAGTAATTTAAAAGGAGCATCATCCAACAATAAATTTCCACCAATTCAAAAGAGTTTCTTTATTCAGAAGCAAGTATATGATCTACTAAAGACCATTTCTAAGAAAAGGCGAATTCCCTCTTCAGCCTCCCTTTCCTGTCTTCTGTAGGGGTCCCTTAGTCCTCTGCAGTGGACTTTCAGGAGGCCCCAGAGGTTGTAGGAGAAAGCAGGAATAACAGAACAACCCCTCCCGATCCCTTCCATTACAGCCAGCATAGCACAGTGGTTTGAGCACTAAGCGAGGACTCTGGGAAACCAGGGTTCAAATTCCTGCTCAGCCATGGAAACTCAGTGGGTGACCTTAGGCAAGTCATACGAGAGAGGGGGAGAGGGAGCCTTACAGGAAGACAATGGCAAATCTTCTCTGAAGAAATCTGGCTGAGAATACCCTAGGACAAGATTGCCACAGAGTCAACTTAAAGACACTTGCCAGCAATAAATCTCTTCCATCAACGTAGACACAACTGAACAGACACAACAGGGGCACAACTGAATTCAATCCAAAGATTTTCACAGAGTTTTCAAATATCCTAACAATTATATGCAGAGAGAGATCAGAAAAGGTACTTGGACTATCACTTTCATAACCACTCAGACAACATGGCAAGTGGCTGGGGGATTATGGGAACTGTAGCCTAAAGGCATAACATTTCCAGGGTCTGCTTGTAGATTGCTTTAACCTAAAAATCCACTTTCCTCTTTTGCAATCCTATTAAATATGCACAAGAAGATGTCACAGACAGAGTTGGTTCACTGATTTATCTGGACATGGACTGCCTCCCCTGACTAGCAGTCATTCTCCAAGGTCTTAAGCATAGGTCTTTCTCAGAGATATTTTTAATTGAAAATGTCGTAGGCTGAATGTGGGTTCTTCTGCATAAAAAAAGATGCTTTTTCAGAGAGTTACAGCACAAAGCAATGTTAAACAGTTTGCAAACCAAAACTAAAAAAGGATCCAATCTATGCATGCACAACAAAGTTCCTGGGATACAGAGAGGATGCCTTAAATTACTGCCCATTTAAAAAAAGAGAGAGAGAGAAGAAAGGGCCATCCATACTCCTACCAAAACTATACAAACCAGCTCAGGTATCATCCAACTGACAAAACCTGGAAGCATTGAAAAATATTCCCAATCTTTTATTGAGGATGTTACTCATCTTGCATTTACAGTGTCTTGCAATGCTTTGATTCAGCACATTGCTCTGTAAATTACACAGCCAATGCTGCCCCTTTACACTAATCTTGCTTAGGAATGTTTTTCCCAATTCTGGTAAACCAATGATATTCTGTTCACAAAGCAGTAATTCCTGCTGAAAAATATAAAACACGATTCACTTTTGTTCCATTTCATGTCTAATTCAAGCTCGTAGAATATTTTAAAGGAAACTGGAAGTGATATTGCACTTAGATATTAATCTTTTGTCATCAGAAAGAGTAAACACTCTGCAAAACACATGCACAAGACAAAATTGTTCACTATTTTTGAGACAAGAAAACAAAAATAAGTGTTTTCATTGCAAGAAAGAAAGCTCTCAGAAATGAGGATGTCACATTTCTCTTTCATAAAGCCTTGGTGGTGGCGGTGATGTTCTTAACACCTAGTGCAACAATACTAGCATCATCTGCTTTGCAAACATTCTGGTGTTGCAATCCTTACAAGCTAAGATCAGTACTGATAGATCAGGGGTGGGAGGACTGGGTGAAGTTATACAGAGTAAGGACAGGATTACCTAAAGAACAGCCCCAGCTTATCTTGCTCCCCTCAGAATTATGGAGGCAAGAATAGGGATATTTATAGCAACCAGGGAGCAATACAATACAATATATTCATTCATGTTGTTGCAAATACAGGAGAATTTTTTTTCATCAGCAGCTTGTTCCCAATAATCCAGTCTTTTTTAAAACGGGCCAGCCAAAGACCCAGAAAAACAGAGCTCATTAGTCTGAAAAGAAGCTCATAGGTTACAGCGGCCAAGTGCAGTCCATCAGCCAAATGTGTCTTCTGCCAGGGCAGTCCACTTCCAATCCCAACTCCAACAGAGGGGAAAAATTGGCCCAAAGTACTGCAAGCAGTCCCCCAAGCTGAGGGAGCACAATTTATCACTTAATAGTATTTTGATGGTGGAGAGGATTGTTTTAGGCTAGGAAATTGCCCTTTTAAGAAACTAAAAGTAGAAAGTAGAAAACTGAAGATATCTATCAAGCAAGAGGTATATATAACAATTAAAATAATATAAATATATAAAATATTGTTATTATAAAATAGTAATAATGGGAGATGCAGGGAGGGACAGTAGAAGGGATGAAGGTGGAATAAAAGACTCAGAAGAGAAGCTTTGTTCTCCACAGAATTTACAAAGATTGCAATTCTAAACAAACAGAACCAACTTACAGAGCCAGCTACTATCAGACAGAATGAAAGTGTAACAAACCTGTTTAATTTTTTTAATGGCTCAAGAAGAAGTGCCTGGGGGAGTTTCTTTCTTAGGTATCAAAACGTGACTGGACTGAATGGGGAGGTTGCTCTGTCTCAGGAAGCCAAATGGCCCACCTAGTAAGCATGCACAACTGGAAGTATGATTATGCTTCCAGCTATTCAGATGATTTTCAAATGAATTATAATGAGGTGTCTTGTATCTGCGCTACATCTTTTCTTCTCCCGTACAGAAGTTCTTGGGAGCAGGAGGGCTGGATTAAATAAAAAATTACTGGGGTCTTTTCAACAGCAACTCAGTTCAAACCACTTTCATCTATTTTAAAATGGCTTTTTTATATACTTACTTTATCTGACAGCTCCCTGCCGAAAGGCCAAAAAAGTTATACATCAAAGTGATTTGTAAGCACAGGCAGTTCTTGAAATGGTGGAGCAGGAACTGAAGCAAAGAATTCTACAACGACACTTCAATTGGCCAAATTATGTTTTTTTTTCTTTTTTGGTGCACTTTCACTTCATTTTTTCCAGTCTGCTTTCCCATAAGCCTTCAGGATGAGTAACAGGACTTTCACCCATCTCTTTCCACAGGTACAGAAAAGAGAAAAATAGTGGAAAGCTTTTATTTCTTCAAAGCCTACATACACAGACATTCTCTCACCTGAACTTTGCTTTCTCATGCACCCAAACATATTCTGGATCTTTCAAGCTCAGTCGAGCCAGGTCCTTCACAGATTTGGTCTGTGTGGCTGAGAAGAGCAGCGTCTGGCGTTTCTTGGGAAGGTTTTCTATTATTGCATTCATTGTATCAGCAAAACCCATGTCCAAAATTCTATCAGCTTCATCAAGAACTGGAATGAAAAAGGCCAGTTGAAGACAATTGGATTTAAAAACAAAAAATTCTAACAGATACAGAACCTGACTAATTTCCACACTGGTACGAGAGGCATAATCACATGAAAAGCACAACTCCAAAAAGCACATAAGAATAAAGTGCCTGTTGGTATTAACCAGAGCTTGGTAACATTACCTTTTGGAGCCCAACTCTTCAGCTAACATGGCCATTGCTATGCTGGCTGAAGCATTCTGAGGGCTGTGATCCAAAAAGGTAATTTTTCAAGCTCTGGAATTAAAAGACAAATTCACTGCTCGCACCCCTGTGACTCACAGCTCCTCATCAATATCCACTCTGTACTGGACCATGGTAAGTCATTTTTCAGGAACAGGGCCTTTTTGTTGTGGCCCCAGCTTTTTAAGGATTCTTTATTTTACTGAAACAAACATAACAAACAATGCATTTCAGATCCAGTATAATGAGGTAAACTGAATTGTAAGAAATCTCCAGCTAACATTACAATTATAACAGAGTAGCTTCCCAAAAATCAGCATGTGAGGAAGGGAAAACAAGGAGATTAGCATTTTAATTTGCCTAATGGGCAAACTCGCACCAAGTGTCATAGAATAGAGTGGTCTTGGTTATCTCTAGTAGTCTTTACTTTTTCAGTTAATTTCTCTGTAGCATGATGTTCCAGACTCTATCTGACCACCAAGAGAACAACAGAGCATTTAAGCCTTTCCAATTATGTACAATCTCTAAACATGCTCTAGTGGCCCCACCTCTGAGTTGACCTCCTCTGAAAGGTAGGGGCCAAACATTTTTGGATCTTGATGGCACTGGTTACAGCAGCCTCAAACACAGAAATGTGCATCAATCTAGGACCTAGTCATACAACTTTGTGATGCAACTGGGCAGAAAGTGATGGGAGGAGCTTTATGGCATTAACTTCTAAAGAAATCTCCAGAAGCCTGACAAAAGTCAATAGTTTTGTCATTTTGTATCTTTTACTATATTAATTCTGCTGGACTGACTTTAGTTGAACTTGGTCCCACTGAAATCAGTAGAAATTAATTTCAACTAAGTTGGGATGGACCCAGGTTTAAAAGCAAAACAAGAAATGAACAGGTTGCTTACCTG
The DNA here is from genome assembly GCA_948474755.1 of Ctenosaura bakeri. Taxonomy (NCBI): domain Eukaryota; kingdom Metazoa; phylum Chordata; class Lepidosauria; order Squamata; family Iguanidae; genus Ctenosaura; species Ctenosaura bakeri. The sequence goes on along the minus strand of CAOLHI010000028.1, from coordinate 473,370 downwards.
TAACTGTGGTTCTTCGAGTGGTCATCTGTGCCATCATACACTAGGAGCTTTAGCGCCTGCGCGGTACCGCGCAGGCGCTAAAGCTCCTAGTGTATGAAAGCACAGAGACCACGAAGAAGAAGCAAAAAAATAAAATACAGTCGGCCCTCCACATTTGTGAGTTTGACTTTCATGGATTTGATTGTTTGCAAGTTTCTCCAACCCTTGCCGCCCCGCCTCAAGTGCTTCTTTTCAGGAGGAACCTTTCCTCTCGGCAGCTTCAATCAGGCCATGCAGCCCTTTAAAAAAACACTTCTGGCCCTCCTCTTCCTCCATCTCCACTATCACCAACAAAAACAACAACCACTGCCTGGCCAGCTAAGGAGAGCTCACAGTCAGAATTCTCTGCACCACAAAAGCCTCTCCCAATGCCTCCCACACCCAAAGTGGGATATACGCAAAACAGAAAGTAGAAGATGGTCATGCTGACTCACTCCTCTTCCTTCTCTTTCCCTGACCTGATTTAGACCCTGGGTGCTCGTTTCTCCTGCCATGCCTTGGCCCCCTTCCCACAGAAACACAGGCACATTTTGATAGTTTGATATTTGCAATTTTTCCATTTTTGCAGGGGTCCTGCACCCCAACCCTAGCAAATGTAGAGGGCTGACTGCATATAAAACGAAATAAGCATATCTGTGCCCCCCAAATGTTGCACATATAGCACTGATTTAATCTTAATTCTTGCTCATGCACCTCACCCCCTCCCACTGGAAGAACCAGCTATTTCCGCTATTACATTTTATGATTAACCTGTATGAGTAGATGCTTCCCCTTCTCCTTCATTCGAGGGAGAGATTTCTGTAGTAAAGAAGAAGTTTTTCCTAACACTGAAGCAAAAGTCCCTATTTACAAAGAGCTCCATGTGCACCCTGGAGCTTCAGTGGAGCTTAAGGGTTTCTATTGCAAACAATCTAAACATCATTCAGTATCTGAATTCCCAGTAAGATCACCCAGGGAGAAAAACAGTAACATTTTCTACTTACTCAACATTTGCAGATCAGAGGCATAAAAATATGATGTTTCATCCATGTGCTGCAGAAGTCGACCAGGAGTACATATGAGAATATTGATATTGTGAATTCGACTAGCTTCTTGTTTCAAGTCCTGAAATATCAGACACATTTGAGTCATAGGATGCATAATTTCTGGACATAAGCTTCTCACAGAATTCTGTAACAGAAAAATCCCTCTCAAGCACACCAGTGTAAACACAGAATCTGATCATTTTCCCTGCATGCCTGTCTGTGCAGTGGCAGCCTCGAAAATCATTTGTATCACAGTGCATAAACAGCTTTCAAGATAGAGCCACCTCCAAGATAGAACAATTTTTGCAACATACCCCATCTCAATTTATTTATACATATCAAACCTAATTACAGGGCATCCCTGATGCAAAAAGACCACCAAAATCAGAATCAAAACATCTTCTGAAAATACTTCAGTGATTTCTTTGATTGGAGCAGCTTTTTGGGGTGATGGGAATCTGAAAGCAGAGATTTTCAAATGGCTGTCTACTGTAGTCAGTATGCCCCAAACCCAAGTCTGTATTTCTGTAGAACTATGGCCCACTCCATTCAACACAATTTGCTTCCATGTAGCTTCAAGGCGGCAATGGTCAACCTATTGCCCCACAAATAATAAAAGACTGCAATTCCAATCATTCCTCACAACTGGCTACATAGGCCAACCCAACTGCATTTATTTATTAATTTATTTTATTTGTATGCTGTCTTTCTCCCAGAGTGATACCCATCTGGAGAGCCACAAATTGCACACACTTGCATTAAGAGAACATTTCATGATAATTTCCAAGTCAAACACTGACAGTATTTCTTAACAGGTTAAACTATTAAGCATGTTGTGCTGGAACATGAGAGAGCAAGTCACCAACTGTATCACGAAACTCTCTAGCCAACCCTGGACAAGTCACATTCTTTCTCACTCTCTGTCCCCTGTCTCCTTCTCTTAGGCTGGCCTAATACATAAGATTGTTGTGATGATAAAATGAGGAAGAGAACTACGTCATGTCACCTTGACCTCACTGAAGGAAAGAAGGACAGAGAAGTAATTAATCAAACCAATAAAATAAGAACTTTATCAAAATGGAATGTGACAGAAAACAACCACGTCCCTGAGTCAGGCTTATAAAGTTTTACTACCCTGCTAGAGGCTGGCTGATGGGGAGTTCTGTCCCTTCCACAGAAATGAGGGCAGAGGAAGGACTGGATTACTCCCCATCTTCTGTGCCAGCCTGCTCAGAACTCAGTTGCTTGCACAGATTTCCATTCCTGCATTTACCTCCTTCTAATGTTAATGGCTTGCGGTATTCTGAGAGTTTTAAAAATGGCAAGCACAAAACACTAACAGGGCAGGAAATGATAGAAAAATGCAATGACAAAGACATTTCTAAACATGTACTTCAACTCACAGCCTTGCTTGAAAAGGTTACTTTTTTGGAGTTACAGTTACTAGAATTGTAGGAGTCAGCATAGCCAGCGGAATTTAGGGACTAGTAGCCAGTGTGGTATAATGGTTTGAGCTACAACCCTGAAGATCGGGGTTCAATCCCCCACTTAGCCATGGAAACCCACTGAGTGGTCCTGGGCATGTCACACATTCTCCGTGCCCAGAAAACCCCACCATAAGTTTGTCTTAGGGTTACTGTAAATCAGAAATGACTTGAAGGCACACAACAACAAAAGTCTAAAAAGTAGCTTTTCCAGATTCTGTACTCTTTCTCTCTCCCTCAATACAAAGGCTCACTAAAATGTAATATATTTATACAAGAGATTGTGGGGACTTACCTTGCCACCAATAACAAGACCTGCTGAGAAGTCATGATTTTTCCCCACTTTACGCAAAACCTCAAATGTTTGGTATGCCAGCTCTCTGGTGGGAGAGATGATCAGAACTCCCAGCCCATCCATGGAGGTCCATTGCTGTCGGTATAAGATTTCCAGGGCCTAAGTAGTTACAAAACACTAATTAGTAACCTCATCAAACTTCTTCATCAAGCATTTTAAAAAACTAGAATATGTCTGTATGTGTATAAGCAGAAAAGTTACATAATAAAAAATAAAAACAGACGTGTTTGGGCTGAAGACTGTCAAGATATGGCCAAGATACTATTCAGTATATTATAACAGCGGCAAGAACATTATTTGCTCAAATCTGGAAACAGACTGAAGCACTGACAATGGAAGAATGTTAAGATTGCTGAGTTCGCCCAAACTGCCAAACTAACATGGGCTTTAAAGGACTCATTAACATATTTTTTTTTAAAAAAGACTGGAAACCATTTATGGGCTTTCTGACCAATAAGAAATCTAACAACGCGCTAACCTGTAGCTATGCCAACTAATAATTCTAGTAGGATTACTTTGTTGGATCTGTAATGGCAGAATAATTTTTTTCTTGTTTTTTTCTTTCCCCATTACAGCTTGGCTTGGGGAGTCAAAGTTCTCTTGTGTTTCAGTAAGTTAGTGTTTTAACTAGTTAGGGTTCAGTGTTTTAGTTTACTGTGTTAGTACTGTGTTTCAGCTCTAGATTTTTTCCTTTTCTTCTGCTTTTCCTTATCCTTTTTCTGAATGTATATTTCTTTCATCATGAATTAGATTGTTTGTGTTAAAACCAATAAATAAATAATTGAAAGAAAAAGAAGAAAAAGACATGGCCAGGAGGCAGTGCTCATTAGAGGAGCATCAATGTCCTCCATGAGTAAAAAGACTACTGTAAACAACCATTCTGGCTGTCCACAAAATAACAGTGGGTTGACTGCCAGTTTGAAATGCAATCTTTTTATGTGGAACACTCATAATTAAGGACTTCAATATAGCTTCAATCCAGACATGGTAGCCACTCCCACTGAGTATATAATTAATGCTGTGTTTACCAAAATGTTAGAACACAACTTTAACATATAATCAGAAGAAGGGGGAAACCACGCATTACTATGACATTAGAAACAAGAGAGAACTCCTGGGCACACATAGCAACCACTCTAACACCACACAGTGTTAGAGTACATCTGAGCAAAATGGAGAAGGAAAACTTCTGTATAGTCCATGTGAATTTTACTGCCATTAGTCTGACAGATCATATTCCTACATATGTGCATCTCAGCGGTTTAGCGCCATCCCTCAAGTGCTCTTAAGATTCAGCCATTTGTATGTGGAGAACACCACACAGGGAAGGTCAATCCTTGCCTCTCTGTGCACCAATTCTGTTTCTGAATGTGCAGAGGGTACAAATGGAAGAAAAGCACCCTTCTAGTTGAAAGGATATCCTTGGATTCAACCTAACTTTTTTTATACTAAGATGCAGTATGCCCTTGTCTTACATCCTAGTATAAAAATTACCTGTTGTGGATCTCAGCATTCACTATCTCAACACAAATTATGAGTGCATCAAAAGGGGAGTGGAAAGATCCATAACATGTTTTAGTATGCTACAGAGAGAATTTGTAGAATGTCTATCCAGTGACATCATCAAGAAAAGGTCTGAATGGCCATTTGCAAGATGCTCCCATAGCAGGAAGAGCTGTGCTACTAGAAACACCAAGTCTATTGGAGACCATTATATTACAAATTTCTCTTGGCAAACTGGCTTTCTATGTGCAACGGATTTTCAGTACTGGGGCAGGGAGGATTCTAAACAGTACAATCCAACAACTGCTGTAACATGTACAGGTATGCCACATTTAACAAAGTAGAGATGTTCCCAAGCATTACTTTTTTAAAAGACTGTAGTGGCCCCTCCACTTTCCCAAGGTTCTGGGGTGTAGAACCCTCACAAAAGTAGAAAAACAGCCAATAACTCCCTCCAAGATCCCCCTCTCATTCCATTCCAGGGCTCCCCATTCCCTTGCCTTTTGCATGCCAGGGCCAGAGGCAAGGGAATGGGAGAGGATTGCTCTGGAGAGGAGAAGGAAGGCTTGCATGAGGCTTCTCCCCCCACAGTCATCCCCTTGCCTTTTCCTTGGTGCAAGTTCTCAGTGCTCGGGTCAGAGGCAAGCAAATGGGAAGGGGGAGCTTTGGAGGGGAAAAAGAAGGCATGTGTGTGCCTCCCCACTTCCCATTTCCTTGTTTTCTTTGTCCAGCACTTACCTACCTTCTCTGTGCCCAGTAAAAAGCAACAGAATGGGGGGAGTGGACTGGAGGGAAAGGCATGTGTGCACCTCATGAATAATCAAATTCACCAAGGTCAAACCAATGAATGTGGAGGGAGGACTGTACTTGACACCAAAGGCAGAGATAACATGGAAAGCACAGGTCCTTACATTATAAAAAAGAAGAGTAGTTCAATATGTTTCAGCTCTTCTAAAATTTAAAGCTAACAATATGCACACACGAAATAAAGCAACCAGGTCAGGTACAAACTTGCTTAAGTGTATAGAAACGTTCTGAACTTTGTAGCAACCATGTGAGGGCTTCGTTCAAAATGCATCTGGGGTGAATTTTTCTTTTCATCAGACACAACTCTTCTTACGGTTTCCATTTTGGTGACCAAAGCCCCAGACCTATGCTCTTTTAACAAGCCAGTGAGACAAGCTTATATGTTACTTTCCTTTTCTCTCTGTTTTGCTGTTCATGCATGCTCAGTAAAGGATTCTGGAAGTAGATGCTGTTTCTCTTGCCAACTGCAGGCAGGCACACACAGCTACAGTCAAACTGGCTAGAGGAGAACCCTGCTCTCTTTCACCTCAAGCTTTATTGTGTTGTTTACTGTGGGCATGCTGCTGCAACCTGACACTGAAAGCTTGTATTGCTCCAGCCCTCCTTTACCACTCTCCCAGTGTTAATGCTTCTTAAAAAATATCCAGGTAGACAGAGGACAAGGAGAAAAGTGGGGTTGTTTGTTCTTAAAAAGACTTTCTGACAAAGAAGCTCCTTTTCATGTTGGTAACTGAGGTTATGCCTGTAATTCTACAACTTGTGTAGCTTCATTTATATGATGGGCAAGAACAGATAAGGATGCCCTTTTTGATGAGCATTAACATCATAAATATAGTCACTTTATCCCATATGTCTAAAACTATTTCCACAGGCATGGAAAATCTCTGGCTCTCCAAAAGCTTTGGCATAAAACTCGTCAGCCTTTATCATAGCTAATGATTAAAGATTGTGGAAGCGTGGCCCAAACATCCAAAAGGCCAAATGTTCCCCACTCCTATATTACGGGGTCAAATGAAAGCACTAGATGCAAAGCATTCTACAGGCAAACTAATGTTTTGTTCACCTGCTATCATAACAAACATAAGCTTATAGCTGGAAAAGCAAAAAGGAAACTCATTACTTACAGGTACAATGAAAGCCAAGGTTTTGCCTGATCCTGTTTTTGCAGCTCCCAGCACATCTTTACCTTGTAATGCCAAACCTATGGTCTGCCTCTGAATTTCAGTCACCATGCGATACTGGGCTTCCTGCAAACCTGGTGTACAGAAGACCACAACACTGATTTAGCATACTTCTAATCGGCCATTTATCTACATGAACAAAACATTAGTTTGAATGAATCTTCTCAGCAAAGCGAAAGTACTTGTGAAGAGGCCATTGAGTATCATGGCTGCCCTGCTCTGAGTTCCTCGGACAGAACCTGAGAAAGTTCCTTTTGCAGACTACAGCTTCTCAGAATCCTCTGACCAGAATGGCTACTTGGAGATTCTTGGAGTTGTAGTCCAAGACAGTAATCCTTTCTAATCCTAAAATGAACCAGAGTCACCTGGACCAGATGGCAGAGCAGAACAGATCACCAAAGATGAACCTGGCCCTCAGGAGTCAATGTTGCCAAAGGATGAGGTGGGAACACATTTCAACCTAAGTGCATCCCAGATGTTTAAGAAAACAGGCAAGGCCAGCAGCTCCTTCAGAGACGCCTTCCTGTGAAGGATTCCTCAGGTGTAAATGTCTCCTCATGGACATGATCTTCCTTAGGAAGAGGACATTTGGGACCTATTACGAGATTTTGAGAATATTAATTTTTATGCCTGAATTCTGAGCAGGGAAGACTGCTGGACACAGCCCCTTACTGATAGCTTCTTTGACCCCCACTCCCATCTCACAATTATTGTTGCACTGAACTCCCTTTATGTCAAGTCCCAGATGCTTTCGGCTGTGTTTGTGGGCTACTCTTGTTTTAACTAACTGTTCTGTGTTTGGATCCTGCAGTCTTACAGTGCAATCCTAACTCAAAGGAAGGCCAGCTGGGTTGAGATGAGATGTAAAGCACCTGTGCCAAATGAACTGACTTTAGGGCAGCTGAACTTTCCTTATGCTGGCATAAGCCCCTTGTGCTGGCTGATCTCAGAGGTCAGTCAGCTCAGCTATCAGCCAGCCCAAGGGCTGAGATTACCTGGCTGAAGAGCCAAAAGGAGGATGGAGTAAAGAAGGAGCAGGGTTATACCATGTCCAAACCTTGCTCAGTCCAGAGACACAGCCCCTGTGCCAGCACAAAATTAGGCCAAGGTTAGTACTGGCCTATGTAATTCACAACACATGGAAGCTAACAGGAGTTCCTCCAAAATAAAATTTCTGGATCTCATGACACACCGATCCTGGAAAGATTGAAGTCTGGATACAGCATTGTTTCAGCTGGTCTAATGTTGGCTTAGTCAGCTCTTGGCCCACTTGCTGAGTTAGGATTGCACTGCTAGAGCTTGGACTGCCTGAACCATATCCTTGGAAATAACCATCCTGGAGAGTGATCCATAAAAGACCACAGGGCCACGCCTAGCCCAGTCACAGCCCATCACCACTCACACTGGGCATCATTCAGTGATTGCATACTCAGCAACTGGAGAAAGAAGTTCTCTATATATGCCACCATTCACACACTAAGATTCTCCTAACATGGGAGATAACATCTGGCCCAGGATTCCACTCCTTAAAAGAGAAGTAAACTGTGCAATAAACTGTTGACTTCAATCTACTATTAGACTCCATTCATGAATCTTAAAGGGTTAAAAAAAAACCACTCGTGGGATCTATATCAGGAACGAGCAAAGCACAATCCACAGGGTGCCTATAGCCCTTCCTCTCCAGAGTGGAAACAAACTGACCATAATAGGGTAATTGCTACACATGGAAGCCTGCACGAAAGGGAGAACTCCTTTGAAACAATGTGCATACCCCAACACACCTTGTTAACCTCCCCCCGTCTTTTGTGAAACTGAAAACTTATTTGTGGTTGTTCTCAGTTTATTTTTTTCTATTTAGGTAGTGTGGTCCTAGGACCCAAAAATGCCCCCTGGACCTTGCTTTATGCACACAAGCGTGGCTCACTCTCATAGTTGTTAAAGAGAATATCTTCTTTCATTACACACATAAGCAGAGCAATGGGTCTGTTTATTTGTCAAGCTGATGAACTGAACATGGATTCATGCAAAACTCTACACAGAAGTGACTACTGTGTAGAAAATATCATTGTGAGGTGGAAAATATAGGTACAGCACTGGAAGCGAATCTACTGACAAGGGATCTGTAGAATGGTGGAGTAATAACATATTGGCAAGGCTGCCAAAAGAAGCTAAGAAAAGTAAAAGTCAATGTAGTATAGCAGTTAGAGTGATGGACTGTTATTTTGGAAGATCCACATTCAAGTTTCCACTGAACTATGAAACCACGCACACACACTCTCTCATTCTGGCCTACCTTCAGGGCTGTTTTGAGGATAAAGTCCAGAGATGAGAGAAAGAATGATACCTCGATTTCACTGGGAAAGGGGTGAAATAAATCAAAGTATAAATAAATAAAATGAATAAAAATATTACATTTACCTTTCAGTGTCTTCTTGGATAGTGGGAAATCTGAAAATCTTACAATTTCATTGGCATTGATCTGAAAATAGGAAAAGAAAACAGCATATTATGTTTTAAAATATTAAGTGAAATATGAAGGGTTCTCATTCAGGCTTAATTTTTAAATTACTGTAGAAAAAGATACTTTATCCTGTGAACCCTCTTGTATTTCTAAATTATGTAGAATTAGCATGAGAGACTGAGTTGTTGTTATTACTCTATCAGATGAAAGTGTGCAGTTTGTGTTATAACACTACACATGAAAAGACAGAAATTTAGGTAAGTAGTTTCCCTAATGCTTGTCAAATGAGAATTAAGTCCCCTCAAATTCAGTGGAGTTTACAGCATTAACTGTAATACAAGACAGAACATTAACCAGGTAGTGCATAGCACTTCTAATTTGGTCTACTACAAAACAGATTAAGTTCAAAACTCTGCATTTTCGCAGCTCAGTGGGAAAGCCATTCAAATGAAAGACCAGGAACTGTAGCTTTCATTTTTAAAGAAATATTTTAGGCTCAATACTGATTTTTGACAATTTTGCTCCCCATGGCAAGAGGCCAGCCTCCATATTAAGATGGAAAGATGGAAACGGATCATACTGGCAGCTGCACAGAAGCCCCCAACATTCTTACAGGTCAAAAGCTGAGAAGAAGATTAGTGGCTGTTGTGCAGCTATGTGCCCAAGATGCCTGGAGACTCTTGGCCACGCAAGGTCTAATCACCCACCTGCCCCAAAAAACTGCCTCTTCTTGATACAAAACAGGAAAGATGAGTGAGGAAGAGTTGTATGCTACTATCATGAAAGCATGCAAGGTGCCCTCAAATAGTAGCAATCAACCAGCCAATCTTACCACTGACCAGAGGAAGGAAAGCTTTACCTGGAGTGCAAAGTTGGTGACTGAATGTGTGGCTTACCAAGCCAAACGATAAGGACTCCTGTCTAATGTTCCAAGAGCAATTCTAAAAAATGCAGTGTTGATATCTGATAAAACTATATAGCTCAGTTCCAGGCTATATGGCTGACCATATCTTCCGTATGAGTCAACCTTGGCTGTGAGATCATCAGGAAAGGTCCTTCTCTCAATCCAACCACCATCACAATCCTTCTCTCAATCCAACCACAGTCAGTGGGGACACAAGAGAAGGCCTTCTCAGTGGCTGCTCCTAGACTCTAGAACTCTCTTCCCAGGGAGGCCTAAATGGCCCCCTTCTGGTTGTCTTTCTGTCAGCAGGTGAAAAACCACTTTTATTTCAACAGGATTTTAACACAGACTTCTTTTTTTTAAGAATAAGAGTGTTATATTACTTTAAACTCATGCCTTTTTAATTGTTCTATTTTTTAAAAGGGCATTTTATTAAGTGTAGATCTGAACTGTTTTAACACTGTGATTATTTTAATTCCATTTTAACATTCTCTTTTTGTATGTTTTTAGTTGTGTTGTTCTTTTTAAACTATATAATGCCTTGAGTCTCAATTTTGGGAGAAAGGTGAGATAAAATACATATTATAATAGTAACAGTAACAACAACAGCTACTGTCCGAATCAAAAGGAATCCTTGTTACCTTCCCTTTGTTCCTGATGTCCAGTTGTTCCCAGTTTCTCAAGAAGACATAAGCATCTCACTTTAGTTAAAGCTATATTCTTAAAAACATGTAAATATACAGATTAATGACCCACAACCACAGTAATTCCAGCTCCCCAGGAGGAGATGAGAATACATGCACTTAAAAATTAAACAGGAAGACCTGTCATCTTAACATATTTCAGCTTATTTTTCCTCAATCTAATTTTCTATTAGGAATCTGCCTAACTGCAGTGATAAAAACTGATTACAGACTTGCCTCAGTTAAGACTCTTAGAAGTAGCAGATGTATCATCATAAGGAATTGTCTAATCATTGCCACTCTTAGGACAAGGATATACATATAAATTAAAGGCAGTTGCCATGTCACTAGTTTTTTTTTTCAAAGCACTGTAGATGGCACTGATTAAAAATCCTATTATTGGCATGTAGATAATCATCAAAATGCCAATTAGGTGCACCATTTCAGTTAAATTCCCCCCACCTCCAAAAAAGCACTTAAAAATTGGCTGAGAAAAAACAATGTTGCTATCTCCAAATGCAAAGAGAAACGGGCACCGGTTTGTCAAACATAATGCGCTAATATTTGGAACAACCGCAGTAATAACTCTCCCACCAATACAGGCTTCCATGAAGCAAGAGGGGTTCTGGTAAGCAGCAAACATTTCATAAATGATGATAAATGTTTTTAAGTGTTAGCCAACTGGCATACAGATTGGCAAGCTCTCTTCTGCCACGTGAATAAGTTGTTCAGAGAAGCTGGTTGTAGAAAACACAAGAACAGCTGTGCTGGATTAAAACCAAGGCCTATCTAGTTCAGCATCTTCTTTGCCACACTAGCCAATCAAACAAAAACATGAAAGCCATCCTGCTGGCTCCAGCATTCCATTGCCACAGTAGCCAACTAGGTGCCCATGGGAAGCCTACAAAGCAGCACAGGAGCACAACAGCATCCTCCTGGTCACGTTTCCCAGAAACTGGTATTGACAGGCACACTTCATCTTAATCCTGGAGGAGGCGGTAGCCATTGTGATTAGCAGCTTATCATCCACAAATCTAATCTCCTCTTAAAGTCATCCAAGTTGGTGAACATCACTATAACTTATGACAGCAACTTCCACCATTTTACTAAGTGCTGTATAAAAGAAGACTTCCTTTTGTTCGTCTTGGATCTTCCACCATTCCGCTTCCCTCTCCACAAGTTCTAGTACTATAAAAAAGGAAGAAGTTCTCACTATCCAGTTTCTTCACAACATACATAATTTTATAAACCTCTGTCATGTCACACACTGTACCCCCCCCCCAGTCCAACTACCACCCTCCTTGCTAGGGAAGTCCAGCTTGTGATATACCAGTTTGCTATGCTACCTCTCTATATGAGCCTGCCTATGTATTGAGAGCTTCTAGGGAGGCCCTTCTCTCTGTCCAGCCACCCCTATACATACATCTGATGGGAATACAGTGGCCCCTCCACATTTGCAAGGGTTTGGGGTGCAGAACCCTTGCAAAAGTAGAAAAATCACTAGTAACTTCCCCACCACGATCCCCCTCCCACTCCCTTCCAGGGCTCTGGCACAGAGTCTTCCTTCTCCACACCTGGGCCAGAGGCAAAGGGGTGAAAGTGGGGAGCTCTGGAGGGGAGAAGGAAGGAGCATGTGTGCCCCCCCCACTGCTTTACTTTTTGCCTTAGCATGAGTTCTCAGTGCTGGGACCAGAGGAAAAGCAATGAGAAGGGAGAGCTCCCAAGGGCACAAGGAAAGCGCACACACACACGTGCTTTCCCCTGTCCCACTGCCTTACTTTTTGCCTCCACATGAGTTCTCAGCACCAGTGCAGAGGCAAAGCAATGGAAGAGGAGAGGTCCAGAGAGCACAAGGAAACCACGTATGTCTTCCCCTGCCCCACTGCCTTACCTTTCGCCTCTATGCCAGTTCTCAATACCAAGGCAGAGGCAAAGCAATGCAGAGGGAGAGCTCCAGAGGGCACAAAGAAAGCACACACTGCCTCCCCCCACCCACCTTCTTATCTTTTGCCTACAACAGGTTATCAGTGCTGGGGCCAGAGGAAAGGAGATGGGAGGGGAAGCTCCAGAGGGCAGAAAGAAATTGTGTGAATCTGCATCTCCCCCTCCACTTGCCTTACCTTTTGCCTTGGCATGCTTGCCTTATTTCTCTGCACCAGCAAAACACAAGGGAATAGAAGGAGGAGAATCAGGGCACCTCAAGAATAATCAAATTCACAAGAGTCAAACCTGTACAGGAAAGGGCCTGCTCACTGGCTGCTTGCAGCCTCTAGAACTCCCTTCCTAAAGAGCTTAGACTGGAACCTTCCTTGCTATCCCTTCACAGGCAGGTGAAGGCCTTCATGTTTCACTAAGTTTTTGAGGGCCACCTGCTCAGAGCAGGGCGATGGGCCTTTTAAATACTACATGGTTCATGATGTATTCCTATGATGTATTCCTTCCATAGCAACTGTCATTTTATGTTCCCTCCAACTCTAGCCTACCTTAATATTCCATAACTGAAACAAGAGCGGACAATTGTAGTCCTCTGCATGGCTTTTGACCTTCACATTAGTCCAATATGGCCAGTGGGGAAGGATTATGAAACATACTGTTCAGAAACATTTGGGGGTAGGCACAGTTGATTATCCCTGATCTGAACAATCTCCTCCACCCGTTCCTGCAAAACAAAACCCCAAACATGGCTTATAGCAGCACAAGAATAATTCTTTACAATTCGTGTTGATATCCTTTCTAACTCTATGATTCCACCCTCCCACAAAGAATGAGGCCAAGGAAACTTGATCTCCTCCCCAACGACTATGTTTCCTTCACCATCTAAGGTGCTATCCCATGTCCTCCAAAGGAAATAGGCCTGCAAGATATAAGGAGCAAACTCTTTCCAGAGAAATGGTACAATAATGAAAGAGTTTGCTCCTTATATCTTCCAGGCCCATTTCATTTGGAGGACATGGGATAGCACCTTAGATGGTGCTCCCAAGGAAAGTTAGTTGATTGGTAGTAATGTGACTTTGGGAAGAGGCATTTGAGGGACACTGAGAGCTACAGAAGAAATGAAGGGACATTTTTTTCCATTTACATACCCTGTTTGTGATTATATAATTTGATTTATTCTGACAGTTTTATTTTTTCCTGTAATATTAGCTATTTTCTACTCCCCCCCAAAAAAGAAGGCAACAGCCTGTTTTTTGGCTGCAATGGGACATGACACTCATGTTTTTTGTTTTACACAGGGGTTCCAGGAACACATATATATGGCAGGTGCACTGTACTATCAAGTGATTGTGACCATGCAATTTTACCTTAAAGAGAGGATGGATGGCCACCAGTCAGGGATGCCACAGAAGTGATTTCTTGCATCAAGAGGTTCCATTACATGAGGCCCTTTAAAATTCTCACAGCATGAACTGTTCAGTACCATAACTGGCTCCCTCATCTACTTGCCAATTTCCACCGTTCCCTGATCACTAGCTATCCTTGCTTTACTTTCCAAAACATGACTGGGCAAATGCCGGGATAGAGAGGCATCTCATTGATCCACTATATTAGAACACTGCACCCTGCACTATGCCCCCCTAATTTTCCTTTATTTCTATTCTTTTTATCTCCCCTAGGACTTCCATTTGGCTTTTTTTTTAATCTTCTGGGCTTAAACAGCTTGGGACAGGGAAAAAATGGTGAAATTATGTCCCCCTACGGCACCCGCCTGTCTCCCTAGGAAGGATAGAATACATTCTATGCTTGTTGACTTTTCATTGGCTGGCAAAGATTTTTTTATTCTGGCAGACTTTCGAGAACTGAACATTTTTAAAGAAAGGCTTTTAAATAGAGTACAGTCCTATTTAAAACTGAACTGTTTTTAAACTTATTTATTTTGTTCACATATTTTAATTTTTTCAATGTTATTCATAGTTTAATTCCATTTTACTGTTGAATTGCTGTATGTTTTAATTACAAGGCATTTGATTTAATTTGTAAGCCACCTATAGTCCCAATTTTGGGGGAAAGGGAGGGTTTAAATAATGACAGTGATGATATGATGATGACAACGATGACAATGATGGTAATGAATGTGAGGACATTTCTGACCAAAATTTATTCTTCAAAAAAATTGGGGACTCTCAAGAAACAGCTGCATGAGCCCCACATATGATCATTTCCAAATCTCTGCTCAAAAACAAAATACCAGTAAGGTCACAGAGGCCAAGTAATTAGGAACTGAGTGGTACAGCAAACAACATCCAACTTCAGCCTATATTCCACCACACAATTCCTGCACACAGCTCTAAAAATCTGGCATATCATCTGCTCCCTTTCCATATACCTAGATACCATTCTCCTTATAGCATTTAGGTATGGGATTTCCATTTTCGCAATTAGAGTTTGGCTACCGTGCTAATTTCTGAGTATGAAGACCTCAGTGTCACCTAGCAAATAAAATTTAACAATTGGACTGGGTAACTAAAATCTTTTTTTAAGATTTAACTCCTCCATACCAGATGACCCTAGTCATGGGAACACTTTTTCTATCTCTCTGGCTTAGTTTCTAAACTGAAAAAAATGACTAAGTGAGCTCAGAGCCTTCTCAGACATTGCTCGTACACATACTAAAGGAAGTCCATGACCTTCCTTCCCGGGAAACTCCAGAAGTTTGGCCAACTTAAGTCTGTGGCAAATAACAACAGGTTCATGCCACCTGAAAGTCTAAGATGCTTATTATTTGTAATATTTCTTATCCCCTTTTCCTCTGATGAACTCAAAGTAACATATGCAGTTCTCCTCCCCACTTTAACCTCACAACAATCCTGTGAGGTAGGACAAAATAACAGGGCAGACTCAGGGAGCCACTTTCTTGAGCCACTTAACTTCACATTACGTAGTTATATTATTGTTATTATTATTATTATTATTATTATTATTAATTTGTATCCCGCCTCTCCATATGGATCGAGGCGGCGAACAACTTACAAATAGCATGTATTTAGTTTCTCCTTCTACAGTACAGGCAACCTCTGATCCATTTAGGTGATCATGCAGCCGACGAAGCGGCCTGGCCCGACAGGAAATTTTAATGCCCCAATAAACGTGTTAGCATTGAAAGGTCCCTAGATAGGTGAGTGTATGAAAGGGAGGGTTGCGTCTGGTACCCGGAAGGTAAAGGAACCTCACTCTGCACATGCTCTGAGGCACTGTCATCCTTTCCAACACTCCAAGGGCAAGTCCACCCCGGCCCTGGGCTTACACCCCACTTTCCTTACCTCCGAGTAGCGCCGCTGCAAGCCGGCAATCGCCTCCCTTTCCACCTGCCATTCGGGCTGCTTCTTCTGCTTCCGCTGCTGCTTCAGCTTGTTCCTGCGCTTGTCATATTTCTTCCTCCAGCGCTCGAAGTTGCGCACCGGGTCGGGGACGGACTCGAAGATGGACCCTCCCGCTTTCTCCATGCTGTGTTTTCCCCCGGACGGGACACGCTCCTTCCCTCGGGAACAGCCGGCGCCGGTACTGGCACACACGCTTCCTGGCGCGGAAACGCGACGCCCGGAGGAGGAGCCGGGCGCAGGAGAAACGCGTCATCGCAGCACACGGCCTTACCGTCGCCTCCCTTCGGAGGGAAAGTCCGGCCCACTCAGTGGCTACACTGTTGTAGTGCTATTATTCCACTTTCAACCTCCTATGGAATCCTGGGGTTCGCAGTTTGGGGGGGGGCCTTGAGGAACCAGAAGCCTTGAGGCCCGTCCCTAAACTGCAAACCTCAGGATTCCAGAGGAGGTTGAAAGTGGAATAATAGCGCTACAACAGTCTAGTGTGGAAACGGCCACTGTGGCGACGGGAGTCAAAAAAGTTTCTTAAAAAGGCTGTTTGGAGTCGATATCCTTGACCTGCGGCTGGTTCATTTGGCCTAAATTCAATTTTTTTAATCCCACATGAAGTCCTTGCCTGAATGTTTAATTTAGCAGCTGATTCAGCGGGTTACTCTGTTGTGATTAACCATGAGATTTGGACTTGTCTTCTTGGGAGTCATTTCTGAAAATGGGCCCAAGAGTGGAAGAATGGAAACTCGAAGTCACGGGAAAGAAAGAGAAAGAAAAGCTTTCTAGTCTGTTAAAAACATCTCTACTGAGCAGTTTGACAGAACTGGTTTCCGCACTACACGGTTACAACGCTATCATTCCACTTTAACATCCGGTGGAATCCTGGGGTTTGTAGTTCACTGAGGCCAAAAAACTCTCTGTCTGAGAATCCTCAATGCCCCTCCCTCAACTGCAAACCCCAGGATTCCATACGATGTGGAAAGCGGAATAATAGCGCTATAAGGGTGTAGTGAGGGAATGGCCAGAGAATGGAAATGCATGATACAGTGGATTAAACGCAAGGAGAGATAAGATGTGTATAAGTATAATAACAAAGAAAGTGGGAGGAAAAAAATGTAAACATTGCATTTAGCGGATGTTCAGTTGTTTTATGGTTGAAATTGACTAAAGTTTCTTTAACTGTGTGAACTGTCACAAATAAGGATAATACATATAAATGAGGTTGTATGCTTAAATTAAGAAGTGGGTATGACTTGGGGAAAATGCAAAAAACTGGAATGGGGGAAGAAGAATGTTAACTTTCAAGAAAAGGGAATTTGCAAGATGTATATTTTATTAAGCTCCAATTTATTGTTTTGAATAAAAAATATAATAAAAACCATTTGAAAATGCTGTTTCTTTGGAATGAATACCTTGCATCTTATTTTTTAAAAAAGGGTAAGGGAAAAGTTGTTTAAAAGGACACATTTTAGATTAACCAGTTTATTTCAGCATAAACTTGTATCAGAAGGAGTGGGCTGGAATCCAGGAAATCTTATGCTGAAGTAAATTGGATAGTCTTAAAAATGCCACAAGAGTACTTTTTTTCTTCTCTTTTCATACTGAAACAGGTTAATCACAACACCTTTGAAACTTGCGTCTTATATTTGCATTGACTGATATTTTTATTGATACTTTGTGTACTATTATGCATAGTTCAGAGTCCCTTAGTACAATTTATGAAAAGATGCAGAAGATCTCATTCAGTCCTGGACACATCATCATACCTGCAAATCTGGAAGGAACCTGCTTATTTTGTTTTTATTAACAAGCCTCGATTCAACATAAGCTCACAAAGCAACAACATAATACAGAACATTTTATTGCAGTTAAATCTGTAGGAGTTATTGAGAACCAGGCACACCTCTCTCTGCATAGCTCTGTCCTCCTAGGTTGTTTTTGAATTATATTATGCATTATTCTGTGTGCGTATGTGCCTTCAAGTCACCTTTTGACTTATGGCGACCCCATTAATTTCATAGGGTTTTCTTAGGCAAGCAGAGGTGATGTTCTCGGTTCCTTCCTCTGAAATATAGGCCATTTCTGCACCACACTGTTATAGTGCTATTATTCCATTTTCAACATCCTGTGGAATTCCGGGGTTTGTAGTTTACTGAGGCCAGAGAACTCTCTGGCTTAGAATTCTAAATGCCCCTCCCTAAACCACAAACCCCAGCATTCCACAGGAAGTTGAAAATGAAATAATAGCACTATAACAATGTAGTGCGGAAATTAACATAGTCTACAGCACCTGGCATTCACTGGTAATTTCCCATTCAAGTGCTAACCAAAGCTGGCCTTTCTTAGATTCTAAGATCACAAAACAATGGCTGCATAGTTGTTTTTCACTGCTAGTGGTAGGACCTGGGAACACCCCCTGTCAGGAACAACAGATTTGTCAGCCTCCCTCTCATGAAAGGCCTTCTGTAAATCACGGTAGTGCGAAGGAATTTGTTGCAATTCTTCATGGCCAATAGAGAAGCTTGCCTCGGAAGAGGATAGAGTGCCAGCGGTCCAGTCTATTTGGGGATTATATTTACGGAGCCAGTCGATTCCCAAGACCAATTCGAACTGCACCGCCTTGGGAACTAGGAACCGCATGCTATAATTATTTTGGTCCATTTGAAATGAGATGGGCATGGTGATTTCGCTTATTGCTCCTCCAGTCATTGAGGTCCCATCCATTTGAGTTAACTTGATGGGGCGTTCCAAAGGCTCATATAGAGTTTTAAGGGTCTTGGCCAATTTGGGGTGTAACAAACTTCTGGAGCAGCCAGAGTCAATTAGTGCCCTATGTACATGCAAGGTCCCATCTCCGCCAGTAATCGTAACCGTGGTATAGAAATGGGGAATTTTAGGAGTACTTACAGCTGTTCCTGCTGCTTTCAAACCGCCACCGTCGGGTTCAGAATCCCCATCTGTGTCCGAGGAATACGAAGAAGAGGTTTCACCGTCGGGAGCGGAGTCTCCTGTCGCTGCTGCAGGGTCCTTATGAGTGCGTCTGAGCGGTTGTTTGATGGCCGTTGTCTGACGTGTAGATTCTTTATTCCTGGGGTCTGCTCGTGCTCCTTTAGTCCCCACCGTGGCTTGGTTACTGGTGCAGTTGTTGGCAAGGTGACCCGGTTTCCCACAGGTGAAACACATGCCCAAACGGAGGCGTTTGTTTCGTTCCTCAACATTGAGGAAGGTGGGACGGCGAGGTTGTCGTTTTGTTAAGTCTTGTCGTTGTCGGTTCAACTGAACAGTGTGGGTTATACCCTCCACTTCAGTAGCTAGTCTGATCCAACCTAGCAGGGTTTGTGGGTTGGCCTGCATTAGGCACCCGTGTAAGATATCAGGATCTAGTCCATCTTTGTATAACTCGATAAGAATCTCATCATTCCACTGCACTTTGGTGGCCAGGTTTCTAAATTCACGCGAATATGTTCCCACGTCGTTCCTGCCTTGTTTCATTTGTTTTAGTTGATATTTAGTTTTTTCTAGTAGATGGGGGTCTTCAAACCGTTCACGCAAATGGTTCATGAAGAGCTGCAGATTTTCGGTTTCGGGGGCGCGGGTGTCATATAGGTTCGCTACCCAGTCAGCTGCCAGTTCTTTCATTCTCTGGCTGAGGTATCTAATTCGGGCTGCATCATCCCGAAAGAGGTGGCCATGATCGACCATGAAATTATTTGCCATAGTCATAAAGAAAGAGAGTTTCTCACCCTTCCCGTTGAAGGACGCTTTCAGGTCTCCCACGTTTCTGAGTAGCGGTGGCGCTGGAGCTTGCCCTGCTGGTTGCTGGGGCGGACCAGGGGTGCCTGCCGCTGGCACAGCCGCTCGTGGTTCGCGTGCTGGTGTTCTCAATGTCTGCGAGGGACGGATGCTCATCTCACGTAACATGGTCTTGAGTTCGAGTATCTCCTCATCTTTTCTCTCCAGTTCTGTTTCCATTCGTGCCATTTCCGCCAGAAAGGAAAGGTCTTTGGCTGATGTGTCCCATCTAGCAGCCCTTCTGCGTTGTCTTACCGACATAAGCGGCTTCTCTCCCCAGACCCAGGTTTGGCCGCTTGTGGGGGTTTTCATAGCCTCGCTCAGCGGTAAATTTGCCTTGGTATCCATGGACGCTTCGGTCTCTGCAGTTCCATCAGATTCTGCAGATCCTCGTTCTTCTTCAGTAATTAACTGATCCACTACTTGATGCATTTTAGGAAAAAAAAAGATTCTCGAGCTTTCTGTCAGGAACAGATTCACCCTCAAACGTAGCAATAAACTTTAGTAGAAGATTTATTGAAACATAGTGAATGATACTGTCTATCAGACGTTAAAGCTCGAGAATGGAATGCTTTCCCCCGCCTTACACTTAAACAGCAAGTTTCTCCTGAGATAGTTGTAAAAGGACGAACGTCATCATGTCAAATGGTTCCTTTGAAATTCCAGCCGGAAGGAATGGTTGGCACCTGGGAAAGTTAACAGCCTACTATCACTATTTCCCCAGGCTACTGCTATCCTAAAACAACAAACATGGAGGACTCCTGACACCCCCAGTGGCATACCATGGCTATTTCTTCTAACCAGTTTGGAAAGTTTCCTTTTGCGGATGACAACTCCCGAAATCCACCTGGTATCATAGTTATTAGTCATGCTGGCTGGGAGATTCTCTCTGGGTTTATGTGCCTTCATATCACCTGGCAAATGACAACTCCATTAATTTCATAGGGTTTTCTTAGGAAAGGAATACAGTCGGTCTTCCATATTTGCTAGAATTAGAAGCACAGGACCGCCACAAAAATAGAAGGAGAAGGAAGGGACCATGGCGTGGTTGGGAGAATGGCACCCAGGGTCCAAACCAGATCAGGGAAAGGAGAAGGAAAGGGGGTGGATCAGCACAGTGGCCCTATATTTCCTTCCTTTTGCTCCTCTCCTTCCTTGGGTGTAGGAGAACAGCAGGAGAGAGTTTGTGGTGTTGCAAGCCATCCTTAGCTGGCCAGGTAGCAGCTGGTGGTAGTGGTGGAGGAGGAGGACAACAACGGCGGCGGGAACCATGGGCAGGTTTTTAAAGGGTTGTACAGCCTGATCAGAGCTACCAAGAGGGAAGAATCCATCAGAAAAAAAGCAACTGAGCAGAGGAGCAGGATTTGGAGAAATTTGCAAACAAATCTGTGAAAGTGAAACCTGCAAATGTGGAGGGCCAACTATACTCGAAGGTGGTTTGCAATTGCCTTTGCCTGAAATATAGCCTATGGGCACAAATACATGGCTCGCCAGGACAGAAAAACATTGTCGTCCCCTCCAATATGTAGTCTGACAACCATGGTTTACAGCATCTGGTATTCCTTGTCAGTTGCCTTCCAAGTAATAACCAGGCCTGATCAGGCTTAGCTGTAGTAGTCAGAAGAAGAGGATGAGGGGAAAGAAAGAAAATGTTTCCAAGCTAGGCTTGTAACTGTTAAGATTAACAGCCATTGTGACCACATGATGGTTGAAATTCTGAATGGGGCAAAACTTCCTCAAGCCTGGTCTATTCAACATGTCTGGATGAACCATTCAGGAACTGTGGTTCATCTATTTCTTTTCTAGTGAACATTTTCTAGTCCAGGGGTGGGAATGATGTGGTCCCCCAGATGTTGCTGAATTGCAACTCCCACTATTGCTCGTCATCAGCTGTATTGGCTAGGACCCCTAGAAGCAGCAGTTCAACAGCCTGGAATGGGGGGGATACGATTTCTACTCTACCAGCTGTAACCTATCCTGAGCATGCATACTAGGGCAGGCATAAATATTAGGTAGAATATATTCCATCTAAATGTTCAAAAAACAGAGATTTCCAGAGCAGGTTCAAAGAGTAGTGTGAAATTAATTACATAGAAAGGTACTCTGAATGTTGAAGAAAGTGGATGAACTGGAAACTACTGCCTACTCCTTCAAATCTGTTTTCTTAAGGGACTGCAACAATGTATGGTGTCATTTATCAAAACTCGAATCAGCTTTCTTAATCTTTTTTTCCAAATAAGAAAAGCCAAACATATTGCTTCACCTGCTAATTGCAATCCTTTGGGTGGCCTACTTTTAATTTAACTTGGGTGTTACTCCACCTCCTTTGTCTCTCTCTTAATTAAGGTGCCACAGAACTCTGTTTTTGCTACAGCAGGCTACAAGGGCAACTACCCATCTGGAAACTAAACTTCCTGTTTGTGAATGTCTTGAACTCAAAAGCTGGAGCTCTTAAAGCAATCCAAGAGCATCTGAACTGACAAGAAAAATTCTGCAAGTCATCGATGACAGACATATTACACTTATCAAGAATTATCCATCTAATGGGGAAAGAAATATAGAGAAGATCCAGCTTGCCATTTGATTCTATGATCTAAGCCTTGTTCTGACAGCTCAACGAAAGGAGTTGAGAAAGGTTTGTTACAGTTCCTTTCCTGATGTATCATGCAAAGTTGTGTTAAGACTTGGCAGTTGCCAGAACAGAAGATTTGTATTCTTACTTGAAGTAACACCACCTAGTAGGAGTGTTATGGGAAGTCTGGAGTTTTTTGGGTTTTTTTAAGGGTGGCAATCATAGTTGATCATAATTAAAGAGACCAATAGTCTCTGTAATCCTAACTAATCCTTCACCTTTGGGCTACACTTCAAAGATTCTTCTGAGGCTTCAGATGATGCATATGACCTGTTTTCTGTACAGACCATTAATCCATTAGGCCAGCACTGATGACTCTGTCTGGCAGCAGCTCTCCAAGACATCAAGTAAGGCACTTTGTCAGTCCTCTTCCTTCAATTTATTTATGCACAAGCGTTAAGAGTTTGGAACTAGGAACTCCTGGATGGAAAGTATGCATTCTATACAGTGATTTAAAAAGTCCTCTTTTGGACTACAACACCCCCAAACCACTAGCCAATATGGCCAGTGGCTATGCTGCCACAGGGGTGGGGTGGGGAGTTACAGTCCAAAAGAAGGTACTTTCCCAAGCTCTGATTCTATTGTAGAGCTGTGGTCCCTTGCCAGATTGTGGCAGCTATGCTGTTGTTGTGTACTTTCAAGTTGTTTCCAACTTACAGTAATCCTAAGGCAAAATGTCATATCAAAGAGGAGACAGGCTTGTTTTCCACTGCTCCAGAAACTAGGACAAGGAGCAATGGCTTCAAGCTACAGGAAAAGAGATTCCACCTGAACCTCAGGAAGAACTTCCTGATGGTCAGAGCTGTCCAGCAGTGGAATATGCTGCCTTGAACTGTGATAGAGTGTCCTTCTTTGGAGGTTTTTAAAGAGAGGCTGGATGGAGTGCTTTGATGTGTGTTCCTGCATAGCAAGGGGTTGGACTCGATGGCCCCCTGTGGTCTCTTCCAGTTCTATGATTCTATTATGGGTTTTTGGGGGGCTGTGTGTGTGTGATGTGCCCATGGTCACCCAGTGGGTTTCCATGGTCAAGTGGGGAATCAGACCCTGGTCTTCAGGGTCATAAACCAACACTCAAACCACTACACCATTCTGGCAGCTATAGCAAACATTTATAACACCAGTGTTCCATTAATGCTTGACTGTAAGCTTATGTTGGTTTATTTTCAATTATGGTTCAGGATTCTAATGTGTTCTTCATGCTAAGCAGCCTGACAGCAATTTTGGGTCTTGCAATTTCACTTCATTAGAGACAGAAGCATTGCATTATTTGGAGAGAAATCAGTTAGACATTACAACCTGTCTTTTCAAAGTTCTCTTTGGCTGATCAGGAATAACTAGTGCTCAATCCATGTACTTTGCTTTTAGCCAGAAATTTTAAAAGTTATTTTTGGGGACTACAGCTGTCAGAAGTCCAACTGCTACTGGAAGATTCTGGCAGTTGTAGACCAAAAAATAAACTTGTAAGCTCTGGACCCTCAGCTAAATAATTGTTGTCTCTTCAATTGCATTTTAATTGCTTTGGAAATCTGAGATTTTTGAGAATAATTGGGATGTTGTTAAGTTTTAAAGTTAACTAAAAATAAACAAGACAGGTATTGCCTGTGGGAGCCTAGGAGCAATACTTACGCATAAGTATCTCTGCCAATTTTATTCAGTTTTTCCTCCTCTGTTGTTGTGTGCCTTCAAGTTGTTTCTGACTTATGGTGACCCTAAGGCAAACCTATCACAGGGTTTTCTTGGCAGAATTAGTTCAGGGAGGGGTTGTCCTTGCCTTCCTCTCAGGCTGAGAGAGTATGATTTGCCCAAGACCACCTAGTAGGTTTTCATGGCTGAGTAGGGATTCAAAGCCTGCTCTCCCGGTGTCCTTGTCCAACACTCAAACCACTGCTCATGTTCCTTGTGCTTCACTGCATTTTGTGGGAAAAGGGTTGTTCTGAAAATTTAGTTTGAACAAGACAGTCATTAATCTTGCATACAAGCTATGATGGAAAGGTCTGCAGCAGCACACGAACTGGAGGTGTGTACTCAGAGGCACTGGGGGAAGGTATGGGGTATGCTAATTTGTCCATGAAAACAGATTTAATCTATATGATGAAGTGGGCAGTAGCTCACAAAAGCTCATGACTGCAATAAATGTGTTAGTCTTTAAGGTGTCATGGGAGTCATTGTTTCTGCTACAACAGATAAATATGGCCACCCAGTGGAGGCTGGTGACTCTCATGTCAGTGAGGTGGTAAACCCATTCTGGGTTTTACACTGAATTTAAAAGAGCTACCCAAAGCACTTAATCCTATCCTCAATATAGGTCCTGCACCTCAGATAGCTCCTTTAAGTTCAGACTAAAACCCAGAATGGATTCACCACATCACTGTCATTGAAGTTACCAGCTGCCACTATATTATCTACCTCTACCCCTTCACAAAATGTCAGTCATGTATGAGAAACCAGGAAAATGAGGTAATGAAAAATTTGCATGACTAGCCCAAACCAATAAGCATAACACAACTGGATAAAAGGTGATGGAGCACTCACTTTGCATGCCCAGTACTTCAACTTCAATCCCAAATATCTCCAGTTTTAGCAGCATCTCCAGAGATGATGCATTTCTGTGATACAGACCTGATCCAGAACCATCACATTACAATATCCTAAAGCTGGCATAAAAAAAAAAAAAAAAACACCATCCCACTATGACTAACCAGAGGGATTAAAAACAAAACAAAACACTCTGTTTGGACAAAAATAACTCCTCCTGTCATCAGGCTCACCATGTGCTGGCAGAGCTGTGAATGGAGCAGGGCGTCTGCCTCCTTGTTTCTGCACCCTCTCTTATTCAATTTGAATTGCCCTTTTTTGTTAGCAGAACTTGCGGAACTTAGCTCCCATTGTAATCAATCGGACAAAGCTGGTCATGGCAACTTTATGTCCCGCTGCTTTCAACTGCTTTCAACAATTAATGTTACAACTCTATACATCAGTGGTCATTGAATGTAGTCAAGAAATCAGAAGAATTCTAAGGTCTAGAAGGGAAGCTATGAAGGAACTAGACAGGATCCTCCAGTGTCGAGATATATCAATAAATAT
This sequence comes from Ctenosaura bakeri, assembly GCA_948474755.1. Classification (NCBI taxonomy): domain Eukaryota; kingdom Metazoa; phylum Chordata; class Lepidosauria; order Squamata; family Iguanidae; genus Ctenosaura; species Ctenosaura bakeri. The sequence continues at coordinate 448,111 of CAOLHI010000028.1, read as the reverse complement.
CAGTGTCAGAATCTTCAATGACAAAGCATTTCTGATTTCTGAAGAAATCTGACATGAAGAAAATCAACTGAAATGTGGGACTGGAGAAGAGGTGTACAGGTCCCATAGCTTCCTAGGAAGGCAAATGGATGGATCCCAGAGCAAATCAGACCTGAACTCTCACTAGAAGCCAAGATTACTAAACTGAGGCTATCGCACTTTGGACATATCATAAGATGACATGAGGCAATAGGAATAGAATACAGTAGAAAAAGAGGGAGGCAACATTAACAGGTGGTTTGATTCAGTTGAGGAAGCCATAGCCCCAAGTTTGCAAGACCTGAACTGGGTTATTGATGACTGGGGCTCATATAGAACTCCCATTCATAAGGTAGCCGTAAGTTGAAGTTGATGGCAAATAATAGCAACAAACACTCAAAAATTAGCCCCGCTGATTTCAGTGACATGCAGGCTGAATTCTTATACCTAATTATCTGGGAGTAAGCTCTGATAAACTCAACAGGCTGGATTTCACAGTTTCTCCCAGGGAGGGTAGAGGACTGTAGGATCCAACCCATTGGACTACATTTCCTGTTTCTTCAGTACATTCCATTTCAAGCATATTGCTCAATTATTATTTATATCACTTTGAGCGGCTGTAACTCCCTAGTTGTGCCAGAGGAAACCAGGAAATACAAGACAATGAGACTAATCGTATGTAATGTCAAAAGAATGGTGAGGGAGCAGCATAACTGGGAAGAGGCATGCAGGCGTGTATCTGCATTATGAACGAGAACTGGTTTAAGTCAGTCCCTCTCACCAAGGAATTCTGAGAATTGTTTTTCTATGAATGAAGACATACTCTTAAACACAGAATTTCAACATCTCATTAAGCCATCATGCTCAGGATTTCATGGCAGACAAAGTGATGTAAATCCATACAGTGTAGATCAGAGTGGAAAGCATGCAGCCCTGAAGATATTGTTGACCTACATTTCCCATTATTCTTCATGATGGTTATGCAGGCTAGGTCTGCTGAGCCTTCCACTCCAACAACATCTGAAGGAACACATGATTCCCAACCCTAGTGTAAATGCTGTACTCTTAGCTACAAGAGTAAATGCTTTGCATCAACTATTAAAAGGTAAGCAAACATTTACATAAATTCCATTAATGCAGTAAGTCCTTCAGTCCCTGCAACTTGCCCAGTCAGCCCCAAATATTGTTGATTTCTGATTTTTCCATCTTTATAATACGTTTCAGAGAGCAAGTGTGCTGTTGTGGGTTTGAGTGCTGAATTAGGATTCCTGGAAACCAGGGTTCAAATCCCTGCTTGGTCATGGAAGCCCACAGGCTGACCTTGGGCAAGTCACATTCTCTCAGCCTCAGAGGACAGCAATAGGAAATGCCTTCGGAACAAATCTTGCCAAGAAAACCCTGTGATAAGTTCATCTTAGGGTTGCCATAAGAAAGAAACAATTGGAAAGCACACAACAACAATATAGTTTCAACTACTACCTAACATGTTTTCGACTATAGCTTCAAAAGAGACCTAGTTTAACTATCATTGCATGTTTAATAGTAACTGCATGAGCTACAAGATAGGGAAAATGAAATATGAATGCATTTGTTGCCATTGTTCACCATCAAGTTGACTTTGACTTATAGTAACGTTATGAATCAAAGACCTCCAAGAGCCTCAGTCATCCATGCCCTGCTTAGGTTTTGGAAACCTAGATCCATAGCTTCCTTGATTAAGTCAACTGACCTGTGTTGTGGTCTTTCTCTTTTCATATTGTCCTGTCAGTTTACTAAGCATTATCAACTTTTTCCAATGAGTCATGTCATCTCGTTGTATGAATGTACATCCAATGGATATTTTGTTAACTGCTCTGATTTTAATATTGGAAAAGTGGGATGGAAATAGTATATGCAGTTTCTTCAGATCAAAGTCCAGCTCTTCAACCAGTAGATGACACTGGACTTTACAGAGAAAGTATTTATCCCAAAGCAGCCATTCTCTCCAACTAGGAACAAAATAAACACACATATAGCCCTGAAATAGCTGCTTTTTCTATACAGGGTGATTAATTATCCTGGCTTTAGGAATAATTTTATCAAATCTATGATTACAGGTAGAATTCTTTTTTCCCAGTCTCTTCAGCAACTTCCCTTGTTATAGTAACATTCATCACATGAACCTCTGCATGCAAATTGAATTGTTCTTGGTGAAGCAATAATTGGCCCTGCCCAGGGCTATATGCAAATACAATGTATTTCATACAATCAGTTTATTCATTCGCTCCATTCATTTTTTTTTTATCTTCCTCAGTACACATGAGATCAGTCTTTTTCTCACAGCATCATTTTTATGACCTTCAATTTAACTCTGGAACAGTTCAGAATTGGCAAAACTTGGTACCTAAGGCAGATGAAAGAACCTGTGCTAACGGACTTTGACAGGATTTCCTCATTACATTTAGCTTACCCATGGATATTTGTACAGTACAATATGATAAGGAAACACATCAGCCATTTGGGATTAATTCTAATCCCTCTGCTCCTGCTACAGCAAAATATCCACTGCAGCATCTCCACCTTTTGGATCTTGGAGGAAAAATGAAAGGGAAGGAAGAGAGGGAGAGAAAAAAAGGGGGGAAATAAAGGAAATAAGAAATTAACTATACAGGGAATAAGACAAAAAGCAGATAGCAAAAGGAAAAAAAATGGAAACATCTTCCAGCTACCAGCCTTCTTCATCATTCACCAGTGATTATTTCCAGCCCTAGACGCTAACCAGGTATTATTTGCAAACACATATCCTCCAACTGTGCAGTGACAGTCTTAACAAATCTTCTGTTCTTTTTCAGCTGTTTTTAAAATGTCCCAGTTTCTCTGGACCCTCTTTCTCCTCAGCATACTTCAACTGTGCAAACAGATTTCAAAACACAAAAATAATTTGCACTTACTTCACTCAGAAGTAGGACAGGAAAGAGAGGCAGAATCTTGTCCTTCCCAGTTGGCTCAGGCAAAAACAAACTGCTGCAGTATCTCCTAGCATGTGTGTCCTTCTGCATTAATAACATTTGCCAACTTGACCACACTCTGATGTTGCTTGGCCATATGCATCATCTGTTAAATGTTACAGGGTATGGAAACACATATAGGGGGCTTTTTCTGATTATTTTTTAAAGACAACAGCTTTAGAAGAAGGTTATTTTGAAACAACTGGCAAGTAATGATGACGCACCTCCTGCCTTCTTAATCTTAAACATTTCTGTCAAAGCTGCTTTGCTTCTTATAAAGAAAAAAGAGAGAGAGAGAAATTATTAGAAAATAGTTAGGCAGTCATACATGCATTTGTGCTCGCTAGACTATGGTCTTGGAAGGAAGGTTTCTAAGCTAGGAAAAAACAAGACAATAGTTCCACTGCAACCATGCTAAGAATGCTTCAATTTTCTGGGTTTATTTCTTACCATTAGTCTTTTGTAAACCATATTTTGCTTGTAATTATTGTCATGTGCCTTCAAGTTGACAGTGACTTATGGCGATCCTGTCCTAGGATTTTCTTAGCAACATTAATTTAGAGGAGATTTGTCATTGCCTTCTTTTGAGGCTGAGAAAGTAACTTGTCCAAGGTCACCCAGTAGGTTTCCATGGCTGAGCCCTGATCTCTTAGAGTCCTAGAACAATACTAAAACCACTAAACCACATAGGCTCTTGTACTAGGCATAGAGAAACAACATTTCAACGACACACAAAAGACAACAGCCATCCAATTGAAAGTGGAAATTCGATCCCAACATCCTGTGTTGCTGCAAAGTTACTGATCAGATTTCAAAGCAAGCCAATTAAATAAGATCACACTCTTGAAATGCACCTTTCTCTAACACCATTAACCAAATGGGTACACAAATGTGACCACAAAAAAATTGGATTCAGTTGAGTGATTGTCAATTTTATTGTTATATTTTTACCCTGCTGTTCCGCCAAGTTGCTCAGACAAATCTCCTTGTATCTGTTTTATCTTCACAACAACCACATGAGCTAATTTAGACTGGGGTTGTCCCAAGATCAGTCAATAGGCCTTACAAAAAGGTAGCTGTATTGTTAAGAAACATTTCAAAATCTCTATTTGGGTAATACCTGCATCAGACTAACTTGAAAGGCACAAAAATCTGAGCTACTTTTAGAGTTCTCCAGAGTTTTGTAAGTTGTCTGGCTAAACAGGGATTTGAAACTAGGTTTCCTTTGTCCTCTAACAATTACATTGCATGGTCCCTAACTTTACCTGCCAATTTTATTTAAGCCTGCCTTTTTTCCACATCTCCTGCTTTCTATCCTTCTTTGTCTCTGGAGACCTTTGGTGGTGTTGTCTGACTCATTAAGCATTGCCAGTGTTTCCCCTTTCCTTAATGTGGCCTTCCTCTGAAAATGTCTTGGACTGCATGGGCACTAGCTAATACAAGGCAAAGCTGAGAGATCCAAGGAGCTGAAAGGCCAAAAAGTTAGAAAACACCAGGTTAAGGAAGCCTGTCTTATTGAGTTACTTATTATATGTGCAAATAGGTTTGAGAGCTTCTGTGATGACTAAGGTACTCAGGTCTCAAGGCCTGGTCCCTCTTCTCCTGTCCTCAGGATGAGGAGAAGGAATCGCTTGGTGACAGCACTATCTTGAAAAGTGTGTGTATATTTTTTCCCCCTTAACAGTTAGAGTTTTAAATTTTAATAGCATACTCTGTACAACTGCCCTTTATGCTTAAGGTATCACAATTAATGGTATGATGAGGGGCTGCCCATTGTGACTTTGTAAGGAGTTGTCCCTAGATCTTAGGTTTTGGCCCTCAAATGGCAGGGCCTGGGATAAGTAATAATCTGGCAGCAGTACTAATGATAACTGATTCTGCAAAGGTTTCAATAGCTCACCTCAGCAGGGTAAAGCCATAATATGTCACTGTGTACATTCTAATACAAGAAAAGGTATTCTGCATGGTCTAGTGGTCTGAGTGTTGAACTCAGACTTTGGGAGACCAGGTTCAAATCCCCACTCAGACATGGAAACCCACTCGGGGACCTTGAACAAGTTTCATTCTTTCAGTTTCAGAGGAAGGCAGTGGTACCCCCCTGCCCCGCAACAAATCTTGGCAAGGAACTCAATGTTAGGGTCACCATAAGTTGGAAACAACTTATAGCAACAACAACAATAGCCACAACAGCAAATCTGCCATGCTCCATAAGAAAAAAAATGTTGCCGTTTCCCCAAACTGCCTGTTGTTTGTTCTCTACACTTTTAGAATTCTGATCTTACCTCTTGAGACCAAACAGGTAAAGTGGTTTAGGAGAAAAAGACAAATGGAGAGAGAGAGAGAGAGAAAGAATGTGAAGGGGCAGAAAGTTGTTATATGAATGGAGCAGATGAAATCACCTGGCTTCGAACCCTCTTGCTCATCTGCTACAAATCATATTGAGAGCTATTACTATAGGTGTCTCCAATCTGTTTGATCTGGTTGGCACACTTGGAATTTTGAGAGAGTGATGTACACTGTCAAAATGAGGGCCAGAGGGTGAGGACATGCCTGTTCACAAAATTAGTGCCATGCTGGGCATAGTCACAAAATACCCGTTTAACAGAAAGGCAAATCAGTAAAGGCAGAGTTAAAATAAGTGGCTCAAGAATAAGGCAGAAATGCATACTGAACACCCAAACACAAAAAAACAGAGCCACAGTTCTCTCCTCTAGCATTCATTTCACAGAAGGCAAACTGAAATGGCTCAGAGACAAGGTAAAAGCATAAGGGGGGGAAATCCTATAGCTGTGAACATATTCAAGACAGAATTAATACTGAAAAGCTAAATCAGTAATGGTAAACATGTCATAAAATTCCACTAACTAGCAACAGTAAAAAAACAGGATTTCAAGTAGAGTGTGCAAAATCCTTTATTTTACCATTGCTAGTTCATGATATTTTATGAGGTGCTTGCTATTATTGATTTAGATTTTAATTCTCTATTAAATGTGTTTACCATGACTACCTTCCCCTACCTTGTTTTTCCTTTTAGGCAAAAAAGTGTTTCTAGGTTAATATATATATATATATATTTCTAAGACTGAATGCTATTAGTAATCCCAACTGAAGTAAACCTACTGAACGACTTGCATTTACATAAGTGTTTATTCACCATTCACCTATTGATTTAAATGCTTACTATAGCTGAAGCTACCAATATCTACACAGGAGTGGAAATCAAGTGGCTATCTAGATAATGTTGTATTCTGACTCCCATCATCCCACACCATGCCAGGTAGGACTGTTGGTAGCTCCAGTCCAAAAACCTCAGGTTGGCTTCATGATTTCCATCCCTGACCTGTGGGATTCAGATTTAGTGCTTCACAGGCAAACCAATCTGGTTGGGAAACAATGCAAGCACTTTGGAACCTGAGCTTCAAGTGCCAAATTTGCTTCCTCAAAATACAATAAAATCTGTGCCAGACAAACTGGTGACATGAACAGAAACAGGTAAACACTTCGTTTTGTGCTGTTCTAGCTTCACCACTGGGGGAAAATATAATTTAAATTTGTCAAAAATCAAGAGGAGCAGAGACCTTAAGGGAGGTATCCATGGTCACCCAACTAGAGGCCAAGTATCAGTTGCTGTTGTTGTTGTTGTTGTTGTTGTTGTTGTTGCTGTTGTGTGCCTTCAAGTCAGTTGTGAATTATGACAACCCTAAGGCAAACCCATCACACAGTTTTCACGACAAGATTTATTCCAGGGCGGTTTGCATCTGTCTTCTTCTGAGGCTGAAAGAAGGTAACTTGCCCAAGGTCACCCAGTGGGTTTCCAAGGCTGAGCGAATTTGGTCTCCAGAGCTGTACTCCCATTCTCAAACCACTACATCATGCTGGCTCTCCAGATACCAATGTTACTACTTTATTACCCTATTTGCTGGCGTATAAGACTCATTTTTTTACCTGAAAAATACTGTTTGAAAATGAGACGCGTCTTATAACACCAGTGCATTTTATACATCGGCAAACAGTATTTGCTGGTGTATAATGCTGGTGTGTCTTATGTGCCGGCAAATACGGGTATGTATTTACTGATTTTACTTGATTTGTATTCTCACCTTTCCCCTACAGTTGAGATGTAGGGGAGGCTTCTAACATAATTAAAAAAAATAAGTTCCAGTAAGAACTACATTTAAGATACATGGGTTTTTTGGTTAGTTTTTTTTAGTTAAGATATAGATATTGATATAGATACACATACATACACAAATTAAATTAATTATATTGTGAACACACACTTTAAATCAAACCCAGTTTAAACTCTATACTAATAATAAGTTGAACATAAAATGTTTGAAAGTCAGCATATCCATTTAAAACCACTGACTGAACAAATAGGTAGTTGTTAAAAGGCCTGCCTGAATAGAAGGCTTTCCCAAGCAGCAGCAGAACAACAACAGGGAGCAGGCTAGCTTAACCTTCCTTGGCAAAGAATTCCACAATTTTATTGCCTATCCTGATAATTAAAGGGAATGTAGTACATTGCTTATTTTGGCTTACTGTATTTTGTTTCTGCATGGCATTCTCTCCAATGAGTAAGGAGCACTGAGTCCATTCCCATACCTTCCAACTTCTCACAGATAAAAACCGACACACATGTGGCCAAGCAAAGTCAGTGGTCAAGATGACAGAAGTTATTAATATGGAGGAACGCACAAACTAGGAGAGGCTGCAGCAGTTTCCTTTTGCCTGAGTCTACTGGAAAGGACCAGATAGATTGCACCCTCTCTTCTCTACCCAACTGAGTCACTTGTTTGGAACTTTGAACTTAGTTTGCAGCAATTGCAGTGAGCTCAGGACAGAGGAAGAAAGTGGGAGGAAGAGAGAGAAACTGAGATATTTTAAAGGCACCTAAAGAAGTGGGATGACAGAGAATTAAGTGAGACTCTCCCTGCCAAGTCAGGATAGTTAGTGGATATGTTCTCTGTCTGTAGCAAGCTGTTGTTGTATGCCTTCAAGTATGACTTGAAGTGACCTAAGGTGAACCTGTCACAGGGTTTAATGGGCAGAATTTGTTCAGAGGAGGATAGCCTTTGCCTTCCTCTGAGGCTGAGTATGTGACCTGCCCAAGGTCACCCTGTGGGTTTCCACAACTGAGTGGGTATTCAAACCCTGGTCTTCCAGTGTCCTAGTCCAACATTCAAACCAATAGAACATGCTGGCTCTGTAAGTCATGTAAATCACAGCAACAGAGAGCCTTGAAGCTGTTTCTCAGTCTCAGTGTGAACAGGGTATGTTGCTCCAGAGAGATGATGAAACTTTTACATGTATGCTTTCTGTGTGATGGATAAAAAAGGAGAAAAACGCCTGAATTGTACAGGAAAAGCCACCCTGACTATTAGGACTGAAATTCAAACCCTCTTGTGGGATGAGGGGAGAGAAAGAGAGGCTGAGACTGAATTTGTCTTATATCACGTGACTGTATGCACAAACACATTTTCCAAAGCACTCTGTCTGTGGTGGTGTTATTATCTGTTAACTGCTGTGATACTTCAGCACTGTGGACACACCTAACAAGAGATAATAACAGAGTGTGATAGTATTGTTTTCTTAAGTGCTAAAGTATCACTGCATTCTCTGGTTTAGATCTCTCATAGTCATCTCTCATTTGATATAAGAACAAGCCTCCCAAAGCTTTGGTTGCTGTTTTCACTGGGTTTAGATGTACTGGATGGAATCAGACTTGAGAGATTCAGGCATTCCTCTTCACAAGGTTATGAAACTTGGCCCAGTCACTCTCACTCTCCACGTTTTCAGGCAGAATTACCTCTCTAGATTGTTGTAAGGATACAGTGAGGAGGAGGTGATGTATGATGCCTAAAACTCAGTACAAGAAAAGCATGGTCATGATCATGATAATGACAATGATTTGAGGGCTACCCTTTTCTTGTATGGAGAGCCAGCATGGGGTAGTGGTCTGACCGGTGGATCAACTCTGGAGCCCCAATCAGCCATGGAAACTCACTGGGTGACCTTGAGCAAGTCACATTATCTCAGCCTCAGAGGAAGGCAAAGGCAAACCCCCTCTGAACAAATCTTGCCAAGAAAACCCTGTGATAGGCTATCAGCACTGCCACAAGGCACACAACAACGACAGATTCACCTTAGGGTTACCATAAATCACAAACAACTTGGAGGCATGCAGCAGCAGCAGCAACAACAACAACAACAACACCTGGGATGTTGCTATAGTAGTCTAAGTGGAATCATAGGACTGTAACGGTGCAGCGTGAATGGGCCCTTTATTATATGTAAAGAGAAAAAAGCAGAATAAATCTGTAACAATAACATTTATGTCACACCACCACAGTACATAGCACCATATGGAGTCATAGAGATAAATGTATACTGTTCCCAGATCAAATAACAAACAGTGGAAAAATAACAGAGTAGAAGAAAGGAGGGACAAGATTAAATTCTCTTAAAGACTGGAATAAAGTTTAAGAAGATAAGCCAGAAGGGCAGGCATAAAATACTATTTCTGAGAAGGGTTAAAATCAACCAGAGATAGACCCAGTAGGGAAATATAGATCCAGCCACTTGAAAATAAAACAAAACCTAAGCCATCTGTCAGAATACTGCAAAGACAACTTGCAGATTGCTAAATCAATAGGTCATGCTACTGTATCAAGACAGTATTGATTATATAGAGGAGATAAAAGGCAGAGGTTGGTTACAAGGAACACATAATTCCTGTGTTAGAATTGCTTCACAAACGTGTTTCTGAGCAGAATTGAAAGTGCTGGTTATGACCTATACAGCTTTACATAGCTTGGGGTTGGAATCTATGAAAAACCTGTTTCCTGATATGAGCCTGCTCCAGGTATTAAGCTCCAAGGGAGGGGGCTTTCTCTTAATCCCATCACCATCAGAGGTATGTTTGGTAAGGAAACAAGTGGCCCTTTCCACACGGGGAAAATAAATCGTTTCCTGACGGTTTATTTCGGGTCCGCTTCAAAGCGGATATTTTTCACCACGTTCCACACGCATGCAGCCTGTACCATTTTAATTCGCACCCCATAGTACACACGTTACCCATCCACTTTTGCACATTATGTGCTTAAAACCACAGCCAGGAGGCCCCCGCAGGGCACACCGGGGTCCCGACAATCCCCCAAACCCTGCTTTTTGGTGCGAAAGCACTTACCTGTAAGCTTTTTCCCCTTTCCTAGCTGCAGGAAAACGCTGAGACCAAAAAACATGGCACCTTCCTGCCCACGGCCCGCCCACCAATTACGTCACGCACGAATCGGCCTGTATTTTTGCTTCCACACATCCGGAAACGATCAATATAGAGCGATACGAAAAAAAAGACCACCTTCTCTCCCGGTTTTTAAAAAGACCGCATGCTGACCGATGGTGCCGTCTCAGTGCGATTGAACGTGTGGAACCTCAAAATTATGTCCAATCCAGTGCACTCCAAGGTGTGGACTACGTCCGTTGGAGGTCACCCCGCTCCGATTTATTTTCCCCGTGTGGAAAGGGCCAAGGAGAGAGCCTTCTCAGTGGCTGCTCCTAGGCTATGGAACTCCCTCCCATGGGAAGCTCAGTTGTCTCCCTCTGTTCTGTTTTGACTGGCAGGCAAAACCTTTATATTATTTACCTAGGTATTTGGCTCTTAACTCACTGTAGCTGAAGGATCTTTTAATGGGGTGCAGTGTACATTTATTTAGTTAGTTTACTATGTTTCAAATGTGTTGTAAACTGTTTTAGTGATGCACCTTTAATGAATTGTTTATTTAATTAAATTGTAGCTTAGTAGGATTTTGCAGTCGTGTAAGGACAGGAGGCAATAGGAATAGTTCGCCCCGGGTGGCAATGTTTTGGGGGCATCCCGGCCCATAGTCATGCCCCTGTGTGCCTTGGCCATGTCCCCACACACCCTGGCTGCACACCATGCACTGCAGCCATGCCTCCACACAGTGGCCATGCCCCCCATGCTATAGCCCCGGCCCCCTTCCCACACTCCAAGCTCCACCACTGGGATTTTGGCTGTATTTTGTTTTTAATTTGTTGTAAGCTGCTATGAGTCCCATGCTTAGAGAAAGGTGGGATATAAATAAAATGTTTAAAAATACAAAATAAAATAGAGAAGGGCAAGTGAGTACTGACTGAAGTTATAATATATAAAGTCTAATTGGACGTATTTTGGATTGTGCCCCCCTTCCCCAAGGCAGGAAGTTCAGGCAACTGGTTTGAAGTCTTTCCCAAGTCTAGAGCATGAGAATAGGTTAGGAGGTAGGAACCTGCTATGGGCCGGACCACTGATCCATCTAGATCAGTATTATCAACTCTGACCAGTAGCAGCTTTTCAAGATCTGAGGCAGAATTCTTTCCTAATTTTACCAGTAAATTCCTGGTGTTCTCTGTTGGTCTTCCATTCAAGTACTGAGAAGACCTGACCTGATTAGTATTTAAAGTCACATGAGATCAAGTGTTCTCAGGATGGTATGGCGGGCGCATCAGACACTATGGATTTAGAATATACACATCAAATTTGACATTTCTGTGTGTTACACATGAAACAAAGGCTATTACAAAAGAAATCGGTTCCTAGGGAACTAAAATAGGTAACATACAAAACACATCCGATCTCACACTATTGTGAACACACTTAACTTTATTAAGGTGAAGCAATGACACCTGGATAGTAAGAAAAGGGATCTTCTTTATTTCATTTGCACAAATGGGGAGTGGCTACTCCAAAGAAATGGTTGCATGCAGGCAGCTATGTACCCTGCTAAGCATGGTTACAGAAGCAGAAATGCCAGGTGATTGATTGGCTAATCCAAATTTATACATATCGTGAATACATCACTCTATTAGCATATAGGTGGTCCCAAATTATAATACCAGATCCCACCTTGAGGGTGTGAAAATTAATATTATAATGAAGCTAGAGGTAACTTTAAGTCATGGTCAGCTGCTCCCTCTCCTAACAATCTGGTTTGGCCTGACTCTCTTAACTACAATGTTTCAGGATGACCAGACTCAGATGGTTTCTTACACCAGTGATTCTATTTTAGTCAGCTTCTACAGACTCCCATTGTTCCAGTTTCAGGATGTAACTTTTATCAATGTCAATGTCTGTCTGCATTCCAACAAGAATGGCATATTTCCCAAGACTAGAATAAACAATAATGCCCTATCAAGCTGGATTTAGCATACGTTTTCAAAGAGTATTTGACTGCATTACCCATCTCGTTTTAACTACAACTAGACAGATTTCCCATCACAAAGTTCATATTTTTATTTCATACCATCACTATCAGCAATTTAACATGTAGCGGTAGCTAACTAGCTGCCCTGTCACACTGCTTTGGAGGACCATGTAGAGCAGAAAAATTTAGTACTGCATATTGGATCAGTCAGAAAATTTTAAATGGTCTAGACGGAGCAGAAAGAACCAAAGTAAGCATGTGTTGTCCTAACAACATGACTGCAGCAGTTTATATTTCCTCTAAACAAAGCTGGGGGCAGATACAATTTTAAAAGCAAAATCAGTGAGCAGACAAGTGGAGCTGAATCATCATCCCTTCTATAGCTTATCTACTTGAAGCTCCTCAAGCCAAGTTGTTTCTGTCTTCCAGAGTCATTTGCAGCTGAGGAACAGAGGCATGTAAAGAGATGGGCCACACAGATGTAAGCTCAGACTGGAGGGGAAGAAAAAGATTTTGCCCTCTTCTACTTTTGCCCCCTACTTTCTATGCGATCAGTGCAATTTTACATTTAAATACATGGAACCATATCTAGTGGTTACTGTTGTATTGTTGTTGTTGTGTACCTTCAGATTGTTTCTGACTTACGACAAGTCTTGTTAATTGCTGGCAAGTTGACCTTGACTAACGGCGACTCTATGAGAGACCTCCAAGACAACCTATCATCAACCCCCTGCTTATGTCTTGCAGATTCAGGCATGTCTATCGACCTGTAATGTGGTCTTCTGCTTTTCCTACTGCCTACTGTCTTACCAACCATTATTCTTTTTTCTTAGTGAGTCATGTCTTCTCATTATATGGCCAAAGTGCAACAGCCTCAATTTAATCAACTTGCTTCTAGGGAGAATTCAGGGTTGATTTGCTTTAGAATCCATTCATTTCTCTTTTTAGCAGCCCAGGGCATCTGTAGAACTCTTCTCCAGTATCACCTTTCAAATTAATTTTCTTCCTGTCAGCTTTCTTCACTGTTCAGCTTTCACACCCACACATGGAAATATGATGGCATGGATACCCCTAACTTAAGTATTCAATGACATACTTTTACACCTCAGGATCTTGTCTAGGTCTTTCATAGTGTTCTTCCAAGTCCTAGTCTTCTGATTCCTGGACTATAATCTCCATTCTGATTAATGACTGAACCTAGGTATGGAAAATCTCGAACTATTTCAATGTCTTCATTGTCTGTCTTGATGTTATGTAAATCATTCATGCTCATTATTTTTGTTTTCTTAATATTCAGCCATAAACTTTCCTTTGCACTTTCTGCTTTGATTTTCTTCAGTAAGCGTTCCAAGTCTTTGCTATTTTCTGCTAGCAATATGGTATAATCTGCATATCATAAATTGTTGGTGTTCCTTCCTCTAGTTTTCATACCTCCTTTCTCCAAATCTAATTCTGCTTTATGTATGATATGTTCAACATACAAGTTAAACAGATAAGGTGATAAAACGCAGTCTTGCCTGAGCCTCTTGCCAATTGGAAACCATATTGTTTCTCCATATTCTATCCTAACAATAGCCTCTGGTAATTTCCAACTGTCATAGGCTGGGAGAGGTATCTTGGCTACTAGATTGCACTTAGCTCAGCAAACAGGGCTGCCAGATATCTGAGCACTGTCCCAAGTTCCCAGTTTTGATGGGTCATCAGCAGGCAGTCCTTTAAATTATCCAGTTTTCATGGGGTCAGTTCCAGGCAAGAGACAAGTCTACACACAAACCTTCAATAAGGGGAGAACTTTCTAGCTGACTGTGCAGCTTGCTGCATTTTGCAAAAGCTAATTAAATAAAGTGTTGCAATTTTCATATACACCTAATTTCCTATCAGGAAAAAAAGTATGTTCTGCCTGTGCCTGTGTTTGGATGAAAAGCTATCAGCAGCTACTGTTCCTACTTAGTGCATCACGTTTAACCAGGGGCAGTTCCTTGGTTTTAGGTTTTGGTTTGGGATCTCAGAGCCTGAGATGATCCAGACCTGCCATTTCTATCTTGCAAAGGAGTCCCTCTGAATTAGCAATGTGTGATAAATATAAAGGAAAGCCTAAAGGAGGGCTGGTTACTTTCAGCCCCCCTCCCCCAAGACATTGCAATTCTCATTGAAAGAGTTAAATTCAGAGAAGTACTGCATGAGTAGAAAAATAAGTGAATTGGACAGCAGATGTCCCTGCCTTATCTCGGTTTGAAAGTATGATTGGCCTTGTAACACTATGCTTAGGTGCCTGGGAAGTAAAAGGGAGTCAAGCATACACTTTCGCCTCATCTTTGTGTTATTTGGTGACTGAGGCCTTTGTTCCCTTGTTTTGGGGGGGGATTAAGCTCCAAATGTAATGGCTGACGTAGACAAGAAATGTGATTATTGCTGACGCTGTTGACCAAAGGTATAAGAACTAAGTGTTTTAATCAATCGGGGCGGGCAGTTTTGGACATTGTATTTCCGCTGCTTGCCCTGCGCAGTAAATAAATGGTTTGGAAAATAAAGCTTTCTGTTTTGAAAGAACCTGAAGGTCTTCATCCTTTCCTCGCCACAACATTTTTGGTGCTTTGGGCCCGGGAAAAATTTAAAAGAGAAGGGGTTTGGAGCCCCCCTTGACGGACGCTTGAGTGCTAGGGTCGCTGCCCCCCCTCTTGGCGAAACCCAGGGCGCCCTCGACGTTTTGGGTCGAAGAGGTTTGGCTTTGAGCGGGGTGGTTTCCCTGGCACAGGTTTTCCAGTCAACGGACCCTGGTCATGCAGAAAGCATAAGGCCTCCCACGGCTAATTGGTAAAGTTGACTCCCTTGCGATTTAAAGGGGGAAAGAGAGAGCTTATACCTCCAAGTCTGCCCTAGTAACTCATGGCTAGGGGGGCTATGAGTGAAGCCGCGAAGACTTCGGTAAAGAGACGCCCTTCAAGTCTGGTAAACGGTGGTGGGAGGCTGTGTTTGTTGTCTGAAAGGTATGCGTGTATAATGAGAGAATGATCGTTGCATTTCTCACTGCAGACCGTCGGAACTTCCGGGGGTAGTAGCAGTCTAAAAGGTGTCTACCTCATTGTTTCGAGCTGTTGGGACCCCCTACCCTCAGCTCACCCCCACCCCTACTGTGTGTTGTCGTTTGGGAAAAAATTGGGTGGAGGGGGCAGTTGAAAACACTGTTTAACTCTGCTTAAAATGATGTTAAAACTTCATGAAAGGGTTAAGTGGAAACTTTACTATTTCTGTGCCATTTGTACTTTAATATGTGTAGGAAAAAATTAAAAAAAAAAAATTGTTTATTCCTCTTTTGATTATCTTTGGTGCTTAACCCATCTCCTCACAGCCCCTCCTCCTCAGGCTCTCAGATTTAACCATATGGTTGCTTGCTGTTTTTAGGCTAGAAGTTTATTCAGCTAGAGGCTTGGAAATAGCAGAAATTAAGTCAGTATGGAAATGATGAAGAACCCCTAGGTGTTAATGAGAAATAGTGAGGAAACAATAGGGTTTCATTGTTTTCCCCAAAATGCACAGTTCGGTGATTCAATCAACTGGAAAGAAAATCACTCTGCAAGCCCATGGGTGGCACTTCACAAGTCAAAGGACTTTCAGGAGAAGAGAAAAAAAAAGAGGAAGCAGCAAGCTTTTGAAAAAAGGAGTTGAATATAGGAGATTTTTTTTTTAATGTACTACTAAGTTTTGGAGCAGGAAGGGGGTTGAGAAGAGCAGCATTCCTTTGCCTGCCTCCCTTTCCCCTCCCTGCAGCCCCTCCCTTCTCCTTTAGATGTTAACTCCATAGTTGCTGGTTTTTGGAGAATGGAAGTACAATTCTGTCAGTGTGTACATAGGGAAAGCTATGAAGATAGTGTAAATTATTTTCAGCCTGGCAGGCTGAGTGAGGATGTCATAGAAGCAGGGTCTGATTTCTAAATAACTGGAAGCAACCTTCAACACACATCAGAGGTAGAGGAAAAATAATAATAATAATAACAAAAGAGCAGGCTTTCAAGTGAATGAATACAAGGGGAGTTCGGGAAAACATTGCTGAAGACTCTGGTGACAGGGCCTGTTTCATGTTTTAAACTCTTCAGCCATCAAGAATCCCCCCCCCTTTTTTTGGGTACACAGAAAAAAAAAAAAAAAAAAAAACAACAACAACAACAAACCACCTTGAGAGCCCATATAGACAAACATGTCATACAAGAGGTGTTAGTTCCGTTTTTCCCTTACAATGAACAATGAACTATTCTTTCTAGTGTGGCAGCAGTTGTGTCTACCTTTTTGATACATTTCTACATAAAAGAGAGAAAACAATTACAATGCAGTTACAAGGTTCCATTGTTTACATTTAGCATAGGGAAGGCTGCCTCTGCAGAAGACAATTTTTCAGCTCCTTTTCCCCCCTCACTCTTTGTGGTCATCAGGCTGAATCACCCCCCCCCTTGAGAGGGAGGGGGAGAGCAATAGAATCAGCCTTTGCATGAAAGACCTGCCTGCTTTTGCATGGAAGAGGAAGAAAAAAAAAAGTAGAAATGGCTGCAGAATTCCCCCCCCACCCCCAGCTTGCAATGAGAAGGAGGGGGAGGAGGGGAGTAGGGCAGACCCCACCAGAGAGGCTGCCTGAGGATTCTAAGCAGCAGAACCAGAAGCCATGGTGTCATGATTTTTTTTAAAAGAAGCAACTAACAATTTAGGGAAATTGTAAATCCCCTTAAAAAAGATTTGCCTGTGGACATTCGAGAGGAATGCGGCCTTCTATTGAGGCAGCTAACTCAGATGATGCCAAATCTACAACACCTCCCTACATACCTGTTTATGCAAATGCCCTCCACCACGTCTATTTGTTGAATTGAAAGATAGTAGAACTGTTTTCTAGCATCATGGCAATGCACATGCCTAACTGGAAAGATTGCCAATCACTACAGAAGAAGGGAGCCAAAAACTCCCCAGGCATGGAAAAGGGGGGAAAGGGTTTTTTGACAGGCAGGTGGGGAGTGGTTTCCCCAGTGTCAGACTCTGCTAGAAAAAGCCAGTCAATAGTTTAAAGTTGCGGGTGGAGAATTACAGGAAACCACAATCCCTGGCTGCCCTTTCCTACCTGAGAGGAGAGGGGGGGGATGCTGCAGAACGGTGGCCAGTAGGAGGTGCCATCTAACATAGTGGGAAAAAAACTGCATGAAACCGAAGGGGCTAAAAAGGAGAGGTTAGCGCCACGGCCATATCACCCTAAAGCCCGATCTCGTCTGATCTCGGAAGCTAAGCAGGGTCGGGCCTGGTTGGTACTTGGATGGGAGACCGCCTGGAAATACTGGGAGCTGTGGGCTGTTGTAAAAATCCAAGGCTATCTGAGTGTTTGGAGGAGGCTCCAGGAATCTAAGGGGACTTATTGTTAAAACCTTAATACAGCAGAGGAATCTTTCAGGAAGTCTTTAAAAAGGCTTCAGGATTCAGGATTCCACAGAACAATTAAGGAAGGTTTAAAGGGCCTGCGATTGCAAGGCTCTATGAAGAAGGTTTATGACTGGCTGTCAAGCGGAGAAAGAAAGAAGATTAACGAATGATGGAGCAGAGGTCAGAAGAGAAAGAGACCCCAGAGGAATGAGGGTCTCTAGAGCCAAAGTGCCCAGTGGGGGCAGGAGAGATATAGGCAAGAGAGCCTGAAGAGAATCAGAGAAGGATGTGGACGTGTGGGGAAGAGGAAAGCAGAAAAGATGGTCCAATGGGTGCAGGGACTAATGGAAGTAGAATACTGTCAGTGGCCAGATGTCAAGAGCAGTTAAGAGGAAAAGTTTTGTTCCTCATCCCACAGCAGTTAAGAGGAAGGGCTTGGAGTTGTGACATTCTGGAAAGAAAAGTTGGGAGCAAAAGTATGGAGAATACAGGAAAAAGGGGAGAGTCCAAGATGAAAGGCAGTCCAAGCAGCAAAGGAGTGCCCCCTACCAGTCCCCGATAAGGTGGAGATTGGAATGGCTCCCTAAACGCAGCCTCAGCTGGATGGAGGAGGTGACAGAGCACCCCTACGAGTAAGCTGGGAGGAGAGGTGATGGTGTACCACTGAGCTGGAAGGGAGAAAATAAGGGGGCACTTCTGAGAGGCGATTGTGTGCCCCTCCAGGCTGGAAGTGGAATCAGCTGAAGGACGCTGACTGAAAAGGCAAGGGGGAAAAGAAAGAGAGATGCAAGCTGTGAGACAGCTAAGGGACCAACAACAGCCCTAAAAGGCCCACACACCACATATGCTCAAGAGCAACAGACCTGCATCTGTCCACAGGATCACCAAAGGCAAAAACCACCGTTCTAGGAATCACCTGGAAGTCACATTGTACCTGCAGACCTCAGAACTCAGGAGAAGTGGAGGAAGTGGGATAAAAATCCCAAAAAAAGTAGTTCAACGTGTATGGCCCAAAAAACAGCCCTGGCTATGTCTTTGGACTGGATGCCAACACAGGGCAAGATGATAACCATCACCAGCCCATTTTACAGAGGCTTTTCACTTTTATTCCATGTGCAGCCCCCAACAGAAAAACCAGGAGTATTTTTTTTCTTCCCAGAGCCCCATCATAGGATGGCATAGGATGAGGTATACATTCACAGAACCATAAGGCTGTTTGTTTCCCCTTTTAAGCCAAAGCATGGGATTTTGGGTGGATCAAGGAGACATATAAGGGAGAGTTAGTAGATTAGGGAAAAGCTCTGAGTACAACAAGGGAGAAAATGTGGGAATAGAGATTCCCCTTAGAGTGCAACTGGGTCATAGGTGGAGGGGATTGTATTAGGTGTTGCTGGTTGCCCCTACAGCTGTAAAGGTAGCAGGGTTGAAACTTTGGATACTTTATGCCAGGCTAAGAGAGCCTTTACTGATTGGGTTGTAAAATCCTCTGAAACTGAAGATCTCCAGACGAAAAGGGGGGGAGAAAAAACCCCTAGACTCTGCTGTGGCCAGACCAGGAGAAATTGGTCACTCTAAGCACAGTCAGATCCGCAACTGGTGAATGAAGAAACTAAGTAACCTTATTGCCTGACACACACCTGGAAGCTGTCAGGCTCTACGTACGGTCAGACTTAGCAACTGGAGAGGAAAAAGGCGGGGGCTAGGCCCTGTTGCAGGTGTGACCTGGGACGTACACACTGCTCTACACACGGCCAGATCCCTGAATGTTGGAGACAATATTATGGGTTGTGGCAGGCATAGGAGGGGCAGGAAGCCTGGCCTGCCTGTTTTATCACTACAGACGGATGTTCTGTGGGGTTGGAAAATATGTGTATATGGTAATTGCTGGTAATGATGAGAATGCTGGGCAGGAGAGGCTGGGGAAATGAATTGGTTTCACCAACTGGTCAATCAGATCTTAACACCCTGAAGGTCAGTAATGGCTGGATATGTTCTCATGGCCTAAGCTTAGGAGACTATCCCAATTGTTATGTAAAGTTTGAAATCCCTAATCTCAAGGCATGCCCAGAAAGCATCCCAATGTTGACTTTTTTATAGTTATAGCAATGGTTTTATTGAAGTTATATGGGGAAAAGGGGGGTGGCCCCCCCCAAAAGAGTTCAGAAAAAAACCAGCTTTTACAATGGTAAATGGGTGTATGGTTTGTCTTCTGGGATGAATTGGTGTGGGCCCCTGAGAGTATCACCTTTCACCCAGGGCACCAACCAATGCAGGAATGGGATGAACAGTTAGGCTGAGCAAGAAATGGAAAGAGCTTATAATGAAAGCAATGGGTATGATTCTGGCAACATGTATCTGAAAGGTTGGGAGTCACATGATCCCAATGAAGGGGAAAAGTTTTTCATGTGAGGCAGATGCGTTGTTGGTTGTCAGCCCAGCATGAAATTGGTTGAACTGTCTTACTATTGTGTAAATGAATTTGATTGTGAAGAGGGAAAATACATTTAGAAGTATTCAATGTTAGAAAGTCATTCTTGTACTCTGCAGGCATGTGGACATAATTATCTGGTTCCCTAAGTAATATGGGTAAAAGACACTGTTTGTAGAATTGCTTTGTGCATAAATAATGGCCTTCCTAAACTGCTTTTCTGTACTCTGCATGTTAAATAGTTTTCAATCTGTAATGATTAGAGTAATAGAGGGAAAGGGTGCATATATGCTTTGATTGAAATCTCTCTGTGTTTGAAAGAAATACAATGGTACTCTGTGAGACAGTGTTAGGGAGGATGGAATTGTGCACAATAAATCTTTCCCCTAAAACCGTGGGTCTGAAACCCTGTTCACAGGTTTTGTATACCTGACTGCTGGAGGAATCCTACTGCTGCTATGTAACTTTTGCTGCTATGTATCCTTTGTGTTATAAAGGCAAAGGGGAAAAATGCATGCTTCAAATTGCAAGGAATTGAATTTGGCATGAAGGGGGGGAAAGAAAAAGTTAAATTAGAGAAAACTGCATGAGTAGAAAAATAAGTGAATTGGACAGCAGATGTCCCTGCCTTATCTCGGTTTGAAAGTATGATTGGCCTTGTAACACTATGCTTAGGTGCCTGGGAAGTAAAAGGGAGTCAAAAACACTTTCGCCTCATCTTTGTGTTATTTGGTGACTGAGGCCTTTGTTCCCTTGTTTTGGGGGTGGATTAAGCTCCAAATGTAATGGCTACGAGACAAGAAAAGTGATTGATTGCTGACGCTGTTGACCAAAGGTATAAGAACTAAGTGTTTTAATCAATCGGGGCGGGCAGTTTTGGACATTGTATTTCCCTGCTTGCCCTGCGCAGTAAATAAATGGTTTGGAAAATAAAGCTTTCTGTTTTGAAAGAACCTGAAGGTCTTACCTTTCCTCGCCACAACATCATCAGTCCTAGCCAGAATATAGCCAGTGGTGAGGGATGATGCTAGTTACTGCCCAACAACATCTAAAAGCCCCAAATTTTACCATCGCTGGCCCCAAAAAGAATAAAGTGATGTTCAAATTATAAAGGACCATAGAGCATTGACTTCTAGAAGAAAGTGAATTGGAAATCTTATTTATTCAGTACCTTAAGTCAGTTTATCAAGCACTTTACCAAGAGCTCTTTGAGTATCTTACAAAATTTGATTTGGCTAAAATATGCAATAGCGGGGGAGAGCTTTATGAAATTAAAGACCCTCTTACATTTCTCTTCAAAATTTTGAACACGAATGTAAGCACTCCAGCATGACTGGGATGCTCTTTTTTTCTTTTCTTTTACCACCAGCATTTGAAGATATCTATTTTCAGCAAAGAAAAAAATCCACTCCAAAACACAATTAAGCGGGGGAAATACTTGTTTTTACATTGAAGCCACAGTGTGACTCCCCGCTTTTTTTTAATGCACGGGTTTAATTAAACTTCTGGCCCCTACCTTTAATCTTCACACGTATCTCATCTAGCAATTAATTCAAACAAGAACAGACTTGATCCTACAGTTCTTCAGCACCTCTAGGCTAATTGCTGTATGATTTTGCTGGTTTTTACATTTTTTTAAAAAAGCTATTTTTCCTGTACTCTGCCTTCTTCTGTTTAGCATACCTTCCAGGCTTTTTGCAACTTTGCTATTCTGAAAACACCCACTGAAAAAGAGGGGTTTTAAAGTCTCTACACTAAAACATTATATATAAACATTAAAAAAACACCTCCAAACCATGTGACATTTAGTAGCTAAAGCATTTTGACACTTGCCCATTCATTAAGATGTTGTGTGTCAGAACCTGCCACTAGCAATATTAAATTATATCTGGTGCCATCAGGCTCTTTATATTCAACTGCAGATACTTTTTTTATACTACTACAGAAAATTTTGGACTCCCCCCCCCTTTATTACTCACATTTATGTTTACATAAGTCTGTGAGGAAGTATCCAAGCACTTGGTCACTCCCGCTTTTAAAAACGGATGCTTTTGTTTTGGGATAGTGTTGTATATTTTTTGCTTTATTGTGCAGCACAGTAGGGGGTGGATTTTGGAAAAGAATTTGCAGTACATGAGTAGGATCCTAGGAAGCTAGGTTTTTAATCTGCTTTGTTTTGAAATTGTTTAATACCTTGGATCCCATTATTGGGAGAAAGGTGGGATATAAAAATCTACTTCTACAACTACTACTACTGCTACTACAAGCTTTGATCATATATTTTCTCTTGATAATTTTTAACCTATAACAAAGTCAAGATGCTTTTCCAGATCATAAATCTAGCAATGCCACGTTACAAGTAAAGCCATGCTGAATCAGACCAAAGGCCTGTGTTCTGTTCACAATTAGCCAACCAGATGCCTATATGGAAAGCCCCAGAGCAAGAGATGTGGGCAACAGCACCCCTTCTCCTTATTGCCCATCAGCAATTGTTTTTCTTTTTGACTGAGGCAAGTTACCACCATAACTAATACCCATTTAAAGCCATATTCTTCAGGAATTAGTCTAATCCTCTTTTAGTGTATCTACATATCACCACATCTTATAAAAGCTACTTCTATGGTTTTAACTGTTTTTAAAACTGCTTTAACTGTTGATTTTTAGTATTATTTATAAAGCAGGCACAATTCAAAGTTCTTGTGATGATCCATAAAGCCCTATATGGCTCAGGTCCAGGCTAGCTGGCAGATTGTAGCTCTCTGAATGAACCAGCCAGTGCCCTGAGATCCTCAAGAGAGACTCTTCTCTCACTCTCACCGCTGTCACAAGCACAATGGGGGGGAGAGATAAGCAAGGGCCTTCTCAGTGGCTGCCCCTGGACTCTGAAATGCCCTTCCTAGAATGCCCTCCTCAGCTATCTTTCCATGATCAGACAAAGGCCTTTTTATTTCAGGAAACTTTTAAAACAGTTTTTTTTTTTAAAGAGTGGGCTAAGGGTGCTGTATTGTTTTAGATGGAACTGTTTTAATAGCTTTTTATTTTTTAATTTTTTTTATCTTTTTAAGTGTAGTTTTAAATCATTTGAATATTGTCAAAAGTTTAATCCTATTTTAATGTTTACCTTATTATAAGTATTTAGCTGTATTGTGTTTTTAAACTGTAAGCTGCCTTTAGTCCCAATTTGAAAGGCAGGATATAAATAAATATTTAAAAATAAAATGATGATAGAGAGATTTTCATTGGTTTTTCATTATGCATTTAATGTTTTAAATGTTTTTATACACTGTGCATTGCCATGAGGGCCCAAATGGATTTAGAAGCAATAAACATAATGTCCTAGATAAATAAATGCACACAGTGAAGAATACACTGAAATTTATTGGGTAACCCTGAGTTTTATTTTTGCGAGACAGAAGGAACAACTTATTTTACTCCTACAACTAAAGCGAAGAGCCACTTGTCAATTCCCAGTCCTTCTTTCAGATGTCTGCCAATAAAGCCAGTAGTTTAAAGCCTCAGAATGTATTTTTTCATGCTAAAGCACAAAACAATAATACCCTATTGTTTCTGTCACTTGTTGGTTTTCATCACTGTACTATATTACTCTTACCGTATTTTCTCTTTCTATGGCTATGTACAGTCATATTGTTGTCTCACCCTGCTTATTCACATGGATGTAGACTGAATTTAAACTGAAAACAAAACAGTTAATGCAAATGAAACCTGCAACAAAATAATTCAGTTCTTCCTCAGAATTGTTCAGGCGTTGAGGTATCCGCCCCTCCTTGAAGGTGAGGGTCTTTACAGAACTAATCCCCTCTCCCTTCCTGCATATTTCAGTCCCCATCCCAACAAGCACCATTATTATTATTATTATTAATTTGTATCCCGCCTCTCCATATGGATCGAGGCGGCGAACAACTTACAAATAGCATGTATTTCTATACATGAAATGTATAGAAGCGATCCCATGCCCAGCAACTCCGAACTGCATCCCTGGAAAATATAATTGACTATCCTTTAATCAGCTTATTCCCTTCAGCTTAAAAGAACATTGGATTGTACAGGAGATTTTCATTTGCTATGTCTTATATAAATATTTTGTAGATATTAATGATTACTTTTCAGAATATTCACTTAATATTCACTGTACATTTCATCACCACTTTACGAATCTTCATCTCTTCAGTCATCTCGAGTGCTTATTTCTTTACCATTCACCCATAATCTCCGTTCTTTAAAACTGTGACTTCTGGAATCCCATGAATATCCTCAATCTCATCCAGGCAACATAGTTTTTAACTTGCAAAGTTCTCTGCCTCTATTTACGGAGAAGGGCCCATTTCCTAAGCATTTAGACATCAATGCCTCATTTTCCAAAGGCCCTGTTTTGCTTTTACAGAGATAGCCAGAGAACCTTTTACTACCATTTATGATGAGTAATAACACACTTATAAATAGGCCCCCAAAGAGGATATTGGCTGGCACTGCTATAGTGCAAGTCCCACTACAGCCTTACACGTTATTCACACTCCCTGTGAAAATATCTTTACGGCCATTTCCGCACTAGGTTGTTATAGCGCGATGATTCCGCTTTCAACCTCCTCTGGAATCCTGGGGTTTGCAGTTTCGGGAGGGGCCGGCCGGCCCCTCCCGAAACTGCAAACCCCAGGATTCCAGAGGAGGTTGAAAGCGGAATCATCGCGCTATAACAGCCTAGTGCGGAAACGGCCTACGTCCCATCTCTCACTGCTTTACAATGGCCGTTGTCAGCGGCCAAAAGCAAACATTTCTCTCCCTAAAGACTTTTAAAAGTAAATATTTGAGGAGCAGAGCGCAGCCAGGCCTGCAAGGCCTGAGCTACTCCTCACACGACGACACTAACGAGAACGCAACCCCTCACAGCCTCCCTGAAGAAAAGTGAGATCCGCCCGCTCGCAAACAAGGGATTGGCACGTTCCCGCCTTTCGGCCTCAGGCGCCTCCGCCTCGATTAGCTGAGGAGGCGGTCACTCGCGCGCTCAGGTGCGTCTTCGGAGAGGTGTGGGCCGCGCCTCAGAGTTTGTACGTTACTTCTCTCGCTAGGGCGCCCTCCTATCCTGTCAGAAAAAGACGAGGGACGACTACCAGCCTCGACGCCGGGCTCCGTGTGCGGACTTGGCGGGCGCGGGCGAGGCGAGGGCTCCCGGGCGAGGCGTTTTGAGCGATGCCTCTGAGGCCACTCGAGGAGGGTCCGCGCTGATCCAACATGAATCGAGCCCCTCGTGGCGTAGACTTAAGTTTCTTAAACGAGGAGGAAGCTCAACAGATCTTCCACGTGCTGGAGCGAGACTCGCAGCTTAAAAGAGCCGAGAAAGAGAGGCTCAGGTACGAGGCTTCATCTCTGCGCCTCTGGGGTGGGCTTCTTGGCTTTCCTTTTCTTCTCTGGTGGCCCTTAGCCAAGGTCCGCAGTGGGTGCGAGCAGGCATTTTGTGGGGTGAGGCAGAGTGGAGGAGAAAAGCGATGCTGTCTAGAGCTACGGGTAAAAGCGCTTTTAATCTTGCCTTGATCCTCGCTACCAGAGGGTTGATTGATCTGATTTTTTATTCCTGTGCCTGAGGCTAAGGTGTTTTTCTCTCATGCTGGTTTACAGCCAGATCCTACCAACATTTATTGGGGATTTGCATGGAAACTGATTTTCAGATTTGCATTAATATTGGAAGGGTTTTAAAACCCCCCCCAACAACTTTAGCCATTTCCGCACTAGACTGTTATAGCGCTATTAATTCGCTTTCAACATCCTATGGAATCCTGGGGTTTGCAGTTTAGGGTGGGGCCTTTGCAAACCCCAGGCTTCCATAGGATGTTGAAAGTGGAATAATAGCACTATAACAGTCTGGTGTGGAAATGGCCTCAGAAATGTGTTTTCTTTCCAACCTAGAAAACAAATGTGTTGTCCTTGAAACAACTGTATGTGTTTGTCCGATCAATTCACCTGTCCGCTTATGGTGATCCCATGAATTCCATAGGGTTTTCTTAGGCAAGGACTACTCAGAGATAGTTTTGCCAGCTCTTTCCTCTGAACTACCCTGTAGTTTTAGTTGGAATAGTTGCTGAATACAGGGCAGGAGTGTGGGTCTGGGAAATAATGGAGAGGAACTGTTTGCATGTGCTGAGAGTTACACACTGATTTTAATTTCAGTCACTGTTTCTCTCCTGTTGTGGTCAAAATTCAAAAGAATTTCAAGGACTGAGCCCTTGGAGTGGCTTGTCTAGCATATATGAAGTGATCTGTGTGTGCATGCGTGTGTTTCATGTATGGCATTGTTCCTGTGGCTGTTACTTAGTTTTCCAGCCTGGAATAAAAATAGCATTGATTATAACCTTCCACAGCATGGCATCCTTCAGGTATATTAGACTACAAACTCTGTCATCCTTATCCAGGATCATCAGCAGTGGTGAAACATGTGGTCTGACATGAGTGTAAAGTTGCATACTGGAGAAAGGTGGACTAGAATATATCTTGGATGCAGTTTTTAATGTAGTTACCTTGAAATATCCTCCACAGGCACTCTGTATGTGTATATATGTGTGTGTGAGCGCACACACCTTCAAGTCATCTGTCAATTTATGGCAACCCCATGGGGGGTTTTAGGCAAGGAATATTCAGAGATGGTTTTGCCAGTTCCTTCCTCTGAAATGTAGCCAACAGCAACTGGTATTCATTGGCAGTCCCTCACCCAAGTTCTAAGCCAGAGCTGACCCTGCTTAGCCTTCTAAGATCAGATGAGATCTGCTGCCTCCAGGATATTTAGGCCGAGCACAGGAGGACTTCCCTCTAAGTAGAAATGCATGGAATTGTGTTGTTCAGTGATACTTCTTGATTGCGTTACACTATACTAGCACATAGTCAAAAGGAATGCCTGTCACTCACTGCGAAAGAAACTTAAGCTTTGTTTCCAAGGAAAGTTTGGCTTGGATACTCATTTTGTGGAAGAAATTACAGGTAGTACTGACTCTGTGCACTTTCAACTCAGCCTTGTGTGTGTGCTGGCACGCATATGATTTGGCTTTGGCATGCCACCACAAATCATTGTCAATGTCAGTATCAAAAGCCAAACCCTGTGCAGTCAGGTGAATACTAAGGCAGGTAGAAATCAACAAAGGCAAGATTTCTCTTTCAACTCAGGGTGCCGAAACAGGGTGATCATGCAAGTTAGCTTTGACAACACAGCCCTATACACACCTACTTTACAATAAGTGCTGTTGGGTTCAACGCGCCTTGGTCACAAGTAAATGGGGATGGAATTGCAGCTTAGTTATGTGACTAAGATCACAGCTTTTTACTAGACACTGTTCCTGCAAAATAACTCTCATTATCCTTCATGCGGCTTATTACAAAGTAAATGAGCATAAGATCAGTCCATTAAACCTTGTGGAAAACTAAAACTTCTTCTTGAACTACACCTCCCCAGCCAGCATGGCTACTGCCTAGGAAACTGGGAGTTGTAGTCGAAAAAGTAACTTTTCCAAGCTCTGCTTTTAATACTTACAAACATGGGATAGCCTGCAGAAGTAAAATAAAATATACAAAATAGACTGGGAGACTTTTGTCCAAGGTACACCAACTTTTTCCAAGGTGTATCTAGACAGTCTTCTTCTACCCTACCTGTTTTTTATGTGTTGGTAACTGCTTTGTGAGTTTTTTTTTTCACCCAATGAGTAGTAGGATATTGTTGTTAGAGGACAGTCTAGCAATTTCCTTGATTCAGCGGCTATGCTAAGACTGATCCCAAGCTGCCTGTTTTCTGTCTTTAAAGGACTTTGCCCTGTAGTTTGCATGACACACAAGGTGCAAGACCTGTTCACTTGAACTGCTTTAGCGGCTGGAATGTGATACATTACAGAACACAGAACCTTTTGGATAATGATTGCAGCTTCAGTTTTGCTTTACCGTTTTCCAGATAAGGTAGTGTCCTTATTTCCATAAGTAAGTTGTTACTCCAGCTATGGCACTGTTGGTGAGGACCCCAGATATCATTTTGATATCAAACAATTCGGCCTTTGCTTGACTTTTCTCCAGCCACCTCACTCCACGTGTTTGCGAGGTTCTCCGGACAAGCACGGACAGGGTGCGGCCGCTAATGGTTTTACGTTCCAGACCCTATTGAGGACAGCAACTCAAGCCTCACTCGTAGCTTCAGGGAACTTCCCACTGCAAACCTTACAATAGCTGCACGGCTCTCAGTCAGACCAGTCCTTTTAGACAGGACGTTTGCATACTGGCCAAACTATTGTCGTCAAGCGTTAAACTCATCATGCAAACTTGACCTTTTCCAAATCCTTTGTCCAGCTCTAAACTCCCTTTTGTTCTCACCTGGCATGCCATGGCCGGTAGGCACAAACTCCCCTATAAAAACCCCTCATTTCCAAACGGTCTTTGGACTACTTTGGACTTCCATCCCGCCTTGCTGCTGGTCGTCTAAGGAAACTCCCCTCAGCAAGCCCCACTGAGCTTTCTTCCCCGGAACCCCGCTTCTCTCCAGGACTACGGGACCAGGTGTCGTATTGCCTTTCCCGAATCACTCCCCGTTTCTATTTCTCAGCTAGTTAGTTTATGTCTTGTCTCGTGTGTTTCTTGTCTTTAATAAAATATTGTTTATTACTTTGAAAACCTTGTCTAGCCGCTCTCTGACCCCGCCGCTGTATACATAGGGTTAAAGATCCTTGCTAACCTTACCCTACCTCTCATTTATCCAAGAGAGCGCTCCAGCTAATTTCCCCTACTTGTGTTTCATTTGGTTATCTGGGCGCCCCTCCCGGGACCCCCAAAATACAGGGTAACAAAGTGACCTGCCTCTTGAAGTTAGATGAAGACTGATTGAAGTTTGGAAGGGAAGGAAATCCATAGTCAGCATTGGTACTGTAAAGTACGGGGAGGGAAGGGCAGGCTTCAGTCCTATCAAATATGCGTTAGATTTGGGGTTTGTTTTGATGAAGTAGAATCCTAGACAGACACTCACATAAAATTAAAGAAGAGGATAGTTCTGAGCACATTATAGGCACAGGAATTTATTTTTGGATCCAGAACTAAACTGTTCTCACTTTGTGTGTGTGTGTTTCAGTAGCTTAATGCTACTGAGAAAAAAATGGGAGAGGGAGTCAGAAATTTTTATTAATTGCCCAGAGATGTACCAGTAGATCCTCATCTATATTCTACGCTCTCATTTTCTGTTATTGTAGTATAACTTCAAGTCATTTCCAACTTACAGCAACCCTAAGGAAAACCTTTCACAGTTTTCTTGTCAGGATTTGTTCAGAGAGGAAGGTTGCCTTTGCCTTCCTCTGAGACTGAGAGAGTGTAACTTGCCCAAGCTTACCTACTAGGTTTCCATGACCAAGTGGGGATTCAAACTCTGGTCTCCAGAGTCGTAGTCCAGTACTTAAACCACTATACCACACTGGCTCCAATCCATACTTTACAGTCTCTGTAGTTACTAAAGCATCCTTGGCAAGCCAGGAAAAGTTACTTTTTCTATTACAATTTTATAGCTCCAAAAGCAGCTTTTCCAAACCCTGATCCTTGAGTATAGCAGGTTGAGGCCCCAGGCTTTAAATGACTAATGTGGTACAAAAGCTAAGCAGTAAAGGTAGTTACGGTACATTGTGTAGGTGACCACTCTTACCTTTGAGCTCACAAATGCTGAACATGATGTTATCATCATCATAATGCTTGTGTTAGGAAATAACGTTTGCCTTTCCTGGTAGCCCCTTAGGCTACCTTCTCACATGGATATCTGTATGGTTTCCTGTGCTGCTTTATGATCTTTATGTTGGTCAGACTGATACTTTGTTTTTAAGTCCAATGCAGAAGAAAGCTTCTCCCATGCAATCGTTATACATAATTTTTGTTTTATTATAACTTTAAACCTTTATAAGTCGATCTGAGAAGCTGTTGGCTGATAGAATATAGATTGTGTGTATATGTTAGAGTGATTAAAATGCAGATGTATTTAAATATTGTAGTAAGATGTTTCAGCTTGCCCATTCTTTAGTTTCTCTCTCTCTCGAGTAGTTGCTTGCTACCTTCATTTTGACATACTACACACACACACCACGTGTGTGTGTGTGTGTGTGTGTATCACAAAAGGAAGCCTGAGGCTCTCTAGATAATGTGGGACTACCGCAGCCATCATGCCTGACCATAGGCCATGTTTGCTGGCTCTAATGAGTCTATTCTAGACCATTCATGGTGTGTGTATGTGCCTTCAAGTAGTCTATTGACTTAAGGCAACTTCATAAATTTCATAGGGTTTTCTTAGGCAAGGGGTATTCAGAGGTGGCTTTGCCAGTTCCTTCCTCTGAAATACAGCCAACAGCACTTGGTATTATTAGCAGTCAGCCATCCAAGTACTAACCATGTCTGACCTTGCTTACCTTCCAAGATCAATGGGGATCTGATGCCTTTAGGGTATTTAGGCAGGCAAACCATTCCTTGTCCCTGCATTAGCCTGACTTAGAGATGGGAAGAAAAAGCTAGAGTGGGAGTAGTGAGGAGACAGAAGAAAAAAGAGCCTGCCTCTATTTAATTTCATTTAGATCCTGCCCTTCTTCCAAGACTTGGGAGTCAAGGTGGCTCATGGGAGGTTTTAAAAATGATGCAAAACATGTTAAAGTATTTATTGCAATTAAACAAATTAAAACAAAATTGATCAAAATAATTTTAAAATCACATAAAAGCATAGTGTATTTAAAGGCCCAGTCTGTAGCAGCCATTTGCCACAAGCTTGTCTTAATAGGTCTTTGCCTGCTGATAGAAGAGCAACAGCCAGAAAACTAAACTAGTCTTCTTTGGAAGTTCCAGAGCTCCAGAGCCTGGGAGCAGCCATTACTAAGGTACATAGAAGTAGTTGGAGAAGAATAAAAAGATTTTTATTCAGTGCATACACCAACTTCTTCCAAGACAATTTCGTTCATGGTGGATAGCACTCAGCCGTGTTGCACTTTGTAGAAAAATGTAGAATGAAACCTGTCCACTGACACTAAATCAAGGTGCAGGTCTTTGTTCTTTTCTAGCTAGATTGTAATCCTGTGGGGTCCTCAGGAAAATCTGGAGGAGCTGGACCATGAGCAGAAGTCACGTTGATGATAGGAGTGAGATTTGCTAGGATCCATGTGTGCTCCCAGGGAAGGATGATGTGACTTCAGCAATAGTTAGAACCTAGCCAAATTATGAAGTACCTATATGCTGAATGCATGCCCTTGGGATTTAAAGGAACAGAACAATTGCAGTATGGCTTCCAGATGCCTGTTCTATCTTGTGTTCTAGAGGTTACATTCAAATGAAGAACCTTGGGTGAAAGGGCAGAGCGTGTAGATGTTTCTTCAAGTTGACAGGTCTGAGGCTGGCCATCACCTGAGAACTATTCCCTCTCCATGTCTTCTCAGGTTTGTTGTTTTTAAAAATGCATTTGAAATTTTGAAATCAAAGTGGGCAAAAATAAGAGGGTGTCTCAGGAAGGCAGAGAAGAAGAGTTCAGCATTGTGTTTTTGAGTACAAGGCAAAATATTTCCAGCTGCTTTCTTTGCCCTTCTTTATGAAGTGCTCCATGCATTAAAAATGAAAGGCTGACAGAAGAAAAATAGATACATTTCCATCATACTACTTTTCTGTTTTCTTTTCTTTATACACAGTCTCTATAAGCAAAGACCAGAAAGCAATTATCTGGCAAAGGAATACAGCTGAATTTCTAGGGCTTTATCTGAATACAACCAAGCTTTTGAGACATTAAAAGGATCTCAATTAGCACAAGCAGCTTCTGTTGTTTATTAGTGGTTCTGTAACAGGAACTTGTTCCCCAGGATTTTGTTGTATAGACCAGATAGAGCTTTATATTTCTGAGCTTGTAGTTGGAGATGTTTCTGAGCCGTCTTTTCTACTTTAAATGCTTCAGAGTGTTTTTTATGGCACAGTCTTTGCATGGCTACAAGCTAAGTCTTAGGTAAAAAGGTTATCTTTTTATTACAAACTTTGCAAATTTCAAAGTAAGATTTGGTAGAAGCTATAATGAAAAGAAGTGTCTGAGATGTTTTAAACTTAAAACTAAATGATTGTCATAGCTGGGTATAGACTGAATTATATTTATAGATCTCATTTCCCCTAAACAGGTGTTTTCCTTGATGTCCCCAGTTAATTGCCATCCCCTTAAAAGAAAGAGAGTTCTTCATTTTTACACTTAGGTTGCCATATCTCCTTAAGTCATCTTTAACCTGCAGGACTTGGTGTCAGATTCTGGGACTTGTAGTACACAATGATAATTCTTGTAACCTCTGACTTCTCCTCACATCCCCAAACCTATGTGGTCTTGTTAGTTCTCCCAGCTTCTACCCCCCTGCCTTAAAGAGGTAAGAAAAAAAGGCAGTTTAAACGGGGAATCTGCTATCCAATCAATAGCAAGTGGCTTGTGGTGAGATAAGTATGATAGAAGTGTTTTTCTCCGAACAGTTTTATTAGTTTTTTATACCATACAAAAGAAAAAGGGTGGGGGAGTAGCAGCACCTTTTAAGACTGATTTGTTTAAGCATGAGCTTTTATGGATTTCAGTCTACTTCTCCCCATGCACTAATGGAGTGGTATTAAAGTCACAGGTATTTAAGCACAATAGAAAGATGCAAATGGTGACCTTGTGAACCTTCAAATAAATAAATAAATAAATTTAATATATATCCTGCCTTTTTCCCAGCATGAGGGAGTTGTGTAAAATAATACAGGTTTGTCAAGTCCATCGATGCTTAGGTCTGAAAGCAATAAACTATGCTTATCCAAAATCTATTCCCTTGAAGTAGGAAAAGTTTCTGAAGATTCTTTTATTACATGTGTAGCTGATGTAAGCCCCTGTGTGAACATATGTAGTGTGCCAGGAAGCCATTGTCTCTGTTCATATCTCTACTGACTGATTAGGATTTATGACTATATCCAAGTTCAGTAGTTTCTCTTGTCAGACCTCCTTTAAAATGTTTTTGTTCTTAATTCACTGTAGGTCGGCAATTAATGTACGGGAAGGTTCAAACACTGCAGTTGGTTATTGGGTAGTGCTGTTTCCAGTGTTAGATTTGAGTTCATTTGATCTTCTGTGTAGGAACTGTACTGTTTGTCCAGTGTAGGGTGTTGAGGGGCATTGCTGACAGAGGATGTCATATATCACATTGGAACATGAGCCAGCAAACCACCCTTGATGTCAAGTCATGTAGGGACGTGGGGGGCAGGGGGAGCGATTCACCCCGGGCAGCAATGTTTTTGGGGCGTCCTGGCCTGTGGCCACGCCTCCCTCTACACACTCCAAGCTCTGCCACTGCTTGATGTTGTGGGTGATATTGTTGGGATTTGTAATGGTGCTGCCAGAGTAAATGTGAATTTAGGTTTGTGACAGGGTCTTGTCTCTGTATTTCTACCCATGTTATGTATCCTGTTCTGAGTAGTTATTTAAGAATTTAAAGAATTCTTTTAGTTCCCACCTCATTCTTTAATTGAAAGTTAATGTCATGGTCATTTCCCCACATTATAGAAGTCTTTGCTTCCTGGTGCCTCTTCAGCTATATTCCTTGTGGTTCATCAGTGACTGTGTCTTGTGTATATTTACTCCCAAATTATGACTTAATACATTTTTTTCAAAGAGTCTCCTACCATCACTAGCTTGTCTCCCCCGCTGTGTTACCTAACAACACATGTGCCATGTTGCCTGCAATGTTGCTTCCAAGGGCAGGCAGAGAGCAGCAGTGTGCAGCAGTGTGCAGAGTCTATCTCCAACTCAGAATGTTGAACAATACCTCTAAATTTTTGCATGCATAATGAGGTTGTAACACCCATGTGATTTTCAGATATTTCCTCACTCTCTCTTTCAAAACAGTAGATGTCAAAATGTCAAAACAGTAAATTTGTTGCTGCCAGTTTTGGAAGACCTTTGGGCTGGTACAGGTTTTGGAATATCTCTGAGTACACTGAGAGAGATTGAGTACACTGAGAGTTTGGAAAAGTTATTTTTGGATTACAGCCTGGAAATTTTGGGAGCTGTTGTCTAGAAAGGAAGTTTTCCAAGCTCTTCCTTGCCACTGTTCTTGCTGCTGCTGTTTAATTATCTCTTCTGTATCGTTTGCTCCCTTGGAAGAGGGCAAAGGAACAGATAGTGACAGTGAAGAGAAGGAGCAGCAGGGCCAAGAGATTGGAAAGCTGCTTGTAAAGAAGAGTTAGTGTTACTTGCTTATTTCTATTCTTATTTTTCATTACTTTTTATTTCTATTTTGAGAAAAACCTATCTAAAATAAATAAAATGACTTGACTTTTTTTTTTTTAAAAAATCCCCATTTTAAAATGTTCCCCACAAGAATTCCTCCTAGCTAACAAGGAAAAAAAACTACTATTAGATGTTAGAGTTAGATGGAAAATATAATAACATTGTCAGTAATTCTGATTCATTATGAAATAAACATTGTTGTGCTTTCTCACCTGGAAAAGTAACTTCTTTTAGATAATACTTATAGTGTATTACTTCCAAGGTCTGGCAATGTCAGGAGGCAATAGGGTCCCCAAATGTCGAGTGATATGAACTCAACCCCTACCCTACATGAATGATACTGAGCATCAAATGTAAAATTAATTACAGTCCTCCCTCCACATTTGCAGGTTTGACATTTGCAAATTTGATTATTTGAAAGGCATATGCATACCTCCCCCCTTCTCCTCCTCCCATTTCCTTGCCTCTGGCCCTGGCGCTGAGAACATGTGCCGAGGCAAAAGGCAAGGAAATGGGGGGAAGGCACACACACCTTCCTTCTCTCCATCAGAGCTCCCTCGCCCCTTCCCTTGCCTCTCGCCCTGGTCTAGAGAAGGAAGGCTCACATGCCAGGGCAAAAGGCAAGGGAATGAGAGGGGGAGCCCCGGAAGGGAATGAGAGGGGGATCACAGGGGGAGTTATTTGTGGTTTTCCCCTTTTCTGTGCCCCAAATCCTCACACAAGTGGAGGGGCCACTGTAATATGATAAAGTGTGCTACTTGCCACAGGGGAACCGCTTTTAGCACTACTGTATCTCTTTTTTGGTAGCTGGCAGATAGCCAGTATGACTTACCAGAAAAATATTTATCTAGCCCAAAATATAATCTAATATATAAAAGTCAAAGTTTTGTCTGTCTGTGTCAGGCGAGAACCTTATATGATTGGCTGTGTTAGGCAAAGATCTCATATGATTGGCTGCCTAAGAAGATTCTATGGAATTCTAGGGTTTGCAGTTTAGGGAGAGGCCTTTAGAATTCTCAGTGAGAGAGCTCTTGGGCCTCAGTCAACTGTGACTGTCTTGAATAGGCCGGTTGCTATGGAGATGAGGCCTAGCAGCAAGAAAGAGGAAGGCAGTGTATTCCCTCAGGAACCCAACCTGTGTATATTAATAACTCTGATTGCAGATTGGATTGGGGAATATGAGGAAAATTTACAGGTACTGGACAAGACAGTTTGGGAGATTAGAGACACAGGATCTCAAATCTTTCTCACAAGTATTACCTATGAGAAAATAAAATCCCGGACAACGCCGAGTATATACATTAGAAAGCGAATAATCCTGCTTGGGCATGGAAACCTACTGGGTGACTTTGGGTGCATCACAGATTCTCAGCCCTAGAAAACCCTGTGGTGGCAGCTGATTTATTGCCTACACACTTAGTCTGAGTATTTTTTTTTCTGCATTGCTACTTAAGAATCTGGAATGTATGACCTTATGTGAGGATTCCCACTTATTCCTTTTTCAGTGCTCCTGTGTTTTTAATAGCACAAGAGGATGAACTCTAAGAGTTAAAAGTCTGAACACATATTTTTCAAACAATGACAGACTAGGTTTCTAAAGATTTGCAGCTAGATTAAAGATTGTCAGGATAGGAATTTCTTGCCTTCTTTTTGTCTGTGCCCTTTTGATCTCCAGGGAGCTACAATAGGGCAACCAACAGGTGGCACAAAAACCAAGGGGATAATTCCATCTTCTCAGATCTGATAGCTGCCCTTTGGCAACCTGTTGTAAAATTTCATGGGTTCCGTTTGAGAGGAAAACATTCTGATCAGTTTATACTCCTGCCTCAAGCTGGTTCTACAAAAGTTAACAGGGAGATAAAACATTTGAGTTTTTAATGCAGCCAGAATGGCAGCTTAGGGGATAATAGCAGTAAGAATAAAAAAGACTAAACTAACGATGTGTATTGAGTCACAGCTCGGGGGTAGATAAACACAATAAACAGCATGTGAAGAACCACATGGGATACAGTTGTAAGAAGCTCCAGGAAACACCAAAGATTGCTATAGAGTCGGAAAATGGCTGTGTTGTTAACTTTCACCTGGAGAAGGAGCTAGGAAATAAAGGATTCATATAATGTGAATTCATAAACACAAGTCACCATATCCTTTTTATGATCTGTATGTAATTACAATAAAATACATATTCTTCTCATGTTACAAGTTTGAAATATTGATTAATTTTTAGCACATTAATATTTATGCCCAGCTCTCCCATCTTCCAAGCTCTAACTACAGCAGGTTATGAAAGAAGGAAGGCATGGAGATGAACCAGCATGATATATGGTTTGGCTGTTGTACTAGGATTCTGGAGGGGAGGGCTCAATCCCAACTCAGCCATAGAAATCCACTGGGTAACATGGGGCAAGTCACAATCTCTCATCTTCATAGGAATGGCAACCCCACCGAACAAATAATCCCAAGAAAACCCCATGATAAATTTGCCTTGAGGTTGCCATAGGTCAGAAATGACTTGAAGGCACATAGCAACAGCAATATTTTTTTTTAAAAGAAACCACACTTCAGTGCAGTAACATAAAAATAAACTAAAGCAATTTAAACATGGAAGTGTAGCAACTGTTTAGTAAACAAAACAACCACTAATGAAGACCAACTGAGGAATTGATCAGCATTGTGGTAAACAGCATGTAAATGCCAACAATGTAGGTACCAGCTGGAGTTCTGTGCCCTTAGTGCCATGGCAAAGAAGTCTCTGTTCCAGTCATTGCTCTATTACTTCTAAGGCACATATGTCAAACACAGAGCCCGTGGGCCAAATCCGGCCCGCTAGGCCATTTCATGTGGCCCTCGCATCTCTCCTCCAGCTGCGGCACTTCCCCCACGCTGTGAGACCAATCCTCATATTGTGGCCCTCCGGCTGTTGGTATTCTGAAGAAGGGCCCAGTAGCCAGCTCTCGCAATCTATTTCTACTTCCAACTGCTCCTCTGTCCAAGTCTTGCTGTCAGACTGTTGCCGCGGCAATACTCTGTGCGGCTCGCAAGAGTTTGACAGAGGAACAGTCAGAAGTAGAAGTAGATTGTGAGTGCTAGCTGCTGGACCCCTCTTCAGAATACCAGCAGCCGGGAGCCCGCAATGTGGAGATCAGGCCCACCAGGTACAAAGAGAGGCAGGGGGGCAGAAGGAGGCACAGGGGAGGCGAGGAGCAGAAAGAGGCACAGAGAGGGTCTCAACTGGGACCAAAGTTAATGTAATAAACAATGCTTGGTAATATTTGTCTGATGATTAAAAAAATTACTTTCTGTTTTCAAAACTTATTTTTCAACAAGTTGTACAATAGTTGTACGCTTGAATATCTGCTTGCCATTATTTTTCCTAAACTTCTAGTTTCAGAGCTAGTTATTATTAAAACCAGGAATAATTGAATGCAGAAGCAGTAATTTAATGTGATAAAAGAGTAGATACGTTTATATAGTCTTACAGATGCAACCTTTGAGGGCAACCGTGATGCTGATGCAGCCCAAGATGAAATTAAGTTTGACACTTCTTTTCTAAGGGCAGGAGGACCCATAGAGTGGGCCATAATAACTATCTACTACAAGTTAAAATCAAATGACTCAGCCAGGAAGGGTGCATGTCTAACCTAAACTGTGCAACATAAACTAGGTGTATTCTTGCTCTCAAACTCCTCCCAGATATAATCCTATATAATCTGAAGAATTATGTAATCTATAGTTTCTATATATAATCTAAAGGTTCTGTCATGTGAAGATGTTTTCATGTACTCTGTGAAGTTGCATTTTTAAAGTTTTTTTTACGACTCCCCCCTCTCCAGATTTTAATGCTGCCCTTCACTTAAAGCTACCAGGGTAGCATTAGTACCGAAAGCACTAAAAAGGAGGTGGTGTGTGTTCTCCATGCTTAGCTATTTCTCACTTATTGAAAGTGAATGTTTTTCCCACTGTATGTTCATAAGAGTTGTAGATCCAAGATTATGAAACTCAGCCACCTAAAACTTGATGTGCATACCAAGAGGGTAATTTTTAAACGATTTTGTTGTTGTTGTTGTATATGTGTAGATGTGTTTGAACCCTGCAGTATCATCTTTAATCATTAAGTGGCTAATCACTGCATGGATTTGCATTGATGCTGCTTAAAACAGTGGTGAACAGTGTGAGGGACAGAGTTATCTGGCTGATCTTTCCTGTTTGCTGTAGGATATCCCTTTCCCTTAGTAATAGACAGTAAGGAGACTTTCCCCCATCAGGACTCTGTGGAGTGATCATGGTAGTGGGCATTCACAGAGGCCATAAGCAGCCATGGAATGAGCATAGCATGACCAGCTTTGACAGCTGTTTAGCTATACATGAAGGCTTTTGGTATGTTAGGCTAAGGAATATTCTAACCTGCAAAAAGCTGGATGCTTAGTTATACTATGGAAAAAATTATAGAAGACAGTGTTGTAAGCAAAAGGACTAGATTTCCTATATGTATATAAATATCCCTTGTCTTTGCAACAGGATATCTCAGTAAAAGTTTGCTGTGGTGTAACATGTCATACATCTTACATACAGCCTTTAGTCCGTTACTCTCAGCCAATTAAACAGATATAGGATGTTCTCTTAATCATGTCATCCTTTGGATGAATAAGATCAGCCAAGCCATGTTAAGGGACATGCTTTGTGCTTGTTTCCCAGTTACAAAGCACATCCCCTGGAAGATTTACAAAAGTCTGCACATCCTTTTGTTGAATTGGAACTATGTGGGTTGTCTACGGGAGACTGGGTGTAAATTAGGAATTCAGTGTCAGATTTTAAGTAGATGTTCCCCAACTCATGTCCAGTGTCTTCCTGGCCCACCAGTTTTGATTAAAGCTGTTTTTGCCATGATTTACAGGAAGGGCAGTCAACATACAGATACTTCTTTCTCTGCATGGAATTAGTGCAGATACTCATTTGTGCATTCCAACTGCAATGCTCAACCACAATTCCACTGAGTTAGCTGGATGTATTTTTTTGTTTAAACCACATATCCTCACTTGGACCCATCATTTGTTAATACAACCTGAAACAAGAGACGGGTTGGGTTCATTATTATCTACCTCAAGCGTGTGGGCAGAGGAGGGTGTTAAATGTGCCTAATTGTTTTAAAATGCATAATATTTTCAGTTTGAATTAGGACCTGTTAGATGAGTATTCCCCATTCTTAAGGCAGAGTTGATGAACTCAAAAGCAGCCACACCTAAAGCAGATTTCTGTTTGAAATACTTTCAGTTGTTCTTCTTCATCTATACAGCCTCAGCCTCAGGGTTCTAAAAAGAATTATGCATTGGCTCATTGATACATGGGCACAGATGTTTAAGAAGGAATGCAACTAGGCAAAGGAGTGTCAGAGAACTAAATAAGATGCACCATCTTGTCTCTCTTTTGTTTCAAGAAATTAGCTAATCTCATTTATTATGGACTTCCAGCAATGTCAGGGACGGAGGATATGTGGCCCACTGGATGTTGGACTACAGCTCACACTATTTATCTATTCTGCTTTGGTCAGACCTCACATGGAATGCTGTGTCCTGGGCACCACAGTGCAAGAAGGACATTGACAAGCTGGAGCATGTCCAGAGGAGGGTGACTAAAATAGGAAAAGGCCTCAAAACCATGCCCTATGAGGAGTGGCTTTGGGAGCTGAGTATGTAAGCATGGAGAAGAGGAGATTAAGAGGTGACACAATACCCATGTTTAAATATTTGAAAGCATGTCGTGTGGAAGATAGAGCAAGCTTGTTTGCTGCTGCTACCGAGATTAGGACACAGGGCAATGGATTCAAACTCAGGGAAAGAGAGTTCACCTGAACATTAGGAAGAACTTCCTGATGTCAGAGCGGTTTGACAGTGGCATATGCAGCTTAGGAGTATGGTGAAGTCTCCTTATTTGGAAGTTTTTAAACAGAGGCTGGATGGCCTTCTGTTGGGAGTGATTTGGTGGTGTATTCCTGCACGGTAGAGGGTTGGACTGGAGGACTTTTGTGGTCTTTTCAAACTCTATGATTCTGTGCTCACCAACAACTATGCTGGATCATATTGATGACAACTTCAGTTCAACAGTATTTTGAATGATATACATTCATGTTCCCTGTCCCGGATCTATGTTAAAAATAATTATGATTTTTAAGGTTACTTCATATGTGGTGGGGGGAAAGATCAGGTGGATTGATTGGAGAGGAAAGGCAGAACATAATGTTGATTACATCTGACCAAAACACAATTTATAGTTTTTAATTGCCCTAATAAAGCAGTGTAAGAGCTGGAATGGTGTAATGGCTCGAGCACTCGACTACAACCCTGGAGATCAGGGTTTGATTCCCTGATGGTCCATGGAAACCCACTAGTTGACATTGCGTGTACTGTACACTGTCAATCCTGGAAAAACCCGTGATAAAGTTCACCTTAGAGTCACCTTAAGTAGGTATAATAGTAGTAGTAGTAGTAATAGTAGTAGTAATAGCAATAATAATATAAAAATAAAATATGTTCCTGTTTGGATTGATAGATAAAGCTTCTGCAGAGTCAAGGTTTTCAGTAGCTCAGTCTTTAAGCCTAACTACATGTAATAACTAATGCATAATTTCAGCTACTTTTTAGAAATCTAAAGACAGGGCGTGATCAGGATCAGAACTATGATAGTTAACTGTTTCCTCATCTTCCACATTTACAATGAAAATCACTTTTCTTTCTCTCCTTCTCCACCACAAAGGTGATATTAACTGCAAGATGGAAGCTTACATTGGTGATTTGTTCACTGACCCTCAGTCCTATATAATTACACATATCAAAAACTAAACCAACAATATAACCACACCAGAAACCAGCCCTAAGGTTATGTTTTTCAATATGGCTTTGAAGTAGATGCAGGTGATTACTTTAAACATCTTGCAGCTTCCTGGTTTTTGTAAAAGGTGCGCCCTCATCAAAATGAAAATTCCAGGTCCATTGTGTCAGTAGAGATAGAATAGGAAAACAACTGGCATGCAAAATTGGAAAATGATTAACAAACCAAACCTAGATATGTCTTTGCAGAAGTCATGCTATGTACAAGTCAACATAACACTCTCTCCCAGCATAGCTGTCACTATGCAGAGGTATGGTGAATGCCACTATTAACCTGTTGAGCACTGAGTGTGCTAGCTACTTAAACATTGACTAAAAAAGAAGATGTCACTTTAAAATGAAAGACAAAATAGGTAACAGATTTATATAAATGTGGATGTGCTGATTCATCTGACAAAACCCAGAAATCATTCATACAATTTAAACAGAAATACAGTCTATCTCACCATAGTGGTGATTATGATGATAGATTATCTGTTTCTCTGTTAGTCTGCTAGCCAGATCCTTAATGTTGATGAGAAATTTCAAGACTGTTGTCCCCACCCTACCTTTTTAAAGTATTTAACAGGATATGGTCTGAAATCTGGACATCCCTTCAGACAGAGGGTTATCCTCTGGTTGCCCCTCAAATAGTGGACTATCTTCTGCAAAATAGGATACATGGATAGCTCCACAATGAAATTTTAACTGAGCTAAATTAAATTTCAGGTACTTGCAACCAAGAACATAACCCAGGAGGTAACCTACCTTGCATTTCAGAAGCCTTTATTTGAAATGTAGTTTAACACAATTTTGATTTTTGATTTAAAATGGTGCTTGTGGTGTTTGAGTGCTCTAGCACTGAGGTATGACAGCTTGAAAAAGAATTCATATCAGAGTCCCACCACAGGCATGGCCAGGGGCCATTTAAGCTGCAGAATTCTGGTGTTATAATCTTAAAAAGTAATGTTTCCAAGGCTTGTGAAGACATTCACAGTGGGAGAGCACATATAGCTACTGAGCTATAAAAGATAACTCTTTTGGATTTTTTTTAACAGTTCATAACATTACATGGGCTAATGAGTATAGTGGAATATTATTTTGTAATTAGGGCTAAAA
This sequence comes from Ctenosaura bakeri, assembly GCA_948474755.1. NCBI lineage: Eukaryota > Metazoa > Chordata > Lepidosauria > Squamata > Iguanidae > Ctenosaura > Ctenosaura bakeri. The sequence continues at coordinate 405,830 of CAOLHI010000028.1, read as the reverse complement.
AAGATCTCATCTACTGAGATTTTAAAAATCTATCCAGTTTATGATCTGTGAGCCTGTTAACAAAAACATGTACATATCTTTCCAATTTCCTGTTATCTGGAGAAAACTGAAACATCACATTCTTCTTTTTCAAACATATTCAAGTAAATTTACACAGCTGAAAACATAGATTTGTCAGGGGGAATGTGCAAAATGTATACTTTAAGAAAAATGCATGGGAAATGTGGATATGGTAAAGATATGGAAATTAGAAAACAAGTTCATAGCATGATATGAAACACAAATGGAACAAGATTGTACATACAGATCTTAGGTACACATAAGAACATAAGACAGACCAAAGGCCTGTCTAGTATAGCTTTCAGTGCACACAGTGACCATCAGAAGCCTTCCAGCAGGACTGAGTGCACCTACATCCTTCATCGTCCATTCCCCAGCAATTGATACAAAGAAGCATGCTGCCTCTGTTATTGGAAGTGATAGGTAGCTGTCCTGCCTAGTAGCTATTGCTGGCCCTGTCCTTCATGAATTTATCCAGTTCCTTTTTAGGGCCACCCAAGATGACAGCCGTCACTTCATCTTATGACAATGAATTCTGTTGCTATAAGATGAATTATTTCTTCCACGTGAAGAAAGAATTTCTGAATCTCTCCTGAATTTCTTACCGTTCAGCTTTAGCAGATGACTTTGAGTTGTATTTTCGTGAGAGGGGGAAAACCTCCCTATTCATTTTCTCCACACCATATATAATTTTATATACTTCTGCCATGTCTCCCCTTAATTTTCTAAGCTAACCAGCCCCAAACATTGTTAACCTTTTTTATAGGTACATTGCTCTAATCCCTGGATTGCTTTGGTTGCCCTTTCCACTTATTTGTCTAGAAAATATATTAAGCTAACTGATCTATAGTTTCTGGGTACAGAGGCTGATCTTAGGAACATGGTTGCTGTTGTGTGCCTTCAAATTGTTTCTGACTTAACCCTAAATTGAACTTGTGATGGATTTTCTCAGCAAGATTTTCAGAGGAGGTTTTCCTTTTCCCTCCTTTGAGGCTGAGAGAGTGTGACCTGCACAAGATCATCCAGAGCAGCGGTTCTCAACCTGTGGGTCGCAAAGCCTTTGGTGGTCGAATGACCCTTTCACAGGGGTCACCTAAGACCATCGGAAAATAGTATTTCCTTCCATTGTAACCTAATTCAGAGTAAATAAATATTCTTGTACTATTATAACCATGTCCCCTATTCTTTATGGATTCTGTTCCTGATATTCACGGAGTAACTGCTATCAGATCATTTATCTAATATAATAACAATACTACTTCAAACTTATATTCTATAATACTGCTTACTTATATTTAAATTATTTCTGTAACTTATACCAACAGAGTATATTAATCATTTTTTTTGTCCAATAACTTATGCGATCATGATTGCTTCCACATGTTTTTAGTAGCTTCATACCAATCTATTTCTTTTCATCCAGCATTATTACACCGTACCATACCATTAAGACTTTCTCCTAATATTAAGAATTTTGGAGAAATTGGGTTACCGGTGCCCATTCTCTCTCTGTTTTCCCATCTGTATGGCCCCTTAATCTTTGTGTCAAAATGTCTATTAACTTAATTTCTTGCAGTTTATTAATCCAGACCTCAATAACTGATATTTCTTGATTTTTCCACAATCTGGCATATTCTACCCTAGCAAGGGTAACCATGTATAACAATATCCTGGTATATTTCTTCTTAATAGCTGGATCTATCATATGCAGCATATTTAGTAAATATGTTTCAGGCATTATCGCAAACAGAATTTGGAGAATTTCTTCTATTTTTGTATGAATATTATTCCATTATTTTCTTGCTTTCTCACACATCCACCAAATATGATATGTTGTACCCATACCCATTTGGCATTTCCAACATTTACCGGCTCCTACCTTATAAATCTTCTGAAGCTTTACAGGAGTCATGTACCATCTATGGAAGCTCTTCAGGTAATTTTCCTTAAGATTTTGGGCAGCTGTAAATTTGTGTGTTAACTTCCAACTCTCTTGCCAATGTTCAAGTTCCAAGGTATGGCCAGTATTTTGCACTCATTTAATCATCACTGATTTGACAGTCTCATCTTCTCTCTTATACAGTAATAGCGTCTTGTACAGTTTGGCTATTATTTTGGGGGGATTGTCTCTTATGCTTTTTATTATTTTGTGCTGTTCTTGCAAATTAAAGCCATACAGTTTCTGATCGATGTTAAATCTCTCCTGCAACTGTCGATAAGGGAACCAGTTTATTTGTATCCCCTCTTCTCCCAATTCTGATCTATCCTTTATTTTTTCAATTCCATTTGTTTGTTCCGAAATTATATCTCTATATCTGAGCCAATTATTGGTACTCTTCCATCTTCCGTATAATGCTTCTTGCGGGGAAACCCAGCCTGGAATCTGGTTAATGAATAACCTCTCATTGGAGATATCAAACCATATGTAAACTATTTTGTTTGTTGTGTGTGTGTGTGTGTTTATTTCTTTTTGAAACATGAATAAAAATATTTTTTTAAAAAAGAAAATACATATTTCCAATGGTCTTAGGCTCCATTCCCTCCTCGGTGGTGGTGCACAAGCGTGAGTGACGCGCTCACGTCCTCCTGCTCCCAGCAAAGGGGGCAGGAGGACGTGAGCACGTGGGTCATGCTTGCGCACCACCACTCCTGGGCTTTTTCCACATGTTACCTTATCACGGAGGTGGGGGGTGCCATTCGCGCAAGCAGGTTCTTGCGCGAGACACTCTCTTCGCTGCTCCTTCGTCCCGCAGCTGGCTTCCTGGTTGCGCGACCACCCCACCCCTTCTGCCATGCAGCCTGGTAGGCGCACTTGCGTCCTCCTGCCCCCTGTTCAGAAGGGACTGAAATCGCTCCCCTTCTCCGCTACTCCCGTCTGACGGGCCAGCTTGGGGGGCGGTGGCAGCACGGGGGGCAGGCCCCCTCCTCGCCACGGCCCCTGCCCCACTTGCCACGGAGGGGGCGCTGCGGAAGGGCCGGGGGGGCCCCAAGGCGGCGCTTTTCCGGGGGGCGAGCTGCCCCCAGCGCAAAAGACAAAGGCGCTGGGATCCCTCCCCCCAGCCAGGGTCGACACTCTGGAAACTTTTCCCACACTGCCCCCCCCCAGCGGAAATGAGAGTGAAGTAGAAGCAGAGCCCGGGGGGGTTCTCGGAGTTTTTTCCCGGGGGAGATGCGCAGCTCCTCTTTCTCTCCCTGCCCGCCCCCCCGTTCCTGACCGGCGAGGTGGCCTTTGCCAGGGGGGAGGCATTGTAAATAATAAATAAATAATTTTATGGTTGGGGGTCACCACAACATGAGGAACTGTATTAAAGGGTCACGGCATTAGGAAGGTTGAGAACCACTGATCCAGAGGGTTTCCATGGCTGAATGGGGATTTGAACCCTGTTCTTCAGAGTCAGAGTCCAACACTCAAACCACTATCACACATATTTAAATTAGAAGTTCAGCAAATTGGCTGGTAAGTTCTTTAAATTCTTAGATATTATCTGGATCAGGTGATTTTTTTGTAATTTGTCAATTATTACCTTTATTTTTTTCTCCTTCATTACTCTTTGCCTCAGATCTTCACTCTCTCCAGAAAACATTATTTCATGCATTGGCATTTCCTCTATAACTTCAGTAGTGAAAAGAAGTAAAAAGAATTTGTTCAGCCTTTTGCAGTCTCTTTAAAGTACCTTTAGAGCTCTTTTATTTTTCTTACTGTCCAGTGGGCCCAACTGCCTAAGTGTCCTTTCCTACTTCCTGACATATATAAAGAACATTTTTTATTGGTGCTCTTGATGCTCTTTGCAGTGTGTTCCTCGAAAACTTTTTGCATCCTTTATTTTCTGTATACGCTTCTGTTGTGTAAATCTGCGTTCTTTTAAGTTCACATGATGGTTGTGCAAGTGCTTTTCTTATGGTCTTTGTCAGCTGCCTTAGGTACACAGAAAAACTGAAATGAATGAAGATGGACCTGAGCTAGTTTAACTATTGAAGGAGAGAGAAAAAATGAAAGAAACTTAGGAGCTTTGCTAAGAAATTTTGGGGAGGTTTTTCCAAACTTAAGATTTAAATACAAATAAAGATAAGGTGTAATTATAAGGTATAAAAGGTATAAGTATAGATATCTGTAGCAGACGTATTCTTTTAAGTTGAATAGTAGTATAAAGTGATTGTCTGGTTCTATTTTTATCAAGTTAATGTTTAACTTAGAAGACTTTGGTTAAGCATTTCAAGTTATAACCATCAACTGAGGGAAGGAAGTTGGAAGTTAAATTAGTTAAATTAGTATTTACCCTTGTAATGGAGTTGGTTTTGGTTTGTTTGAGTAGTTGTTTATTGTTATTTTGTTGTGTTCTGTTTAGATCTATGTGAATTGGTGTTTTGTTGGTTTATGTTTCTATGTTCTCTGTTGTTTTATATATACAAACTTCTTGCATTTAATAAAAATCAGTCTTAAAAGAAACACAATGTCATCATGCTGATGGACCTAGATAAGGAAACTAGACAATGTTGTATCCTCTCACCTTTGCTGTTTATTTTGGTGTTGGAGACTTTGCTGAGAGATATCAGGCAAGAAGACAGATCTTGTGGTGTGAGGTTTTAAAAAAAACACAGTATAAACTGAGGGCTTCTGCGGATGATCTTGTGATAATGATACAATATCCATTGGACTCGATGAAAGTTCCTTTGGAAAAAAAATAATGTGTTGGGCATGTTCCGAGTTTAAAGTGAACTGTGATAAAACAAAACTGTTGACTAAAAACATGACTTCGGAAGAGAAAAACGAATTAACTGCTCTTTTGAATTTTAATGTGATAAAAAAGAGATTAACTATCTATAAGTTACAGTTATAAAGAATAATAGTCTGTTGTTTCAAAACAATTGTAAACAAGTCTGGAAAGAAATTAAGAGACTTAGAAAAATGGGGAAAGTTAAATTTGTTTCTTTTGAGGAGAATTGTGGTAATAAAAGCAAATGTTTTGCTAAGACTTTTATTCTACTTCCAAACAATCCCTATCATAAGAAATGGAATAAGAAGAAATTTTCAGCTTTGTTTGGCAAGCAAGGAAACCCAGAATAAAATTTAAAACTCTAAGATGCTTAAAAGAGGGAAGGTGGTCTGAGAATTCCTAACATTAAATTGTATTATGAGGTATGTTGTTTTGTATGGTTGAAGGAATAGATGTTTACTTAGAGATGAGAGACTCATGGAACTTGAAGGTCATGATTTAAGATTTGGGTGGCATGGTTAACTTTGATAAACTTTAAGACACATGCTGAATTTAAAAATCATTGTATTAGAAAGCCTCTTCTACAAGTTTGGTATAATATAAGCAGAGACTTTTTCCTAAGGCAAAGTTTGCCACCTCACCACAGGAAGCCTTTTTCAAGAAAGAATGAGTTAAAAATTGGAGATGATTGTTTTATGATCACCTTTTGTATTTTGAACACAACAGCTGGGAGTTTAAACCAGTGAGATGCTTCTTAAGGAAGGGAAAGATCTTATTTGTTTGCTTTTATACAACTCAAGGGACAGATTTAATGGAGATGAAGAGGGATCTAGCCATAGAGGTTGGAGAAAATGAGTTTTATTTGGAGTTTTGTAAAGATGATGATCATGTAATCAGAAATTCTAACTTAGCCATTCTGCCTGCAAGATGAGGGTGTTGGCTTATTTTGAAAAAGCATTCAACTACAGCCAGCCCTCTCCATTTGTGGGTTTAACTTCTGCACCTCCACTGCTGCCCTACATCATTTTTAATAGGGACTGAGAGAGACTGCAGGAGACTGTGAATGTGTGGTGAGGGTTGTAAGTACTTATTAAAATTGGCATAGGACAGCAGCAGAGACAGTGGGGCAGGAGGCAGGTGAGGATGTGTCAGGCCAAAGACTATTGGGAGCAGCTGAGGCAGTGACAGCATGCAGGACTGCCTCCCCCACCTCCTGCTCCTCATCCTCCTCCTTTTCTTCTTCCTCCTGCCAATGCTGTTCCACCCCACGTGTCTCTGTTTTGCCTGGGAAACCTGCCAATGCCATTGGCTGGGCCATGCAAAGTGAAGGCAGCAGCAGCTCCTGGGAGTCTATTCAGTTCCCCTTGCAGGAGTAGCAGCAGCCCTGGTGGAGTGGCCGTGGGAAGGGGATGAGGTGATGGTGGAGCCCTGGCCTTCTGCCACTGCCTTCGTGGAGACCCCTCTGCCTGGGCCCACTGCTTGCGTGCAAGAGGAAGAAGACGACATGGCAGCAGAAGAAGATGGAAAGATGCAGCTCCAGGAACAGTGACAGTGCCCAGACTCAGGCACGTCCCTACAAAATAGAGGCCCTGGTGGAGTGGTGGCAGCCTCCACAGACCAGTTAGCAGGTGAGGGCAGCAAGAGTGGATGGCATAATCCAATGCCTTTTGCTCAGTGCTGCCACACAGCCAAGAAAGAGCAAGAAAAGGGGCTGTTCAGGTCAAGGCAGCCCTTGTGCAGGGTGGGCATATGCAGCAGAAGATCTGGGCTCTGTCAGAGGCAGCCTTGGTCTGTGGGACCACTGCCCTTCCATTGCCACCCTAGCCCCACAAGGAGGGAAAAGAAAAACAAGGAGGGCAGGGAAAGAGGGCCACCACCCAGAAGGAGCATCTCCTAAGTCAAGAACCAACCTTTCGCCAGTCAACTCCCTCCCTTCTAGCACTTGCCCCTGGCCCAGCCCAAGCTGGCAAGCAAAGGGGAAAGAGAGACAGCAAATATTTTAAATATGGTTTGAAGGGCTTATGATATTTCCACTTCCATGGGCATTCAGTGCCCTAACCCCTGTGGAAGTTGAGGGACAACTTTTTATGTACCTACCATCTGAGATAGTAATTGAGACACAGGTAACCACACTCAGCTCTATTTCCCATGGAGGACTCGGTGAGAACATAGCCTTTTTAGTCCTCGAGTTCTTCTAGCACTTCTGGGTCCAGGGTGCTCTGGGACTTCAAGTCTTTCTGGGAGGTGCTGGTTTTTTAGTTGTCTATCATTATCCTTCAAAAATGATCTTCTAGAATAAACATTCTGATAGATGAATATGAAGTAATTATAGTTTTCTCTGAGATGAAAGAATCCTGATTGTTGTTAACATGAAGATTTTATAGATTTTTCAAAATAGTTCACTGACCAGGTTCACTATTTAGATGGATCTAACTTGAGTTTCATTTCAGCTACTTGGACTGTGAACCTAACCTGTAATTATGTTATATTTCCAATCATAAAGTGAATAACTCCAGAGCTAGATATATGCAGTGTTTATTCAATAAGATGCAAACTGTAAAATGGTTTGCACTGAGAATCTTATATACTGGCAAGGAGTGGTGGCTAGTGGCTTCCACATCAATGGGGTGATGAATGTGCTCTGGGTTTCAGTCTGAATCTTAAAGGAACTATCCAAGGTAGGGACATAAGAAGAGGCAACTGCTGCTCCATCATGCCTAGGCCTGGAAGCAGATCAAAGACCATCCCTCCATCCCAACTGCCACTGCCCTGGCCACAGAGGGCAAGAAGAAGACACACAGCGTCTGGTGGACTTAGTCCCTTCTCACACTGCCATCACCTTTTCTTTTTGTATCATGTCTTAATTAGATTGTAAGCCTGAGGGGGCAGGGAACTGTTTTGTTCTTCCTTTACTTGGTAAGCACTATATACAGTGATGGTGCTAAATAAATAAATAATGGTGGTGATTGATGATGACAAAGATGATAAATCAGTTGGAGGGGTAAAAGTTCAGCACTTGAGATAGCTCCTTTAAAGTTCAGATTGAAATCCAGAGCTGATTCACCATCTCATTGACAAGGAACCCATCCGAAGTCACTGTTGACCAGTGAGATTTATTGATGAAATTTAATAATGCCTGCTTCAAATAACTAAGGCAATAAATGTTTACCTAATTTATATTATGGCCTTATGAATATACAGATGTTGGTGCAATATTTTGTAAATATTTTATATTTGCAGAGACCATGAACTTCTGAATGTTTGAGGATTTTCTGCAAAAGGTTTGAATGAATATTAAAAACAAGCTGCATTCAGGACTGCAAAGTCTTCTTAAATTAATCAGCTAGTTAATTCGTTAATAGAGTCCAATTCTAAGCTAAGATTGTAGGTTAAGAGCGCATTTGTAGATTTTAAAGGTAATTTCAGATGTGGTATTTCCAGTTAATATGAATGATGAGTTCTGAAACTGTACATGTATACTTAAAGCTAACTGATTGATGATCTGTTCTTTAATTGAACTGAAATATTATTAATGGATTGAGTGCCCTATTCACAATTATATAACTGGTTTTCCCCACAAGTCTTTCTAGTTTGAAGGGGACAGTTGTGTTTGGTTTTTGCATGATTTTCAATATGTTCATTGTGGTACCATCAGCTGTAATCAGTTATTTCCTTTTAAGCCAATGTCCCTACACTGGATTTTCTGAATCCAGAGCCTGAACACATGCATCCCATTCTCAGTTCTGTCATCCAGTACATCAGACTTTACTGGGATCCTATTGGTTAAGGTTTTGAGGTTAAGAAAACATGATGTTAGCAGTGTGTTTTTTTTAAAGTTGATGTCACTAGTCAGAAATGATGCCGTATCTTTTTTTGGCCTCTAGAGGGTGTGCAATACGTTGCATATCTTTTAGAAATGTCTTCCTGAAGATGTGGTTAGATAAGGAATGAGGAGTGTGCTGATTAGCTGAAGTAATATTTAGCAGCGGAGTATAGCTCAAACAAGTAAATACATCTGACCAGGCTCAAAGATCAGAGTGAGGCTGCTTGGCATCTGCCAAGTGATAAGGAAAAGTTGACTCATGATAGATACAGATGTGTGTTAAAATGGGCAGTCTCTGTGTGTGATCAAAAGCTCTTTTTATGCAGCCTACATATCTCTGCTTACTGAAACTTTGTGGGATAATGGGAATATGCCTGGCCTCTATTCATGTATGTGTATTCAATAGACTGTTAGAACCTCCATAAAAAAAACTGTACATACGTAAGCTTGTTTGCACAATTACAGCCAGTAAGATTTTGCGGAGTTTCTAATCACATACATATAGGGCATGTTCTGACAGTGTACTACAGGAATGGAGAATGTGTGGCCCTCCAGATGCTGTTGAAATGTAGCGTCTATTAATCTTAGCAAGCATAACTAATGGAAAGGGATGATGGAAGCTGTAGTCCAACAATGTCTGGATAGTAACATGTTCCCCATTCCAGTATGCTGAATACACATAGATCAGAAGGTGGGGCTGGATGCCACATACTCACTCTCCTTTCATGAACATTCAGTGAATACATGATACTCACTAGGCCCTTTAGCTTCTTGCTTTCTGGTCTCCAGCAAAACAGTGTAGGGTAGAGTCTTTGAGTTTTCTTTGTTCTGTAATGGCAATTATTTCCCCTTGATTAAAAGGGCTGTTTGAAGCTGAAGGCTCTTTCTGTACCAGCCTAGAGGATAATTATGTGTGATGATGACAAATTCTCATGTTGGAAGATGCAATGGGAGAAGATTTGCAGTGGAAAGCAAATAAGCTATGGGCAGAAGGGAGGATATTATATCCTTTTTCATCTTCAGGGTGACTGTCAGAGGTTGACATTTGAACATTTAAATGTTTGCCAAAGGCTGGATCATAGTATACCTGCTAAAATGGAAGAGGGATGAGACAACAGCGATATATTGTAAGAGAGAGAGAGAGAGTGGTGAACTCCAAGATGCTGGGATAGTATTTGTGTATTTTTTAAAAATGCTCAATGATAATAGTAATGGTTAAAATGTTAGAGTGTGATTTGGGAGATCCAAGTTTCAGTCTCCATGGAATTCACTGAGTCACCTTGGACTACCAGGACAAAGTGGGAACAATGAGAATCATGTACAATATTCCCAGCTCATTGGAGAAAAAGTGGGATATAATTTTTTTTAATGGCACAATTGTAAGAAAATCTGCTGTCACCTGAGCAAGCACATTACTGTCTCTGAAGAAAAGCAATTGTATGAATGTGTAAGTCTCTCTCTGGGCCACTGCTTCTTTCTAGAGCCCACTGGCCTTTGTACCACCCTTTACTCTGCTGTCTATGTGAAGCAAGCAAGGAGCGAGAGGAACAAGAGGTTACCTCCACATGAGTTGTTCTCCTTCTAAGACTAGTAAAGATAGGAAGGACATAAAGAGATGGGGAAGCTATGAAGTAGGACAGCTATGGAGAGGAAAGCTATAGAATGGTGGACTTGCAGGGAGGAGAAGGAGGAGTATACCCAGTGAATGGGCTTACTACAACCCCTTTCTCAGCGTCCTTCCCACCCAAAAAATTGGCACTGATGTCAGCACCTATAATGTGATCCTTCCATTTATATGGGCCAGTTCAGACTTAATACTGAAGTACAGTTTATTGCTACATGAATGACCCTGTTTGAATCCTGGCCTTGAGTATTTTCTCTTGCCTTCATCCTCCAGTACATGACAAAAAGGAAAAATGGAACCATCTGTTTGCTGGTTTAAAACTAGCTGGAACCTGTCATTATGATTGAACAAGGTACTGCAATTAGCTTAAATTCTGATTTATTGGAACAAGGCAGAATCAGAAAGCACAGTTTGATATTGTTTCATTTAATTATAGTTTTAAACTAAGCAGTTCTCATCTATATATTATCAAGCCAACCTAGAATCAGATGCTTCTAACATCCTCCTTTGGTGCACGATGGGAGAGGAAAAGGAAGTTGAATCCCCACTTCAGGCAGGCTCATTCACCTTGTATTACATTGATTTTTTTCCAGCCAGATGTCTTCTAGATGTTTAGAACTACAGTTTTCATCGTCTTTCAACATTTATTTGCTGGCTTGCACTGGTGAGAGTTATAGTCCAAAATATCTTTAGGCCACAATGTTGGGGAAGACTGAACTAAACTTTGGCCTAGTATTATGCACAACATCTTCAGGACTGGCTGAGAGTTGATAAATACTTCAGATAAATAATAACAAAAAAAATACAAGCTTAGCATACTAACAGGCTTTTTTTTTCAAAGTATGGATCACATGAAGAGAGTGTTTAGTCCTAATATTTATTTGTAAATAAAAGTAGCAAAAATGAGTAGAACCACTCCTCAGATGACGTCATTGACAGCATACATCCTTGAGTGGTTGAAACAATAAAATCCTTTATGTTCTCTTTTAGCAAACTTTACAAGAAAAAGGAAGATGCAACAGAGCTTCCTGGAGTAACTGGAGAATGGTTTCAAAAAATACAGAGAAGAAAATTTCAGAATGATTCTGATGTCAGCAGAATGTTCAAACAACCACTAGCTCACAGGCTGAAAAAGGCCATAGGAAATGGTAAGTTGCCACTATTTAATTTGTAATCAGCAAAACAATTTCATTTCATGCAGTAAAAATGGGAGAAACAGAGAAAAACCTCCATTTTTAAAATATTAGAATGTTATAGAATAGAAAAAGTCACAGATTTTCTGGTAGGAAATAACATTCCAATTAAGGAAGGTGAATTGAAAGACTATTTTGCAGCTTAGTGTTATTTTTCTTCGTGCTTCAGAGAACCATTGCTATGATAGTAGTTAAATTGTGACTGAAGTGTTATCTGATGAAATGGCTACTTTAAAATATAAAACACATTTAAGAGAGTTGTAGAGAAGGGGAAAAAATAAACATATATATATATCAGAGGGAAAATGTAATGTAGCAGTTGACTGAGTGTGCTGAAGTTCTTCAGGTTTTCCTATCAGAGACGAGGGGCATAAAAACACTTTAGATAAATCAATTTGCAGATAAAACAATGCACTTCTGTCTGCTTGTCAGGGGACAGGAACTCAATTTAGATAAATGAAATGGATGAATGGAGCGTTGATAGATAAGGTGGAACTCAGAAAGTGTGCTGGTGACAGTGTAATCAGAATATCAGAACAGGAATGAGTCTTCTTTTTGTCTTTGACACTGATGTAGATGTTGAAGGAATTTCTGTCAACACTATTCATTTGATCAATATCCTAGCTCGCATGCTGTCCCATGCCATGGGAACATGGTTGTTAATGTCTGCGCACCTGGATACATCTGAAGTCTGTGAAAAAGTCTTGTCAGATTGGACTTGCAGCTGATTATTCATATTTTTTCCAGAAATGATTACATTACAGCTGAGCAATCCTTGGGTCATAAGTAGCTCCAAGGTTCACCTGTGAGCCCCTGTTGTATCCCACTTACTTTTCCCTATAGCTCAGCTGATCAAGACAGTTGGTAAAGTTACTTTTTAAAAATAATTAGTCACAGTTATGGTTGCAAGATACTCTCTCCCCTGGACTCAGTTACCATCATAATTTTAATTTTGGTTGGAATCCTGTTGGAGACTTACATCTTCGTAAGTGTACTGTTTTGGGGAATAAGAATTGAGCATTTCTGTAACATTTATATGCAGTAAAGGGCTGCTGTTACGTTACTACATAGAGAAGCCAGCAAAGTGACTGATGCTCATTGGTCCCCTTCTGCATCAGGATACTGGCTAAGGAATGTTGATGCATATTGGGACACTCTTGTCAGTTTCTCATTATGAATGTTCACAATTCACTACCAGGGTTTCTTGGCACCTCTACTACATAACCAGGCATATGTAAAGTTACATAAAGTATACCATGACAGAAGATTCAGGCATGAAACAAAGAGTACAAGGCACATTGATCCATGTGATATTCCTTTTCAACATTTTGCCACACCATGTAACTATGAAAGTAACAGTTGCACCACAAAGAAGTGAAGTTATCCCTCAGTAAGTCACAAATCTAATGTAATGCAATGCGGTATAATTATACCTTTATTGGAAGATACCCCCAGCATGTAAAAAAAAGTTTGACCATCAAAATGGAAATAAGAAAAGAAAAGTGGAAGCTGGTGGGGGGAAAAGATCATCCCTGGATGCATTTTCTGTGAAGCGTCCCTGAACAACTCAAAATATTTTTGTTTACTTATGCAAAACTTACCTAACCAGATTGTTTCATCTGTAGGAACCTATTTCAGTTCTTTCCAATTAAGATAGCTGGTAGGATGGAAGTCCCACTCGACCCTGCAGTTTCAGTGCTGCCCCAGTTACTGGGGTAGGGAAGACCTTAACCTCTCCTTCCACCATGTAATCCTGTCCCCTGACCTGATCTGAATGGATAAGGAGGCCATTTTGTATCTGGTACCAAGTTCTGTAATCTGGATCCTCTCTTTTAAGTAGATAAGTACATATTTTTAAAAAAATATTTCCAGTTCTTATGATTATAGATTATAGAGATAATTTAAAATACCTCTGGTACAAAGTCTTAAGTGTCTGTTTTGATGTTGACTAAGAGCCCCTGTGATTGTGATCTCTATACATTTCAGTGGACCATGCTGAATGCATATGTGAATTGACTCTATTTGAAATGATCAGGAAATCCATTTGAAATGCAAGAATACCATGGCTGCTCTCTACACTGCAGGACAGCAGACAAGGAGAGGATGCTAGATTAACCTATCCAAATATAAGAATTTTGGTATCAAAGTTCATCACAGCATCTGTTAAGCTGGGATGGGAATTCTGTAACCTCTCCTGCCAATATATGTTGGGAGCTGCAGTCCAACAATATCTGGAAGGCCACATGTTTTTTTCTCTAGTGAAAGGCAAATGAGCATTTAAGCCAAAACGAGAGGTAGGAGAACATCAATTTTTTTTAAAAAAGTAATATTCTTAAAGTAATTAGTAACTTACTACATGAAAAAATAAAGTATAATTGCCAACATGTTACCTTTTAAAATGTTAGGAATTACACTTCACTTTTTCATGTAGTATTTTATTAATTACTTTAAGAGTAATTACTTTTTTAAAAAAATTAAAAAACACAAGCATATTTTAAAATCTCAAGGAATATTCACTAAAATCAATGTTTAAGAAGTAATCACCTAGTCAGGAACTTATTACAATCCATAAGCTAGATAAAAATAAACATTGCACATCATAGAAAAGAAGTTAATGCATTACCAGTCCTTATATTATTTTGTAGAAATAACATTGTTGGGTACCGTACTTGTCGCTGATCAGATAACAGCACATCTTGTAATGCATTATTTCTAGGCTCTAACCAGAGCCAGGACAGAAAAAGGCACAAGCAGAAAATGCATAAAACACATGTCTGAGTTTTAATCTGCATGTCACTTTTTCTTCCAGAACTGGAGAGTCCTCGGGCATTTCTATTTAAGATGAATGCATTTGCATTTCAAATGATGGGGAAAAAATCTTCCACCTTTTTTTCTCTCCTTTTTCAGATTCTGCAAATCCAAAACCTTCTGGTGCCCAGAAACATGTGTCACCTTCTATCCTGGGAGGGCTGCGAACTCCATTTGCTTCTCTCTTCTCCTCCTTCAGAAAATCTAAAAGGCAACAGCATCCAAAACCTCAGCAACAGCCACAGAAATACTCTCCTCGGTGAGCTATATGCATCCTGTCTGTGTGCACTCAATTGTTCGGGCCATAAGTTTGTCCCAAGGCCAGTTTACAGACGCCCCCCCACATTCGTGGGTTTCACTTTCACAAATTTATTTGTGAGTTTCTCCAACCCTTTCCCCCTCCCCCCACCTCAAGTGTGTCTTTTCCTGGGGAACCTTCCCTCTCAGTGGTTCCAGTCAGGCCACACAGTCCTTTGAAAACCTACTCCTGGTCCTCTGCCTCCTCCACTAGCCACTACCTGGCCAGCTAAGGATGGCTCACTGCTCAATTTCTCAGCAACAGAAATGCTCTCCTGATGCCCCTTGCACGTCCAAAGATGGAGATGTGCAAGAGAGGAAGTAAGAGATCATATTTTTGGACCAAAATCTAGCTGTGCAAACCACTGTGGGGACAAAAATTTGCTCTGTTGCTGTTGCTCATCCTTGTTGTATGTATAAATCCAAAGCGTGTTAAAATCAGTTTTTGGATTACAATTCCCAAATTTGCCACCAGCTTGGAGATAAGGACATTGATCCATCAGTCTTGGTATCAGAAGGTGCAATGTTTGGTTTTCCTTGTCTTGTTGAAATGTGAGTCCAATAATCCTTCATTGCTGGTTAGGCTGGATCAGGCTGATGGGAGTTACAGGCAATAATATCTGTAGGGCCACATGTTGTCTATGACTGCTTTAAGCCAACCAGCAGAGACTCCAGGGTTTCTAATGCTCAGTGTTTACCAGCCTTACCTATAGCTGTTAAGCGTTATTAGGAACTGCCTTCATGCAGAGCACTTTGATGCAGTTACCCACCATCAAAGCTATTTTGACATTCCTCTCCAGTATTATCAGAACTGGCTGACACAGAGACCTGGTGGATGTGATATAGATCTTGCAAATACAAAAAGGTGTTACCACTTGTTAGCTGCAGGGTGTGTAGTAGGGTAGCTTTTGGATCCTGTCATTTTTGCTGTAGTTCCTTTTCTATAACGTGAACAAGCACCATAGCATGTGAGCATCATGTTTCTTCTTTTAATGCTCATGGTCAGGCAGGAATTTCCAGCTGCATGTGCTTAGCATTTCCCTGCTCAAAGATAGAACAGAGAACCTCCAGCAGGCACAGAAATAATAGAGCTACTAGATAGGCGACCTCTGATCCCTTGCCCAGTATTATCATGATGCTTGACAGAAGGGAAGGTACAATGCACTGGGCCTTTTTGATGATGGTAACAAAATTTTAGAATGCCCTATGCAGAGTACTGTTTAGTTTTTCTTTGTCTTTAGTATA
Source organism: Ctenosaura bakeri (assembly GCA_948474755.1). Lineage (NCBI taxonomy): Eukaryota > Metazoa > Chordata > Lepidosauria > Squamata > Iguanidae > Ctenosaura > Ctenosaura bakeri. The sequence goes on along the minus strand of CAOLHI010000028.1, from coordinate 390,065 downwards.
CATGTATACAGTATACATATATCAAATAGTTGCTCCAACAAGCTTTTAATGATCTGTTGATTCTGGAGTTAGACATTATTAGATCAGCTTTGCAAATCTAATTCCTACAATCATTCCTTTTATTTCCAGTGTTTCAGCCATGAATGCCATTGCTTATGTAGTCAAAATTATGTAATCCGTGTCCAAGAGGGAGGTTATCAGTATAGTCGAAGAAACCCATAGATTTACAGAAGTACATTTTTTTTAAAGAAAGCTTTGAAGTGGAAAAGATCCCCCAAATAGTCCAGTGGGGATGGAGACTAAATGTTCACTGACGGTTAGAGAGGAGGAAAGTAAAAAACCAGGAAGAAAGGCCAACAAAAAGGAGTAGTATGATGAAATGACATGGCTAGAACTTTGAACAGGAGCAGTCCACATTGTAACATCTCATTGCAGGTCCCACTTGTTTTATTGGATATCTTTTTACTTTCATGTATTTAAATGCTTTCAGCATCACGGTGAGATATAAGTCGTCCTATTTGTTGTCACTGAAGTAACAAGTAAAGGGTATATAGAGATGTTTGTCTCCCTCCCTTGTAATATTTGCTGCTGCACAATATGGCAGTCAGGAATATGTGAGATAAATTTGTTTCATTATGCAGACTTTTCCCTATTTTCCCTGTCTAAACTAGATGTATATACACTTTGCATTCCAGAATCTATACATTACTAGATGGCCATGGATGCATCTGGTAAAATGTGCATATTTAAGAATCATGCATGACTTCAAATGTGTGCACATAATAGCACAGACATGGTTTAGTTAATAGAAGAAGGCATATAAGTAATGAGCATGATCTGAAAGGCGTACTTTTTTTAAAAAATGGTTTTTTTCTTACTTTCTGTAAACAAACAAGCAAACACATTGAAGCAGGCAGAAACTGGACATATAGGTGAGAAAAGGAGAAAATCCACAGGTGTGGATATAGTGACTATTTGCCATTCCAGGCAGTGATGATTGTTGGTTTAGATTGCTTTGAAAGGTTATTAGACAGGCTTTTATCAGTGATGGATAAATGAAGCCTACAGGTCCAGAAGCAGTATGCCTCTGAAAGGGAACCTGAAAGTATTACTCCCATTTGTCATACTGTCTGGAAGATTCTAGCAAATTAATCCGAAATTGTGATTTTTTTCCAAGCACTACTTTGAATACCTGTTGCTGTGGGAAAACCCCTAGCAAAGAGTCAAGGCTTGTGGGCTTCCCACATACTTCTAGATCAGGAATGGGTAAAGTACAGCCTTTGTTTTTGCTAGACTGTATCTCTCATCATCCTTAATCAACATAGGCAAAGGTGAAGAATGCTGGTAGGTACAGTGCAATGACATATCATATGCCTTTCTCTGATCTAGCAGGGTTCTTCTTACTTCAGGAGTTTGGTATGCCTTGTTTGGATTTGTGAGGCTTGGGTATGGCATGTTTGGATTTGCTCTGGGTGCATCTTCTACTTTGTTACTGCCTTTCCTGCTTTCCCAAAACTAGTGTACTTTTCTTTTGTGTTGTGTTATTCAAGCCAGAACAAATGGGGTTTCCCCTCAAGCTGCGTGGGCTGGATTAGCTTGCTTGTCACATTCACAAGGTTTGATACAAAGCAGGGCTTGCCTGCACAGGAAGGTGTTTGGAACAGTTCCACAGAGGTGTGCAGAATGCTGTATGAGGCATAAACAAACAATGCTATCACCAAAGCTGATTGCGAAAGTCTGCATTTAACTCTCTTGGCTGTCAACTTTGCACCTTTCTTAAAAGGTTACTTTGCCATGGAACCTGTTCTAAGGAAGACTGAATATTCAAAGCTTTTTCCCCCAATAATTAGGTAAAACCTTTTTACGAATTTGTTAGAATTGTCTGTCAGCACCAGTCAGGCATGCAAAAGTATGACCAATTGCAAGCTTCCCTAAGTTGCCTCCCTTTCTAAGTACCTGTGCTTTTAACAGCTGTTCTGCAGACTGATGACTAGTTTTACAGAAACTTCTGCACACCTGTTAAATTGCTGCTTGCCATGTATGTAGCCATTACCTGATGTATGTGTGCCATACCAGCCGGGAGAAAGGAGTTAGAAGCCAAAATTAAATGCCTTCAAAAGCCTGGAAAATGTGGGCGTATTTGGATAGAACAACATTCTTATCAAACTGTGTATGAAGAAACTAGAAAGTGGTCCCCATCACTTCAAAAGCACAAATGGAACTAGCAGCCGTTATGTCTTTTGCCCCACTGCTTATTCCATCCCTTCATCCAGCCCTGCCTTTCACTCACGGCTGTCAGCGTTTCTGTTGCTGCTGTGTGTCTAACATCACCTTAATGCGGAGACATTTTTTGGCAGTGATATTTCATCTCTGCACTGTGAAAAGCATAATCTGCTGGTTTCTGTAGATCAAACTGCAATTAAAGGCAGAAGAGTAAGTGAGGCCAATTTCTTTTCCCATGCAGAGGGTGACAGATGAGTATACAAATGGGGTGGTAGTGGAATGAAAGAAGGCATGTTCTGGCTTCATTCTCCATGGGAGTTTTTTGAAAGGCAGCCACCATCCTGTGGCAAAAAAAAAAAAAAAATCTGTGCTGAGAGTAGGAGTGGGACTGGGAAAAGAATCATGACTTGAAAGTTAAAACCTAATTTAAGCCAGGAACTTAGTTCAAGCTTTGTTTCTTCAGAGATATTCCAGACCCTTCCCTGAAATTCTCAGCTTTCTTTAAAAAAGAAAACCTAGTCCTTTTATTTAGATGCATTGTTCCACCAGATTAAGGTTGAAGATTTGGACCCATTTATCTAGGAATAAGCCACATTGAATTTAGGGAAACATAATTCTGGGTAGACATGGACATGAGTGGGGTGTAATTTTCTTTTGTCTTCTACTATTCTGGCATTACTCTACTAAGACTTGTTTGATTATACCTTAGGATTCCAAGACACTAGAGAACATCATTTATTTGGGGGCTTGAAGCTGATTCCCTAACAGGGCCATGTGGAACATCCCAAATCCCATATCACTTGATGTATTGAGAGAAGGTGCCAGCTATGCTCCTAAAACACCCACCCTTAAGCACTGGTATGCAGCAATCAAGCAACATGTACCAAATGTGGGAGGGGGGATCTACCTGCTGAGATTGTGGGTGTCATGGTGCAGCTGTTCCTCTTCCTCTTGGACCAGCTGGGCACAGCAGCAACTTGACCTTTTTATTCGATCTGCGTGGATTTGGGGGTTTCTCCAAGATTTGTTATCTTCTAAGAGACCTTTGTGTCTGGAAGCTTAAGGCAGTCCTGTGTAGGCTTGCTTATTCCCATCCAGTCTCATGCTGATTGAAATTGGGAAGCAGTGGGCTTGGGCAGTCTGAGCTTTGTATTTTCTGCAGGTAGGCAGCCAGTTTAGTATATAGGAGACAAATCAATTAGATAAATTTAACAGTCAGTGAGGCAGCTGTTTAAATAGGCTCATGATTTATGTTTCTATGAGATTGTTAGTATTCTGTATTTCTGTTTGTTATGTTTATATTAATACTTATTTGAAGGTCATATTTGAGCAAGAGTATTTACAAAAAGTGTATTGAAGACAAATCAGTCTTATTAGGCAATTATGTAATTTGATTCATGAAATAGTGGCATTTATATATAACCTATCATATTTATTTATTTATTTATTTACACTATGTTAATATGTATTTAGGTGTGGGGTAGGTAGATCATGAATTGTAAGTACATAGGCCAGACTGATCAATTTCATTAGGCAGAGAGAAAAATGGATTTAATTAGACAGATGTATATTTAGTCACAGTTAGGGATGGATCATGGATTGTAAGTATAGGCAAGATTCAAACCGGAGGGAAAATAATACACAACACTTGTATTTGATATTAACTTGTTAATTGCCACTTCCTAGTTGTTGATCCCGTGCTGTTCCAGCACACATAATGAATTTCAACTGTCTCTTGTTGCTAGTTTGAAAATGTGGCAACCCTACTCCATATTCAAGCAGTGGGTATTTGCCAATACTAAAGTCGCACTACAGGAGAAAGGTGGCCTACAAATAGAATAAATAAATGAATAAATAAATCTAAAACTAAAACCAGATGAGCTGTGCAAAGTGGACAGGATTTAAAGCTAGGCTAAGGACCAATATGTGTCCTTTGAGTTGTAAGTTCCACACATCTCTTTTAAAGAAGAACCACTGAGTTCTTCCAGGATTTGGCAACCATAGTATCCAGATACCTGACATTAAGAGTACAGTGCATCTATTTTGGTTTGGCTGAGAGAGTCTGAGGAGTAAAGAAAAGGTTCTCCTCTCTCTTTTGTTTTGTTTTTGTTTTGCTGGCAAGGGTTTCTTTGCCTCTTGCGGCTTCCTTAGAGGTAGAATTCAGTGAAAGTTTTTCCTTCTTCATTGCATCTCCATGCCAAAAGAAAATTGTACCCTGGTGTTTTTCTTTTTAACATCTTATTTGAAGGCAAGGAAGGGAAAAATAGCAACCTTTGGATCAAGGAGGTGGGGATGGTGGAAACTAAAAGATGAAGGAGTCGAATGGGGGCCAGATACAAAAGAGAATTGTGTCCTTCTAATAAACTCAAAGCTTGGAAAATTGACCTTTGGGACTACCTCTCCCAGGATCTTTTAGCCAAAGCAGCATTGGCTGTGCAAGCAGAGGAATCCTGTGAACTGTAGTGCACAAAAGTGACTTTTCCAGCAGATTTTGTAGCAGAAAGAATTTCTGCAAAGTCGCCTCCAAGATCCAAGGAAGCAAGAAAAACTTGCAGTGGTTTTCTTGAGCATTATTTTAAGTATTGCCTTCACACTTCAGGATTATAGAACAGCTGCTCTACAGACCTTATCTTCTGACACAACTCCCTGAAGATTTATGACCTGGGTTACAATTTACATCTTTACATACCCTATTATACTCTTACCCCACCCCACAGCCTTCTAATTCTAATATGTCTGTGGCTGTACTTCCAACTCCATCAGTGCATCTGAAGAAGCAGACTGATATCCAGTACAGCTCAAGCTCAGATTAGCCAGTTAGTTTCTATAATGCTGTTTGATTCCTTCATATCTCCCCCCCCACTTTTCCCTTTTTATCCCAATGCTAACCATAAATCTCTAATTAGGGACTGCCAAATTAGATCTGACATGGAAAACCCATAGTTTTTCCTCTTTTTAAAAAAAATTAGTAGGTGTTAAAGGAGGTGTGGACATTTAGATCAGAGCCTTGCAACTGAAGAGAATGAATTAAAAGTTCTTCCTTTTCAGCAAATAGCAACAGGGAGTAGAAAATTGCTTCTGGGAAATGGTGTTTGAGAAGAGGTTAAATTTCCCCTTGCACTTCTCTGTTGCTTCTGTCTAAATACACACAGACAACCTGACAGAATTACATGATGCAATGACTTGACTCCAGGGCTTGAGATACCTTGGTTCATTCCTTACCAGCCATAGAACTCACTGGGAGAACTTGGGCCAGTCTCTCTATCTCAATTTGACTTACTTCACTGGGTTGTAAAAAATAAAGTGGGGAGGAGAACTGTATAGGCTGCCTTGAGCGCATGGGAGGAAAGGTCAGATATATGTGTAATTTTTTTTTAAAAATGTGCATGTACAGGAAATTCCGAGCACTGATTTTTCTGTAGCATGTCTGGTTTGGTCCTACAAGAGGCAGTTACTGGAAACCAAACAAAGCTATAAATCTTCTAAAGCAATGTTTATAAAAATGTGTTTAAAAGGTTTTATGGAGTATTTTTTAATATATACCTATAAACATGGAGTGATACTTCTCATTTTGTGTTTTTTAGCCAGACATAGTGAACTCTTGAATTAGCTTCTGGCAGTATCCATTTCAACAGCATCAGTTAGCAAGTAATCTTATCCTTAGAGTGCCGTGAAAAGGTTTCTCTTGCTAACCTTTGCATATCCAATAGAAAATGGGGCAAAAACCAGCAGAAGTGGTTCTGAGGGGGAGAGTTGGTCAGCTGGCAACCAGACGTGTGACTACAGAGAGGGCAAAATGGGGTCATTGATCCCCAGTCAGACATCTGCCTTCCAGTGAAATCTTCCTTCAGTCTCCAAATGTTGCAGAAAGGGAGGCATTTAAAATAATTCACAACTAGAACTCTAAGATATGCTATTTTCACGTTTTCTTGATAACAGTCTGACCGTTTTCTTTGAATGCCTAAACTATATATTTAAATCCTGAACTGGCATTTTAAGTTACTGTGATGCTAGAATTTTATATACTTGAAGCAAAATTTTGTTGAAGGATAAATTCCAGTAAGGGAGAAGTGCCTTAACTTTGCTTCCCCCACTGTAGCTAAACCCTTCATGCATCCAGTGACCAAACTCCATGGAGCAAGGCTGACAGTCTCCCTATAATAATATGCAGTGTCCTGAAGTACAACAATAGCTAGGATATTTTTAGATTCCATGGTAATTAAACATGTGCTTGCTGGTAAACAGGATTTTAATTTCAGAATGTCAACAAATTGGATGCAGTTCAAGGGGGTGGTGGTGCAAGGAAGTAGCATAATTGGGAGGTGGAACAACTGCAGGATTATTTTACTATTCTGCCTCTAATTGGCCAAGACAGCTAAGGGGTTTCTATTTATTATTTGCAGATCCTTACCAGGGAAAGAATAGATTGTTCCAATGGTTCAGAAGAATCCAGCTAAGGGGAAATAATTTAAGAAGCATTCAGAAACTGGTAGAAAAAAGCAGTCCAGAAGTTCAGGAGAACAGAAACCAGGAAAAAGAAAAATACTAATTGCAGGCTTTAGGACATTCTGTATAGTGTGTTTAAGCTGCCCCCAGAGGCTAATGTTGGAGCAGGCAAGCTGGTTCCCTCCAGATATTTCAAATTGCAACTCTCATCTGCTTCAGTTTGCATGGACAGTGTTCAAGGATGGGTAGAAGCTGCCTTTGTTCATTAGGTTGTACTCAATTTGAGAGCAAGTGCCATCAGTTTGAGTGAGACTGCTGAATAAATGTGTATAAAATTGGAGTGCCAGTCACTGGAATTAAGAGCTGCACATGAGGCAAAAAGTCAACAGGTTCTGCCCTTCAGATTACCAAACCTACCTAGCAGTTACCTTCCTTCCTCCTTCTCTCTCATGGTTTGCTTTGCTTACTATTGCACTCTGTTTTCAGTGGCTGACAGTTACAGTGATGTAATCTGGAGAAAGATTTGCTGGGGGAACCTGCCTCCACCATGTACTCTTGTTTGAAAGCAAATGTTCTATGCATTCATGTTTACGTACCTACTCATTCTTTTTAAGAACACAAAACTAGAAAGGCATCATCATAGCTTCATGTTTATTTGCAGCCTCCGAAAGTTTCTGCCATAGTCATTTTCTATTGTGCCTCAGTTTACTTTTGTATTTTTACTACAACTGATAGCATATCCCAGCTTTCCTTACCCTGATGCCTTCCAGATGTATCAGATTACAAATTTCTTAATCCCCCCAGCAATCCATGAGAGGAGTTGTAGTCCAATACATCTAGAAGGGAGAGGGTTGAGGAAGGCTGGCTTATATCTGGTGGGTAGATTTCTGTGTTCTAGTCAGGTTCCATAGTTTGGTTCTTGTGATCCTGGCTTTTAATCTGTGATTATTATGATGTCATGCAGAGACAAATGTTGCTCTTGGTTGAATATGATATGTATTTTAAGTTGATGTTTCTGTAAAATAGAAAAATACAATATAAATATTCCAAACAAAATAACCAATGTAATAGGTATGCACAACAGAAATAGCATATATAGGATCAAGTTCTTGGGAAATTTGAAGTTTATAGCAAAAACATTCTAGATTTTGAGGATTGGCTATAGGGCAGCTCCTTACAATGAGATTTCTTGGGTGGATTCAAACTAGGTGTATCTTACACTTGCAGTTGAAATATTCCATGCTATTGAATTTTTTAATGGGTCATTTTGTAGTAGTTGTGTGCCTTCAAGTCATTTTAGACTTATGGAAATTCTAAGGCAAACCTATCATAGAGTTTTCTTGGCAAAATTTGTTCAGAGGGAGTTTGCCTTTGCCTTTCTCTAAGTCATTTTGTAATACCCGTTAACATTCATTTCCTGAGAATATCATACCAGTATACGGTATTATAATGGTTCCAAACTTATTTGTTTGTAATATATAGAGTGGGCAGTGTTTTCAAGCATATTCCCACCCTCGTAATGTGACATCTGTGTGCAGCCAATTACCTAGCAAAGAATGCTGATGTTAAGTCACAGTAGAATGGGGAATGCAATTCCCATGGTGTTTCCATGTAAGAGGAGATGAAGGAATGGGAGTTTCAACTATACTATATTCAGAAATACAAGAGCAAGGTAGAGAAATAATACTGATAAAAGTTAGGTATAAGTTAAAAATACAATGAACTAAAACGGGAAGAAATGAAATGGGAGACAAAAAATGTATGTATGAGAAAAGAAGGGGAGGTTTAATAAAAGCTCATACAGAGTTACATCACAACTGACATGTGTAGTCCAGTGGCTACACATAACAGTCACTATATTGTTTTGGAGTATTGAATAATAATACAGTAATCAAGAGTTGAAAAATATGAGAAGGAGGGATGTGGATGAGCCCTAAACTGGCCAGCTTACTGAAAATGTGGCCAAATTCAGAAGGGAAAAGGGAAGTTTTATACAAATGATTAAGAAGTAATGGGTTAAGAAGTAGCAGTGGGTAACACAACAGGGAAACACAGAAAAGAAGCAAAAGCTGTACTGGAAATTTAAAATCATGCTGTTGAAAGCATTTGTAAAAAAATGTCTGTTTTTGCAAAAGGCAGTGGGATTTGTTATTGGTCATTATTCATTCTTGCATGCATCTGTGAATAGTTACGCCTAATGTGAATTCAACAGTAACAGATTCTGAAATTTACAGTTCATTTAGATCGACCCTTTGACAGAGGAGCTGAGAGATACGTTGCAATATATTTTCCGCATAAAATGCTCCAGTTCAGAGTTCCAGCCATCTCCCCAGCCCCTCGAGTAATGGTGTTCCAGGCCCAGCCTAATTTTTTGTCTTTTTCCCCCAGCTCATGCTCAACATTCCAGATCTACTGAGCATCAGCAGTCAATACTGGGCTGCATTTTTGATGTTTTGTTATTTGCCCTTATAAGATTTCTAAAGATTTTATCTCAAGGGTTGGGATTGTGCTGCCCATAGGATAATTATTGCCCCCTGATGGGGGGGGAAATGGCTCCAAAATGGAGGCCCCCTAGGAGTTTCAACCTAGAATGAGAAAACTGAGGTCCTTATCACACCATGCTGTTATGCATATTGTATTGTTCAAAAACCGCTTCAGCTGTACTCACAATGATTGCTGATTGCTGACATTGTATATCACACCCTGACCACATAGTGTGATTTGCAGTTTTTTCATCTGCACTAATGCCATTATCACTACCCTGATTTGTCTTGCCTTCATGACTACTTCAGTATGTGTGTGTATGTCTGTGTGTGTGTGTATAGGTAGAAAGATATAAAAATATAGCTATATTAACATTATTACAACACAATGCCATTACAGTACAACCGTCAGTACCCAAATTTCTCATCAGGAGAGGGAGCACAGGAAGAGAAATAAACCACACACACATCATTTTTGATGTCTTTCTCCTCTGAAAAAGAAAAGTGTTTAATACACTAATCAGTTGTTTCAGGCTGTCCTGTTCAAAACTGCAGCACTCTTACTCATTAAGCTAACAATAATACTATTACAGCATGACATCATTACAGTGCACCCACCTCTGCCCATATCTCACATTGTGCAAGGTGACACAAGAAGAGAAACAGATGACACCATCCCCTGGCATTTTATTTATATTTATATTTTTATCTATCTAGCTAGCTAGCTAGCTAGCTATCTCGTATGGAAAACAAAAGTATATATCATGCTAGTCAGTTGTTTAAGGCTATCCTGCTCAAAAGTCTTCATTTTGTATTCATTAAGCTGTAATAACACTTATCATGGCATAATGTAATAGCGTTATTACACCATTACCTTAAAATTTTTTTCAAAAGGTAACACTGTGGTTGCAACCCTATGGTGTGTGGTACCACAGGAAAGCAGTGGAGAAATCTTTGGAAGAATACCCTCATGCAGTGAAGGCTTCTGAATAATGACTTTAAATGTTGAACAGGTCAGAATAGCAGCATTAATGCACTATAACAGCAAACCATTTGTATTAAAAAAATAGAAAAAAGTCTGAAAGGGGTTTGAAGAGTGTAGACCACATAAAAGACAGTTGTTCTCTTTGGAGGTTTTGTCCCCTCTGTCCAAGCACTGGAAGTAGTCGGATGTTTTCCTGCTGAGGATTTACTTGGGAATCCCCAAGGGAGGGACAGCCAGACCACACCCACACCTCACCCACTAATCGACTGTTCTTGCAGTGAAGTGGAATGAGACATCCACACTCAACAGAGCAGAAAAAGGGGTCATTCATAGATTGTTTTCAGCATGAAAAAAAATCACATTCCTAATGACTGTACAGCACAACAGCCCAGGAGAACCACAATGTCATGCAATAAGGCTGAGACAAAAAGTTGGACCAAAACCCTGCTGTGACATTATAATGGCATAGTGTGATAAGGACTTGAGGCTATTGTACTTTGGGCATATAATGAGATGACATGACTCATTAGAAAGTACAATAATAGTTGGTAAGGTGAAAGGTGGTAGGAAAAGAGGAAGACCACAGTATGAGCGGATTGACTCAGTCAGAAAGGCAGAGTCCTAAGTTTGTAAGATCTTAGCAGGGCTGTAGGTATAGGAGCCAAGTGTGGCTACATTTGGGAAGAAAAGTTTATTTCCCCAGAATACACTTGGGTCCTCTGAGTCTGCATGTCAGTTAAGATCAGAGTTTTGGAAAATTACTTGTGCACTATTATCAACAGTCCATCATTCAAAACTAGAGCTTTGAAAAGTTACTTCTGAGACTACAGCTGCAAAATGTAGCTGTCAATGGAATTCTGGAAGTCAGTAGTCCAAAAAAGGTAACTTTTCTAAGCCCTGCTTATCATCACTATAGAGGCTTTTCTCCACATACCTCAGATATATCAGCTAGGAAGCAAACTGTCCCAGTTTCCCCAAGGAGCTGGGACTGATGCCAACATTACAGTTGTTTTAGAGGATTGTTCAAAACCTTTTTGCCTGCTAAGGCCTTTTAAGATTAGCTGACTCAGTCTGTTTCATTGTTTTTGCTGCTTTTTCTTCCTGGATGTCATTTTTAGAGTTTTTATTTTTTTAAATGATTTTATTGTCGTAATTGCTTTGGTACATCATCCTGGAATTCATATGGATGAGGAGTGGTTTAGGAATGTTATGACAAGTAAATGTAATAACTATAATAAATTTGTGTATAAAACAGGCTGCATGGAGAATGAAGTTTGCAGCGAGTCTTGACAAAGGACATTGGCACCCTGTTTTTCCATCTTTAAGTCCTAGAACCCCCTCCCAACCATCATGGCCACTGGCCCTATTGGCTGGGGTACACTGAGAGCTGTAATAAAAAAAACTTTTCCGTGATTGATTGTAGTACAGTATTGTTTATTCTGGAACCAGCTCTGTCAGAAAAGGATCCTTCCCGTTGCCTGCTAGCTGGAATTCTTTCTGCTTCAGATACCAGAGGTTGAATCTATGACCTTCTACATGGAAAGCATGTGCTTTGCTGCTGGACTATGGTAACCCCAACCCCCAGAGATCAAAACTAAGGCCAGTCAATTTCATTTTACAGGGAAAGAAGAGCATCCTGCTGAAACAGGATACTAACCCTTGAGTCACAGCCACTGGATTAAGTCTAGCAGGAGCTTCTCAGAATTGGAAATAGCAACCTAGTGAACAATTGGGATTATATTCTTTCAAATAAATGGTATTCTGGGGAAATGGGTCAGGCTCTGCTTTGAATACCAACTCCTCTTCCTAAAAACTTTGCTGTTTAACTTTCTGTATCAAAGGAGTACAAAGAGAAAGGTGTGGGCTTTTAAATGCAATAGGAACTTCTGTCCCCCACCCCCCAAATGAAGCCAGAAAGAAGGATGTTCCTGCCCATATTTTTCCAGCTGCCAGTTGCAAGCAGCAAAAACTAAAAAAGAAAAACAAAGGACCCAGGCACTTGTACCTTTTAACTTGCTCTTCCCTGCCTGGGAGCGTATTACAAATAAATGACAAAGCGTTCTGGGAGGGAAGGCTCATTCAGCCACCTGAAGCATGCCAGCAAGCCAGTTTTTACTTGCTACCGGAACATAATGAAGTGAACTGGCGTGAATACGCAAGCAAATCCGGAGGACCCAAAAGACAATACAGTATAGAAGCGGGGGTGTTATGTGCGGAGAAATTTTCTAAAATGGGTGCTCAAATGACGTTGCAAGGGAAACAGAGTAAGAAGGAGTATGGCAGGCCAGGAATTGTTACCAACAAGGAGTGACAGCATGGTAAGCAAACTTCATTTAAGCTTGTGGGGCTCGGACTGAGGAAACAAGAGTAACAGTGGGGAATGGTTACAGTTGCCATTTTTAATCACTTTGTAGAACTCTGGTTTATCCTGTTTACCTGTTCGGCTGCATTCAAGCTATGCTTTTCCTTTTAACTTGTTTGCTGTAAGATTAAGTTAAAGAGAGAGCTCTTTTCTCTCTAGGGTGGCTACCTCCCCTGTTCCTGTCTCAGGCATATCATTCATGTCTTTTCGATAGACATATGACAGGCAGGGACTGAACAGGATAATCTTTTCTCTATAGTGGCAAACTCCATGCTAGGGAAAGTGCAGCAGCAGTTCATTTTTATTTTGTTATATTGCATTTTGAGACAGTGATAAAAGAACAGAAATCCTGCCAGGGGAAAAGGTGCCAGTCTTATCCATGTTCTTTGTTATTTAAATAAAAAAAAGCCTACATATTTAAGGAAAAAATATATTAGTCCAGCGGCATCATTTTGGATTTATGATTAATGCAAATTGGTAACTCAGCAAGTAAAGTCATGTGAACACAAGGTCATGCTCCTGATTTGTCTGTAGTAAATCGCTTTGCTCTGAAAAAATGTTGTAAATGAGAATTCTTCTACCTTGTAAGGAATGAAATTTTAAAGCTGGGAGAAATTTAGTGGCCCTGTTCACAAATTAACTTTTTTTTACCTTCCAAGCTTGGTTAACAGCTCCAGGCTGAAGCAATAAAGGAGGCAAAGAGAATCAAAGCAATAGTCAGACTTCATCAGACTGACCCTCAAACCAATTAACACACAATTAGTTAGGTTTAAAGTAATTTAATCCCATTTAGTATGGCAACATTTTAAAACTGAGCACTCTGGTACAAGCAGATAGGTTTGAGCTGCCTAGCATAAGACTTTTCATTAAAAATCTATAGTTTGTAAGTGGTTTGCTGTTTTAAGCTCTATAATAATGTCTTAATACCAATGATTAAGGAACTCACAGGACAGGGCAGGTCTATGGCCCACCAGATGTTGCTGGACTCCATTTTCCTTTAGTCCCAGCCAGCCTGAGGACTGGGGGTAGTTTGTCAACATCTGGAAAGCCACAGATTTCCTGAACAACTGCGTGATGAACAGAAATACAGCAGAAGAGCCTTCCTCCATCTCTGTCTCAGTCTGGGAAGCAACAGCTAGAGATGTATATTCCCTGCAAGGCTTTTTGTGAAATAGAGCTGCAGAATTTTTGGCCTGTCAGATATTTGGATTTCAGTTCCAGAAGCCCCAAACTTTATAGCCAATAGTCAAGGACTATGGGAGATGTAGTTCAAAAACATCTGGATGGACAAAGATTTCCCTCCCTCAGAGGCTATTCTAAGAAGCAAATCTATGGATTAGATTGGGGATGGAGAGAGTAATTTATGGGGCTACATGCAGTCCTAAGGGTTGTTACTGAAGCTTTCAACCCATGTAAACCCCCTGGACATCTCATTTTCTAGTGAGGATAGGCAATTTACCTTCTAAATAGTTTGCTGGCCCTCTCTGCACTGCTTAAAATTAAACACATCATTTCTCCATACTAAAAGTAAACTTCCAGTCACTCCTGGGTTTTATCTGCTTGTTTGGTTTTTAGCATCTCTGTGGCTGGCCCCCTAGAGGGTTTCAGGGCAGAAAATGGGCCCTTAGACCTGACACAGTTATGCATGCTAGGAATAGATGAAGCCTTGGTTGTTGTAGCACAGCCCTTTATGTTCAAGTTGTTATTGTTTTATATACTGCATCTTCCCTAGAACTGGTACTAAAAGCAGTGTACAAAAATGGAAAAGATACAGATGAAAATACATATAGATAAAAGCATACAAAGAGTTATAGCTAAAATATAATTAAATTAATTACAGAATTAAAAAGAATTTAAAATATATTCATTAAAAAGACCAGTGGGTCTAACTGAAGTATGAGTAACTCTGGATCCAATCCAGAAATTGTATAGAAATAGGTTGCCTCTGCGTGAACTTTCTTCCTGGGAAAGTGTGACTTTCTCCTTCCTTGTTTTTCGATCAGCAGAGGAAAAGTTGTAAGGTTGTTTTTTTTCTTTTATTATTCCAACAAGCATTTAGGAACTGTTTATAAGAAGAGGGTTTTTAATCATGTGCTGTACTGTTTTGTTTTCTTGTACTTATTTCTCCAGTGAGTTCAGGGTAATGTACATGGATTTACTATTCCTCACTTTATTCTCACAACAATCCTGTGAGGTAGCTCAGGGTCAGAAAGGCTTCCATTTCTCAGTGGGCATCTCAGCCAGGATCTCCTCAGTCCAGCATTCGTATCACTACACCATATTATTTCTTGGATATTGCTTTTTGCTGTTTATTTTACCTGCCACCCAGATTAATTGTGCAATTCTGTGTATGCCCACTTTGAAATCAGTCTCACTAAAATTCAGGGGGATTTGCTTTCAACGGGCTTGTATAGTCAGTGTTAAATATAGTTATTGGCATGCATTAAACAAATGGGTCCTAGAGCATATCAAGCCTGAGCTCTCTCCAGAAGCCAAAATGACAAAACCAAAGTTGTTGTACCTTTGACATATGAGATGATGTGAATCATTAGAAAAGATGATAACGCTCAGTAAAGTGGAAGGCAGTTGGAAAAGAGGAAGACAGGTGGATTGACTTAATCAAGGAAGCTACTGCCCTGAACTTGCACAACAGGGTGTCTTGGAGATCTCTCATTCACAGGCCACTATAAGTCAGAGGTGACTTGATGGCCATAACACCAACAAACTTGCTTAAGATTGCAGTGTTAAAGATGCAGGAAATTAAAAAAAGTTACATGCTCTCCACACTGTTAAAAACTACAATAATTTTTAGGCTGAATAAATCTGCTACTGCACTGTCTTTAACTGTTTTAAATTAATGGATTTAAGTGGGTTGTGCTTAATCCTTTTATATTGTTATAACATATGGTGAAAGCCCCTTTGGGACTCATATGGAAGAAAAGTGGGATATAATTGATTAAATTATGGATCTTTTTTGTGATGCACTCATGGGAGAGGATGTTTGCTTACTAAATTATGTATTATGATCCCTGCGAAAGTCTCAGCCTCAGCTAGCAAAAACATGAAGTTTGCCATTTAGCCACAAATTATGTAGGCTTAAGGTAGTTCAACATTTAATTAAATTAGTTAATCTGAACATCTGGCAGGCCAGTGCTTCCTAGTCCTAAGAAATGTAATTGTTGGGATCTAGGTTTTTTCCCTTCCTTGTATAAAGGTTTGTTACAGCAGATCCATATACTTGTTTGGGCAATTTAAGACATGTCATTCCAAAGCCATATGCAGATTTCACTCTCCCTCTTCCATTCTCTCTCTACACGCCCCTCCACACACACTACACTTTGCATGTGATAAGCTGAGCTGTATCAGTGTTAGATTATGCAGCTTCTCTTGGCACAGAGTTGCCTATAGAGTAGGGGTGGGGAAAATATAACCCTCTAAATGTTGCTAATTTGTAACTCTCAACAGCCCTAGCCAGCATATTAACAGGTAGGGAATGCTGAAAATTGCTGTCCTGCGACATCTCTAGAGATATATTTGTCCAACCTTTCTGTAGATCTGGAACCCACATGGGCTTCTAACAGAAGTGGTTGCTTGAACACAGATCTACATGAGTAGTAATCTATTCATCTATATACAAATAGTAATCTATTCATGACATCCACATGCTGAAGGATGGAACCTTATTTTGTAATCCAGAATTGTCAGTGATACATAGATATAAACAGTGGTGATGATGTTTTTTTCATGTGGAAAAAAAGTAACTTATAGGGGAACATAAAAATATTACAGGTGAGATAGAAATACATGCCCAGTAGTAACAGTTTCATTGGGAATTTTGTGCACTGGATTTAGAGCAGGAATATTTGATCACAACCTGCCAAATGTTGAATTGAAACTCCCATCATCTGTCACCACTGGCTAGGGCTGGTGAGAACGGCAGCCAAACAGCACTGGAAGGCCATATGTTGCCTACCCCTGCTTTAGCGAGTAACCAGAAATTGAACAGAGTATGAGGATTTTTAAACATTTCAAGTGGGAATCAGGCTTTCAGTTCACAGAAATATTTTAACATGAGCAAGCTATGGAGGAAGAAATATTCCAGCCTTATACATCATAGGCTAAGATTTGTAGGAAAGAAGAGAGAGAAGTTCTTAAAATGAATGGAATTCCATCAGATATCCTTACTTTGACTACATTCCATTTACTGTGGCAAATTTGCATGGAGGATTATCCTGATCATTTTGCCTTATTAAAGCAGCTGAAAAAAAGGCTTCTCCCTTGGCAGAACAGACAAAGATTTATTTCTTGCAAAGTTTTATTGTGCAACTTCAAATAATGATTTAAATATTTCTTCACAGATATGACCACTTTGTTGCGGGTGCCCATACGTCTTCCAAAGTGGAGGAAATGGCAAAGGTGAGGCATTTAATAAGTATATTACCCCTGGACTCTTGGGAGCAGAGTTGGAAAAAGACAAACAATTTTACGGTTGCCCAGAATTTAAAAGAGAACTATTATAAAATGTTTTATAGATGGTATTTGACACCAGATAAATTACAAAAAATTTACAATTCAGGTACTGGGCTTTGTTGGAAATGTTTAAAAGAGGCGGGTACGATATAGCATAGGTGGTGGACATGTCCAAAGGTTAAGAAATATTGGACTGAGATACATAACAGGATTTCTGAAACAACGAAGCTACAATTTCCTATGATTCCTGAATTGTATTTGTTAAATATGACAGACTCAGTAGACGGCGTGAATATAAAGAAATATTGGAGAATATTATTATATATGATAACAACTGCACGTATTGAATACTCTAAGGTATGGAAAACACAGCAAATACCTACAATAGAACAATGGTGGGGAACGTTTATTGAAAACAAAAACGCTGACATAGTCTCTCAAAGATTGAAAGGGAAATCAGATGATGAAATTCAGAAAGAATGACAAATTGTAGGTGATTGCTGGGTGACTGTTGATAGAAGTCTATAATTCATGGTAATATGTGGAAAAATTTCATTGTGATGATTACGGTAGATATCATGAAGCAGGAATATGGAAAACGGAAATACTATGTACCAACGTGTAAAATAGCTGAAAAATGCAGTACAAAGATATAACAATGTTAAGAGATATTGGAAATGAAATCTAGATCAGTTTGGAAGATTCAAGAAACAATTCATGTGAAATAGCAATAATAAATGTTTGTTTTAATTGTGAAATTTCAATAAAATGATTTAAAAAAAATAAGTATGTTACCCCATAAATGCTAAGACCACAGGGTGTTTGGAACAGTGATAATTTAACACTGACTTTCTCTTGCCTTTTGGGGTCTATATTTATGTCCATGTCACTGTTTGTTTTTAAAAAGAGGGGCAATTGCTTGGAGAAATAAACAGTGTGATGATATTAATAGAGTTGGGAGAGAAGGCAATAGTAAAACTCTTCCCTGGACATTGGAGGAGACACTCCTCAGAAGTTGGCTTGCCTCTCTGCTATGCAATTTTGAACAGCGTAACTGGATTTTACTTATACATGCAGCCCTGAGATCTGATGATATAGGGTGGAATATATTTTAATATATAAATAAATGTTGCTCTGTGCTGCTTGTTTCAATCATGTGACTATGCCAGTGACTTTTTTTTTGCTTGTTTGTGCCTTCAAGCTGTTTCCAACTTATGGTGACCCTAAGGCAAATCTATCACAAGGTTTTCTTGGTAAGATTTGTTCAAGAGGTGTTTGCCTTCATCTTCTCATCTTTATCTGAGGCTGAGAAAGTGTCACTTAGTGGATTTCCATGGCTGAGTGGGGAATCCTGGTCCCCAGAGTTGTAATCCAATGCTCAAACCACTGCATGAGCTCTCACTTCTTTGTTAATATCACACTTTACTATATGTGTTGTTATCATTGCCAAAGTCATAATAGTTCCTGAACATGTCATTGGCTACAGTGCCTGTGTCACAGATGGAAGATATGCAAGCCCAGTGGTCTTGACTTCCCTGTTCAGATTGGGCATATAAATCAGGAAGGAAACCCCTATGGCTGGTTGTCATGACTCATGCCTTCTCTGAGATCTCCTTCATCCTCACAGGAACTCCAGGACAATCTTTGGAAATCATCAGAACAGTTGGTTCAGTGTTCTGCCATTTTACAGAGTTTAGTGTTCCCCAAATTATGTACCAGAAATTGGAGTAGGCCTTTAATTACACAGTTATGTTTGATGTGTCCACCACTCTATGACCATTCAAGGGAATGAGAAACCCTCAAGGTCCTAGGTTTTTACCTCCTCTCACTGCCGACCTGTGCTACTTTGAGTGTCACTTATTAGCAGAAAAGATGTGATATGCTATTAAATAAAAAGGCGCAGTGACATCACTTTAAAAACATACTGGGGTCCCAGATGCAGCCCTGCAGTATAGGTGATAACCACTGGAGAATCCCAGAAGCATCACCTGTGCCCAGAAATTGCAATCTCATATGTAAGGTCTGACCAAGCAAAGGGAGAGGCAGGACATCAGAAATCAGCATTAGTTAACTGGGTTATTCTGTAGCTGCAAGGTAGATGTTTGCCCATTGATCTGAGAACAGATCAGGAAGATGCGCTCTCACACTCTTTCCCTCTTTGTCTTTCTGGTGTGTAAGCATGAACTATATTATCTAGTTTTCCATGGAAACACTGTACCCCAGGAGTAAAAGGTCAGTGGCCTTCCAGATCATTGGCCAGTTCCCAGAATCCATGACCATTGGCCATTCTGATTGGGAGCTGAAGTCTAAAACCAGATCTGGAGGGTCAAAAGTTGAGAACCATTGGTTTAGGATACATTAATCTTATATAAAAATAGCAAAATGATTTTTGAAATGTGAAGCCTCATGTGATTAGTGTCTTCCCTGCACAAGAGGGAGATATCATCACCAAAGTTTGCAGAAGTGTGATAATACTTTAAAAATAATCCTAGACAAGAAGGGGTAATAAAACAGCCTATTGGAGATATAGTGTGCTTAGTCTCCATGGATTTTAGGAGTGGAGAAATGAAGAGGAGATGGATGAAGGTTCCTGAAAAGAGGCATAGCTGCCTGGCTAGAACATTGAACAAGAGCAGTCCACACTGCAACATTTTGTTGCGGGTCTCACTTGGGAATTCTAAACTGAACCAGACTGAGCTATTAGAATATTAAGAGAATTAAGAAAATAAGAAATAAGGGTAAATCCAGGACATTAAGGAAAATATGATAATTTAATTAGGAAAAATGAGGAGGATAATATCTATGATATGTTACTGTGTGTTTTTTTTCTGGCTTTTCCTTTTTCTGGATCTCCTTTCTCTTTTAATAATGTAATTGAAATACTTAATAAAAATATTTTTAAAAAAACTGAACCAGACTGAAAAGTGGATGGGTTTTCACCTCCATGAGGTCCACAGAAAGAGTTTGAACGTAGTCTCTTGTTATAATGTTGGCTCCTGATTTTGATGTTACATCTATCTCAATGTGATAAGAGCTTTTCTTTTAATTATATATTAGAAATGTTTTTCCCTACAACAGACTGAAACATGTGATTCCCCCTTGCCCTCTGAACCAACTAAGGAGTGTTTTGAGACAAGCCATACTGAGATGATGGATGACAGCTCATGTACATGGAATGAACAGCTGGAAAATGAGCTCTTAAGAGGTAAGTCTATATTGTTCCATATTGTTCTTGACATTAATGGTATCTGAAATCTGGGTGTGAGGAATAGTTCCTGCTCTGTCTCGGTGCTTGGTACCACCATAGTTCTATCTTGGTCTTCTAGTGTAAAACAATTGTTGTTATTGAATAATTGTGTTGTATGGTGACCGAAATCCAAATACTTATCCCGACTAGAGTAGACCCATTCAGTCAACAGGACTTGTGTAAATGTTTGCTTACTAAATTCCTATTGATTCAGTGGATCAGCTCAAGTTGGAAACTAGTAATTGGATTTCAGCTAGCATATTCTGGTTTCTAATAGACTGTGTTGTGAAGGGCTATTGTGTTTGTTTTCAGATATTACTTCAGGTCATACTGTCATACTGTAGGGAAAAGGTTATACTGTAGGGGAAAGGTTAATTTCTGACAAATAGATTTCCCCAGACATTGGCATGTTGCCCAAAATTCATGAAACACGAATTCATGAACCCCATCATAAAGTCCCATTGTGTCAAGCTCTGGATCAGTTATAGTACTTCTTTAAAAATATGGGGATACAGGTAGACATGGGGTCTCAGAAACTTGGCTTATTGTGCCTTATTCTGACCTCCTTTCTTCTTATGGAAATCAGTGTGTCATCTAAAAGTGCTTGCAGTAGTCTTTATATGATTTGTGGTCTTTGAGGCCCTAAATTGTGGGGAAGAAGGCAATTTCAGAGAGGCTGGGTAACATTTCTCACTTCAGCAACCCTCTGAGGCCACATCAGAAGTCTGGTGCAACCAGAAGAGTTTTCATAGCACTTTCAGCTTTGCCCAGTGAGGAACCTTATATTTTTGCAGTATTCGGAGGTCTTGGGGGATTATGGAGGCAAAATTTGTGGTAATTTTTGGTGGGAGTTGGAAGAAAAAAATCTGATTTTTTTTTTTAAAAAAGGGAAGTCTGGCAGCTTTGGGGAGTGTGGTTTCCCCCACCCCGGCCCTAGAGAGTTGTTGGCTATGTTTAGTTTGACAGTGAACCTACCCTTTTTACTGTAGAAGTATTCTTTGTAAATTGTTCTCACTGCATTCCTGACAGTTTGAATGCCTTCATGAGCTGGAATCAAATCTGTTGTTTAACCCTAGGCAAGTGAACCAATGTCCTACTTACTGCTTGTTGACTGATGATGGAGTTCTCAAATTCTAAAAAGATTTACACAGAACATTGCTATAACTCATTAGTCCATCCATTATCTTACACAACTAAATAAGCCTGTATTTGTTTAAGAGAAGGAGTGGCTAACTGTTGCCATCCAACATTTTTTGTTGTCCTACAGCTCCCATCAGTTCTAGCCAACATAGTGAACAAGGGAGGATTATGAAAACTACAGCTCCAAAACAGGACAAAGAATTTATATACTGCCCTTCAGTAATGTTTCAATAATGTTTCAAGCGTGGTTCACACAGCAATAAATTCTCTAAAATGTAAAGAATGCAAAACAGATCATGGTGTAAGCCTCAGGTAGCAGATCAAAATAGTAAATTAAGCTCAGGAGAATTTTAAAAAATCTTTCTTTAGCATCAGATAGAATGAGTATGAGCACAAACAGTAAAACTGAAGGTTCTCAAAATGGCATAGCCATTTGTGCAGGAAAATAGCTTTTTTTCTGTTGACCATTTTTTAAAATCTGGTTAATTGTTCATTCCCCACAGATGCTACATAGCAGAAGAGTGCACAGCTTTGGCAGCTATAGCAGAAGGCTAAAGGGGGGAAATGAGTTACTAAGAGAAAGGGTCTAGTTGGGTTGCTGGTGAGATAGAATATGTATTTTTGTGGTTGAAGTATACAGTTTGGTGGGGACTACAGTTTCAGTTCTGCATGAAATCATCTCAAGGATGAACATTGCCTGTTCATCTCCTTTGTTCTGGGGAGCATAAACCTGACAGTATAATCCTTCAGTGAGATGAATAGGAAGCATTACATCAGTGCAAACTTGAATAAAAAGTTACAAGTCTTTATTGCTATAAATACCTTATGGAAGTGTTTTTAAGAGGGATCTAATTTCAAAAGGTCAGATTTGCCCCAAATATTAGTTATTGTGCATCATTAATTTTGCCTCAATGACAGAAATAGCAGTTTATTTTATCTGAACATCCCCCCCCCTCTTTCTTTCTCAGTTCTCGGCAGTCTCGATGACCAGCTGGCACGGGAACAATCCCAAGATGTGAACAGAAGAACTCCAACTCACTTTGGTTCCAGATCATCAGAAACTGATCATCATTCTGCTGTTACTCGACATAGCTTCCATGGAGGAATACAAAGGAATGAACGGAGCATGTTTTTGTCAGATGGAACAAGGACATTGAGAGCTAAAGATGAACATAAAACTTTTTTCAGACCAAGGGTATTCTATGATACATACATGAAAAGACGCTATACAGAAGACTTCACATACGGAGATGGATATGACAGAAGGTCTCCTGCTCTTAAGAGAGGGCATTCTGCTCGTTCTCTCAGACGCTCCTCAGAAGGTAGCTTGCAGCTTCCTTCAGGACAGCAGAGCAGTGGATTTGCATATAAGGGCTTCATGGCCAAGGATACAGTTAGTAGAAGCTGCTCTTTGTCTTGTCTTACAAGGGGTGAGTCCTTGACATCTGTTGACGAGCTTTCCCCATCTAGGCTGCATCATCCTTTGGGAAGCAACAGAGGCTTTGCACAAAAGAACTATCACCACCAAACCAAGCGGACTCCGCTGTCATCTATTGCTTGGAATATACCACAAACTTCAGAACATCCACTGTATGAAGATAAGCTTCTTAGGACTCAGTCATTAATGGAGTTTGGCCCAGTCTTTGAGGATGCAGCCCCCAGTATTCCACAAGAGAATGCAAGATATGATTTTTATACATCAAAAACTGATTACAGAAGAGCAGTACCAAATGCAACTCATTCTGTATTTGCTGGCAAACATACAGACTCTTTGTATTTTGACAATCGGGAGAACTGTTTCTTGCATCAGATGGAAAGGAATAATTGGAAGCCCCGCTACAGATACCCACCATTTCATGATAGAATGAATTTGTCCCACAAAAGTTTTCCTTCTGGAAGACTAGAAGAGCAGCTATATACGCCTGACAATTCCCAGTATTACAGTGATGAAGTCTTTCTTGCTTCTGATTCCAACTTTGAAGGGTTTCCAACTAATGTTAGTGACTGGCAAAATCCCTGTGCAAAAAAACCTGGTTTGTGGCAGCAGCAATGGGAAAGTAATGCTCAAATCCATGCATGGAATATGTACCATCCAGAAGGTATAAGAGACAAATTGTTTTCAAAACATGCAGATGGCATACAGAGACATCCAACAAACAACTTATCAGTTCCAAAGAGCCAAACAGAATTTGTAGTGCAAAGACAAAATCTGTTCACTGAGAATGCTCAGACTCCTTCACAGCCTTTTGTTAAACATTTTCAGTCCAAGAAGAACTTTAAAACACATACCATCGAAGAGGTGAGGGGTCATAACCAATCAGGTCAAGTGGACAGTGGGTACATTAAAGAAGAAACTTTAAGACTATTTTCTGGGCAAATGGACAGAAATAATCCATCAGAATCTCAGATATCTCCTCCTACACACTATTCTATAAGTGTACCATCTCTGTCATTGAGAAGCCCAACCAAATTGACTTCCCTAAGAAACAGTGAAAACATTTATTTATCAAATGTGCCCAACATGAAGGGAAAAGGAAATGAAGATAGCTGTTCCATAAAACACAATCTTGCTGACACATGTCCCTCTCAGTTAACTGCTAATGGCACAAGGGCATCGATTCAAAGTTTGCCACAAATGGGGCACCAGCCAGAAAAGCCCAAAGGTGTTACGCAGAACAAAACATCTGAGAATATTTGTTCATCTTTTTCCAGGAAAGGCTCTGACATACTTGTATATAATGAATTACCAAGTTCTGGCACTGACAATTGGCACAAACATAATAGATTAGCTAAACATTCAAGTAGCAACAGTATTACTGGTTCTCCAAGTAACAGTCCTCCCAGGTCTTCTAAGACATACTATACCTTACCTAGAAAATCAGCCAGTATTGATGGTAGTGTTGTAACTGAGAAATCTGTTTCCCATCCTTTCAGGCAGGTCCCATACAGAAACAAGATAGCTACATGGGATAATGTAGAAATGCCTGAATCAAATAGAATTGAAAATATTTATTCAAGTAAGAGACAAAACATCATTTTACTTAGTCCAGCTGATTCTTCCTTAAGCCCATCATCCAAAGAAGTCTGCAAGAAAATTCCACAAACTCAAGACTCCCATTTGCAGTTATCTCCAGACCCTAAGCACTCCTTCGGTGGTCCTAGTACCATTCCCAGCAAATCAGAAAAAGAGAACCTAGTATGTGGCCCAGACAAAACTGAAATGTCTGTATCTCCTGAGTGTGAGGGAAAAGACGCAGGAAATCCTTTAAAGCAATACAAAACCACCAGCACAGTTACAGTTAGCATTGAGGAAGACAATGTAAAATACCAGGAGCTGATTTCAGTTTATTATACCTTACCACGAAAATATCCAAGAATGCTATGCAACCTCTTTCTAGACGATACAAAAAATACAGATTCTTCTCCACCCCCCGGAAAATCTCTGTCCACTGAAAAGAAATATGAAGTTCGTATTAATGTAGCAACAGTAGCATTTCCATCCAGCTTGCAGAAAGAAGAAAAAACTAATTTGCCAACCCAGATGGCTTCTACTCCTAGCATGCAACTGAATTCAAACACATCTGGTGATGCTCTGAATCCTACTGAGGAGAAAATGAGTGCCTCTCAGTTACAAAGTATGGCACATCATAAAGAAGAAGCTGTAGGATCTCCAGCAGAAACACCAGAACTTTTATTGCCCAACAGGATGGGATCAAATGGTCCCGTAGGTGATCCAAAACACAGTGAATCAGAGAATGAATCTCTCCATGCTATTACCAGTACACTGGGCAACCTATGTATTGATAGCAGCCTTTCTCAGCTGAAGGCAACTAAAGGCAAAATCTCTTTAGGTAATCAACCTACAGCATTGTCTTCAGTGTATGTTCAGAAAGATGTGTGCTGTTTGGCATCTACTGAACCACCAGCAAGTGCTAGTCCACATACTCAGCCTCTCCACTTCATTGGTAATGACCAAGAAGGAAAATGCACTGCGCAACATGATTTTAACAGCACAATGAACTCTACTGAAGAGAAAATTAGAGAAGATATAGAGGTCAAAGAAAAGGCATGTTATGTGTATCATAAGATTTCAAAAAAGGAATTTCAGCCAAGAAGTGAAAATGTAAGAAGCAGCACACCCAGCAGCCTAATTTCAGAAACCAAAGTGCATTCAAATTTTCAGAATGAAACTTTACAAAAGGATGCATTTTCCTCAGATGATTCAGTACTGCAGCCAAATAGGAGTAGTTTGGACTGTTCAAATACTGAAGAAGAGCCTATGTCTCAGAATTTTGTGCTACACAAAGTTTGCACAGATCCACAGAGACCTGTACAAAGTTCTGCAGATAACCAGAACCTAAACTCTAAAAATCAGCTTACAAGTACCACAAAGGATCTGCCTGATGATTCAGCAGATGAAAATAAGGTTAGCTCAGATTGCACCAAAGACAAAGCTAGTGACATAGAAAAAAGAAAAAACAGGTCATCAATTAAAAATAAACTTGCAGCCATGTACAGAACAAGTAGAAAGTTTTCTAGTAAGAAAACCATGCCTCCCAAACCACACATAAGTAATATATTTTCTCAGAATGATGCCCCTTTTTCAGAGATTGACAATCCAAATGGCATGTTAATTTCATCTAGTATTCCACAGTTGCCTCGACAAACGGGAAATGAGAACCAGAATCAGAACCCCCTGCCTCGTGAATCTGAAGACACAATGCTTGACAAAAGTGAGAATAAGAAACTGCAAACTAATGAAGGACCTCCATCATTCCCCAGTGAAATTAGAAGGCCTTTTACAAATTTATGCAACCAGAAATGGGAAAGTCTCAGTCCTAAACAAAGTAGTAAGAAAATGGGAATCAGCCAACATTCTACAGTTTTATTTTCAAAAGAAATCATTCCCAAGGTACATAGTAATCTCCAAGGATGTGATGAAGGTTTAAAAAATAATCAGTCTACCTTCTCAAGAGTTACAGTTGCAGTTCCAAACCAGAAGAAAAACGAGGACAGTAATGTTGCTGAGCCCTCAGTTTCCCTGCTTCCATCCAATAAAAATTCAAACATTCTTATTACAAATTATTCAAAGGCAAACATCTGTCCACTACAAAAGGTGATATCTCCAAAAGAATCTGGTCACCATCAAAATACCAAACAGACAAACAAACTGAGAAATCTCAACCCATCCTGTGTTGAGACAGTCCTAAATCCCAGTAAAACACAACGCGAACGGCATTTTTCTGAATGTTCCTACATACGAGAAGCTCATGATCACTTGTTATCTGCAAGCAATGCAATGCGCCCTGGCGGTAGATACAGTCGGAAGTTTAAATCCTATTCTGAATTGTTGTCTTGTGATGAAAATGAGAATTGGGATGCATATGATGACAGCAGCAGGGCTCTTGGTTCTAGACGTATGATGTACCCATCAATTGAGTTTGGTATTTTTGGGAAAGAACAACAGCAGGCTTTCTTAGATAACATAAAGAAGTCACTCACAGAAGGACGATTGTGGAGGCCATATCTTCTGAACAACCAACGTTCTCTGAAAAAAGAAGGTTTTCCCTTAAACAGGCCAGAGCCATTGAGCTCAAGTTTTGCCAAGAGAAATGTGTCAGCAGAAGGTGAATCTTCAAAGGAGCCTTTTGGAATCTATGAAGAAGATCCTGCAAATTATTCAGAGTCAGACTCTGACACCACAACAGATGATGAATATTACCTGCATGAGAATGATAAAGAATCAGAACTTTGAAGGGCTATAAGATAACAAGAAAAAAAAGATCTAAATATTGATTTGTCACTCCTTAAGGTAGCTTATAAAATTCTAGGAATAAGAGCATGAGTAGACTGGTACAGATGCTCTGAATTGATCTCCAGCCCTAAATTGATCTCCAGCCCTGCTGTGATTGCCCCACAAATTATTAAGCAGGGAAAAGCAACTTTATCATGTCTAGGAGCAATTTTCTATGTCTTGGACCCTTCAGGAGCCACACAGACTACCAAAAATTAGGGGGAAAGCAAGAAGCAGCTGGAACTCAACTTCTGGTTTTGAAAAATGAGTATTTTAAGATGTTAAACAATATGGGAGGCTGTGATCTATTTAGATGAACTGCTGAAGAGTAGCTGCTTAGGAGCAGTTGGGAGTGAGGAACCACTGAACTTGCCAAACCAAGGTTGCAGTTTGCCCCATACTACAGCTTACGTTTACAACACAGACTTAAGTTACCTTCACAGAATCTTTAAAAGAACAAGTTTCAGTCTGTCAAGGCACTGGAGAACATAATGAAAATGTGCTAAAGGTTCTCAAATAGGGTAGCTAGTTTTTTCCCCCAACAGGGTACCTCTGCTATTAATACCCACATAATGGAGGAAAGCCAGCTACAGAACTTTCCTGTCACAGATAGTAAAGAGTCTTGTGGGCATCTTGAAGACAAATAAACTTTATATGGCATGAGCTTTTGTGGACTGAAGTCCACTTCATTAGTTACATGGACTGTTGAAGTGGACTCCAATATTTAAAAGTCTATGCCAAATAAAACTGCTTAGTTTTTTAAGACCCCCCAAGAAGACTGTGTTGCTTTGTGGTAACAGACTACTATTCCAATCCCTAGATAGTTTTTCTTGCCCTGCAAATGCCATTATGGGGGGCTGGGACGGGGAAATTTATGTCAGTTAAGATAGAATTAAAAGACTGACTATCTTACTCTGAATATATGTAGGCGCCATTCTCAATGTTCTCTTGATCAGGAATAACAATTTTACATTCAACAAAGTTTATGTAGCTATATAATTCTCTGTCCCTCCCCACTCAGTTTCATCTTTCACTGTCTTTCTTTCTCAGTAAAGTAGTTCATAACTTTAATTTAAAAAATGACTCTGAAGTAAGTATTTTGAATACGTGTGTATAGTTAATAATGTAAGTTGAATACGTGTATATGTAATATATATGTTAATAATACATATATATTAATATATATATAATATACATATTTATATATTTACTTGGTGACTTAATCAGTTCAGTTCTGCTGTTC
The DNA here is from genome assembly GCA_948474755.1 of Ctenosaura bakeri. NCBI lineage: Eukaryota > Metazoa > Chordata > Lepidosauria > Squamata > Iguanidae > Ctenosaura > Ctenosaura bakeri. The sequence goes on along the minus strand of CAOLHI010000028.1, from coordinate 361,672 downwards.
CCATCAAAATGATTTGGGATTGTCCTGGAACATTAGGTTGATTGTGCCATCATACACATATTACAAGCCAGCCAAAGTTAAACAATTTCACATGCTTCCGATACTGGTCTGAGAGATTATGGCATGAAAATCAGAGAGATTTAAGAGTGTCTCTCATTGATTGACTTGGGCCTTCTATTTTTACTGTTTTAAATTAATAAGTATCAATAATTCTTAAATGGTACATAAAGCTGCTTAATACTTCGTTAAAGAAGTGTACAGATAAGTTCAGTATGTGCATTTAAACAAGGTGCCTTTTGGTACTGCTTTTAGTTGTATTTGGAATTACTAAGAAACTATTTATATTCTTGTCCATGTAATTATAACTATTCTGATAGGATTTTAAACTACAAGTCATTAAGTGTTAGTGTGAAAATGTATATATGTTTTGGTTAAAGCCTTTGGATTAAAATGTGTATTGAAGCTTGTTTATCTGAAACTTGTACAGGTAATAAGAACTTCATGTTAAATAATTCCTAAAATATATAGATGTTTACAGAGCATGAGATGGTTCCATATTTGCATTCTTGTTTTTATGCTTTGGACTTTCTCTTTATAATTTTTTTCTTGTCTGTCTATTTTGTAATTTCCCTTGTTTGAGATTAATTCTGGAGCAAATTCTGTCCCTGGGTACACAGAAGACTCTTTTACCAATTTTATCAAGGTACAATGCCACTCCCCTTGCCATGACCTTCACACACATGAACGCAAGGTCACATATAGCGTTGCTTCCCATTATAGTCAATAGACGCAATGGGTGTGTCCCCACGCTGCCGTAGGCATGTGCACATCATGTCCATTGACTATAATGGAACACAACATGCACATTTTTTGTTTTACACAGAGGTTCCTGGAATGGTCCCCTGCACAGTCAAAGGGCACACTGTATACTACCTGAACAAAGAAAATCATGACTATAATTTAAATCAAGAGCATAACTTCATTGTTGGACAACGCCTATGTTAGGACAGACCAAAACATCACAAAAGTGTGCAGACTTGAGTTCTCCAAAATTGTTCATCAGATTCTGTAGTACAGAAGGTAAGAGATACCGAAGAACAAATTCTGAACATTTTAGAGAGGGTGTGGCTATATGGTCCGCAATTAAACTCAGTCCCGAAACAGACTGTAGACTGAAGGAATCAGTGGCATCCATAGCAGATTGCAAAGCAAATTCTGCACAGCACTGCATAATGGAACAAAGAAGTTATGTCTGTTATTTTTAAAAACATAAAGACCAGAATAGTTCAGGAATCTGTCCATTGGGTGAAATACACTGATTCTTGAATTGGCACAGAGTGAAAGACAGAATATGTCAAGAGTGCTGGTGATGAAATTTAGGTGGGGCATTGGGGTAGGAAAAAAAAAAACAGGAAAATTGAAACTACATTTTGTGTATTATCTAGTGAATGGAATGGATGGAACTATGAATTTGCAGGAATGTTGATGTAGGTAAATCTCATAAATGTATTCTAATACCAGTGCATATGTCAACTTTCCAGCATTTTTTGCAGGCTTAAGAACTTAGTGAATATATTAGATACCACAGGTGATGAAAAATCAGGAGACTCATGGAACTCTGCAGATTGTCTTTCATGGGTGGGATGAGCTCCAAAACTGCAAATCTCATAGAAGCTGGAAAACACCATATCCAGTTGGTCCTTGGAAGTTAAGCAGGGTCAACCTTGCTTAGTACTTGGATGGGAGACCACCAACTAATACCAGGTGCTGTAGGTTATATTTCAGAGGAACTGGCAAAGCCGCCTCTGAGTATTCCTTGCCTAAGAAAACCTTATGAAATTCATGAGATAGCCTAAGTTGATGGGTGACTTGAAAGCACGTACACACAGAGTGAACTTTGAAATCTGTCTCATTACACTTCCTCACATGTTTGGACCATTTAGATTTTAAACTTTACAGGCATGTAAAAGCCAATATCGTGCTCAGTAATCGTGTAGTTTCAGAGAAGCTGCAAAGCACAAGCTGCATTTATCTGCTAGCAAGACGTGTTCCTGTTAGTTTAACAGAGTCAGAAGATCAGTGTGTGCATTCCTTTGCTGCTTAGATGCTATCTCTGTTGAAATGATTGTGGCATCCTGCTATGCGCATGAATTTGATGTGTGCTTTGAAACAGATGTGGAATGCTGTATGAGTGTGCTGGACTATGATTCCCAAACCAATCAACGGGGATGCTTCAGAGTAACAAGTGAGCCACATTAAGTTCAAAGTGTGGGAGAGTTCCACACTGATAACACGTACAGTATATATAGCTCTTGGTGCATCTTAGCATCTGTGTGTGTGTGTGTGTGTGTGTGTGTTTTATCCAGCCTGCATAATATGGAAGGCAGGGAGGTAGACTTGACTAAACTAAATAATCCTGCAGGCCATTCTGCCTGGAAAGGGGGCAAGGTTTCCATCACAAGTGCTATGGCCTTGTTCCTTGTGGCTCCTGTGTTCCGCGTTGGCCATCCATATTCTGTAAGGGGGGAAATATTTAACTTAAAATAAGCTATGAACATTGGTTGCCACTGTTTTTGAATAAATTGAGTATGTTTGGTAACTGAATCACAGTGCACTGGTCTTTTTTTTAAAAAAAAAAGTTATTCACAGTTCTCCCTCCACATTTGCGGGTTTCATTTTAGCTAATTTGATTATTTGCGGGGTGCCTGCTTGCCCCCCCATTCTCCCCCTCCCCCTCCATTCCCATCCCACTTGCTCCTCTCATTCTCCCTGCCCCTGGTGCAGACACGCCCCGCACTGGTGGCAGGAAAGTCCAAGGGGGGTGATCACCAGTTCCCTGCGCTCCTCCCGCTTCCCCTGCCATGGTTGCGGGTGCACCCACATGGGGAGCAGGAAGGTCTAGGGAGGGCGATTACCATTTCCCCACACTCCTCTTGCCTCCCCTGCTGTCACCTTGGGTGCAGGTGTGCCTGCGCAGATGGCAGGAAGGTCTGGGGAGGGTGATAGACAATTCCCCGTGCTCTTCCCGCTGCTGCTGCCATGGGTGCACGTGCACCCCACACCAGCAGCAGGAAGGTCCAGGGAAGGTGATCGCCAGTTCCCTGTGTTCCTCTTGCCACTGCAGTCAGTGCGGGCGTGCCTCATGCACGTAGCAGGAAGGTGCAGGGAAGGCAATTGCCTGTTCTCTGCCTCCTTGCCTGCGTGGGTGCACCTGCCAGGCAGAAGCCTGTATGGAGGGTGCCCTGTTTGCGATTATTTGACATTCACAAGGGGTTTGTGTCCTTATCCCTTGCGAATGTAGAGGGCCTACTGTACACTGATTCTGAGTGCCCTACAAATGTTTTATTTGCAAATCACAGATCTAAATACTGTATTTGTAACAGTGATAGCAAATGCACATACAAAATTCCAAAATACAGTAATTCCTTACTATTTAATCAAATTAGAATGTTTTGTGGGACTTTTGGAGGTAACTAGGAATATGATCTGAAGGTGTGTGAGCATTTTTTTCTGTATATAAAAGCTTGACCATTAACATCTGTGTCTAGGGCTTGCAGATGTGGTGCAGTTAGCCATGGAAAAGGTAAGTGCAGGAACTGTTCACATGCTACAGGCTGTCACGGACATGAAAGCATTATATTGTTAGAGGTAGTCAGGAATATCAAGTAGAGCACTGTGACTAACTACTGAACTTTTCACCCTGCAAATACCATTCCATAGATAAGGTACTTAGCACACTTCTAGATGGGATTAATTTGGGTTTCATATTCTCTCATTCTTGCGTTTGAACTACAGAGGCAGCATTTTACTATGGCTGTGTTGTTTTTCTATTCTGGTTGCTTCTAGAAAGGTTAAAGGAACACTTAAAAGTACTCAAGCTTGCTGTAGTACCAGGGCAAGACATGCATATAGGTATGTAGCTAACATAGGCACCTGCAGAAATTTTGGCCTTTGGGTTTGGATATTTTAAGTGTTTCTGTGATTTTTCCAGAATCAGCAGAATAGAGAGAGAAAGCAGCCATAGTAAAATATCTTCTCTGGCCTCTGTAGTTTGGAAGCCCCTGTGGCTGAAGAATATTGCTGTAAAGTTGGTTCTGCTTTGATTCATCTTCTGCATGCACGAATCACCATTCAACATAATAAAGGCTATATTTTGCACAAATAGTGTGATCTCTTCTTGGCTATCCTCTGGCCTGGTTTATGGGTCTATTAAGCAGCTGAGGCCTCAGGTTAAGGCACTGTCCCACTATTGGGAGCAGCACACCATGTGAAGATACAGGAGATGGCATGTTCAGCTGCTCTGATTGAGTGTTGCCCTCCCTTTGGAGGACCGATTGGCACCACCATGGGCTGATCCAGTGATATACTAGCATGGATCAGTAAGTTATGGTTAGGGTTCTAATTTTTTTTATTTAAATATATTGGCTTTTCATTTGGTGAAAGTAAAACAAAATACTCCCAAGTTATATGGGAGCAGCATTGGCTGTATTCTTAAGCAGAATGAAGGGGCTGCCTTTTGAGCTACACATATTTGGAGGTGATAGCAAAAGTGGGTTGCTCTCCGTCTCTAAACTTTTGCCTTCAGGTGTATGGGACAATGGGTCAGTTGGGACTCAAACCTGGATATTCCAAGTTCAGATCCAACACTCTGTACTACATTATACAGAACTAGGGCTGTGGGGCAAAAGAGGCAATGATGGAACTATTGGATGTATCTTGTTACAGTTCTCAGCCCTATTCAATTGCCATTTTTATAGGGGTTTTTTTTTTATACATTTTACAATTGCATCATTGTAGCTCTGCCTTTTAAAAGCATCTTTATATATAGACATGAGCAAATGGCAAAGAGATACCTGGGGGGGCCTTGCTTAGAGCAGCTATGCAGGATATAAATGTTTCCCAATAAATGTGATGTGGAAAACTTCCCAGAAATATTTCTGAAAATCAAGTTGGTATTTTGAAATAAAAAAGTTACAGCCCAAGTTGCTTGTTTTCTCTTGGTTGAAATTTAATGATATATTAATATTGAGCTGTATGTGAGCATCCTTAATTATGGTTACCAAAGTATCTCCACTGACATTTTTAATTTTGAAAGGCTGGCCCTACCATTAGACAATTACTGGTTTAGCAGAGCAGGAATGAAAAGGAGCAGAATTCCAATACTTTCTTTGTACCAGAAGGAAATGAAGACACTGCTTGCCTGAATCACATTCCCCATTTTTATATGATGGTGGTAGGAAAAACTGGAAGATGGCAGAGGTTAGCCTGACCACTGGGCGGAATAAGACATGGCCAGCTCAAGCAAAAATTTGGGAGTTGTGGAAGTGTAGCAAATTCTCAGCTACTTGCTTCATACTGCTTTCTTCAATATACTTCCTGCACTGTTTGTCAAAATAATTGGATACCTACCTATTTTAACATGACAGGGGGGTACTCCATTTGCTGCTCTACCCCAAGCTGCAAAGTATCCTGAGTCAGCCCAAACCATGGAAAGATGTGCTTTAAAAACTAATTTGTGCTTGTTGGTTGTAACATTTATAAATCAATGACATCACTAGTTGCATTGCCACTCCTTATTTTGCCCACTTTATCATCTGGTCTTTTTTATTTCCATCTGCGGTCTCAGGCCATTTCTGCACTAGACTGTTATTGTGCTATTATTCCACTTTCAACATCCTATGGAATCTTGGGGTCTGCAGTTTAGGGAGGGACCTTTAGAACTCTCAGCCAGACTGCTCTTTGGCCTCAGGAAACTACAAACCTCAGAATTCCACAGGATGTTGAAAATGGGATAATAGCTTTGTAACAACGTAGTGCAGAAAGAGCACGAGTAGTAGCACGGACTACTAACACTAGCAGCAGTGCGGAAACAGCACTATTAACAGCTTGGTGCAGAGATGGCCTCAGTCATAGGGTGGCCACAAGTCAAAGTTGCAGTTAAGACCAATTACTTTGGAAAATAACTTTCCGTGGATAATAAGAACGGTATAACACTAAAATTCCTGTCAAACATGCCCTTTTATTTCTTGGACCAGTAAAGCAACTTCATTCCTCTTCTAGTCAATCCAGGGGCCATTTCCGCACTAGACTGTCGTAGTGCCATTATTCCACTTTCAACATCCCATGGAATCCTGGGGTCTGCAGTTTAGGGAGGGGCATTTAGAATTCTCAGCCAGAGAGCTCTTTGGCCTCAGGAAACTACAAACCCAAGAGATTCCACAGGATGCTGAAAGTGGGATAACACCATTGTAACAACATAGTGCAGAAAGAGCACGAGTAGTAGCACGGACTACTAACACTAGCAGTAGTGCGGAAATGGCACTATTAACGGCATAGTGCAGAAATGGCCTCAGTCATAGGGTGGCCACAAGTCAAAGTTGCAGTGAACACCAATTACTTTGGAAAATAACTTTCTGTGGAGAATAAGAACAGTATAACACTAAAATTCCTGTCAAACATGCCCTTTTATTTCTTGGACCAGTAAAGCAACTTCATTCCTCTTCTAGTCAATCCAGGGGCCATTTCCGCACTAGACTGTCATAGTGCCATTATTCCGCTTTCAACATCCCATGGAATCCTGGGGTCTGCAGTTTAGGGAGGGGCCTTCCCAGGATTCCATGGGACGTTGAAAGCAGAATAATGACAGTCCAGTGCGGAAACGGTCCAGCTCCGGTTACAAAGAAACCTCCACCCCTTAAGAATGAGTTGCCCTTGCACGGGAGGCGAGCCTGCTTCTCGAACAAAAATGTTAAAAAATTAAACTCCATCCCCTTTGCTTTCCCCACCCCACACAGCACCAGGGGACGGGGCGGGGCAGACAAACAGCCGCCACGTCTGTCGAGTCCTCTCGCCGCCCAACGCTGCCGCCTCCTCTCCAGTCCGGACGGCCGACGGCAGACAACGAACAGATTCGTGTTAGAAATCCCGGCCTGCGATTGGAGGAGGAAAAGGTTGCTTCCGTCCATCGCGATTGGCCACCGCATTTTCCTATCAGATTAAGCCACTCGCTGCTTTCTTTTCTCTCTCTCGCCCCCTCCCTCCGGAAATAAAGATAAAAAGTTTGCAAAGAATATATAAGTTTAGAAAGTGAATCACTAGGGATGCCGGAGTGACACTCACGAGTCTCGCCTTCCCACCGTTTCGGCTCGCAAGAGGCGGGCCGGCCAAAACCCTATTCCCCCCCCCCTTGTTTGGCAGCGAAGAGGAAGGCCCATAATGTCGCTCTTGCTGAGAGCTGCGGTTCTCTGGGGTCTCCTGCGAGGGAGGCGGGAAGCCGCCGCCGCTGCTTCAGAGCCTCTTCTGTCGGTCAGCGCGGAAAGGAGCCTGGTTTGGGGGCCCGGCCTGGAAGCAGAGCTCACCTTGCCCGTCAGGTATTTCTACCTCCAGGCGGTCAGCAGCGACGGACGCAACTTCACGCGCTCCCCGCCAGGTATCCGCGCCCATTTTTACCTCAGGCAGGGAGTGGCACTCGCGGCCTTTCTTGTACTTCGTTTGCTGAGGGGAAATAAAAGGGAGGCGCTTCTTGTGGCTGTTGGGCCCGCCTCGGCTGGCCGGTAGCTATCAGGAAAGGCCTCTCTCTCTTTTTATTTTTTGGATGGTGTGTGGCTGTGCTGGAAATCCCTGGAGAGGCCTCAGCCCCCCTGTCGCGATTTGCTCATAGAGTCCTATGGGATCATAGGCTATTACCGCACTGTACTGTTAGAGTGCTACTAGCGTACATACCCACCGTTGCCTGGGGTTTTATTTTCTCATAGACTCATAGGCCATTTCCGCACGACACTCTTGTAGCGCGATGATTCCACTTTCAACCTCCTATGGAATCCTGGGGTTTGCAGTTCCGGGAGGGGCCGACTGGCCCCTCCCGGAACTGCAAACCCCAGGATTCCATAGGAGGTTGAAAGTGGAATCATCGCGCTACAAGTGTCGTGCGGAAATGGCCATAGACTCATGGAGTTGAAAGAGACTGCAAGGGCCATCCAGTCCGGTCCCTTGCTGTGCAGGAACCCACATCAAAGCACCCCCCGACAGATGGCCATCCAGCCTCTGTGTAAAAACTTCCAAAGAAAAAGACTCCACCACACTCCGAGGCAACTGAGGTAATACTTATTAGAAAGATTTGAGATCCTGTGCCTCTTAAATTCCCCAAACTGTCTTGTCCGGTACCTGTAACTTTTTCCCATATTCCCCAATCCAATCTGTATTCAGAGTTAACATGCAGAGGTTGGGTTCCTGAGGGAAATACACTGCCCTCCTCCTTGCTGCTGGGCCTCATCACCATACCAGCCAGCGTATTCAAGACAAACACAGTTGACTGAGGCCCAAGAGCTCTCTGGCCAAGAATTCTAAAGGCCTCTCCCTAAACTGCAAATCCCAGGATTCCATAGAATCTTCTTAGGCAGCCAATCATATGAAGTCTTTGCTTGACATAGCCAATTGTATGAGGTCTTTGCCTGACACAGACAAACAAACTTTGACTTTTATGTATTAGCTTATTCCACTTTCAACATCCTGTGGAATTCTGGGGTTTGTAGTTTATTGAGGCCAGTGAGCTCTACCTAAAGCATCTACCTAAAGCTAGCTGTCCAGCCTCTTTCTGAAGATGTCTAAAGAAAAAGACCCCACCACCTCTCTAGCAATTGGTTCCATTGCTGAGCTGCTCTTACCGCCCAGAAGTTCCTTGTCCAGTTGAAATCTGTTCTCCTGTAACTTCAAGCCATTAGACCTGGTTCTACTCTCTGGAGCAGCAGAGAACAGACCTGCCCCTCCTCTCTGTGGCAGCCTTTGAGGTATTTAAAGAGTGCAATCATGTCACCCCTCAGTTTTCTCTTCATCAAGGTGAACATGTCATCTCTTTCACCCTTTCCTCATATGTTTTGTTCTCTATACCTCTTATCGTCCTCCTTGCCCTTCTCTGAAGTTGCTCCAGCTTGTCTATATCCTTCTTAAAATTAGGTCCCCGTAGTGAATGCAGTCCTTCAGATAAAGCCTGACCAGTACAGAATATAGGAGACTATTACTTCCATTGACTTGGAAACTGTGCTTTTTTAAAAGGTAAGCTAAAATAGCATTCATCTTTGCTGCAGCATCACATTACTGAATCATGTTCGATTTATAATCAACAAACCCCTAAGGTCCTTTTTGCATGTAGTAAAAGCCATATATCTCCCATCCTATATCTCTGCATTTGATTTTTGTGGCCTAATTGTAAAATTTTGCATTTGTCTCTATTGAATTTCATTTTATTAGTTTCTGCCCAATTTTCCAGTTTATCAAAGTATGTTTGAATTTTATTCTTATCTTCCAGTGTGCTACCCAACCTTTCCAGTTTTGTATCATCTGCAAACTTGATAAGGATTTCCTTCACCCGGTCATGTAAGCCATTGGTAAAATATTGAATAGTAATGAACCTAGAACAGAACCCTGTGGCACTCCACTCAAGACCTCCTTCCAGTTTGAAGTGCAGCCGTTGATGATGACTCCTTGAGTATGGTTTTCCAACCAGTTATAGATCCATCTGACAGTGTTATCATCTATTCCACATTTAATCAGTTTGCTATTCAAAATATTATGGGGGACCTTATCAAATGATTTGCTGAAATCCATATAAATGACATTGACAGCATTCCTTGACTGACTCCTGACTGACTCCCTATCAGTCTTGATTTGCAATCCAGCTCCCTTGCCAAGGTCTCTACTACTGCATGGAAGAACACAATTCTCTTTTAGGGAAAAAACTGAATCAAAATAGATATTGAGTAGTTCTGCCTTTTCATTGTGATCTGTTAGCTGTTTGCCATCCTTATTGAACAGTGGCCCCACTTCCTCTTTGGTCATTCTCTTGTCTCAAATGTATCTGAAACCCCCTTTTTTGTTGCTCCTTTCTTGCCATGCCAGTCTCAGCTCATTTGAAGCTCTAGCTTTCCTTATATTCTTCCTGAAGACTTGGGATACACATATGTACTCTTCCATGATGATGTGTCCTTTCTTCCTTTCTATGTACATCCATACATACATATATACTCCTTTTTCTTTTCACTTCCATTTGGAGTTTGCTGTACAGCCTCACTGGCTTTTTCAGATGTTTCCCATTTTTCTTCTTCCATGGAATTGTTTTTGATTGCTTTTTGCAGTTTCTTCTTCAAGAACTCCCACCCTTTTGAAGTGTCTTTATTCTTTAGCATGGATTGGATTCCACCCAATAATTCTATGAATTTGTCAAAATCAACTTTCCTGAAATCCAAGGTTCATGTCTGATTATATTCTTCTTTGGCCTGTCCCACAATTGTGAATTCTTGCCTTAAATGATCACTTTCCCAAAGTACTGACTACTTTGAATCCAGTGACCAACTCCTCCCAGTTGGTTAGGATCAAGTCCAGGATTGCTGATCTCCTTGTTCCTTCTTCTACCTTTTGAAATAAGAAATTATCTACAAACACATCAAATATTTGTTGGATAGCCAATGTTTAGCAGAGTTAGTCTCCCTGCAGATATTCGGGTAATTGAAGTCCTCATAACTACTAATTCTTGCTCTTTGTGATTTCTGAGATTTGTTTCTGAAAAGCATAATCTTCCACTCTTCTTGGTTTGTTGGGCTGTAGTAAACTTCTACCACAATGTTGTATTTATTTATTTCTCTATTTTTCCTTGCTTACAGACAAAGCTGACTTGACTGAAGTTTGCAGGCACCTCACTTCTGAAGCAATGCTACAGTCACCAGGCTGAAAATGAGAGAAGTTCCTTACCTTTAATGGTTGTGCAGAAGAGGCAGTTTCAGCAGGTGTTGCTTGCCATGTCACCCGGTGACAAGCAACACCTGATAAAATTCCCTCTGCTACAACCATTAAATATACAGGAGTTGTCTCAAGTTTTCACTCTGGTACTTTTGGGGAGCCATGGTGGACTATATCCCCTACAGATAGCATGAATACATCACATGTGGGGTGAACACATTTCCTTAGACAACAATTCATAAAAATTGACACAAGAAGTCAAAGTGTGTTGCAAGAGGAAACTAGCACAACAAAATGTATATTAAGTTAGAACCTTTTTGCTGGAGTGAACTTTTTAAAAAGAAACAAAACATGGCACCTACCATGTGTAATCTGAAGTGAAGTATACAGGTTGGCCCTCCACATTCAATAGGATTAGGGGCAGAGTATCCTCACAAAAGTGAAAAATCGCAAATATCAAAATGTGTGTTTGTATGTGTGGGAAGGTGGTTGAAGCATGGGTGGGGAGAATGGGCCAGGCCAGGGAAAGGAAAGGGTTGGTACGCTGGCCCTATATTTCCTCTCTTTTGCCTATCTCCTTCCTTGGATGAGAGGGAGCATTGAGAGAGGATTTGTGCTGCTGAGAAATTGGGCTACAAGCTCTTCTGAGCTGGCCAGGCAGCAGTTGGTGGAGGAGAAGGAGGACTGGATGCAGATTTCTAAAGAGCTGCATGGCCTGATTGAAGCCACCAAGATAGAAGGTTCCCCCAAACCAAAAAGTACCTGAGGTGGCAGGGACAGACGTTGGAGAAACTTGCAAATAAATCTGTGAATTCTCACAAACTCACAAATGTGAAATTAGTAGTTCTACTTCTAAAGCCCCTGCCCTTTAAAGCTTCTGTTGGATGGCCAAGGCACAAGATCTATATGTGATGGTTTTGTTGAGAGATTGTCTGTTCTCTAAACATATTTCCTTTTTAAAAATCTATAAAAATTAAATAAACCAGCTATAGGCTAGAACAGCTGTGTCTGCCTTTTGGAGGATGAGAGAAACTATGGATCCCATTTGCTCCAACTGGCTCTCATGATGCCTTAATTCAGGTTTTGCTGGCAGTAGAAGCACTACTGGTAGTAGATTTATACCCATAGGGCTTTACATGAGTATACGTGTACCCCACTGGCAGAGGTCCTCCAACCTGGCAGAGGGGGAATTCTTCTTAAATGTAACCTTGTGGCAGCCATTTGAGATGATTGGGATTGCTCTGCTGGTTTCAATAGGGAATGAAAAACATTGGCTGAGTGCCCAATCACTGAGAATAAACTTGATTTGCAACTAGCCAAAAAATCTAGCTTGCCCCTTTACCCACCCAAAATGGCAACAGGTTAACTGTGGTAGGGTGTCTCTTTTGACTCAAGGTTGTTTCTGTTTTCTTTCATCATTTCCATGTATTTCCAAGGCTGTTTTGGCTCATGATAGAACCTTTCAGAGTTGTCCACGCCTGCTTTCCAGACACAGTTTTATGTGAAAGCAGCAACGCTTCCAAATAAATGTGTATAGGACAAAATTGCAGAGTATGAAGACATAATGGGCAACTCCAAATGGCTATTTGCTTAATTTCATATGGCCCTGTGGCTGATTTCAAACGGCTTCTGCAACTTCAGACTTCGAGCAAGAGTAATCTTTTCGTTTCCTGGCACCCTGCTGAACAGGAAGGAAAAGGGGAAGTGGTTAAAAGTAGGTGTAGAGAAAGAAAGGGTCTGCCATCATTGAGTCCTTATGAAATTACCCATAAAGTCAGGGGGAACTGTGGAAGGTTGAGCAGGCTGATTAGCTCCCAGGAGACTTTGGAGGCCAGCATACACCACTGCACCCACTCCCACAAAAAAAGTGAGCATCTTGAGGTAAAAAAAATTTTTTTTTTTTTTTTTTGCTGGACATGTCCTAAAATGACCTGTAGGGTGTATGGAGGGCATTTACACTACATTTGGGCCCCACAGGGATCAGTTGATTTTTTAAAAAAATGTTTGTTTGTTTGTTTGTTCGTTTGCCCCTGCACAACCCCAACCAATCTCTAGAGACATGTGTGCATTCTGATCCATATATTTGGTCCTTCCTGGGTCCCTAGAGAGCATTTTGAGGCCAAAAAAAATGTTGTGATCCCTGTGGGCCTCAGGAGCAGACTCTAAATGTGGTGGAAATGCGTTCCACATACACTTTACAGACCATTTTGGAGAATGTTGGAGGAAAAAAAAGAATTAAAAAAATCTCTGATCCTGGGTAGCCCTGAAGGCTGCATGTAGCCTGTGGACTGCATTTTGATTGTCCCTGTGATAAGAGAATTTTAAAGCAGTGTGTGTGTGTGAAGATGCCCAGCTACCTATCCTGAACATACAGGAGTAAATAATATTTTAAATTGGTGAGAATGTCTTCCATGCAAGAGAAATAAATCAATGGAAATTATATTTCAGATTATATTTCAGCACAAAGGTGTATTATGTTCCTCTGAGCAAATTGTGTCTGCCTAATTTGTTGTGAAGCTAGACGGGGTGTGATGTCTACCAAGTCAGACCAGCTTTAGTAGGATCAGTTAAAGCAATACACAGAAGGCGTAGGCAAGCTGGTTGAATGGGAAGGAATTCAGGACAGACACGAAGAGCAAGTTTGAGCCTGTAGGACAAGAAGCAACCAGCAAATTTCAAGAGACAGAGATTGGAGAGAAAAGCCAAAGTGCTCCTGGCAAGAACTGTGAACAACCTAAAAGAGTGGAGACTACCTCCCTAGAAGTACAGCCATTGTTATCATCAACACCTCTGCAACTGAACTGAACCAATTGCCACTCTAAATGCCATTGAAAGGCAGATGTGGCTGTCATTGTTGAGATGTGGGGAGAGTGTGGCACCCTATCTCTGTCTGTAGAGAATCATGGTCACTGGTGGCCTGCAGATTAGCATCAGAGATTCAGGCTATGACCATAGGCTGAACTCCATGGAATGGAGACTTAGGGCCTTTCTACACTACACTGTTATAATGATTTCAACATCCTTTGGAATTCTGGGGCTTGTAGTTTACCGAGGCCAAAGAGCTCTCTGGATGAGAGTTCTAAATGCCTCTCCCTAAACTGCAAAATCCAGGTTTCCGTAGGATGTTGAAAGTGGGATAATAGCACTATAACAGTGTAATGCAGACAGGCCCTTAGTTTCTTTCCACGTGCTGCCTTATTAACCTTTTAAAAAGGGAATTTTTAATTTTAACACAATTCTTAAAGGAGAACATGAGAAAGTAGAGCTAAACATGTGTCTGCTCTCACCAGAGCTTGGAAAAATTAGTGTTTTGGCAGCATGGCCATAGGTCAGAGAATTCTAAGATTTGTAGTCCCCTGAAAAGCTTCTCCAAGATCTGGTCTTACTCTACCTAATTACTGTAGAATTTGTTATCTCTCAGCCTTTGCTTTAGTTCACTTCCAGTATTGGACTCAGGACTTGAGAAAAGTGCCTAGACTTTGGAGAAAGAAAGCATTTAAGAGGGCAAAAGTTGATTTCTTTCTTTCTTTCTTTCTTTCTTTCTTTCTTTCTTTCTTTCTTTCTTTCTTTCATGTCATCACTGTACATGATGCTTTACAAGTAAAAGAACAATAAAACAGTTCCCTCTCATCAGACTAACAATCTAATTCAGACGTGACACAAATGGAAAAGAGGACAGCAATGTAGGAGATAATTACATCCAGCAGATACTTTGCTTCTTCTCATCTCACAGGCCAGGACAGTGGCATTTCATTTACTCCTTTTACTGTTAATACAAGACCACTTTGCTTTCCATGTGGATTATTGATCTGTCACTTCTGGTTTGGCTCTCACCAGTGTTCTTGTCTCTCAGTGCCACCACTGTGAGGGCCACATTTCATTAGGACACAGGAGAGGGCCTTCTTGGTGGCTGCTCTAAAGTTGTGGAACCCTCTCCCATGGAAGGCTAGGCAGTCCCTCTGTTCTTTTTCCACCAGAAAGCAACAGTCTTTTTAGCTAGTTTACTTGGATATCACCTGGCTACTGCATATTTAATGAGAGGTGGTGAACGTTTTTCTTCATTACAGTTTTTAAATCCTTTTAAACTGTTTTATGTTAATGCTGTTTTTAATTGGGTAGTTTAATTGCTTTGGAGTCATTTTCAGTATTATGATGAAGGTTTAGTCATATTTTGTTTTTGTCAGCTCTCTTGGGCTCCAAATTCTGAGAAAGCTGAAATATTAAATAAATAAACAAAGAAGAAGAAGATGGTGATGATATCTGTGATTCTACCAGGAAGCTCTTCCTACAAAGTCTGTTTGCACAGGACCTGGGGTTGTGGTTTTCCTAGGTCACGAAGTAGGCTTAACGGTTGACATCTGTGTAGTTGCAAGTAAGGAGAGCATCAAGGAAATTAAAGAATGAAAAGAAAGAGGTAGATTGCCAAGAGTGAAATAGGAGTAGTATCCTTTATACCCTTTCAAATTGAAGTCTGAGATGAAAACTAAAAAAATGACAAGCAGGCTAGTAGCCTACTACCTCCTGAGGCGACGTGAGGTATCATCAGAGGGTGTGGAACAAATAAAACAGGCTTGCTTCACTTGTAAACAGAGCCTGAGTCTTTATTTGCCAGGCCACCCAAGGAATAAGCTACAAAAGGATGCGAGTTCTTTTTCAGAATGAGCCCATTTTATCTGCTTCAAGAGATGTTCCAAGATACGATCATGTTTAGTGCAAGTTGTATCAGTGGCCTAGTTGTGTGGTCACCATGCAGTGGCACAGATCTAACATTGCACACTCCCAAAGAAGGAAATTGAGAAGGGATGTGGCATACCACGGCCAATAATATCAAAACATGTTTATAAGGAACTGGTTCGGATTAACAATGATACAATATATCCAAACATCAGTTATGTTCTTAATTCCTATAGTTGTTCCCAGCAGTAGTTCCCCACAAAGAGGACATCAACTAATTATGTTTGCGGCCTAGCTTTGGAAAAGCTGTTTTCAGTCACATTGTGTAATGTTGGACATTTCCACACTACACTCTTATAGTGCAATTATTCCACTTTCAACATCCTATGGAATCCTGGGGTTTGCAGTTTCAGGAGCGGCCGGGTGGCCCCTCCCGAAACTGCAAACCCCAGGTCCATAGGATGTTGAAAGTGCAATAATTGAGCTATAAGAGTGTAGTGCAGAAATGGCCTTATGTGCTGGGTCTACTCTCCAGA
This sequence comes from Ctenosaura bakeri, assembly GCA_948474755.1. Taxonomy (NCBI): domain Eukaryota; kingdom Metazoa; phylum Chordata; class Lepidosauria; order Squamata; family Iguanidae; genus Ctenosaura; species Ctenosaura bakeri. The sequence goes on along the minus strand of CAOLHI010000028.1, from coordinate 345,731 downwards.
TATTTCTGAATAGCAAGTCCCATCAGCCCTAGTTAGAATGGTCTATGGGATCTTGGAAGTTGCCGTCTTACAATATCTGGAGGACCTATTTTCCTCATCTTTGCACTAAGGCTTTGCTTAACAGTTCCTGTAGATGTTTAACCAGCAGGTCTGTAGTTAGCTGGGTCACTTTGTCTCCTTTTGAGCTCAACATTTTTCATCCACAAGATTTGTGTGTTAAACCATCTCATTTCTAATTCTTCCATTAAAAACAAAATAGAACAAGTCACCCCATTCATTCTAAATAACTTCCTGATTGTAATCTATATTGGCAGTGCAAAACTTGATTTACAACACTTCAGCTAGAGGTGTTATATTCATCTCCTGTGTGTTCATCCATCAGCCTGCACGCATTCATATCTCCTCTTCAGATGACTGCTTGCTTTGTTTATGCTGAGATGATCAAATAGGGTGGCCTAAGGTAGCTACTTTTGTTTACATCTTTTTGATTTCCTGTTTACTTCAAGACTGATTCACTGGTAGAAGCTGCTACATTCTGCAGCCTGTACAACATCCTTTGGATTTTCTGTTCTTGTATGGAACTGAAAAACGTGGGTAGTTCTGATTGCATTGTCCTGTTTATTAGGAAAAATGGGAAAGTAGATAATGTTCCAAGACACAAAGTAAATTTATTTACTGTTGCAGATATTGGAAATAGTACTTGAATCAGATAGTGTCTGCATCACAAAAGCTGTAGTAATTCAGCCCTGCTTACTTCCTAGTCAATGTGCATTGGCTTGTGAAATTGCTAGGGATTTCCTATGATTTGGGATGATCTTTGTCATTGGAAAGGGGCTTATTTAGGATGTTTTTCCATTGTCCTGACCCACTTTGGCTTTGTCCCCCTCAGGAACATGCACCCGCAACATTTCCTAAATAGGAATTTGGTCTTCTGGCTGAAAATGTTCTGTGTTCCTTCCATAGTTTGTCCAACTAGAAGAGAATATAATTCTGAAAGTTTAGCTTGTTTTAAATATGCACTGTATTTTCAGAGAACATCAAAGCTCTTGCAAAGTGCATGCCTGGCCTATCAACTTTTTTTTTTAAGTTCTCTTGTTTTTCCTAATATAGCTGTCAAATCAGGCAGCATAGTTAAGTGGGACTCATAGACTTTCTTCCCATAAGAAAGGAGCGCTGATTTTGTTCCGGAGGCAGCTCTGTTTAAAGCCTTGTGCATGTGAAAGCCTTCCAGAGGCAGCAATAAATCACAAAGACACCCAACACTTTATATACAGCTGATGGAAAAATTGTTGATGGGAGAACAAAAGACACCAGCTAAAGAGATGATACAGTATTGAAAAAGCTTTTGACAAAATGTTTACAAAGACATTGAAAATAGAATTGCCCAATTGAAAGAAACTGAAATAAATGCCCTGCTTTTATGCTGTTTCAAGTTTTTCTGCACCATTACCAGTAATTATTTTTCATGACCATTGTTGACACTGAACATCATCATACCTACATGTTTTGCATTCCTGTCATAATTCATAATCCCCTTTTCCCTGCCACCCATTGGTATGTATATCTGTCCATAGAGGTTTCTCTTCATGCATCTGATTTGCGTCCCTAAAAGCTTATTATCACCACCATCACCATCATCACCATTTATTTATATAGTGCCATCACTGTTCATGGTGTTCTATAAGCAGAAGAACAACAGAACATTTATCTGTCCTCAGGCTTACAGTCTAATTAAGACAATGAAATGTAGAGGAGGATCTTTCATCTGCTTCTGAGCCTAAGCGTGAGCTGTGCCTGCCTGTCCTCCTCTCCCTTTGAGACCATGGCTGTGGCAATTGGGATGGAGAGAGGGCCTTTTCATCTACTGCTGGAGCTGTACCTGCTTTTCTTTCTCTCATGGTGTGTCTTCTGTACAGGCTTCCTCCACTTACCTAACGGGTTAATGAAGCAGAGCACTGTCAGAAAGTGGAAATGATGGAAGAGTGGAATCCATCTGCGTACTGTATCTCAGTTGAGCGCAGGGAAGCCAGGAATGGGACAAAGCCCTCGGCCATCACAGAGTGGGCTGTGCTTCTAGATGGAGGCTGCTTCCCACTCTCTGATGACTGGCAAAGGCACCATACTGTTCTGGTCGCTTGCGAGTGGCTAGCATTGGGACAAGGCCCTTGGCCATAGCGGAGCAGGTGGCACTTCCAGGGAGGAGGCTGCTCCCCACTCTTTCCTTAAGCAAAAAGAATGGATGAAACAGCGAACTTCTTGTTGAAAGAAAGAAATATATCTAATTTAGCATGGTTGAAAGAGCAGGTTGGCAAAAAATCAAGGCACTGAAAAATGGGAGATGCCTATTTATGAGCCTTCCTATGTATTGAGATTTTCTGAGGAGGCCCTTCTCTCTAGGCCTTTCCACGCTACACTATTATAATGCTATCGTTCTACTTTCAACATCCTGTGAAATCCTGGGGTTTGCAGTTTAGGGAAGGGGTTTTAGAATTCTTAGCTAGAGAGCTCTTTGGCCCAAGGAAAGTACAAACCCCAGACTTCCACAGGATGTTGAAAGTATAATAATAGCACTATAACAGATAATGTGGAAAGGCCCTCTGTCCTATCCCTCTCACAAGTACATCTGATGGAAATATGACAGAGGGCCTTCTCGGTGCTATCACTAAGCTCCCTTTCTAGTGAGGTTAGGGAGAGTCTAATCTCTGGACCCCTCCTTCATGGGCAGGTGAAGAACTTTCTGTTTTGACACAACTGGTTGCTCAGGGGGAAAGAGCATTTCAGGTTCTCTGTTTATGTTCATTGACCTTTTTAATCATTTGTTTTTAACTGCTTTTAATTTTATTTAAGTTTCACTGTATTTTAAAATTCTATACGATGTAATTTTTTAAAGCTGTTATCTGTTTAAATTTTTGTAAGCCACCTTGAGTCCTAGACTTGAAAAAGATGGGGCAAAAACAACCATTATATGCCAGAAATGTCTTTTTTCCAGTTAGCCTCAAAGATGCTAAATAATTCCATTAGATGATAGAGAGAGAGAGAGAGAGAGAGAGAGAGAGAGAGATATTATGCTGAAACAGGCTAACATGGCTATCTTTTTGAATAGTTATCCAAAGAGTTGCAGAATATTTTGATGACAGTGAAAAGTTGCTCCAATAGTAGGTAATGGTACTAGCATAATTGTTGTACTAAACTATGTCACTGTATTACTACTACTACTACTATTAGTACTATTATAGTTACTGCACCCCTTTGGAATCTGTCATATTTACATGAGATCTTCTTCACTTTTCTCATAATCCTAGAACTTGATGTCATCTGGAATGTTGGGACAGACAAAATTATATGTGCATTCATAAAATTTGTAGTCATAGGATGCAATGATAGTCACTAATTTAGAGGGTTTTAACAGGGGATTAACTTAGACAATCTCATGTAAAGCCAATCTGTCAATGGCTGAGGGACTTACGATGGCTATATTGAATATTTGTTCTCAGAAACAACAAGCAGGTCTTTAGATTGTTACTTTTTTGAACTACAGTACCCCAAGTCTTCTAGTTGGTACAGCAGTTGTAATGCTGGCTAGGGGGTTCTGGGAGTTGCAGTCCAAAAAAATCCCCATTTCGAACTCTGGCAATAAGCTGTTGAATATAATTGAAGTCAAGTAATGTTTACTGCCTATACTTATTTTCCATATTCTTTCTCTTTTCAAAGGACAGTTTAGAGTGTCAATCCAACCACTTTCATCCAAAGAAATTATCCAGATCCATGTCCCAAAGCTTTTGGACAGGAATGATGGCTCCTTTCTGATGAGGTATCGAATGTATGCAAGCGTCAAGGAAGGGTTAAAGGTGGAAATCCTTTATGGTGATGCACATGTGGCTCAGTCTCCCTATTTACTGAAAGGTAAATTTTGTCTCCCTTCCAAAATTTCTGGAGGTCCTGCCCCATTGGATGTTGTTCAGTTGCCTGATGAAAAAGTAAATACCGGTAGTAGAAATTTTTGTAAATTCAGTGACCATGCATGTGTTGCAACACTGCACAGTAATGTGTAAATTAACAGATCTTAAGGTAACAGCTTCTAGTCTTTAAAAAAAAATAAACCTTATTGAAAACAGGTCCTTTTTTTTTTTTCATCATGAAAAAGAGGAAGGAGTGAACCTGGGTTTCTAGCTGAAGTGCCTGGGTGGAGAAATTACACCCAAAACTTATGGGGGACCTAAAGATATTGGAGCATAGCCACACCTGCTGATATCATCCAGCAAAGGACTATATAGGATGCTCCCTCAGGCTGCACAAGTAGAGTTCCTATCCTAGTTTTAAACTGAAGAAGTATAGAGTCCGTTAGACAATACTGTAAATTTGTAAAAAAATAAAATTAGTATTGGCTGGACATAGGCCTGATAAATTTGCTAAGAGGTTCTTGTGTATTTCATCAGACAATAATGCATATTTATTGAGCTATTTGAATTAAATACTTATTTTTTTATTTAGGTCTAGTCTGATGATTTATTGAGAGTTTTGTTACAATGTATTTTCTGTTTTGTGTGCAGTTTTGTTGTGTAAAGAAAAGGCGCAGTTTGTTAGTAAGCAATACATTGAAGTGAACTAAATGATGTAAAGAGCTGATCGTTTTCTTATAATGGTGGACATAATAGTGTATTGTACACAGGAAAGTGTTTCATTTAATAGGATACTTTATTATAGTTGACATTATCAGATTTGTTCAAATACCCTGTATCCCAGCCCTGCTAAATTCCTCTCATGATTTTAAGTTCTGGACATAAAATTTTGAACATTTTGAAGCAGCACTGCTAGGTTTCTCCTTAATTCTAAGTGACTTTAAGTCTTATATGATTAATTGTTGCTTGGAAATGGAAGATGTTAGCTCTCTATTTACATAGATTATAAGGTTGGACCTTTATCCCAAACATCACATACTGGTATTGCTTCTTCCTGTTCAGGTCCCATTTACCATGAATATTGTGAATGCCCAGAAGAAAATGCTCAAGTTTGGGAGAAAAGTCTTTCATGTCCATCTGAGGAAGCTCAAATTACTGAGGATTTTGCAGCATTTCCTAGCATTGATCTTCAGCGGATGCTTAATGAGGTCCCACCAAGGTTTGGCCAAAATATGGGAGCCATTGTTCATTATACAATACTCAGTAATCACATTTATCGTCAAACCTTGGGGAAGTATACGGACTTCAAAATGTTTTCAGATGAAATGTTGCTATCATTAGCAAGGAAGGTATATTCCCTCTAATATGTACTTAGTCACAGCTGTGTTAATGTACATGTTTACAAACTGAAACATCACACAACAGATATTTACTGGAGGGAGCTGTTTCTTTATCACTTTTTGGATATTAACGGAGTACCCTATCTGCAAGATCTCTAATCTCTTCAGATGTTCTCAGTGTGTACTACGTGATGGGATACAACCAGTTTCAGACAAACTGTTTTTCATGAGCAGAAAGCTAGTATTGGCAGAGAACATAAAATCAGTTGTGCATCCAAATGTATATCCACTCCTAGACTGGCATGTGCCTTTGAGTACACATCCCAATGTATTCCATTAAAAGCAAAAAAGCACTCTTTGAATGCACATCCCATTTAGTCTATGGTTCTTAAGCCAGCAAGTGCTGGACAAGGCAGTCTACTTCTACATTTAGTTGAATCAGGGCAGGGAATAATAGATTTGCCCCAACTATATGGTAGTCAGTATATCTGTATTTTTGCTATCAGATACTAGATCTGTGGAGCAGTTTTGCAGTCTTGTAAATCAACCTTTTAAACTATGCAACTATTTTTAGAATGGTTTTCTTTGTTCTCTTTTATAATATAATAAATATAATGTAATATAAAACCCAACATTGAAATAAAAGAGGTTGTTAAAAAGAGAAACATTATTTGGGAATGGTCTATTATAAGCTACAAAAATGAGACAAAATTCAGAATCTGTACAACTGTTTCATGAGCCTACCTTTCTAGTAGCACATAGTTCAAAGCTAGTCTTTTTGCATATTGAGTATATGAGTTGGAAATGTTATTTTTGGCTCAAAAAGTAACTTTTCCAATATAATCTGGTTAACCTGTCATAGCTACATTGAGCATGAGTGGCCAACTCACGTAAAAGCTAAACTGAGACTATGAACATTAGGATAACATGGCTTATAAAGGTTGTCTGGTTTTTTTTCAGGTTCAGCTCCCTGATGTGGAATTTTATCTTAATGTTGCTGACTGGCCCATTGAACATCGTAAAGCAAATGACACCCCAGGCCCTGTACCTATCCTTTCGTGGTGTGGGTCTGTAGATTCAGCTGACATAGTGCTTCCTACGTATGATGTCACCCACTCAACCCTAGAAACTCTGCGTGGTGTCACAAATGACCTCCTGTCCATTCAAGGAAACACAGGTAAAAGGAATTCTACTTCAGATGGAGGGGGAAAAACAGTTGAAACATGGCTAATTGGTGGAGTCAGGGTATTCTGCATACAAAAATGATTATACACTGTAGAAGTAAAATCTCTGAGGCACATTCTGAGAACCTGTCCCAGCTTTGTCCACCCAGATTATCTGGGTTCCACTTGAGTTCTCTGTAGAGCAGCAAGTGAGTGCTTGATGGGGGGAGATGAAGTTGCTCTGATCTGTTGGGATTCCATCTCCCTCACCTGGTGTCCTGTTGCTCAAACTACTGGGTTTGAGTGTGTGTTTTGAAAATGGTTGGAAGGGACAGAATAGGGATTCTGTTGGTGTACCATCCACCCAACAGTATGTCTCCCTGATCTGACTGAGTTAGTCTCAGCAGTGGTGTTGGAAAACCACCGACTTACTGTCCTGGAAGACTTCAACATCCACGTTGAGACTGTTTGTTCAAGAGCAACTCAAGTCTTCACATCCTTCATAGATAGGTCTGTCCCAAGCAGTATCTGGTACCACTTCTGTTGTAGGACACGCTCTGTATCTGGTTTTCTATGCTAGGCAGGATGGTGGTGATCTGAATATGGAGGAATGTTCCATAGTTCTGTTGTCATGGATAGATTACTGCCTGGTAGGGTTTAGATGCTGGGACTCAGACCCTCTGGAGGTGGGGGGGCAGTTAAAGTGATCTGCCCCAGGACACTTGGATACAGATAAGATTCCTGATGACTCTTGGGAAAATTCCTGTTGCCTTGGCAGATGATCCTGTCAAAGCCCTGGCTGATCTCTGGAACAGGGAAGTGGGCAGAGCGGTGGACACAATGTGTCCTAAGTGTCCCCTCCTACAGAGGAGAGCCAAACAAGCTTCCTGCTTCAGTCTGATCAAATATGGGCTAGAGCCATAAGCTGGAAACTACTTGAAGACACGCACGACAATAATGTAGTGTTTTTTATTTTATTGAATTTTAAATGCCTTTCAATACTGTTATTAATTTGTGTTTTTAACTTTTTTCTTTAATCAAAGTTTTGTTTAACTTTATACACTGCCTGATGTTATACACTGCCTGAATCCTGTGGTGAAAAAAAGGTGGGATAAAAAATAAATAACTATCTAGTACAACATGATAAATCTGTAATTTTCTTGAGCTCTGCCTGCAAAACAATGTACATACAACAATACAGGGAGAATGTTTTTTCAAAACAGAATAGCTCCTGTTTCCCCACTAACCTGCTTAGGATCTTTAGCCATGTAATTCTTTCAGAAGTCAGTTTTATCTGTGCAACTGGAACCTTCCTTGCTTTTTAACAAATGTATCTCTTTTTAAGGTTGAAGCATTAAAATTCCAGGAGTTTTTTGTTTTACCAGCCCCTCTTTGTTGCATTATCTGTTAATTCCAGGACCTGTCTGGGAGAACAAAACTGAGCAAGGATTTTTCAGAGGTCGAGATAGCCGGGAGGAACGACTTCAGCTTGTGAAGCTCTCCAAAGAAAACCCAGAACTGCTGGATGCTGGAATAACTGGTTATTTCTTCTTTAGAGAAAAGGAAAAAGAGCTGGGGAAAGCTCCATTGATAGGGTTCTTTGACTTCTTTAAGGTATATCACCTGTCTTATCCAGGCTTTTTAGCACCAGGATGAGACAAGACAAATTTCTTTCCATCTTTTCTTTAAGTTCTGTTTAAGGGCTGCTTCAGAGCTACAAACATTCCCGCCTGGAAAATACTTTTAATTTATACAGTACTTTAATCTGGAACCTACACACTTGTGTATTGTATTGTGTGTACCTGCCATGGGAGTCAATGGTGTGTTGTTTTATCTTGTTTACATGCATGCATATGCAGTTATTATTCCTCAAGTTGTATATATGGATTGTTTTCTTATTCCTAAAGCAGACGTGTGGGACTTTGACCTGCAGATCTTTCCCATCATGCCTTACCATTGTCCTCTCTAAAATGGATGAAAATTAAACAACATCCAGAAGGTTAGAGTTCCTCCACTCTGTCCTAGACTGAAGGCTGCTGTGTAGGAATTTTGGAACCTTTAAAAGGGCCTCTGCTTCAGTGTGAATAAGACCTAGAAATCTAGAAAGCTGCTTATTTGGCTGTTTTCTATCTAGACCAAAATTCTCTTGTTCACAACTTGGATACATGTACCTGACTAAACTGAAAATATTGAGATACTTTGCAGAGGAATAGTGCCCATGTGGTATATCCAGCACTATACCCAGGCAAAATTTGGAATCAGTGCATAGCCAAAAAATATGAGGAAGTAACATGTTTGTTTACAGCCCTTGGCAATCCATAATAGGCACAGTCTACCCTCTGGCCCACAGGGTTTGAGCTGTAAATTAATTTGGTAGTGACTTCAGAATGGAGACTAAAAAGTAGGTTTCTCTTTGGACTCTGACTAATCCAAAGAAAATAGCAAACATGGAGCGAAGCAAGGAAACTTAGGGCACAAAAGCAAGAAAGTGAATCTGCCTAAGAGTGTGGGCATATGGTTATGCTGACCTTGAGATGTCAGGCAAACCACAGCAGAACACACTGGCCTCCCAGCTTCCCCATCAATAAAGTAAGCCGTTGGGACTTAGAGTCAGCAGCTCAGAAATCATAACAGTTTACTGCAGGATGTGGCTCCCTAGTATTGAAAAAGGCTCATAAAAGGTCAGTGGCCTCTGGATTGTGGCGATATACATAGAATGGAAAGCTCACAAATACCTTGAGGTGGTTTAAATGAGCAAACAAGACAATACGTTTGTTCAAGCTACAAGAGTACAGGAGAGCTCTGGACCTGAAAAAAATGGATTAGGCTCCAGAGTAGCAGAGAATGCCAGGAAAGAGCATTCTGTGAGCTAAGTGAACCTGGGACTCTTTCACAATGCATGTTATGCAGTTTGTCCATGCCGAGTTCTGTAAACTCAGTTCAGACTGAGCTTCAGGATAGTTTTAGACTTCAACTAAAAGAACAAGAGTTTTGAGTGGACTCAGGGATAGATGGAACAAAGAGAGATAGGGGAATTAACTGCTTGATTGAACGGAAGCATTAACAGGGCCATGTTCCAAAAGATACTTGCGGAATTTTACTGAAAAAAGCAGTACTATAGAGGGCCTGCTGATTTATCTTGCAGTGTGGATGCCTCAAGATTAGAGTAAATTTTCCACCATCTTTTTTACTGGTCAACTTAAAGTAGTAAGGGTACTGTCATGGGGTGCTGCACTGGGGTGGTGACATAATAAACTAAAGGGATTTGCTTGTATCTTAAATGCTAAGCTTTGCACAGTGCAGCTGGCAACTCCTTTGATTAAGTTACAGTACAGGATAAACAAGTCAATAAACTTCAATTAGAATAAAGACGTATAGCTTAATTTATTAATAATCAGGTTCCTCTTGTTCCTAATTGCCCTGAGGTTCTTGTCCATGCAATTTTGCAAAGGAAAAAAAATTAGACAAGGGGTGAGGGTGAAGTCAACAAAATTCCACAGTATAGAGTATATGAGAAGCAAAGTCCTCATGTCTTAGCTTCTTAGTAACCTTTAGAATTGCCAGTAACTCTCTAGGGTCTCTGAGAGAGATTGTTTCTATCAGCTCTACCTGAACCTTTCAGAGAGATACCCATCTTAGTCTGTGTCAGCATAAAGACAAAGCTGGGGCTTTGTTGATTTCCCCATTTGCTTGTATTTCCTCATGTTGCCTCACAGCTGCTCCTACAGATCCCCAGATTTTCAGGCATAGTACATCAGATGGGGTTGCTTATTGTGTTTGAAGAAGAACTTGCAAATGGCTTTTTTAGCATGCTGGACTTACTTGTGTATTACTTCAGAAAAGAAGATCGAAAGAAAACACAGACTAGAAAAAAAGCATACCTGTTATTGTTACAACTGTCAGTTTATTTTAACCAAGATGCAGTTCTAAGGGGAAAAAAGCATTTTGTTCAATCTGTTTTCCTTCTCCTTTCTTTTTCCACAGTACAAGTATCAAGTGAATGTCGATGGCACAGTTGCAGCCTACAGGTTCCCATACCTCTTACTTGGGGACAGTGTTGTGATCAAACAGTCTTCACCATATTATGAACACTTCTATAAGGAGCTAGTGCCATGGAGCCACTATGTTCCTGTTAAAACAAATCTAGAAGACCTGCTAGAAAAAATAAAGTGGGCTAAGGTAATAATTCCTCTTACTAAAGAAACATTTTTGAAAAGTAAACCTAGCACAGTTTTCTGATTAGTAGCTTTAGTTTTGTGGAAACTGGAGTGCAAATATCTCATACCACCCTTCTTATGAGAGAAGACAGTGAAAATCTCCATCTTATCAGCTCATTAGGCAGTACTAGAGCTCAGCTACCCTTTCACAAAAAGGGAAGCTCTGGAGGTGAGGACAGTGAAGTTCAACATTTCTAACATTCTTAGGATATGAGAATGTTTCATTCTCCTAGGTTTGAAAACCTTCTCTTTATGTTGACCCACACATGATCCAGCTAGAAAGTTGTAACTGGAAGCCACAGTGGTGCATCTGCTTGTGCACCTTGTGAACATCTCTTTACCCTTTATTCTATAGAAATTTCTGAGACATACTGCTTTGCTTTGATTAAATTATCTGTTTCATTATTGAAGGTGTTTTACAGCCGTTTATCTGTTTATTTTCCCAGTTGTGTCCTAGACTAAGCTAAAGCTTTAGATGTGGGCACAGCTTACAAGACCATTGTTACACTGCAGTAATTTCATAGTCCATGAGCCTGGTATCAGTACCACGTGGTGTAAATGACACCCAAAATGTAGGAGTATCTCAAAGAGGTTTTTTTTTTAAAATCAGTAGGATTAGAAGTTATTTCATGTATTCATTTATACCTTTTGTACACCACCTTTCTAAAGAACTCTCACAACTTTAAAATACTTTCTGTGTGAAAGTTTTTATCTTTTCTCCTCTTGCCTGATCTTCTTCCCCACTCTTTCTTTATATAAATATTTATGAGTTAATTCCCATGACCTTCCATTGGGTTTACAATCTCATTCAAATTCTTGTTCATATTCTACTGGCTGTTACCTATAACAAATCAGAATTGTACATGAATTATAATATAGTTGAATATTTGTTTATCCATCAATCAGTGCTTCCCCCCACTGTCATGTTAGTTGAGGAATAGAGACTAAAAGACAAAAAGATACATGTGCATACTGTTAAACATTGCAGTTCCAAAGGTTTGTATCCATATTAAAGCATTAAACCTTGCCTTGGAATTATTTAATATAAACTGATCCCTAAGAATGCTGTTCTATAACTTCTGAAACATTTCCTTGTATTAGCAAGAAGTCTTAAGCTTCATAGTACATAAATAGGTGGTGATTATATGGGTGGAAGAAGACAATTACAGCTCTGTATTCTGAGTAATCCAGTCTATGTGAGAGACCTGTCTGTGCACTTAGCTGTAGCTTGGACAACAATTTAGCTCTCTCAGAATTATAAAATTCTGTTCCTTAATTGTGCCAGACTAAAATTTGACAGTTCTGGGGTAGTTAATGTATCATTAAAGTTTTGAAAGTACAAGAAGATGGGAATTGGCATTGTGATATCTTGCAATATTTAGAGTTGTACAGGATAACTTCAGTGTATAGAACTAGCATTTCTTCAGTTTGTAAAAATCTGAGTGTCCCCTTTCCTGAGCACAATCACATCAGAAGGAAACAGAGATAATTGATACTTTTATTATTTTGTTATGTGTATATGCATGTGTAAAATTTCCCTTCTCTCAGGAAAATGATGACATTGTTAGAAAAATCGCTAGAGAAGGGCAGGCGGCTGCAAGAGAGCTACTTCAACCTCATCGATTTTATTGCTACTATTTCAGAGTGTTAAAGGTGAGTCCATATTTCACTGTTAACTGTACATTATACTTTTCCCTACTCTCTTCTCCATGGCCCTTTACTGCTGTAATGTTATAATGGGTTGGTTGAGATGTAACTAAAACCATGACTTTTAGTGATGTGAACATATTTTAGTGAGCCATAGTTTCGTGAACTCCCTTCTGCTGTTTCCTCCTCTTTTGCATGGTAGAGAAGATCGGAAGCATCTATGTACAGTTTTAAACTAGCTCTGGCTGGCTGTGACATTGAATGAGGTGCTATTATTTGTTTGAAGATTACTTTTAAAATCTGAGAAAGCTGGAAGTGAACAAAGCTGGGGAAAAATCAATGCATTTGAAATGTGGAACTGGAAGAGAGTTCTACAGATACCAAGGAATGATAAAAAGACAAATGAATTGGTTACTTAGAGCAAATCAAGCTTGAACTCTTACTAGAAGCCAAGTTAACTAAACTGAGGCTGTCGTACTTTCATGAATACTATGTGATGACATGACACATCGGAAAAGATAATAATCCTAGGAAAAGTAGAAGGCAGGGGGATGATACTACAAGTAGATTGAATCAACTAAGGAAGCCAAAGCTTGGAATTTGCAAAGCAGGGTTGTTGATTGTAAGTTAAGTTGGAGGTCTCAGATTCATAGGGTTGCCATAAACTGAAGTCAACTTGATGGCAATTAACCACAACAACTGCAGCAGCAATTGGGATTTGAACCCATCATTTGATCTTAAATTGTTCTCACTAACCATGGTTTAAACAAATCATAGTTCCCTGAGTTTGAATGTCACATGGAACTATAGTTTGTTTAAAATCAGAAGTAGAAGCTTCTGACCACCATCTGATCATCACAAAAAGTGGAGAAAGAGGAGGATGAGCTTCAAGCTTGATGTGGCTTGCTTACATGACGTATCTCACCTGGATCATTAGCAGTGCTTTAGACTCCTGAAATTCTTGAGCCATGGTGATTGAATGACAAACTGGTTTGTCAGCTGCGATTCCATTTTTCCATTATTTAAAAGTTCAGTTTTATAGATGTTGGAAACTCCATTAGAAAAAACTCCATTAAAAAAGCTTTGTCACATTGTTGCAGCCAGTATTGAAAACAATATTTAAAAAAAGTTTTTTAAAAAGGAATTACTGGTTGTTTGTTCATCCAGTACCAGCATAATCCTAAGAATGTTTATTGAAAAGTATTATTATTTATTACAGGTAACTTCTTTATATCCTACCGTTCTGCCCCAAGCCAGGACTCAAGGCAGGTTACAAATTAAAACAAATGCAAGTACAGCATAGCACAAAACATTCAAAAGGATAATATGAAAATACAATTAAACTGTCTATTACATTAGTAAAACAGTTTGAAAACAGAACAATTAAAACTGGTGCAACAGCCTTTCTTTAAAAACATTCATTTCTCAAAGTGTGTCCCTTTGAATTCAGTGGTACACTCATGAGATGCTGTCATAGGATTTTGACAGCTGTTCTTATGATGAAACAGTGAGTCCTGTGAGTAGAAGTTTTGTTCATGAAGCAGCAATTACTATTCCTTTCTTCCTACTACAGATCGCAGCAGTTTCCTCAAACTGGTTCAGGAATGGGTAGGGGGAAATCATCTCCTCCTCCTCCTCCTTTTCACCATTTGGGATTCTCAACATTTTGGGGCGTACAGCAGTTAAAAGAAACATTTTTAAAATTCACAGCATACAGAAGTTAAAATGTAATTAAATTGCCAAATTAAAATTAAAACCTGGTTAAAACAAACCATCATCTTCCTTTTGGTGCCACTGGGAGAAGCAGTTCCGTCACTGGAACAACTCAACTCCACTCAGAGTTTTAACAATGTAAAAAATAATTGCTAAAGAAAGCACTGAGGGACTTGACGGAATGTGACTGTTCTGAACTGTCTCCTATTGCTTCAGTTCTTTTTCAACATGATTTGAATGTTTCAGGAATATGCTGAACGCCAAACTGTTAAACCTGAAATACGTGATGGAATGGAATTTGTATCTCAGCCTGATGACAGGAGTTCATTATGTGACTGCCACAGGAAAAACCCTTCAAAGGATGAGCTATAAGTGTGACAAAAGGGATCTAGGACAGTGTATTATAAATGTGATAAGACAAGACTTTCAGTAGTATTTAAAGCTGAGAAATCTGGCACGAAAAAGATCTCTTCAGTGCAATGGCTACTCAGAAAAAGTTGAACAAATTAAGTTGCACCTAAGTCTCAGGTAAGTTTGTAGAGGATTGCACCTTAGACACATTTCCTCACAGTTCTTATGCAAAGTGCTAGATGTACCTTTTGAAAAACTGCATGGAAAGCTTTCAGTTGGACTGTGTTCTCCTGGACCTTTTCTGTGCATCACTTCTGTGTATTGTCATGGTAGTTTGCAATGAGACTTAGCATTTACCTAGATCATTTCCAAGAGTTCAAAGGTTTGCATACTTTTTTGTGGTAATCTTCACAATAGCCCCCTAAGGTAGATCAGTATTATTTTACACAACAGTGCTTCCAAACTTGAGTCTCCAGTCGTTATTGGACTACAACTACCATTGTGGCAAATGGTCCAGACAAATGAGAATTTTAGTCCAACAGCATCTAGGGAACCAGAACTGGGAATTGCTAATATACCTATTAGAGATTATGGGTAAGAGCATAGTTAGTTACCAGAACCAGCTAGTCTTGTTTGTTGTTGAAGTGAGATTCCAGTTGGAGGCTTCACATCTCATGCTCTGAGCCATTGCTGCCATCATATATATGTTAAAAAAAAATCATAGGAACTGCACATAGAGGTTGGGCTGTTGCTTCACTGTTGTTTAGTGGGTTGGAACTCTTACAGCTTTCCTATGCCCAGGTACACAGCATAAACTGGTACAATTCTGGGCTGTACCACTACAGAGTAAAAGTGGGCACGGAGGAGGTCATTAAAAATGGTTTTCCATTTAAAGACTAAAATGTCCTCCCTCCTTCAAATATCACTTTAGCAAGGTACTTTTTCTCAAGCTCAGTCTTCGTCTGTAGCACAGGGGTAATAATGCTCTCTGGCTATAAAAAAATGTCGAACTCTTGGGAGGCATGTGCACGAATGCTTTATACATCTTAACATGCTTGATAAAAATACCACGAAAAGCAAATACAGGCCAGATGCACAGAGAAATATATGCACTGCATATTCTCAAATGCCTCTATTACAGATTTGTCTTTTGTATCTTACACATTTGTTTTGAAAAACCCTAGCTGTTCACTCTTGTGGTCTATGATATTTCCTTCATTTGTACAAAGGATCACAATGGCTTGCTTCCATGCTCACTAATGTGATTCTTTCCATAGTGGGAATGGCTAGTTTGGTATAGGAATGCAGGGGTAGTTCAATCTTACCATATCATATACTTTTTTTTCACCATATTTCTTTTATCCTATTACGATATCACAACACTTTGCAACTTGGAGAGATGGTGCTTTATTGCTACCAGATAAAGTACCATATGGCTGGCAACTCTGCAGGCATTTGGTGAAATATGAGCAATTCTCCCTGACCAGCCAACATAACGTGGATTCCGCAGAGCACAATGACTGCAACTCTCTGACTCCTCATATTGTCTTTAAGATATGCTGCTTTCTGCCAGGACAGAATAGGGCCTTCATTTATTTAGAGTCATATTGTGCTCTCAGACATCATGCAGCATCAGAAGCAGTTTTGCTGCCCAAAACATGTTTGCCTTGAGAGATGATCTAGTGCAGAGCTTTCCAGACTTTTCATGTTGATGACACACTTTTTAGACATCCATCATTTTGCAATACAGTAATTTCAGTTTTACTAGCAAACTGGAGGTTAAGCTAACCCTTTATAAGAGAGACAGACACATAAATTGTACTAACAAAATGTATGAGGACACAACATATCTCATGAAAACCTTTCATATATTTTTAAAAATATTTGATTTATAAATAATAACATACATTTCTAGGATTGCAGGCAACACACCTAAACAGTTCAGATGACACATGAATGTGTCGTGGCACACCATTTGGAAAGCCCTGATCTAGTGTATGCAGTAGTTGCACACACTGGTTTTCCCTTTATGGTAGGTGGGAGTGATATTGTAACCAACCATAGTCTACAAGAGAAGGTGTTGGAGCAAGGCTGTGACCCTTTCAACAAGATGACTGGAAGTAAGTTAATTATATAAGGCAGGAATGGGCACAAAGAGGAGGAAGAAGCCTGCAAATGAGTGACACCCTTGGGGAAGTCGTGCCCCATGACATCACAGTGAGTGTGGAAACAATAGAGTACTTATTTTGTTGTATTGTGAAACACAACAATAGAAGATAGAAAATGACTGTAGTCAAAACACCTAAAGTTACTGGCTTTATCGTGAAAAGTATTAGCAATGGAGTGGTGGAGGTGTGCATCATATGAATTGAATATAAGAAGATGGAAAGGACCATATGTAACAAGCCACTAAAAAAGATTCTGCCCATAGATATGAATGTGCTTATATGTGCTTCTTTCGGACAATAAGGAGACTTTTATGGAGGGAGGAAATTCATTCCGTCCCCTCCACCCTGCATATTGAAGTGGTATAGAGCAGCAGGTACCTCATGTGGGTATGTTGATTATAGAGTTAGACTCCAAGGATAATGCACCTGCTCTGTGAATAGTTTATATCAGTGTATAATTATATCTTGTGTAATATACAAGGTCTTATGTTCAGTTTTGAAAGGAAAGCTTGAGGAAGTCCTCAGGCTGGACCTGTGACCATTTTTTTAAACTATTGTGAGTTGTTCAGCTGACGATATAAGACAGCTAACTCCCTTTCAGAATTATGGAGAACATCTACATCTCTCAATATTTGTTATTTCAAATATTTGGTATGTTTTGCAGACCATTCAGATTAATTAAATGTTTGTGCTCTTTAAATGATCTGGTAGACCTGTGAGATCATAGCCTTACTGATTGTGTATAAATCGCTCTGTCAATTTAAATACGTGTTGCATCTTGATTTCAAAATGTGCGTCTACCTCAATGTTGCCTAACAGGATCTTTAAAGTAGGTCACTGCAATACACCAGGATATCTTTTGAAGTTGCTGTATGATTCAACTCCTTTTTCCCTGGCAGGATTAAATAACATAAGTCTGTCAAAACCTGGATGGAACCCTGTTACTGCAATGAATCACAACACCAGTAAAGTTAACTGTTTGTTCACAGGTACCAAATAATTTCTTACCACCAAAAAGTTTTGAAGAATTATTACATTACAAAAATATTGCTTGTTTGTTGAACTAAAAACTCCATGCAAAGGACTTTGCTATTTGTCCCACTGATTTCAGCTCAACATTACAATCCTATCCATGCTTATTCAGAAGTAAATCTCATTCTGTTCAGTGAGGCTTACTCTGAGGTAAGTGTGTATGATTGCAGCAAAAATCACATCAAACTTTGTCTGAATCACATACTATGCTTTCTGTTTTCTAATATAATGCAACCTTAGCCCAACTTACAGTATAAACAGTAAAGATTTAGCTTCAATAAGTGTTTAAAGATCATTTGGATTATTTCAAACAATTGTGTTGTGTTTGTTGATAGCTTCCTTAAACTGCAATTAAACAGCATCATTGATACCAGTAGTTATATCCTTAGCATATGTCTCATGTTCAGTCCATTTATGACTGATTCAAAGGTCTTTTGGATCTATATAGCAAGGCAAGAACATCTGCAGCTCTGACCTTTTCCTGTTACTTGATTTACATTTATGGCTTCTCTTTTAACTACCTTAACATTTTAATTTTTTTCTTTTGAAATAAATTATCTGAGAGGGTATTTTTTAACCTATTTGATGAGTTTCTTTCTTTATAGTTAATTGCCATAGAAGGCACTGCATAATATATATATAAAAAAAGCAACAGAGCCCAGCCAGTCGACTTAAAATCTTGAGCAGGCTTGTACAGTTTGTGACTCACAAAGCCAAACCAGGCATGTGTAACTTGATGGTTAGATTGAAAGAAAACCCTTTAGGTCTACTCCCTATCCAGACCCAGAACCCCCTACTTTCCATTATTTTAAAAGATGAAGAAAAAAATCCTAGTGATAGGAGTTAGGGATATGATAAGTAGCACACCTGAAACAGGTAGGCCAAAAAAAGAAAAAAAGGCTTTTCAAACATTTTAACTTACGGCTTCCAGTACCACTCATTGTGTGCTGCATTTGGTTTGGATTCACATTGCACGAGCCTGATTTAGATAACCCAGGAAAATGGAAGGAAAGGGGGAAACCAGAAAGTGAGTGGCATCCATTTATTACTCAAATACAATTAAGCTGTGTTTATGATTCATAGTTTTATTCCTATGAAATAGACTGAAGTGGTGTAAATCACAGGTAGGAATAGTTTACTGTTCTTGGTTTTGTTGAAATGTATGTTCTGGCCTCATCATACATTGTCTTCAACCATGGTTAACTCATATAGAATCACTTTGAGCTAAATGAAGTCTATACTTTCTTCTAGAACTAAACTACAGCAACTAAAAAGAGGAAAAAGAATGGTGGAACACGTGGTAAGATGAACGGTGGGATAAGTGAAGGGATGAGGTAAAAAGGAGATGAAATGGCACTTCAGACAACAAAAAGAAGCCAAATTGGAGGAGAACAAGTCTGAGAGAAGAAATCTGTTAGAGGCAGACAACATGGGAGATCAGGCCTGATTAATTGAGAACAGATCCATAAGCAAATAGCAACTCAGCAATACCTAAAATGTAGAGCAATAAAATATAACAAAAAATGCCCTCCTGGACCAGCATACTGTAACAGCTAACAGCACAGCCACACGAAATACTGCGAGATGCTTTTCAACAGTCTCTGGAGGAACACACATTTCCTATTCCTGATGTAAACAAGTCCACTAGTTTACACGGGCACAGGTTTCTTAGTGGCTCAGCAATAACACACTTGGGTTATCTGGAATGATATGCTCCATTGCAGTTAGCAGATATCCTGGTTTGCAGCTGCTAGAGTGATACATTATTCTATGCTTGAGTGTAGTTCTTCCAACTGTTAACACAGATCTTTACCTGTTTTGTGTGGTTCAGCTCACATGAACAATGCTAAGGTACAGACCTGGACTCTGCTTTTCTTTAGTGCTATCTTGTGGTTTGCCCTTACCAAGACTGTGTGAGAGGCACAGGGATCCTGCTATAGCTAAGATCAGATGGTGCTTCAAAGAAGACTTCATATGTCAATAGTTCTCCATATGCAAGAGAAGTGTCTACTTCCAGTTCTTGCTGCTTGTGATTTTTCTTTAGCTTGGAAAAATGAATAGTTCTTTTATCCTAATTTAATTTCATAGTTCAAAAACCTGCCTCCTGTTCAGATCTGCCTGTCTGAAATGTGGCTTGCAGAAGAAGAAGAATATCTGATGATATTAAAGATGAACTTGTTAACAGATATGCAATTTGTCCCTGACCATATTTACACAGCTATTCGCCTTATTTCACCAGGTTTTACTTGGAAGTCAGTGCAGTTGTCCCTCCACATTTGTGGGTTTGACTTTCACAGATTTGATTACAGTCATCTCTCCACATTCGCCAGGGTTAGGCACACAGGACCCCCAGGAAGGTGGAAAAGCCATGAATAACTAGGCCCTCCCAAACCAAATTTCTCTCTCTCACACACACACACACACACAAGTATAATCACAATGTTCAACCCACCATGCTTTCCTTTGAGGCATCAAGGTTCCTTCACAAGGCAGAAGTGGCTGGCTGGTGGAGCTTACTGCCACCTCCATTGCAGCCCCACACCATTTTTAATAAGGACTTACAAGCTTTGTTTGCAGGTTCTCAATCGCACAAGACTTGCAGTCCCCATTAAAAATGGCATAGGGAGGCAGCAGAGGTGACAACAAATAATTTGTGAATAACCAAATCTACAAAAGTGCAAGGATGGCTTGCTGCCCAATTTCTCACCACAAACTCCCCTAATGCCCCCCCGCACCCAAGGAAGGAGATAGGCAAGAGAGAGCAAGTTTAGGGCCACCATGCCAAGCCATACCCTTTCTCTCTGTAAGGCCCTGCTTTGGGGGTCCCCAATACCAGTATGGTTTGGATGGGCACCATACCTAATTGGCATCATATGTAATTGGCAATACATTTATTGGCTCTGATATCAAATTCAAGCCTGAAAGATGACAGAGAGGTCAAACCGAGCGAAGGAAAGAATTTGACTGTAAATGTGAGAAGCAAATACACATCATTCCTGTGGATAACAGGCTTAAATAGAAGCTGGACTTTTCCAGGGAATCCAACTGTGAGGAGCCTACCAGGACACTGATTGACAGATATCCATCCCTTGTACACCTGGATTCTTCCCTCTGTCCTCACAGCACCCACAATAGACAGCTATTACAACACCCATCATGTCTTTGTCAATCAAAGCACTTAAGCCCATCAACAGGCAAAAGACCCATTGTCCACAACAGGTTCCCTTTGTCTTGCATCTAGAACCTTCACAGCCACAAGCCATTTTCAGGGTACAAATACCCCTGGTTTGAGGATGCCCAGTGCAGTCTCTTGAAGGTCTACCCATCACTCTGTCCATCTGGCTCCTGAATGAGAACTGCCTTTAGGCCCTACCTAAGCCAAAATACATTTTCTGCTCTTCACTACTCTTCTGGACTGGTAATTATAAATCCTCCCAAATCCCTCAGCCTCTCAGTAATTTTTCCTCCCTTTCTCTTTCAGCTAGCTCTTGTGTGAAATGTGTGATTGTGTGTATCTTGTGTGCATGCATGAGTGAATTCCCCTCAATAAAATCATTTTATTAGACAATTTTGCTTGGTTTTGGGCTTGGCCTGACCCCGTAAAAATTGGGTTTAGAGATCTCACTAGGTTACCCTGCCTCTTGTAGTGCTACAGCTTGTGCTCTGGCTAATTCCCATTCCCTAGTAGTTGGAGCACATTGAGGTGTCCCTCACGGGACCCCAGAAATCAGGGTAACATCTCTCCTTTCTCTGACTTGGTTTGGACTCAAGGTGCTTGTTCTCCCCACCATGCCTTGGCCCCCTTCCCTCAGACACAAACATTTTGATATAGTCCTCCCTCCATGTTCATGGGTTTGATCTTCTGAATTTGGTTATTTGCAAGGCGCATGCTTGCCACCCCCACCACTTCTCCTTCTCCCATACTCTTGCATTCCTCACCCCAGACTTGCAAAACTTGTGTTTAAAATGGATGTTGTTTTTTCCTTTTGGGTGTGCAAAGCACACCCCCCCCGCTGGAAGTGTGTGTCCTCTCTGCCACTTGGCTCTACATTCTGCTGTGTAATGGCAGCTGATTGGTCAAATGCTCTCTTTGCTTGTATCCCTTCCCTCTGGGAGGAATCTCCTTTCTTGATACTGGCCAGAAGTAGCTAGAATGCCAGAACTCATCACTCCACTCTTCTCCAAATAAAGGGAAAGTACCAGTAATCCCTTTACCTTGTCTTTTTTCTCCCTTCACCCCAAGCACCAGGCCTAAAGGCAAGGGGATCACAGGCGGAGTTATTCACCATTCTTCCACTTCAATGAGGATTCTGTACCCCAAACCCTCACAAATGTGGAGGGCTACTGTATATGTGATTTTTTCCCCCACTTTTGTGGGAGGTCCTGTGCCCCTAACCCTAGTGAATGTGGAGAGCTGACTGTATGTAGTTTTACCACCTTAAGGTATACTACAATCCTACTATGTCAATCTCCCTCAGTGTAAGCCCCACTGTTTTATAGGTGTTAACTAATTAGCAGAACCATATATGATAAGCATTGGTGTGAAAGTCACACCCTGATCCTAAGCATGTTTTCTCAAAAGTAAGTAGCCATGAGTTCAACAAGGACATCCTTTATAGTTAAACATGATGCAGCCATTACCAGATTAATTTTAGATGATTTCCTGTAACCTCCTTTTATTAGTAGATTGTAAAATATGCTGTATATTAGATTGATTTTTTAAAAAAAGAATTATATAAAATGCAATTTGGATAACTAATTCAATAACTTATAAACTAATCCAGTTGTACCCAGAATGATGTTTTTTTCTTTAAATGATGTAAGTAGGAAATTAAAGCAGAGAATTTTAGTATAATAAGAAATCTCATATCCAAAGGAGGAGATGTATTTTGAAAATGTGGAGCAAATGCCTAGAGAGATCTTAGAAGATACAGAAGACCTCGACACAATTTGATAGGTGGCAGCTCAGCTCCAGAAAACTCCATGACAGGTTTGTTGTTAAGTTGGAAGCAACTTGAAGGAACATAGCAACAACAACTGGTTAAAAGTGAGATAGGTAATTTCTTTGCATGGTTTAATGCTTCTCTTCATGGATAAGGCACCAGGTCCTGTCAGATCTCAGCAGCCAGGCTCAGCCCTGGTTAAAGTTTGGATAGGAGACTGCCAAGAAATACCAGATGCTGTAGGCTTGTATTTCAGAGGAAGGAACTGGCATAGGATCACAAGTTGGCACGTGACTTGAAGGCACATAAACACCATAATTATCTGAAACAGATTAAACTGCAATAGAGCAGAATGGGTTATCTTTATTTAGGTTTATCACATTCAGAACTCTTGTTATATTTAATAATGTTTTAGAGTGCTATCTTCCCCTCCCTCATCCTGAGGCTGAAAGTTCTGGGTGTCTTCCAGCAAAATAATTGTATGCATATCCATCTAATTTAACAGGCTGCATTTTAAAAGGAACAAAACCTTGTGGCATCTTTAAAGAGTGATACAAGTTTATTTGTCACTAGTGTATAGTCACTAAGATACAAGCCACACCTAGAAAGTTGCTGATGCAGAAATGGGCATGCGATGGTGTCTTGTCTGCTTTTTTTCTCCAGGCAAATAACAAAGAGTTGTTAGTAAAACTGGCAGTTTTTAAACTGCCCTTCCCCCGCGGTTTTCTATTTCACGGTTCACAAGTGATCCTGTTTGGAAAACTTAAATCCGTTGATTTCTACGTATCAAATGCATTCTAGGGCAAAGAAATGGCCACACAGTCTTCTCTGTCCCCTTGTGGCCAGTTGAGCAGCTTTAATTGAGATGACAAAGGTCAGTTAGGTCAAACCAGTTTTCCTAGAAACTAACCGGATCATGTATATATGCTTGCTTGGGATACAAAATTTACTTTACATACTGATATCAACTATATAGCTATTTTTACGATTGGGCGCTTACTGCGGCCCTGGCTAAGTGGCTCACTGTGAAGTAGTAATAATAGTAATAAACACGAAGACAGCAATTAGTAGCCTTCTGTGCCATTTCAGAAGATTTTTAATTTTATTCCCTGCCCTGAAGTTTCTCATTACCCGTTCAGCATTTTATTGTTTTACAAGGACTGTTATTATTTCGTCTCTTCTTTTTCTGCCGCTCACCTCCTTGTTTTTGGCCTCCTTGTTAACTTATCTGCATTAGTTACTCTGAGGCGTAGGGCGCCTGTGTTAAAAAAGAAGATATATAAAGGAGGAAGGACTTTCCCAGTGAAGTTACTTCGGATTAAAGCGTGTATGGCATCAAGCTGTAGGAACATTGAATTCGTGTAGTACAATTTAAAAAAAAAAATCAGTTAACAAAAAACCCTCGAAACTTCCCTCCCCTTTCCTGTCCTCCCTCCGTCTCCCCGTTTCTAAGGCATTTCTCCTCTCAGGCCCGCCGCCTGGTTAAAAGCTAGGCCGAAGCCTCATTTAGGGTTGCTGTGACAACCGCGCCACACTCGGCCGCCGGAGAAACTCGCCTCGTTCTGGCGCGAAGGGTAAAAGCAAACGGGGACGGGAGGGAGGGGGTTCTTGTTTGCTGTTTGCGTGAGGGGGAGGGCGGAAGGGAATTGTGAAGCCTTCCACACCCCTGGAGGGAGTGTGAGATCCCCTCACAAATAAATACGTCACATGCCTTTACTTTTCGCCCCAAAACGATGTGTGCGAGCGGCGGTTCGCTTGGGGTTTTTGCCCACCTCCTCTGATGGGAGCGGATCAGACACAAGTGGCTACTCATATTTACCTCTGTGCGGGTTTTTTTTTTTTTTAATTTAAAACGTTTTCTTCATGAGTAACGTTTTAGACACGCGTATCTTCCTCAAAGCTTACAGGGGTTTTGATCTTCCCGGAACAGGCAAAACAAACGCCCAATGCACCCGCGGAACAAGGATTCAGAGGAAACGCAGGCCATTTCCACACTACTCTGTTATAGTGCTATTATCCCACTTTCAACATCCTATGGAATCCTGGGGTTTGCAGTTTAGAGAGGGGCACCTTTGGCTTCAGTAAACTACAAACCCCAGAATTCCACAGGATGTTGAAAGTGGAATAATAGCACTATAATAGTGTAGTGCGGAAAAGTCCACAATCAGAGCAGTTAACCAGATGTAAAACATAAGTGAACGCAGCTGAGATGTAATACGGTGAAATAAGGACAACAGAACAGATTATAAGCTATAAAAATGGTCAAAGGCACACGCTATTTGCCTGCAAGTCAATAAAGAGGGTGCCAGGCTGGACTGCCTCAGGAAAATTTCAAAGTCTTGGCACCACAAGAGAAAAGACCATGGCCTTCACGTCTACTCACTGCATTTCTGAAGATAGCAAAAAACACAGTGGGGCCTCTAAAAATTGGTGGTTTGGATATGTACATTTCGGAGGAGACAGTATTCATTTAAGATATAACAATCATTGGAGGCCTTCGCGTTCAAATGGTCAGTTCCAGGTCTTTGAATGAATCCTGGAAATAATCTGGAAGCTAGATTGTGTGTGTGTGTGCGTTTTTAATATGATCTGAACTGCTGGCCCCAAATAATGTGGCAGTTGCATTTAACTAGGGCAATTTCACCTATTACAGTCATCCATTCTAAATGTATCATTATGACATAATTTAGGATGCTTCTATTACATATTTTTTTCATAATTATAGTACATTTGGAACACAAATTAGCAACATGTCTTCCAAGCCATCTCTTTTTGCAGCTACACAAGTTACTGGTGGTTTGTTTTTCTGATGTTGCGTCTTCGAGTACAGCCTTTCACTTTGTAAATTAGAGTCAAAGTTTATAAACAACATTGAGGACTTCTTATGGAAGATTTGTTGAAATCTGAAAAACTGCAAAGATCTCATAACATAAGTGGTCTGCATCGCAGGTTTTTTGTTCAGTTTTCCTCTCTATCAAATTCCTTTTCACTGTGCTCATTATAAATATGTGTGTATATATATACATATACAGATATACACACACACACATACATACATACAGTAATATGGATATGCTATATGAGTACAGTATGCTTATATGAGTTCAAATCAGAACTGTATAGAAAACAACCACTGCTTTTATTCTATATATTTTATGCTTCACTCAGTATATGTAATTTTAGTGTACTTCCTTTAATCAATGAAATTAATAACAAAATGTTGTCTAGGTCTAAACAGCCATAATTATCCATATCATTGGTTTCTTATATATAGGTTAATCCAGTGTACTTCTGCAATGGAAAGTGAATCCAACAAGGGCTTACTTAATGGGTAAGAGTAGAGCTGAAAAATTCAAATATACCTTATATATAAAAGATGAACATCTTGATTATGTGTATATTTACTCTGAGGCAAGTTCCACTGTGATCAATAAATCTTACTCCCAGGTAATGGCAAAGTATATCATAAAGCTCCTTGAATATGCTGGGATTTTTTGAGAAAATAAGCACATCACTTGCATAAATCTCCTTTTTCCTTTTCCAGTAATGTCACTGCTAAATGTTATTGATGTGATGTAGATGATGATACCAATTTGTTTGGAGGGGTTTGCCATTGTTTAGTGAACAGTCAGTTATCTAACTAGAAAGAACTTTGTCTGGCAACAGAAGTATAGGGACAAACTAGCCACCTTTGGATAGGCATTCCACAGTCTCAGAGCAGACAACCTTTCTGTCATCCCCACCAAATATGCCTAAGAGAGTTATGGGGCTAAGAGAAGTGTGAGGGGAGAAAAAGGTGGGATGCAAACATTTTCAAGTAACATAAGGAGAATATGGTCATTCAGAAATTTTAAATTCAGTGACTGTTCTGATGTGTTAGTCTTTTGTGTGATTTTGTTGCCTTCAAGTAATTTATTACTTACAGCAACTCTAAGGCAACCCTGTCACTGAGGTTTCTTGGCTAGGTTTATAATTGTTTAATCTTAGAGATGGAATTCCCAAGGGCCATCTAGTGCAACCTTCTGCCATGTGGGAATACACAATTACAGCACTCCTGAAAGATGACCATCAAACTTCTGTCTAAAATCGCCAAAAAATGTCCAGCACCCTCCAAGGCAGCTTATTCCATTGTCTGTTTTTATGGTAAAGAAGTACTTCCTAATAATTTGAATCCATTTTGTGTTCCAGTCTGTGGAGCAGCAGAAAACAAGTTCGGTCTGTCTTCTACATGACATTCCTTTAAATATTTAAACATAGCTATCCCATTTGACTCTAAGGTTTATCACTGTTTTCTTTTGAGGCTGAGAGAGTGTGACTAGGGGATTTCCATGGATGAGCAGGGATTCAAACCCTGGTCTCCTGGAGTCTTAAACTGATATACAAACTACTACACTATCCTGATTCTTCCTTGATTTACAAATGTAAGCAGAAGGGCTTTTAATTGGGTGGATGCTTTTCTCTTTTATAGATGTGATTTTGCTTGTGTTTTAATCTGTTTTTTTTTTCCAAACAGTATTTGTTTTATTTGATTTTAACATAGTAAACTGCCTTAAGTTCTTTCGGAGAAAGATGGGGGTATAAATCTGGTAACTAAGTATTTATTAATATCACTTATAAATACATTCTGAAAAGTTATTTCGTTCAGAAAGCCTCAGGAGTTCATAGCTGAATCTCAACAAAGGTTATAATTTATGGCCATTAAGCACAACAGAGCAAATGTCTTTTGAGGGAGATTCCACCTGAACCTCAGGAAGAACTTCCTGACAGTCAGGGCTGTCCGGCAGTGGAATCTGCTGCCTCGGAGTGTAGTGGAGTCTCCTTCCTTGGAGGTTTTTAAGCAGAGGCTTGATGGCCATCTGTCGGGATTGATTTGAGGGTGTTCCTGCATGGCAGGGGGTTGGACTGGATGGCCCCTGGGGTCTCTTCCAACTCTACATTTCTATGATTCTATGAGGGTCCCTCAAAAATCACTTGGTTTTCTCCACAAACTCTATATAGACCAGTCTTTCTTATATTTTCCTCACTAAGATTATGAAATGGAAAATAAGCCTAAGTGGCCCCAATATCCCAAATTGTGTTGTTGTTGTTGTTGTTGTTGTTGTTGTGTGCCTTCAAGTCATTTCCGACTTATGGAAATTTCCTTCCCTAAGGTGAAACTCCATGAGGCTTTCTGAAGCTGAGGGTGTGTGACACACCCAAGGTCATATTATCTCATGTAAAATGTAAAATGGGCACAAACACAAAAGGATTGTAAGAACAATGGCCTAAATCCAGTTGTTAATCCCTACTAGAGTAAAGCCACTGAATCAATTGCAAATCTGTAAAACACTTAGGTAAACTTCAGAGACTTAGTGGATCTGTTCTAGTTGGGAGTACAACTAGATTTAGACCAGTTGGTTGGTAATGGCTGCAAATGATATTTCTGAAATATATTATTTGAAGGAAATATGGAAAACATTTGCCTGGTGTTCTATTACGATTCTGTACTGATGAAAAAGAGACGCATGCAGCAGCTGTCATTCAGAGAGCCTGGAAAAGATGGCTGGTAAGTCAAAAGTTCTGTTTCTAAAAACACCCATATCTTAGCATAAAAATTGTTACTTAATCTTGTAAATTCCAGATGTGTAGGAAAAGTAACCCTAGTGGGCTTCTAGGCTATTTCATGTGCCAACAAGGCTGCTAATGATGTTTCCTGTGAAAATGTAAAATGCATGGACTTTGCTGCATCATAGATAACTGCATCCTGGACCGTTTGGCCGGTGGGTTTTGAACTGTGCTTCTGGAAATCCTCTGGCTTCTTGGGACTTTACAAGGGTTCTTTACTTAGTAATGGTGAAAAACTGGTTTTGAGTATATATATATATATATATATATTTGTATCCCACCTCTCCACATGGATCGAGTATGAAAGAGTATGAAAGAGGAAGCCCATGATGCATTTACCCATCCTTGTCTCCCCTACCCCATCTGTATCCCCTCCCAACAGATTCTAGAAAAGAAGAAATGAAATTCAAAGGGTGTGGGTGTGGGTTGGGGGAGGCAGAATAATGCAGTGCTGTGCTTGGGGAAGCATTAAAGTGGCAGCATCTGGCATTTGAGTACCAACAAGAATTAAAGAGGCAGACACCTCAAATAATGTGGATGATGGCAGGAACAATATGGTTTTGGGGATCTAGCACTGATTCAGGATGCCACATGCTGCCACTGGTGTACTTTCCCTGAAAAACCTCCAGCTCCAGTGTTTAGTCACAGGGAAACACTGGACATGTTCCAAAGTGTACCTGCAATTCAGAAAGACATACCTGGAAATTCCAGTATGCCCAGTTGCAGCTGCGTGAACTGGCTATACATCCTCAAATATATCCCAAAGTTCTTTGTAATACGCAAAGCTACTGTAACTAAATAACAGGTGTCCTCAGCAGACAAGCTGATATGAAGAGTGTTCTCTCAGAATAGAAAGCTTGGAAATGACATTGTTAGAACATCTAGCTCTATAGACTTTCATTATCAATTTACAGAAACAGAAAAATTTCCACTACAGTATTTTGTTAGCTTCTTTGTTTATTGACGATGATCTACTTTTAGAGCTGCATTGGGCTAAATCAAACTGGATTTTAGTCACAACTCGGAAAAGCCTGCTAAAATCAACAGGACTTACAAGTCCTGTTCATTTCAATGGATCAATTCTAATCTTGCTTTTAAAATTAATGTTATGAAAGATATGGGATGGATGAGCCTCTCAGCCTTACCAAAAATGGTACTGCAAAAGTAAAATGGATTGGACCGTGGAGAACATTTCCTTGAATGTCTTGGAAGAAGTATGGGGGAGATTATACGCACGCACACACACACACATGTAAGAAATAAACTGGCAGCTGCAATAGATTACTGTGATAAATTATGAGGAATTTAGGTTTCCCAGCACCAACCAGTATTGCTGTTTTCTACTTGCTTACATGAACTGCAATCAAAGTGAACTACTTGGATGTACACTTTGATTTGGATGGGTTGTGAGAGTAAAAGAAGAATTTTGCTTCATAGTTAGCTGTGCTTGCCCTAGCGCATGTTTTTTTTTTAAATAATTATTCCCAAGAGTTCTTACTGCACACATTCCATTAATTTATCATCTGAATCTTCTTCAGTGCTCAGTTTTCCTCCTTATGCTGCATAAACTTTAATCTGGATCGTCCTTTGTCCAGATAAAAACTCGAGCATTATTTTTTCTGTCTCAGACAGAAGATAGTTGCAATAACTTAACTTTGTTTACCTCTTTTGGCCAGGATATTGGAGTGTTTGACTACTATAAAGAATTAATAGGTTTTAAGCAGTGTGGAGAACCTTCCCGTCTGATGAAGTACATTGATCCTAGAGAGGTAAAGAGTTAAAATGATGAGGATATTTGATGAGATTTTTGTTTTTAAGGGGATTTTCTTTTGTTCACCAGTTTATCAGAGATCATGCTAGTATTAACTAAACCTATTTCACAAAACTCCAGGCTTTAATCCTGGAAAGTGCTTTAAGACAGCCAGCATGAGATAATGGTTTGAACATTAGACTATGACTCTTTAAACAGATTATGACTTTTTGAATAGAGACTGGATAGCCATCCTTTGGGAATGTTTTGATTGTGTATTCCTGCATGGCAGGGGATTGGACTCAATGGCTATTGTGGTCTCTTCCAACTTTATGATTCTGAGACAAAGGTTCATATCCCCACTCAGCCATGGAAATGCACTGGGTGATCTTGGACAAATCACAGTCTCTCATTCTCAGAGGATAGCAAAGGCAAACAAATCTTGCTAAGAAAACCCTGTGATAGGTTTGCCTTAGGGCTACAATAAGTCAGAAATGACTTAAAGACAACCAACAACAACACAACAATGTGCTACAAATAAGATTTTAAAATAAATTTAAAGTCTCTTTGCTCACCTCCCTATCCTCTTTTCTTTTGCCCTTTATTACTAGTCACAGTATTGAGATGTCGGTGAAGAAATTATACCAGATTAAAATTAGCCATGTTAGGACTAGAACAATAAATTTCAAAGCAATCATCAAGATTTAAAAGGGATAAATAGGTCATGTGCAACCCAAAGAGGGATCTGGCAGGTCTGTTTTCTTGGAACCTAATGACAAAAAGGCATTATACTTTTCCTTTGATTATAGGCAGAATACTTAGATGCTGCAGCAGGAGTTCATATCCGATTCAGACTGGGTGGGGTAAGTATAACTTGAAAAAATAACAGAGGTGCAAGTATAAGGTATGGGGAATACACACACACACACACACACGTGCACACACATATATATTTGTCTGCATATTTTGAGGTGCACTGTTTATGGTGGATAAGATTGTAAATTAAAAAGGTCAAAAGTTTTAGGTTTGATTGCTCAGTTTGGAACCTAAATCGTAATGAACAGAAAGCAGCTGAATCCAGATCTGTAATCAGCTAGGCTACCAAATATTTTCATTTTTAAACATGGTAAGCAAAGGTTAATAATTCTTAGCATTTATAAGGTATAGGTAGATACTTGTTTAATGTTCAAAATATAAAAGTACTCATTAAAACCACGGCATAAAATAACTTGCCATGCTTGTATGATAGACTGGGCTGGGAATGGCCAGGCTAAGAAAAGATGATTTGCCTAAAGCTACTAGCAATTTCATGAACAAGATGGAAGCAAGTGTGTAGGAGTAGCTGTGCTTCTTCTTCAGTTCAATAGACTTTCCCAACACTCAGTATCATATGTGTGATTATCAGCTGTTTCACATGTGAAAAGCATACCATTCACACAAGCAAGAAACTTCCATTTGGCAGAATCCTTTCATGCTGATAAGACCATGCACACAAGACTCTGTATGCAGGAAAACACACGGTAGAATTATACAAAATTAAGTCCATGCTGGACTCAGAGCTTGGAGGATTCACTTGGCTGAGCTTGATCCATTTCAGCTGCAGAAATTGTATGTAATATACCTCTTACTCATCTTAAACTTACAATTAGTTGTGAATACTGTAATACTGTCTCTAGAAAAGAGAGTTTCGTTCTATATCAGTGCTGGGCAGTTATGCTGTCCAGGTATTGCTATACTGAAGTCCCCATGATTCTTCATTATTGTCTGTACTGGTTAGGGTTAATGGGATTTGCCATACAACATTTCAGGGAAAAAGGCTTTCACCCAGCAGTTCCAACAGCTGAAGTAGTACAGTACGCAGAGCACATCTACTTGCTGCTTTCCTGGATATTTGAATCTGCTATGTGCAGAGTCATTTTCAGCTAGTCTCAGTTTCTGCTGTCTGTAAAATAAAGACTTCTCTGGAAAAGTATTTTTAAGACTATTTTTTAGTGAATTTTTCTATTCTGAATTTCATTTTATAGTTTATGCCAATCAGTATAGACAATGTTTTGAATACTTAACACTTTTTAAAAATATATCAATGATTGCCAATCAAATATTTTGGTTTTTTGATTTCTAAAAATAAATATTTCGTTGCAGCTAAAGTTTCCTCCAGGTATATATTACAAAATATTCACCCACAGACCTATTGTGGATGTGTGTGCCTATAGTCCTAGAGACTATGCAAACCTTGCAATCAAAACAAGACAAACAAGAAAGTTCCAGGGGGAAAGAGACAAGGATTGTACTGACTGGTACAAACGCATAGAGAATAATGGATGGAGACTTCTTTCCCCCAGGGTAAGAACATTTTAATTTGTCACTTTCTTCTACTGTTATTATCAACTACAAAAATATTAACAACCCTAGTCTGGATGACATTGTGATGTGTTAGATTTTGTTTCAGTTTGAAATTCAACATGATTTCTATGTTTCGAAGTGAGTTGTGAAACATTTGCATAATTATTTTTTGATAAAGATGTTATTGTTTTTAGATTGCCTGTCAGAATTTTTAAAGAGTATTTTAATGTGTTTTCATTTTTTAAATCTTTGTATTGTTTTCATTGATTTTTATGTGTTCATCGCTTAGCGAGCCCTTGTAGGTCAGGAAGTGATACAGACGTACTTTAAATAAATAAATAACTGTTGAAGCCTCCAACAGTTTGTTGAAATGTATTCCCATCTCCTAAAGCAAGGAGGGGCAACTGTTGCAGGTTAGAGGATCACACTGGCATCTTAGGGGACCAAAATTTAAGGGCTGTCTCCCTGCAACAACAGGAAGTGATCTGTAAGTCCATTCCTAGGCCATTTCCTGTGAGGAAAAAGCCCTTTCGTGGGCTTAAAATGGCACAAGGAAACATGACGAAATTGTCTCCATAGGACGTAGACAAGCTCCTTTGAAAGGTAAGAAGGACAACTTGCCCTCTTGATCCCTGCCCTTCATGGCTGGTCGTCCAGGGAGGAGTTGCAATTAAGACGTACTTAAGACATATTATTAATGCATCCTTCAGGGAGGGCAATTTTCCAGCTTGTTTAAAAGAAGCGATTATACGGCCGCTTCTAAAAAAGCCCTCCCTAGATCCCCTGGATATGAATAATTACAGACCAGTCTCCCATCTTCCATTTTTAAGCAAGGTGATCGAGAGGGCTGTTGCCCTTCAGCTCCAAGCTGTCTTGGATGAAACAGATTATCTAGATCCATTTCAAACTGGCTTCAGGGCAGGATATGGAGTTGAGACTGCCATGGTCGCCTTAGTGGATGATCTACGCCTAGGTATCGACAGGGGAAGTGTGACCCTGCTGGTACTCCTGGACCTCTCAGCGGCTTTCGATACCATAGACCACGGTATCCTTCTGGAACGCCTGAGAGGGCTGGGGATCGGAGGCACTGCACTTAAGTGGTTCCGGTCCTATCTCTCGGGTAGATACCAGATGGTGATGCTTGGGGACAGCTGCTCCTCGAAAAAGGAGCTTAAATCTGGCGTCCCTCAGGGCGCCGTCCTGTCCCCAATGCTATTTAACATCTACATGAAACCGCTGGGAGAGATCATCAGGAGGCATGGAGCAAGGTGCTATCAGTATTCTGATGACACCCAGATATATCTCTCCATGCCTCGGATAACAGCATCAACTAAGGATGGCATCTCACCTCTAAATGAATGCCTAGAAGCAGTAATGGACTGGATGAGGAAAAACAGACTGAAGCTGAATCCAGATAAGACGGAGGTACTTGCTGTTGGGGGCCCCAGCCCAGGTATAGAGGTTTGTCAACCAGTTCTAGACGGGGTCACACTTCGCCTGAAAGACTGTGTCCGCAGCTTGGGAGTGCTCCTGGACTCGCCGCTTCAGATGACAGCTCAAATTGATGCGGCAGCCAGGAGTGCCTGCTATCAGCTTCGGCTGATACGCCAGCTGCGCCCCTTCCTGGACTTGGAACACCTAAAAACAGTGGTACATGCGCTGGTAACTTCACAGCTTGACTTCTGTAATGCGCTCTACATAGGGCTACCCATGTGCTTAGTCCGGAAACTTCAATTAATTCAGAATATGGCAGCCAGGTTGGTCACCGGAACATCTAAAAGTGATCACATAACACCAATTCTGAAGTCTTTACACTGGCTGCCTATTCGTTTCCGGGCACAGTACAAGGTGTTGGTTTTTACCTTTAAAGCCCTTCATGGCTTGGGGCCAGCCTACCTGCGGGATCGCCTTCTCCCATACAATCCGCCCCGCACACTAAGGTCCTCTGGGAGGAATTTACTGCAGCCAATCAGAACTAGGTTGGCTGCGGTTACCCAGAGGACCTTTTCTTCTGTCGCTCCCAAGTTATGGAATGGCCTGCCGGAGGAGACCCGGCACATTACCAGTCTTGACTGCTTTAAAAAAGCAGTCAAGACCGTTCTCTTCCGACAGGCCTTCCCAGATTAGTGTTCCACCGCCTCTCATCATTGTCTTCTGTGTTAATCTTGTTTTTAATTTGTTTTAATTAACTAATATGTTTTAGGGGGATAGAAGGGTTGGAGGGTGGGGAGGATAGGGTGCGTTTTAATGTTTTAATGTTTTTATATATTTTGTAATGCCGCCTCGATCCATTGGGAGAGGCGGGATAGAAATAAATATTTTATTATTATTATTGTTATTATTATTATTTATTATTATTATTATTATTATTATTATTATTATTATTATCCATATCCCCTAGTCATTTGGGGGCAATATATTTTTTTTAAAAAAAAGATTGGTAGGAACCACAAAGATGGTCTAAGGGGACTGCATGGGGTCTTTCTCTACCCTTGCTCCTATTTAAGGCTTTTGGCCTCTGGGTAGACCCTGCCAACCTCCAAATCTGAGCATTTTATAGTATGGGAAATTCCTTTTGCAGTGTAAGGTTAACATCAGTAGGCCTATTCCCTCCAACCCAATAGCCCATTTTGTTCAAGGATATTTACTAGAAGCTGGTGGGACTTAAAGTTATTAGTTTCCTCTCCATCCTTGATTTTCCCTTTTCCTTTGGAGAGGTTGCATACTTTTAAATTTCCAGTTCCAACATTCTGTGTCTCAGCTGCTGTAAATCATATAATTAATTGCATAGCCTCTGGTTTCTTGAGATTCCTTTTTTAATTGCTCTCTCACATCAACTGCCATCAGTATTCTTAACACACAGCTTCTTATCAGATTATTTGGGGATTTTTTTAAAAAAGGTTTTATAAAAAAAATTCACAACTGTACATCTGCTAAGTAGATAGCTGATGTGATATAGTGGTCTGAGTATTGAACCATGACCCTGCAGACCAGGATTCAATTCCCTGCTTGGCTGTGGAAATCCAGTGGATGGCCCTGGGCATGTCACATACTCTCAGCCCAGAAAACCATGCTACTTTCATCTTAGGGTCACCATAAGTCAGAAACGACTTGAAGGCACACAACAGCAAGTAGCCCTCAAGTATGTAGGAATCACTAGCTTACAGTAGAAGCAATCTGTTTTGTTTTGTTTTTTAAAGACTGACAACAAACTCATGTGGTCAACAGCAGCCCAAGCTTTTCTGTCCTTTGTGGTAGTAGATGTGTAGCTGTTCCCTCCATCTTTGCAGCTGCCCACCAACCCATCATTCACCTGCTTTTGACTTATAACTATTATTCCTCCAGACAAGTAAGTCTGTCGGCAAATATATATGGGTTCACTGGCATAAATGGAAAAAGAAAGAGATTAACATTGACAAAGGGACAAAAAAAAAGTAAATATGTAACAGTTTGTGAGCTACTCAAACGAAACATGTATTTCAGTTCTGGAAGACCCTGGATTCTGTGACTGCTAGTGACAATATCAGAACAAGAGAATTCCGGCATTCCAAGCTGTTGAGAAAACAAGACGCAGAAAAAAGAAGAAAAAGGAGAAAGATAGAATGGCTGAAAAAAATGTACGTTACTATTTGAAATTCTGGATGTAACAGTAGACTATTTTTATTTTATCTTATGTGTTATTTTTAATTGCAGTTCTTTTGATTGTAATCTATCGGTGATAGACAGTAATTTATCATTATCGAGGTTTCCAATCATTCTTTGGAAGCTATATCTGTTGGTCAGCTAGAGCAGTTGTCAAGATTTCCAGAGGGGCAGCTGTGTAACCCATCAACAGCAAAAACAAAAATCTTGTGGCACCTTGAAGACTGTTGGCTTAACCTTTGGTAGACTGCAGCCACTTTGTATGCTGCAGTCCTAGAAAACTGGTATCAAAACTTATTACTTTTTAAGAGTCATAAGAATCTTTGTTATTAGTTCTTTTAGCATTTTTTCTGTGCGCATTTTCATTGCCCATGCACATGATGTCACCTACAGGATACAAGGCATCTCAGCAGCCCAGTATCATGGTTCACCCTGAACTTCATGGTTTGCTACTTGCCAGGACTAGTGAACACGTGTAGTGATGTTGTCACGAAAATAACAGGCCACTGTGCATGATTAGTACGCTTCAAATACTCCAAGTTTTATGTGCACCTGATCAAGACAATGATTAGGGACAGATTTCAATAGTTATTTTTTATTATTTGAATTTTAAAATTTTCAGTAAGGTTATATCAAGGTTTTTTTTCACAGAGTGAGTGGCTTAAGGAAGAGCACATATTACAATAAAGAAGAAATACTTTATGAAATGTTTAGAAAATCTAGTCTCAGTTAAAAAAAATTATGAAGATAAACATGGAAAGCTTTCTTAGAATTAAATCTTAAATAAAAGGATGTGAGAATATAGTGTTACTTTTTGTGAAACTGGAATACATTCGGTGCATCTGTTGAGTAATGGATTAATGACCTTTAATGGAGATCATGTAACAAAACGTTAAAATAATTTTTAAATATTTCCAGGGAGTCAAAAGCTGTTTAGACTAGATTCCACAATACCATTTTGACATAGGCTTTTGAAATATTATGTATGTATGTGTCTGTTTAAAAAACCTTGTTTCGAGGAAACTAGGGCTGTAGTGCCACCTATAGTAAGAATGCAGGAATAGCTAAGAATAAAGTTGTACATTTCACTGTATCCTAGGTACTTCGGACAAAGCCTTCAAGTTAAAACTCTGAACCCAGATGCAACTATCTTAATTCAAAGAGCAACAGAAGGGCTAATCGGCAGTTTAGAGCATGATGGAATTGATAAAGTGATGGAATGGGAAGTGGATGAAATGTTGAAATGGACAAATGCACTCAACTATGAAAAGTAATATTTACAGATTGTCCTTTTACCCTTCTTCTCTTATTGTATTATTGAGAACATTACCCCAGTTTTAAAGCTTCCTGTAAGCTTATAAATTAATGGCTGCATAGTGCCATTTCATTAGATTATTTATACTTCAGATAATTAAGCCATTCTGGAAAAATAAAGTATGTGGCCACACTTAGATTACAGAATGCTCTTCACATAGAGATTAGACTGTTAGACTCCTTTCCTGTTAGGAGGTCAATACTTTAACCAGACAAGCCTGTAACTGGGCTTACATGGAAGTGCTGGAGTTTTAATGTTTTAATATATTTATTAAGAAAGCCCTTAAAGTGTTTTAGTGTTGTTGTTGTATGCTCTCAAGGTGTTTCCAACTGACTTTTAAGGTATAATTTTTATATTGTTAGGCCATTGTGTTTTAGTAGTTTTTTAAACATAACATGAGCCATCTTGCACCCTAACTTTAATAAAAAGGTGGGATACAAAATGGCATACACACACACACACACACACACACACATATATATGCTTATCAGTGTTCCATTTTACTAAATGTCTTTCTACATTATTGTGCCTAGTTATGTTAACGAATGGAAGGAAATTGGAACAAGCAAGATTTCCGAGGGCTATCAAGGTAAAGGATCCTATCTTTGGAATAAAAAAAATCTCTATGTAATTTTCTTTATATAAGTATTACATAGAGCTGCAGTGACCTCAAGAAAGTGAAAAAACAATAGGAAGGACATTCTCTGTAGACAGCCTGTGAACTCCACACACAACAGTGGTAGAATGTCTGCTGTCATGATCACAAAATGCGTGGTTGTGAACATGGTCATCTGTGATATCCATGTGCACTGAGCATTGGACTTTAGCTGAACAATCTTTTTTTGGTGGGAATCCTGCCTCTTTTCCCGTGCTTATTTATATTGTCTTTCTTCATCTATTTCCTCAGTTCTGAATCCATCACAGTGGGAAATTCAGGAAGAGAATAGGCACAACAATCAAAAGGGTGGGCTGTCTGAGTTGACAGGTGACCATTCAAAGAACCACAGATACAGATGACCCTCCTGTTCTTTGTGGCTCTGTGACTCACACATAAGAGAGATGCAATTTTCTAGTGGTGGTGGTTGTGCCATACCGAGATAAAGTACTGCTCTATCAAAATTAGCATCTGCTTTGGCCCATACAGTGGTATAGCATTAAATAATTTTTGCCCCTCAATCAAGCTAATATAATTAAAATTATTGCTATCAACATATTGTCATCAAGAGAGAATGCCTGACAGTATGAACATCCTGTGATTCTGCAAATGCAGAAAAAGTCCAGAATTTAGCATTGTCTGTTATTCAGTATTCTGGAAGCATTTGCATCTAATTTAAAACACAAAACAAAACTTCAAAGCCCTTGTAGCTGTGAAGATATGCATGAAAGTGTTAAGCAGTGCTTGATCTCTGAAAGCAACAGGAGAGGACAAAGAGAGTTACAAGAGGCTGGGGCAAGTTTCCAGGGCCTCGCATATCTTGTTCCTCTCCAAGAGTAGAAAACACAGATGCATTAAGTAACACAAGCCAATGGCAACATACATAATTATACAAGCTGTAGAATTCAGATTATCTTGTAAAGCACAGTGTGTGTATGGTACTGAGTTGAAATCTGAATAGGCATGTCTTATATAATAGATCTTACAGAATAAACAGCTATTGATGTAGGCTTCTGAATGCAAGTTTCCATTGTAAACTGTTTAAAAAAATACTTTTTAAAATTCCATTTCTCATCCTTAGGTTTCCAGTTTACTGAACGTCCCTACGATCTTTCTGAGTTATCTCAGATACCACAGACAATCCAGGAAATAGTGCAGTCTCATATAAATTCACCGAAAAAGAGTGGGTGCACACCACTAATCGCCCTGCATCACTGAAGAACGATTGCATTGGAGTAACACACACAAACCCTCCAACTGTAGAAGCTTCAACTTCAGTAGCATCAAAATAAAGCACTGGGAAACAAAAACAAACAAAAAGTTGACAAAGCCTTGGCTCCAGTCTCCCCCACTTCTCTCCCCACCCCACTGCAGTGTTGCTGTGTAAATGAGTAGGGCATTGTTTCAGCTATTCTCCTTGACCTACATTTGGATGAGGTGAATGAGGTGTTGGTATTCACCCTTAATTGTGATTCTGTTGAAGTAGAAAGGAGTAATCCGTGGCAACACAATTTATCTCCTCCTGTGCCAGTTCAGAGGCAGGAATCATGATTTTAATCTTTTAAACACTGATGTCTCCCTCTACCTTCCTCAGTTGTAACTTGTCATCTGGAATTGATGAGTATAGTGAAATCAAATAGTCCTCAATCAGAAAAACAGTAAGAAATAGAAATAAGACGTAGAAACAGACTCTATCTCACTCCTGAAAGTATTGACTTTTATAGCCACATTCCTTGAGTGTGGAGATTGCTGCTGCACAAAATGATTGTCCACAGTGAATATCTCTCTTTGTCTGTGTGCATGTGCCTTCAACTCACTACCAACTTATGGCAACTCTTATGAATTCCATAGAGTTTTCTTAGGGAAGGAATACACAGAGGTTGTTTTACTGCCATTCCTTCCTATAACACCTGGCATTCATTGGCAGTCTCTCATCCGAGTACAAGAATTCCATGACAAAAGAAAATGAAACATTTGTGTAATGACGCATGATGATGTTTGGCCCCTGTGCAAACTGAAAGGTGCTGTAACTTAGCCTTAAACTTTGAATTATAATGTGTTATATTAAAAGTGTTTATGTCTTTGTAAAATGATCATGGTTTAAAAAAAAGTCTTCTGAGATAGCTACTCTGTAGAATGTGATGTAAAGTTTTAGTAAGGGAAAGGGAAGTAAGAAAAAAATCTACTTGGACAGTCATTTCTTTACAGTAGAATGTACATCGGTTTTGGCACGGCTGTAATTGAAAACCATGAGAGCTCTATCACTGGCAAAGCAGAACAGAAAAAACTGAAAAATAGAGGAGCAAAGGTCATAACAAAAAACTGCATGGGTTTGTCCCCTTGTGTTCAAATGCCCACCATCCATTGGGCTATATCCTCCTGCCAAGTTCTGGCCATC
Source organism: Ctenosaura bakeri (assembly GCA_948474755.1). Lineage (NCBI taxonomy): Eukaryota > Metazoa > Chordata > Lepidosauria > Squamata > Iguanidae > Ctenosaura > Ctenosaura bakeri. The sequence goes on along the minus strand of CAOLHI010000028.1, from coordinate 305,551 downwards.
CTCAAAGAAGTTTTAATCCATTGCCCAAATTGCCTGACCACATTGCTGCATTTGCCCTCTGAAGTAGAGCTGTCTTTAATAGTGGTCTGCATCCTGCCTATTCAAATAAAAGATCAGTCTGTCTTTTGCATTTCCCAGGCTTCCCATGATACTGTTTGTTAGTGTAAGGTATGTTGGAATCTGCAGAATCTGGAAGGTTTAATTGGCCCCAGGGACATTTAGTATCTAGTTTTAACTTATCAATTTGTGAAGAATTAATTTTTTTGTGTAATCTGGGAATTCATTTTAGATTTAAATGAATTAGTAAAGTGCTGTGAGCCTAGTAATTTATATTTGAACAAATTAGATAAGGAACTCGCTGTGTAGAAACTTCAGAATTAAGTGCTTCATCATATCCTGTAGCATGCCAGATGCTCCTGTTACAGTCAGATCTGGGGCTGAGTATGATCAAATGGGATGGGCCTAAATACCCTAAGGCACTAGATCCTATCTGATCTCGGAAGTTAAACAGGATCAGCCCTGGTTAGTACTCTGATGGGATTTGATTCACCAAAACGATGTGTGTTCCAACTTCAGAAGGAGGAACTTTGGGAAAACCACCTCTTGAGTATTTCTTGCCTAAAGAAACCCTACGAAAATTTGTGGGGTTGCTGTAAATTGACAGGCAACTTGAAGACACATACACACACATGATCAAATGGCACATGTTCCGTTACTGACGCTGGTTGCTGAAGCTGTACAGAGTAAAATACTGATTGAAAAAAAGCATTGAAGCTAGTCTATTCTTACTGTGTGTTCCTCTTACATATGTGCTCCATATTCTACCCCTTCCTGTGGCTCCACAAATTAGCTGTGCACACAAGCATTCTAGACTTTGAAGATGTGTATGTGTATCAGGCAGCACAAACTGCAGTGGCTACTGACCTGCAGTGCTATTGCTGGCTGTAACCATGGCAGGTCCAGACCAACATAACAGTTGGTGCTTGTCAAATGGGGTTTTTCCATTAAACTTCCTAAATATAAATTGATAAATCTGGTTAACTTTTTCTTGTCAGAATGAGGGATTAAACTCCCTCATTAAACTCTCTCATTTATGGACTTGCTCATTTAGTACACTAATAGGTGGCCTAAATCTTTAGGGAGCGCAAATTTTGCAGAACTTCATTCGACATGCATTACATGCTACCACTACTTGGCACCTGAAAGATTCTTAACAGCCTTTTTCTAGTACCAAAAGAAAGGCAAATTCTTGTAGTTCACTCCATAGCTGCTTCACTTAGAAAAAAATTATAAAATATGTTTTAGAGACAGATGATTATCTACAAGAATTTAAGCTTTATTGCACAAACAAGAAATTCTGTCACATCAGATCTCTCTGGTATGCCAGATCTGGCAGCTGCTATTAGCACTGGTAGCAAAGGTGGTCAGCTTTACCTCTTCGGATACCTTAAACTTCAACTTTCAGAAACCTTAGCCAGCATGGGCAGGAGTAAGAGATTATGTGAGCTGTTACTGAAAACATCTTGAGGATAAGTGTTTCTCCAATACTCACACAGTTCAATAAATAGTACATGAACAAATTTATTTTTTTCATTTGAATAATATACACATGGCCAGCATTACATTAGAAAAACAAGTAACTATGCTTTTGCATATTTTATCTAACTTTAGTAAGTTCCTTTTAATTTATAATGTTCGTCCAGCTTTTTCCCCGCAGGCTTCCCTGCAAGCATTAACGTAATCATTACAAATTGGATTGAAATATATATATATATTTAAATGAAATGTAGGTAGGCCACTCTTTCCATGAGAAAAAACAGGTTTCAAGAAGTTATGGACATGGTAAGATTTTTGCAATCTTATGGTAAAACTTCCATTTGAATTCTTTAGTTTGTTAAAAAAGAACTTATTTCTAAAAAATAAAAAGACACCCACACTCTTATGCACACTGGATAGATTATACCTGTTTGACCTTAATTGCAGCTGTTAAGTAACAATGATGAAAGCAATCCAGTACCAGTGGTACAGTTTGACAAATGTACATATATTTTTATACCGATCTTTCCTTCCCAGTATTTAACAGGTACCTTGTGCTGTATGACAGTTTTTTTCAATATGGTACATAAAGCGTAACATTTAAGTTCCTTGCCCTCATTTTGAGAGCAAGGGGGTAACACTGCACACTTCTCTTGCAGACCATAAATCAATTTCCAAGGCCTATCTACAGCTGGGGTGCATGGGATTTTTACTATGTAAAAATGGTGCCACTCTCTTTTAGTGAAGTACACTGCAAAGCAGCAAGACAAAGGTACCACTGTGCCTATGTCAATCCTAATTGTTTTAAAATAAAGCAACAACATTGCAGCAAAACTTCCAAACTCTAGCATATAGGGTTTACTGAAAGGCACTATTATTTTCTTTTGCTAAAGTCTGTGATTGCAGCATTAACCTTCTGAAATTAAGTGAGTTTTTAAAGGACCAATGAAATCCTAGGCATAGTAATGTAATTGCAGCTCCTTCACAACCCTCCACTGATGAAGGAAGTGCTACAACACACTCTAAATATCCAGACTCAAAGCTTATGGTTCAATAGGTTTCAAATCAACACTTCAACACTTTGTCTGGGATCCAGCAAAGTACACTGACTAAAGTGAACTGCTTCTCTCAGCGTAATCATGACAGGGCAGGCCCTCTCCCTACTGTCGCTTGCCATATATCTCATACAAAGATCTGCTCTAGAAGGCTGGCAAACTGTCCAGAGATGTTTCTAAGGTTGCAGAGGGCTATGGGGGAAGAGGGACTGGAGAAAGCTCTGTTACACTGGCTGTCAGATGGCACTGTGACCCTGGATTTAGGCCCTATTTTCTCTATGTACCATTAAAATATGAAATGCAGGACACAATTTTTTCAAAAAATCAGATCTGGTCACTGTTTGCTTCTTAAAATCAACCACACATTTTCAGACCCATGCTTTCCATCCTGGAAAGAGGCGGCTGAGATTCTTTGGGTCCATGGCTTGTTGTATGAGAAGATTGACCTGGCCTCCCACGCTGAGCACTGTTCCCTCCTCCACTCCTTTGAGCTTCTCCTGCAGCCGCATCAAGACACGCTCAGCTACTTTATTAAAGGTCTGGTTGTCACCACTGAGAATAAGATAACACAGTTAAAGGAGATCTGTGAATGATCATCTAGCAAATAAATAATAATAATAGTAAGGCAGACAGAGATTACTTACTTTGCTTTTTTGCTACATCCCTGATGAGCAGCATTGAGGCTGGAGCTGACCTCAGCTTCATCCTCTGGCCTTTGCTGCAGATACAAAGCTTTTAAAGGGTTCATGGTCCAGTCAAAAAGGGGGTCATACAGAAGTACCTAGACACCAAGGCAAAATGCAAAAATATTTTCAGATGAACCTAGTTTAACACCAGCAGAAGTATTGTCAACTGTTTGAATCTCGATAATAATTAGTTTCTATATTCTACTAATTAAGCACATAAGTATTCCAGACAAAAGCAAATGCAAACACTATTTACTACTTTATGAAATGCCAACCTACTTGTGGAGTTGCCTTTATGTGTTCAAATTTCAAAAACAGGCAGAAAGAAATCCCCCAGCACACTAATCTTGAGAATCCAGCATTGAAACACCTGAGAACTAACATAAAAGCTTGAAGAACTGACAGACTCAGCAGGAACCATGGCTGGACATGTAGATTGAAGGGGGACAGGCTACAGCCCAAACGATAGTTCAGCTTTAGAAGTTTCCAAAAGATGCACTTTATACACAGAGGTTACCCATATGTGTGTCACACATACCGTAAAAGAGAATATGAACTTTTCAAAAACCTGTCTAAAATCAGAAAAATGCTTTTGGGAGAAAAGTCTGCATCACCCAGAAGGACCTGATACTACTGCCTATGAATCAATTCTTGACTGATGATGGGTAAGAAAACAGGTTTTTGATACTGTTTTTAGGACTCTGGCAGGTTTATATAGGCACAATCATGCCATAACCTAGCACTGAGCCATATAGTACTTTAAAGGTCAACAACCCTTTAAACTTGAACCCAGAAACAATTTTGTGTAGGACCAATATAATATGTGCATCTTGGTGGCTGCAGTTTAAACTATCTTTTTTCTAAACTATCTTTAAAGGCGATTCCATACAAAGAGCATTAATTACTGAAGTTCAATCTGGATATAACTGGTGCATGATAAATCAAAGTTACATCCAACTTTGCCAGGTAGAATAATAAATTATTTTGATCTGAACTAGTGTTACTTAAAATGGTGACCAACAGACCAGTACCAGTCTGCAAGCCATCAGCTATCAGTCTGTGGTGAATTTCTTGGAAAGAAAAGAAGCTGTGCCCAATAGATGAGCCAGAGTGGTGTGTAGTGGTTTGAGCATTGGATTACAACTCTGGAGACCAGGGTTTGATTCCCTACTCAGCCACGGAAACTCTCCGGCTGTCCTTGGGCACATCATATGCTCTGAGCTGCAGAAAACCACATGGTTGGTTCACCTCAGGGTCACCATAAATTAGAAATGCGTTGTAGCCACACAACAACAGCAGCAGCAGCAATAACCACCCAATGGACACAAATATGGGATTGGTCCCTGGCACAATGGGAAAAAAATGCTGGTCTTCCCTATCAGATACCATGAGAAGCACTATCTAGACTTTACCTAAAGGAACTTTTTCCCTCTGACAAGTTTTCCTACAGGATTGGGGATGCCTTGCTCTGTCCTTCAGAGGAAAAGCGAGTGACAATTCAGGAATAGGGTTTTGGTGTGTGTGTCACGGGGGCAGCAGCAGCAGTGGCCCATGTTTTGTGCCTTGTCTAGGGAGTCCCACCTACCTCATCTACTGGTCCTTTTACAAAACCGGTTGAATATTACTCAGGAAACCTTTTGCGCCAGCAGCACCACTGGTGCCCATTTTGTTTTTTAACCAGAATGTGTTATGTGGAAACAGTCTCTAATGTGCAGAGCTATTCATGTGCATTTCTATACGCTGTGACTGGCCTGGAGGGTGCTTCCAAATTTTTAATAATTTATCTTATTTTTACTTTCTTTTAAAATAGTTTTATATGTGTCAGTCTAGTATCATTTCCCTTCTTAAAACACCCTGCTCTCCTGAAAAAACAAAGAGTTTAATTAAAAAGCTCTAGCAACACCATACCACATCCTGTTATACTAGGTACTGAAAGGTTCTTCATAACAGATTTAAACTTTTAGGGTATCCAATATTAAGATGCAGCATTTTAAAACAGTTGAAAATAATGGTTTGGGATCAAAGAATATGTGAATTTAAGGAAGTTTTACAAAAAAAGAAGAAACTGACTTTTTTATCTGAAGGAAAAAACACGTACTTCTACAATAGTTAGCAAAGCTTCTTGGGAGTTTCGCATAACAGTCATAGTTTTTTCACAGCATCTAGAAGATAATTTCAAATAAATATCAGTTTCTAAATTATTGCTACTAACATTTTTACTACAAGAGTACATTATATTTTAATAGGCAACAGAACACTTTACAACCTATTTATACTTTAACAGCATTTTTTTAACTATATTGTGTTTTAACTTTGTTGTAAGCTGCCTTGGATCCAATGCTGAGAAAAAGGTGGGATATAAATCAAATCAAATCAAAGTGGTTCTCATTGGGCTGTATACTTTATTGTTAACAACCATGGTTTTCATTGGTTAATTACTGAGTGTTTCTCCAACAAGTAAATAGATGAAACTCTGTTGTACACCTAAAAATACAATGCTTAGAGACGAAATGTAGTTTCACATTTTATACTTTACCTCCTGAAGACTCCCTCTACGCCAGTGATACCCATCCCATCTACTATATCTCTCGTTAGCCTAAAAGGTACAGTCTCTGGTGTAGGAAGGATCTTCCCCTGCTCAAAAGCAACACCTAACAGAAAGGAGAGAAAACAAATATTTTAAAGGGTTTGATATATGCAAAGCAAATAAAATTCTAAGTATCATTTCTTGCTTTTATATACTCACCTAGATCAATGTGAACAAGTTCTGCACTTTGCTCATCTAACAGAATATTCTGCACATGTCTGTCTCCAAGACCAAGTATGTAGCCAACTGAAAGAGGAAGGTACTCAAATCAAGCCAGATAAATTTGCATTACAGTCTGCATCTGACTGTGCTGACTTGTGTAGGTATATTTCTGTAAGTATATAAGAGCTATCAGAGAGGAATCCAGTTTGTATAAATCTGGTAAAAACAAGTTTGGAGTCTTAAAGGCTGTTTTATGTGCATGGGAACAGAGAGGCCTAATTTTACTTTCCCACCAAAGTTTTCACTGGGTAGGGCTCCCTGAACTTCAGCAATAATTTTTGAAAGGATGAAAGAGCTGCAGTGGAAAGAGACAGACTGAAATAGTTGGGGTGCGTGCATAAAACTTCTGTATCCCATCTGGATTAAAGACAGAAAACAATGTACATATGAGTGCATCTCTCTCCTATATATAGTATTAATTGAGACCACTAGTGCTTTAGTGCATATCGTCAGTATACATTCCATGTTCATCTCACAGCTGAGAAGATGTACCGTTTTGGGCAACAATAGATCTTGCTATTACCCCTCACATACCATTAACTTTCTTCCTGATACTCATCCAGAAATACATATGAAACAACAAGAAGAATGATAAAAAACAATGGTGCTTGAAAAACCATAACAATATTTTATAATCAGTTTCTGTTTATCACTGTATTTGAGATAAAGGATCCATGGGAAAAAAAACTGTCCTCCAAATCATTTATCACTCATTTATATTTCTAGGTAAATAAATGGATTCAGTTTAAAAGACCTCAATAGAGCTGCATTCTAGAGATGTTGAAGTGTGAGGTAACTTACAATCTACACAGCAAAGGCAAGCTTTATTATTTTTTTCATTGACTTTCATTTGTACTTATGGGGATATAAATTATAACTTTATTTTTTTATAAGCCAGAAAAAAATCTATCCCAGTAATATAATCACATGCAGATGGAACTGATGACATGGGCATAACACTAGCATTTTCTTTACCATATTTCAAGAGTCAAGAGAGGATTAAAATGAACTCTAATTACCACATGCATCTGAAAGTTCTGCTTTCCTATTCATGACAATAAGGGTAAATCATATACAAAAGCACAGCAAGTACATTATTTAAAAACTGAATAGAGGTAGGTGGGAATAGAGGTAGGTGGGTATACTGTTAAGCAGTATACCACATCAAGTAGTTCAGGTTTGCTTTTAAAAAAGCATAGGAGGGTCAATTTTATTGAGATCTGAGAAAGTAAAGGAGATAAAAGCCTGGCAAAAAGGACTGCCTGTATTTTACCTATTGACGAAGTGGCAACACTACGAGTATACGCCAACCGTTTCTCAAACCACACTGCTGGATCCAGAAATTTCTCCATACAGAAGTAGCGAAATACAGGCTGAAAATTCTGGCATATATCCATGAAAATAGCATATTTCTCTTCAAAACTTTTCTTTTGTGCCTCCTTTGAAAAGAACCACAAATAATTTGAAGACAACATTTGTCTTAGTAGTACTTTTTCACTGAGCTCATGCGATGGAGCTGGTATGAAAACATCTTTTTATCTTTGTATACACAGCTAGGCTTGTGAAAACACTAACACACACACAAAGTAGTGAATACTTCTTCCCTTAAGACACTAACAGATATGAAATTATTGGATATAGGTAATACAGCTCAAAGCCACAGTGAAACACTGTGATGTACTGGATAAAGTGCTAGAGTACGGAAGATGGTGATATAGTCTGCCAAATTTAAGTAAGTAGTAAGTAGTGTCTAGAAAGCATAAAATATAATGCAGAAAGCTTTATGTATTGTGAAAGGTGTGTCTGCAACTGAGAGTACAGACACTGGCTAGTTCTGAGCATAAAGCCAGTCTAACTATTAATAATGATAAGCTAGTGGGTAAACATGAAAATGCAGCTGTGGAGTTCTAAAATTAACATTTATACTCATGCTTTAATTTTATCTATCTCAACAATGTCTACTCAAACTACTCAAACACCAGGGAGCCCTGGTGGCGCAGTGGTTAAATGGCAGTACTGCAAGCCACAAGGTTATGAGTTCGATCCTGCCGGGCTTCAAAGTTGACTCAGGCTTCCATCCTTCCGTAAGTCGGTAAAATGAGTACCCAGCTTGTTGGGAGCATGTATAGAAAAATGTATCGAAATACATGCTATTTCTAAGTTGTTCGCCGCCTCGATCCATATGGAGAGGTGGGATATAAATAAAAATAAATAAAACTATATTGTAACTTAAATTACTAATAACTTTATAATGACCAGTAATAAATCTAAGAATCTCTATAAATGACTTTTATTGAATTGTGTATATATAAGACCATCTACTCATGATCAATACTGCATAGTTGAGAAAGAACAGCTTAATATATAGTTCAAAATAATTCAGTCTGTTGGGTTTAGTAGTGTTTTGTTATTTAAACTGTTTGAAAGATTTCCTTTTTGGGAAAAGAGCTTTTCCAAATATCTCTCTCCTTTGTTTCCTTTCCTTTTTTTTTAACCTTTTTTTCTTTCTTGTCTTCTGCTTCTTCTCAGCTTTCAAAATAGTTTATATTCTAGTTTCCCTTCTAGCTTATTCTTCTCTGTCCCCATCTCTCTATCTCAATCTCCACTTTCACATCTTTTTTCTCCATCTCACCCGCTGTTCTGTGTCACCTCAGTCAACTGTTCTCATCTTCTTCTGTCTCACATATCAAAAACAGTTCAAAATTCAAAAAATAAGGGAAAGTTCCAAGTCTTTTGTTTTGTTCTTCTACCAGTTCCGATGCTATTTTATTTCTTCCATTCTATTTTCTTTGGTTTTATACACTTTTCCCTTTCAGTTTAAGCTTATTCTGAAGTTAGTTCAGTCTCAGGTGACAGATAGAGTCTTCCTTCTTTCCAATTTTAATACATTTCTTAGTCAAGTAGATATCTGACCAGTCCCTTCTCCTTTTGTTTTGCTAGATTAAACTCTATTATAAGGACTGTCATAGGCCATTTCCACACCACACCTCCATTGTCCTCCCATCATGGTCCAGGCAGTACCTTTGCCAGGAAGGGAGTGCAACATGAACACTGCTCCCTACCCGCTCAGCTCTTTGCAAAAGGGAGTGCAAGAAACATGGTCCTTTCTTCCACAGTGCAGCCAGCCTCTTTCCTGTGCTGTGCTGAGGAAGGAAGCATGCGGTTATGTTTCCACCCCTTCCGCATGGCCGGCAGTGATGGGACGTTGTGCGTTCGTGGGCACTTTAAAAGAGTTTTTCCATTAAGCAAATATCCCATGATCACAACAGGTGGGGGTGCATTGGCAGTGGGCTTGTGATGACGTGCAAAAGCACAACTGTTGCCAACACTTCCCCATCATGCTATAGCAATCTCATATAGAAAAGGTCATAGATCTTCATCAAACAGAATATATCTTTGAATTTCTTTCATAAAATTTCAAATATATAATTGTCACTTATCTATAAAGTTTCTTTATATATTTTTAAATTTTTTATAGTTCTTTCTTAGATATCATTTATCTTCTCTGTATTGAAGTTTTTCAGATTAAAAGGTTTTGAAATTAGATTTGATCACCTTTTTAGGTGTATTCAGTTGGTCAAAATGAATTCTTTGCAAGCTTACTCTAAGGGGCAGTTGTGGGACTGACAACCAATCTCTGGCTCCTTTGCTGAGGCTGTGGATGCTCTACAAACCCCTCGCTCCGTCTGTGACTCAAAACTTACACTTCTTCACCCTCTGGTCTAAGGATCTTCTGAGTTACTGAGCACTGATTACAATTGTGCCACTTTGTTTCCCCCTCAACTATGGGAAGAAATCTGTCCTGTCTAGAGTTGCTAAAAAGGCTTTATACCTCACAGCGGTTAGACTCAAAGCTGTCTGATGCCAGTCTACCTCATCCTGCTCCCACCCCACCAGTGGCATAAATTAAGTAAAACAGAAAAGGAAAGAGAAGGAAAAGGAGGGACTGTAGCTAGCAAGGCAGAAAAAAACTGAAGGAGGAGAGAGAAGGTAACAGGCAAAATGGACAAAATCATGCAACTCCTGCCTCTGGGGCTAGTGTGAGGGCTACAACTCATGTGCTGTGGATTGTTTCCTTGTAACATCCATAGAATGTATTTCAAAGTCCATCAGCACCTTTAGAAAAAGCTAGCTACTGATGCAGTTGTTATACCACCACTGTCCCTGCCATCCTCTCCTGCAGTGTCACTTACTTTTTACTATTGTCAGAGTTCTCTAAATGTGAGACTGATCTTTTTATAAAAGCACAAAAAGTTGGTGGAGGCACTCAACAAGTTCCTGTCTTCTTTTGTCCAGTTTCGTATGTATTAATTAAATCTGAAGCATCTGTATTGAACAATGCTTGCTGCAATATCATCAGATACTTTTATTTCCTATTTAAATACTTTTCTGTTTTCCCAATATCAAGAAATAGAGAAAATGCTGGCAAATCATCATTTGAAAAGGCTCAACTCATCCATATCATCAGGAAAATTTGTATGACAGGTCTGATGTTGTGATTGCCAATGTTTTGCTTTGAAAAATTGGTTTAGGGGCCATGTGATATACTCTGAATTCTTATCCAGAAATGAATCTATTGCCTTATGTTGAATTATGCAGCACAACAGTCATGAAACCATCTGATTTTCATTACATATGAATGATTTTCATCCATTATTTTAGTGTAATCCCTCTTGTGCTGAAAACCATATTTTTAATTCATCTATAAGGCTGCATGACCCAGTAAGTTTTCTCATGTTAACTTTCCACACAGGGAGAACAATTGATAAAAACAAGTTACTTATTTGCTTCTACTCACCATCATTTTCTTTTGGCATTCTAAGTTACTATAGTCTTTTGGTCTATATCGTTTGTGAGCACTGCGGTCAGTATTGACAAGGAATTCACCCAAGGGAATTGTTCCTGTACACCACTCTAAGACACCGCTTCTCTGAGAGAGGGGAACTACCTAAGAAATAAGCAGAGATATGTTCATTGGCATCATTGATGATTTTTGTAACCACAGTTCTCACAAACTGGGTCAAATTGTGGTTGCAACTGCTGATTCATGAAGAAACTCTGGTTTGCTTCCTAGAGGATATTAGCATGGAACCATGGTTCCACCAGAAAGGAAAGGGAGGATAGAGATGTCTGGATGAAGGGAGGGTTGGTGTTCATGACACCTTCTTGAACTGTGGACTGCAAGGAGGAAAGATTATCAGCTCAGTAGTATAGCACAAGACTTTCTGTGCAGATTGTCCAAGAATGCTTACCAAGGTCTCAGATAAGTGAGGATGAAAAAGATGCTAGTGGGCCAATGCCAATGAAAGGAGACCATACAGAGCTAGATGGACCAATGTTCTAATGGTATAAGGCAGTCACATATGATAGAGACATGGTAGGTTCAGTAGCAGAGCAAATGCTTTGCAAGGAGAAGGTTCTAGGTTCAATTTCAGCTGATTTCATCCACAGTTAAAATAATCTCTATAGGGAAGTGCTGAGAAAGAGCACAGTCAGACAGAATCAAAAGCGTTGCACTAGATGGAGCAAGGGTCTTTATATCGATAAAACAGCTTCATTATTATGTTGACCATGTTGTGTGTGTAACCAGATTATGTTGTGTCTGTGTAATTTTGACCCACGAATAATAAAGCTTGCCTTGTATCTGCGGATAGTCAACTTTCTCTTTCTGGTTTCAGTGTTTTCCTGGAGCAAGGCATTGCACATCTGGAAAACCTGCTGCATGACTGCATCCTGCCTCAGGTCATCACGGCCCTTCAGGACATAAAGAAAAGCAATGACATACAATTTTCCTGGTGTATCAGTTGAGAATGAATACACAATTAACTCATACTGCCTGATGCAATATATGTTTACTCAGAAGTAAATGGAACTCAAGCATGCAAAACGTGCATCAAGAATAGCACCTTAAGCAGGCAACACAGTAGTATTTATAAGTGTGTTGTCACTATACAATTAGTCTTTTGTAGTTGTTCAGAAGCCTAGAAATACTTTGCACATGTTGTAAACAAAATACTAATGAATGTACTTAAGCAGATCCTTTCATTTATTACTGCATCAACTGCCCACTAAGTTTCTATCATTTTTACATTGGAACACCAAAGTATTTTCAACCACCACGTTATAAAATGAAATTAGTTAATATCCACTTAAAACAGCGTTGGGAAAGTATGCCCAAAAGGTCATTTCTGAGGCCCCCAACCGCCTCCAGCACTCTCCTCAAAAAGATGACCAAAACGTTAGAGAAGTTTTTTTTCCTCCAAAAATGCTCTCTACTCTACCACATAGGGTTGACTTTTAGTTTACGTTGTGTTTGAAAACAGGCCTTTCCCTTGACTTTCTTTTCATGGTCCTGGGGGGCTTTTTTGGTTTGTAATAAAAATAAAAAATAAAATAGAAATTGCCCTGTGGAATGTGGCAGAGAAAGCCGATGTGGCCCTTAAACCTTCCACAACTGCCCAACTCAATTGAAAAAAATGTTTCTAGTGCAATACATTTTATCATATATGTATGATACATAACAGTAGCATTTAACAATTGCAATGAAATGAGCAGGAGTCTCATATTTAGATGCACTGACACATCATATTTTTTTTACCCAATGTAGAAGGAGCTTAGTACTGGACAGAAAGCTTCCATGCTTTACAACTGTGTGCATAATGGGCAATTTGCCATTGTTCTTTTTATGCGGTACAGCCATATGAAAAGACTGTATTAGATGAGCGCCTACACACATGAAAAACATCTTAGGCCCTGTTAAATACCCGAGAGCACAATCTGATAATCTTGCAAGAAGGGTGTCTGAACCAGGCTTGGTAAAGTGTGTGTTAAAAATTCAGTCTTATGCACTCAGATGACAACTTTCTTTTAGTCTGTGAAACTTGCCTCAAACCTTTATAATACAGAGAACTCACCTTAACAAGTTGCCTCCTCTCAATCCCATCGGATCCAACACAATCTATTATTTTGGGTAGATTAAGACCACCTGCTAAGTGAAATTCTGGCTTGAATGACCTTATTGTAACCAATTTTTCATATCTTCCACTCGGATCCACCTAAAATCATAAATTTAGATGTTATTCTGTCATTACTATGACAGTTATTTATCTATCTACTATCATGAAATGAACATGGTGCTGTGTTGGTTGAGTAAGAATTGTTATTATTATCTGTTTTATTTACCTTAATTTCCATGGTAGGTACAACAACATCTTCCAAATCCTTTAACTTAGTAATAGGTTGATCGGAAGGGATAGTTACACCTCCTGCAAAAATCAATAAACTACTGAACTACTGAAATTCCAATATTAAACATGTATCTCTCATGGGAAAGGCAACACATTGATCTTGAGTATATGCAGAGACTGTCGGGTAGCCCTCCATATTTTAGTTATGGGATATGTAGTAGGAGTTAAGTAGCAGTTTGCTTGTAACAAGGTATGAGAACCAGAGACCGTTAGGTAAACAAAGCTACGAATGTAGCGATAAGCGCAACCAGGCTACACCAGACACTTCAAGGCTCTCTTGTGGGCAGGATGATGTATTCTTTGCCTTTTATGTTTTGAATCTTGCTAATTTGCTCCCAGTTCACTCACTGAAGTCCTGTACGATGCATCACGCTCCTAATAAATAGTGTTTATGCACTGTTATATTTGTGTGTGTGGATTCAGTTCCTGACAGATACAGTTGATACTAAGTTTCCAATACAAATTAATTTAACTCAGATATTTGAACAGCTATCTATCGATATCTTTTAAAACTGAACCAATGAATTATTTCAATGTATTAGAACTTATATCTACACACATTAGAAGGAATTAATTGTATAACAAAAACTTATCTATAATCTCCAAAAATATTACCCCCCTCAAAAAAAAAAAACGCACCAACAATCAAAGAACTTAATATTTCCACAAATTTAACTAGAGAGCTTTGACTTGAAGTGGGTGCTGTCAATTACAAGTTCCTCTATTCCTCAAATTCTTACTTTTTTGTGATTTCCAGCGACTTGCATCCAAGTTTGCTAAAGTGATATAAGCATCACAAAGGGTTTCAATATTTGCCACCATATCAGTTCTTCTGTGTTTCACAATATTAATTATATTGCTAGCAGCCTCTATTCGATCCTACAGAATCAAAAAGCAAACAAGTTGCTTAACAGAAATCGCAACTTCTGGATATTCTCCACCAAAATTAGTTGTAACACTGAAAACAACAGAATGACAAGGAAACTGGACAAAGTTTCAGTTGGCAAATTCACTACGATCCTTAGCATGGTCCCCAACCATAATATTGAAACAAACATCTTTCACAGCCTCAAGTACACACAATAGAGTAAAGTTAAAGTACCATGTCAAGCAGGGAGGCTTCTTTTGGCGTGTTTTTTGTTAGATTGCTTCTTCTAGCTGCTTCTGGCTTTGTCAAGAGTTCATCTTTGTTGGCGTTTGCCAATGCCAAGATTATAAATAAAGTGTGATGTGGATGGTCTAGAGAGATTCTCGCTATAAGCTATTAAAATAAAAATATTGGAAATGTTAAATTTTTAAAAAATATATAGAGAGAGCTAAATTTCCTAAAGTAATTTAAACATTAAATCAAACACCAAATGCTCAATATGATTCACTGTATTTGCTGGCGTATAAGACTTACTCCCCCCCAAAAAAATACTGTTTGAATTGTGTCTTATATGGTGGTGTGTCTTATACAGTGACAAACAGTATTTGCCAGTGTATAAATGGGGTCCACCTCCACCTGCCCCGCGCATGAGGTGTTGATGAATGCAAATGCAAGCTCTCAGGTTCCTTGACTATTTCCATGCCCTCACTGCCAGATGGAAAGTTCATATACATACACACTTCATTGGGGGTGCTTGCCTCCCCCTCTTACAAATATCAAACAGAGTGCAATACAGGAGAACCAAAAGCAAAAGTTGGCAGGAGGAAGAGTCTGGATGAGACCAGAAAGGCTAGGGACAAAAACAGAGGACTACACCTAAATAATCTGATTGTTAATTCCAAGCAGAAGAGATGCATACACTGAATCAACTGAATTTATCTAAGTGTTGTTTGAGCAATTTCCATTGATTTAACAGGTGTACCTAACAAGTAGATTTAGGCCAGATAGACAAAGTTCAACATGGAAAGATGAAGACAGTTACAAGGTGTGTTGGCAATGAGCAGCAAGGGAGCAAGAGGCAAAAAGAGACACAAAGAAAAGGCTGGACAAGCAACAGGACCATACATCTATTGAAAAGGCATACCTCCCTCTTGATGCGGTGGCGGGGGGGGGACTAATATGCCAACTCGACACAGAACAAAAACAACTTCTCCTCATCTGTAGCCAAAAGTCCAACTATATGCTAAAGCATTCACCAAGGATATATTTCAGTATTCAATTAGCAATTCTAGCAAGCAATTTAAAAAGCAGCAAAGAAGCAAATAGCTAAAACATTAAAACCCAGTCAAATGAACACAAAATTATTAAAGAAAAAGAAGACATATTCAAGTGTCAGGTGAAGATGAAACTTTATGACAAAGAATGATTACTTTATTCAAAATCTGATGAAATCCGATCAGCTTGGTTCCCATTCGAGCAGCCAGTTGATACATTAAAGGCAGGAACTTGTAGGATGGTATTTTCCCTGCCCCCTTCTGTTGAGTAGCAGATGAACACGAAACAAAGAGAGGAAACAAAAGCAGCAGGGAAATAATATTAGTACTTCAACATAATTGTTTCTATGTGCAGTTGTTATTACATGGCAAGGTATTTTTCTAAATATACCTTTTCTAAATATTAGACAAGCCAGTTATGTTATTCAAGACTGTTTTAAACAGTTTTAAATTGTCTGTTTCTAATATTTTAAATCTTTGTAATTATTTATTGTTCTAAGTTGATTTTACCGTAAGCTGCCCTGAGATCATTGGATAAAGGGTAGGATATAAACATTTTATTAAATAAATAATAAAATAAAGAGTCAAAAATATTCCAAGAAAGCCACAAATTAATAAAAATTATTCCAGAGCTAGAGATAATATAAAACTGACATCTAAACCCTTCTTGTCAGAGCAATAAATAAGAAAAACAGGGTGCTTACCTGTAACTGTGGTTCTTCGAGTGGTCATCTGTGCCCTCACACACTGGGAGTTTTCACACATGCGCGGTAGCGTTTGGAAGATTCTAGAGCTAAGCAGCTGGGCGGGAACCCCTCCCCCATGCCCATACTGAGCATGCTCTGCCCGCCAAGCCAACAGTCTCTCCTCAGTTCTAGAGTCCACCAGTGCAAGACCTGAAAGAGGGGACGGCTGCGCGGGTATGTGTGAGGGCACAGATGACCACTCAAAGAACCACAGTTACAGGTAAGCAACTTGTTCTTCTTCTTCGTGGTCTCTGTGCCTCACACACTGGGAGATTTTGTAGCTTACCATTGGACAGTGGGTCAGGTCCTAGAGAACAGAAGACAGCACTGCACGTCCAAAATGAGCATCTCTGCGGGACCGGCAGTCCAGTCTATAGTGGCGCACAAAGGTCAAGGGTTGAGACCAGGTCGCCACATGACACAGTTCTTGCAGGTCCACTCCTTGAAGGAGAGCTGCTGAAGAGGCCATGGCTCTGGTGAAGTGAGCACGGATCAGAGCTGTTGGAAGCTGCTTGGCCAGTTCATATGCCAGCAAAATAGTCTAGGCCACCCATTTGGAGAACCTCTGGGTGGACACCTTGTGGCCCTTTCGATGACCACCGTAGCAGACAAACAGGTGGGGAGTCTGACGAAAGGATGAAGTCCAAGGGGTGTAGAAGGCCAAAGCTTGACAAGCATCGAGGGAGTGGAGAGAGCACTCCGGGGGCGTAGTCAGGTCTGGATAAAAGCTAGGTAGGATGATGACTTGGTTGAGGTGGAAGTGGGAAACCACCTCAGGCAAGAAGGAGATGTCCAGTCGAAGGACCGCTTCGTCCCAGTGGAAGACCAAGAAGGGCTCATCCAACCGTAACGCTGTCAACTTGCTTGCTCGCCTGGCCGAGGTGACAGCCACGAGGAAGGCAGTCTTCATGGTCAGGAGCCTGTCATCAACAGTAGCCATGGGCTCAAAAGGCGGTCGTGTCAGCTGGGATAGCACCAAGGACAGCGACCAAGGCAGTAGCGGCGGCAACACCGTTGGATAAAGGTGTTGCAGGCCCTTCATGAACTGCTTGAGGGTAGCGTCCCTGAAGAGAGCTGCTGAGGAGGACCCTTGTGGCTGGTAAGCAACGATATCAGCAGAGTAGACCTTCAGAGACGGAAAAGCCAGTCCTTGTTCCCGAAGGTGAAGCAGGAAATGAAGGACGGTAGACAGAGCGACGGGCAATACCGGTTCACGGTGCGCTTCTGCAAAGGCGGTGAATCTCTGCCACTTGTAGTGGTAGGAACGACGCATCGATTCCTTCCTGGCTGCGGTGAGGACATCCCATATGGCTGGAGCATCTAAGGGGTTATCTTCCACATGTGGAGAGCCAGGAGCGGCAGGTCTGCGTGGAGTATGAGACTGTCTGAATGTGACAGGAGATCCGGTGCCATCGGAAGCTTGAGGAGCCAACCCCAAGCAGCCTCAAAGAAGGGCCCGAACCAGTGCTGTCTCGGCCAGTACGGGCTACGAGGATGATGTTGGCATGGTCTGTAAGGATCTTGGCAACCACTCGGCCCAGGACAGGAAACGGCGGGAATGTGTAAAGGAGACCGTCGCTCCACTGGAACTGGAAGGCATTGCCGAGAGAGCCCCAACTCAGGCCGGCTCTTGAGCAGTATCAGGGACACTTTCTGTTCGTGTTGCTGGCGAAGAGATCGATGGATGGATCTCCCCATCGGGCCAGTATCACCCGGAACGCAGTCTTGGAGAGGGACCATTCGTGATAGCACGAGGTGTCCCTGCTCAGGGCGTCTGCCGTGGTGTTCTCGCGGCCCGCCAGATGTACCGCTACCAGGTGGATTTGAAGTGGCACACACCAGTCCCAGAGCTGAAGAGCTATGGCGAGGAGGGTGGTAGAACGGGTCCTTCCTTGCATGTTGACATAACAGATGGCCGTTGTGTTGTCGGACAGGATCTGCACCGTGTGGCCGGTGACCAGGTTGCGGAAAGCCCTCGAAGCCTTCAGGATGGTGAGGAGTTCCAGGGTATTGATGTGCAGATGGGTCTTCGGTCCGATCCAGCGTCCTTGCACCCTGAGATCACCGCAATGTGCCCCCCATCCATAGAGGGAGGCATCCGTTGTTACCGTGACCCGAGGAGTAGGTTCTCGGAATGGCATTCTGGAGAGCAGGTGCCGATAGGAGAGCCATCAGAGAATGGAGCGGCGCACCTGTTGAGGGATCCACAGCAAGCAGCATTGGTTGTCCAGGAGAGGATCGAAGGCCCTGATGAACCAGTGCTGGAGCGTCCAGGCGTGGAGCCAGGAGAGGTAAGTGACCGACGTGGTCACCACCATGTAGCCTAGGAGCCGCTGGATCTGTCTTGCCGAAACAACAGGGGCATCGAGGACAGCAGAGGCGGCTCGACGCAGAGTGCGAGCCCACTCCGTCCGCAGATAGCCCTGGCTTGGACCAAGTCCAGGGTCGCTCCAATAAAGTCCAGGACCCTGGCCAGCTCAAGATGTGATTTCTTTGGGTTCACCCTGAGGTCACAGCGGGACAAAAGGGAAAGCGTGAGGTGGATGTCCTCATACAGCTTTTGCTTGCAGGACGTCACCAACAGCCAGTCCTCCAGGTAAGGATATATCATAATGCCCTTTGTACGGAGGTACGATACCACCGGGGCCATGCATTTTGTAAAGACCCTGGGGGCGGTCGAGAGTCCGAACGGTAGCACCTTGTATTGGTAGCACGCACTGTTGACGGCGAACTGCAGGTACCTCCTGTCCTGTGGCCAAATTGCGATGTGAAAATAGGCGTCTCGTAGGTCAATAGAGGCGAACCAGTCCTGTCGTCGCCGGAAGGAAGATAGAGTGACCATCTTGAACCTCTTGGGGAGGATGTAGGAGTTCACCCCTCTGAGGCCAGGATTGGTCGAAGTGTACTGTCCGATTTCGGTACTGTGAAGTACCGGGAGAAGAAGCCAGTGGTACTGGCCAAGGACGCAAGTTGTTCTATGGCTCCTTTGTGCAGTAGGGACTGGATCTCCTCTAGCAGAGCTGAGCTGGCCAGGGTGGAATAGTAGACGCCTCGCGGTGGTATATCTTGAAACTCTATGGCATAACCAAGAAGGACGATGGAAAGAACCAAAGAGTCCGTCATGATGTGACGCCATTCGGCGAGATGTCGGGCCAAGCTCAGATGATCTACGAAGGCAGAGGGCAGGCTGGAGAGTGGCTGTGGTGGCAACCTGCGAAGAACACCAAAACTGGGACTTCGTCCTGGACGAAGACTTCTTTGAAGATGATTGGCATCTTCGAAGAGGTCGTCATGCAGAGGACATGTCGACGGATGGATCCCCATCCGCTTAGCAGTCAGGTGCGCCTTCACTAGGTGGCCAATCTCAGCCAGGTGAAGCGCCTAAGAGCAACAGAGCCCACCATCACTCAGGCTGCCACCTCAACCGACTGCCTTGACGACAGGATCTGCTGGTTGGCGAGTGCTACCGACTCACTGAAGAATTGGATAGCACTCGTCCGATGGTCTTCGGGAAGGTGAGCCAGCAGAGGATAGAACCTGTCGAGGAGGTTCCGCTGGTATGCGGCAAGACAGGCTTGTGTATTGGATATCCTGGCGATGAGTGACAAGGCAGAATAGAATCGCCTGCTGAAGGTATCCAAACGACGGCCCTTGCGGTCCAGCGGGGTGGTGTGTGCCCTCTTGCCACCCTTGGTCTGGGATGACTCGACCACGATGGAGTTGGGCACTGGATGAGTGAACAAGAATTCGACATCCTTCCTCCGAGTTCTGTACAGATGTTCCAAGCGATGTGGTATTGGTTGCGCTGTTGCAGGCTGGGTCCAGGGATGTTTCAAGACCTCCTGTAGAGCTGGCAAGAAAGGCAATGGTGCCGCAGATGGAGGGCGGGTGTCCACGTAGTGGAACACCGGGTCTTGCACAGATGGAGCTGGGTCCGAAACATCTAGCCCGAGCGCATTCACCATTCGCAGAAGGATGTCTGAGAATTGTTTCACATCTTCCGGTGCCGAGTCTGGTGCAGGGTCCCTGAAGGCCAAGGGCGGAGATTCATGGGAGCCTGGTTTGATTCCTCTGATTCCGAGTCTGTCTCGTAAAACCGAGGCGACCTAGATGGTGACTGCTCTGCGACAGACTGTTGAGCCGGCAACGATACCGTGACCGTGGGCGCAGTTACCGTCGTTGGTACCAATGACGGTACCAGTGGAGCATTCGACGGCTGGGAAATTGCAGAAGTCACAATGGGTAGTGCTGCCAGGATCGGATGGCAGATGGCTTGGGTGGTGGTCACAGCTAGAGCCGAGGTCTGCGCCGGTAGGGCCTCAGAGACCGGGCATGTCACGGTCGTGGTGACTCTAGGCGGCAGTGACACAGGCCGGTAACGCGGGGAGCGGTCCTGAGGTCTCTCGTAGTACAGCGACCTCGAGCAGGGGTGATCTCCAGTAGTGATGATGCTATCTGCAGCGAGATGGTGATCAAGACCGACGGTACGGAGACCATTGCCTCACATCATGATGGTACCTATCCCTAAGATGGGGAATAGGACAGGTACGATCCTGGTTGCTCCTGCCAAAGATACTCGCAGCTATATCTGCCTATGTAGGAGGTGGATGAAAAAGGCGAGTCTAACGGGAGATCGATGCCTTTCCCGTCAGTCGGGGGAGCGGGTCTCACTCCATCTTGAATGGTCACGCGAGGTGGCCCGATGAGATGTGGCCTGAGGCTCCGGGCGGTCCATCCCCTCCAGGTGACTGAGCGGAACAACCGTGGCTGAAAGAATAGGCAGACTCGAGGGCGCCACAGAGCCAGTGGTTGGGTCCTCCTCATACACCTCCGATATCTTGTGTGGGTCGACTTCCTCAACGACATCCTCCAGATGTTGAGTAGGAGGAGGTGTCGGAGAGGGCGAACTCTTCCTTGGAGAGGGCGAACCCCGCTTCTCCTTCCTCTTCTTTTTCTTCTCCTTCGCTCTCGATGGTTCAAGAGAAGAAAAAGGCCGCTTTCGTTGTGCTGCAGTGAGAGTCTTCAAAGATTTTGGCTGCTACAAGCACGCAGGAGCATCCCTCGACGCTGAAGCACCTGACGGACGCTTCAGGATGCGAGGCAAGGCCGATATTAGAGGCCATACGGACGGTACTGAGCCCGGTACCATTGTCGGTACGGCAGCCGCCGGTACTGACAAGGGCGTGGTCGCAGGACGCAGAGTTGAGGAGGAGCGCGAAGACATGGTTTCTTCAGGCACTTGTTCTTTAACTCTCAAGGACTATTCCCAGCAATGGGATTTAAGTCTGGAAGACCTATTTCGTAACATTTGGGATGTAAACTCATGGCAGATAGAGCAGGCCCTGATGTTATGGGTCTTCCCAAGACAGAAAAGATACTCCTCGTGTGCATCAGAAAGAGCGACCTTTCGGCCACACGAAACACAACTCTTAAAGAGAGCAGACATAGAAAGAAGCCGAGAGGGAAGAAGAAACCCACAGGAGAAGGTCAAAGATTGAAGAACGAAGAAAAGAGGGGTTCAAATAGTCCAAAAACACCAAGTCCAAATCCGAAATCCACAAGCCAAAATCCAAATGCCAAATCCAAAGTCCGTAAGCCAAAAAAACCAAATAGAAATACAAATCACAAGCCAAGAAGCTGCAAAGCCAAGAACCTTCCGTTTGCTAAGGCGGACAAAAAAGAACTGAGGAGAGACCGTTGGCTTGGTGGGCTGAGTATGCTCAGTACGGGCATGGGGGAGGAGTTCCCGCCAAGCTGCTTAGCTCTAGAATCTTCCGAATGCTACCGCGCATGCGCGAAAACTCCCAGTGTGTGAGGCACAGAGACCACAAAGAAGAATTTATACTTTTCTAGCTGCCTCATTGCTCAACTGACATACCAGGCTCTCTATTTAGACTCACTCTCAGGTATAATCAACTCAGTGTTTGGTTTATTACAGGAATTGGCAGTTTTCAGGGGTTAGAGGGCAACACTGGCCCCAAAATAACCTCAGAGGTGCAACCCCTCTCTACTGTGCCCCCACCTCCCCAAAAACAAGTGTCAAAAATTGTACCAAAACATTCCTGAATACACCCAGGGGACTTGGGGGGATTTTTTGCCACATTTGGGTGGCACACTGGGCCATTTTAGGCCAAAGAGAGCATTTTTTTTCCAATAAGAAGTAACTGGTAGGCAAAATGGGCCAAATCGACCTCCACCCCCTAGGAGCTGCTGGGAAGTGTTTGGGGCAAAAACAATTCCAAAAAGTTTGGGGGATGCTAGAGGATTGGTGAACACAAATACTGAGTTGTGGGTTGCACTTTCCTTTCACTACCCCTAGTATATTAGCACAAGATATCTTTGAGTTGGTCACAACTGTCATAGCTTTTCATCTTAGAAATACCGATATTTCAGTAGGCATTGCCTAGCATATATTAAAAAAACATTGGATAATGTTTCTTTCTACACTGAAAGCCACTGAGATAATTTTCTGTTATGCATACGCATATAGATATAAATAAATCTATCTATACATTTATCTGAACTTCAGCTGGTTCAAGGAGTTGCAGTCAGACTAGTAATGAGAGCTAGTTACAGGGAATATACAACATGCTTGTTACAACAATACCACTGCCTACCAGTTTATTTCTAGGCATAATTCAAAGTAATCGTTATGAACCATAGTGCTCTATATAGCTTGGGTCCAGGTTATCTAATGGACTGTGTTCTCCGGTATGAGCCATGTCTTTAGATCTTCAGGGGAGGGCCTTTTGTCTGTCCCTCTACCCTCAAAGGTGCATTTGTTGGGAATGCAGGCAAGAGTTTACTCGTTGGCACCTTCCAGGCCCTGGAACTCCTTTCTAGAGAGGCTAGACTGGCCATTTCCATACTGTTCTTCTGCAGGCAAGCAAAGACTCCTCCCTGCAGCATGTCTTTGGGAAATCTGATCAATGTCATGTGTTGTCTGTTTTAATGGGTATGCTTTTAAATGGCTTTTAACTCTATTTACAGTTTAATTACATTTTAGCTTTTGTATGTTCTAATTTTGGAGACTTTTATTACTATCTGCTTTGACTTTGTATCTCAGGGCTGGGAAAAAGACAAGATCTGGTGATAAGTGTCTACATCAATGTTATTTTTACAGTAATAATGAATGACTGAGACTGATATTGTTTTCAGCCCTGAAAAGTGGAATCTTGGTCATTTCCTTAGTACAAATTAGTAAGTGGCAAATGCTTGTGAAAACATAAAATGTTACTGTTCAATCATCTAGATTAGCAGACAAGGAATGTCAAGGTATTTCATGGTGTTTTCCTATCTAGTTCAGGGGCTAATGGCACAATGGTGAAAATGTGAACAGATCTAGTTCATACGGAATTCTGTAGAAGTCAGGCCAGTTTACCAACCTCTCTCTATCCTAGATTTCAAGCTACTTATGTGCTAGCATCATAAGCGTGACAGTCATCCAGAGAAGGTATCAATTACATTACTCTTAGTTTTTAATTTAAAAAAAAAAAATTAAGCTAAGAGGTAAGGGATGATGAAATGGTTGGCAATCCAGAAAAAAAAACTTCCAGTAATCTGCCCAATAGGATAAATGTACTTGCTAAATGACTTTAAAAGGAAAGAGGACAATCACTGGAAAAAAAGAGCAGAGAGAAGCAAGAGAAGATACTACTAAAGGCAACCGATGGTGGATTGGTTTATGGTATCAAATCACATAATCCTGAAAGCTGAAGGGACAGGAAATTATGTGTGATAGAAGGAGATGAATGGGAAGAAAATGAAAATATTCATGCTATTATGGTCTGATTGGTTAATTTCTCTGTGCGTAGAAGCTACGTAAATAATGAAAACAAGATTGTACACTTCTACTTTTCCACAAGGTATGTTTGTCCAAATAGGCACAGACACTATACCAATAATCCAGTGGCCGAACTATACTGACATAAAACAGGGAAATGATATTGTGATCTAAAACTGTACGCACTGCATTACATGCAGGCTGGCAGCCTCACACAAAACATTTCTTCCAGCTGAGCTGACTCTCTACTTCACTACAAAATTATATAGAAATACAGAAGCAATAAAAGTGCAGTGAGACTAACTTGAATCATTCCATTGACTTCAGAAATCCCAGAGTTCTCAAGCCAGAGCGAACAGAGCCGGAAGATCCACATATCATGCTCTTCCCCGCTCAGTAAACAACTGATATAGTTCTCAACAGCTTTGCACAAGAAACGTTTTCGATCTTCTGCCAACGCACGAATTGCACATTCATCCAGTTCCAGCTCCCGTTGAACTTTGACCGTGTATCTTTTCAACAGACATTTAAAAACGCCAGAAATTTAAAGTTCAGTTGTATCAATCCTGATAGATGCTATTTTTAATCTTTTTCTTTTTAAAGAAAAATCTGGTCATTTTCTCATAACAAACATATTTCTCAGGTTACTTGGTCCAACTGTATAGTTTTCTAACAGTGCAATATAATTAAACAACTCCAATAACAGGAGAAAGTGACAACCTCAAAGATCTGTACTTATTTCCCTTTTCTCTGAGAAACCAGATAACAAAATAAGAACTATTTAGCTAATCAGTTACTAGACCAACAATAACTTATTGTCTACTCATAGTAGACTGACATAACTAGTTAAGAGATATACCTGTTCGTCTGCACCTTATGTTCTCTTAGAAGGCCGACTTCCTCCTTAGCTTTCCTCAGTAAAGCCTGCTTGTTTTCAAACTCTGACGATTTCATATAATTTTCAATTCTTTGATACTGAGTGTCTGAAAAACGAGCCAAGGATAGAAAAGCCTTCATTCTTTCACTCTTCAGCTCATCACTCGTGTCACCCTTTTGGCTCCCAGCAACTTCTACTGCCTAGAACAAAAGTTGTAAAAATGATAATAGGCTATCCTGGCCATTAAACAAAACCTCTGATTCTTTAATGAGATTAAACAACTATAGAAGTAAAAGATTTTTTTTTTTACAGAAATAACAGATTTTCAAAACTTTCGTAAAAGCTGTATGATTCATGGTTCTTTACCTTTTCCAAGTAATTCTGCATAATTACTGTAGGATTTTCTAAGCAAGTCTCTGCCAGCCAGCTTCCACATAATCTGAGACACTCTGTGTAAATTAATCTCAACCCTGGGTCTTTTTCAACCTTTGAACAAAACATAGTCATGTATGTTAGACATTCTAAAATAGAAACTGCGCCTCAACATATTAAATTAGTTCTTTAATTTCTCTTTTCAATAAGTTTTTTTTTCATTTGCTTAAGGCCCTTAAACACACGTGTTTCTTCAAAAAAACTGGAATTTAATTTACGTCGCTACTGTTGAATTAACACAGCACAAAATGTACCACATTACCTTGAACCAATCATCGTCCAATTTTTTTATCATTTCCTTTAGAATATTCAGTGCTAAGCTTTGCTCCTTTTTGGCCCAGAACACCTGAGCTTCCTCTAGTTGCCATTCAGATATCCCGTGACTCTTTGGGTAAAACTGCTTGATTTGAAATATTGATCTTTCTGGAAGCTGAAAATCAATCAAACAAACAAAAATTAAGTGTTCACATAGTCTTCCAGTTTTTGAAATAGAATCTACACATTCCTCTGGAATCTAATGTTAGCTGAAGGCAGTTAAAACCTGCTACTTTTACATCCCACCCCACAAAGAGTTCTGCATTTGTGTATGCATATCTTCAAATAGTGCCCCTAAGAATTACTGTAAAGATCTAGCACCCAAGTCCTATTCTTAACCTGAATTGAAAATTTTTCCTTTTGTATCAGGATGGGTCCTACAGATGTTCTTAGATTGAAACAGCCCACTCTTGGCTATATTTCCTATGGCTGACAAGTGTTGCAATACAACACAACGTAGAATAGTGGTTCTCAGCATTCAGTCTTCCTGATTTTCTGCCCTTCCAGAAGCCCCAGCCAGCATGGCTAATGGCAAGGGATTCTGGGATGTGAATTTCAAAAACACCTGATGGATCAAGAACCACTGATCTAGAGAGAGACACTTCCATATCCCTGCTTCACATATATGTTAAGAACCAAACTAGACTTTGGTGCTATCAATTATAAGCTGCAGGAGTCTATCAGGAACGTAACTACTTCTGGAATGACAAATTAAACTGCAAGATGAGGGTACAGTAAGTATCTAGGATCTAGTATTGTTATCCTTATACAAGTTTCCTCCACTTATCTGACAGAAAAGGGACTGGACCACTGTCAGAAAACGGAATTGGTTAAAAAGCAGAACCCAACTGCTGTACTATAAAGAGTATGAAAGACTTACAGGGGCTCACTTGGGATCAACCTCATGTACATTGCTTGCAAAGTCTCTCAGCTGGCTCAGCACCCTCCCCCGCTAGCTTGCTTTGCAAGCAGCATGTGTGTGCAAGTGGTCCCAAGTGAGCTTCTGTAAGCAAGAACTGATGAAAAAACAGAAGCACCATCAAATTAATGCAACTTGTCCTTAATTAGGAAATGTTAAAAGAGCAAATCGGCAGATAGTGGAGTGTCAAAAGGCAGGGGCTTCCTGTATATGCTGCAAATGGAAGGCTGGGGCCAAGGGAACAGTTGTTTACCTAACATAAACTTTAGCACTATGACACCAGCAGCAGGCCATATATAGAAGATCATTTATCTCAGTGTAGTAGTTCCTCATTATACTTTAATCTTTATTTCATGTTTCATAATTAGAAGAACTAAAAGTGATACATGGAAAGATATCCTTGTTTCCTCCATTCTCAATCTCTATTTATGACACAAGCTGGAATTTTAGCATATGCTATGCTATTCTAGATTAATTAATCCAGAGTAAATATCTGAGTGAACAAAAAGGTATCCAGGCCTATATCTTTATACTGCATTCACAAAAAATGAGATGACTGATGGAATCTCTACAAAGTTTTGCACAAACAAAAACAAAAAAAGTGGATATTACTTCCCAATGACTACCAAAAATAAAGACTTTTAAATGATTTTTAGACAAACGTACATTAGGAGACCATACACACTGTGTCACACTTCAGAATAAAGATACTGTGCATGAACTACTTTGGGAGCTACTAACGACATAAAGCATGCTGATAAATTGTTGTGGGTTTTTCGGGGCTTTGAGGTCTTGTTCTATTAGTATTTTCTCCTGATGCTTCACCTGCATCTGTGGTTGGCATCTTCAGAGGATCTGGTGACATGGAAGTAAGACAGAGTATATATACTTGTGTCGTCCTCGGGTGGGAGGGAGCAGTTTGCATGTGTTACAGTTGGCCTCTGTGATGGCCTGCTGTTAAATGGGATATCCCCCAGGATGTATTGTTGGTCAGGGGATATGCATAACAGTGCCTTAAGTACATTAGCAACCCATTGTATTATTCTCTGTAAAGGGACCTCCAGAGTCTGGGTGGTGTTCATTGGCATATTTTTGAGTCTTGATTTTAGTGGTTCCTCAGTACTGGTAGCCAAATCTTGTTTACTTTCCGAATTTCTTCTTTCATTTTGAAATTGTCCATGTGTTTATGGATTTCAATGGCCTCTCTGTGTAGTCTGACCTAGTGGTTGTCAGAATGGTCCAGAATTTTGTTGCTTTCAAAAAGCATTCTGTGTCCAGGTTGGTTCATAACATGTTCTGCTACTGCTGATTTTTCTGGGTGGATCAGTCTGCAGTGTCTTTCATGTTCGTGTTTGGACGCTGCGTTTTATAGTCCCTTTTTGTTTTTGTGTTTTTGGCAGCTCTTTGTCTCTGTTTGCCAGTTCTTTGCAAGTGGTGTGGATTCTCTCATGTAATAGTGCATGTTCCATTTGGTTGTTGATGCGGTTAGCCTGTGCAGATTTTAAAGTCCTTTTTGCGGTGAGAAAGGATGGAATGGTTATAAACCAACCTGGACACAGAATGCTTTTTGAAAGCACAGAAATTCTGGATCATTCTGACAACTACTATGTCAGACTACACAGAGAGGCCATTGAAATCCATAAACACATGGACAATTTCAAAAGGAAAGAAGAAACTTGGAAAGTAAACAAGATTTGGCTACCAGTACTGAAGAACCACTAAAATCATGACTCAAAAATATGCCAATGAACGCCACCCAGACTCTGGAGGTCCCTCCACAGGGAACAATACAATGGGTTGCTAATGTACTTAAGGCACTGTTATGCATATCCCCTGACCAACAATACATCCTGGGAGATATCCCATTTAACAGCAGGCCATCACAGAGGCCAACTGTAACACATGCAAATTGCTCCCTCCCACTCAGGAACTACACAAGTATATATTCTCTGTCTCACTTCCATGTCACCAGATCCTCTGAAGATGCCAGCCACAGATGCAGGTGAAACGTCAGCAGAAAATACTAATAGAACACAGCCTCAAAGCCCGGAAAACCCACAACAACCTATGGATTCCAGCCACGAAAGCCTTCAACTTTACATGAAGGATGCTGATACTCCATTAACATCTGTTGGTGTTCTTGTATTGCTGCGGTTGTGTATCTTCAAGTTGTTTCTGATTTATGGCGTCCCTGAGACAAAGCTAATATATGGAAGTTAATCACAACATACTTATGAGCAAATATTTAAAGTAGGATGTTGTGATACATCTTTGAAAATGTATTACTTGTGTGTTTTTTGCCATCCGACCCAATCTAGATAGTTCCACAAGATGTCTGGTGAGGATGTCTTTAATGCATTCCCTTTTGGTATTCTCCATTTCCTCTTCTAGAAGGATGTTCAGAATTACAGTGCGCAAAGCCATGATAGGCTCTTGGAAACTGAAGTCGCTATCCTGAAGAAGTTGGGACTGTCTCTGCCACTTCAGATACATGTTATTCAGTTCGCTGTTAGTAACAGATCTAAAAGGAAGACAGCATATGAAAGGAGTGAGGAGCTTTGAGTAAAAATCAGCAGGTTATTAGCCATGTGTAAGTCTAATTGACACTTAGGACAAACACTGTATCAAACTATTTAAAAAATTAGTATTTCTTTATAAAACTTTTACTCTTCACATCTGGTTGAAATGCATTGAGTGTCATGCAGTGGACAATGATACATAGGGTATTTATCATGAAGGTTTGTTCTGGCTTGTTAGCAAGCTGGAATCCACACCAAGTGAGTTATACCCACCACAGCACACACAGAAGCAGGGGAAGTCACAGGCCTTCAAACTCATTGGGTGTGCAGGCATCCTTTGCTTTGACCTGTCAGTTTCTATTCTAGCCCAGCTAATAAGGAAGAAAAACAACAATAGCTATCTTATCCCATAGAGAAATGTGCCGAGCATAATGCAGCCTGCAACTAGGGGGCAGAGATTATTCCTCTCTACTAACCTAAACTCAGCTTTTGCTACAAGCACCCTATTTGCTGGCGTATAAGACTCATGTTTTCCCCTGAAATATACTGTTTGAAAATGAGGTGTGTCTTATACACCAGTATATCTTATACACCTGCAAATAGTATTTGTGGGCATATAAATAAGGTGCATCTTATATGCTGGTGTGTCTTATTCACCAGCAAATACGGTATATGATAATTCATTCTCTGGGTTGATAAAAGGAGGAATCCAAACAAATGGGGATGTATCAAAGCCTGCTCATGTCAGGCAGGCAGGCATGAATCAAAGACAAGCCCATAAAAGTGAACAATTATGTCTAGCCTGGTAATTTTTGAATATAGTCAGCCCTCCACATTTGCAGATTTCACTTTTGTGGATTTTATTATTCACAGACTATTTGTTATTACTTCTGCTGCCTCCCTATGCCATTTTTAATAGGGACTGCAGGCCTCATGAGACTGAGAAACTGCGAATGAAGCTTGTAAGTCCCTATTAAAAATGGTGTGGGGCAGCAGTGGAGGTGGCAGTAAGTCCCACCAGCCAGCCACTTCTGCCTTGTGAAGGAATCCTGATGCATCAAAGGAATCCACGGTGGGTTGAGTATGCTGATCATATTTTGTGTGTGTGTTAAATATGGCTTGGGAGGGCCTAGAGTTATTCACAGTTTTTCACTTTCACAGGGGCCGTGTGTCCCTAACCCTATCGAATGTGGAGGGATGACTGTATTTTGTTTCTGTGGACCTCTTCTGGGGACAAAAAGGAAAAGAAGTTGCCCATCTGATAGAGGTAGCTTAGGTTCACATCATAACCATTTTTGAAATCAGGCTTTCAGGAAGCAACAAAGAAATATGGCAGGAGAATAAATTGCAATGCCTGAAAGAAAGTTTTCAAAGCACTAGCCATGCTTGTTTCTTGCAGCATTAAAAAAAAAGGAAAGGAGGGGGAGAAAAAAGGAATGTGGCAGTACCTTTAAGACTAAAAGGTTTTTTATTTTAGCATGGGCTTTTGTGTATGTAAACCTCCTTCTTCAGACGCAGTACAGAGCATATTAAAGCCCCAGGTTATAAAGCATATCTATACAGTTGTAGGAATTGGGACAGAATGTAATAGGATCCACAAAGATTCAAATCATGTTCCTTGGCCTAAACTGTCAGTTACCCAAAGGGAAAAAAGAAACCTAAGGAAAGTGTAAAAAGAAGGGCAACAAGTTTTTTCCCTTGACAAAAATATATGGGTTTCATAGTAATACAGTGGCTCCTCCCTTACTGTAACCTCTGCCTGTATATCAGGTGAAAACCCCATATGTGTGATTCAAGGAAACCACAAAGTGCTTGGGCTGGGATTTCACAAGGACCATGCTTACATAGCTTCACAAAACAATAGTATATCAGCACTGTAACAGAACCACACTGTAATATGAGGCACATAGAAAGATTACAAATGTTTGGAAATAGTAAGTTAACCTTAATTATAAGAAAATATGAGTTAAAAGGCACATTGCAAAACCATTATAAAAAATATTTTATCAAAAGTTTGTACAATAAATGGCTAAGTCCTACTGTAACTCCCAACCAGAATAAACCTATTGAGTCACACCCACACAGTTGTGTGTGTGTGTGTTTGGGAGAGAGACAGACTCACTATTCAATAACAGTAGATGTAATCTTGAATTCTAATATGTTTCAGACCATAAATTATACATTTGTATTACATAACTTAAATCTGAAATTAGGGTTACAAGAAGGAATGGCAATTCTGATCAAACACAAAGGAACATCTTAAGGTGCATAATGAAATACTCAAAAACATCCAGGATAATGCTACACATAAAGCATTAGAAGAAACATTAAAGTACCCAGTGAAAAGTTGTCCTGTGCATTCCAACTCTCCAATGGTCTGCAGTCTACAGAGTGTAGGCAGCAATGAATATACAGACTCAAGGCTACCTTTAGACAGCTCTTCTACTTCTTTCACTCTATGAATACAAAAACAAGCAAACACAAATTACAACCCTCAGTTTATGCTAATCCAATTTCAAATTCCACTGCACAGTGTGCAAAAGTTGTAACTCCTGCCACAAGCCACACTCAATAGAAACAATCTTCTGAACAAAAATAAAATCTATCAGGCCTACAACCTGTATAATATCCTTACCTGATTTCAAACAATAAAGACAATTTTCTGAGTTGCACATCAAGGAATGCATTATGCTACATATGAAAAGACAAATAGCTCCCCAATAGAAGAAAACCTCCTCTTGAACCAAATTTGTCCTCGTAAATTATTCTTCATTCTGCCTTCCATTAAAATTTATGCCCTGGTTTAAATCCAAATTCTAGTCCCAACCCGAGCAGACACACCAAATGAACTGCTGAATGACAAATTAATACTATATTTATGTAAACACAATCTATTCAATATATCTACAATAGCCAGCATTAACAACTGGGTTTAGGCCACCATTTCCAGTTTGGAGATTCTGCTCTCTCCAGGGTCACACCCCTGTAACATAATTCATATAAAATTTTTGAAAAACTTCTCAGAAACCACATAGACATTTAATGAAAATGTTGACTGTACATGTATAATTTATTAACACAAACTGCAACATGTTAGAAAACCAACAACATATACATTTTATTTGATTGACATGTGCAGGTGATTATTAAAAAAAGTATGTTCAGAGTTTACTATTTACCTAGCGCACTTCAGTCTTTCATAAAAGGTAGAGAATTCTTTGTCCCTTAAACACTGCAGAGCATCATACAATGATTCGTGATAGCCTCGTCCTCCCATTTCATCTCTTAAAAAGATAACAAACAATATCATATTTGAATTTGGCACAGTATTAAAATGGTCTTTATAACAGCAGACATTAATTAGATTAACAGCTCCCACTAGAATTCCCTCCTAGGTAAAGAACTGAAAGTATTTAACATAGTCCAGTCTGAATATAATTTTAAATGAGAAGTGATATGCTCATTTGCATTACTTGGAGGAAGAAATCTGATCCCACTGCATATTTCTCCATGCTGTCTGGTAACGAAGTTCTTGTAATTCCACAGTACATTCTTCATTTTCCTGTTCCAGTCCTTTTAAATAAATTGACAGCGTATCGCATAGCCCAAAATTCTGTAAGGCCTACCAATGAGTGAGATATAAGATTAATATCTGAAGAATCAGATTTGATTTCTGAAACATGCATCAACATTAGAAACTAATGTATTTGTTAGGAGTCCCACTCTGAGAGTGAGTAAGAGGCCGAAGTGAAATAGATCATAATTTCTACAACAGAACAGCCATTTCCTAAGACAAGATTTGGATTTTTTTAAAGCAACTAGAAACACATTTGTTTTCATTTATGTCCTGTTTGTCAACTAATGGTCCAAGCAGCTAATAACAATTAAAACAAAAAATGACTATGAATAAAAGTATCATCATGCAGTAATAAAATCATGAATAACAACATGATATAGCAGCGCTGGGTGAACTGTGTCTCTTCACATGTTGATCAACTGCTAGAATGAGGGTCCAAAAACATTGGGCAGGCTACAGTTTCCCTGGCCCAGCCACAAAAATAAATGGAAAAAAATTAGCTTGTGGTTCAATGTGCCAAGGTACTTAATATTAGTATAATAAGTCCTTAACGTCAACACTGCACTGTTTCTGTTGTAAAAATTACCTCTATTATTCCTGCCTGTCGAGTTGACGGTGGAAGGCTTGTTTCAAGGTCATAAGTCACCAGGGCTTTCCCCCACACTGCTTCATGTTCATATGTTCTTATTCTGTTATAGATAGAGAATATTAAGATTTCTAGTATATTGTCTTCAGATGTAGGTATTAATTTTCTAATTAAATTATAATACCTAGCTAACGGCTGCAGCATTCTTCCTCCACCACAGCCATAGATACTATCTGGTTCTCCTATGCTTCTGTATATCTCCATGAGAAGATCCTACACACAACAGAACATAGTTATACAATCTTCTACATAGCATAAATGTTCCAGTGCACTGTAATCATCAATTAAATATAGCATACATAATCAATACTGATTCTGCACAACTTTACAAGCTTTAGTACATTGAGAAAGAATGTATACAGCAGAGTTCTGAAACTTCTAAAACTAAAGCTCAGAACCAATGTGTTCACCCATGCATTAGCAGAGATCTTGGTAGGGGTTCCAAACTGCAAATCAAAATTGATAAGGAGATAGTTAGAAATCACCTAGTTAACCTAAATGAGATCAACTCTGCAAGACCAGATGAACCACATCCTAGAGTACGGAAACTGCTGACATGTAGATGATGGGAATGCTGGTAGATTCCATTTATGTGGATGTCAGCAAGGCACGTGTCAAGGTCCCCATCATATCTTAATTAACCAACCATTCCTCCTCTCACCAACCCAGATTCTGCAGCAGAGAAGGTCAATATTGTAGCCTGTGTTAACAGAACCATAGTTTCCAAGTTAAGGGAAGCACCAGTCCTACGATATCGTGTACTGGTCAGGCCTCATCTGAAGTACTGTGTTCAGTTCTGATTTCTTCATTTTACGAAGGATACAGACAAGTTGGAGCAAGTTCAGAGAAGGGGAACAAGGATGGTAAGACACATGAGAAAAGGTTGAAGGAGTCATGCATGTTCAACTTGCTGAAGAGAAGACTGACAGTTACATGACTATACTCTTTAAATACCTCAAGGGCTGTCACAGAGAGGAGGGGGCCTACCCAAAGGATAGGACTAGGTCCAATGATCTTATGTTACAGAAAACTAGGTTTTGAATGAACGTTAGAAGGAATGCCTTGACAGTAAGAGCAGCTCAGCAATAGAACCAATTACGTAAAGAGCTGGAGGGGTCTTTTTCTGGATGTGTTAAAAAAGAAGCTGGACAGCTACCTGCTGAGGATACTCTAACTGGAGTACCTGCACTGAGCAAGGAACTGGACTCAATGGCCTGTGAGCCCCTTCCAATTCTATGATTCTACAATTTTATTCTGAGGGCAGAGAAAGAGGTACACTGAATATCCCAGAATACTTCAGGTGCTATAATTTTAAAAATATAACTGTTGTTGAACTAGTTAAACTCATCTCAGTATGAATATAAATATTTTGTGCTGAAACATACTACACCTGCAAACTTATTCCAGTTTCGTTCTTACTCATATTGCTCAAACAAGTAAGTACTGCATTCTGACTTTCCTCCTCAAATGTGAGATGTATAGAAGCTTTGGATGTACACCTGCAGGAAAGTGGGGAAAGTTGATGTCAAAGTTGAGTATATAATGTTTCTGTCCTTTCAAAAAATAGTATCTATTTTGAAAAGATGGCTAGCTGGTATTGACTAAAATCATGACAGATTCTAGCACTGCCCAATAACTTGTCTAAACTGGATCAATGTCCTTGAGCAACCCTGCCAAGTCATCCTCTAGAAAACTGGAAAATTATTTCAAGAGTTTTGGGGTAGAAACGATCCACTCATGTCATTTTAAATATGGTATCTATATAATTTTAGCAAATACAGCAACAGTGAGGTGTTCCTTATACTGGTACATAGCCAGTGTAATTTAGTGGTGGACTTTATATTTTGGGCCCTATATGGGAAAAATGAGGGATATAAATTAATAAAATTTGTGAAACTTAACTGCTTTAGCTAAAAGCTGTATTTTTTAATGAAAGGAACATTCTAGTGAATGAGAAATATTACACCCAGGACTACTAGTTTTTTTCAAAATTATAAGATTGTCAAACCCATTGTATATACACATGTACACAGCTGGCCAAACATTCTTCTTTTGGAGAAAAAGGATAAGCTACGTCCTTCCCCTCATTGTGTGTACAATAAATATTGTTTCAACACTGGAAACGCTATGTCACAACTATGGACTGCAGATTACCTTAGAGTGTATAAGGTAGATTATCTGGCACTTATAACTGTGCCTTCCAACAGAAAGAATCTGTAAGGGAGCACAGGAGCATTAGAGAGACAGACTATTGCTGCTGTCCCACCCCACATTCATCTGCTGACTGAGCAGGCAGCCTCACTAGTAACAGGGACAGGCCTGGTCGTGCAAACAAATGCATTACAGCTTTGACATAAATATGTACAGATTCTATGTAATACTATTACCATTTTTGCTGTTTGTATAGGTTTATCTTGTCAGCATAGATTTCTGCATACAGCAAAGCTGTAAAATGAGCAGCACAAGACTGGGCTGCCATAGCAACCTCAAGATAATTTAAATCCAGCCAAAAGCTGTCATCAAAGACTGTACTTGAAGGATTTCTGGGGAAAAAAATAGGCACAAATATATTCACTTGACTTTCTGAAATCATTCTAAGTCAAAAGAGGCACAAACTATATTTGATAATGTATAAATCTCTAGGGAACCAGTGTAGTGCAGTGCTTTGAGAGTAGGTTTGGTTCTCCAGAACATGTTCAAATCCCCACTCAGCCATGGAAACCCACTGAGTGATCCTAAGCAAGTCATACACTCAGCCTTAGAGGAATGCAAAGGCAAACCTCCTCTGAATAAATCTTGCAAATATACATACACACACACACACACACACGCACACACACAAATCCTATAATATGTCACTGTAAGTCAGACCTAACTTCAAGGAAAATAATAACGGGAACATATTTTGCAAGGCAGAAACACAACCACTAAAATATAATTCTGGGGTAAATACAAGGTCACCTCAATAGTTATTTTCAGTCTTTACAGAATACTTCTTCTAAAAGGATGGAGAAAGCATGGCCTGTAGGGAGTACGCCATTCAAGGCCATTTTTAGGCCCCCAGGGCACCATGCAACTGGATTTCTCCCAATTTTTAAAATTAAATGGCTTTTCATTCCTATTTCAGGTCCGAGGAGACCTTTTAAAATCAAATACAGAAAGTACACTGCAAGTTGATATCTGGGTTACTTCCTTCTTTAAAAAAGAAAAAGAAAAAAAAGTCAGGCTAGGAATACGCACTCCCAAAATACTCCAGAACTGACACTCATACTTCCTAAAAACCATGGGAAATATTTGAATAAAACCTTTTCTAAAAGTAACGGATATTTGGGGCTGAAAGCAGGCTAGTGTGATATCTATGTTTTATAACAACTAAAACTTAAGTCTTATACAAATGACATTAACTGGCCCTATGCTTATAACTATTGGAAGATAAAGGTACAGTAAACTTACTTCTTTTGTCGTCGTAAGTAGTCAACTATAGCAAGCATTGTCCTTCGAGATATTTTATCCAAGCTGCCATTAGCAAGGGGTTCTGAATCTATATTGAAAAAAAATCTCTTCACTTAACAGGTTATTTAATTACCACTTATGTAAGGTAATTACACATACAGGTACAGAAACTGCATATTCAGCCTTACTGATATATACTAATATATAGTATACTAGCGTACATACCCAGCATTGCCCATGACTTTATTTTCTCATAGGTAATACTTGTTAGAAAGATTTGAAATCCTGTGTCTCTAATTCCCCACTCTGTCTTATCCAGTACATGTAACTTTCCCCCATATCCCCTAATCCAATCTGTATTCAGAGTTATTAGCATACAGAGGTTGGGTTCCTGAGGGAATGCACTGCCCTCCTCCTTGCTGCTAGACTACATCTCCATAGCAACTGGCCTATTCAAGACAGATATATTTGACTGAGGCCCAAGAGCTCTCTGGCTAAGAATTCTAAAGGCCCCTCCCTAAACTGCAAATCTCAGGATTCCATGGAATCTTCTTAGGCAAACAATCATATGAGGTCTTTGCCTGACACAGACAAACAGGCAAACTCTGCCTTTTATGTATTAGATCAGTGTACATATAAACAGAGAGATATTGGCCCTTTTCGCACGGGCCTTTGCGCGCGCGATAACCCCGTGAGCCTCGCGGGAGTGGGAGCGTCGCTCCGCACGACGCACTCCCACTTCCGCCCGGCTCACGGGGCTGAAGCGGCGCGAACGCGGGTTTTTGATTTTCGCGTACAAGCGAAAATCACCCCGCGCTCGCGCAACGCTCCCGGAGCCCACCCGCACTTACCTTTTGTGCGGAGCCTCCGGGAGCCGGCCAGGTCGCGCTTCCTTCCCTCCGCCCCTGCAGAAGGAAGGAGCGGGGTGGGGAGGTAGTGCGACGGACGCGCTGCCCGCTTCACGCGCGCGGGGGGGCGCAACACCGCCCGCTTCGCGCGCGCGGGGGAGGAATCCAGCGCGTGCGGGGGGAGGAATCCGGCGCGACGACGCCTGCTTCGCGCGCGCGGGGTGGGAATCCGGCGCGAGGTCTCCCGCTTCGCACGGGGGGAGGGCGGCTTGCGCGGCAAGCCTCCTTCGGTGCCGCTTCCCCGCTGGTTCCTTCGC
The DNA here is from genome assembly GCA_948474755.1 of Ctenosaura bakeri. Lineage (NCBI taxonomy): Eukaryota > Metazoa > Chordata > Lepidosauria > Squamata > Iguanidae > Ctenosaura > Ctenosaura bakeri. Next base: position 267,644 of record CAOLHI010000028.1, on the reverse strand, counting down.
CTGCGGAAGGAAGGAGGGGGAAGCGGCAGCCTCCCGGACGAGCCTTCTTGCGCTTGCCGGCCTCCCCCGCTTGCGCTAGAAGCCTCAGTGCGGAAAGGGCCATTAACTGATGTATCAAATGTTACAATGAAGCAAACAAAAATATGTTAATAAGGGGTGTTACACATAAATTTTCAAAGTGCTTTTGAATCTTCATTCATTCAGTTTCATAATTATCTCCAAAATTAAAATTTAATAACCCATGTTAGAATGGACACAGAGGGTGAAATATAGAGATTTCTCTATAGTTCTTAAGAAATAGATTCATGACATAACAAGAATCTGAGCCCAGTGAAAATCATCATCCATAAAGCTTGGCTGGTTTTGATTATTCGATAAAAAGAAATGAATAAGAGTAAATAAATCCAACTTATTTACCTGACAAAGTCAATCTGTACAATTATGGTACAAACCTCCAGAGGGATAACCCTGTTAGACTGCAGCAGAAAAATAACAGTGTCTTGACACCTTAAAAACTAACAGATTTATTACAACATAAACTTGCATAGATTTCCATTTTATCAGTTTCCACGAAAAGCCAAGTCACAATAAGTCAGTTAGTTTTTAAAGTTGATCTGTTAATCCAACTCTGCACTATTCTAGATCCACAGATACTTCAACCAACAGAAGAAACTTCGCCAACAGAAGGACTTTGAGATCCAATCTATTACTGTATCGGCATTTTAACTACATATTGTCATATGATTTATTATAATGTAATGGTAGTAATTTTCAGTGAAACAAGTTCCTTGAATGAAAGTCACAAGTAATTCTATCTATAATGACAGCTGCCTCAAACAACAGCAATTTAATGCCATCTTTCATTTGGAAAGTCCTTCTCAAAACTCACCTTTTGCAAGATCCTAATAGTTTAACCCTTAATCTAAAATATATCTAACTACTCACATTCATTCCTCGTTACTCTTCTTTTCATTTTTCCCACAAGAGCAAAACTACGATTTTATCCCTCTCAGGAAAATGATTTGCTTGTGTTTTGTAAAGCACCAGAAGTAACAATAAAAAGTATAAATTACCTCACACAATGTAACTCAGATTCTAGAAGAGAACTTCAATAATTTTACCTGGATCTGAATATGCAGGTGTAGATGACCTACTGGGGGGCGATGAGCATTTGCAGCACATATTAAAAAAATTCTGAATATGTTTGGACAAAAGCATCTGCCCAGATTCATTTGAGTCATGAAGCAGGATATCATGAATCAGGTATGGAAGTACAGTCTGACAAAAATCTGTCTGAACCTGGAATATATAAAAATAATGTGCTGAAAATCCATATGGTTAGTTTTCAGTTTTTATTCTCATGTTCACTTTCCTTCTTATAGCAAATCAACCTATAAAAGTAGTCCAAGTAACGTTCATAAATTGCCAAATTATCTGGGCAGTAAAAAAGCAACATGGTAAACAAAAATGTAAACAAAATAAAACAAATATAAAGGTCACACAGTTCTGACAATAAATCTATTTTACCTCACACAAGGGCTTCAGTAACAGAAGGGTTTCACTTTTTACTCCTCCACTATCCAGGAGTGTACAAGTCAAAGTTTTAATCCAAACATCATGGCTTTCACTCTGAGGAATCCAGAAATTTGTATTGCCCAGATCTTCTGAAAGAGTATCTCTTGTTTTATTAGATACTTCCAATATCTTTTTTAAGAGAAAAAGACATCAAGTTTTTGTTAAAGTTTTTTAACCAGGATTATATATCCATCCCTCCACAGCCATTAACTCTAACCTCTCTGTGGCCAGTTCACAATCTTTCTCCTCATAAATGGCTCCAGGCCATATTTCAGCTGTTGAGCATTAAATGAATACCCACAATATTAAATAAACACGAACTGCCACAAGGCCAGCTCTGAATTTCTATAATGTTGCTCTGCATAGACATAGAACCTTTATGTGTACCCCAATAAACAAGCAAATATCACAGCACGTGTGGACTTCTCCAACCAAAGCACTGGGAGGAAGCTTATTGCTGAATTTTGTAGTACTACGCTGACTACTATTCTGGGGGCTTTTCCTAGACTTAGAAACTGAATTTTTTGTAGAGGAACAGGATGGGTTGCAGTTTCTCATATAAATTCATTGAATTCTCTCTTAATGGAGGAATAAATGACTGTGCCTTGAATTAAAGTAGCAAGTAGACTGTGACTACATTAAGGTTCTCAGGTTGAGCAAACCTCCTTCCATTCACTGAAAGGAAAGAGAAAAAGAAATAATGAGTCATGTGCTCTTGTAACTACAGCTGCTATAGTTCCAGCCTTTTTAGTGGAGAGAAAACCAGAAATGAAGCTTTTCAGATGAAAATTTCTGGACCTACCTTCCTTAGAGAAGCAACCAAATCTGCGATGACTTCTTTAGCTAAGAGAGGAGAACTGGGTTTTGTATCAGAAAACACAATACCTTTTTCTTAGACACTCTGAAAGGATGCAGGTATGTCAGCATTGGGTCTGCTTTGACTTTGTAAATCTCCCAGAACGCATGACCAATTTTAGTGGCTAAAATGTTTTTCAAAGAAGCAGCAGCAGCTGATCTAACTTCAATACTGAAAGAAGAACAATTCTTTTCAGATTTGAGACTAATACTGCAGACATCTGCTTAAAACTTGATATGCACATACTTTTATCATATTCAGTTGTATACTTACCATTGATCTATTAAAGCATTATTTATGAGAGTTAACATGATGAAGACCCACTGAAGTTCCCTGTCTTCAAACAGATCAACTGCATTTAAGGAGGACACATTTTTACTGTGTTGTAAAGCTGTGGTAGAAAAACTGATGGGACCAATTTCTCCTAAACAACTTCCAACTGCCTCTGCAAAGATAATATTGTAAACTCAGAGATGGTTTTCTACATATCACACACAAAAAAACAGAGGTTGGTACTTACCATGATTGCTAATTCTTGGGGGTGTAAAGGAGCAATCCACTAATCTATGGGATCTACTCAAGCCCCAAATAAATCTGAGAGGGAACTTTAATTAACAATTGCGTGAAGGATTTTGCATCTAAAAGCCACTTCTACTGTTCTACGTTTGTCTACTTTATTGTGCCTAATGAACGTACAGAATGTTCCATCCTGGTGCTTTACAAATATCCTCTAACATTGTTGCTGAACAATATGTATGTGTAGTTGCCACTGATCTTGTGGAATGAGCCTATGCATTAACTGGTCTCAATTTATTCTCTAAGTCATAACACAGATGGATACATGTTCTTATCCACTTTGAAATCATCTTTTTTGTGACTATCACTTACTGTCCTTGGATTAAATGATATGAAAAAAACCTCAGCATGTCTCACATTTCTTAGCCTATTGACATAAAACCATACCATTCTATGTACGTCCAGTGTGTCATTTTTTTCCCCCTTGCATATTTTGTATTTGGACAAAAAAGTTAGCAAATGCACTTTTTGAATTTTTGAGCCAGCAGAGTTCCTTTCCACACCATACCTTATTAGCACATTCTTCTATTACAACCCCAGCATTTCCTGTCGCAGTATGGTAACAGGTTAGGAAATGCTGTTTTCTGCACCCTTCCGCCTTAAGCGTTATTGCCACCTGTGGTCCTTCCACACTACAGCGTTCTTGGCCACTCTCTTTTCTGCCTTCACCCCACTCCACAGCTCTTGATTGATCGTTTTTTGTTTTTCTTTGGAAGCTATATTAGTGCAGCAATGCGACAGTGGCATGACACACCAGTACACTATTGCATTGTCATGCTACAATGCTTAAAAATGTATTTAAAAAATTTAAAAAAAATTAACTCAAAGGAGAAATTTAAAATAGAGTTGAAAGATTTCGAAGTTATCACGCCATGGGAGTTGCAGAGGGAGGGACAAGCTAGGCATGCCTATGTCCCGCCCACTGCTGTGTCCGCAGCAACAGGAAGCTATGTCAAGTGCTTTCACGGTACTCCACTAAGCTGGCTGATGAGATTGAAGAACTAAAGGAGATTCTTAACGATTTTTTTCTGGAAATGGTATAAGGCGGTTTTACAACGCTTGGAGATGGGATAGCAGCTGGATAATGACTACCTCATGCCATAGCACGACTCCTGGGCCAGAAACAACCCAGTGCTATGGCGGGATAGTGACATTGTGCAGAAATGGCCAAAATCTTTGGTAGAAAGGAAGGGTCTAACATTAGAACCAAACTGTCTTCTTTAAACTGACGTAAACTCTCATTAGTTGAGAGTCCTGCCAGTTTGTGGATGTTACTGCCATTAAGAATGCTATTTTCAAAGTAAGTAAATGTAAAAATGTTTCTGATAGTGACTCAAGCTGAGACTCCATTAGTCTCTAGATTTAAATCCTAAGAAGGATATCTACGGACAGTTCTTAGAGTCTTCAAAGTTCTTCCTCTTAGGAATTGTTTGATATTAAGGTGTGATGGCAGACTTTGACCCTCAAATGCAAGAACTGTTGATAGCACAGCTGCTTGATGCATTAGTGGATTAGGGTGTAATCTCATCCATTCCTGCTTGCAGGAATTTGAATACATTACCACTTGAAATGTTGTTTACAGTAATATCCTTAGTGCTATACCATTGTGAAAATGTTTCCCACGTCATATTATAAATTCATATTATAAATTCCCTTCAAGATGATAAAATTGTTTCCACTACTGTTTCAGAGTTTCCTATGTTTAATAATTGGTTGCGCTCAAATCCACAAGGTTAACTTTAACTTTAGTTTAACTGAAAAGGAACACTGGATTCTTGCGTAGGAATGCTGGTGCAAGGGAAACCCATAGGTTACTAGAATGCTCCTCTGCAACAGCCAGAGAATAAGAGTATACAAGTAAGAGAGCTGCCACAATAAAGAAAAGGTACATAATATTCTACAGAATTATTAAATCAAGGATGGGGAATTTCTGCAATTTAGGGACCCAGACCGCTCTTCCCCCAAACCAATCTGTTTGAAATGGCAGACATCACTTTTTTATGACAGCAGAAGGGAGTAGGAACAGCACATAAGATAGAGAGGGGGACATGTGCTCACCAGCTACTTGCAGTCCAGTCCATCCTTGTATTAAATGGTACAGGGCTTTATAGTGTGACCTTTCTGTTAAAAGAACTGTAATTTACTGCTCAATTACTTACCCAAGATGCTATCAGAAGAATTTACAGCAATTTTTGAAAGTTGTAAAAGACATACCACCAGCTTCACTATTACACAGTCCTTTGGGTTTTCTGTCATTTGAAAGAAAAAGCATATATGAAACTGTTTAATTGTATTTGCATCATATTATCTACTGTAGATTCTAACAGATGTTAGACCTGTATTGCACCCATATTATCTTTCTCTACTGTAATGAAATTTTCTGGATTGTCCAATGAGTACAGGCTTTCTTCTGCCTTGGCATCCCAGTTAAGAAGTATGTTCCCAATATATGCTTCATCTGGTGCATTCCTCAATATCCACTTTAAGACCGTTCTGTGGGTCTCAATTATTACTGATGAGTTCCTCAGCTTTAATGCTCCTGATTGTTAATTTTATACTGACTTGGTGAATATACCAGCTGTTTTTTTATGATTATTTTCATGAATAAGGCTTTTGAACATTAAATTTAATGGGGAAAGCATATATATTTTATAGATAGGCATGTGTTCAGATAGTACATTTCTTATGTACAACAAGAGTTTTAATATATAAAGAAAAAACAGATTTTAAACTAAACTATAAATCAAATTATAGATAAGATCTCCTGATAATGTAGCAGAAACAACCAACTGATAAATATGAATTGACAGAACTGACTAAGTATTAATAATCATATAAAGCTGTTAAGACTGATGTACATTAATACTTAATATACCATATAGTGTAAAGATGAAATAGGACCATTTCAGAAACTATTAAAAAGTTATCTTACAACATAATAAGTACTTTATGTTTTGTAAGAATATTAACAAGTGCTTAGTAATTTATAGTATACATTCAAGATATATAGGATGTTAAATTTGTTGATAATCAAAAATTTAAAAATAAACATGGAATAAAAATAGTAGCTATCTTAATAATGAAAGTACAAATTACAGTATGCACAGGAAAAGAACGCAGTCTCAAATCCTTACCTTGAAACTGTTTCATAAGGTACTGCATTTGTTCTTTATGACTTTCAAGTTGTTTACGCAAATCATTTAAGCCTTCACGTCTTGTTAATGATAATGAATCAGATATATTTATGGATACGAAATGGTTTATTTCCTGAAAACATCAAATTATATCTACAGTAAGGATACAAGTCATAGATATCCTCTTTTAGAAAGCCCTTCAATGGGATATTATAAAAGAACAGGTTGCTTACCTGTAACTGTAGTTCTTTGAGTGGTCATCTGTGCCCTCACACATTAGGAGCTTTCGCGCCTGCGCGGTAGCGTTCGGAAGATTCTAGAGCTTAGTAGCTTGGTGGGAACCCCTCCCCCATGCCGGTACTGCACATGCTCCTCCCGCCGAGCAACGGTCACTCCCCAGTTCCATGGTCCACCGTAGTAACACAGGGACCTGAAAAAGAGGGGATGGAAGGGCGGGTATGTGTGAGGGCACAGATGACCACTTGAAGAACTACAGTTACAGGTAAGCAACCTGTTCTTCTTCTTCCTGGTCTCTGTGCCTCACACATTAGGAGACTGTGTAGCTTACCGGTTGGATGGCGGGTCAGGTCCTAGAGAACGGAAGCCAACACCTCACGTCCAAACCGAGCATCTCTGCGAGACCGGCAGTCGAGCTTGTAGTGGCGTACGAAGGTCGATGGTTGGGACCAGGTCGCCACACGGCAGAGTTCATGCAAGTCAACTCCTCGCAGGAAGGCTGCAGATGTCGGCACAGCTCTGGTAGAGTGGGCCCGAAGAAAAGCTGGCAGAGGCTTCCTAGTGAGTTCATATGCCAGCTGTATAGTCTGTACCACCCACTTGGAGAAGCGCTGGGTGGACACCCTGTGGCCCCTTCGACGTCTTCCATAGCACACAAACAGGTGTGGGGTCTGTCGAAAGGGAGCAGTCCTGTCCTTGTAAAAGGCAAGAGCCCGACGAGCATCCAAGGAGTGCAGGGACTGCTCCAACGGTGTCGTCGGGTCTGGGAAGAAGGTCGGCAGGATGATGTTCTGGCTGAGATGGAAACTGGACACCACCTTTGGTAAAAAAGAAATGTCCGGCCGAAGAACCACCTTGTCTCTGTGAAAGAAGAGGTAGGGCTCGTCTATTTGTAGAGCTGTCAGCTCTCCTGTTTGCCTGGCTGAGGTGACAGCAACCAGGACGGCGGTCTTCATAGTAAGCAGCCTGTCGTCAGCAGTCGCCATGGGCTCGAAAGGCGATCTCGTCAGCTGTGATAGCACCAAGGATAATGACCACGGTGGTAGTGGCAGCGATACCGGTGGGTACAGGTGCTATAGGCCCTTCAGGAACTGTTTAACAGTATCGTTCCTGAAGAGGGCTGCCAACGGGGATCGTGGTGGCTGGTATGCCACAATCGCGGCGAGGTACACCTTCAGCGACAGGAAGGCCAAGTCCTGCTGTCAAAGGTGCAGTAGAAAGTGGAGGATGGTAGGCAAGGCCGCAGGCGATACCATGTCCTGTCTCTCCTCAGCAAAGGCCATGAAGCGCCGCTTCTAATGGTAGTTGCGGCATGTTGACTCCTTCCTGGCCGCTGTCAAGACGCTGCCGATGATAGGGTCAGCTATGGCGATATCCTCCAGGCATGGAGGGCCAAGAGAGGCAGGTCCGGGTGGAGAACGAGGCCGTCAGAGTGGGACAGCAGGTCCGGCGTCGACGGGAGCCTGAACAATCGGTCGCGCACGGCCTGGAGCAGGGGAGCAAACCAGTGCTGCCTCGGCCAGTACGGGGCTACGAGGACATCTGCTTGGTCGGTGAGGATCTTCGTTATCACTCGACCAAGGAGGGGGAACGGCGGGAACGCATACAGGAGCCCCTCGTTCCACCTGAACTGGAAGGCGTCGCCCATGACCCTCGGTTGTGACCGGCCCTGGAACAGTACCGACGGCACTTCGCATTCTTGTTGGTAGAGAAGAGATCGATCGTCAGCTCGCCCCAGCAGTCCTGGATCATCTGGAACACCTTGTCAGAGAGGGACCACTCATGATGTGAAGAGGTGTCCCTGCTGAGTGCATCCGCTGTGGTGTTCTCCTCCCCGGCCAGGTGAACAGCCACAGGGTGGATCTGTAGCGGAATGCACCAGTTCCAGAGGTCAAGGGCAATGTTGAGGAGGGTGGTCGAATGGGTCCCTCCTTGCCTGTTGACGTAGCAGACCACCCTCAGCGCTTTCCAGATGGTGAGCAGCTCGAGAGCGTTGATGTGGAGAACGGTCTCGTCGTCGATCCACCTGCCTCGGACTCTGAGCTCATCGCAGTGAGCTCCCCAGCCGTAGAGGGAGGCGTCTGTCGTCACTGTGACCTGTGGAGCCGCCTCCCTGAAAGGCATCCCAGACAGGAGGTTGTCATAAGACTGCCACCATAGTAGGGAAGGACGGACCTGTGCAGGCAACTGTAGTCGCAGGCTCTGGTCGTCTCGTAGCGGGTTGAATGCTCAGACAAACCAGTGCTGGAGACGCCTTGCACGTAGCTGGGCGAGGTAAGTCACGGCAGTCGTGGAAGCCATGTAGCTGAGGAGCTGCTGGATCCTCCTGGCTGACAGCGTCGGGGTGATGTAAGCTGCCGATGCGGCTCGACGTAGAGTCCTTGCCCGGTCCATCGGTAGGTAGGCCCTGGCCAATACTGAGTCTAGTGTCACCCTGATGAAGTCGAGCACCCTCGCCGGCTCGAGGTGGGACTTCTTCAGGTTGACCTGGAGGCCGAAACGGGTCAAGAGAGTCAAGGTCCGGTGGATGTCATCGTAGAGTTTCTGTCTGCAGGATGCCACCAACAGCCAATCGTCCAGGTAGGGATAGATGGAGACGCCCTTCGTCCGCAGGTATGATACCACCGGGGCCATGCATTTGGTGAAGACCCTGGGCGCGGTCGAGAATCCGAATGGAAGCACCTTGTACTGATAGCAGGTGCCGTTGACTGCGAACCGTAGGTACCGTCTGTGCTGCGGGCGAATGGCGATGTGGAAGTAAGCATCCCGAAGATCGATGGAGGCGAACCAGTCCCCTCGACGAAGGAAAGGGAGGATCGAGGACAGCATCACCATCTTGAACCTTTTGGGGCGGATGTACTCGTTCACTCCTCTGAGGTCCAGAATGGGTCGAAGTATTCTGTCTGCCTTCGGTACCGTGAAGTACAGGGAGAAGAAGCCGGTGTTGCGGGCTGAAGACGGAAGTCGCTCAATTGCCCCTTTTTGAAGTAAGGACTGGATCTCTTCCAGCAGGACCGAGCTGGCCGGGGTGGAGTAACAGACGCCTCACGGTGGAATATCTTGAAACTCTATGGCGTAGCCAAGACGGACGATGGAAAGCACCCAAGAGTCTGTGGTGACGTGACGCCACTCCGCGAGATGTCTTGCCAAGCTCGGTTGATCTTAAAAGGCTGCTGGGAGGCTGAAGATTGGGTGTGGCGGCGGCCTGCGTGGGTGGTCAAAACCTGGACTTGGTCGGACGAAGATTTCTTCAACGACGTAGCCAGACGTCGCCTGAACGATCTTCGCACCGAGACCGACGACGGTTGGGACTGTCCAGATTGAGTGGACCGCTGCTGGAAAGAGGAGACCGAGGATCTGTGCCAGGACTGGCGGGAGCCTGAAGACCGACGGACCTGGGATTGTTGGTGCATCCCCATCTTCTTGGCAGTAAGGCACGCCTTGACGATGGATTCCATGGTCTCGTTGGTCGTGGCGTTGAACAACCCCTCACCGTCAAAGAGGAGGTCTTCAATCCACTTTCGGCTGTCCTCATGCAGTCCGGACGACCGCAGCCAGGCATGTTGGCGGAGCGCAACCGAACCTACCATCACCCTCGAAGCGACCTCCACGGCGTGCTTCGAGGAGACTATCTGTTGGTTGGCTATAGCCACAGCCTCGTTGTAGAGCTGGCTGGCAGCCGAGCAGTTCTCCTCTGGAATTGCTGCCAAGAGAGGGGCGAACCGATCGAGGATTTTTCGCAGGTATGCCGCAAGGCAAGCCTGCGTGTTGGACAACCTGATGTGGAGCGAGGAGGCGGAATAGAACCTCCTGGTGAAGGTGTCCAACTTACGAACCTCGCGGTCCGGCAGTGTCGTATGCGCCCTGTTGCCTCCCTTGACTTGCGAGGACTCGACAACAATTGAATTCGGTACCTGATGGCTGAAGAGGAAGTCCGCCTTCTCCTTCTGCATCCGGTACAAGTGCTCCAGCCGACGAGGTATGAGCCGTCACCGGTTAGCCCAGCGCTGTTTCACGGCCTAGAGGACCTTCGGGAAGATCGGCAGTGGAGCGGTGGCTTGATGCTTAGTCTCCATATAAGAAAAGACGGGATCATCCTCCTCCGGCTCTGGTTCAGTAACCTTGAGGCCGAGGGTCGCCGCCATACGGAGCAAGATGACAGAGAACTGTTGGACGTCCTCTAGCACTGACTCCGGTACAGGGTCCCCGAAGCCCAGCGGTGGCGACTCATGGGACACTGGAATAGAGTCTGAAAACTCTTCGCTGGATTCGTAGGACTCAGAGGATGGAGTCTGTGACCTCTCGGCCGATCGCTCCGGAGATGGGTCCTTGGATGCCCACCGGGGGGACTGGTGTGTTGCCCCAGCCGGAGTAGCCGCTGCCGTAGCCCCCGCCATCGTGGTTGCCTTTGTTGCAGTGGCAGTCCTCGATGCAGCTGAGGATTTCACCGGGAGGACCGCTGACCTCACCGTCTTAGTCGCCATGGTCACAGTCGTGGCCTGGCGGGCCAGTCGTGTTGAGGTCGTTTCCACCGGCCGTGTCGCAGTGGAGGTGACCCTTGGTGGAGCTGACACGGCCCGGTAGTGCAGTGAAGGCTCTCTCGATCTGATAACGGGGAGACAGGGAGCGACTATAGGAGCGCTCATACCGGCAGTGCTCCCTGGGTGAATGACTACGGGAGCGGCCGTACCTATGAGCCTCTCTAGGTGGCGAACGAGATCGATGGGCCTCTCTTGCCGGCGATTGAGAACGCCTGAGGGGCACCCAACGCCTGGAGTCAGGATGGTACTGGTACGATGGTGAGTGGGAACGGTAAGGCGCTGGACGTTCTCTCCATTCAGACTCACGGAGGTACCTGGCAATATGTCAGGCCGAGGTGTAGCATGAGTTGGAGGAACGGGAATACGGATTGTCAGGCACCTCCCGGAGCCGAGGAGATGGCGGCCTAACCATCCGCTTCGGGAGTGGGATGTGCTTCTGCCCGAGGCCGAGCGTTGCCTGGGCGAGGCCAGACGGTACTCCATCTCCCACTCTCGTCAGTCTACCGATGTGTGGCAACTCGATGGGTGCTCTACTGCCATTAGGACAGGCGGGTCCTCCAATGGCGAGGTGGGCTGGTTCTCCTGGGGAAAGTCCCCCACGAACTGCTCCTCGTCGGACAGCTCAACAATCTCGCCGTGTTCCAACAGCTGCTCTTGTTCTTCCAGGAGCTGAGTCGGGGGTGGAGTCGGAGGACGGGCCTCCTGAGGTGGGGAGAGACATTTCTCCTTCCTCCTTTTCTTCTTCTCTTTCTCCTTGTCCTTCTCCTTCGCTCCCTCTGAAGCAGGACGCTTCTTTTGTGATGCAGTCAGTGGCCTAGAAGATTCTAAGGCCTTCTCAGCTGCAGGGGTCCCCTTCGATGTCTTAGCCGCCGCCAACTTGGGGATCCTTGGGAGCGCGGAGATGGGCGTCCGACGTCGGTACCGAGCCCAATACCGACAGTGTGGACGGCAGGGCAGCTGCCGCTGCTGTCGATGGTACAGTCCCTCTCGGTGTCTCTGACATCGTCGTACATGGAGTCACTTCCCTCACCCTCAGCTACTGTTCCCAGCAGTAGGATTTAAGTCACGACAATCAATTACGAAGGGTTTGGGAGGTAAACTCATGACAAATGGGGCAAGACCTGGTGTTGTGGGTCTCGCCCAAACAGAAGAGACACTCTGAATGTTTATCGGAGAGAGCGACCTTCCGCCCACACGACGCGCAGTTCTTAAAAAGTGCAGACATAGAATGGAGAAGTTTAAAGTTTGAGAAGACGACAAAGAATGACGAAGAGAAAGGGGGAAGGAAATCCAAATACCAAAACCAAGTCCGAAATCCGAAGAGAAGTCAAAGCCGATCCAAAATCCGCGAACAAATGCCAAGCCAAAGACAAACCGCAAGGAAGAAGCCAAGAATCTTCCGTTCGCAACGGTGGACGAAAAAGAACTGGGGAGTGACCGTTGCTCGGCGGGAGGAGGATGCGCAGTACCAGCATGGGGGAGGGGTTCCCGCCAAGCTACTAAGCTCTAGAATCTTCCGAACGCTACCGTGCAGGTGCGAAAGCTCCACAAAGACCACGAAGATGAAGGATAAATATATTCACTACCTAGAACTATTTATAGGCTTTAAATGGTTGATGCAGAACTGTCACTTATCCAGGTACAATAACACATCTATAACAAAAGTGTCCCAATGTGTGTATCTGCCTCCAGCACAATTTTAAGACCATGGAACCTGATATGGATTAATGAATTGTAGTGAATTAAAGTCAATCTATAGTCAATGATACCCCTCCAGCAATGGTGTCATCTGCTTCCACCTCACAGCAGAGAAAGACCTGGGAAAGTCAGTCCTCAATATGACTTCTAGAAAACTCCATCTGGTACTTTTCTCTATGTGGCAGCAAACTCTTTAAACAGTTCTGACAAAGAGAAGAAAGATCTGCTGCCAAGCAAGGAGTGGGAGGCAAGTCAGTAGAGGGAAAGACTGAATGAGCAGGGAGGCGAAGGGAGAAAAAAATTGGCAAGAAAAAACAGAGGGAGAGAAGGTGTTTGCAACCCAGGTAAAATTGGATCAATGAGTACCAGAGAGAAAGAAAAGGAGAGTCAATGGTAATTACTGAAAATTAAGCCATTCCTGCCTTGGAAGCTGATGCATGAAGATACAATCTGGTTTTCTGTGGATTCCTCCTCTGCGTGCTCCAAAGAATTTATACAACTTTTCCTGTTGTATCATAAAAAGACAATCCCCCATGCACAGTAAACAAAATACCTGCGCAGGCCATGATTTTACTCTTATTTTATTAAATCATTTAACTTGCTATGATTCTGTATGTAAACAGATTATATTACCTCCAAAAGAGAAAATTCTCCTTCACTGTATTTTATTTTTTGCTGAGCAGCACGCAGTTCTTTAAAAGCAGGATGGTCAGGAAAAGGATCCAGATGTTTCACTGCTTGGTACAGATTTTCATTGTCCATATTATCTATTACCAGATATCTCAATAAGCCCAAGATCTAAAATTTTGTTTTAAAAAGAAGGAACAGAAACATGAAAACCCTTATAAGAAAGTCTTTACATTTTTATATGAAAAAAACCCCCAACAATGTGAATTTAAACTAGTTTGTACAATTATTCATAAAATTATTCATTTTTTTATACATGAAGAAATTATAAGCAGCCTTATGCACATTCTGCCCTCACTGCACAGAGATCCATACTGCTGTGGGGTTTTCCTAGACTTTCCCCTCCCTTTCCAAAGCATTTTGCCTTGGAGAGGAGTTCTCCCCACTGAGGCAAGATAGAAGGCAAAGTGGGTAGGAGAAGCTTCATGTGAGTGCTCCTTTCACCTTTCCCCTTCCTAAGCATTTTGCCTTGGTGGGGTGTGTGTGAAAGGAGGGATCACAATACACCCAGTGTATAAAACACACCTGATTTTCAAAGGCTAATTTTTAGGGGAAATGTATCTTATATGCTGGCAAATACAGTACTGAAGATTCAGAAGATTCAAACAAACAAACAAACAAAAAAAACAAAATCAGCAGACAAGCTTAATTACTTGCCATGTTTTAACTATATGCTTCAAACACCTCAGTGTTTCCTCAACAGAGCTTTCATTCACACACCCCTTTGGCTCTCCCAGCACAAAGGTCTGTTTCTCCACTCAGGGTTCCACTCTCCTACCCAATCAAAGGTGGCTTGGTTACTTCTCTACCCTACATTTAGGTGTCTGAGAAGCTAACCTTCTTCCAGAAAACTCTTTTTATTTTACTGGACTCTTTTGACTCTATGAAACTCACTGAAGGAATCACAGATTCTAACCCACACTCCCCGTATATATGAGCTATCTGATGTCAATCCCACACAGCCCCTCCCTCTGACTAGGGCTGAGTTCTTCAGCCAGAGAGCTAACTGGATTAGATCACCCTCTGTTACTAGACTGCTCTGCCAGCCACACCTCCAGGCTTTGTCACATCCATCTCCTTCCGAAGCTGAGGGGTACCTCAAATTAGGTTTCTTATATTAATTATCTCCCCCCAAAAAAGTAATCAGACAAACTTAATTACTTGCTACAGTTTGTTTTAATGTTATGGATATTATATTTTTTTACTATTGTTAATACCTTGCACTGAGCTGGAAGGCAAAATTCAAATTTTCTGAAAAAGAACAGTACAGGTCCTGCTCTTAGACTGGGAAATTAGAAATTAAATGTGTGGTAAGTGTTTCTTATTAAGAACTTACCTCTTCTTGAACTTCAGGCTGCTCTCCCACAATAGGTATGAGTGTGCCCACAATAACATGCAGGTGACTACCTAGGGCATCATTACAATATTTCACTGCTGTGTGGCATATGCGTTTGAGAAGGTCAAAACACAGCAAAAAATTCCGGAGGGATATCCCTTTGAGTGGAACAGACCTAAAACACACATATGGGAAAATAACACAATACATGCTAGCACAAAGGTACAGGTTGTGCTCATGTTACATTTGAATGAGCTACAACACACATTTTAAACTGAGTCAACTGAGATATGAAGGACTACGTTCCCGACACCTAGTGGAACACAGTCCTTAGAGGGCTTAAAATCTTAAGATACAGTTCAATCATTGAGCACAGGTCTTGCATGCCAAAGGACCCACAATCCAGTGAGAACTGTAAAAATTCCCATTTGGCAAACTTCTGCCAAATACATGACCAAATGGACCAGTGGCCTGACATAGTACACTGCAGCTTCCTATGTTCCAAGACCATAACTCACTGTAGAGTTCAATTCCTGATGTTTAACGGATCTTGGAGACCTAAACAGGGGAAAAAACCTCAACTTTAAGGTCCTGGCTTGGCTACAAGAAGGATTTACCATTACATGCAAGAGCCTCTGCAAGTCTAAGCAAAGCCCTTAAACCTGTATGTTCCCCTCAGCTTTTCTTGCACAGCTGCCAGAAACATTCTTCCTCAATTTAATTTCACTTTCTCCAGTGGCTTATCAGTGTATATTGTTGTAGGCTGGATGCTAAATTCTATATATATATTACAATTTTAAGGTTCTGAAAACATGCTATTACCAGCAAACCATGAATGAAACAAGCTATGTGTACTGGTCAAGAAATTAGACAGGGTTAGAACCATTTGTTCTAAAGAAGAAACATGGTTTGGACATTTAGCTGTGCTAACTATCAACAAACTGATAAAGAAAGGAAGAACCTAAACAAGAGGAAAAAACAGAAAAAAATGAACAGGTATGCTTAGCATATGTGATGCAGTAATCCGATGGAAGGCCAACAGAAAAATGGTGGCCAGTTACACGCATAAGTGCCTGGATTTTGCCAGTGCACGAGGGAGGAGTAAAGTAACATGATAGCCAATGGCTCTTAATTAGGATTGCAGGGGCTAACACTCAAGACACTAAATTCTGGCTTAGCATTATGTGAGAAACTATTCCTTGCTTGCTGGTAAGAACAGAAAGCTTTAGAGCAGATGGACTGAAGTAGAATAAAACAGTTTGCTATACCCATTTAAACATAAACAAAACATCCATATAGATAACAGCCTATAATATTCATATTTACCTGCTACTGATGTGATGAATCATAGTATAAATTCCATCTCGAAGTACAAAAGCCCATGCTCCTCCTAGACCATCTTTTATTTCTTTCAGCAATAAATTTACAAAAAAGTAATATGCCATAAGAATCCTATGTTTTTTGTAGATATTACTTGTTTCAGATGCTTGCCTACATATGTCAAGTAAGATTTTCTGGAATGACTCCTTAAAACAAAAACAAAAAAAATTGAAAAGTAATATCATAAATAATTTTACATGAAACTTTTTTAAAGAAATAAATCTGTCAGTCTTTTTTTTATTCTACTGCTTTTTAATTTGTTATTGCAATTTATATTGTTTTCACTGTATGTTACAACTGTATGAGTATTTTGGAGTTCCATTCTATATATCACCCTAGTATCTCTTTAAGAAGAGTAGTTTTTACAATCTTTTAATATAAATATATAACAAGCAGGATGGGAAAATGTCTTGTCTCATTAGGCTGGAGTTGGACATGATGTAACAGCTGCTCATTTCACTGTAATAGCTGTTCAACACTGAAACAAGAGGTGGGTTCGGCATCTTCGACAATCTTTAACTAGAGATCGGATGGGAATCTTTCAAGAGAGTTTTAGCTGTGAATTCCTGCACAGCAAAGGGTCGGAGTAGATGGCCCTTGTGGTCTGTTCTACCATTAAGATTTTATGATTCTATGATGACATACATGAAGTTATCAATCAAAATGGCTGCCTGGTTTTGAAAGAGTCTCTGTGTGTCCTGAACTCATGATGTTGTGCTCCAATATTCTGCATTGCTGCTACTGGAGGGAAAAGAGTAGATGTGTTCTATCACAACATCAGAACACAGACAGGAAGTAACAGACACTACAAAGGATAGAAGAAACAGGCTGGCAGCTACAGTTTTCAGGAGCTGCTAATTTAATCTTTACTTATGCATTTTTTACCACAGAGGTGAAACAGCAAACTGTAAGCAAAAGTCCTGTGTACATGTCTTAAAGCTGCCTGGCAATTTGTGGTGATCATATGAATTTCTTTATTTTTTCAGATTTTTTTCAAATTTTCAAATAAAAAAAACAAATGTAAGTTTTTTACAGGTTACTAATACAATAGAAACAGGTTAAGACTTATCCCTGACCTCTCCCTGATAATGCTAAATACATATTCTAAACTACCACTAGATCTATAACACAAGAATTCTCACATATATCCACACATATACCGTGACAAGATATTTACTGAACAAGTACACATACTTAGGCAAGATAACCACATAATAAGTGGAGGAAAAGGGAACTGATATAAGATAAACACTACTTAAATTGTTTCAGTTATCTAGATTAACCTTGAAACCATTCTAAGAAAATAGACTACATATTTAAAGACTTGTTGGGAAATATCATAGAAGATGATGAACAAATCTACCCTAACTCAAGATCTCAAAGAAATTATCTGAAGATGTTCTACAAAGTGATCACATTAATTTCATAGGTTTTTCCTAGCCAAGAAATACTCAAGAGTTGGTTTTCCAGTTCGCAAATGTGTAATTGACTCGTAACATTCCAAATGGTTTGAAATTAGTTTTGCATATTTTAGGGTTCCATTTCTAAATTAAATGCTTTCTGCCAACACATTATTATTAACTACTTTTCCTCTGAAATGATCAAACAGATAAGCTCTAATAATATACAGAGTTTAAAAAACAATAGTAAATAAGTTTAAATGCTACAGCATCAATAAAAACCATGTTTTAACAATAGTCATAAAAACGAATTACTTACAGGGTTCTTGGAAAGAATTGCTACAAGTTCTTTTGACTTTGTTTTATAGCAGTTGCTAATGTAATCCAATGTTTCTTTGATGATATATGATGGAAAATGAGGAGGATTTGGAGAAGGATCCAGATCTCTAAAAAATTTTTAAAAGATTCAAAGTCTTTCAAAAGTTTAAGGAGACCATTAGATAAATTATGTCAACAGATAATCCAAGAAATACTGTAAAAAGTCATTTTGTGACAGTTGGACTGATTTTCTTAAAAGTTATGGAGAAACAGATCATTTAATATTAGAGTGCACATTTTCATCCTTTTATTTATTTTTTTGGCATTTTCATCCTTTTATTTATTTATAGCAAGAATGTCTTATCAGTTTATAGTCAAGGAATAATTTGCTGATTCAGCATTGAGTTCAAAGACGCAAAGCCAGCCTTCAAAGACCATATCCTTATATGTAAATGTACATACTGGGGAAATATGATTCTTTGTCTATTTGTATTTTGCGCCTTAATATATTTCTAGAGAAAGGGAGTAGAAGGATCACACAATGAACTAATGCCCACAGGAAATCAGGCTTAACAACTGTTCTGCAAATGCACTGCACTGCACAGCACATTTAGCATGTTTATGTTGTTAATTGCTGAATGGGCTTCACACAGAAGTTACAAAGTAGGATGACATAATGCCTGTTTGGAACAGGCATGGTTCAGTGAGGCATGGTTAAGAGAAAAACTTCACTAGAATGTCCTTCAATAAATAAACTCTGAATATTTATAAATGACAAAGATGTGAGTTATTTCTACCTGTATGTTCATAAAAACACACTGCCATTTCCTAAGATGCCATTGCCTGTTGTGGCTCTCAAATAATCTGAGAGCAAACTAGTCTCTCAAATGTTTCCACACCATTTCCATTTTTTAAGCATTTGTTGCAAATGTTAAATACCCATCAGGGCAACCAAGTGTATTCACAAAAAAGCCACACATACTGGAATATGCAATGCACTAATTAAAAAAAATTAAACTATACCCAGCAAATCTCTTTAAATCAGAATCTTCTGCAGTCTTGCTATCAACTGGTTCATGCAAGGTCATCAATATCTCTACCACAATCTCTGGCAGATTGCTATGGAATAAATTGTCTATCAGCTGTAAAAATGACAAACAGACTGAGTTTTATCATAAGCATGAAATGCAATTAAAGCAGGTAAATATACAACATTATATGGAGCTATTAAGATGAACAGCACTTTCACTTATTTTTTTGAATTGGAAATGAATTATCCATTCTTGCCTTAAAAATATATATAATCACACTGAGGGTGTATCCGCACCACACAATTGTAGCAATTGCATACCACTTTTAAATGTCATGGATCTATCTTGTGAAATCTGAGGATTTTTTGTTTCAAAAAAGATTTAGAGTTCTTTGACAGAGAGCTCTAACTTTGTTGTTCAGGGAGGTTCACTAGAGAGTTGTACTAAGGTACACTAAGCACTTCATCAAACTACAAATCCCAGGACTACACAGGATGGAGCCATGGCAATTAAAGTCATATCAAGTTGCTATAATTATACAGTGCAGATATACCCCCATTCACTGATTTAATACAATCATGCAACTTACACAACCTGAAACAAAACAGATGAAAAATGTACCTGTTTTCCTAAGCAACTCTCATCTTTTAGTGTGTCATAGACTTTAGAGGCTTTCTCTCTCTTTTCTGCAAATTCATGATCTTCCTGCTTCCGGCAGGCAAAGTAAGGAAGAATATTCACAATAATTCTGGGAAAGCAGTGTGCCAGAAGCTGCTTCTCTTCTTTTTCAATCTTGTTAGCAATGAATCTGACCTCTTCAAACTGATTTCTAATTACCAGTTGTGGAATTAAAACTTTGTAACAGGATCTACAATGAAAAGTTTGAATCTTTGAATCATGACAAAATTTGGGGAATAAAATTACTTTTCAAATAGAACATACAGCCACTAATAATCAATGAATGCATCCTGGTAACAATGGTTATTGAAAAGTTTCTCTAGTAATCTACTACTGTTCATTATGCACCAGCCAGTTAACTGTGGCAAGAGCTTAATGAATGAAAAGAAGCCAAATATTGGCTTAAGGATAATAAGCCTAAATTTAGAAATGCCTTCATTCATCTGAAGTCCAATATATATTTTAGAAGGCAGTCTAAGCAGGAATGGCAGTTTGCTGCAAGTTCTCCACTCAGATTACAGGCCACTATTAGCTTTTAGAACAATACCCTAGTATAACTCTTTCATTCATTTTCAAAATATGCTTCATTAACTGATAAACATTGAGTTTATCATCCAAGTTGCCAACCTTAAGTGTATATGGGGGGAAAAAGACATAAATCATAAAGGCATACCTGTAGAATTCCTCTAAACAAGAGTAATTCAATAAAACATAAGGAAAAAGAGAAAGGCTATAGCCACAGTTCAACCACTCGTGCACAAGATAATCTAAATGAGTATTCGTTAAATCTTCAGCACTTTTATAGCCAGAGATGCCAGAAATTCTTTCTAGTACCTGTACATGAAAGAATGACAGTATCAAGTCAAATAACAAATATTAGTGAAGCTATAGTGATCAATATCCAGCTAGAGCACATTCACTGAATCAATGAGATTTATACAAATGTTGATTTTCATTGATTCAATGTGTGTACTATAACAGGGATTAGCAACTGGATTTAGA
Source organism: Ctenosaura bakeri (assembly GCA_948474755.1). Taxonomy (NCBI): domain Eukaryota; kingdom Metazoa; phylum Chordata; class Lepidosauria; order Squamata; family Iguanidae; genus Ctenosaura; species Ctenosaura bakeri. The sequence continues at coordinate 247,195 of CAOLHI010000028.1, read as the reverse complement.
CTAATACCATTAATATAGCATTACACTCAGTTTGAAACAACTAAGGGTTAGACCCAAATAGTGCTCATGGAGGTCTTGTAAATATAGCTTTCTCCCATAGATATCTCTGAATAAAGTATAAAAATTACACATGAAAGCATGTATTGCCTCTGGTCTCATAGCTATTTAACAATCATACAGGATCATAAAAACATGGACCTTTTAATCAGTTAAATGTCTTTTGATTTAAGACAGCCTTTTTCTGTAAGTGTAAATTCTTTAAATTCTTTAATGGAGAAACATTTCTGTAGTTTCATTTACCATTATTCATATGGATTTACCTTTCTTACAAGCTGAGGTTCTAATCCATTCTGTTTGACACACTGGAAAATTGCAAACAATGCCTTTTTTTCACACATAGGACTACAACGTAAAATCACAGTAAGTAACATAAGGAGAACTAATTTTCTATTATGTTCTTCATCAGGAAGATTCTCCTGGCACACAGTGTCAGATGCCTTTATTGGGAAAAAAACAGAATGAAAATGAGGAAATACAGTAGATTTAAAATGAAATTTCCTGAACAATACAGTGGGCCCTCGGTATTCACTAGGGTTTGGTTCCAGGACCCCTCATGGATACCAAAATTCATGAATGCTCAAGTCTCATTACATGCGATGATGTAGTAAAATGGCATCCCTTATATAAAATGGCAAAATCAAAGCCTGCTGTTTGGATTTATTTATTTGGCATATTTTCAAGCCAACCCATGTTTTTTTTGTTGAGTCCACGGATACAGAATCCACTGATACAGCACTAACAGTATATATTTTGCTAAAATAATGTTCTGGACGAAGAATGGCAACAAATTACCAAAAGGCCTACTTTGTCAAAAATCACTTCCATCTAATGGAAGTTTATAGCAATCAAGGGGTTCAAACAAAGCAAGAGGTGTTGCAATAATGATCAGAGATGATATAAATTTCCAAGTTGGAGAAGTTATGACAGATAAAGAAGATATATTTTTGTTAAAGGGAAATGAGAGATTTATTTTCCCTAAAGGGAAATTAAAGATCATTAATACTACCCTAGCTTGCATTTATGCTCCAAATAAAAATTGAGTTGACTTTTTAAATAAGGTCTTCACTAGACTAAATAATTTTGCTATAGAAGATGTATTTGTAGCTGAGACTTTAATATTGATATTGAAAAAGCAGAAGATAGAAATGGTAATAAAAGAAAGATGGGGAAGAAAAAGCAGGGAAAGGGGATAAATTTAAAGCGATGGAATTTGGTGGAAGGGTATGAAAAATGTGGTTACAAGGAAAATTAATATACATATTTTTCTGGTTGATATACAAAGTTTAGTTGCATAGATTTTTTTTAAGTAAAAGAGGTTAATACTACCCAAACAAATAAAATTTATACTGACCATTACTGGATTTCTAATCATGCTCCTTTGCGTATAACATTAAAAATGACAGGTGAGAGAAAAGTAAGGAAGATGAGATTTGACCCTACAGGTAATATCACAAGAAGAAAATAAAAAAAGAACTAATTAAAGAGGTTCAAAACTTTTTTTCAAATAAATGTTAATACAGAAGTAAAGGAAAGTATACTATGGGACGCTTTTAAAGCAGTGATCAGGGGGAAGTGTATTAATACTGAATTAAGGATTAAAAAAGAAAGATACTTATACAGGAAAAAATTAGAAGAAGCATAAAAGCTAAAAATGGAATATCAGAAATATAAAAAAGAGAGACCTGAAAGGCAATGAGATAAAATAATAGTTTGGGATATAGAAGGAATGAAAAGATTTGCCCCATTATTTGAGAAAGAGAAAATAAAAGAGTTAATAAATTAAAGGAAGATAAAGGTAAAATGATAAGAGAAGAAGAGAAAATATGGACGTTCATGGCAAAATTTTATGAAAAATTATATAAAAAAGGAAAGTGAAAAGGGAAGAGATAAACATAGATTGTAAATTAGCAAAGAGAAAGCAGGATCAGTTTAATGCCTCTATAAACAAGGAAGATGTTGAACCTGTAATAGATAATTTGAAGGGGACAAAATCTCTTGGGCCAGACAGATTCACTGGTAATTTTTATAAATATTTTTAAAAAGAAATTATACCCATTTGGTAAAAATATGTAATAAGGCTCTGATCAACCAAGAAATACCTAAATCTTGGAAAACAGTGGAGATAATCCCTAACTTAAAACCTAACAAAGATGAGAGTGTTCCAGAAAGTTATCATCCAATTACTTTGTGAACCAAGATTATAAAATTTTTGCAAAGATCCTAGCTAACAGATTAGAAGAATTTTTACCAGATTTAATAAAGGAGGACCAATATGGCTTTATAACAGAAAGGGGAATAGCTGATCCTATCAGAAACATTGTAAACATAATTTATAATACTTATAATACTAAGCAAAATAAGAAAAAAAGTTGGGATTATAAAATTAGACATGTACAAAGCATTTGATTCAATAAATCATACACATCTGTACAAAGTATGGAAAGGATTTGGGTTAGGGATGACATTTAAAGAGATTATTAGAGAACTGGATAAAGATTTAATAATGTAATAATAATTTGATAATTATTTAAAATAAAATCAAACAATTTGGCTCAAATTAATGTTAATGAAAGTAACTCAAGAGAAAATAGAAAATGGCATGAAAGAAAGATGGATGCCATTATCCTCTTTAGTATTTATAATGCCAATGAAACCTTTTGCTAATGACACAAAGATAGAAGAAATGATGAAAGGATATAAAATTGGAAAGGAAGAGATAAAAATTAATTTGCAGGTGATGCAGTAATTATAACAGAATAGCCATACCAGACAATTCAAAAATCATTAGAAATACTTTAACATTTTTGAAAAGATGTCAAGTCTTAAAATAAACATGGAAAAATCAGAAATAATGTTTATAAATACACATTGGAATGAGGAAAGGAAAATACAAAAAATAACTGGTTTGAAGTTAGAAGTGTAATCAATTATAGAATATAAATAAACAAGTAAAACAAGTAAACAAGTAAGCAAATAGAGAAAAAATATACGAATATATTAACCAGGTTTAGAGCATTTCAGATGATGATTATACTTAAAATTTTATACCCATTCCAAATTGTCCCTGAAGTAATTCCAATTAAAATAATAAGGAAATGGGATAGGAAAATTAAGAATGGATCTCAGGAAATAAAAAAATCTAAGATTTCAAATACATTACTTTATATACATCAAGAAAATGGGGGTTGGGGACTCCACTGTCTGGAAACATATTGTGATGCCTTCCAAATAGATTATTAGATTTGCAATATGATGAACAAGAACGATTGGTTAGGATAGAAAAATAGCTAAATAATATTGAGTACAGATCACTGTTAGATAGTCAGTTAAAAAGGAGAAAATTTAAAATAGTTAACTGCTTATTGTGGTTGAAGTGGTTTACATGGGAAAAATGGGGTGGGGGGAATTGAAGTGGGGAATTATAATTGGCACCTAACAGAATATTTAAATTATGACTTATTTGACAGTTCAAGAAATCAGAGATGAATAAGTTAAACAAGTTGATAGGACAACAGCACTAGCTTCAGTTATGTAAAATAAATAAAAACTTACAGAATATTACTGTCAAAAGAAAAAGCCAATATCCAATAGAGGAAACAGTTAAGTTAAGACAAGAAAGAACTAAAGGGATAAGTGGTAAAATTTATAGATTATTGAATAATCAATTCAACTTGCTAGAAAGTATATTAGGGTTATGGAAAAACAATATAAAAGTAAATAAAAAAGAAATCCAATAATGGATACAAGAGATAATAAATAACAAGACTAATAAGGTAAGAGAACAGTAGTTAAAATAATAGGAAGGTAGTATAGAACACCACTTCAGTTATTATATATAAATAAAAATTTATGCCTGGAATGTTGGCACGACTATTGGGGGAAAGGGACTTATATCCACATGTGGTGGGATAGCAGTACAGTACAAAGATTTTGGAAGGAAATAAAACAAGAAATAAATAGAATGTTGGGGGGAAATTTAGAATTGAATAAGGAAATATGTTTAATCTTAAATGTTAAAAACTTAGAATTAAATAAGGATGAGGAATATTTAACAAAACTATTATTAAAAGGGGAGCAAGCTGTCATTGCATATGGCTGGAAGAAATAAGAAAGATGGGACCTTAGTAAATGGAAATATGACATCAGAATATATGATGTTTGATCATTTATTTGAAAAAAGAAGGATTTATATGGGGAACTGGAGGAGCAATCTTGGTTCAGAAACTGAGAATATTGATTGGGAATGTAAAACAGAGAGAGGGGTACAAGGATGTAAATATAATGATTAAGGTGATATTCCACATGAAAGGTAAAAGAGAATTATAATGAATAATTAGACTATTCCCTGGAGAAGTGGGGGGTGGGAGGAAAAGGATAATAAAGAAAAAGAAAGAACAGGGAAATATTTGAGGAGTTAACACTGTTATAGTACTATTGTGATATTACTGCAATATTATTGAAAAACTTATAACATTTGTTAAAAATAAAATAAAAATAAACATAAAAAAAAGTTCTATCCCAGTAACAGGATTACCATTCTGACACCCTGATGTAGCCTCTTTCAGGTATCATGTCTGTTCATTTTATAAGATTATTATTAATTACTTGGCAACTAAACTAAGACTGAAGACTTAGAAGTAGCAAATTCAATTATGCTCCAGATATCATTCCCACCCCCACCTCCCATGTTCCTGCAATCTGAAATATAACACTGAGGAAATGATTAACAAGGACTGAGTCTCTCTTAGCCTAACTTAAAATAACCAGGAAAAACTAGTACAGTGGAGCTCTCTATGGATCCCCAGTGATAATCACATTTACCAGCTTCTTTGTTCCATCTTGAACCTTGATGTACAAGTTGTCAAATGCCTTTTGCTGGAACTCCAAAGGAAGAGGCTTCAGTAAACCAGTAGAATTTCTTGATTTCTCATCTTGGAACAAACTTATATTCAAACAAGAAGAAAAATAAATGGGAAAAAATTGACACACTCAGTATTTTATAGGACAATGCCATTTCTGTTGCATTTGAACTCTTAAAAAGGAGTAGGGGTATAAGTCAAGATAACCATGACAACAACAAGAACAGTAAGGATAGTATTCTGACTGCCTCTCTAAGGACCCTGAGTGCCCTCCCCCACATCCCAGAAGATTATGTCACTAAACAAGAAGTCTGTGTCCAATAAGACAGAGACGGCATGATGAACAAAAATTGGGTAAAACACTCACCACTTCAATTCCAAAGTGGGTCAGCTTGCAGAGCAACAGACATAAAAGATCTATCTCTCCTCCTGCTCATTAAAGGCCCTTTGCAAATTTTGGAAGTTTTTACTTTACTATTAGTAACATCTCTTTCTCCTGCTCACTTGACAACAGAGGCAGATGAGAACAACTATTCAATGGTGTATTTTCCATCTTGGGAAGTCTTTAAACAGAAGTTGGATGGGCATCTTTCAGGAATGCATTAATTTTGTATTCCTGGACAGCAGGGGGTTGGACTAGATGACCATTAAGGACCCTCCCCAACTCTAAGATTATATGAAAACTTAGCACTAAGTTCTGGATGACAGCATTCCTAGCCTTTGCAGAACCTCCCCCGTGAAAAATGAAATGTGAGAGGCAGCAAGCATGACTTTGAATAGGTGCCCAAGCCGGTTGCTTGTACTTTTATTTCATGCTGTAAGAGGGCAAATAAAAAATGCTAAGCAATCATGAATAACTAAATCTTGAATAATTTATCTTTAGAAGACAGTAAAATCATTAAAAATCAAAATATGTATACCTCGTTACTGACTTAGCTGCAACCAAGCAAACCTGAAAGCTGCGATCTGCAAGGAAGTTAGGGAAAGCATCTCTCACAGTCAGAGTTTCATGTTTAACATTAAGAATAGTCCACTTTGAGTAAGGATCAGCCTACGAAAAAAGAAAGAGTATACCTTAAATTTTTATGGAACTTGAAAAATATTTTTCTCTTATATATTTCTGGCTCTTAACTTACCTGAATTAAGGCTTTCATACAATTCACTAAGGCTATTCTTACTGGAGTTGTGCATTTTCGTTCACCTGCTAAGTGCCTGGAACAGACAATATTTAATATTAGATACTAACAGGAAAAAAAACCCACATTTTTGGCAGTCCATTTTTAGGTGTTTTGTTTAATGTGAATATTTCTTTTGATGCTTCAAAAAGAACATTGTTAACTTTACATTTATGCAGACCTTCAAGCAAAGTATGTAATTAATTAATGTAGGCAAGCAAGACAAAAATATTCCTGATTAACTTTTGTTATTACTCCTTTTTAAGTGTTCATTTTATTCATTAATCCCTTGTTAAGTACTTCTAGGGCTCAGGATGCAGTGCTGTACCCAGCGTTGTTCTTGAGACCCCCACTGACCCTCTGCAAGGTCCTGTCCTCCCCAAAAGCTTTGGACAAAGGAAGGGGTCATTATTTGGCTGAAAAAGTCAAACATGTTAAAAAAAACACTTTGTGTAGCACTGTAACACAGTTTCAGAGGCTTCCCACCCTGAAATGGCCAAGTAAGCCTTTCAGACTACCACAAAATGTAACTGCAAGAGAACCATTTATCTTACTTGTGAGACAGTCTTTTTCAGTGTAAGAGGGAATGCTGTGGGTTGGTCCTCCACAATCTCTGATAAGTAGGAATGTGGAAGTCTTTCCAAGGATGCTCTCTAAGGGGAGCAACCCTCTCCACATGGTCAGTTGTGTTACAGTTCTGATGATTCTGAAAGAACCTAAATTAAGGAACTCTTTGCTCTCCCACGGAAGAACTAACACTTGTATTTTCTTTTCTACTGTAGGTGAGAACTGAAAGAAAAAACAGCAAAAAGGTGGTGAAAAAAGAACAAGAAAGGAATACAGAAAGAGGATGCTTGCAGGTGAGTGTCAAATAGGAAGTAGGTACCCTACCTTCTGCTCCCTGAAAAAACAACTATTTAGATTTATTTTTCCTGAGTGCCAGCCATCAACTCAAGGTGGGGAAGATTTTTGCTCCCTCGTCCACTGAGAAAGGACCATTTCACAGGTAAGACAAATGGTTCTTTTTCCAGTGGAGAGGAGAAGGACATCCTGTTGTGGGATGAACCAAAGCTCCCTTAGTCAGGTGGAATGATGATACTCAGGAAAACAAGTCTTACTGGTTAACTCTCGTTGAAGCACCTGCCATCCAAAGGCTCCCTCAGCAGAAGCAAAGACATTAGTCTGCAGTGCTTGACAAAGCTGGATGGCAATTTCCATGTAGATGCTCTGTAGATCTTAACCAGTGGCGCATTGGTCATGAATGCTGCCAAAGTCACTGTGCTACTGGGGGAATACGCTTGGACAGGTCCTAGTAGCGGCTCCCATGGTTTATAACAAGTGCTTATATATTCTCTGTTCTAGCTGCTCAAAGTAGAATGGGAGATTTTCTTTCCTCTGACTGAAGGACATGAAGAGAAAGTCCATCCACTGGAAGTTGGTGGCTGTCTTCAAGTACATCTTGACAGCCCAACGGATGTCCAGTGTGTGCCAGATTTTTTCCAGGGGCTTCAACAGCTTGGGACAGAAGAATGGCAGTATAACCTCCTGCTTCCTGTGGAATGATGAATTGACCTTTGGTACAAGGGTAGGATCTAGTCACAGTCAGATCAAGTCTGGTCTTATCTCGAACAGTTCCTGTTGTGCTGATAGAGCTCTCAACTTTGAAACGTGTGCTGATGTGATTGATGGCAGTTAACAGGAGTACTTTCCGCATCAGATGTTTCACTGATGCCTCCCTAATTGGCTTGAATGGGGGCACTGTAAACATTTTGATTATTGTGTGCAAGTCGCATGATGGAAACCTGTGGACTGTTGGAGGAGCTGAGAGAGCTAGTCCCCAGACAAACCTACACATGTGGAGGCATGCTGAAATCTTATTGTCCTCCCCTCCAGATATAATGGAGGTGAAGGTGGTGATCTGTCTTTTTACAGTGTTTGGTCTGACACCTCTGTCTACCTGCTCCTGGAGGAACTCAGGAACCTGGAGACTCTAAGGTAGTTCCAGTTCTTATCCTTACATCATCTCCTGAATACCCAGAAGGTATACACACAGACTCTGTTGGTGGATGGTCTTGAGGATAGGATGGTTTCTGCTACCTTGCTGGAGTAGCCATTTCACTGCAGCATATGTCTCTCTGCAGTCATGCATGAAGCTGGAGCCACTCCAGGTCTGGATAGTAGAAAATCCGCTTGTGACAGAAGATCTGGCTTTATTGGGAAGGGGAGACAGTCCACCACATGCTAGCTATCTCTGAGTACCACAGCCTCCTTGGCCAACCTGGAGTGACAACTATTGCTGAGGCATTTTCCATTCTTACTTTTCTTAGCCCCCTGGATAGGAGCAGTGTTGGGGGATAGGCATACAGCAGCCCTTCCGGCCAAGGGAAGGTCAGTGCATCCAGGCCTTCTGCCCCTTCCATCTGGTATCTTGACAGGAAGCTGGACATCTTGTGGTTGTCACTGGAATGCCAACAGATCCAGCCTGATGGTCCTCAGTTCCAGCCAATTTATTCTGTGTGCTGTCTCCCCTTTCCTCAGATCCCCTGAAGCAAGTAACACCCACAGTGGGAGGGGGGGAGATAGACGCAGACAAGAGGCAAGACAGGAAGAGGGAGGAAGTGATGAAAAAGCCTAGTGTGGATTATCAAAGTGAAAGAGAGAAAAAACATGGAAGAATGGAGAGTTAAAGCTTTTTTAATAGAGAGAAAGAAGGCTGCAAAGGAAAGAAAATATAGTGGCAGAGAGAGACAACATGGAGCTGAGCTGAGTGTGTGATACTGAAGTGAAGGCAGGAACTAAAACTGACTGTGTGGAGAGAGTTGCACCCCCTAGAGGGCGCTCTCAAGAAGACTTCCATTTTCCTGCTTATTGGAGAAAGTGGAGAACCAACCCACAACAGGATGTTCCTCCTTTTTCTACTGGAAAATGACATATCATCATGCTGCAAGTACAAGACAAACTCTCTGGGCAGTGTGGTGATTGTGGTTCCTGTCTAGTCTCGTTTTTACTACTGGTTTATTACACATGCTTTCCAGTACTTATTCCTTCTCCAGTCTTGTTCCAGACCATGCCCACCTTTGAAATATAGGATTATGTAACACCATAGTAAGCTGTCTTATATGTAGTCAGGAAATTGGTCCATTAAGCCTATTATTGCCAACAATGGTTGGTAGCAGTTCTCCAAGGTTTTCAGGCAGAATTTTTCCAGGCCTCCATGCAGTTGCCAGGGTCTGAATATGGAACCCTAACCTAATTTACAGACAGCTGTTCAAGGAGTTAGGACTGCACAAGTTAAACATTTTCAGTCCTTAAATTAACTGCTGCTGAAAATGTACTTAACATACCAAAATGCTCCTACAACTGTTAAAAATTGACCCTGGGCTCTACTTAAATCTTCAGTATTTGTTGTGGCAGCGCTCAAAGCAGTCACTACACGAAGGAGATTATGGAGTATTGCTGAGCAAACCTCTTGATCTCGACGATAAAAGGAACAGACATCACTGTAAGATAAAACAGAAAGTTTGAGGAAACTCATCTGAAACATAATAGCAAATGATATATCTATTTGATTTGATTAAATTAAATTTTCTTACGAAAGGGGATCGAGAAGTGAGACAATCTGATCTTCTAGCAAGGGATTTTCTTCACTAGGGAGCTCCTTCAACAAGACTAAATACTAATACAAAGCACAATTTAGAACAAAACACAAGAAAGGGATTTAGTTACACATTTGTAGACAAACATATTACATATATATTCATGTTCAATATATCATCATTGCATACATTAACACATGATATTAATTTATGGTTTTAGATGTTAATATAAGATAGCAAAGTTTATTACTCTAGAAAAAGAAGCCAAGTGGTGTACTGAAAAGAGTTATCTAGTGGCTAGAATAATTTACAAAATGCCACACTAGCCTTCCCCAACCTGATGTTCTTCAGTTTTGAACAGCCCCAGATAACACAGGAAATGGCCATGGAGACTGAAGTCTGAAATTCAAAAGATCTGGGTGGCACCAGGTTGGGCAAGGCAGGATTATATGATTTAAAATTTTCATGATCACTGTGAATAATGAGGTGTTGCTGGAAAAGTTAACTACAGCAAATATTACTTCAACATCTTGTACTACATTTAAATCAGGAATAGCCAATTTCCAAGGTCTAAGATTTGCAAATATGTCTCACTGAACCTTGGGAGGACCATACACCCTGTACCAGTCAACCACCCCAAAGAATTTGATTTTCTAAAAACTCATAATGCCCTCACCCATCCTAGCTTTAGGAGGAGGAAATATGGCAAAATTGTTTCCTATGTCTTTGAAGGATGCTGAGAGGGGGAGTAAAACAATATTAAAAATCAAAATATTTGTGGGAAGGGGTGGATGAAGGGACTGAAAAAACAGTATGTGGTCTTTAGGCTGAACTTTTCCCACTACTAGTTTTGCCACGCTACGCAGAGTAATAATCTTTCATGACCATACTCACCATATGGAGATGAAGTGGTTTCATGTAATCAAATGTGTTCCCTTCAATTAGCATTAAGAGCTTCCTCCGAATTTCAGAAATTCTAAAGCAAACAGTTTGTCCTGAAGCTGCTGTGACAGCTATACATAAGAACTTTAAAATGTCAAGCAGTAGCACATCCTGCTTAGTCAGATGCTCTTCTGATAATGGGCTTACGGCACCTGTACACAAAACTTTTATCAGAAAATGTAAAACGTATACAGTATCTCCAAACAGGCAGTGGACATGTGCCAGGAAGTCACAGCTCTGTAATATGCTTTTATTTGTGTATGTATGTTAATGTACTCTAGCTGCCACACAGGTAGAATTTCTAAAGCAGTGACAATGAGTCCTACATAACACAAGGCATGGCACACTACTGGTGTGGATGAAACAAAATGCCAGTGATCAAACTACACAGCTGCAAACTTTAGAGGATTAAAAAGAAAATCTAGAGTGCTTCCAGACAAGAATTTTACTGTGCAATAGCCTTGCCTTGTTCTTATAATTCTCCAGGAGGTCCAGGTATCACTACTGTTCACTTGTAATGGTTGCATTTTTCTGGTTACCCCTACAACTACTCTAAGAAATCCTTCCCCACTTTATTCTCCTTTTGCTGGACACAATATATTCCTAGTTCTTTCACCAGCTTTTATAGATGGATCAGCCTCTGCCACCTCTCTGTCAAGAGAGTTCACTCCTTTCTTCATTCCAGTGACAAGTTCTGTTTAAATTGGCTGGTTTACTACAGAAGCAGGAACTTTGTTCCTGTTTTCTATAGCAGAATGTATACACAGAAAGAGCATAGTATCTCCCCATTCATTTGAAAACAATTGTAATTCCACTTGCAGCCTACACTGAAGAGAAATAGTTTACCAATGTTAGCAGCTCTCTCTTTGACAACGGGGAAAAGAGGATGTTCTGGGAGGCCCAGGATCCAATTTTTTAGCCTCCAGCAGCATCCAAGGGCTGTAGTATGTTCAGAAATGCCAAAACTACCATAAATAAATCTCTCTCCCACCACCCCCACAACACACAAGGGCACTGACTCCTCAAAGGAGTCCACAAGTTTAAAAAGTGGCCAGGAGTAGAGTGTGTACTAGTTGGCTACACTCTACCCATCTCTGGCTTAAACTTTAATACCATACATACACTTTTGAGAATAACACACAGATTTTGTGTTAGAGTCAAGCAGTGCTCCAAGTACAGTACTTACAGTAGAAAGAGTATATCAATAGAGTATTGTGCACTCTATTACTCAAAATTTCATTAAAAATCAATTTATTTGAAGAACTGAACAGCTACCTTCTTCCATCCAGATCTATACTATAAAAAATTGTCATCACATATTGAAAGCTTTGAGAGGAGTTCTTAAACTAGATATATCTGTAGCCATCTTGAATCATACTTTTTTTTCCTAAAGCCATTTCCTGGCCACAAAGTTATACGTACAGCCGATTAAACATACCTGCCAAAGTCTGCAATTCTCCACACTCATTTACATCACCAGCTTCAGCACAGTCATCATTAAATAGATGTTTCTCTTCTGGATCATCTTCAATTAAATCCGCTTCTGCAATTTCATTTGCCTTCCCAGCAAAAGCCATCTAGCACAGCAACACATTAAAGACATTAATTTATTTTGGGTAATTCAAGTCATACACATCTAACATAATACCATATGCACTAACATTACTCACCAGATGTTTGCAAATATCTGCAAGATCATTCATCAGCTTTGATGTTAACAAATGCAAGAAAATGTCAGACATGCTCTTTTTGGGGCTGTTCTGTTGAAACAATCCAAAATACATTGATTATCAAAGGACATCCTACACAACCTCCTGATCTGACATAGTCTTCAGCCCTACTACAAGTTTTCCTTTATTTCATTTACCATTTACTTCTAACAGTAACTACTAGATCAAAAAGGAATCATTATCTTGGTCCTATAAGGCTATTGTCTGAATGACAATGCTATTTGCTTCAAGAAAGAATTCTAGGTTGTTGTTTTTTAAACAATTTATATGAATAGTTCACACTCTCATAAATAAAAGTGGCTATGGGATTTAATCATCTTAACTAGCATAGAAAGCATTCAAATACTTGACTCAAGTAAAATACCCCTTAGCCACTGTGCTTACTGTAGAAATTAAATTTTAAACATTGCAATATATCATTATTTTGCAGAACATACGTGTGCATGCATACAAACGGTGGAGCCTTGATATCCACGGGGGATTAATTCCAGAACCTCCACAATACCATACAGTGTGGCTGTTCATTGTATGTACACACATGATCATAACTGAGCAAACCACATGGAAAAATACATTGTTTTCAAATGGAACTCTACAAGACTTTTGGCATCCCTTAGGTTCAGACTGAATTGGAACATCAACAGATGTCTTACCTGGGTACAATTACATAAGCAACTAGTACATTGCATTATTACAGTCCTCAGTGAACTGATCCTAGAATCTTCATTTAGCTTGCCTTTAGAATGAGAAATGTTTTCTCCTACATAATGAATAAGAGACTTCAAAGAAAGAAAACAAAAAGGATTCAGGAACTTTCCAAAAACATACTGTCTACACCATCTATATTCAGGTTTAAATCAACTAATATCACATTTCAGCTTTATATACCATGAGTTATTTTGACTTGAGTAATTAACTATGCAATCAAATATGATCTCTTATATTTTAGAAAAAATAATCCTACAAAGCAGCAAAGTCCTTACTCCCACATAGTAGTTAAAAGGCAACAAAAATATTCTGCTGTGCTGCAAATGAAAGACTACTGTTTCTAGGCACCTTAAATATTCATATATAGGATAACTGTCTAACTGAAGAGGAACAGAAGTGAAAATGTGATGTTAATAGTCTTCCCATCCTCCAGAGCAGATTCATCAAGACTCCAACTGTGTAGTCTATGTACAACAGAGACCACGGACTATACTCTGATTTCTCTTCAAGTCATATAAATCTTTCGCCTTTTAAAAGGACTGCATCATGCATCATAACCAATACGGTGCCTTTCTGCCATTTATGTGTTAAACACAATGTTAAAACAATACATGTAGGCCTGATCGATTCTGTCATCATGAGGGTTCAGCACTGCATGGATTAGGTTCACACACATAAAGCATTACTCATGAAGTACCAATACTGCTAACATTAGTTCACCAGGTATAATCAAAAGTGGGATAGGCACAGCAATAAGTAAGGGAAATCATACCATGGGAACCTTGCATTAGCTACCTTGTGTAATTGCCAGCTAAACATCCTGGCTTCTAACTCTTGTGAAGCTTAGGGCCAATTATACCTTAAGAATTTTTAGCCATACCTGTTAAGTCAGTTTTGACAAAACCATGGAAATATGGAACTAAAATGTTGTGTACATAGTCACAGGTGCACTTAGGTGTCTCCAATGTGCCACGATGGTGAAGCTATGAGGTGCCATTCTAGTGATACAGTCCAATAGATCAATGCACTTCTTGTTTCTGAGTTCACCGTTCATGCCAATCACAACATAGTGGGGACCCACAGAGCACCACACTGTTCCATATTACCAGAACTTACTGAAAACAGTGCCACAATGCTTAAGCGTTCTCTCTTTATGCTAACTTTGTTAATTCTGGGAAACTCAAGAGGCTTGTTTTAGGGGCAATTTCACACTATACAGTTACAGAACTATAATTCCACCCTTATTGCGACGGCTGTATCCTATGGAATTCTGGCATTTGTAGTTTTGTGAAGTACTAATGCTATCTGGCTAAGAATCCTAAGTTGTTGTTATGTGCCTTCAAATTGTTTCTGACTTACAGTGACCCTAAGGGGAACCTATCATGGTGTTCTCTGGGGCTGACAGTGTGTGATGTGCCCAAGGTCACAGTCCAACACTCAAACCACATTGGCTCTGTAATAACTCTAAATACCCCTCCCTCAACTGCAAATCCCACTGAGATGATTTGCAGAAAAACTTTTAAAAACTCTGCTTCTTGTATTTTACAATATGGTTTATCGTATAGTATAGTTTATGTAATATTTTGCAAAATATATGTTTCCTTAATATCACCACAAAAGATATAATATACATTACTGTCCTTTATACATTTGCTACTCCTTTTATGGTTTGTGGTAGCAGCCACCGTAATACCCAGTTCAACAGCTTTGTATCTCCTTCTTCCTGCCATTATGTCTTTCATTATAAGAGGAAAAGGGTGGATCAGATACATTCTGCCCTATAAAACTTTGGGAAAAGAAACTTCTATGTTCTCGGGTCATCTATGAACAAACCTGTGGAAGGAGAGCCACTTCTGTAAAAGTCTTCTTATAGTTTTGATATGTGGTTGAGATCTGCACCCCTTCAACTACAAGTACTTCAGTCTGGAATTCATTAACTTGGCATATTTCTTAAAAGACCTACCTTGGCTTTATGAAAAATATCTGATTTACGTGCTTCTTCTTTTGACAGGATACCAGCAAAGCAATAGCAGCCAAGAACTCCAGTCAAGACACCACAACAACGTACTAGGGTTTCTGCAGACATACTCTTAAACAAAGTACAGCAACAACAACAAAAGTCAAATTTTACCTTAAGCTGTACTCCAATCAGCTTATATTATCTTCATTGCTTCAGAACATGTTCAGGAAATTTAGTCTGCTAACATACATACAACTGGTAAACAGCACACATATTCTGTGAGGTGTTATTTTAGACAACATTAAATATAAAAAAGCCTGATAATCCCTCAAATCTTTAGTTTAAAAGATATGAAACTTAAAACGAAACACATTGTGAAGACTGAGTTTAACAAAATCTTCATCAGCATTAAAAGAATGTTTACATCCCTTTATTTGCCACGTTTTGGTCATCAAACTTTCCGGAGCAATTTCTATAAGCACAAAAGCTATAATTTAAAGGGATGCTAATTTTTTCTAATTGTATAGTCATTAATTAAGAAAACAAAGGTAGAGAAACATGGGTCTCTCCAGGTGATGCTGAGGTGCACTAACATCAACCTTGGCCACTACAGTCAATGGTGAAGGATGATGGGAACCTCATTCCAACAATATATAAAGCAAAATACACTCCCCCATTTCTGTTCCAAGTAGTTATACCAGAGCAGAAGTATTTCAGCTGTTTCAGAATGTTCAGAGCCTTTCAATAACAGCTTTTGAAGACCTCCACAGTCTGGCACAAGGGTAGGCCAACTGGAGCACTTTGAATATTTTTGGTCTACAACTCTTATCAGCTCTAGCCAGTATAGGCAGTCGGAAAAGATTATAGAAATTACAGTCCAAAACATATGGAGGGCATTAGGTTGCCCATCCCTTGCCTAGAATCTCATCTCCAAGACAACATTTGCAATAATAGTTGCCTTGTCTATTAAGTGAGCTCAGCTTAATGTTGAAGAACTAAGACTGAGTTAGGAATCAGAAGTTCTTCTTTGCATCTCAACTCTGTCACAACTCTGAAAAGCCTCTCTTTAATCTTCGGACTTCTACCTTCAATATGAAGACACAATGTCTGGTCTACTTCACAGGATGTTTAGAAAAAAACACAATATGATAATGTATATTAAATGTTTTAGACATAGCAGAAGTGCTATTTTATTTTTAGGATAATCAAGTAGGATACTACTTCAAACATTATCTTCCACAGTGATGAGAAATGGAAAGAAGGAAGGCTTTTTTGGAAGTTCTTATCTGGTTGAACAACTGTCTACTATGATGAATTTGCCCACAATCATTCTTACCATGAAGTGTATATATTTGTTCATGTCATAGGGAAATAAGGAGAGTTCGCTGTTTCACCTACACTGATGTAGTTTTATCTTTTTAAATTTGATCAGAACATTTCAGTTATTATTTCAGTTGGCTTTCAGATGTTCTTTTTTCTGTGAGCAATCTGAAGCAAAGCAAAGCACAGCAGGACACAAGCATAAAAACCAAACTGAATCCTACTGCAGGCACAGCATCCACAAGCAGACAGATTGCAGAGATCCATTTTCCTCTGATCTCTGCCTGTATTCATGGACCTTTTTCCCAGTAGTTGCAGAGAACTGAAGACTGTGTATACCCCCTTTTCTCATATCCATTCCTTCTTACTCCACTTTTGTCAAAATGTCAGGTATGCAGGCTTGTGTTAATCGACTGAGACAGGTTGGGATGACTGGACAGGTGCAAAGAAGGCATAAAAAGCCTTCCTATAACTGCCTAACAACATACTGGGATGTTGTGTGCCAGGGTGCTGCAATCAAAACTGAGGTATCATGGTTGCAGTAGGAGCAGTATCAAATTATGCACACACATAAATAAAAATATTACACTAATATTGAAGAGAAACAGATTTGGTCATAGCCGTCATTTGCATTACCTGAATACACACAGATAATTCTAAGGAAAATATGAGACCTAGACTACCAGCATACTGAGGAAAACAAACCTTGTCTGCATTTTAGAAGTAATACAGGAAAGCAACACAGATTCTTCCATCAATCATGCAGACAGTTTGAAAGAGCTTCTTTACAAGCACTAGAAAGAGACCAAAATGTATACTACAGTATGAAGTGCAAGACTGACACTCAAATGAGGTTTCTACCAAAAAGAGACATGTGTGGCAGAAGGACTCATACCTATCTTTCATCATGGTACTACCATCCTCCTCTGATGTATTTTAGAACTAGGGCAGTCTTTTCAAAAAAATAAGAACTTCACAAAATAAGAGAAAACACTATTTGTCTATTCTATTTATTATTCAGCAAACATCAAAGAATGCTCACAAATACACATGAGTAAACGTGTACTTTCAGACCTTACAATCATGAGTAAAGATCACAGATTTCAATTTTATTTTCCAACTTACCTCAGAAAAAGTGTTACTAAGAAGCTTTTCTGACATCAGCAAGAGAACATGCTCCAAAGCATGCCTATGTTTCTGGCTGACAACCAGTCTAGAATGAGAGGTTTTGTTTTCCAATATCTCATCTGTCATGTTTGTAAGTATGTCAATTTCATCAGAAGTTGTCTGCATGGAGAATGCTTCAGTTTCTGAATGACTGACTTCTTTTTCTTGTGTGTGCTGCAAACTTAATAAAACAAGTAAATAAAATACTTAGTGATATTTGATGATAGTACTCATAACCTTTTAAAACCAAACCACAAAAAATTATTTTTATATTAAGTCTGATATGCTGGCCATTGACCCAATTATATTTAGATAACTAAATATTCTAATAAGAAAGGAACTAGCATGGCTGATATAATCAAAGAAGAACTACAGAACTGCCCCCATAAAAGGAAATTTGAACCCCTTAGTTGAATATTTACTGAATTTATCTTTGGATGTTATCATAAGCATAATTCATACCATGAAGGGCAGGAAGGGCAGAGATTCAAAACCATAGCAGCTATTTTTGTATACCCCGAAAACAGGCTAGCAAGTTATGCTCAAATTCCTGATACAAATGCTACAAATTCTACCACCATCAACAACAACTGCAGCAATCTATGCATGCATTTTCCTCCTAGCATGTATTAACAGAAAACCTTTTTATATCCAGATTTCCTGTAACTGCATTGGATCACTGCTTGTTAATACCACATCTTTGGTAACAAGAGTTAACTAAGAAAAAACCTGAACAAACATTAATACTTTAACATACATATTACAAAAAGCATCCTTTTGTAAATTTGTTTTGTACAGAAATAGCTTTTTCATTTTAACATTAATCTTAAAAAAATGCATAAAACAATCTGAAACATTTCTTCCAAACAAAATAAAGAGACTGATACTGTCTTCTTATAAGAGATCCACCTACATAACAGTGAAAACATAACAAATTAAAAATAATTTTTTTTTGCTCAAAATCTCTAAAGCACCAATTATTATTAACAGTGATTCTTGCTTTAATATTAAAAGTAGTAACTATTAATTGGCAATATTGGAAAGTCTGAAGATACAGATACATCACAAATATATATACTCTGATTCCATAAATCCCAGCCTCAAACATGATGCCTATTTAAATGTATTAGGAGAAACTGCTTTGAGGAACAGTAAGATAACAATCTCTTCTTCAATTTTTTAAAAACTCTCTCTATGGCTATAAATAATTGATTTAAGTTTTGGCACACTTTATGAATTTGACTGTTTTTACTTTTTTATACTTTGAGAGCATATTTGTGACATAGGCTCAGCCTAGACATAATGCTGAAAGATTAGTCCTTTGCCAATACGCTTGCTTGAACCACAAGCTCAAACTTCTCAACATCTTTCTTCCTCTCCAGTGAGCACTGGGTGACAAGATTAGAATTATATGTTGCTGGGTATAATGGGCTCTGAGATAAATGGGTTAATTTGCTTAGGGATGGAGACAAGATACCAATCAGAGTTCTTCCATCTGAAGAGCAGGAGGTATTTGAGAGAAATTAAGTAGACTGGGAAGCAGGAAATATAACTCAAGATGTTAGGGTTCAAATTCAACTCTTAATATTATTATCCCAGGATACTACACAAATACTTATACTGATTTTTAAAACATACCATTCAGAAGCATTGTGAAAAAAATTCATGGCCGGTCTACTATTTTTCATAGTTAGGCTGACAAGGATTTTCTGTAATTCTAGTTTAGGAAAGTCACTGTAAAGAATTTAAAACAAAAATTAGAGCAGATACATTTGTATATCCCCATCATGAGATGCTAACATTAAGCACATTAAAATTTGCAAAAATAGATACTTTTAGACATTAAAGAGTAAACACTCAGACTTGTCTCTTCCCTCTGCATACAATACTCAGAATCTATTAAAAGACCTATGGGATAGGCAGAAGCACACCTAGTGTTTAGACCACAGGGAGATGACAAGTGGAAAGAAGAACATTTGCTGCAGATTGTATTTTGTTTCCATGAAGTATCGTGCATACTTGTTACTTTTGGTAATCATGACACACTACGTGATTACCAAAAATAACAGTTCTGATGAAGTTTTTTTAAAATGTAGATAAGAAGCATGAAATAAGATCATTTCACACAGAAACTTTGTATGTTTTATCCATTTGAATAAATAACTTGCATAAGTATTTATTACAAATGTAATAAGTATTTTTTTTAAAGACTTACATTTATTTAATTCTGTAGCTTAATCCATTTTTGAAGATTTGGGCAAGTACAAGTGCATCATTTACTTACGAAATCAACCCTGGAGGTGATTTATCTTCTGTATGTGGGAAGGAGCCACCCAGGAATGGGTTAAATTCTACTGCCACACAAGCAAGACAGGGAAATAACACATTCCTGCACGGTTCTTCCACAGACAAGAATGAAAATTCATGATAAGCAACCTACACTTCACTTCATTCTCTATCTGCAGGAAGAAGCCATCCACTCATGACTTCTTCCTTCTCCCTTACCTATGTAGAAATGGGCGTTAATGCATTTCTGGATGTCTCCTTCTCCATGAGCAAGAATAAAAACACACAGGGAGTGACCAATGTTTTATTTTCCTATTCTGAAAACCTTATCGTTTATTATTCAAGTTGTTACCTGCAAAGAATAGGAGGCACCTCCAAAGTATCCTCTATATCTTCCTCCACATGGTAGAACAGAAGCCACTTCACAATTGCTTCTTTTAATGTAAGAGCTGTACTTCCTTCCCAATTATACCCATTTTTCACAATTTCTGGCACTTCTGAAGCTCTAAGTGCTATTGTCAATAACTGTGCTGCAGATCTAAAAAAAAGACCATTTGTATAAGTTTATCATCTGCATTTATACCTGGAGACCTAAAACTTCTAATCAAGGGAAGCTTCAGGGGCAAAACATAAATCTGGGAGAATCTGACTAACTTTTAACCATGGATCATACTCACTGCACATCATACAACACTCTTAACAATGGTTATAGCTAATGAATGAAGGGCAGGGGCAACATGCACATAACAAGGAAGGGGCTGGGACAGGAATGTATAACATGTTTTCAGTCTAAAAATATTTACAAACACTATGACTTGTTTGTTTCCAGGCACAATTCAAAGTGCTCTGTATGACCTATAGAGTCCTACATGCCTCAGGCCCAGCCTATCTGACAGACCACATCTCCCTGTATGAGCCTGCTTAGGGTCTGAGATCCTCAGGAGAGGCCCTTTTCTCAGTCCCATCACCTTTACAGGCATGGTGGGTGGAGACATGAGATAGGGCTTTCTTGGTGGTGGCCCCTATGCTCTGGAATTCCTTTCCCAGGAAGATCCGAATAGTTTCCTCCTTGCTATCCTTCCGTCAGCAGAAAAACATATTTACTCCAACATGCTTTTAGAATTTTAAAGATTTGAAAAACATGTCTTCAGAAGGTGCTGTATTGGTTCTATTGAATGTTTTTAATTAGTTTTTATCCTTCCTTGTTGCAGGTTTTAAATTGTTTTAATACTGTGATTAGCTTGATCTTATTTTAATGTTGACTTTTGTATATTTCTAACTATATAGTATTTATTTTAATGAGAGCCGGCATATTGTAATGGTTTGAGTGCTGGACTGAGACTCTAGAGGGTTCATATCCCCATGTAAACGTGGAAACTCACTGAATGACTTCAGGTAAGTTACACTCTCTCAGCCTCAGAGAAGGGTAATGGCAAACCCCTTCTGAATAAATGTTGCCAAGAAAGCCCCATGACAGGTTGGTCTTTGGAAACAACATGAAGGCACACAACAACAAAATTTGTTTTAAAATGTACTCCTTGAATCTCAATCTTGGGGAAAAGGCAGGGTATAAGTAAAGTTAATACTAATAATAATTTAAACTGTCTAAATAGCTTGGAACATTGACACACGATGGAATGCTTCTCCTATAGAGACTAAAGAGAATATGACTTCCCTGCAAGTGTTCAAGAGTGATTCTGAATGGTGGGTCCTCTCCTAGCTAAATTATTTTATTATATAAATACTACTGGCAATTCCCCTAAGGGATGGAAGCATAGCCTAATCTTTTCAAATTTGTAAGAGATTAAAAAAAACCCCTCAGAATTATCAGTCAAATGGTCTTATTGGATGTTAGCTCCAAGATTTATAGCCATTTCCTCCTCCAGAAGCTTACAGGTGGGGGAGGTGAAAATAATATTTTTTTACTAGGAACAAGCTGTGTTTAGGAAATGTGGACTAGACTTTTTTGTGTTATATTATTTAATTTATGAGTGATCCTCCCAAGTGATCTTTCTCTGCTTTTATCTATTTCTCCTCAGCCTTTGATTTAATTCACTGGAACACTCCATGAGATAAACTTACAGGGACCAATACTGATAAGAGACTGCTGCTCCTGATTTGGAAATCTTACACAAATATGACTACGAAGTTAAAGGTACATCAGTACAGAAGGAAGTCTGATGGGTAAAATTCGTAGTTAAAAGAAGGCAAACAAGGCAGCTTGTTAATACCTCTCCTGTTTAACCTTTTTATTAATCATATCATAACTGACAAGAACATCATGCACAGAACAGTTTTGTTTGCTAAGGCTGCAAAAATATTCGTGCAATCACTCTGAATATTTAATCACACTATTATGGGGAACCACGGTGGGGACTTGCTGATCAGACTTTTCCCCATATTTTATTATCTTACATGGCTTTTAATCAAATACAATAAAAGGTCGACTTAGCCTATTTATGGCTGTCTGAGAACAGCACCTCCAGCTGTATCCCACCAGTGGGGTCAAAATACTGTGTGAGGACATGTACTGCGTGAGCACATTCTTATCTGTAGTTTCCTGCTTGTGGAATACCTTCCCTTTGGTACCAATGCTTGCTTCATTTAGGTGCCATGTAAAACCAGCTGTTTATTAAAACCTTTGGGGCCAAACTCGTTCACTCCAAAATGTTTATACACATGATTCTGAATTGTCTTAACCTTTTAAACTTGTTTGCAATTTGTTTAATATATTTAGTCTATTCGAAATATTCTTATTGTTTAAAATTGGTTTATGTCACTTCTATCAGCTTGACTTGTACGCTGCCCCGAGATCGTGTTAAACAGGAAAAGAAACAAATATTTTGATAAATAAGAATAAATAAATCCGACATTCTCTTTTATCCATAGCCAATAATCAATATTCTGGCCTGCTGCATTCTTATGCAACAACACAACTGTCATTTTTAATACTGTGCTTTAATTTTTTTAATAATTTGAAGTGTTTTGGGAAAAAGAAAGATCTGACGTGGTTTTTATTTAAATCATTTTAAAATATAAAATAGATCTTGCAGATAGCAAACTCCACCCCAAAAACTTTCACTGCATTTTAAGTGCCACAGTTTCCATAGGGGTGTGCAGAGAGTGGTAATTCATCATAAACACTCTCTTGCAGGTCAAAGAACTATACTAAGTGGGAAGGGATACGGTGTAGAGTCTCACCAAAAGTCAGGTGGAAGCACATTTTGTGAAGAAGAATTCCTGCTCATAGAAGGTGCTTCTGCTCAATTTCTGGCAATTCTATCTTTTTCCTATTTCCAAGTTCCCTAACCTAGAAAAGGCATCTCAGAGAGGGCTTTGGAGCTGCTCAGTGAGGTAGGGAACAGGTCAGTAAGTTTCTGCTGGCACTTCTCTCACTTCAATTGATAGATGAACAGGATAAACCTATACATGTCTATTTACTAATAAGCCCTATTCAATATAGTGAAGTTGACTCCCAAGCAATAGCATATGGGAAAACAGACTAATTTAGATAAATGTATTATGAAACATTTATAACTCTGAAGCAGAATTACCAATAGACAAGAGTGCACTTAACATATATTTGTTACAAAAAGTAAGCACATAATCATAGCACAGTAAGAGTCTGATAAAGTCATATTCTGAATGTATTGACTGAATCTGTGTAAGTTAGGATATAAACAATTCTATCAACACAGTAGAAACAGTTATCAATGTTAAAAGATTTCATGTTACCTTGATGGCTTGCATGAAGATCCTGAAAATATCTTCCAAATTTCTCTGTCTATTGTTATTATGTTTCCTTGAATCATGGCTCCAAGTAATCCAAAGCTTTCTACTTCAATTTGCTGAAGACTTACGCTACGAACAACAAGAGACCAAATTTTTGACCAAGTTCGCTGAAGCTCTACCTTATGAGTGTTCTTCAGATGTATTTTTTGGGTCTGACACAATGCAACCTCTTTAAGACATCTTAACACATAAGGTGTCCTTTCTCCACGACGTTGCTGAGGTAGTAGCTGGTAAAGTATATTCAGTAGGAGAAGCAGCTCCTCGTGAGGAAGGCTTGTGGGATACTTTGACAATAATCTGGTTGTAATCTGCAGCCTTGAAAAAAACATATAAACAGATCATGAAAAGTCTGTGACAAATTGGTACATTTCGGTGTGAAAGTAGAATGGAAGAGTCTTTCTTTTATTTATGTTTTACCAGGGTATGACATCAAAGTCCTTCTGTGATCTTTGTAGGTTGTCACGAATCACTTCCCAACCCAATTCAATTCTCCTACGTTTGGATGGCCCTTCTCCATCTCCACCCTCTCTCTGTGTAATCGCATATGGCTGGCTTATCTCCAAAACTTTGGTGCCTTCCGTAAAGAGCTTAATAAACAAACAAGAAACCAGACAGAAATTGTTAGCACACAATTTTACGGTAAAACATTTTTAAAGACATCATCATGCAGTTCTGGTTAAAACTGCTGATCTGAGAAGAAAGCGCTGCAGCCAATTTGCACAAATCTTCCATTCTCATGACAGTCTTGGTGTTATTACTGAATCCTGCATGCTGTTACTAGTTTCATCTAGAGTATGCCCACTGAAGCAGTGGAATTTATTATATATTGACTCATCATTCAACAATCAATATTATGGGCCTACTCTAGTTGTGATCAACCTACTGAATTCACACCCGAGTGTGTACCTTTCCATGCACACCAAGGATGACTTTGGGAGAATGAAAGACTTTGTTCGGTTCTACAAGGTTCTTTAAATACTGAATCCATATCAGAAAGGACTAAGTTACATTCACAATAAATAGTGTATGAAAACGTAGCTGTTTACCTGATGACAAATATCTGCAAATAACTCAACAAGGTTTTCTTTCACAGCAACACTGCGTGAGCCTGAAGAATATTTTCCTCTACTGCCAATGAGATTCACCTCATTAGCTAAGAGATCATAGAGGTTGTATAAAATACCCTGCCATTTCACCGAGTTACAGATTCCTGTGCATACAAGAATAACACATAGTTTTTGTGTAAATTATTAGATGCTACTCATAAAAAACACAGCCTGTTTAAAGGTTTATCTGCAGTAAGTATGCTCATTATTTCCAATACAGTAACGCAAAAAGTAGCAGTTCAAACAAATATTAAAAACACAAAAAATAAGACACACTAAGAAGTCATTTTTAAACACATCTCAACTGGCCTTGAATACACAGACCACAAGCATTCAGTACATACCTTCTTCCTGGCTTTTAGCTCCATTTGGACGGTGAATACGAATTTGAAGTTGAACTAGCCGAACAATCTGTTCCTTCAGGGAATCTTTTGGTTTCTCCTGAGCCCATATACAAAGCACAGTTGGCAGAATTTCCTCTCCTAGCTTACAAACCCGGATACAGTAATTCACCACAAACACATCAAAAAATACATTCATTGCTGCAAAAATATATTCAAGGGCCACAAAGTTTCTTTCTTGCCTGTAATATAAGTAAAGCATGCTTTATTAGATATTTAAAGTCTACCATTAACCAAGACAGGCAGTGGAGATACAAATTATTATATTTATTTCATATGTATCCTCCCTTCCCCTATAGGGAGTTCAAGGCAGTTCTCTCTCCACTCTTATTTTCGCAATTAAAACAAGAAGGAATGGCTACCTATTTTATTTCACATGTGTCATGTGCTAGAAGAAAGGTGTACTAGAAGGTAACGCTTACTGAGATACTGAAGAAAGAACCTAGCAGGTTGAGGCTATGGAATTTGCTAATATCATCTTATGTTCTGTTCTATTTCAAACTTGCAAAAGGATTACTGCCTGCCTTCCATATTTGTGGGTTTAATTTTCACAGATTTGATTATTTGTAAGTTTCTTTAACCTCTGCCCCTCCACCTCAGGCACTTCTTTTTCGAGGGAAGCTTCCCTCTCAGCAGCTCTGATCAAGCTTTGCAGCCCTTTATAAACCCACCTCTGGTCATTGTCCTCCTCCAGCTGCTCCCTGGCCAGCTAAGGACATCTCACTGTCTGATTTTAAAGCACCACAAACCTTTTTCCAATTCCCCCTCACACCCAAGGAAGGAGGCAGATGAGAGAGAGAAAGTATGGTACCACCATGCCAACCCACCCCTTTTCGCTCTCCTTTTCCTTAACTGGTTTGTAACCTGGGTGCCTGTTCCATTCATCATGCCTCAGCCTCCAGGGGTTCTGCACCCCTAACACCAGCAAATGTGGAGGCTCAACTGTATGCAGAAACTGGGGGGGGCACGATATGATCATTGCTGAGGCAGCAGCAGCAGGAGAGAAGGATTAATGAATAATACTGAAAATAATTTTTTTTAACTTTCCCAAAAGCAACCATTTCTCTGTTCCACAAACTCAGCTCTCCTGCTGTAGAGAGTCCTCTTCACACCCATTGTCTTCCCAAAGAAATCATTAGTCTGCCTAACAACACAGCTAAAGCATGCATTTCCTCCAGTTCTAATATTTCTTCTTCTGACGGAGTAGGCATACCTATTTTCCTGAACGTGACAGAGGAAAAGGCAACCCTCCTCCAAAGATTTCTAACAAACACCAATAACTTAATTCACTAAAGTATATGTTAAACTTCAGTGTTAACTGGAGATTCCAGATAATAAGATAAAATCACTAGAAGAATCTAGCTAATTAATAGCTTAACATTCATAATGGGTTAATTCCAAACTGTGAACACAAGGTTTGATGTCTAGGGGAAATCTATGCAAGTACCTATGAGTGTATGCTTCTTTCCTGTGGCTGTTTATGCCTGATGTGTAGATATCACATATCAGGCAAAGCTATGGAACTTAGGTTGCAAAGTCAGCAAGAAGGTCCCCTGTTCTTACTATCTTTCCATCTTTAACAGATGTTCCATTCTCTTCATGAAAAAGGGTTTGTATATAACAAGTCAAACATGAACACAGTATTAATATCATAACTCCCAGAATAGATAAGAACAATAGCCATACAAAAAAAGTTAATACTTGCTTAACCTCTGAAGGCTTGTACAATGTGTTTTGAACTGATAAGCAAAGGACATCAGTGAGGGAGAAAACTGAATTTCCACTGGGAGAGAGTTTCATGGCTGGTGTGCAATTACTAAGAAAATTGTGCCAAGTCTGGTTGCTCTATATTAATCAAAGGCATGACAACCTCACCAGCTAATCTTAAATCCTAGGCTGCTTGGTTTGTGGAAAGACAGTCCTTTAAGCAGCTTCAAGTACTTTGCAAAATACCTACATATCTTCAACTGTGTAACTTGAGATTATGTGAACATATTGTTATGTGACTAATGGATTAGGGGACTTGAATTGTTGAAAAATACTTATTCTCTGGATGGATGGAGAATAATACATATCAACTTTGTTCTAGAGACAAGTTTGAAGATGTATGTATATTATTGTACTACTAAATTCTGAAATATACTCCATGGCCAATACAGACAGCTCACAACAGAATTCATAATCACCAAGAGACTTACATCAAAAACACCGGATGTACTCAAAAACTCACTTCATTGTCATATCTGATTGCAACCTATCACCACAAACAACACATGGACACCTGTTTGGAACCCTTATATACAGGTCTTATGTCAATTTGTGTCTACCAGACTGCATCCAACCTAAGAATCATATTCATATGAGCTGTCATTAATATTCTTGCCCTCCTTAAGCTTCATGGCCCTTTAACCCTCTTGCTTCATCCATCCTTCTTTTCCTTACTGTCTATACTGTACGTTACCTAACCAAACCATTAAAAAAATTATGTTATTTTAAATTGTTAAAACAGACCAAATATGTATTTCAGCAAAACTTTTTTCAAAAGACTTGAGTATATATTTCAAGAAATTTCCTGAAATGCAAACAAGATACATCAAAATAATACAATAGTTACCTTGCATGCTGTATAGCTTTTGAGAAGAAGCTAAAAATATTAGAATTTAGTCCATCAGTTTGGAAGCACAAGCCTCTGGTTAGTGTGTAAATGATTCTAGCCACCAAAACCTTGTTAATGTCTTTGGAAGGTCTGAGGAACAATCTGAAGTACAGATTTTGGAGATCTAGAAGAACAAATCAAATTCAAATTATCTTACAAATTCACAGAAGCACTGCATGTGTTTAGCTAATAATCAGTGAATTATCAATAATGCAGTTCACACACAGAAACTGCAGATGGAAGAAGCGGGGAAGAGAGGCTCTTATTTACTGTGCCTAATCCTATGTTTATTTACCACTGCCATGTACTACAGGGACCACGTTCACATATTAGAAGTGTCATATGCCCTATAAGTGGTACAGCTGTTACTTACAAGAAGATAATATGCATAGGATTATCAACACAGGTGTGGTCTGTCCACCTCTGCATATTGTAGAAGACTGGATGTTCTTTGCCTTGACCCTGTCAATATGAATCTAACTGAAGTGTCCCACAGTTCACTGTTTTGGTCATCTGGGCCCCCAAAGTTGCTAACACTGTTATTATCCAGGAGTCAAAGCAACATTAAGACACCTCTTATTTATTTCTCATGAACGAAGCTCAACAAACATAGGTCTACATTTCTTAGAGGTACAGCATACCTAAACTTAGGCATTATACAGTCTAAGCACATTTCACTCAAGCATTGCTGTGATATGCTTAATAAATCTCAGCTTCAGCAGAATACAATCAGTTATTTTTTGTATAATTAAACCCCAAGTAAGCATTATATTAACTCAGCATAACTATGATCCTTGGTCCAGAATGTATTTTTTGTCACACCCAAAATATAGCAGAGATTGCTCCTACAGCTTTGGAAGCGTGCCCAGCAGCAGAAAATAACTTAGCAGCAATGCACTGTAGCCAAGAAAAACTCACCCACACCAATTGTTCTCTTCCATCAAAGAGGCACTTTATTCCTCAGTTACAATGTGTACATATTTACAAGAATCTCCAGAAGGCATTCCAGCTTCCCTCTGCTTGCCCTGTCTGATAGAGCCTCTGACAGACACAACAGGCACCATGTACAACTTGTTGGCTAGCTCTTAGCTACAGTTATACTCACACTAGCTGATGCAATCCTGCCAGCCTTTGCATTTTCCCCACACCTGATGCAGCCTTCTCCCCTGATTGCTCATCAGCATGACTCAGCTAAAGTCACATGGTTCTCCACAGGTGAACTTAATGATCCACATCAAAAGTATTTTTTACAGGTTTGGTCCAACCTTTTCTGACATTTTTTAACCTGAAAGAACACTTTTCTAGGAATCTCTATGTCCTCCACTACAACTCTATCAACTTCCAATGACAGAAGCAGTGTTAGCAATTTTTATTTATATCTGTGGTTTTCACACTTTCATAGGATCTTGCACCTGTAACTGCCACAAAAGTGGAAGGTCAGCTGTATTGTGAAATGTAGGTACTTAGAGATCTTTATGCATCAGAAATGTTGGATTCAGCTTGCTTTAAAGCAAACTGGCACTTACTGTTTCTTTTCTCTTTTGGCTATTATAGGCTTCAAATGCTTTTGTGGTTACTACCTTTTAACCTGGCTGGCTGCTTGGGATTTCCTCAAATGGTAGCTTGTTGTTTCTATCTTGCTTGACTGTATTTTCCAGGTGTCCAGTCTGTTCAAATGTTTACTTTTAACCAGATGGGAGAACCTCAGCTGCACTTCTTAAATCTTTCACTTAAATCTTTCAATTTGGCCATGCTTTAATTCTTAACTTGACACACGCAACACAAGAACAGGTTGCTTACCTGTAACTGTGGTTCTTCGAGTGGTCATCTGTGCCATCATACACTAGGAGCTTTAGCGCCTGCGCGGTAGCGTTCGGAAACTTCTAGAGCTTGTTCGCTTGGCGGGAACCCCTCCCCCACGCCGGTACTGCGCATGCTCCTCCCGCCGAGCAACGGTCTCTCCTCAGTTCTGTCATCCGCCGTAGAACCTACAGGGACCTGAGAAAGAGGGGAGGAAAGGGCGGGTGTGTATGATGGCACAGATGACCACTCGAAGAACCACAGTTACAGGTAAGCAACCTGTTCTTCTTCTTCGTGGTCTCTGTGCCTTCATACACTAGGAGACTGTGTAGCTTACCGGTCGGATGGCGGGTCAGGTCCTACAGCACGGAAGCCAGCACCTCACATCCGAACCGGGCATCTCTGCGCGACCGGCAGTCGAGCCTGTAGTGGCGCACGAAGGTCGATGGTTGGGACCAGGTTGCCACACGGCAGAGTTCATGCAGGTCAACTCCTCGCAGGAGGGCCGCAGAAGTAGCCACAGCTCTGGTGGAGTGGGCTCGAAGCAGGACTGGCGGAGGCTTCCTCGCGAGCTCATATGCCAGTTGAATAGTCCGCACCACCCACTTGGAGAAGCGCTGGGTGGACACTTTGAGGCCCTTCCAACATCGCCCATAGCAAACAAAGAGATGCGGCGTCTGTCGGAAGGAAGCAGTTCTGTCCTTGTAGAAGGCCAAGGCCCGACGCACGTCCAGGGAGTGGAGGGACCGCTCCAACGGTGTCGTCGGGTTCGGGAAGAAGGCAGGCAGGATGATGTCCTGGTTGAGATGAAAACTGGACACCACCTTTGGCAGGAACGAGATGTCAGGTCTCAGGACCACCTTGTCTCTGTGGAAGACCGTGAAGGGCTCATCGGACCGAAGAGCTGTGATCTCACCCGTTCGCCTCGCTGAGGTCACCGCTACCAGGAAGGCAGTTTTCATTGTCAGGAGCCTGTCATCCGAGGTCGCCATCGGCTCGAAGGGCGGTTTTGTCAGCTGCGACAGCACCAGCGAGAGGGACCACGGCGGTAGCGGCGGCGATACCGGCGGGTAGAGATGATGAAGTCCTTTCAGGAACCGCTTAACGGTATCGTTCCTGAAGAAGGCCGATGCCGCAGACCGTGGCGGTTGGTATGCCACGATCGCGGAGAGGTAAACTTTCAGGGATGGAAACGCCAGGCCCTGTTGCTGGAGGTGAAGGAGGAAATGCAGGACAGTAGAGAGTCCCGCAGGCGATACCAGCTCACTCCTCTCATTAGCGAAGGTCAGGAAGCGTCGCCACTTGTATTGGTAGTTGCGACAGGTGGATTCCTTCCTGGTCGCGACGAGGACGGTACCGAGCACGGGATCATCTAGTGCGATATCCTCCAGGCATGGAGGGCCAAGCGTGGCAGGTCCGGATGGAGGACACGGCCGCTGGAGTGGGAGAGCAGACCCGGTGTCGATGGCAGCCGGAGCAGGTCGCCTCGTGCAGCTCGCAGCAGGGGTGTAAACCAGTGCTGCCTCGGCCAGTACGGGGCTACCAGGATCGCGTCGGCTCGGTCGGCGAGGATCTTCGATATAGTCCGGCCGAGCAACGGGAACGGCGGGAACGCGTAGAGGAGTTCCCCGGTCCACGGAAACTGGAAGGCGTCCCCGATGGAAGCGCGATCGTGGCCCGCTCTCGAACAGAATCAGCGACACTTCGCGTTTTCCCTGGTCGCGAAGAGGTCGATCGACGGTTCGCCCCAGCGGTGTTGAATCAGGCTGAACGCCTCTCCGGAGAGAGACAATTCATGATGGGACGAGGTGTCCCTGCTGAGGGCGTCTGCCGTGGTGTTCTCCTGCCCGGCCAGGTGAACCGCCACGGGATGCGTGTGCAGGCGAATGCACCATTCCCACAGGTCGAGCGCGATGTTGAGTAGGGTCGTGGAATGAGTCCCTCCTTGTCTGTTGATGTAGCAGACGGCGGTGGTATTGTCCGTCAGGACCAGGACCGTGCGCCCCGCTACGACGTGGCGGAACGCCCGTAGCGCTTTCGAGACGGCGAGCAGCTCTAGCGCGTTGATATGGAGAGCACTCTCGTCGTCGGTCCATCTGTCGCGGACTCTGAGATCGCCGCAGTGGGCACCCCATCCGTACAGGGAGGCGTCGGTCGTTACCGTCACCTTCGGTGTCGGCTGTTGGAAGGGCATCCCGGACATCAGACTGCTTCGCGACTGCCACCATCGGAGGGATGAGCGGACGTCCTCCGGCAGTTGCAGTCGGATCGTCTGTTCGTCTCGCAGGGGGTCGAATATGCGGACGAACCAGTGTTGGAGAGGTCTTGCCCTTAGTCTGGCGAGATAGGTCACAGAGGTTGTCGCAGCCATGTAGCCGAGGAGCTGCTGGACGCTTCTCGCAGATAACGTCGGGGCCGTGTAGGCGTGAGCGGCGGCCCGGATCAGGGTTTGAGCTCGAGTCCCTGGCAGGTACGCCCTGGCGGAGGTTGAATCGAGAGTGGCCCCGATGAAGTCCAAGATCCTCGCCGGCTCGAGGTGGGACTTCTTCGGATTCACTTGTAGGCCAAGGCGAGTCAGGAGTGACAACATCATGTGGACGTCGTGGTAAAGCCTCTGTTTGCAGGACACCACCAACAGCCAATCGTCGAGGTAAGGGTAGACGGAAGTGCCCTTCGTCCGCAGGAAGGATACCACCGGGGCCATGCACTTGGTGAAGACCCTTGGGGCAGTCGAGAGTCCGAACGGCAGCACCTTGTACTGGTAGCAGGTGTCGTCGACTGCGAAGTGGAGGTATCGTCTGTGCTGCGGGCGGATGGCGATGTGGAAGTATGCGTCTCGGAGATCGATGGAGGCGAACCAGTCCCCTCGATGGAGGAAGGGCAGGATCGACGGTATCGTGACCATCTTGAACCTCTTGGGGCGGATGTAGTAGTTCACCCCTCTGAGGTCGAGGATCGGCCGGAGGGTACCGTCGGCCTTCGGTACCGTGAAGTACCGGGAGAAGAAGCCGGTGGTCTTGGCTTCCTGCGGGAGCTGCTCGATCGCTCCTTTCTGAAGGAGGGACTGGATCTCTTCCAGGAGGACCGGACTCGACGGGGTGGAGTAGTAAACGCCTCGAGGTGGAATATCGTGAAACTCGATGGCGTAACCAAGACGGACGATGGAAAGCACCCAAGAGTCCGTAGTGACATGTTGCCACTCCAAGAAGTGTCGAGCCAGAGTCGGGTGGTCTCCGAGCGCAGATGGTAGGCTGAAGAGTGGATATTGGGAGGTCCTGCCAGACACGTCAAAACCGAGACTTCGCGTCCGAGGAGGACTTCTTAGATGAAGCCGGACGACGTCTAAAAGTGCATCTGGCCGACGAGCCAGAGGACGGTCTTGACTGGCCGGACTGGGCCGAGCGCTGGAACGACGAGGTGGAAGATCGTCGCCAGGATGGGCGGAAGGTGGAGGTCCTGCGGGCTTGCGTGGCCGGCTGGAGCCCGATCTTTTTGGCAGTCAACCTCGCCTTCACCAGATTGTCCAGCGCCTGGTCGGTCGTGGAATTGAAGAGGCCCTCACCGTCGAAGGGGAGATCCTCGATCCTCCTTCGGGTGTCCTCTTGGATGTCGGCCAGTCTGAGCCAGGCATGGCGGCGCAAGCCGATGGATCCCGCCATGACCTGGGAGGCGATCTCCACAGCATGCCGGGAGGAGGCCATCTGCTGCCGACCGATGGATATGGCCTCGTTGAAGATCACCGAGGCGGTTTGACGGATGTCCTCCGGTACCGTCTCCATCGCCGGTTGAAGGCAGTCGAGCACCTTCTTCAGGTATGCCGCGAGGCAAGCCTGAGTGTTGGACAGCCTAATCTGCAAGGAGGCGGCGGAATAAAACCTCCTTGCGTAGGCGTCCAACTTCCTGCCTTCTTTATCCGGCGGGGTGGTGTGCTGCCTGCCGGTGCCTTTTGTCTGTGCCGACTCGACCACCACAGAGTTCGGTGCAGGGTGATTGAAGAGATAACTCGCGTTATCCTTCTGC
Source organism: Ctenosaura bakeri (assembly GCA_948474755.1). Taxonomy (NCBI): domain Eukaryota; kingdom Metazoa; phylum Chordata; class Lepidosauria; order Squamata; family Iguanidae; genus Ctenosaura; species Ctenosaura bakeri. Next base: position 213,617 of record CAOLHI010000028.1, on the reverse strand, counting down.
ACCCTGTAGAGGTGCTCCAAACGCTGCGGTATCGGCTGTGCCGAGGCCGGTCTGTCCCAAGCGGCCTTAACCACTTTGGCGATCCGGGGCAGGAGAGGCAGCAGGGCCGCGGCAGGGTGCTTCCCCTCGAAGATGGAGAAGACGGGATCGTCATCCTCCGGCTCCGCATCCGCGATCTTAAGGCCAAGGGTCAAGGCCATGCGAAGCAGCATCGCAGAGAACTGGTGGACGTCCTCTGGAGCTGAATCTGGGATCGGCTCCCCGAATCCCAACGGAGGAGACTCCTGGGAGGCCACCTCAGACACCTCCAATTCCGCGCTCGAGTCGTACGACTCCGAGCTCGGTGAGTCTTCTCGCCGCTCGCTTTCCGGCTCCTTCACTGCCGTCGCGGGTGCAGCCTTTTTGGGCTTCTCCGCAGCCGGAACGGTGGTAGTGGCAGCGTCACGCTTGGGCTGGCTGACCACAGACTTCACCTTTCTGGTGGTCACCAGCGTAGTCTGACAGGCTGCGGGGGTCGTAGCCTGTCCAGTCACCACCGACTCCGTAGGGCGCGTCGCCGTAGCCGTAACCCTGGGAGGTGGCGATACCGCTCGGTATCGAGGCGAAGGCTCCCTCGCCCTATGATATCGAGGCGAGGGAGAGTGGCTGAAGGAGCGGCGGTCCGACGGCGAACGGCTTCGGTGCCGACGGTACCGAGGGTCTTCTCGAGGCGAGCGTGATTCACGCTGTCTCCGAGGTGACCGGGACCTCCGGAAGGTCTCCCAGTGTCTCGGGTCACGATGGTACCGATCCCGGTACGATGGAGAATGTGACCGGTAAGAGGCCGGGCGCTCTCTCCACTCAGATTCCCTCGCGTACCTGGCCACGTAGGACGCTGAGGTGTATCTGGAGGCAGACGAGCGAGGTTGTTCCTCTCTAGTCTCCCTAGGAGGCGGCGAGGTCACCGGACGCTCCGAAGAGCGGGACCGGGACCTGAACGAAGTAGAACGTTGCTCCGGAGAAGCAGAGGGCTCTCTCTGCTGCAGGTTGGCCAACCTGCGACGGCTGGAAAGGCGGGGGTGCTCCTCCACCAGGGTTGGAGGGTCTACCACAGGCGAGTCCGGGCGCTCTTGGGGAACGTCCTCGATCTCATCATCTGAGAGATCGACGGACTCGCCTCGCCCTTTGGAAGGCTGCAGAGTCGGAGGAGGAGTGGGAGGTTGAACGTCCCCAGCCGGGGAGCGCTTCTTCTCCTTCTCCTTTTTCTTCTTCTCCTTCTCCTTGCCCTTGTCTCCGTCCGGAGCAGGGCGCTTCTTAGCAGGCGTCTCCTTAACGGGAGCCTCAGCCTTCCTCGCCGTCGAGGATCCTTTCGCTGACTTGGCAGCCGCCGACAGCTTCGGGATCCTCGGTAACGCCGATATCAGCGTTCTCGCCGGTACCGAGCCCGATACCGACGAGGTGGACGGAACGGCAGCCGCCGATACCGTCGATGGCGTGGTCGTCTTCTTTTCGGCCATCTTGGAAACGGAGGTCTCGTCAATTGCCCTCAAAGACTGCTCCCAACAATAGGATTTAAGTCTCGCGGACCTGTTGTGGAGAGTCTGGGGAGTAAAATCCCAGCAAATTGGGCAAGTCCGAGTGTTGTGGGACTCACCCAAACAGAAGAGACACTCCTTATGGCCGTCGTTGAGGGCAACTTTGCGCCCGCAGGACACGCACTTTTTGAAGAGCGCAGACATAAGACGAGACGCCAATAGAAAAGTCCGAAAATCACCAAAAGCCAAATGGGAAGTCCGAAGGAGAGGTCAGAAACAGTCCAAAAATCCGAAAACGGTGAAAAACAGCAAGCCAAGCACAAAGTCGAGGAACAAACCGAAGAACCTTCCGTACGCGACGGCGGACGAGAAAGAACTGAGGAAAGACCGTTGCTCGGCGGGAGGAGCATGCGCAGTACCGGCGTGGGGGAGGGGTTCCCGCCAAGCGAACAAGCTCTAGAAGTTTCCGAACGCTACCGCGCAGGCGCTAAAGCTCCTAGTGTATGAAGGCACAGAGACCACGAAGAAGAAAATGACAATTCATTACAGGTTTACCATCTATGCAACTTTTAAGAAAGCAATATACCTAGTCTAGGTGAAATCTCTGTTAAAAGATTTAAGGCTAGATTCTGAAATGTCTATAATAAGAGAATGTGCCTAGACTAGATATGTCTATATATGATACGATGATTCCCCACTAGGAGTATAAGTCAGTTGTCTTATCTAACAGATACAGAAAAGATTATAAAGCTGCATGTTTATTCTCCTGTCAAATAAATTTCCTGAAAGTCCAAAGCTTAAAAGAGATTCTTAAAGGCAATGCTAGCATCAATCTGTCTATACTACAATGTTGTTCTTTCAACCTCAGGAGCTCAGTTGGTCAAAAAAGTGGACTCTAGGAACTCCAATTAGTTACAGACTATGCATAAGACAAACAACCTCTGATCCCTCAACAAAGAGACAGAGATGGGTCAACCATGCCTGTTTCATTATGCATTCATTAATAGATCCCCAAGGAAAGATTCATAGGTTTGCAGACTGAATGAGATAATAATGACATCTACTAACCTGACCACTGTTGTGAAGATATTTCACACCAATATTTCCTCACTGCAAGAATATTCTTTAGCAATAAACTACTACAGTCTGCTCCATAAACAGCATAACTTGATGGATCATTTACTGTGTTCATGATATACATCAGAAGCTCTTGACATTTTAACCTGGGTGCTCCTGTGCAAAAGCAGAGTATAAATGCAAGTTTTTAGCTGTGAATCACTGTACGACAGAAGGTTTATATTTACAGGTTTCACTTTTAAAATAATCAGCAGAACCATAATTCATAATGTTATAAGAGCACATTTACTGTGTCTATAAAAGTTGGATGGCACCATAAATCACTTGCAAATTCTTCTTATACATCCAAACCTGTCCTTTTCATCTTTCACAATTTACTCATATATACGTATGTATATACGTACATATATATGGCTCTTCTCTTTGATAGTGATTGTATTTGCAATTAATTCTTGTTCTCACCACCTTGCTAGAGGATCTGGACATTTATCCCCACAGTTACCCCATCAACACATGTACAAAGCAGTTGGGACTATGCAACATGCTTCACTGTGTACAAGTAGTTGCTATGTTTCCCCATCTGTGTAACATTATCTTACTGCTATCACGGAGCAGTCCACATGCTGTACTATCTGCTTCACTGAGAAAGCTGGAGGGTCTACGTCTAACAAATAACAGTGTGGAAATCTGGAAGCACAGCAAACAAAATCCATGTAAAATTTGAAACTAGATTCCTACCCACTTTTCTCCATTAATCCTCATAAATCTTGTGCTTTATCAAAACCCATATGGATTTTGTATTTCAAACATAATACCTTCATAAGTAGTGTTCTAGGAAGGAAAACATTATAATGGAATGAGCCCTCAAAACACGAAGTAAAAATAATTAATATGCATTTTTTACTTTAAGTCTCTCTAAAACATACTTTACTGCTAAACTGTATACAGTAAGTAGTTTCAGGCCAACAAGAATACAACTTAAGATTATAATATTTTAGGGAAAAGATACTTCTTATGAATCTCAGGAAAAAAATTATACTCTTAGCTGTATTTGCACAAAACCACTCACTTTTATTGGCACATCTGATGAAATATTTGACCAGACTGCTGATCTCCTGCATTTTTTTCTGCCTTGTTGCTTGTGTTGAGGTAGAGACATTTGGCTTTGCTAGCTTGGCATTTTCTGTTTCTTTCTGAATATACTTCTGCAGAAATCTTGAAAAACAAAAATAAAACACTTTCATGAGCAACAACCTCAATTCTCCTCCTCTGTAAGTTATGTTTTAGTCCAAGTGCTACTGTAATACTGCTGACTCCTCCATGTGGAGATGAAAAATTTATCCCTGCAATTTGCCACTGGCTTAAGCCTTGGACAAAGTACAATTGTGCCTGGCCAATCTGAATGAAATCACACATTCTCCCACTCTCACTCATGACAGTAAGGAGGGGAAACACAGCACAAATCTATGGCTGCTGTGTTCACTACTCTTAACTAAGTTTCTGACATGTGGCCAAGCACCCTCTGAACATACATTTGCAGGAGTAACATATGGAGACACTACCTCCTTTCTGATATTAGAATCCCAAGACATCATGCACCATCATAGTTGCTAACAAACTGAACCAGGAAGTCCTACAGTCAACTCTTATCTCAATTATGAACTGCCTAGTTACTGATTTTACAGTGTAACACTCTGCTCTTTACAGGTTCCCATAATGGCTTCCAATAGAAAAATGTCATAACTATAATAACAGTTTTAGCAAAGGAACAACTACAACAATGTAACCAATAGAGAGAGAAGAAGAGGCAAGCACAGCTCCATTGAGCCCAGGTCCAAAATCAGAGGAAAGGCTCTCCTTCCATCCCAATTGGCATTGCCCTGGCCATGGAGAGAGAGACAGAGAGAGAAGAAGAAGAAGCAGGTACAACTCCACCATTCCTGGGCCCAGAAAAAGATGAAAGCGCTTCCTCCACCCCAACTGCCATTGACTTGGCTAGGGAGGGAGAGAAGAAGAAGCGGTATCTCTTTCCCATATTCCCTTTTCCTTTTGTGTCATGTCTTAATTGGATTGTAAGCCTAAGGTAGGGAACTGTTTTGTTCTTGTTCTACTTGTAAAGCTCCACATACACTGATGGTTGCTATAGAAAGAAAGAAAGAAAGAAAGAAAGAAAGAAAGAAAGAAAGAAAGAAAGAAAGATATTAAGTCCAAGATAAAAGTAATGATCAAAAGGGTCTGGGAAGTTGAAGAGTTATCCTGCTGCCTGAAAGCCAGTAGGCTCACTCCATGGCCCTTGGCAAGATATTAGCTCTCATCCCAGTCACACTCCTCAGTTTGCAATTTGGGGGATAAAATCACGACCTTGCAAAACAGGAGTGGGCAAAGTGTGGCCAACAACCCACATGTGGCCCACAAAGCCATTTTTGTGGCCCCCAGGAGTCAAAAACATGTTGCTCCAAAATGCTCTCTAGGGGTATGGATGGCATTTCCACCATGTTTGGCAGCTTCCTGAGCCCCCCTGGGGGGAGGGAGTAAAAAATTGCAAACTTTTCCACAATTTTTTTATCCCAAAATACTTTCTGGGGTTATAAGGCATGTTTCTACCATGTTTGGAGCCTCAGGCCTATTTAGCTTCAGGAGAGACCTTTCTTTGAAAAAGAGGCGAACAGAAACGGATATCTGCTCACTACCTGTCATTAGAAATGAGCTTTTCTGGACCTCAAAAGTCTCTGCAGAGAGTTAAAGTGGTTCCCTAGGCTTGCATAGTTGTCTACCCTGTCATAGTTGTATTAAACATAACTGCAATAATCTCTGAATGCATTTCAATACACTACAGCATCCCATAAATACCATGTATTCTTACTGAAGCTCCACTGAAATTTCTCTCTGAAAAATAAATTTACGACCCATCTTTCTGCAACAAAATTTTAAAGATTTTCTCATCATTAAAAGGCACTTTGAAACAATTTATGTCAGCAACCTGACAGGTAATCAAGTATGACACAGAATAAACACACTACCTGAATACAGTATCCCAATTAAGTTGTTTCCCATGTTTGGAATCAGAGTTCTGATCCAACTGCTGAACTGTTTCAGAATCACGGAGGAGACGTTTGAACTTTTCAATTTCCTTCTAAAAATTTAGTGCAGAAATAAAAAAAAGCATTACTATATTTTTCTAGTCAAAAGAGGCTATTACATTGCTGTATATTAGAAGGGTATGGGGCTATGATCACCTTCCGTTCTGTGGCCTTGTCACTTTCAAGCTGACGGCAGCAAGTCAATAAGTCATGGAGTGCAAGATTCATGGCTCAGTTGAGCTGGGAATACATTCACAGTATGGACCTAAGAATGTTCATAAGAGAATGTAAGAATTACCTATCTGTTTAGATCTGCCAGTCTCATTCAGCACCCTGTCTCTAACAGGAGTGAGCATCTGACTACATGCAAAACAGCACAATATTTATTATCTGTGCTTTATCTTCATCATATGCATGCAATTTCTCTATATAAACATATCACTTAGCAGTCATAGCCACTTAGCAAAAGTGGTAAATAGGTTCACTCAGACTCTATCCTAAACAGAAAGGATGAAGATGGTTGTAATATAAGAGATCCACAGCAGGCTCCCCCACCAGATTTCAAGTTTCCAAATGGATTAAGAGATGTCTTTAACAACCTGCCCATCCTCTCTTGCTTCACAAGAGAGTCAACTTTTTATTTTTTTGAACTTATTGTTCCATTATTCACCAAAAAGGTTTCTTTTTATTTGCAGAACTGTCCTGGGGTGCAAGATTTCTTGGGAATATGAGAAATACCTACCAATTAATATCATGCATAGTTCCACAAAACTTGGAAGATTCCAGATTTCAACTTTGAAAAGGGAAAGTACCTGTAATGAAACACAACTCAAAATGTTTCAAAATAATCTCCACTACCATATTAATACCACCATCTGTCTTCAATGCAAGACGAGTGCTCATGTTAATGACAAGTTGGGGATTATTTTCCTTTTGGGAGGAGAATCAAAACAAAATGTTGAGGTCTGCCATCTCTCTGTCCCCTTCATCTTTGTTGTTGTGCACCTTCAAGTCATTTCCTGCTTAAGATGACTCTAAGGCAACCCTGCCACAGGGTTTTCTTGGCAAGATTTGTTCCGGGAGGGGTTGCCTTTGCCTTCCTCTAAGGCTGAGTGTGACTTGCCCACGGTCACCCATGGATTTCCACGGCTCAGTAGGGGGGATTTAAACCCTGTTCTCCAGAGTCATAGCTCAACACTCAGACTACTACACTATGCTGGCTTTCCTTGTTCCCATTAACAGCTTTTTAGCAACTATTTTACCTTCTCCTCCACAGAATGGCCTTATTGTCATTGTGTTCCTTCTCACTCCAAACACAGCCAATCACAATAAGTTTTATTCCTTTTAACCTCTCTACCAAGCCTGAACTCATTCTAAGTGTTACACTTTCCAATTTTCTCTACCGGTTATTCGTTTACATTTCTCTTATATGATTTCCCCATTCTTCTATTTCTTGTATATGTCTCTTTTAACTCCCAGCTTGTCAGAAATCTCTTTATACATCTATCTATAGTTCCTTAGACATCTCACTTTTTTTGGCTTCTGGGAACTTCTTCTAACTGTGCATTCAATATCTTGCCTTTAAGAATCTCCCATCCATCATGAATTCCATTTTCTTTAGGCATTTCCAGCCATGTGTTCTCATTCTTGGAAAACGCTGGAGTGATTGTCTTTAAAGTGTTTGGGACATATTGGGTCCCCTTCTTTCATATCTTTCTCAGGTGATCTCAGATCTCTTATCTAAAATTGAAAATCCTAACCACTGTACTACTCTTTGTGTGCACATGCATTCAAGTTGCCTGTTGACTTATGGCAACTCCATGGATTTCATAGGCTTTTCTTAGGCAAGGAATACTCAGAGGTGGTTTTACCAGTTCCTTCCTCTGAAATATATCCTACAGCACCTGGTATTTGTTGGCACTCTCCCATTCAAGTATTAACCAGCGCTGACTCTACTTAGCTCCCAAGATCAACAGGATCTGGTGCTCTTTCCCAGTTCATTACTCTGTGGTTTAATAAGCTATATATTGCTGCTCTTTGAGGTATGTATGTACATATTGAGAGTACTGCTATGAAAACTGTAATGCTGAATGCATGAGCGTGAGAATTTACCACCACACCACTGACCATTCTGAAACTTATTAATTGAGGCTTGTGGTGAATGAGACCGTTTGCCCCAAATCTGCCACAGCACTTTGAAAATATTAAAACCAAGTCTTCCTGTTCTTCATTTATATTGTGATCGAGTCCATTTAGCTGTATACACAGTCAAGGCCCCACACGTAGAGTGACAACCACACACATTCTAGCCACTCAGCATTCAAATTAGCGATTACCATTGCTTTGACACAGCCTTCTCTATCCTGGTGCCTTTGGACTACAACTCTCACCACCTCTGACCACTAACTGTACTGTCATCAGTGACCACTAGCCAGGTTGCCTGGTACTGATAACCGTACAGTTATGAGTGTTGCGCTGGGACTTTTGAAATACAGGGTAAAGTCCCTACTGAGTCAGGGTGATTTTGAGGCCAATCACTAACCAGCAGACTGGCCTGAAAAAAAAGGAAAACACAAAACTGAAAAAGCCTGTAATTAAGAAATACAGATAACATATCTATATACAGTCATGCCTCCACATTTGCTAGGGTTAGGCGCACAGGACCCCCATGAAAGTGGGAAAACCTTGAATAACTCTAGGCCCTCCCAAACTATATTTACCACACAAAAAAGTATGAACACCATATTCAACCTGCTGTGGATTCCTTTGAGGCATCAGAGTTCCTTCAAAAGGCAGAAGTGGGTGGCTGGTGTGGGTTACCGCCCTCTCAGCTGCTGCCCCACACCATTTTTAATAGGGATTTAGAAACCTCATTCGCAGATTCTCAGTCTCATGAGGTTTGTAGTCCCTATTAAAAATGGCATAGGGAAGCAGCAGAGGTGACAGCAAATGATCCGTGAATAATAAAATCTGCAAAAGTGAAACCCGCCAATGTGGAGGGCTGACTGTACACAAATGCTGACCAGCCTATACAAACACGGATAATAAGGATGTGGCAATCAGATGCTAATTCATCTATGCAAGCACTTTAATCTGTATATAGAATCATAGAAATGTAGAGTTGGAAGAGACCACAGGTGCCATCCAGTCCAACCCCCTGCCATGCAGGAACACCCTCAAAGCACTCCCGACAGATGGCCATCCAGCCTCTGCTTAAAAACCTCCAAGGAAGGAGACTCCACTACACTCCGAGGCAGCAGATTCCACTGCCAGACAGCCCTGACTGTCAGGAAGTTCTTCCTGAGGTTCAGGTGGAATCTCCTTTCCTGCAGCTTGAATCCATTGCTCCTTGTCCTGGTCTCTGGAGCAGCAGAAAACAAGTCCCCTCCTTCCTCTATGTGGCATCCCTTCAAATATTTAAACATGGCTATCATGTCCCCTCTTAACCTCCTCTTCTGCAGACTAAACATCCCCAGCTCTCTAAGTCTATCCCCATAGGGCATGGTTTCCAGGCCTCTCACCATTTTGGTCGCCCTCCTCTAATTCTTTGAAATACTACTGTCCTGCAATTATAAATTATATTGGTTTAAAACTGCTTTATACGCGTGTATCTCTATTTCTTAATCACAGGCTTTTTCAGTTTTGATTTTGAGGGCAGTCACTGTCCCTCAGCCTGCCCTATTACACATGGTTATCGAGGAGAAAAAAGGAGGGGAAGTCGTGCCAAGTGCAACTCGTGGAGCTCCCTGACTGGCAAAGCGAGACACGAATGTAATAAATAAATGATCGAAATCACGGAGGGGGAGGGGGCGCCAGGCTGTGGAAGGCGGCTTTAGCGGTTTGCATTCTGGGGGTGCCAGAGGGGCCAGATTCTGAAAAGCCAAGCAAGCAAGCCAGCGGACGGCAGGCAGGCGGGGAAGACAGAGGCAAACGACGAAGGGCTGAGGCGAGGGATTCGAGCGGGAACGGAACCATTACAAGTGAGGGGGAGCGTTCAGTCAGAAAGGGGGTGCGGACCCGAAAGACACCCGCGCCACGAGGCTGCTCTCCCGCGCGCCGCCACAGCTGCACGCCGTTGTCCGCTCCACGTCAGTCGCGCGCCGCCACCCCCTCCCCCCGCCGTTGCCGCCGCCGCCTCACCCGCTTCGCCTTATTATGGTTTCAATGGAAGGAAAGGAGAGAAACCGAGCCAGACCAGAAGAGGAGGAGGGGGGAGGCCACGTTCACCCTCCTCTTCCCGCGATTCCTCCCCTCGGTCCCGCCCACGCCGGAAGCGGAAAATTGTTTGTTGTTGTTCTCGATACCGGAAGTCTTTGGGCGGGGAAAAAAGGGTTGTGGCTACCAGAGGTTTGGGCGCCCTTTCTCGGATCGGCCGAATTGAGGCGTCCGGGGTCGCGGGAAACGGGGGGGGAGTGCTTTTCGGAGAGTTGTGGCCATTTTGGCCCCGTTGGAGGGGGGCCTCCCCCTCACCATGTTGTTGCCCTCAGATGTCGCCCGCCTGGTACTGGGTAAGCGCGCCTAGGGGGCCTCTTGTGAGGAGGGCTGTCAGGACGAAAATGGCTCCCTCTTGCTCCTTTCCTGTCTTAGTCCTCTCTGTGTGTGTGTGTATGTGCGCGCGCACAGGACTCTTCCAAGAAGGGCTTGACGAGGGATGAGGGAAACTCCTTCTCCGTTGTATCTGAAAGAGGAAACAAGGGACGTTTGGAACAACGTAGTTAGGCTCCATCTCCTATACAGAGGCCCTTTCCGCACCGGACTGTTATAGTGCTATTATTCCACTTAAAACATCCTAGGGAATCCTGGGGCTTGCAGCTCAGGGAGGGCCTGTGAGGCCTTTGAGAGGATTAATTTAGGTGTGGAAGTAGGATTTGAAGTGATCCAGATCTAATTGAGAGACTAACTAGAAAACACTGGTACATGTGTGTGCATCACTTGAGTGAAACAGAGCTTATTTTAGACTTCATACCTCTGATTCTTTATTTGTAATGGCTATCAGGGTCATCCTGTGTTGACTTGTATTCTGTTAAAATTATGGCTTTGATCGGAGAGATCTGTTTCTTTTGACAGGGACTGTGTCTGTATCACAGAAATGTATGGTCGAATCCTACAAGAACTATAAGTGGAAAGTTGGCATCTCATTTAGCAGTTGTGAGATAGCAAGCAGGAGTTACAATTTCGTAACCACTGGAGACTCAAATTTATGGTCATGAACAACTGAACGTGACTCCAAAAACCTAACTTTACACCCTGGCAGCATCTCAGCCAAAATGTTTCCAAGGCATTTCATCTTCGGGCACTGGGGGATGACTTCTGTAGAGCTTTCCCATTGTGGGACTCATTGCGACAAGCACTTTTGGAAGGACCCTGAGGGTCTCTCTAGCTTCCTATTCTCAGTTCACCCTGTGACCAGAAGAGTTCCACAGGCATCATTCCCCAGTGCCCTGATCTGCAACACCATAGAAATGCTTTGGGGTGCTTCCAAGACTGCAGAGGTAGTAGCAGGGGGTGTCATTGTCATGTATAACTATGATAACATCTACACTCATAGTTACATTAACAATTCAGGATCTTAGCTTGAAGAATATTGTTGCGGTTACTGATTAGGCTGTGTTTAAGATACACTTCAAAATAAAGAAATGGGAGCTAGTGGCTGACTGCTACATTGTAATATTTCTGTGAAAAGTTCAGATTTATGTAACACCTCTAAAAATTAGTGATTTGCTTTCCTGTTTTAGCTTGAGATCAAAAGTAGGAAAGAGTCCCACAAAATTAGTGTTTTGAAGTAACAAGTAAACATTATTATTTATTATATTTATTATACAAAAAAGCATAACTGCTTTTATTAAAGCACTTAAAAGTAGCTACATTTCCCCTGCTTACAAGATTGTGATTGTTGCTTTTTACATGATACTCTCAAGCCATGCCTGTAGCTACTGTTTATACATTGTGATGTTGATTACTTCTGAAAATGTATCATAAATGCCTTGTTTGCCATGAGTGAGTTGTATTGCTGTTTCCTTAATTTAACTTTCGTCCTTAATCATATTAATATACAGAATAAGAAAAAAATGTTATCTCTTGCAGGCTATTTACAACAAGAAAAGCTTTTAGCCACATGCCGAGCATTTATATTGGAAAGTTCAGATTTAAAAGAATATGCAGAACACTGTACAGGAGAAGGCTTTGTGCCAGCTTGTCTTCTGGTAAGTATATGTTTGCAAGATGGATGACTATCCGTTTGTGTAAGACTCTGAATCTTGCTATATTTTGTAAGAGAGTTCAGTATGATTTGTATTTGAATTTCGGATTGGCAGAAATATCATCACTTGCCCCAGAGTGAATATTGGAGTATACAGATTGGTTGTTTTGTAAGGCCAAATCCCTGATGTACTTTGGCCACCATGCTTTTGATAACCAGATTTCCACAACATATTATTGCAGGGCATTCTGTAATTTAATGATGTTTTCTTTTCCACAGTCTCTGTTTGGAAAAAACTTAATCACCATACTGAATGAGTATATAGCAATGAAATCAAAAGGTAAGTGAGGATAGAGAAACTGGGAGATACAAGTCATTTATTTTATTACTAGCATTTAGATAGTATTGAGGGGACATACTGATCATTTAAAGTTACATTAATTTTACTTAGTCTATACCACACATGTGCTTCAGAGCAAGTCAAAGACAAATTTAAAACAAAAAGACGTATCAGTTCCTTAGGAAGGTATTCTGCTGTGTCTATGTCACTATGAAAAAGGGCCAGTCAGTCAGTGAGGACACTGGCATTAATTATTCATTTATTACTTTTCTGTACCATCCATCTGGCAATACAGTCAGGGCAATTTACAGTCACAAAAATTTGTTTTGAATCCTTGGATTGTGAGACATTGCCACTTTTTTGGGAATTTCCCCACCATGCCTTTAATGTCGGTGGTGCAATTCATCATATGTTGGAATGTGCCTCTGCCACATCACTTACCCAGTTTGGTTCTCCAAAATGAGTCTTTCTGAAAGAGATGCCCATGACATTGTTTTCCCTTACCTGATCTTCCCCCTCAGCCTGTGTTGCCCTCAGGGAAAGGGGGAATAAAATATATTGCATTGCTCCTAGTTTCTTTGTTAGTTTGCTTTGTTCCTTGGAAATGGAAGCAATCAGTCCAGCTTAATTCAGGGTTGAATGGAAGCTCTGAAGAGCTGCCACTATAGTGGAGAGAATGGAGGAAATTGGGGCTTCCTAAGGTTGGTGCTTCTTTTAAGCTCTCCCAAGATGGACCAAGTTCTTACTTTAGTCCATCCCGGGAGACCTTGAAAGAAGTCCCGATGCCCTCCATTCTTCCCACTCTCTGGAGCTTCTCTGTCAGAAGAGGTCAGGAGACCCTGAAAAAAGCTGTGATTTCATCTATTCTCCCCACTGCAGTGGAGCTTCTGGGTTGTAGCGTTGTCCCCTGTATAGATGAACCTAGTTTTTGGGGAGGTTGATTTTTTTTTTGGCATACACGTATACATGAGTATGTACTGTAAGGCATCTATATTTCTTGGTTTTGTAATCTTGTCATTTAATTTCCTCTTCCTTGGCTTAGCTTGGTCTTTTTTCACTCACTGTTCCATACTCTTGGTATTGCCTCACTGAACATTTGTGGACTTTTCTTTCCATCATTATTTTTAAATCTCATTTAAAAACTCCTCTGTTTTCCAGAGCTTTTGGAATTTTAGTTTAATATTATTTTCTAGTCTTGTGTATTTTGATTACATGTATTTGCCAGCTTGCTTCATATTATATTGTGTGTATTTTGTATTTTATCTGGATCATTTGTTTTACAGCTGTGTAGTATAGTTTTATTGTTCCTTCGTTCCCTCTGTGTGTGCATTTACGCATATAATTTAGATTTTACGTCTTTGGCAACCACTGTTTTTGGTTGTTTTACTTGTGAAGCACCATGTGCATGGTTGGTGCTGACAATTACAGGTCTTTCAGTCAAAACTGTTTTTAAAATTTGACACAAATTTTGGTCTAATTTCATTTTTTTAAAAGAAGCAACAAATGATGTTCCAGCAATGATGTCATCCTTATGGAAAAAGTTAGACTACACACTTTCACAAATCAGGTAATTTGTTTTCAAGTGCAAATGGTAGCTCATGTTTCATAGATGGTCTGTCTGCATTTACAATTTCTTCATAGTATTTTAGTTCCTGGTGTGCTAAATATGGTGGGGATTTTATATGATTTAGTGGGCTGTTACATTGAAGTCCCTAATATACCAAATTTTATAAAATTGAGCCTGAAGCTTTGTCAGAGTAGAATAGCTAACTAGAGAAGTGCCAGAGAGATGTTCTGATGGGCTTAACTAGTACAGTTCTAACTGCTGTCAGTGTATCTTCAGATTTCTCCCAATTATATACGTATAAAAAAAAATTAAAACCTTCATGACTGCAGACTGTGACTAATGATGCATTATGCAACATTGAAAACTATTATTACCAAAAGGATATAAAATCAGTGACAAAATTATAAATTGGTATTCATCTTTGTAAATTCAGTTTTCTACATTTTTCTATATTTTCTACATGACTATACATTACTATAGCTTTATATTCTAACTAGTTCATATGAAACTAAGTAAATAGTCTACATGTGTGGTGTGTTGTATTCTAATTTAGACTGGTAATTCCATTTTTGCAGGAGCATGCAGACGTCTAGTGGATTTGCTGCTCATCAACGGAGTATGTGTCACAAGTCTATATTATGTAATCTGAGTTTTTACTTGGAATACAGTTTTACTGATTTCAGTGAGACCAGCTTTAAACTAAGGACTTAGGGAGGTAGCCTCCCTTATATCTCCACAAAACTTCTACAATGAACTACTTAATATCAGTGGATATAAACCATAGTTTGTACAGCTGGCATTCATTTGATCTGTAACTTTCATCAGCTTGTGGTAAAGAATTATGGGAGTTACAGTTCAGAACCAGCATGTAGTGGTTGGAGTGTTGCACTATGACCCTGGAGACCAGTGTTCAGTTCCCCACAACCATGGAAACCCACTGGGTGACCTTGGGCTTGTCACACACTCTCAGCCTCAGAAACCCCATGATAGGTTCATCTTAGAGTTGCTGTAAGTCAGAAATGATTTGAAGGCACGTGGCAACAGCAACAATAGTTCAAAATATCTAGAAGACCAGAGATTCCCCACCTTTGTGTGGGGGGAAAATTGACTCTTTGGAGTGAAAGGAGTGGAGCTTGTAGTAAAATGTATATAGCAGTTTATTTGATTGCCAGCATGGTGTAGTGGTTTGAGGACTGGACTACCATCCTGGAGATCAGAGTTCGATTCCCTGCTCAGCTGTGAAACCCAGTGGGTGGCCTTGGGCAGGTAGCGCACTCTCAGCCGCAGAAAACCCTGTGATAGGTTCACCTTATGGTCACCATAAGTTGGAAATGACTTGAAGGCGCACAACAACAACCAGATGTCAGCATGCAAACTGAGCAATCTGGCACCAATGCAAACTTAGACTTTATTATTTGCAGTAGTTTTGAAAATCATCCTAGAAAAACTAGATAATAACTTATAACCAAATGTAGAAATGTATTGGATATTTTTAAGTCAGTCATTGGTTTCTAGTGTAAATTTACTAAGCAAGCTCCGGATGAGAACTAATAACTTTAACATTTCCTTTACCTTTCAGGTTGTTATTATTATAAGTAAAAGCACCAGTTATTCATGGTTATGCTTCCTAGCTCAGAATTGCTTAAAGAGTGAAGAAACAACTGATTTGATTCTAGCCTCACAATTGTCCTTCTGAGTAGTAAAGATACAGCTTAGGAAACTTAACTGACTCTTTAGATGAGATCTTAGCTCGTTTAATTTCAACCATGCTTCTTTTAGGCCGCACAAGAAGTGCAATTGCAGATATGAAAAAACAGAAGTGCCTTCAGCAGTCCTCATCCTCAAATCTAGGGGTGTCATCTGCTGCTCATCAACCAGGACAACTGAATTCTACTCCATTGACAGCCACACAAGTTATTCTTAAACCAATTGTAACTCCCAGTTTGGCTCATACTAGACTGGGTTCTTCATCTGCACATCAGAGCGAAGTTCAGGAAAGCCATATCAATGGTAAGTTCAAACTTTTTGCAGGTCCTTTATTTTTCGTTTGCTCTGTGTATGGTTAGAATGAAAATGTGAAGAAATCCATATCCCTCCAGTTGAACTTCAGTAGTGAGATTGGTGTTCTGGTAACTAAAGTGTGCGGGAGGGTTAGAACCCTGTTTCCATTGAAAGTAGAACATGGTCTGAATCCTCATAATTTTGCAAATTATTATATTTTTTTAGGAGAATAATTCATTTTTTCCCCCAGAATGCCGTCACACAATGTCATTGTCTTCCATTGTAGCAATTTTCAAAGCGTTGACTATGTAACTGTCTTGCAACATATAATAGAGTTATGTGGCACATATGTTAGTCTTAAAGTTAGTTTTAATCATTGTCTTTGCTATGGTAACCGAGAACCATTGTTTATATCTTAAGAACTTTAACTTAACCAGAAGTAGTAGTTATCTCACTCAGTTCTTCCTTTAGTAGCAGATTCTCTGAACTTGATTTCTACATTTCAAGAACGGAAGCTTCATTCAAGTATGATGTCTCCTGGAAAAAGGAAAAGGTAAATATCTTTCAGCTAACCTGTTCACTGTTTCTGCACTGTCCTAGATACATGGAATTAAGAATCTTCTGTGTATAATATTGTCCACAAAGTGTTATACAGTGAAATGGCTTCTGATAATTTGTTTACAACACTAGTTTCATCCTGTTTCCTTTCTCCACTCCCTGGTGTCATTTTTACCATCAGTTTGTTAATCTTGCCTCCCTCTAGTTTGTAAGCTATTGAAATTACAGAACAGATGCTGTAAGAGACATGAATAGGTAAAAGAAGTATAATTTCAGCAACGAACTGTTTGTTCTAACCATGTATTCTCTGTTTCTTTTAAACATATGAAATATTTCAGTGACTTCCAGAAGAAAAAAAATATGGTATCATCTGGACCACAGTCTTCTAACTGTGACTTGCAGGATTCTGTCACAACAGAAGAAGAAAGCTCACCAGTGGAAGAAGAAAGTGAGCAGCTAGAACTTATAGATGGTGACCTTCCTGTAAGCTATTTCCTTAAAAGCTGCATAATACTTTTTTCCTCTTCTCCCCCTTTTTTGTTTTTCATCTCTTAACATGTTGATACGATCATTCCACTTTTGTACATTGGCGTGAAAAATACATACGTATGTAATAAGCAAGGTTTTGAAAGAAAGAGTCTGAACCTATCTTCTTTTGTAGGTTCTAGTGACATTTTGGGGCATATGAGCACATTTTATAATCATAAAGAGTTTAGATATCACTTTGTTGTCAATACGGAGTAAACATGTAGACTGAGAATGTAATTAAATAGTGTATTTTAGAATTTTGTAGAAGGAATTTAACCCCCAGGTACTTTATAGTTAGCCAGTACCATTGGCGGGAAGTTGACCTTATGCTCTCTCCTCTTAGGTTTGTTTGAATGTGTGTGAATATACTTAGTTAAATAGATGTAGAAGGATTATTTTAATATGATGAAAATCTGGCAATGTTTATGATATTGCCTACAAATATGCAAGTAAGAATTGCTATGGAAATAGAAGCCATCAAAGATTTGAGTACCAAAAGAATTAATGTTTCTGTTTTAGTAATTATAAAAATGTAACTTTGGACCTTTTAAATGGATTTTCTAGCAAATGATAATTGAAAATGCCAGAGAGAAGATTCTGAGCAACAAATGTCTTCAGGAGAAGCTTGCTGAGAACATTAACAAATTCTTGGGCAGGTAACACATTTTACTTTTAAACCTTTTCGAGGTTCCTAGAGTATTTCGGAAACATGCTAAACCTCTGTAATTGTGCTTTTCAGTGATGGTAGTGTTCCTCAGGGAGCAAAGCAAGCAGAGAGTGGCCCAACAATACAAGAGTCTTCAATTGATGAATTCCTTGACCTTCAGGTAAAGTTTCAAACTCAGATATATAAAACATCTGGTATATAAAATGCATTTTATGCTTAGTATGTAGGAGAAGCTAATGTGATGTGGTGGTTTGAGCATTAGACTACAGCTGGAAACAGTGGTCCAAATCTTCTGTGATAGAAACCCACTGGGTGACCTTGGGCAAATCACATTCTCTCAGTCTCAGAGGAAGGTGAAGGCAAACCTCCTCTGAACAAATCTCGCCAAGCAAATCCTGTGATAAGTTCACCTAAGGTTCACCATAGGTTAAAAACAACTTGAGGGGACATAACAACAACAGCAGTAACTTAGGAGAAAATGTATACTAAACAGTTATAAGAATCAATTTCTTTCTTCGAAGTAGATCTGAACAACCTGAGACCCAACAAAGTCAAGTTGTAGACCACCAGCTGTGTATGACATCCACAATGAGTTTAATAAACCTCTTGTCTTACTGGAACTGCAAAATCAGGAATGTTGATAAGGCTCTAGCACAGGGGTTGGCACAGTGCAGGTTGGATGATATCTTCTTTCCCCCAGGGTCTATGGAGAACTCACTAAAAACTGGCTACTTGCACCACATGAAGCCTTCAGGGGCACTACTGGCCATTTAACCCAGTTTCCAGAAGGGTACGACATCGTTTCTTGTTTCAGAACAAGAGCTCATTTACCTGGTCACTTACAGTTTTGGTAAAAGGCTCATTCAGATTTAAATCAGGTGAGAAGAGAGTGAAATTACCAATCCTATGTTCCAGAGGCTGAGAGTTGGCCAATTTATTTTTATTAAAAGAAAAATTAGGGGGAAGGGATGTAGGATAAAAATGCAGTGATAGCCTCTGGGCTGGGAGAAACACGTTCCCTAATAGCTGGAAATTTCCACCTTTTCCCTAGCAAGTTACAGCATATTTAGTGTAGAGGGTTAGATGTTGTTTGGGCTTGCTTTAAAACAACCACAGGAACCACTTCACCAGCAATTTTACTGGCATTTTCTTGATTAAAATAAATAGGACCTGCACAAAAGCATGAATAAGGTAATTGGTTGTTGTGATGTGGAGATAGTGGTGATGGTCTGGGAACTGTAGTCTCCAAAATGTTAAATCATATTCAGAGCTTGGGAAGTTATCTAAGAAAGACTGATGATGGGGTCTGCCAAGATGGTTGTAGTATTGTTGTTTTGTTTACTGTTAACATTTTTATATTCTGTGAAGGTGCATGGTGTTTATATATGGTATTCCAGTGACAGTATATTTCATGTGAATCTAATATTATGTATAATATTAACTTAAAATATTGAAAACAGCTTTTTCATTGAAATAATCAAAGCAGTTTACTAAATTAAATAGCATGTCTCAGCTAAAAGCCAATACGAAGATGAAATTGACAAATTAAACTACTGAAGACAGGACAGCAAACGAAATAATTAAATGTTAGAGTTAAATTTCTAAGTAGCCTACGTTGTGTATCATGTAATGCAATGACTTACAGTGTATATCAGTCCACTTGTTTTTTTAAGTATAGTAACTGCAACTGTAAGGAAGGTTCTAATATTTGTAACGTGGCTAGTGCTGCTTCAGCTACTTTTACTGAGGAAACGATGCCTTTCTTCAATTTCCTTTCTGGTTTTTGCATTAGGTCACGTTTCTTGTGTTGGCTTTCAAAATGCATTTCCAGATGTGCATGTTACCTTAAAAGAAAACTGAATTATTTTTTCATATCTACTTTTAGCAGGGTGAAATTCACATGACTGAAGAAGCTATCCAGGAGATTCTGGAGCAAACTGAGTCAGATCCAGCATTTCAAGGACTGTTTGATATATTTGATTTTGGTATGAGTTATTCCTCATTATACCCTGAGCTCAAGGTCAATCCTATATGCAGGAGAAAGCCCCATTGAACTCAGTGAGACTTATTTCTGTGTATGCTTGTATAGAGTGCATTGTAGAATAGTAAAAGTGCTTAGATGTTGGCTATGTGGGAAAACTGTGGTCTTCCATATACATTTTACCTACTGCTTCCATTAATTGAGAACAGTGCAGCACATGTGGTATATAAAGCCCCCAGGCCCCTCCCCCTAAGGAATATGTGAGGCATTTTTTCCACGTTTGTGGTTTCCCCTGGAACAGTTCAGGTCTAAGAGAGGCATTTTTTCCAACTTGAAATGGCCCAATGACTAGTTTTGTAGGAGCTTTTTATGGAAGGCCTCAAACTTATTCTGAATTGACTATCAGCTGTTTATGACTGTAATAATAATAAACCTTCTGTTATTCTTACTATAAATTATCTCAGAGAAAAATAAAAAGATATTTGGTAATTAAAAGAACTTGGTTCATTTTTGCCCTAGCACGCTAGATCAAAATAGCTTTAGGGCTCATTTTAGTAAAACAATAGTGTGCCTGATTAAAGAACCAATTTTGAGTAAAATCAGGCAACATTATTGTTATTATTATATTTATATCCCATCTTTTCCCCTGTCTGGGATTCAAGGCAGCTTACAACAGATAAATTACACATAGTTGAAATTGACAAAATGCAAAAGTTAAAGGATGATTAAATTATCAAAAAATTAAATTTTATTAAAAGTATGAACCATTAAAAATGCACAACAAAATAGCTGAAAATACACCTCATTATTTAGGTGGGTCTTCAAAGGCCTTTCAAAACATAAAGGAATTGGAGTTAGGAATGGTGCCAGTCTAACCTTTCTGGGAAGGAAGTTCTAGAGCTTGGGCTTCCTTTAATGTAACATCAACACTTTCTGTTAAATTTTGATATTAACCAAATTTATATCCCCCCCCCCGTTTAAAACAGGTAAAACCAAGGGGGGTAGAAATGCTTCTCATGGTATTTCTACGCAGAGTGGAGGAGTAGAAAATTCAATCTTGGTGGATGAAGAAAACCTAGAAGCACTTGAATGTTATATTACAACAAAGGAGCTTGGTAAATGTTTTTGGTTTTATTTTTTTAACCACTGGCTTTCTCTGATACTTAGAAAAATTTTCTTTGCTTTTATGACTGAGAACTTAATTGATTTTCCTCTTTTTGTGTACATTACAAGACAGAATTTCAACAGATATGTCTTAAGTCTTTGAGATCCCAGCAACAAATTATATTTACAGAGCATCCCTGATAAAGAAAAGGTTAACAACCATTGCTCTGTTGTACAATGGTTGTTGTTTATATTTCTCCTGTGTCAAGTTGTTTATATTTCTCCCTGTGAGACGAGATAGGAAATATCTGATTAAAGTCTTGATTGGAGCTCCTAAAGAGAACAGTATGACCTTCTGCTCAAATTGTTTTGCCTTTGACTAAAAAAAGATGGTGGCTTGTATATAGAAACCTTCCTGGTAGAGAGAAAGAATCCTCTCTTTTTTTTTTCAGAGTGAGGAGAAAGACTTTCTTCTAAAAAACAGAGTGTTTTAGATGTTGGATGAGGCTGTAGCAAGGAAGGGTATTATTCTGAGAGGCTATTGAAACATTTATAGTTCACCTATAATTTGTAATTTTGTAAAGTTCACCTGTAATTTTGCTGCAAGAGGGACACAACGTAATTTTGCATTTGTTTTTAAGCATAGGGCTTGCGTCATTTGTACATTTCTGCACTGGCATAGGATGCCTTAATATCTCACAAGAGACAAGTTTGATTCAAAATGTTAAAGTTCATCTGACTTAGTGCTGGTCAATTTTGAAATCTGTCAGTTTTTACTGAAACAGTGTTGTTCTTCTGTAGGTGATAACTCCCAAGGATGCCTGCCGTACACAGGAGATGATTCAAAAGGGGCATGCATCTTGAAGCCTGATTGTAGCGCTCGTGATGGAGCCTTGGAAGAACATCTGAAGATGCAAGCTGTAGCAACTGGAGAATTTCCTGGGGGTTCTAAAGAGACAAGCGACTGTGATTCAGTTGAAACAAAAACACCTGAACGTAAAAACACCCTTGAATCGGGAGGGAATCACTTTACTCACTCAGAGTTCACTGGTGGACACCATGTAGGATCTTATAACCAACAAGGAACTGCAATAAGAGACTGCAGAATGGAAGAGGACTTGTTATGTCAGGATGTTCAGCCTTCACCTCATTTGCAGTATGATCATTTGGTTACTGCACAGACATCACTATCTGGTAGGAGTGAGTGTTGCTCAGTACCAAATAATAATTTATCATCTGAAAAAACAAATGCAAAATTGCTAACTCCTCCAAGAACTGGCGACAGTGAAATCATAAAAGGAACTAATACAGTCAGTCCTAGCCATTCTGCAGAATCTGCAAAAAGTCTGGAGCAGATAACCGAACAATCAACTGTGTTTCCTGAACCTGGCAAGCAAAACCAAAAGAGCTCTACTGTCTCTCAGTGTCAAAGCCAGGAGAAATTTGAATCAGATTCTACCACAGCACTTGGGGATACATCTGATCCAAATTCTGTAGAGGTCCAGCTTGAAGTTGTAGATACTTCCAATAGTCTTAATTCTGATGATCAGCTTGACCATCAAGAATCTTGTTCAGAACATCAAACACAGAAGCTGGAGGATTCAGGGACTACACGTGTAGACATGCAAGAGCCATCTTCTTCTACAAAAGCAGATGCTGACAGCATATTTCTGGCTTCTGAAAATGAGAGGCCAACAGAAATGTCTACTGAAAGTAGCTCTACCTCATCCACTGAGTGCCATTCTCCTACTCTAGAACCAGTGGGAGAATCAAGTCCAGGTAACAAAATTACTGCTAGTGTTTCATCTAGTAGTCAAGCCACAACTGTTGATCCTTCTAATATAGTTTCCCTTAAAATTATTATCAGCGATGATCCATTCATTTCATCAGATACTGAATTGAACAATGCTGTTTCCAGCATTACTGGAGAAAACATGCCAACTATCATACTGTCTTCCCCAGCTAAATCACCAGCCAAGATGACAGGACCATCCAAATGCATAACTTCAGAAGAGAGTGAAAGGACTGGTGATGCAGCTTTGATAGAACAAAATCTTATCGTCCTCAGATCTCAAGACTCTGTTGCAAATACACTCAATGTACAGAATGAAGAGTGTGCTGTTTTTTCCATTTCTGGTGCATCAAATGTTGCCAAGGATGGAGGAGTTATACAGCTGATGCCAGCAACAACTACATCCTTTAGTAACTCTAACAATGTTTATATTGCTACCTGTGTGACTGAGCCAGCAGCTTTGAGTACAAATATTACTCCGTCCAATTTAGTTGTGTTGCCTGGTGGTTCAACGCCTCTTGCATCACAAATTCCAACACCACAGCAGATACGAACTCCTCCCAGAACAAACAACTTGTTTACTATGAATCCACCGATGTCTCCAAATTTTTCACAGGGTAATGGTTGGTTAATAATCTCAACTGATGTTAGTGCCAGTATTGGTAGTACCTGGCCATCTTAATTTTTTTTTTAAAAAAAAAACTAGCTATTAGATATTATTGATGACTTTCAGTTGAAGTCATCTTATGATAAACTTATGATAAATCATGTCATTCTAGCCAAATGGAGATGAGCAACTGATTAAAAAAAAATCCTGTGTGGAAAAACTGTAAGATACAAGATTTGATAGCATGGATGGGTTATAAATGAGTTATGCTACAGCCAAGAAAAACTCAGATCACAAATTACTTTTTCCACACAGCTAAGGAAGGCCCTTAGAGAATTTGCCATTAATTTGTTGCTTCTGTATGTTGCGGTTCAGCTTAGGGGTGGAATGCTAATGTGCTTAGCATTCTATCTGTTTAGAGCATCTGTTATACATGCCCTGCCCTTCCTGTAAAGAGCTTAGAACTGCTTATAGATGGTCCCCTGGTCTTCACCTTTCCCTGTAGGTTAAAGATTCAGACCTGCTTAGCCTCACTAAAAGGTCAGAGGATGATCTGAAGGACATGACACTGCTGCTGAAGTTGAACAGAGCTGGCACTGTAAACCACTAAGATGGCAGGCTAAGATTTTCTTAGATTTTTCTGACAATATTTTGCTGCTCACCTGAGTCCATTCATTTTTAGGTTCTGCCATTATTATTGCATCTCCAGTACAACCTGTGCTGCAGGGCATGGTGGGAATGATTCCTGTATCTATCATGGGACAAGGTGGAAATACATTTTCAGATCCTTCCCAGCAGGTAAAATGCTACTGTTCAGTTTCCACAGTGTCATTCTTGAGCAAAGTTCATGCAGAATCTTCACTTATATTTCTTTTGCTTTTCCCAGATTTTGCACATGCCAATACAGACATCTTTAGGCAATGGAAGTGTTCCTAAACTACCTCTCCCTCCCAAATCTCAAAGGATCCCAAGAAATAAGTCAAACACAGGTAAGCTGATGTTAATGCTGTGTAAAGGAAAGCGTTTATAGACTATCCATAGCAGTCTTACTTTTTCTTTATGGACAGACCTCCTCAATTCTTCCAAGTTAAAATTGCTGTTGCAGAAAATTGATAGTATGTTGTACTTGTCGTTTTCTTGCTCATGAAATTACAAGAAGGGGACTGTTGAAAGGGTGATGTCAATAGAAAAAAAATCATATTTTTTGTTTTTAAGTAACCCTTTGCCTTTCATACTGATATTCTAGGAAAGCTGGTGCTGAGTGGATCAGAGCCTGTAAATTGTGCTGGTTTCCAAGTACAAAGGTTGGTTGAGACCCATTTTAGGCAATATAACTGTTGTTTGTTCCAAATAGCTCTGGCCTGGCATTCCTTTGGAGAAATGTGTTGAGCTGGCTAACCACAGATACAGCTAACAGTAATTTCTGCAATTTGAAGAGATAATTTTTAGGTACTGTGGTTGTGGGAGCTGTTGGGATAAATGTGCCATAAACATAATGACTGAACTGCTCTTGTATATAGAATTATTTGGTCTTAAATGTATGTATTTCAGGGTTTTGTTTTTTTAAACTGATTTCCTCACTGTTGCAGTAGGCTTTGAAATCTTTGTAGCAGCAGGAACATGTAGCGAATGGATGCTTTCATCCACCTCTTGACTTCCATTTGTTGTTCAGAGAATCTGTTTTAAAAATAGTGGCAAATGTGCTCCTGGTGTTAATGTTTAAATGAGGTGCCATAAATTTTAATGGGTGGAAGAAAAGAAGTTGATATCTCTTCTCCCTGCCTGTTGGTATCCCTGCATGTTCTTTTTCTCTTCCATTTGGAGAATGTTTTATAGAAGAAAGTCTTGGACTAGAAGGCAACTCTCAGTTCCTTTCCAGAGGCAGTCTCTTTCTTGTTTTACATGTTTGGAAAGTAAAGCTTTATTTAGTGGACAGTGAATTTAAAATAATTCTATGCCACATCATGAATAAAAGAATATGATGTGGGCGTATCACTTCTATTTTCACTTACATAATTTCAGTGAAGCAAAAGCTGAACTGCTCCATTTGAAAACATTGGAAGGTGAGATACCCTTCTTAACCCACCTTGGTACTACTGGTTGTTAATATGCCTGGCAATTTTATAGCAGTGAGCAATATATTTTTAAAAGGAGCTGAAAGTAATTAAAAGTGCAATAGAAATTTCACAAATACAATGTCAAATCTCCATACTGTTTTTCCTGTCAGAATTGGAAACTCAGACAAGAATGCCTGTGGAGATGTGAAAAAGAAGCTGGAAGTTGTTGCTGTTGACACTACAAGCTCCAGTTCCAAACAGAACGAGAGCCACAGAAGAGTGCTTTGCTTTGACAAAGCCCTGGCTACTCCAGGAGGCAGCACACAAGTATCACAGAAAGAAAAGAAGGAAAATCCTTTGGTCTCTGGAAATTCTCCCAGTACTGTGCTTTCATCTGCTAAAATCCAATCTGGCAAGAGGGACCGTGAGAGAACTTTACCTAGGATTTTATGCAAGCCTGACATTACTAATAGAAGTTCTGCTGTGAAGGAAATCCAATCTGAGAGGAAGAGTTCAATTCCTGGACTGGCCTCAGATGTTTTAAGAAAGCAGACAGCAAATAAAGAGAATGAACTCGAAAGGAGTGTTGAGAGAACCCTCAAAAATCAGGAGGTGGCAACTTTATCCAGTGGCCAACAAAATGTTAGTCTTCATAATGAGAAGAATAGCTCTTCATCTCAAGAACTGACTAAAAAACAAGGCCTCCAATCAAATAGTCAAAATTCAGGAGCTTTGCCTTCCAAGGAGCCCAAAAAGGATCAAACAAAGTCTCCCAGCCAGTCCCATTCTTTGACAAGTCCTCTGACTAAACAAGCTGTGGAGATGCTCCATGATATGCAGAGGCAGAGCCCTGCTAGTAAACTACCTGAGAGTGTGGATTTGCCAGTGCCCCGTACACCTTCAGGAATTGGTGATAGACACTCGGATGATAATTTTGATATTGTAAGGACACCAACATGTAGACGGTATAGTGAAGACAGTACAACTCCTAGGATCATGGTCCCTCCAGCCACTCCTGACTTGCCAGCCTGTAGCCCAGCAAGTGAAACGGGCAGTGAAAATAGTGTTAGCATGGCTGCCCACACTCTGATGATCTTGTCACGAGCAGCTATTGCAAGAACTAGTACAACCACTCCTCTCAAAGACAATACCCAACAGTTTAGGTCTTTAAGAAGTGCAGCCAAAAAAAGGAAGCAGGAAGATTTGGTTGAATGTGAAAAGAGTTCCCGGACAGCTAATAAAAAAGATCTTCAGAACTTTACAGTGCCAATGAAAAAGAAGAAAGTAAAGGTAAGCAGATTTATTGTTTTAGATACAGAAACATTTCTGTGTCATTGTAACAGCCATTGATTCCAGTATTTCATGAAACAGCCTAGAATAGGAAGCATCATTTCCCAAAATCTTCTGCAATATGTTCAGCAATTGTCTTCCCTAAAAGACAAAAATATATAAAATATATATTTATATATATATCCCTAAAATATATATAGGCAATGGAAGTGTTCCTAAACTACCTCTCCCTCCCAAATCTCAAAGGATCCCAAGAAGTATGAAGTATGGCAAATAATTTCCCCAACATTTTGGAATATCACCAGGAGTTTTTTTATATAGGATGTTCTTCTCCACTGAGGCAGTTTTTTCCCCCAAAAGAAACATTTGGCCAGCGTTGAACCTACAAGACAGCTTTCTTCTCTTGAGATAATCTTTCTTCTGTGCTTTTAACCATGGGGTCCAGCAGCCTGGCCTACTTGATGGATTCAAACGCATTTTTTCTCAGTTGCAGATAAAAAACAAAAACTTGTCAGTGCTTTTCTATTTGTCTGCTGTAAGCAGAAGGTGATGCAGATTTTTATAGCTAAGAAATGATCGGTTGACCATTTACTTCTCATCTCCAGTAATAAGACTATATAAGTTTATATAAGGGGAACAAAATTAGAGAAAGGAGAAGGGATTGTAATGATTATTGATAACAGGAGAGAATTTAAATGTCAAATTAAAAACATTCCACGGATTATGCCTTATGCCTTGGAGGACAGGGTTGATCTTTGTTTTTAATTTAGTGAATGCCAGTTTCATTATAGTGTTTGTAAATCTTTCAGAAAATTCCAGGTAGGTGTCATTGATCCAACCAAAGCAATTCCATACTTGAGGTGTAAGCTTATCCCTCTAAAAACTATACATTCAAGGTACCTTTATTGCTCTCAAACAGTCTCCTGTGCTGAATGGCACTATGTCATTTGAAACAGTGGAACATTTGGGAAGTGTTTGCGCTGTGGCTGAGGCAAACATTAAACATTGGCATGGCTTGGACAGCCAGTATAGAATTTTAAACAGGGATATATATTTTTTGTGCAAATAAAATCCTGTGGAGCCAAAAGATTTTTAAGTGGCTAAATTTTGTTTTCTTGTTTCAGCAGAAGAAGCTACCAATTGCCTTTCCTGCCGGAATGGATGTGGATAAGTTCTTGTTATCTTTGCATTATGACGAATAAATAGCAAACTATTTTTAATACCTGTTCACTGACATATTCAAGAAAACAAATTGAGACCCAAGATAGAGACTCAGTGCATTGCAATTCCACTTTTTTTTAAAAAAAAAATCAAGCATGTTTTTGGAAAATGTTATTAGTTGCTTATGCATAAGAGAGCTTTTAACTGGCTCTATGTTAAATTTGCACAGTTGTACTTGTTGAGATGATGTAAATATTGTACAGTTGTTAACGTTGTAAAACAACAAGATAGTACTTTTAACACCAGGTGTTGGTTATTTTCTGCCAAAATGTGCACATTACCAGTTGAAACTACTTTTTTATAGTGTGAAACACCCATAATCCTAAATATGCCTAGAGGTCCTTTCCACTGAATGGTGGAGCTTACACTGAAGTCATTGTACTTGGGATTTATGCCCAGGACAGAATTTAACCAAGCTTCAAGACAGTTGGTTTTTGTTGAAGGACAGATAAGAGTCAATAATTGGCTCAAGCCTTCAACAGATAGCTAGCAAATCTCTAGATATGCCAATTCTGCTCATTTGTATTGAAGATTTTTTTTTCTAATCCCATTGCCTTGTCTTCCCTCTAAGTTGCAAGTTTGTGACAATAAAGGCTTTCAACTTTCTTACTGTCCCTCGGAATTTGAAGGGACCATTTATTTTTGTTCTATTTAACTTTTAAAATACATCAATACCAGTCGGCTAGTTTTGTGTGATGTCATTTTTTAAAACTTATTGAAATTGATTCACGGATAGGCACGTTCATGTTTTATTCAGTGCTTGAAATTATTTAGCCCGGTTAAATAGAATGAATAGTACTAATTACTTTGATGAATTTAGCTCTGTTCATTGGACCTGTCCTGTATTATTTTGTCTGGATCATTGAGGCTGTTTTCCCAGTACTTTGGGACAGGGGCAAAGAGACAGTAAGTACAGGGGAGAGTAGCCACAATGATTTGGGGAATTGGACTAACAACGTAAGAACCCAGTAGTGGGCAGAAAAAAACCCAATAAGGATTTAGATGGAGGAAATGAAGAGTTGGTACTTACGTGAACGATCATTCTGGGATGACAGGAGGAGCAATCCACGATGCCTGGGTTTGATCCTCGTGCCAGCCTGATGCAGGAGCCGTTCTCGAACTTGATGTTAAAACCGTTAAACTGACTCCTGTCCCTCTCCTGGCAGTTCACTTCTCCAGCGCACCTTTACAGTCCTAATAGCCCACCTATACTTCCCAATCTGTGTTCTAGTGGTGGGTGTGGATTGCTCCTCCTGTCATCCCAGAATGATCATTCACGTAAGTACCAGCTCTTCATTCTCGGGCTGACAGGAGGATCAATCCATGATGCCTGGGATTTTCCCAAGCTGACACCTGGGTGGGCATTTTAACTAACCACAGCCTGCAGCACCCGACGGCCAAACGCCGCCTGGGAAGACTTATACTTGTCTAACTTATAGTGTTTAATAAAGGTGGAAGCTTCTTTCCACCCAGCTGCATTATACACATCCTCCAGCAAGTATGTTGAATCATATGCCACTGACGTAGCCATAGACCGAGTTGAATGTGGCCACACATTAGCTGGTTGCGGCTGGTTGGAGTAGTCATAACATAAGAAAATGCAATTCTTTATCCATGCTGCAATGACTGTTTTGCTTGCACGTTGACCCAGCTTTTTCGGTTGGTATGATAATAGCAAGGCCTCTGATTTCCTGAACTCCTTTGTTCTGCGTATGTAAGCCTTTACTGCCCTTCTAACATCTAATGTATGCCACTTCCTCTCAAGAGGATGGGTCAGCTTCGGGCAAAATGTTGGTAAATGAATAAGTTGCGTCTGTGAAAATGATGACAAACTCTTGGGTTTGAAGAAAGGGTCAAACCCCAACGTCAGCTTGTCCTGGTCAAAAATGCACAGGTTTGCATTGATTGATAACGCAGCTAATTCTGACACTCTCCTAGCAGACGTAATAGCTAGGAGAAAAGCAGTCTTAAAAGACAACAATCTTAATGATGTCTCTCCCAAAGGTTCAAATGGTGGCGCTGTTAGAGCATTTAGCACTATATTCAAGTCCCAAGATGGGAACCTATGTACTGTTGGGAATGACGACAATGTCGCCCCTCTTAGGAAACGCTTAATATGTGGATGTCTTGTAAAGGAGTCCCCATCTTTGGTCAGAACCGCTGACAATGCTGCCACCTGCCTCTTCAAGGTATTAGGTCTGAGACCCTTATCCAGACCATCCTGCAGAAATTGTAACAGATGTGTCACAGCCACTTCTGACATAGCAATGTTTTTCTTGACACACCATTTTTTGAAAGTATTTAACATTCTGTCATATATTTTTTGCGTTGACTCTCTATGAGAGCCCAGGATAGTTCTCACTACACTTTCTGTGTATCCATGTTGAGTCAGGAATCGCCTCTCAGTCTTCAGGCTGCCAGACTCAACCACTGCGGGTCTGGATGGTTCACTGGCCCTTGGCTCAACAAATCCACCCTCAGAGGTAGCCTCCAAGGAGGACCCTGAACTAACTGCAGAAGCAGTGGGAACCACGGTCTCCTCGGCCCGAATGGAGCTATCAATATGACCAAGGCCCTCTCCAGTCGAATTTTTGCCAAAACTTTTTGAACAATACATATTGGTGGAAATGTGTAATGAGTCCCTGGGGGCCATGGCACTGAAAGCGCATCGTACGCCTCGGCACCTTTGTCACCACACATGGAAAAATACCTTCTTAACTTGGTATTCTCTCCAGTAGCAAATAAATCTACTAGTAAAGGCCCCAAAATGTTGTCTATCACTTGGAAAACTTCCACATTCAGAGACCATTCCCCTGGATGCAGAGCATTCCTGCTCAAGTAATCCACTTGAATATTTAGTTCTCCTTTCAGGTGCACTGCTGTAAGCGACAGCACATTCATCTTGGCCCATTTGAATAAACGAGTAGACTCCATCACCAAGGGCACCGAATGTAACCCACCTTGTTTGCATATAGGCTTTGGCTGTTATGTTGTCCGTGAACACCTTTACATGCTTGCCCCTCACCAGGTGCAGTCATTTTTGCAAAGCCAGGCGGACAGCCTTCAGCTCCAGATAGTTTATGCTGAACCTCCTGTCGGCCGCAGAGCACCAGCCCTGCACCAAACGGCCTCTGCAGTGGGCTCCCCAACCTAAAAGGCTCGCATCTGTTATGTGTACTGCCTTCTGCACCTGCAAAGGAATTCCTGAGGCCACGTTCCGCATTTGCAGCCACCAGGACATGCCCATCCGGATGTGCTGCGGCACCTCTACTTTGTAATGCTTCCTCCTTGCAATTGCTAACTGATGACTCATCAGCAATCATTGCAAAGGTTTTAAATGAAAACTGCTCCACTGGACCAACTGTGTTGTTGACACCAGCAGTCCCAGCACTTTCACTAACTGCATTAAGTCCATGGAGCTGCTTGACGCACTTTCTCAACCCTTTCGGAAGAGAGGTACATTCTTCCCGTCGCTATATTTATCCGAGCTCCTAAATGATTCAAGTCCAATGTTGGGCTCAACATACTCTTTTCGAGGTTGAGCAGGAACCCATAATCCGACAGGACCTGTATAGTTATTTCCAAGTCCTGTACCAACTTGGCCTTCGATTGTGCCTTTATCAAGATGTCGTCTAAATATGGGTACAAGTGTACCCCTTGCAATCTTAGAAAGGCTATCAGTGGCACCAGAACATTTGTAAAGACTCTTGCTGCTGACGCCAGGTCAAATGGCAAGGCCCTGAATTGATAGTGCTTGTCCTGGTAATTGCACCTCAAGTATCTCCTGTCATCCGCCCGCATAGGTATGTGCAAATATGCTTCTTTCAGGTCTATCGACGCCATATAATCCCCTAACACCAAATTCTCCTTGATAGTATGCAAGGTCTCCATTTTGAATTTTCGATACTCGACGAACTTGTTGAGGTACTTGAGGTTCAATACCGGCCTGTGCTTGCCATTTGGCTTTGGGACCACAAAGAACACCAAGTACACTCCCGTATACATCTGGTCTTTTGGTACCTCTTCTATTGCCCCTATGTTCAATAGATGTGTTATCTCTTGAAGTACCACTTGCCTCTTGGGCTGCTCTTTTGACACTGGTGATGGAAGAAATCTGTCTTTTGGTGTCTCGCGAAAAAATATTTTGTAACCTTGAGTTACCACACCCAATACCCAACTGTCTGATGTCAATTGAGACCATTTGTACCCGAAAGACAGAAGTCTTCCCCCCACCTTTTGATGTTTGTAGTCAATACTGAGGTTTCCCTTGCTTGGGGTTACCCCCAAGCTTTCCTTGGCCTTGTTTGTTATATTGGTATTATTTGGAAAACTGAGATCTAGGTCTGTTCCATTGATAACGGCCTGTTCTATACTCTGAATTCCTTCCTGTATATCCGTAAGACCTGTTTCCTCGAAAGGAATAATTTGAATTTCTTTTTTTTTAATTTTTTTTATTTTTTATTATGAAAAAAAACACAATACAAATCCAAATAAACAAAACACTACATAATTAACAAAAAAGTGATTAAACCCACCCCCCAGAGCCAACTTTTTATTTACTCCACTTTCCAAAATTGCCATTCTTCTTGTGAAAGGGTAGCTTTACCATCTCTTATCAAAACTTTTTCCAAGAATATTTTCCAAATTTCTTCAAAATCAGGAATAATTTGAATTTCTGTAATTCTTCCTGTCTACCCTTCTCTTTTGAAGAGTGGGCATAACTTTTTTCTCTCTAGTCTCAACCAACACCTTCTCCAAGGCTTTAGTTCCGAACAGGAGGTCACCCTGGAAAGGGACATAAGCCAAGTTGTTACGTGACTTGGTCCACTTCCCAATGGTGCAGTCATAAAGACCGCCTTGCCACCGTCAACATATTTATGTTCCTTGCCGCGTAGGTTACAGCATCTAAACCAGCACCTGCTACATATTTAAGCACCCTCTGAATTCACTCAACTGCCTTCCACAGCTCCTGCATACTGAGATCCTGGGCCTCCAGTATATCCTGAGGCCACATTACCGCTGCCCTTGCGAATATGGAAGCAGCAGCTGATGCTTTAACAGTAGCAGATGCTGCTTCATGTGCCTTTCGCAGGACAGACTCTACCCTACACTCATCCATTTCTTTCAGTTGGGTGTCCCCCTCCCAGGGGACAATAGCCCCAGAAACCAATCCTGCAATTGGAGCATCCACAGGAGGCACTTTTTAAAACTCCACATCTTCTTTCAGAAAAGAATACAACTTGTTATTGGATGACAAACTCTTGCGTGCATTCCCTTGTGGATTCCATTCTACCATGATAACATCCTTAAACATTTCAAGCAGGGGAAATTTCATGTTTCTCGCTTCCTTTCTCCTAATGACTGATGCTAGTTTACATTCCTTATCTCCTTTTCCCAAGGCTTCCTTGTCACCATCCAATCCCAATGTTTGAAGCACTCTTCTCAAAGTTCCCTTAAAGAAGTCTGCCTCAAACATCCTATCTGTTTCTGGTCTATTGTCTTCCTCAATATCTGAGTATTGCTCATCACTTTCTTCCATAACCATCACCTCCTCTTGATCTATGTCCCCATCACTAACACATTCCTCCTCTGATACAGATTTGCTACTCCCTTTATGCTGAGAGGAAATGGTTCTTTTTGCTGTCGTTTTTTCCTTAGAGGAAATAGACTTGTCTTTGTTGAACCTGTCTGACCCACTACTTGTAGTTGGTCTCCCATCCTGTTCCACTCTCCTTCTTTTTGCTTGCCTGTCTTCTTGATCCTCCTTGGCCTCTGAGCCATCATCTGCAACCTGTTTTGCCCATTTAATTGATTAATTATGGGTCAACTGTTGCTAACTTGTTGTTATTGTTGTTGTAACTCATTCTGGTTCCAAGAACTCAACTCACTCCTACTTAACTATCTCTGTATTTTCCTAAGTTGCTGGAGAGGGACTTAAACGCATCTTACTGCATGCAGGAGAAATAAAAAACTGCCAGGAGAGGGACAGGAGTCAGTTTAACAGTTTTAACATCAAGCTCGAGAACAGCTCCTGCGTCAGGCTGCCACAGGATCAATCCCAGGTGTCGTGGATTGATCCTCCTGTCAGCCCAAGAATAAGATTGTTCAATCTTGTGTAATACAAGCAAATATGATTGAATAGGCATCAGTGAAACATGGAGGGATGTGTCTCATGATTAGAATGTAGTAATGGAGGAGTACTGTATATTCTATCCAAGGAAACAGAAATGAGGGGTAACATTTTAGGTCAAGGACCCAGGATTAAAGCATGGAAACTAGGTTGAGAGCATTTGGGTGAAAATCATAGGAGTGTGAGAGAACAGTGGCATTTCGGTGTCAGGCTGTAGCAGAGGCCACCCCTCAACACCAGAAAGATGACAGAACATTCAAAAAAGAAACCCAAAGTAGTGATGGTGTTACCCTGTATGTTGGGGGTCCCGGGAGGGCGCCCAAGCAACCAAATAAAAGCACAAGATGGGGAAATTAAGCTCGAGCACTCTCTTAAGCTAACGAGAGGCAGGGTAACTCTAGCTAGGATCTTTAACCCTATGTATACAGCGTCAGGTCAAAGAGCAGTTAGGCAAGGTTTTAAAGTAACAAATAATATTTTATTGAAGACAAGCAACACGAAGGACACGACATACGCTAACTAACTGAGAAATAGAAATGAAGAGCTTTGGGGAATGGGTAATACAACACCTGATCTCGTAGTCCTGGAGAGAGGAGGTTGCAGGGAAGAAAGCTCAGCGCGGTTTGCTGAGGGGAGCTCACTGGACAAACTGACAGCAAGGCGGGATGGAAGTCCAAGGTAGTCCGGAGTGTTCCGAGAAGTCCGAGGAGGACTAGAAAATGGGGTTTTTTATAGGGTGGATTTTACCTACAGGCTATGCCATGCTCGGTGAGAACAAAGGAATTTTGGAGCTGGACAAAGGAGTTGGAAAAGGTCAGGTTTTACATGATGAGCTTAGTGCTGGATGACAATAGTATGGCCAGTATGCAAATGGACCGACATAAAGGAATGGCTCGGCCCTTGGCCATGCGTCTTTGTAAGGATTCGCGCTGAGCAAGGCCGGTTTGCAAGAGGGTTTTTCCCTGAAGCATTGGAGAGGCTTAAGTTGCCTGCCTGAATGGGGTTTGGAATGTACAACCATTAACGGCCACGTCCAATACGTGCTTGTCTGGTGGAGCTCTGCAAACACGTGGAGTAGGGTGGCAGAGAAAGGTCAAGCAAAGGCCAAATTATTTGATTATCAAAAGGATATCTAGTGCTCTCACCAGACATATCATAACCGTAGTAACAATGGGAGAATTCAGACATCAAACTCTGCCAAGAATGTAACATCCAACAAACACTTACTTGCCTTGCTGACAATTTCATTGTCCAGATCGTAGAGGAGGCATCAAGGACCTGATCTTAGACCTATCTTGGACCTGATCTTAGCCAACAGGGAAAAACTGGTCAATGAAACGGACATACTATGAACAACCATGTGCCTTTGGGATTTGTTGCACAGAAGAAAAGGGAAGCCAAGTGTGATCAGACACACACTGTGGACTTTAAGAAAGTTGATTTCAATAAGCTTAGGGAAATACCAGGTGAGAACCTATGGCCAGAAATGCTCAGAGGAAAGGGAATTCATGATATAAGGAGTTTCTTAAGGGGAAGGCACAATTGTAAACAATTCCAGTGAGAAAGAAAAGTGGGAGGTGTCTTAAGAAAGAAGGATAGATATATAAAGAACTTCCAGACAAGCTGGAAGGGACAAACACAAGAAATAGAAGAGCACAAGACAAACACAAGAAATAGAAGAAGGAGGGAATAACAAAGAGGACTACAAACAAATTTCCTGTACTTGTAGAGAGTAAGGCAGAAAAGTTGAAGAGCAGAACAAGCTCAATCTGTTAAAAATCCTTTTTGAATCCAGTTTTTGTTGTCTAGGGTGTTAGCTAGCCCTCCTGATTTGGTTTTATCTGCAAATTTGGTAAACATGCTCTCTGTTCCATCATCCAAGTTGTTTATAATGATGAGCAACACCAGGCACAGGACAGAACCATGGTGGGACCCCAGTAGTTACTTGTCTATAGGATGATTAGTAGCACTCTAATTTGATCTGTCAGGTTTTTAATAATCCATCCCAACATTAGTAAAATGTGGCCTAAATAATGCTAATTTGCAAGATTATCAAGGAGGACCTTGTCTTACCAAAATCAAGATATACAACATCCATAATATTTCCCTGTTCTACTAAGCTTGCAGTTGTTTAAAAAATGGAGGCGGCTTACTTACCTCAGCACAACAGTTGCAGAAGGATAGTAACAAGTTTGAACAACTCCAGAAGGGGGTGAGCAAGGTGGTTCAAAGATTAGGGAGCCAAGCTGATGAGGAACATCTGAGGAAGCTAGGTGTGTTTAGCTTGCAGAAGAGAAGATGGAAAGATGATGTGATAGCCATCTTTTAATCCCTGATATCATGTAGAAAATGGAATGAGTTTGTTTTCTGCTGCTCCAGAGATTAGGACATGACCCCATGGATTCCAATTATAAGAACAGAAATTCCACCTAATCATTAGGAAGAACTCTGATAGTAGGAGCTGTTTGACAGTGGAATGGGCTACCTGGGAGGGTGAAGACCTTTAGCAATAGCATGTAGCATGTGTATTTCTATACCACTTATCAGCTAAGTGCTCTCTAAGCAGTTTACAATGTGTTAGCTAATTACCCCCAAGAAGCTGGGTACTCATTTTACTGATGGTTGAGCCCATCAGGATCGAACTCACAACCTTGTGGCTGCACTACCAGTGTTTAACCACTGCGCCACCAGAGGTTGGATGGTTGTGGTTATGGTTGGGTATTCCTGCATGGTAAAGAATTGGATGCCTTCCAGATCTGAGTCCCACAGGTTCAGAATCTCATTAGAGCTAAAGAGCCCCTTGCTCCCATCCATTCCCTCACACCCTGGTCACCCATTCCTATAGCTCTCCATTGGTTGAGGGGCTGTCATTTATACTTGCATTAGCTCTTCATGTGATTTCAAAACCTGGTCTTCCTGGCCTCACATGTAGAAAAATAGGGTACCTGGGCTCTGCTGAAGATGCATGCCCAACTATTCTGTGTTAAGAAATAAGAGGCTAGGGGATTCCTTGTATCTTGTTTTGGTAAACTGTACTTTATACATGATAAAATGCACACAGTGATGTCATCAGCAATAGTTCATCTTCCAACAGAGATGTTAGTTGAAACATGACTATCAGGAACTAAGGGACAAGTACCAGTCT
Source organism: Ctenosaura bakeri (assembly GCA_948474755.1). Classification (NCBI taxonomy): domain Eukaryota; kingdom Metazoa; phylum Chordata; class Lepidosauria; order Squamata; family Iguanidae; genus Ctenosaura; species Ctenosaura bakeri. Next base: position 176,759 of record CAOLHI010000028.1, on the reverse strand, counting down.
TCATAGACTCAGAACTATTCTTGAACTGCAGACAATAGGCTTGTTTTTAATTCAGTCAGCTTTTAAGAAAGCAAACAATAACACCACCACTTGGCTGGTCTGTTTCACTACCTGCTCTTATTGTTTTCCTTCTGATAGTGCAAGCATGTGAGGAAGATAACTATTGGGACAAGAGAGCACATACATTCAACTTCCCATCGATATACAGTCCAGTGTAGTCCAGGCTAGGCTTAATCTAGGTGAATCAACACTGTAAACCGGGAAGGTCATCTGTGGCCATCCAGATGTTAGCCAGGTGAGGATTTATGGGAGTTGTCCTAAAACAGCCAGAGGTACAGTTCATTATTCCTACCTTAGATAATGTACTGCAATGTCTCAGCATGGTTATCTATACTAGATGACTTCTTAAGATACTTTAAGCCCATTCTTTACCCCCTTTAAAGAACAAATGCACAGGTGAAACTCTGGATTACATTTCACACTACAAGTCAACTCTTTTGGAGTATCAACAGCTATGGGAACAAGGGAGAACAACCATGTATGTTTTATTTGGACTTTCAAAAGGCTTTAGACAGACTGCTTCCCTAAATGCCTGACAAAACTTAATAGAGAATGAGCAGATACTGTTAGTTTTGTTCTTTACAGTTCTCACTCTGTAAGGAACAAAACAAACAGTATGAATAAACTGATCATTCTTAGAGTGGAAGATCGTGAAGATGCCACAGGATCTCTACTGGCAGCAGGGCTTTCACATGTTCATGAATAATCAAATTCAAGCTGAGAAGGTGGTTTGCTGCCAATATCAAACTGTGTAGGGTGACTTTAAAAATCAACAGGGACACAACTAGTAATAATGTAGGCAAGCATTTTTTTCTCCATAATACTAGAATGAAGGCTCACCCACAAACAGACTGTTGAAATCAAATAAGCTAAAGATAACTAGGATTTCGATAAATATGCACAGCACTTTTCAGTGCTGAAAAGGAAAACAAGTTCTTAAGCTAAGAATGTTCTTAAAGGCATCCTGCTATTTCATATTACATTTCTGTTTTGCACTTGGTTCTGATAGATGCACTTACAGGTTCTGATATAAAACAAAGTGGATCTAGTGCCTGAAGTCCACCCATTGCTAGGTTAAAGAGAAATCTGCTTATAGTGCTACTTTTTAAAAATTACAGTATGACAGAAATTGTCTACCATAGTCAGTCATGATGTATACAATCTTTATTGTCTCTGATTGTTAAATCTCCAAACATGGTTTACAGTCCTTATGATAAAAAAAACTTGCGAGGAAACATGCTACATTAAAAAAACATTTTGTTTCTTTTAAATGATAGACTTGAGTCTAAGGATCTGTGCTGCAGTTCCACAGATAACTAACAGCCACTGGATAGTTTTAGCCTCAAGGCTTCCAAGGCTACAGCTTTTGGATCAGAATTGCAGATGCTCCTCCTCCTCCATTGCAAATTCCAGCAAGGCCATGTTCTCCTTGTTTCAGTGCATGAGCCATATGAACAACAATTCTTGCTCCAGACATACTAAAACAGGAAAAAAAACCCACATCAATTTATTTTAAGTTTAATTGATAGCTTACTTTGGCTGAAAGAATCAACCTTGAGCAGCACAATGATAAACACTGTCCAACTCAACTAAGTGCAGCCTTAGAATATGTACAACTTTGCTTGTCCTTCTCTTGCAGAACTGTGAGACCACCACCCTTGAACCCAGTGTTGAGTAGACTTCAGACTTCTTAGATGTACTCTGCTTTATATTTCAACCCAGAGATCCATTAGTACTTTAACTGGAAATCAGGGGAGGAACAGCAAAGCAAGCCACAGTAGGTAGGACAGTGTCACAGACAAGTAAGAAACTAGTGCTTGATATAAACAGCTTTGTACTTGCCTAGTCCACTTAATGCAGCACCAGCTCTCCTCAGACTGTTAATAGCTCCCCAATGTCTTAAGCAGCAGTGGGGAACCTGCAGTCCTCCACATGATGGTGAAATTAGAGATAATATTTCACAGGTTCCCCAACTCTGCACATTGAATTCACTCCCTTACATATGCAACATTCTTTCTGTGTTACATCAACAAGCCACAACTATGTATGATCAAAAGTTTCAAGAGCACTAGTGAATTTTAGCTAGTTATGATAGAAGGCAGTCCAAGAATGTCTGAACGGCTATATACGCCCCACTTCAGAAGACACTAAACCATTCTCAACTTAAAAATACCATGACCATCAATTAACATTAACCACAGCATTTTTGTTTTGGCTTAAGGCAAAATAAATTTACCATAAACATGACAGAATCTAATTTCCCAGAATCTTCAGACACAGGATACTTAGCTTAAGGTAAACCATTTTTTTTAAATCTGAGAAAAGATTTGAGGATGCTACTGCATAATCAACAATACTTTTAAAAATAAAAACAAGCACTTCAAAAATTAACCCTCATTTCAGATACCTGCAAAGAACTGTTAAGTCTTCATTTAAATGGACCAGTGGAAGAGAACTAGCAGGGCTTTCTGTCTTTAATTGCTGCCACAAAAGCTATAAAATAAGGCTGTAGATACTCCCGTAGACAAATGTATTGCTCCACTTACCCAATTGGATGTCCCAAAGAGACTGCTCCTCCATGTATATTCACCTTATTTGGATCAACATCTAGCATTTTAATGTTGGCTAGGACAACAACACTGAATGCTTCATTGATTTCCCACATACTAATATCTTCCTTTCTGAGTCCTGTCTGATTAAGTATCTGAAAAGGAAAGAAAATATGCTGTTCCTCATTTCACCTCATTCAGAATAGAGGCTGTGAAGAAGATTGTAAGGTTCATCTTAGAGGAAGTCTTTCAGGTAATTTGTTCAAAAGTCATTCAGGACATTAAAGGTTAAAACTGGCATTTTGAATTGGTCCTGGAAAAGGACTCAGTGCCAATGCAACCAATAAAACACAAGTATAATGTGATTAAACTGCTCAGCCACAGTTAGCAATCTAGCAAACCTGGTTTGGACCAACTGCAGTTTCCAGACCATTTTAAAAATGCAGTCCTGCATAAAATACACTGCAGTAACTCAGTTGCAAGATAACACTTGTGGCCAAACTCTATCCACTCAAATAAGGTTGCAGCTAGTACTCTGGCTGGAAATGATGCAAGACATTTCAAACCACAGAGACCAGTCACTCAAGCCTCTAATGCAGGGCTTGGTAAAGTGAGGCCTGCAGTCCATATGCAACCCCCAGAGTAATTTTTATGGCTTTCAGGAGTCAAAACATTTAAAAAATATATATTTTAAAAGTGCCTACTCAGGGATGTGGCACATTTTTGGCCTTTCCTGGCTCTTCTGGGCATAAAATGGCCCGGAGGGGGCAAACATGGCAAAAATGCTCCCAAAAAGGTATCTGGGGACATTTTACTTGAAAAATTATTGGTGGGGGACAGGGGATGAATGGGAGGGGGTGCAGCCTGATACATTTCAACTCCATTATATTTTATATAGTTTTTCAACCTAAGAAACCGTCAACCATAAAAAGTAAATTCTACATAAAATATCATCTATATTTTAGTTTTGAAAGCCAATGTGGTATAGTAGTTTAAATATTAGATTATGACTCTGGAGACCAAGGTTTGAATCTCTGATCAGCCACAGAAACTCAACCTGGGCAAGTCACTCTCTTTCAGCCTCAGAGGAAGGCAAAGGCAAACCTTCTCTGAACAAATCTTGTCAAGAAAACCCTGTAATAGGTTTGCCTTAGGGTGGTCATAAGTCAAAAACAAATTGAAGGGACACAGCAATGAATTTTAATTTTACTGGAATATGTTTTTTCTATTTTACTTTGATTCTCAGATGAATTTTAAGTGCAATTTTGAAAAATTATGATAGAAAGGATATTGTAAATATTACCAAGCCTGCTTTAAGGAAAACTGTAATTTGAAAGTGGAGGAACAGTACAATTTTTATTCTTACTTTAGGAACGGCATGTGCTGGTGCAATTGGGAAATCAATGGGATCAACAGCAGCATCTGCAAAAGCTATGAAAACATCAATGTAAATTAAAAATCATTATTTAGGCTATGTTTATAGTACTCATATAAGAAGCTCTATAGTTTCTTTTTCCATGCATTGACAACTGAACCAGAATAGTTTAAAGCTGTTCTAAGAATCTTTCTCCAAAAATATTTCAAGTACACAGTGTTAAAGTAATAGCTGAGATGGAAATGTTAACTTGAGCCATTTGGGAGGGGAAAAGATCACACTATGACAGTCTCTTTCAATCTAAAAGAAGTCCTTTCAACCTAACCCACAGATAAAAGGCTAAATCAAATCACTTTGATCTTCTTTCTACTTTTGGTCAGGACTGCACAGGTTTCTGCTAAAAAATTTTTAAAAAGGCAAGAAAACATACCTACTATTCTAGCCAATGGTTTAACATTCAGTCTCTTGGCTGCTTCTGAAGTCATCAGAACCAACGCAGCTGCTCCATCATTCAGTGTACTAGCGTTGGCTGCAGTTACTGTTCCTGCAAAGGACAGGGGAAAAAGTGCTATAGTATAATTCATTCCAGTCAGTTGCTTTCTTGATTTGAAACCTGGCCATACAATCTACAACAAGGCAATATGGCTGGCATTATCCCCAAAAGGCCTTTCAAGAAGATCTCAAAACAAAGCAAATGCCTAACAGAGAAGGAAAACTACAGGTAAAAAGTGATGAGATAACTGTAAGAGGGGACAATCAAAATATGATGTATCAATAACCCGTTTCTGAATATTCTTTTTGGAATTGATCTGTCATTAGATATATTACTGTATTGTAAATACAACACCCAACTCCTGGAAGCAACTCCATTATATTGTAAAAAGACTTGTTGCATTCAATAAAACACCCATCCCTCCTGCAAAAAAGTTGTGTCAGCCTATTAAAACAGTAAATACTATTTCCTGATTAAAATAATAGAGTTTAACCAAACAGATCATTTTATAAATCAGATTCCACCTTTTCAAAGCTTACCATTTTCTTTCTGAAAAACTGCCTTCAGCTTTGGAACTTTGGAAAAGTCAACACGCTTATATTCTTCATCTTCTTTAACCTCTGTATCTGGTTTCCCTAAAATAAGACTATTATTGTTGGTGGTATTCTTGTTATATTTATATCACACTTTTTTTCCCAATCTGGGATTCAAGGCAGCTTATAAAAGTTAAAAGGGATACAGCTGATAATTTGCATTGTAAAAAAGTTAAAATATAACTATCGATAAAATTAAAAGCATTTAAGAACAAACTACTAAAAAGAACAATTATAATTACAGCACAGCATATAAAGGACACCTTTCCCCTGAGGTTTCACTGCTCAAAAGCCTGCCAAAACAAAAAGATCTTCAGCTGTCCACAACAGGAGACAACAAGGACAGCACCAGTCTATCCCCTCTAGGAAGGGAGTTTTACAGCCTGGAAGCAGCCACTGAGAAGGATCTCTCCTGTGTTTGCACCATGAGTGTGAAACTGGTGGGACAGTGAGAAGGGCCTCCCCAGAAGATTTTAAGACACAGGCAGGCTTATAGAAAGAGTCAAAAAATCTGGACATACTTCATGTCTGAAACTAAGCCAGCAGAGCTAAACCATCATGTAATGCTACAGAGCTCTTAGAAGATACTAGGACAAAAGACATGTCTTACATTCATCAGGAATACACGATCATTCAATTGGTAGAACCCAAGAATCTTTTCCATCATGCTTTTACTATCTACTACTTGTTTCACTGCTCCTCGTTCGCACGCTTCTCTCAGTACCCATTTTTGTATGCCTCAGGAAGAGAGGGATACTCTCAGAAAGAGAGTAGCCCTGTAATTACATCCCTCTATACACCTATAGCAGGGTGTCAAACTCCATTTCATCCTGGCCTGCACCAGCATTATGGTTGCCCTCAATGGGCCAGCTGTACCTGTAAGACTATATAAATGTATCTACTCTTTTATCATATTAAATAATTGCCTCTGCATTTGATTATTACTGGTTTTTAAATTGTCTTCCCTCTGCATCAACTTTTCTTTTCTTGGACATTTTGGGGCTATTTGATTATAGTTTATGGTCCCTGTATCTTTGTATATTCAAAGTGTGCCACTTTCTGCTCCCTAGACCCTCTCTGTGCCTCTTTCTGCTCCTCCCTCTCCTGTGACTCTTTCTGTCCCCCTGCCCCTCTCTGTACCTGGTGAGCCTGATCCCCACACTGCGGGCCCCTAGCTTCCGGTATTCTGAAGAGGGGCCCAGCAGCCAGCACTCGCAATCTACTTCTGACTGCTCTTCTGTCCAACTCTTGCAAGCTGCATGGAACGTTGCCATGGTAACCTGCAGCAACACTCTGATAGCGAGACTTGGTCAGAGGAGCAGTCAGAAGTAGAAGTAGATTGCGAGTGCTGGCTGCTGGGCACCTCTGTGGAATTCTGGCAGCTGGGGGCTTGCAATGCAGAGATTGGGCTTGCCAGGCGGGGGTGTGTGTGTGCCACAGCTGCAGGAGAGGTGCGAGGGCCATGCGAAATGGTCTGATGGGTTGGATTCGGCTCACCAGCCTTGTGTTTGATGCATGTTCCCTGCCAAAAAACTGTCACTTCAAACAATCTTTAGGAACAAACTGTTAACTATAAGTAATTGTCAACTTGAGAAGAATCTAATATTTGCTTTAAAAATAATATATAAGCTTGCAACTTGAGAACTTATTTGGAACGTTCTTTCTCTACTACTTCTGAATTTTCTTATGTGTAGATTCTTAGAATAGGAGGATAATCTTGCTGGTCCTCCCAAGTCCTCCAAAACTCTATGATCTTTGACTTTGAACTTAAATCCTATATTGCATGAGACTATTCAATTGCTGTTGCTGCCACTTCAATTAGGCAGAAAGTCACTCTTAAAGTGAACGTGAATGAATTCATTTAATAACCTTTAAATAAAAATGACTGAAAGGAGATTTTGATAGTTGATGCTGGCAATATCATGATTAATTGATCTTTAATGAACTAATAATTCAAATAGGCACATTTTTGCAAGAGTTGGTACTCAGCGTTCAGGCAATTAACTGGAACAAATCTAGCCACAAATGCAATACTAATCCTTATGGTGACTGATCTATCCTTGGAGACCTGATTTCAAAACTTTTTAGAGAAGATAATTTGACCAGTTCTAGGAACCATATCTTCCTGGACTAGTATACTGCCATTAAAATAATCCCAACTGCTGAGATTATCTGGTTCAAAATTGGAAAAACTGAAATGTATACGAGCACAAAGATAAATAATCTGGAAGACCTTTATTATAGTGATAGAAAAACCCTGTCCTCTACCACTAAGACAGGGCTGGTATGAAAAAGCAGAAGCTCTGTCTTCTTGAGGATATCGCCATTTCAGATCCTGTGCTGTCAAGAAGGACAGACAACAAGATCTCTGAGAAAGCATTGCTCTTGTTAGGATAAGCATTTTTTAAAAGGTATGGCCAACAATTTTAAAAAGTCACCATTTCAAATTCAAATTCTTTCCACATTATATTGTCTATCAGCTGAGTGAGGAGTGGAGTTAAAAAAAACCCCACTAGCTTCATCACAAGAAAATTTTCTACCTGACCTAGGATACAGTGTGGCAAATGCTGTGGAAGCATTAGAGATATCCCTTGATTACAAGAAATAAAAATTACTCTATTAACTTCTATTCTCAAGTTATATTTGTTGGAACACAGTGAACATGTTTATGCAGATTTTAACTTTTCACTCATCAGTTCATATAACTTGTCATAACTCATAAGATAAAAGATATACAGCACTATTACTACACATTAAATCATATTACCTTTCTGAGAAATTGTAACAGGTACAATTTCCTTTGCAAAAACTCCAGAATCCCACCCTTCTTTGCTTTTGGTATAAGATTTTACAGCAAAAGCATCCTGATCTTCCCGTGATATAGAAAATTTCTTGGCAGTATTCTCTGCACAGTTACCCTGAAATGGGAAAGAAAAAGAAATAGGAAATAAGAAAAGCACAGGAAATCCTTTTAAGAATACAACAGGTTTTTATGATTCAGCCACGTGATACCAAAAATTGATACTACAAATAACACACACAACATGTTTAAAATTACCAATAGTAGATGTGACACAATACTAATAAAAAAAAAATTGGATGGAAGGCCACAGTAGCCTTCTGTGGCTCTATGTCCAAGGTCTTTTAGGCAGGCTTCAGAAGGTTGCCAGTAAATGCCAGGATCTGAGAGAGGAGACAGTGATGGTAAGAGGAAAAGAGAGCATTGAAAAAGCTCCAGAGGAAAAGAAGAAAAAGATGGCAATAGCATTGATTAGGGAGAAAGCTATTGATACCATGCTGCCTGTTTCTGGCTTCCAGGGAGAAGACTATCCATGGAGCCAAGAGACTATGGGAGGTCTGGCATGGACAACAACCTCTCTCATGGCACAGGCTTTCGCATAGTTTCTTGGCTTCATGGAAACACACCGAAGTCAGGCATTCAGAAAACAAGCAGGATAAAGCCCGCAGGCTTCTCCTCCTGCCCTCACTGCATCACTTCTCTTTGCAAGTATAAGTTACATCAAACTACTGAAATACAATTGTAATGGACTGTTAACACCAGTGCAACGCCCCAACAGGATTCCAGTTAATTGGTCACAGTCATAAAGTCTATGTAGATGTCCAAGTGCTTAGTTCTTAGTATCTGCCACCAGTGACAGCAGCTTCCAATTGGCAAACAGCTCATCCACATTTTTGCTTACGGAAGTGACCTGGCTAAAAATTACTTCGGGGCAAAGTTCTGAGACAACAGAATTTCACATATCATGTTTTTAGCTTCCTTCCTGTGTCAGCTGCAGATAACCAAGGGCAGAGATTATAGTCAGGTGTGGACAAAGTCTAGCCCTCCAGATGGTGTCAAATTGTAATTCCTGGCATCCCTCACCACTGATGGTGCTGACTAGGGCTATAGGGGGTTGCAGTTTATCGTAATCTGGAGGGCCAGACTTTGTGTTCTCCTATACTCTGCAGAAGTTGCTAAATATTTTGCATGTTCATGGCTTCTATATCTAAGACTAACAAGAGATGTAGACCTGAAATTAGTATGACATCTGTAGGAACTGGTGTTAGCAACAGTGAAAGCGAGGGGAATGTAATATGAAGCCACAACACCATGACCTGCACTTAAACTACACAGGCTTGTTACAAGAAACAACAGTTGTCATTGAAAACAACTGTCACGTCAATTCTCTTACATCTGTTGGTAATCTACCCACCATGTACGATAAATGTTTTCTTTCTCTGTTTCTTATTAATGGCCAGGACAAGGAAACACTTGCCATGACAACAGCAGGACACAAGGTAAATCAAACTAGCTATCAGAGCTTGGAAAAATCATATTTTTAGAAGAATCTCTCAGAAGTCATGCTTGCAAAGGATCATGGCAGATGTTATTTTAAAACACCTTTTCCAAGTTCTGCTGGAAGCTTCTGGGAAGGAAGCTTCTAGCTTTCTAAGACTTAACATTTTCATAGCAACCCCTTTTCTGTCTGAATAGCAATTCTACCAGAAGCATTATGTCCAAATTTAGACTATTTGTCAATGCAACGTAGTAAGTTCCTTTATTCAAAGATTAGTGCTGTTAAGTACCATAATCCCCAGTTATCTACATTTTTTAAATGAAATGTAGGTGTGAGACATTAAAAGCAATTTACCATGTGGATTTTGTTATAAACATCTGTCAAGCCATCTTTTACAATCAGATCTTCAAGCTTTACTCCTCCATAAGGGGTTGCTCCTCTGCTCATTGTGTAGGGCACATTAGACATGCTCTCCATACCGCCAGCCACCATCACATCCTGTTCAGACAAATTTTAAATAACCTTGGCAACATGTTTCCTCACAAAAATGACAAAAAGATCTTAATCTTAAGATTTTAATCATGTTCAGGCATCTTAAAACTATGTAAGGTCAAACAGGTCTGAATAATTAATGTTCCTCCCACCATTCATTACACAATTTCTATTCTTTCAGTGTCCATTTATAATAGATCTGATATAAACCCTTCATCAACTTTCCAAGATTCTATCTTTCCAATTCTATCTAATATGTTAGGAATAACATAGGCAAGGCAGCTTCTGATACCGTGCTAGTGTTAACTCGAGTAGTGCTGGTGGGAGCAGTCCTCAAAGAATTTTTCCTCCACATGTTGCATTTAAATCAACTGGGGCCCTGCAACAGCAGTAGCTCAAAGAAGCACATGCAAGAATTTTGGTGAACTGTATTCATTATTTGGTGAACTGTATTTGGTGAACTGTATTCATCAAATATATATTTTCACAGATCCACAAGTGTTTTTTTTTATCAAAAATATAAAGATTCTCTTACTTGATTCCCACACATCAGACTCTGTGCTGCCATCATAATGGATTTCATTCCAGAAGCACACACTTTGTTGACAGTTGTGCAAGGAGTAGAAACTGGTAAACCTGCTCAAAATTAAGACAATGACAGGAATTGTTGACCAATTGCAATTGTATGAATCATGCTGATTTAATCAATTAAAATGAAACAACGTCATAGATTCTTCAGTTATTATCTAATGCAATATGCTTTTTTCTGCTCACCTAGACCAATAGTGTTCTGTTATAGTAATATCAGTCCCATAAGGATGAGAAACCTCTCTTGAATTGTCAGTTAACTGTTCCTTCCACAGATAAACATTGTATCTTAGGGATTTATCCATCTTTGTTTCATCATATGAAAAATTTGTAGCAGTTAATCATTCTAGCAACATATCTCCTGTATCTGCTGAATAGTCTATCACGCACAAGCATACTACACAGCAGATGGAGAGCTGCATGAAGTGAAATGAAGAAAGTAACTAATACAGAACCTATTCTAGTTTTCAGTATGGCAAATTTATTCAGATTAAAATTCAACAATTAACCTGCAATCCAGCTATTGAGTATTATAATATTCTGCAATAATGCTTGCTTTTTTAGCCTTTAGAAGTGATTCTTACTTTAGACTAATTAATTACATGGTACAGAAAGGAATACCCACATTTGCTAACTTACAGTCAACTAATTTATAGTCATGACTAGTGAAACACATACCTGCACCAAGAGTTGCTTGCCTTGCAGGAGCTTGTCCTTGCCCAGCTTGGATAACATTGCCCATGTATACTTCTTTCACTTCTTGGGCAGGGATACCTAACAGTAATCAGAGAAGACATATTCCAGAGAGAAAGAATTATAATCTGGCTAGAAAGCATAAACTAGCTAGAATTAGTACTTGGAAATTCCACATAGAATAGCATTTTAAAAGTTTATCTAGATGTCAGTATTTTTGAGAGTTCACATCTAGTTCACCCATGTATAAATAGTAGAGCAACGCAAGTCCATCCCCTTTACCCTCATTTTTTGTTTTTTGTTTTGTTTTTTTGGAGAGGGGCAAGCTCAGAGTACAATGCATACTATGCAGACTGGCTCATCATGCTTTGATCCTACTCTGAAAAGAATGGGCAAGGCTAAACAGGAGGAAAGATTCTCAAGGAATCAACCATGAAGCCAGTCTAATTGGCTTACCAGCTCTTTCCACTGCTCCTTTAATTGCGATAGAACCAAGTTTAGTTGCTGGATGTGAAGAAAGGGATCCCTGGAAAGATCCAATGGGTGTCCGTACAGCACTGACAATGACCACTTCCTAATGAACAAAATCATTGCAACAATTACCATGTTATGTTTACCTACACAAAGAGAACTAAATATGTTCAAAAATTTAAGTTTAGATAATTGAGACTCGACTATCTAATGACACTGCATGTTTCAGAATATGATAGGAACAGCCAAGACTACTGCATTGGTTTGACTTGACTACTAGTACAATTCTCTTTATTCAGAGAAAATATCTGATCAGATACAGATAGGATGCTTCTTCTTTGCAAGGGATCAAAAGCATGAATGTTTTAATCATTATCCAGTAGTCTGAAAAAATTAAGAGACAGACAAACTTCACTATATACAATGACAAAAGATGGGTTTAGTTTTATGTCTGCTATGGCTCTTACACCATGTATCTTTGATGTTTACTTGCTGATATAAAGAGTCTGGTCTGAAAATGTCACATTATCACAGCAAAGTCCAACGATGTTTCATACTTACATTTAAGCCACGTTGTGACGAATAACCCCGGTTTGCATGTGTTAATGCCTAGAAAAAAAATGGTCCTTTTTAGTATTTGAGGATGTTACTGACTGCAATATACTAGCACTTGCTGTGTTTTTCCATTTTTCATATTTAAAAGTGAGCTAGTTAAACTACAGTGTTTTTGCAACACTGCAACAGGAAAGAAGCTCCACTGCTGTATGTAACCAGAAGCTGTGAACTGGCTTAAAAAAAAATAATACCTGTCATAATTTTGTGAAGAATTCTTAGGCAGTATAGTTATACAAAAATCCTAACACTTAAAATATTTCTCAAGTAAGAAATACTGCTGCATTTCAGATTTTGTCACAAACATCCATGCTGCTCAACCTTTTGATCCTATGACTTTTGTCCCACTTACCAATTTAGGTTAACAAACATTTACTCTGCCAGATAACATTTGCTACTGTGATAAACAACATACAATGAAGAAGTTCCAAGACAGTACTCTATATGAGAACACCAGTTTCCTGATTAATTATCTTAAGAATATGGGCATATTTCATGTATCATCTCCAGAACTGGAATACCTGGTTATCTCCAAAAATGTAAAGTCGAAGGCTTTCATGGCTGGAATCCACAGGTGGCTGTCGATTTTCCGGCTTTGAGGCTGTGGTTCTATTAGTATTTTCTCCTGACGTTTTACCTGCATCTGTGGCTGGCATCTTCAGAGGATCCTCTGAAGATGCCAGCCACAGATGCAGGCAAAACGTCAGGAGAAAATACTAACAGAACATGGCCTCAAAGCCCGGAAAACCCACAATAACCTATCTCCAAAAACTCTACCCTTTGCCATCTATAGAATCATAGAACTGGAAGACACCACAAGGGCCATCAAGTCCAACCCCCTGCTGCCATGCAGAAATACACAAGCAAAATATTCCTGGCAGATGGCTGTCCAGCCTAAGTTTAAAAACCTTCAAAGAAGGAGACCCTGCCACATTCCAAGGCGGCATATTCTACTGTCAAACTGCTCTTACTGTCAGAAAGTGCTTCCTAATGTTTAAATAGAATCTCTTTCCTTAAGTTTGAAGCCTTTGCTCTGTGCCCCCATCTCTGAAGCAGCAGAAAACAAGTTTGCTCCATCCTCCATATGACATACCTTCAAATATTTAAACACAGCTATCATGTCATAGAATCATAGAGTTGGAAGAGACCCCAGGGGCCATCGAGTCCAACCTCCTGCTATGCAGGAACATCCAACAAAGCATCCCTCACAGATGACCATGCAGCCTCTGCTTAAAAACCTCCAAAGAAGGAGACTCCACCACACTCTGAGGCAGCACATTCCATTGCCTGACAGCTCTGACCATCAGGAATCTCCTTTCCTACAGCTTGAATCTATTGCTCCTTGTCCTAGTCTCTGGAGTGGCAGAGAACAAGCCCGCTCTCTTCTCAACATGACATCCCTTCAAATATTTAAACATGGCTACCATGTCCCCTCTTAACCTCCTCTTCTGCAGAATAAACATACCCAACTCCCTAAGCTCCCTTCATAGGTCATGGCTTCGAGACCCTTCACCATTTTGATCACCCTCCTCTGGACACGGTTCAGCTTGTCAATATCCTTCTTGAATTGAGGTGTCCAGAACTGGACACAGTATTCCAAATGTCACTTCTTAACCTTCTCTTCTCCAGGCTAAACATACCCAGCTTCCTAAGCCTCTCCTCAAAGGGCATGGTTTCCAGGCCTTCCACCATTTTGGTCACCCTCCTCTGGACATTTTCCAACTTGTCAACATTGTACCTGGGCTATGGTACCCAGAACTGGGCAAAGTATTCCAGATGGGGTTTAACCAAACCAGAATAGTGCGGTAGTATCACTTCTCTTGACTTAAGATGCTATACTCCTATTGTTGCAGCCCAAAATCATATTGGCTTTTTTTAGCTGCCACATCACACTGCTGACACATGTTTAGCTTATGGTCTACTAAGACTCTTAGATTCCTTTCACAGTTACTATGATCAAGCCAGGTGTCATCCATCTTATATCTGTGCATTTTATTTTTTCTGCCCAAGTGTAGTACCTTACATTTCTCCCTGCTGAAATTCATTTTGTTAGTTTTGGCCCAGCTCTCTAATCTGTTAAGGTCATTTTGAATTCTGATCCTGTCCTCTGGGGTTAGCTACTCCTCCTAATTTGGTGTCATCTGCAAATTTTATAGGAATACCTTCTATTTCCTCATTCAAATTATTTATGAAAATGCCAATTAGCACTGGGTCCAGGATAGAACCTGGACCCCACTACTCATTTCTCTCCAAGATGAAAAGGAGCCATTAGTGAGCATCCTTGGGGTTTGGTCAGTCAACCAATTACAAATCCACTTAACAGTAGCATTGTCCAGCCCAGATTTTACTAGGTTGTTTGCAAGAATATCACTGGGAAACTTATCAAAGGCTTACTGAAGTCAAGACATGCTATATCCACAGCTTTCCCTTCATCTACCAAGATATCACACACACACACAAATCTCTTATTACAAAACACACACACACACACACTAGTCTGGCACAACTTGTTTTTTTTTAGAAGCCCATGTGGTCTTTTGGCGATCAAGGCATTCCCTTTCTAAGCACTTACAGACTGCCTGTTTAATTATCTGTTCTGGAATTTTTCCCAGTATGTCAGGCTGATTGGATGGTAATTGTTTGTGTCCTCTTTTTTCCCCTTTTGAAGATGGAGACAAAATTTGATCTCCTCCAATCTGCTGGGACTTCTCTCATTCTCTAGAAATTCTCAAAAATTTTGCCAGTGCTTCTAGGATTACTTCTGTTTGTTCTTTTAATATCCTTGGACGTAGCTCATCTGGCCCTAGACTAGCCAAGTATTACTCTTTATCTATACTGGGATGCATTTTCCCTACTTCATCATCTGCTCCATTTCCCCAGATTGGGCACTGTTTTCCTTTTGTGAGAAGACTGAGGCAAAGAAGATATTGAATAGTTCTGCCTTTTCTCTGTTTTCCATTAGCATTTCACCATCTTCTCCCTGCAGAAGTATCTCTTTCCTTGTTCTTCCTTGTTGTTACAGACATAACCAAAAAAGCCCTTTTAATTGTTTTTAACCCCTGATCTCATTCTGCGCTTTAGCTTTTCTAACTTTCTCTCTATACCTGCTGGCTATTTGTTTGAATTCCTCCTTGGTGATTTTCCCCCTTTTCCATTTCTTGTACATGTCCCTTTTAGATCTTAGCTCCATTTAAAGTTCTATAGACATCCATCCCAGACTCTTTAGACATCTTCTTTTTTCCCCCTCCTCATTGGAACTGTTTTAAATTTTGCATTCAATATCTCACTTTTAAGGATCCATCATGAACTCCCTTCTCTTTTAATATTCCTGGCTATAAGATCACCCATAGTATTTTCCAAAGTTTACTGAAATCAGCTTAGTCTAGAATGCGTGTCTGACTATGCTTGGCTTCTTCCAATGCATAATAAATTCCAGGAGAACATGGTCACTTCCACCTAAGGATCCTGCCACCTCCACCTCATTAACCATATCATCATTGTTGGGTAGGATCAGATCTAAAATAGCTGTTCCCTTAAATTCCCTATTCCATCTTCTGGACAATGAAATTGTCTGCAAGGCAAGTAATAAATTTGTTGGACCTGATACCCTTGGCAGAGTTTGACTTCCAACAAATATCTGAATAGCTGAAATCTCCCATTACTACTCTCTCTCTCCTTTCTGAATGTTTTATCATCAATTTCAGGAAGGCATCATCCAAGTCCTCCATCTGTCTTGGAAGTCTGTAGTAGACCTCCCAGAATGATGTCACTGTTGTATTTCTTCCCCTTAATTTTTAGCCAGATGCTTTTAACTTGGCTTCTAGGATTTACGTCATGGCTGTCTTCACAGGTGTACATATTCCTGACATATATTGCTCCTCCTCCTCCTTTTGTTTTTGGTCTATTTCTCTGAAATAAGTCATACTCCTCTATTGTTATTCTAATCATGAGACTCATCCCACCAGGTCTGAGTGATACCTATCATATCTACTTTGTTGTGCTATGAGTTCAAGTTCATCCTGTTCATTTCCCATGTTCTGTGCATTTAGTGTAGAGTCATCTGAGACCATAGGCTACTTCCCTAGCTGCTTATTTAAGTTTCTTTCCCTCCCACTGTTGGAGTCTTGTACTGTTTGCCCAGTTCTCTCCTTAAGATTTGGACTATTATCTCCAGCACTTGATGAACTGCTGCCCTCAAGAACACTGTCTCTCTCCCCTCCCCATAACTCTTTTTTGCCTGGAAGTGATCTTCATCTCTTACAGTCTGTGTCAGCTGAGCACAAACTTCTGCGGGTTCTACCAAGTTTATAAAGATTCAAAGTACAATCCCAGAAGTAGACTGTGTGTTTGCACAAAAGAACTACCATAGCTAAAGATAGAGAGACGTGTCATCAGGTGGTTAGCCACCAGGTGATACATTGGCCATAATGAGTAATAACACAACAGTGCAGAATAGCTGTGATCCATGTTGGTGGAAGGAGTAATCATGCCGAAGAAATAAAAGCTCTTCAAAGTATCAGAGGCAATTTGAGTTGCTGGAGAACATAAGAGGAAGAATGTTATTGTATTCATGTCTTTTTAATGGACTTCTCAAAGGATTCTTGTTGGTCTTTGTGAGGCAAGAGGTTGGATTACATAGGATGATCTAGTTCCAACTCTTCTTAGAAAGTTCTTCATCAGTACACCTTAAACAAGAAACCTTCCTAATGGATCATACTTTCTTATGTTCACGGTGTTTCTTAAGATATAGGGGACAAGCAGCATTTTCTCCTGATGAGCCAAGGACTATTGGTGCCCGTTTAACTGTTCCTTTGTTTCCTCAAAACTTCCTTGAGACCAGCAGCCAAATAGCTCCTAGATTAGCACCAGACCATGGACCACCACTTCGAGTACAACTGTATTAACATAAAGGGGAAAGAGCAGCTACTATTTGGATTTTCCATCTCAAACAACAACACATCTATATTGTAAAGAGCTTCTATAAGTTAAAAGAGTTGAACCATGAGAATAAGATTAGGAACAGCACAATGTATGATGAACACCAATACATAATAAAAATCAAGGATTTTTAAAAAGAAACATGTTATATTTTCCTTAAAAGGAAAAGTTTAGAATACACACCATCCCATACCCCTGCTCTTACAGTCCCATGCCCCTGCTCTTCAATTAAATTTTCAGATAGGCAGCTGAGAAGAAAAGGCAGGAGACTGCACCACTTAAATCTCCATTATAAATGCAGAAAACGAGAGTGCAGAATTCAGAAATGACAGAATTATGGAATGTAATCAAATTAGCAAGAGAGAAGTCACTTTTGGGCAACTCCTCAGTGGAAGACACCTTTTTTTCTTCCTGATGTAAGCAATTTAACAGTAAAACATAACCAACATTAACATGAAGTCTACTGTACCACCACAAAAGAGTGAGCAATTTAATTAAACTCTAAGCCAGCCCAATATCTGTCTCAGCCATTTTGGTGGTCCTAATAAAAGTATTAATGCAATACTGATTTTGAAATATGGTTGCCAGATTTTCTAAACAGCAATAAAGGACAGTTGAAATTTACAATCTACAGGAGGACGTGGCTATTAACAAGAATGTATTTTATCTAAATACCAAATAAAAGTATTGATTTCAGTTAATTTAGCCATGCTTTTCTTGGTAAAGTTAACATACTGCCCACATTCTTCAAATATAATTCACTTTATAATTCTCTTTAGGAACTTCCCCATTTGGTTTCTTTTTTTCTTTTTCTTCTTTTTCGGCATTCATCTGCAATCCTGATTCCGTTTGAATAATCTATCTATCTATCTGTCTACACATACACACACACCCTGCTTGACAGCTATGATGAAAATTCAGAGTAACCTAAATCTCAGATATGGCTAGATTTACAGAACATCTGGTCCTCAGATCACCCCTACATTCTAAAATATGGGGTTCCTGATGTCCTGTTCAGTCTATATAAGAGACAAGCTTTCCAGCGCCTTCTAACAGGGGACACAGCTGGCACCCTTACTTCTGTCTCTGTAACAACTCACCAAGACTGAGCTAATTGTTAACTTTTCCCCACTAAGCTTCCCATATCTGGTGGGTTAAGGTTAAATTCATAGAATCATAAATCATGAAATTGTAAGGGTTGGAAGAGACCACAGGGCCATCCAGCCCAACCTCCTGCTATGCAGGAACACACATCAAAGCATTCCTAACAGAGGGCCATCTAGCCTTTGCCTAAAAACCTCCAAAGGAGGAGACTCCACCACACGCCAAGGCAGCATATTCTGGACAGCTCTGACCGTCAGGAAGCTCTTCCTGAGGTTCAAGTGGAATCTCCTTTCCTGCTCCTTGAATCCATTGCTCCTTGTCCTGGTCTCTGGAGCAGCAGAAAACAAGCCTGCTCCCTCCTCGACATGACTTCCCTTCAAATATTTAAACATGGCTCTCAGGTCCCCCCTTAACCTTCTCTTCTGCAGACTAAACATCCCCAGCTCCCTAAGCCGCTCCTCACAGGCCATGGCTTCCAGACCCTCCACCATTTTGTTCGCCCTCCTCTGGACTTGTCAATGTCCTTGGGAGTCGGGTGCCCAAACTGCTGGCATTAAAAGCCGGAGGAGATGATCCATGTGCCACCGCTTGCTCCCTGCTAAGGGGTCCCCTGGGGAACCTTCTCCCACCTCGGCTCTCGGAGGCCACTTGGGAACAGGCGGCCTGAGGAGCCCAGACACACAGAAGGGCAAAAAGGGGAGGGCCCGCGCCTCGGCCGGAGCCGCCCGCCCGCCCGCCTTCAATTCCCTGAGGGGACGAGAAGGACAACGGGAGGGGACGATTAGATGGAAGCGAGAGCTCCGAAGCTGCCATAACCAGGCTCGCCTGTCCGGCAGGGATGAGGAGCGAGGAGCGGCTGGGCGAGGGGAGAAAAGGCAGCCCTTTCGCCCAAAGCGTCTCACCCGAAGCGCCTTCGGCACCTGCCGTCCACACAGCATCTTCACCCTCACGCCGGTCGCGGCCTCAGCACCCGACAATTCCCCTCAGCGGGCACAACGAGCACGAAGAGCGCAAGCGCCAGCGCGGCGGCCGTCACTTTCCACAGCACGCGAGCGACGCATGCGCCCCACCCCTTAAATCCGCCAATAGGAGCCGCTGTGTTAAACCCTCATTAATTTAATCCCCTTCCTCCCCGTCCACGGTCCTGGAGTAAAAGGGGGTGTGGCAAGGAGGGTGTGAGGACTCTCATGCGGGGGAAGGGGGCGTGGCTGTCAAAGAGCGAGCGTGTTGGAAACACGAGGTAAGGGGCGGGGAAAAGAATGAGTTGTCCTATTGGAAGCGAGAGGATGACGTAGAGGGGGACGGCAGTCTCGGAGGTGAAAAGTGGGCGTGGCTGGTCGCCGCTCCTATTAATGAAGGACAATGAATAAAGGAGGCGGGGAAGGCGGGGCGTCGGGAGGAGCGGGTTATGGCTTCGGTCCGTAGTGTTACACATGCGCAAAGGGAAAGCAGGCTCTCACTGAGCCACACACGCAAAAGTGGGGGAAGACTAGGGAGATGGAAGCCAGAACAGATTAAACCTTCAGGCCATTTCCGCACTACACTCTTATCGCGCGATGATTCCACTTTCAACATCCTATGGAATCCTGGGGTTTGCAGTTTCGGGAGGGGCCGTCCGGCCCCTCCCGGAACTGCAAACCCCAGGATTCCATAGGATGTTGAAAGTGGAATCATCGCGCGATAAGAGTGCAGTGCGGAAATTAGGTCAGTTAGGAGTGAATGACCTTTTTCTCCTCCAGAGTCAAGACCCAAGCTCATTTGGGGATAACCCCCTTTCTGCTTTCATTGTCCTGCGGTTTGCCTGATCTATCTTCTTTTTGTTTTAAAACATGGTTTTCTTACCGATTGTCACAGTGGTTA
Source organism: Ctenosaura bakeri (assembly GCA_948474755.1). Lineage (NCBI taxonomy): Eukaryota > Metazoa > Chordata > Lepidosauria > Squamata > Iguanidae > Ctenosaura > Ctenosaura bakeri. The sequence goes on along the minus strand of CAOLHI010000028.1, from coordinate 156,633 downwards.
AGATTTCAGGAAAAAAAGAAGGCCCTACTCTGAGCTATCATCGTGTGAATCAACACATTAAATTGCCTTTATGGTGGAGGTAAATAATTGGTTGATTTTGCCAAGTATTGTCTGTAGCAGAGGCTATTTCTGCACTAGACTGTTACAGCGCTATTATTCCACTTTCAACATCCTCTGGAATCCTGCCAGTCCTTTGAAGCCCCTCCCTAAACTGCAAGCTCCAGGATTCTATAGGATGTTGAAAGTGGAATAATAGCGCTGTAACAGTCTAGTGTGGAAATGGCCAGAGAATTTCCCAAGCTCCGTGTCCCTGTCCTTGAGCCGAAGAGCAAATACATGCACGTTCCTTTCGTTAATGCTGGGTTCCCGCAAGGCGTTTCCAACTTACCGTGACCTTAGGGCAAAGCTATCATGGGCTTTTCTTGGCTAGACTTGTTCAGAGGGAGTTTGCCTTCCTCTGAGGCTGAGAGGGTGTGATGTGCCCAAGGTCATCCAGAGGTTCCCATGGCTGAGCAGGGATTCAAACTATGGTCTCTACACTCAAGCCACTACACTGCATGTTTCTTTGCCACCTCTCTATGACCCTCTCTCCCTGTACATCTAGCCTAGTCAGCTGAGCATCCTGAGGAAAGTATTCAGCTACCATACCCTGTGAATTCTGGACCCAACAGGCCATTACAGATATTACCTCCCTTTTTATTTTATTTATTTATTTTTATTTATTTATTTGTATCCCGTCTCTCCATATGGATCGAGGCGGCAAACAACTTACAAATAGCATGTATTTTGAAACATTTCTATACATGCCCCCAACAAGCTGGGTACTCATTTTACCCACCTGCAAAAGGATGGAAGGCTGAGTCAACCTTGGAGCCCAGCAGGATTGAACTTACAACTTTGTGGCTTGCAGTACTGGCATTTAACCACTGCGCCACCAGGGCTCCATTTTTCAGCATTAAGGGAGGCCGTGAGCCTCTCTTAATAGTGGGACAGTTCTGCCTTTACAGTCGGCTATTCACTAAACCTTCTCTGGCTGCTTTTCTTGCTCCTGGCAGTCTAAAAGCATCGGATCACCTGTTACAGACTAATTTGAATGTCTAGAGAAACTGCATTCCTCACTCCATCTCAAGACTGTGATCATGCAGACATCATGACTTCTCCATTCCAGCCTTTAATAATGTTATGCCTAACAGTGGTTTGGAGATCTGAGTTCACACATATGCTTGTGCCTAATAAAAGGAATGCACTGATAGGCAGCCAAAGCAGAGGGGACTCCTCCTCCCTTGTCCTGACGGGAAGCCCTGCACTGCAACTGGAATAAGTTTTCTGCTGCTCCAGAGACCAGGACAAGGAGCAATGGATTCAAGCTGCAGAAAAGGAGATTCCACCTGAACCTCAGGAAGAACTTCCTGACAGTCAGGGCTGTCCGGCAGTGGAATTTGCTGCCTCGGAGTGTGGTAGAGTCTCCTTCTTTGGAGGTTTTTAAGCGGAGGCTGGATGGCCATCTGTCGGGAGTGCTTTGAGGGTGTTCCTGCATGGCAGGGGGTTGGACTGGATGGCCCCTGGGGTCTCTTCCAACTCTACATTTCTATGATTCTATGATATGAATTTTGCAATTTCTCATATGTCCAGCACAATTGGCTGGCCTAATAAAAGTAATGCACTAATATTAATTTTGGAATATCTCAAATGTCCAGCACAATTACTTTTGTTTTTTGAGTCCCCTCCCTTCTGTATATGGAAGAGACCAGATGATAACTAATAGGTTTTGTGAAGAGACAAGTGTCGTGTGTACATTCCCTAATAGAGGACATCATCTTTGTCCTTTTCACTTTGGGGATAGATGGCTGAACAGCTTATTGGAAAAAATACAGAAGCAGCGGTGCAGTAATTTACATGACATAACATTAATAAAACTGTAGAAGGGAGACAGCATTGTGATATCATAATGCTTTAACAGAATTTGGAATGGCAGCCTAGTGAACAATAACCCACAGGATCTAATTACATTTTGCATGATAAATGTTAGTTCTAAAATGTTGGACTAGATAGGCCTGTGGTCTGATCCAACATAGGTTTTCTTATGTTGACACTTTCAGAAAATGGGACAGTTATGTTTTTACATTTGTATTCTGAAGACAAAAATAAAAAAATATCTATTTCCCAGCTATCCCTATACTCAATAGAACTACTTTTATTCTATTTTACATACATTAAATGTTAGTACATAACAACTGGTGCACATACAGAAAAGCCAACATCTCTGCCAAATAAGATTTCTGTCATTTTCACAGTCAACACACTTTGAAATTCAAGTTCATGTGCCTTATTTTAGCCAAAAGTTGCTATTATTAGGACCTTATTTCAAAGCTCTGTGGCCCTTTTTTCTAGTGTGTAAATCTGTGTCTCAAGCAGGGAATTTTAGTTATGGTTGCACATGTGCTGAGAAAAGTACTGTGTGTCTAAACCAGGAATGCAGTAGACTAGAAATTCTTTTCATGTTGCAGGCTGATGTTTCTTCCTAAACACATGTTGTAAAAATAACCTCTATCCAAAGGCAAAAGAGGAAATGATTCAGTAGGGAGAGAGGTATATAGAAAAGTTTCATTCAACCCTATGAACATTTTCATCAAGTTTCTCAGTGCTTAAATCTCATAAAAATTTAAGATACTGAAATATATTAATCTTATACCAACAGCTTATGACAAATTACCAGAGCTCAGTGTGGCCTTGGTTTCCATCAATTCTGTTATTTTTAAGAAGAGTTATTCAGAACATTGTTTTTAGAGGATGCTGTTCAACATCTTCATATATAACTTGGATGACAGAACAGAGAACATGTTCATCAAATTTGCAAAATGCATCAAGTGAGAAGGGGAGCTAATACTAGAAGACAGAATCATGATTCAAAGCAATCATAGCAGATTGTAGAACTGGACCCAAAAACTCAAAACAAAATGCCAGGATAAATGTAAAGTTCTATATTTAGGCAGGAAAAATCAGATACATAGATATGGAACAAGTGACACCTAGCTTGAAAATATAAAAAGGATCTGGGGGACATAAAGGTAAATGTGAGTCAACAGCAGCAGCAACAACAAAAACGTAGGTTGCATCAATAGAAGTATGGTATCCAGATCACGGGAGAGCCACTGTGGTGCAGTGGTTTGGGCACTGGAGTACGACTCTGGAGACCAGGATCTGAATCCCCACTTGGCCATGGAAACCCATTAGGTCACCTTCATCAAGTCTCTCTCTCAGCCTCAGAGGAAGCCAAAGGCAAGCCCCCTCTGAACAAATCTTGCCAAGAAACTCTGGGATAGGTTTGTCTTAGGGTCATGATAAATTGGAAACGACTTGAAGGCATGCAACAATAACAATCCAGATGAAAGAAAGGAACAAGGCCATTTTACTCTGCCTTGGTCAAATCTCACCTGAAGTGATGTATTCAGTTCTAGACACCACAGGTTAAGACAGCAGATGCAAGCAACAGAAAGGAGATTCTGTCTAGACATTAGAGTTTCCTTGATGGTAAAAGCTGTTTGACAGCAGAACAATTTACCTTGGAAGGTGGTGGACTCTCCTTTTTCAAAGATCTGTTAATAGTATGGATGGCCATCTTTCAGGACTGCTTTAGTTATGTATTCTTGCATGACAGAATATTGGACTGGATGACCCTTGGAATCCCTTCCAGCTTTTCAGTTCTATGAATGATGTTCAGAACTAGGCTTCTGGACCTGACCTAAAGGGCTTGTTTACAAAAAGGTTTGAACTGCGATAGTTTGTTATGTTTACTCTAGGAAAGACAGCAGTTCTTATTGCTTAGATGATAGCACAGCAAGGTCCTAAAAGCATATTACAGGTTGTAAAAGAAGACTGGGTAATAAAAACCAAAGTTCTTTGTTTGAGTAGTTTACATTGGGCTTCAAACAATGTAAATATTATTTTAGCAAGTTTATGAAAATCATAGTAAAGAAGAGCAGCCGAATTAAGACTGCTTTGAATGTGACATGTTCCTGTATTAAAGCAACTTTGTAAGTTACACTATGGTTGTCATCCAAAAAGGCTATTTTAATGGTATGCATAGATTTAGGCAAATCCATTAAAAACTACTTCTTTTTGCATACACAGCCACTAATTCAGTATTACAAGTTTAGCCAAATTTTTATACTATATTTTTAAATGAATCAATAGGGTTTGTACACTATGGATGCTGGAGTTGTGGGGGAGGGAATTAAGGTTTTTAGCTATATTTTAATGTATGGTTCTGATCACTGTAGTGGAAGACTTATGAGAAACAAGTGCATTTTTTGATTATCCAAACTAGTCTTCTCAATTTTGGAAACCATTTTAGTTGCATGTTGAGAATATGTCTTGAAGCTGACAGAAAAAAGACTACTATTGATCTCCCAATCTTTCGGTGTCTTTTTCCTGCTATCAATTATCTGAAGGTTTCTTATCTGAACATTATCTGGATAGAAACTGGGTGTTTTGATATAGAGCAGTCCCATTCCTTTCTCTGTAGATATGGCAGATCTGTTTGACAACTTCCTCTGGAAGTACTTTATAATGCTTGTGGGATTCTAATTCTTTCTGCAATTTTAGTTATTTGTAAAATATCTGAATTTTCCTAAACAGAATATAGCAAGCATTGTCCATGACTAACATCACAGATTAACAATTGCAATTCAATCTGTTAAGCTGACATTAATTAAAAACGGGGTTGCGTACTGGAACTTGTGTTTATGTGCCTTCAAGTTGCCTGTTGACTTATGGTGACCCATGAATTTCAGTTTTCTTAGGCAAGGAATACTCAGAGATAGTTTTGCCAGTTTCTTCCTCTGAAATACAGAATATAGCATGTGGTATTTGTTGGTAGTCTTCCATCAAAGAATTAACCAGGGCTGATCATGCTTAGTTTCCAAGATCAGATGGAAGTGAGTAGCAGGTAGTGCCTTTACCTGCTACTCACTAGAAACATATGAGAGCGGGGATGGAGGGATATGTGTGTGTGCTTGTTGCAAAAGCTGCCCTTCCTTCTTGAGCAAATTCTAAGTGCTGGTTGTTACTAAATACATTACCATTGCAAAGCATACCTGATACATTTCTGTCTCTTGTAAACCTTTAGGATCACTGATACCATCTGGAAACTATTCTGCATTACCAGGCAAAAACATAGTTCTAATCACTGCAGTGATTTAACCTAGAACTTTTTAAGTAACTGATTGGATTAAGGTGCAACTCTGTTGAATCATAGAGAAGAACTTTTTCTACTGCTCCCTCCCCCCTTCCAAATTTGGAAATTTGGCCCTTAGAAGCCTACCTCCTAAATACACAAGGAGTTTGGGAGGCAGGGAAAAAAATCAGGTAGCTTTAGTTGTTGTGTTAAGCTTGGGTAACACAAGACTTTGACAGATGTTATGATTTTGCATTTGTGTTGTTAGATCAGTTACAATTTTAATGGTTTTTAATGCAAATTTGTAGCACTGATTACAGATTTTAGAAGGACAGGAATGAGACTTCACTAGGTAAAGCACTAGATAAATAAGGTGCTTATCTTTGTGTTGCTAAATACCTTCCCCCCATCTTCTAGATAGCTATTAATCTCTAAGCATCTCAAAACCCAAGGAACTTAGTCATGTCACTCAGCAAGAGTTTTCCCCTCCCCCTTGAGTGTTAACAAAACTTCCCTTGAATTTTACATTCACATTTTTACATTTCTGAAAAATAATCAGATTTCACAGTCTAGTTTACTATTCATGGGACTGATAACAAATCATATGGAAACCAAGTATCAAGCTAAGAAACCAAGTATCAAACAAAAGCCACTAGTCAGTTCTAGTCTAGCCTCTTAATAGCAGTCCTCAACCCCTATGTATGAATATAAAATGTTAATTTCTTTGCAGGACACCATTAACCAACAGTGGTTCTTAACTTTTGGTCTTCCAAATGTTTTGTACTTCATCTCCCAAAATCTCTAGTCATTACCTGGAGCTTCTGAAGTCCAAAAGCTGAAGTCCAAAAAATCAGGATGACCAACTTCTTGGAACTATAAACACACAAACACACACACACACACATATACACAATTTTTTTTTTTTTTAAAGTGGTAATGAAGAAATTATATCCCAGTCCAGCTGGTGAGATGCACTGTGCATATACTTTCTCTTTCTGTTTCTCTCCGATAGATACGTGTGTATATCTGAAGTGGCATCCCTACTCCCATCACAATGCTCTGACAGGTCCTATGGAACTGACTATATGGAACTTTTAATGTGGACAATAATGCATACTTGTATCTGGGCCTAGCTTGGGTCTTGATTTTGCAAATATTACATTTCAGGATTCCTGTGCTCAGCAACCATTTATGAAGGTTCTGGAGAGAATACCAAAATTGTTCTAATTCTTTTATATTATTTTATATTACATTTTTATTTTGCAAGAAAATAAATTATACAACTTAAAAAATAAAATCCCCAAATTAAGCAGTACATCAAAATAGTTCAGCCAGACTGCCATACAAGGAAAAAAAATGCTACCAATCAAAATTGTACAGCATTATCTAGTATGTAGTGTCACACATTCAAAACTGTAGATAACCATATGTAGATAGAGATATTACAACCCAGAAAACTCAATTTGCGCTGCACTCCAGGCTACATATAGTCTATTAACAGGAAAGCTCTCGAGTACTGTTTTATTTCACAAATAGGACCTTGAATTTACAAAGATAGCATCCCAGCCAGTTCCATGAAAATAGAAAACAGGTTTGCACTCAAGGTACCAAATCTTTCCATGAAGCTATCAAATATTTATCTCAGCTGTATTTTTAAAATCTGTACTGTACCTTTTACAACAGATAGTGTAATGCAAATAAATTCAAAGTGTTTGACTACTCAGATCATGTTACTTTTTTTAAGGGAAAAAGCCACCACTAAAAATTAAATTGAGCTATACTACGTTCCAACAAGAACAGGCTTAAACAACTGAATAGGTAGAAAACGAGAGACAGCAGAGGGATAAAGGAAAAAATGGAAGACTTCAAAATTAAGTGTGAACATCATTTGCTGTGTCAAAAACACATGTATTTAAAATCAATGCAACCTACATTATTTTTCACATCTATAGTATTACTTAATACAAACCACAATGGCAGTGCTTGTGGCAACACACATTTTTCAGAAGCAGCACCTCTTTATGCTAAGTCTTTGGAGGAAAACATCCAAAGCTAAAAATCAGCTTTAAAAGTGTCATGTTGCCATATTGCAATGACTGATATTTTTTAAAAAAAAAAAAAAGATTTGGATGTTTTCATACTTCTGCATACATATTTAGACTAGTATATTTTTCCATTCCTGATAACCTTAGCCTTAAGGGCATCATGGTGAAAGTGTCCTGACAAAGGATGCTAAATGTAATTCTGCAGCTGTAAGGAAATTGCTGGTGTGATTTTCAGATTCATTGTTTTACATGACATCCTATTCCCACATACACAAAAAGAAAAGAAAACCCTGAACCACTTTATAGGCACATTGTCTGTTTTAATTCCCCGGCCTTAAACACATTTAAGTAACTTTCATTTGAAATAATCATATGAGATGGAGACACAGTGAGCACTCAATATTTTCCTTCTATGTAAATGAACAAGATAGAGGAGACTGCAATAGCTCCATGTGTGCTCCTAAAGTGCTTCCACATGTGCATGGATTTGTGGGGGTTTTGGTAATTTTTCCTTCAAAATGCAGGCTCTTGTGCTGCACTGGGTGCCTTGTTTCTATGGGGCACAAGAGGCTGGAATAAAGCAGGGGCAGTTCTGAAGAGTCACAAATGAAGTCCATGGGAAGCCATTTAAATCGCAGCCACTAATTCCAACCATCAGAAGCAGCTGCACTGCTAGGAAATGAAAAAGGAGTAAGTTTGAAGGTTTCTAAAGTCTGAATAGTACCAAGAATTAGAGCTCATTATTTTTAATGTCATGCTTCCTCTTCCATATCAGAATTAATGGGAAGCATACAACTGAAAAACAGTCTATCAAAGTATTTGAGATATGCATGTGCACTTTAATTTTTTTGTCTTTTGCTATGAATTTCTAAAGGAACTTCCAGATCAAATGCAGAGTTCTAACAATCACGTAATAAGTACAAAACACTGTGGGGAACCAACATATATTCTGTGTTTGAGAAGTATAAAAACATTTTTCTTTAACCCCTGCCCACAAAAAATCTTAAGCTGAAATTCTGAAGTTCTGCGTTAAGTTTGAAGTTCGCAGTGAACACTTTTTTTTAAGTACTGGTTCTCTTTTCAGAAAATGCACAGAAAGTCAGATTTTAAGTCACTACCCTGTTATCATCTCCCCTCTCTCCATTACATATTCATGGAGGCTTGCTGTTCATTGGCACATCAGTACATCCACTGTCTCTAATCTTCACCTCTAACATCATATTATATTATATTTAGAAGCTGGTATGTTGTATTTGCTGAAGTTACTGACCTGTGTGTTTGCAAAATAGTAAACCTTTGGTGTAAAATACAGCCACCCCTACCAAATCTGTTCTACCAACATAACAATCCGTTTTGATCTCATTTTTCAACCAATAAACAGCAACACATAATAAGCATAACCACTAACCACCAAAGGGAAAGACAACTGATCTGGGCCGCTATAATCTAAAAGAGAGGTTTACACAGTTGTATTCTCATGCACAGAAGTAGTAATAGGGTACACTAAAAACTTACTCCTTTCCTCCATTCATTTTTGCCTTTCTTTCTTAATATGCTGGTAGTACTGATACCACTGAAAGGAACCTAGAATGTGACGGACATTTCAAACATCTGGACACAGCAGCAACTCAGTAAGTTACTCAGGGAAGGACAAAGAAGACATTCATTAGCATTTGTTTCAGTTTTTGATGTGGCATTTTCTTTGATCTCAATAAAGCAGATTTTGCTCCAAAGCCTATGTGTTGGTTCTTTTGCTTCTTTAATGCTGAAACAGATTTTTTGTAAAGAAAAAGAACAAGGGCACATTCCAATCGAGCAAATGGAAGTTGGCTGCAGCAGTTTTTGGTAGACCAGTCTCATAACCTGTTAAGATTTGTGTCATTCTGTCAGCATATGCATAATCAAGCTGGTCTAGTAGGATAAAAAACTGTCTTCTTCCACACAGTCAGATTTTTTCCAGCATAAAACTGTATTTAAAACTGTATTAGATATTTTCAAATAAATAATCAAAGGAAGAAATGTATAGGGATTGTCAAAATGTTATTTTCTATTTTGGGGAATTTGTGCACTGGCTATATTTAATGCATTCAGAAGCATACTAAAACAGGAAATACAAATATTAAATGTACAAGGAAATACACTTAATATTTCATTTTGTTTCACCATAAACAGACCTATCCATGAAACAAATTTCTTAAAGATGATGTGCCATCTTTCTCTCAAAACAAGAGGGTATTGAAACAAACCATCTGTTCAATAAACACATTTACCCAAGTTCTGCAAAAAACAGTGAAAAATTTGATATATTTTGTTTAACATCACTTATTTCTCAATATCCAAATCCAGTTGTTATACTGAAGCACTTAAGCCAACAGTTAAATATAGATCTTCAATTGTCATGTATTTGTGTCTTGCTCAAATAGTATACACAAAGAGATCAGAATAAGGACAGTATATTTAGGCTATTGAGCCAAAACACAAAGTGTGAAGTGCTACATCTAGTCCTATTTGTTTGTTTTTTTTTAATGTGAAAACTCAACAGCAGTTCTTCAGTGCATGAATACGTGAAGATAATTTCCTTGTGCAAGTACTGTTCGTCTAAAAAACTGAAATCATTTCTGTTCCAAATGGGAGCAAATCAAATCTTTAAAAATTTCACAATGGGCTCTCCATGAATGCAAAGTTTCCTGACCAAAAACAGCATGCTGTTAGAAAAGTGTGCAACATGAAGGGAATGCCATCATGCTAGCTGAAAAAAAAGGTTGGAAAAACAAAGTCTTCTGGTAAGGTAAGGCAGGGATCTGAGTATATGTAATGCAAGTCAAACAAAGTCCTTCTTCAGCACAGTCCTTCTTGTAGTTTTGTCTGCCCAAACCACCTTCAATGCACATTTCTTGGCATCTTCCTGTAAGAGTCTTCATGCTATGCCATGTATATAAAAGTGTTGATATCTGATTCATCTCTTCGGATATATTTGTGTTCTATGAGCCATTCAATCTGCTCTTTTATCATTTTCTTCTGTGGCAAGAACATGTTTTTTAATATCTCTACTAGTTCAGTCTGAAGTTGAGCATTAGTAATTTTCTTCCTCATTTTCATTATTTGGATGATAGCCTCCTAAGCAAGATGGAAAGTAAGGAAGGAAAAAATAACTTTGGATGTACTCTGAACAAGACTAGCAAAGCAAATCTAGCTAAGTGGTTAGCAGAAATATCATCTGGCAATTCCATAAGCACCAGATCTTTAAAAAATGTCTGGGTATGAGTAAAATCAGCTGTTTTAGTAACTAAAAAAATGCAGATACCTTCCAAGGGCAGTGAGCTTGGATTAACTCTGTGTTTATCTGCTTGCTTGCATCAACACGAGTTGCTTTGACAATCTAGGTAGCAATCCTGCAAGTGACACACCTTCAGAGAGGAGAAATGTTGCTTTGCAGGACTGCTAGACACTGTTACAAATTATCCACATGTAACATAAACAGTTCTGAATACACAAAGAGCATAAGCTATACAGTTGAGAGAGGAGTCAATAATCTCATCAGTCAGCTGGTTCAGATATCCATCCTGAACAGTGAGTTCCTCTGAGTTGTGGGGTAATGGGCTCAGTTCCACAAAAATGATATGTGAGCCAGGAATTGCTAACATCTATTATGGCCTAAGCAAGTCAGAAAGATTGTAGAAACTAAGCAAAGAAAACACAATTCACAAGCCCATGGTTTACAATTTACCAGAGACAGATTTCTGGTTTGTAACATTAATGCAGCAGTGGAGGACTAAATGGTCTTAGTGAAATGTTTACTCGACTGGTAGCACTACCACTCCCTCCAAACAGGCCTTGAGCAAACAGAAATGTTTAACGAAGGCTTCTTTTTTAGATGTGCCAGGGAGTGAAGCTGAAGCTGTCTACATGGAAAACATGCTCAAATTCTGTGTTACACATCTCTCCTGTTCTGTGTACTCTTGGAGCTGTGACAAGGACTGTGAATACTCTGTTGTAAAGTTCTGAGGTCAAACATCACAAAGCACTGCAAACTTCATAAGTCATATGCATCAGGACAGTTTGCATACTCTCTCATTTTGTAGACAGTGGGCCCACCATACCCGAGAGTTCACAATCCTCAGATTCAACCCATCACTGATTCAAATGCACCCTATTTGCTGGCACATAAGAACCTGGATGGTCCTGGCAGCACCACCCCCCGGTTGAAAATGTTGCTGGTAAATGCCAGGTCGGTTAATGGAAAGACAACTGCCATCCAGGACCTGATCCTGGATGAGCATGTAGACGTGGCATGCATTACTGAGACCTGGTTGGATGAAGCCAGAGGGGTTAATCTCTCTCAGCTTTGTCCACCATGATTCTCTGTTCAGCAACAGGTGAGACCCTGGGGTCAGGGAGGTAGAGTTTTGATAAAGTAGTCTATCGAAATTCCATCCCCCTGCACAGGTGCCCCATCCCACAGTTTGAGTGAGATTTGAGTGAGTTTATCTGAGTGAGATTTGAGTGAGTTTATCTGAAGTTGGAGGGCTGGGACAGACTAGGGACTTGTTAAGTCTATCACCCACCCTGCTGCACCATAGTCTCCCTTCTTGAGCTAGCACATGCGGTTTCGGGGTTGACGTTGGAATCCTCCCAGCTTGTAGTACTGGGGGATTTCAATATCCATGCTGAGACCACGTTGTCAGGAGTAGTTTAATTTTTGTTTTAACTTTTGTACATCACAGTTTTTAATTATGGCTGTAAGCTGCTTTGAGTCCCTTCGGGGAGAAAGGCAGAATAATGATAATGATAATAATAATAACAGACTCACTTTTTTTCTTAAAAAAATACTGTTTGAAAATGGGATGCGTCAAATACTCCAGTGCATCTTATATGCCCGCAAACTGTATTTGCTGACATGTAATTGGGGTGCATCTTACGTGCTGGTGTGTTTATACGCTGGCAAATATGGTGCATAATATTGTACATTTGAATCTGTGGTGGGGAGCACACTGGATGCCCAATTCTGTCTTCAATGTAGCAGGGATTCCTTTGCAAGGCAGAAGTCTCTCTGCAAACCTCATGAGACTTGCAGAGAGACTGTGAATATGAAGAGAGAACCCTATTAAAAATGGCATAGAGTAGCAGCAGAGGTGGCAGCAAGCCCCAGCCACAAAGCGTGACACACTCTTCAGCCTCTCCCACCAGCAGGACACCCACCAGCCACCCAATTCTGTCTTGCACCTTGAAGGCAGAAATGGGCAGCTGGTGTGCTCCCAGGAGCACAGGTGGTGGGGGGAGGGATGAGATCGTCAGGTATTGAGAAATTTTACAGGAACAGACCCACAAGCCACATTAAGCAGCATTTGCTTAAAAATGTACCATACCGTATCAACTACAAAAGTATTTGGAAAAAGATATCAAAGTCAGTAAATTGAAATACCTGGGTTCGTAATATTCTTAACTGGACTATCCCTTCATTTTCCTCTTCTCGCATTCTCTCTGTAGTTAGTTGCAGTCTACCAATTAGATTTATCTTACCTCTTTTTTGAACTTTAGCATTTTTTCTGAAAGAATGAAACATGAGATGAAACAAAAAAATCCACAAGAAATCTATGACCCTACCCTATACTTCTTAGTTCTAAACTGGCAGAAACTCTCAAGACTCTCAGACAGAGCTGTTTCCAAGTGCCTAATAATCCAAATCTTTTAACTAGAAACACTGGGAAATGAATTTTCATTTTCTGAACTCCAGTCTGTGATGGATACTATAGCCAAGGTATTTTTATTCCTAAACAGTCCAAGCAGAAGTAATCTCCTCAGACTAGTTCAGGTGCTTCAAACAAAGTGGGCTCCTTCCATAACCCTGAAACTCAACCTTGATCTGCTCAAAGCTTGATAATATTCTAAATGGTGGAATGGAAAACAATCTGGTGCCACAATTAGTATCCTTTCTGTGGAAAACACCTAGGCAGAGGAGAGGGGATGGGAAGGAATGGGGCTGAGTGACTGATGGATCAACTGCCAATACTTCTATTTATAACAGAATCTCTATGCATTTGGGGAAGAGACTCTAACACTGACTTCTTCCTTCTTCCTTACACCACCATACCTCATCATTTAAGACGCCTTATTTTTTTAGACATTATAACTCCATAGTCTTGGCACCCTGCAGGTTTACATTTTTTTGGCTGGGGGACCCTTTTATGAGTTATGTATATTTTATTCAAATTGCCCCCCACCCCAGAAAACATGGGGCAGAAGTGGTGCAAATCCTCATTCCCCAGATTTAGTGTCCTCCTTTATACTTTATACTTTTCAAACTTATACTTTTCAAACTTTGCTTCTTTTCCCCCCTAAACTTATGGCCACTTCTATGCTATGTCATTTTCGTAGGAATGTTCTGTAGAAAATACGGGGAAATTAAGCACTTTTTTTTTGGACCGCCTACAAATGGAAATCTGTTCTTGCATGCACACTGCCCCCCTCCTGTATCTATCTGCAATTTGGCAAGTGTCATCATCTCATAAGGGCTATAATTTCTCTCAAGATATTAAAGTTACTTGATGTTCTCTTCTTTAAAACATACACACAAACCTTTGCACCCATCTGACTTCAATTTGGCAGATGTAATCTTCTCATAAGAAGCTATAATGCATAAAACTTTCACTCACTTGTGATGAAGAGAACAAAGGTTATCATGCTTTTAATATTTCCTAGGGACAGTCAATGAGAGACATGAACCTTCAGATTTCCAAATCTTAACTTTGTCTGGGATTTCGATCAAAGTAGACTGGCTCCAATTTTTACTTGAGCATAAGTAGTATTAAGCCATATATTTACAACTGAAAACTGCTTGGGGAAGTTGTGGGCGAGTAAACAGTACATTAGTATTTTGTAAAATAGAATCAATTTGTTTTATCACTACAAATACATTTTTAATATCTATACAATGCTTTAAATGTTGAAAGTACTTTACATACATTATCCTCTAACCCTTATATACAATCTTCTTAGAGATGTTGATATTATTATATCCATGGTGCCTTCTAATGTATGCTGCCAGGGAAACTTTGTTATAGGGAGCATCTAAATAAATCATGTCAATTAACTGTTGTGGGGGACATGCTGAATGAAAGACTGACTTGCCTATGAATGTCTAGTGAGTTCATGGCTAAGTGAAAGGGAAACAGAGAACCTCTTGGTTTTCAACCTGATCTCTTAAACATTACACTACAGCAACTCACACAGCTTTTCCTAACCCAATACATCTAAATATTCATGGATATTGCATAAATGACTTTATCATGTAACAAAAAAGAATCAACAAAGGATTGCTGCTGAGCAAATGTTGTGGATGCATCAATATGGATTGTACACCAGCAATGCCTGGTGGATTGGGACAACTGAAATAAAACTGCAGTAGCACTTGGGTGCAATACAGAGGAAGTAAGTTGTACTTAAATGCACAGGAGGCCACAAAAACAAGCATTCTGCATGAACTAGAAAAAACAAGAGTACTCTGGTAATATATTGTTCTTGTCCTCTAATATAATGTTGGATTTAGGCCCTTACCTTCTCTCCTTCACTTCAACATAATTTATCCTTTGAGCCTTACTAACAATACTTGTATTCCACCAACCATCATGCACTGCCATCAAGCCTTCTGTATGCTTCCCCTTCACCTCCGTTCCGTTATATCAAGTTCATTTACATTTCCTGTATTCTGCTCCTACTTTTGCCACTTTCTGAGCTACCAGTCTTTCACAGTCAACTGAACACCTATGCCTGTTCTGCTCTTGCTTTTCTGTTCCTTAGCCTTATTAAAATCAGCTGGACTTTCCTAGTTTAGTACCTTGAATTCTGTGTATAGAAAAGCACAAAAGGGCAGACTTAAGCTTGTCAAAAATGTGTTGGACCTGTGGAACTCAGCTTAACTGCATGCTACTGCAACAAACAATCTTGCAGCCTTGTTGATGCAGTACATGCTTGCTATTAAAAGGAATGCCAAAGCACACACTAGAGCCAATGTGGTATAATGGTTTGAGTGTTGTACTGGGGTGGAGACCAGGGTTCAAATTGCTGCTCGGCTATGGAAAGCTTCTAGGTGACCTTCAGCAAGTCACAATCTCTGTCTTAGAAGAAGGCAATAGTAAATCCCATCTAAACAAATGTTGCCAAGATAGGGATGTTTTAGTGTTGCCATAAATTG
Organism: Ctenosaura bakeri; assembly: GCA_948474755.1. Taxonomy (NCBI): domain Eukaryota; kingdom Metazoa; phylum Chordata; class Lepidosauria; order Squamata; family Iguanidae; genus Ctenosaura; species Ctenosaura bakeri. The sequence continues at coordinate 141,221 of CAOLHI010000028.1, read as the reverse complement.
GAAACAAGTTGAAGGCACACAACAACAAAGCGTTCAATCCTTTCTGAGATATCTAAGGATAAGTCACAGGTGAAAGAGAAAGGAGGAAAGGTGACTTTCCTCTTACAAATGTACCAGCTCAGCTCTGTCCTCTGTCACTTCCTTAAAGCCCTTGCTAGCAGATGGCTTAGACAAACACAGCTGTCTCTTTCTCTCAGAAGTCTACAGAAGTTGTGTGATGAAGTCAGGTTGTAGACCACATTACTGGAATCCTCAAAGGATGGAAATAATTGATGGAAGGGGACAATGTCATTTGGTACATTTTTTGATAGACCTGCTATGTGCAGTCAATATTGTGAAACAAATATGTATGAGCAAGAAATCCACATACAAAATTGTACGCTACACTGAAAGGAACTGTAATGTGGGCAGGGAGGCTTTTTAGTTTCTGAAGAAGAATCCTGAAAGTATTTTTCCTAATCTCTGAAAGATCTTATTACAAAACCATCATGAAAAACTTGAAGAAAAAAAAGCATTTGATTTTCTGAAACGATAAATGGGATAAATAGTAAAGAACATTCATCTGGATAGTTCAAGTGCTAATTACTATGTATACTTGTGTATGACTCAAGTGCAGGTTTTGGAGCCAAAATTACAGCTAGTGATATGACCTGTGGATAAGTTGGGGCATTCTGCAAAATGACAAAAGTGCCAGCACCCCTGGCTGCCAGTGCTGCAATTTTCCTGTCCATGCATGCAGAAAGGCCCTTCATCACTCTACTCAGAGAAAGGGATGTGTTTTTTTTTTCGAGGAGGGGGTAAAAGTTAAGTTATAGTATTATTTCTTACCAAAAAAAGAAACTATCCCTTCTTTAAGTAGAGTAGCAAAAGGAGAGAGCTCTATCTGTCCCAGGACTCTATTTTCTCTGAGGAGTACTGTCAAAGAGTCATCACCACCACTGTCATTTTCTCACTCAGGCTTTGAAAAAAACCAGAAGCAACACCATGCTGGAGAGAGCAGAGGAGGTCAGTGTTTCTTTTAGGTTTTCCTTGGATAGATTAAGCTCTCTCTTTTTGCCATTCTACTCAAGAGAAGGGGATGGTTCCTTTTTTGATAAGTACAGTACTTAAGTTGACCCAGGTTTTGGGGGTTGATTTTTTTTGACTAAAATGTCTAGATTTTTCCATGAGTATATACAGTAACTGTCTGCCCCCAGCACTAACTTAAATCCTTTGCTAGCAGTTGGCTTGGACAAATAGAACTAAAGATATTTCCCCTCTCGGAAGCCAAAAACTGCTGTCAACATAAACAAGTCAGGCATTCTAAGTTTTCCTCTGATATGATATTATCTTGAAATTTAGAATTATCTTGGAAAAGAGAAGCTGAGCCATTAAATATTAAAATGTGCCTCTTGTTCTCTATGAAAAGTTTATGGAATAAACCAGTGCCACATCTTACATTAAGCTGAACTCTTGGTTGACTGAGAAGAGGGTTCCTTCTGTAAAGTCTTTGGGTGAATTGACTTGAGGTTCATATAACAAAACCTGACGTTTCAACTTTGGAAATGCTACAAGAGACTGTTGAAAACAAAACAGAGAGAGGAAAAGAAATTTAATTGTCAGTGTAGGCAAGCTAGTACTATTTCATCATGTTATAATTAACAATGTGATCTCTATTCTATTCTACTTAATTTTTAATTTAAGGTTTTTTGTTTTAACCACCTCTTAAAACCAAGTATTTTTGATCACCTATTTCTGTCACATATAAACCAATGTTACATGTGGAAGGTTAAAAAAAAGCACAAGCACAAACACTAATGAAAGAACTGTTTAATTATATTTGACAACAGCCTTGGCAAACAGAAAAAATGAAGAAGCTGGTTGCATTCAAACATCAAACTATACCATACGTTAATGCAGTCTTCTCCAAACTGGTGCCCTCCAGATGTGTTGGACAGCAACTTCCATATTTCCAGCCAACACACCTGGAGTTGGCAGAACATGGATATGAACAAAGCACAGTAAATCTTGGTTTTACATACTTTCCCATGTCTCTTCATCTGGCATGGCTGCAAAGAGGAGACTGGTAGCTTTAGATTTCAACTTCTACTAATCACAGTTTAGTATTCTATTCAAACCAACAAATTATGGTTAATATTAGCAATGGTCTGTTTAAACAATCCAGTTTTGTAAGAGAGGATCTGTAGTTAGTTAGTTTCAAGCAGACTAAAATGAACCTTAACTACAGTTTGTTGTTTTTGACATCGCAATAGGAACTCCTTGAGAGTATTTACTGGAGTAAATGCTTCAAATCATGACTGTTCCAGGAAAAGATATATGTGCAAATTCATTACATTTGAGTAACACTAAATTATGGTTTAGTGGGATATCCTAACTGGTACTGAACATACTTGTTGAAAAAAAATATGTTTGTGCTACAAGGGATACTGTGAAAATCAAAGCTTTCCAAAATAATGCATCCTAAATCTGTTACTATACTTGCTTTTTCAATTTCTGTGCAGTGTAAACAGTGAACGGGGTAAAATCCATCATTGCATGAAGTTGAACATAAAACTAAGGGAGTTTGTACAAAAGGAAAGTGCCTTCTTTGAACTGCATTGCGGGAGATACGGTCATCCAATTTTTGAGACACTCTTATCCTAACAATTTGTCTTAATATCACCACATCAAAATACAGTGCTACTGCAATAACTCATCTGGTTACTGAATACTGCTTCAGTCTTTTGTAACTGTAGCAAAATACTGTGAAATAATAATATTTTTCTGGTAGAGGAAATGTTCTACAGTAAGCCAAGATTCCATCCCTAGCACTTCCATTTAAAAGGTTCAGGAGACGGTGATGAAAAAGACCACTGCTTGAAACCCTATGGAGGTGCTGCCAATCAGACTAGACGACAATTGAGCTATACAGACACACTCCACATGTTTTAAAACATGCTTGTAAGAAGTTATGAATTTACTATTTATAAGCATTCTAAATGTCTCAAGAAGATTTGGTGAAATATCCTGTAAAGGAGTTATCTTAATGAAATGAGGCTTTAGTAGGGTTTCATTTCCTTCTCTATTAGATTATTCAGAAGTTACTCATTACTGACAAGGGAAGAAAAGCACTGCATAGTATTCAGGAATGATCTCAAAGAGGTTATGTTCCACATGTGCAATTAAAAAAAAATCAGTAGAAGAGAGGATTAGGGTGAATGTGAGAAGCAGATATCTGTGCAACATACTCCTCCTAAAAAATTAACAATTTATTACTCATAGAAATTGTTATTTATTTTGAATTATTTGTATTCTTCCTTTTAATCCAATAATTCCCAAAGGCAACTTATAAGCAACAGATAAATCCTTTTTAAAAGCCACACACACAAAGCTCAGCAGTCCTCGTTCCTCTAGCTGATGGACAGGATAGCATGACAGAAACAACCCCAAAGCAGAACCTAAAAAGGAAAAATGCGCCAGGAATAGGGCCATTCTTTTACTGCTACAGGATTACCTCTTTCCTACACTGGATACTACAAATCCTTCCCTTATGTTATCAATAAACTGTTTGGAGTAGAACCTAGGAAATATCAACAATTCTAACATACAAAATTTATAAAATATAACCTTTAGTTTAGAAATATATCAATTTTTGAAGTTCAGCAACATTCACAAATGAGATATTACTTCTTGATTCTACATTAACTGCAGTTCAATTACATTAAGAGAAAAAACAAGAAAGTAAGAAGACAAGCAAAGATGAGCTCACAGCTTGCTGTAGCTGAACGGTACAACCATCTCTCTCAAAGGATCAACCAACACAATATAAAACAGTAAAATCTGTTTTACTTAGATTTTATTAATGTGTTTTTATTTAACTTACTGACTGCCTTAGAGGAATCTATACTTTTAGTGGTGGAATGTAAGTACAATATGTATAACCTGACTCTAGTTCATTTAAGACTACCTCATCAGTTTCCAAGAACAGATCATTCTGCCCACTTTCTACTGTGTGTGTCATGTGTCAAAATTACTCTTTCATTTTTAAAAACAAAACAAGATGAAAATTGTGCCTTGTTTCAAATGTGGCCAAATATCACACACTGGTTCTCATGAAAATTTAATAAAGCTTTTTAAGGAAAGGGAGACATACCCACAAAGTTCTCCTAAGCTCTGCATCAGGGAGTTCTGTTGCCAATTTAAGATTTTCAAAGCTGATTTTCTCTCGGGGTCTTTGGTTCCATGCAAAAAGCACAGCCAGCTGAAATGTTGTTACCTCCAAGTCATACTGGCCAACTTCATTCTTAAAAGTTATCTGTTAACATAAAAGGACCAAAAATTATTCAGCTCCTATATTATACACAATCTTATTTCCAACATAGTGAGATCAGGAATTTATTTAAAGAAATACAAGACTGAAGTGAGCAATGCTTGAATACATACAATGCCATTAGACATAAGATGATGCCAGTGAAGCTTCCTGCCACTGTGGTTCTTTTTGTAGAACTCTTCTACCTCTGGGATGAGATCTTCCAATTCCGTGGGCAGTGATACAAAAACCTTTTCAGAACTTCTAGACCAGGCACCAGCATTTAAAATTTTGATATTCACAGAATCAGCTGTAGTAAACAAAAACAAAAACACTCAGACAATATTGAAACAGTAATTCAGACAGCAAACCACAAACAGATAACAACAAGAACAAGTTCTGCAAAGTCAGCATAATTTCATACTGGAGTTAAAGGAAAGGCTAACTTCTACTTAACACAGCATTATTTTTTGAAAAAGAAAATTAAAAAGGTGTACCTGGTAGGGCCAACTTATTATTTTTGTGCATTTCTTTGAAGGCCTGATTCAGATCTTCAGATACTTTGATATCCTGGAACATTCTTGCCAGCTTATTTACATAATCAGCTGGCATGCCTACTTCCTGCATAAAGAAACCTCAAATTAAACTGAGGCACAACGGGATCCTAAACATAACCAGTCTCCTTTCCCCCACTCTCTACACAGCATAAAACAAAAAGCTATCAACTATTGTTTTTTTTTTAAAAAAATACACTTGAATGATTAAGAGCTACATGAGCCTGACAAATATGGAAAGCCAGGTCTTTAAGGCATCTGAAATCATCTTTGTTCAAATGTTGCAAACACTAGCTGCCATGCCATACTATCTAATATGAAGGGGGAAAAAGACAGAAAATCCAGTGTTGAATGAGACTGGTTAAATAACTATCTATACACAGTATTTGAGTTTTCTTTGTGAAATTCTGAAAAGAGTGAAGACACCAACTATGCAGATCTTCCTTGCTATTTGAAAATAAACAACACTTTGGGCTGATGTAGTGCTATTGCATCTCTTGTTGCAGATAATAGCTATTACACCTGGCGATACTCAACGATTACCTCTGCAAACTGAACATACCATATCTGACATATTCGAGTATGTGAGCTGTACAGCTGTGTAAATTAGCAACAACGAATTTGTTTTTTTCTTGGTGTCCACACTTGAGATTGCTACTGCTTATACTTCTACCATGTCACTTCTTTCAGCTAACTTGGCCAGAAAAATAGCTGACTCCTAGGCATCTCTCTTTTCAGGGATTCTGAGGGATTCTCTCCACAGAGAGAAACCCCGGTAAAGACCTCTGGTTTGACAATTCATTTTAAATTATGGACTTCAAAAAAAAAATGGATGGTTTTAATATGTATTAGTTTTATATATTCTTTTAACTGATACCATGCATAACTGCTGTTATGTGTTTTTAACTGGTGTCATGCATTATATTTTAATCTGTTGTTGTTGCCAACCATAGGGGGAGGTGAGTAAGGATGAATCAACAGGTTAAAGCAAGTGGGAGGGGACACACATTTTCACTGCTTCAGATGCAAAACTATATAGGATGGAGTGGCAGAAACTAGAGATAATCCAACTGCCACCAATTGTCTGTCTTCTGTATAAACAGTTACCATTTATACATCACGGGGAACTAAAATCAAGTAACATATTAACTCAGTTTGCAAACCGTGTCCCTTCTACCGAACGCCACGTGCAAAGATCTCAGAAATCAGAGGTGTAACTCATTTCTTAATGTATAAATACAAACATGATACCCTTTAACACTGAGTTGATACAACGTAAGTCCTATTTGCCAAGTGCTAGAAAGAACCTAAGAGCAAAGCCATGGACTATTTATGGTCAAAATAGTCTTGATTTTTATTTCAAGGGGCTTCCTTCTGAGGAAATGAAAAGCCAACAAGATTCAATGTACTTACTCTTAGCCATTCCACCATATTCTCTTCTATTTCACTGTCTGCTGATATATCCAATATTAGACGTCTTGTTAAGTGAGCTTTGTGGTATCTCATGAAAACATCTTTGTTCTGCACATACTTCAGTACCAATAGCTGTTTCAAAACAACATTAGACAAGTTTTGGTAACTGTTATTAATATCTATTGTCACTGGAGAGCAGAGACCAGAGGTAAACTCAGGCTGCCCAACCTGGTTTGAATAGTCATACTCTATGAGTATTGATTCATTTAATAATGCATCATTTCACATTTAACTGAAACTTTCCTCACCTTTCCCTTTGGTGGCAGTTGTATCTTACATAAAGAAGACTATACAATAATATAAGGAGAAGATGTTAGTGCACAAGAAAGACTGTTTACATTTTCTAAAAGGGAAGCTGCCAACAGTAAACAGGCTTACAATCATTTGTCCTAATTCTTGATATACTGGGACTTGAAAGTCAGGTTTTGAAGCCTAACTTAACTCCAGATACATTGTTTATCTGACAACATAAATGGGGTGCATCTTATATGCACCCCATATATTGGGGTGAAACAGAATTTTTTTTCTCTTCGGAACCCTTCCCTAGGATTCTTTAAAGTCCTCAGTGAATATAAAGTTTATTTATTTAATTTATATGCTGCCTTTCTGCCAACATGATTTCAAAACTACTCTAGTTTAACATAAATACATTTTTTTGCTCATATCACAACTCCAAGCTAATGTAACAAAAACATTACCATATTTGCTGGCATATAAAATGCACCAGCATATAAGATGCGCCCCATTTTCAAACAGTGTTTTTCAGGGGGAAAAAGTGATTCTTATATGCCAGCAAACAGGGTATTTGTTGTAAGTCTTGGACTTCCAAAATAAAGCATGTACAGAAAGCAGAGAATATCTGTTACACTGGAGGCAAGCAAACCTATGACATGGGACTGGAGGCAATTCCCACTAAACTATCAAAAACTGTACACATGAAAACAGAACAGGCCAAAAAAAGAGGTGAGAGAGAAAAGGAAAGGAACCAGAAAATTCCTAGGTGAAATACTAACCTCAAAGTAAATAATGGAAGGCGTGTAACGTATCCTACTAGCCTAACGCCATTTATTTTTTCCTGCAATGGGACATTACAAGTAAAAAAATGGGTGCTAGTGTTCTACACAAAAACATCATGGAACCAATGAGGAACAATTCTAGGATAATATTTTCTCCTGGGGCCCACTTAATGATGAAGCATTTTGGAATGGGGAAGTGGGGTTAAAAACAGAAAGGTAAAGATTTTTTTAAATGGAGCAAAAAAATTCAAGAGTTCAGTGCTCTTAAAGTAGTGAAGCACACACATATGCCAATGGAATTTAACGGACAGCCAAGATGTTACTTTCTGTATACTATTTTAAGACATTGCTGATGACAGAAAGAACTGTAATTAGCTTGGGCATTTGGCAGTTCCACTTTCCCGCTCACTTTGAAAGAGGAAAAGACCTCTGAGAACTTAGTAAATTCGAAACAATTTTTAAAAAAACTTGAAAAGTAGGAGAGACAAAGATCAAACAAGTGACTTGTAACCCTCAAGTGGCCAACAAAATACATATATTGATAGGATTATTGTTTTTTTAAACATCATGGAAAAACAGGTTGATAGTCTTTTGTTCTATTCGTTATTTTAGGGTTTGTTTTTTTTAAAAAATGACATGAGCTTCTATTACCTGTTCCAGGAGAGAAACGCTGAAATTGTCTTATGGAAGGATAGAAGGTTACAGTAAATGGTGTTATACACTAACCTGTGTATGATGATGAGTATAAACTTCTCCCAACCAATGCCCCCTAATAGAAAACCCACCCATTCACATTCAAAATATCTTTCCTTTTTAGCTCTGCAAGTAAGATCTGATTCCAAACCAAACCAATATCATTTTTAATGTTGGGAATTGTTGGCATTGTGTGTATTGAACTTGTTTCCGACTTATAGCAACCCTAAGGTGAAGCTATCACCTGGCATTCTTGCCATGATTTGTTTAGAAGGAGGTTGCCTTTGCTTTCCTCTGAGGCTGAGAGGGTGTGATTTGTTTAAGGTCAACCAATCGGTTTCCATGGCTGAGCAGGGATTTGAACTCTGGTCTCCAGAGTCATTGTCCAGTGCTCAAGCCACTATACCATGATGGTTCTTATTACTGGGAGTATAGCACTATTATTCAAGAACTGGACTTTCCAGTTGGCTAGAAGAGCTAAGGGCTAGCTACTAACTCTACCAAATATTAATTTGCTGAGCCCTGCCAAAATACATCTTCAGATCATTTGAAATTGATTCCACATTGTTTGAATGTCCAAATTGCTCAGATATAAGAACCCAGTGAGCTTCTTCCTAATCAGATATTAAAAAGCATCTGCCAATAAATATTTTCAAAATCAAAATCATATATCATGAAAGATCTACTGATCACCACATACACATGTAGTCTGTCACCGCTATATTTCAGCAGTCACATACAAGGACTACCTTCTTGCAGTGTATCTTAATCATAAATTTCCTGACCATCACTGATTTGTGAACAATTTCCTTGATTTCTACTTCCCTGGCCTTCTGTGGTTGAAGATATCAAAAGTTGCTGACAGGTTCAGCAGAACCAACAGGGACATACTCTTCCTGTCCAGTTCCCAGTGTACGTTGCCCACCAAGGCAACCAAAATTGTCTCTGTCTCACAGTGAGACCTGAAACCAGACTGAAATCCATCTCATCCACAAACCCCTGGAACTGGGAGCCCACCTTGCCCCAAAATGAAATGCTGCAAACTGGCTTGTAATTGTCCAATATAAAAGGGCTTGTGTGTAAAAGGACGCTTACTACCATCACCCCATCCAGCACAGAAAACAAGATTCAAAGTGTGCCCACCAGCATGGGCGGAGGGACAGATCCATTGTTAAATCAGACATGTGAAGTTCTGAGTCACTCCCAACAGGGCAATCTCAGCATGGATGCTGAAGTATTATAGCACTACATGCCAGTTTCAACCATGAAACTATTCTGGCTGGCTCAGGGAGACCATTGAGCAGAGAGGTGGGCAATATACCAACAGAACCCCTAATCTGTCCTGGCCACTGAGCTTCAAGTACACACTTGAAGCCAAAAAATTGAGGTATAGGGCACCTGGTTAGCAGGATAGGATCCTGATAGACCACTGCAACCCCACCTCCCTACCTCCCCAGGTTTTGCTTGCTGCTATGCAGAAAAAGGTACTGGACAAAGCTGAGAGATATTAAACACACACACCCAGCTTAATCCAGCCAGGTTTCTATGATACACACCAGATCAGCATGTCTATCCAGGATCAAGCCATTAAACACCATTCACTAAACATTCACTGAACACGGTGATGACCACGGTGGCCATGAACCCTCAAGTTGGGATTCACAAGTCCACTCCCTGTGATATTAATGTTGACTGTGACTGACTGAATCCAAACAGATGTTAGGATCTTCAGAAACCCCACTAGTTTTGGGGAAATTAAGTTTAGACAATGCAAGATAATCTGATAGCTACACAGCATTTAAGTCAGATGAAAAAACAAATAAGGCTACAAACCATTCTCCTGGCAGTAAGTGTCACTGAAATTTCTGAGTAGACCTGTATAACACTCCTTTGTTAATTATGCATAACAGTGAAACAATATGTAATGCTATGTCCCCAGCCAGTAATTCAGTTAAGGACTAGTATTTAGTATACAACTCTAAAATGACCGACCTCTTCTATCTATTAATTCAGTGTGCCCTGGTGTTTTTGAAAACAGCATAGTGAAAAGACAGACAGAAAAAACAATCACCATCACACTTATTTCTCTCAAATGAACAGCAAAAGCACATACCACTTCTTTAAGCTTTGCTTCAATTTCTTCAGAGGTTAATTTTTTGCTTAACGGTGTTTTCCGTAACAACATATCACAATAATTAGCAAGTAGCTCAGGGCACTTGGACTCCGGCTGTGTTTTCAGTCCAACACTAAATGAATAAGAAAAACAGTAGTCACAAGATTATACAGAACAACATTAAAAGTGTTATACTCTTATATAAAATCAGACTATTGCTAATTATTTAAAAATGGAAATTCCTCAATAAAACAGCAAAGGCCAGAAAACATTTTTAATGTTCCATTTGCTTCTTCTTCTCTGACCATAGCAGTCTGAATATATAAGGTGAGAAGAAACTAAATTTGGAAGTCTACAGAAAGCTAGTACAGTGTGTACGAAAGATAGATGTTTGCATGCCAGCATCAAAACCAAAACCAAAACAAAAAAAAAAACCCTCAAAAACCCCCAAGACAACCTCTGAACACTGTATTAACCACAATTGAGAAATAACATCCACAGTGACTCAAAATCTGATCATCTTTCAAAATGGAAGCAAATGATAATTTTTCCTGGTTGTTTGGATAGAATTAGACCAATTCTGCAGTGATGCTTGAAATTATATAATTAATTGTATATGTTTATTCTAGGTATATCCTAATGTACTGTTATTTATCCCAAACATTTTGGATGACCTCAGATAGATAGCATTACACCAATTTAGCAGTAATGTTTGAAAAAAAAATTATTTAATTGTATTTAGTTATTCCACATATGTTTTAATGTACTTTTATTTATACCAACCTTTGGTAATAAAGCTCAGGTAGAAAGCAAAACTACAACCAAGCAAATAAAATGAGTGGAAAGCCCTTTCAATTCCATAAAACAATAGTTAGTTATTGATTAAAGATGCAATGAACTTGCCTAATTTCAACCTGAACACATCAGCTTCAGATATTCAAGTAACTTACCCCTTCTGCTTCAGTGGTAATTCAAGTTTAAATATGGTAGCATCATTTACAACCGCTTTATATGCCTAAAATAAAATGAAACCTTTTGTCAATTCTGTTAACAAAGCAGTAACTTCTAGAATTCCAGAACTTACAATTCAAAACCTTCATGCTTCCCCAAAGGCCTAGTTCACATATCAAAAAAGGGAAATGCCCAACCCTCAGTCTCATACAGTTATAATGGACTACAATTCCCAGAATCCTCTAGCCAGCATGAACAGTTCTCTAACTTTTCCAAGAATGCAAATCATGTTTGGAAACTACAAATGCCCTATGGGCTCATACTCCTCCCCAGCCCATCTTTCAGTCTTAGGAATGAAAGTACCTAGAGTTAGCAGTAATGAGCTACACTGCTTCAAACATCATGGCAAAGTATTTCTCCTAAAAAGGAAGAAGTAAACCTACAGGAAAAGGTAGGAGAAATAAAGCATGAATGAAGGGGTCACTTACAGTCACCAAATCAGCCAGCATGGACAGAATTCTTATGCCATTTCCACACGGGGTTTTTAAACCGGGGCAGAATGTCCTCCAGGGAGAACGTCTGCACCTGGGAGCAGACTGGGTCGGACCTACTTAATGTAGATCCACACCTCAGCCCGCTCTGGAACGACCGCAAGTGGTCGTCCAGCTAAAAACAGGTCTTTCAAAAGCATGGAGCGCACCAGTGCAAGCCTGCTCCCTTATGCAGATTCGCAGGCTCGCCCCAATGCGAGCCTGCAATCTGCTGGGGGCGGGCTTTAGGCTGGCAAGCTTCACCGGTTGGTCGAAACCTCAACCAACCAGAAGCCGCCATTTGGGATGCCAGAGTAGTGCGTATCAACGAGCACACACTGCTCCAGAGCGGTGTGGACCAGACTGGGGAGCCAAGAAGTCCAGTGAGGAGCGTCACAGGGCGATTCCCTTGCCCCATGCGGAAATGGCCTTAGTTTATTTAGAAGCACATAACCTGATAATATTATGATACAGGCACTCCGTACTTGGCAGAAATGTTCACAATGATTTTATGGAATTTATAGTGGCATAATCCAATACAGCATTAAGATTAGCATTCAAGACAGTGATGGGCCAAGAGTTCCTCACCAGAACCTGGAAGGCTACACTTCCTGCAAGCCCCATCTGTCTTAATAAAAAGTCAAAATGCTTCCTTCCAGCTGCTGGAGTTATAGGTGTAATCTCAGTATACTTCCCTCTCAACTAAAAGAGTCCTGAGGACTCCGAAAGTATGCCCTCCCCATCCCCTAGAATAGGCTGGGGATATTTTCAGTAAAATATGTTTAAAATGGAGATGGAGAGCTTGGAAGGTGACTAAAATGCCCTTCTGAGCCATATGCAGCCTATGGCGCCACATTGTCCCCAACACCAATCTAAAAAGTCTCCAACTGAGATAATAGAACTATTCATACTTTGGCATGCAATGATTTATCTTATTGTACCATGCATCTATGACTGTGACAATGATTATATAACAGTAAAATTATAAGTCCAAAATCATGCAAATTATTTCAATGTATAAAACTCTATGAAGCCAGCCAAATAGCTAGTTCTTAATTATTAGTGAAAGTACCCAGTTCTGCATGGGCTTTAATAACCCTTAATTTGAGGCATCAATGCTTTTGAATAAAGATACACAGGTGTTAGCTGGACGCTTTGCACAGATCCTGCCTCACTGAAGGTACAGCCACAGTACACTTCCTTCAAAGAGGGATCCATGTACTCTGTTTGCACGGGGGGGGGGCTGCCCCATAGCATGGGAGTTTGTTATGAGATTCTTATTTCATGGCACTACCGGTATCTGCCATCTAGTGACAGAAGATGATGCTGCAGGATTCAAGCACAGAACTTTAATTTGCTTTAAAAGTCAATAAATAGACCCTGAGGAACAGAATCCCCTTAATAAGTACACCAACTTTCATTTGACTAGGTTTCATGGTCTTCATGAAATAGTTCTGACAGACACACATTTGCTTTTTACTATTACACTTAAAAAAAAACATTATAAAAGTTCCAATAGTTTCTAGGCTTGGTATTGTGCCTTAAAATATTCAATATCTAAAAATGAAGTGAAAAATAACATACCTTATCCCTTGCAGTAAGAAATCTTGGGTCATCTTGAAAAGCTTCTTTAACCAGTTTGCTAAACCGATTAAATAATGTAAGCAATTGTTCTACATACTTTTCAGAATCCTAAAAATTGAAGAATCAAATCAATAAAGAAATAAAAAGCCAAACCTTTGAGAGAAAGATAACATGTAATCAAAAACACTGATAAACTATACTGATTTTCTGTGAATGACTGACTGTAATGCTTTTAAGCCTTAATGTAAACCATCAGTGGAAATGCAGACCTCAAAGCTGCTCCTTTTCACTACATTTTTTAAAGCCTGTTTTAAGATGAAATAGTTCATTACTTAAGATAAAGAGCTGTTCCAAAAGTATGCACTTCTCAGAAGAAGCTACATTCTGTTTAGATGGTAGAAGAGCTGTGAGCACCTAAGCGTTCTAATCAAGTACAGGAAAAACTGTAAGCACTCACTGTAATCTACTACAGATGTAACACTGGCTCTAGCAAATCATCTGAGAGAGTCAGTCCTGAAAAAATATACCTGCCTTCTTTTCAGTGAAAACTTCTCCTCTACGTCCTTGTTGTGCATCAGTATTACATCTGTACTGATGCAAAATATGGTCAACACTAACCAGATCCCATTTGAATTTTTAAATCAGGAGGAAGCTTCTTTTAAAAACAGAAATTAAATAATAAGTTATGGCTGGGTAAGCCTGGCAGGGTAATAAACTTTTTTAAAAAGAAATTTAAAGATGGGTTTACCAATACACTAAAAATCCTTGGGAGGACACATACAGCCCATGCCTTACTTTCCTCACCCTTGCATTACATGAATGAAAAGCCTTGGCTGCTTCTTCTCCTCAGATATAGTCCCCAAGGACATTTTCACAGGTGCAAAGAGAGAGCTCAAGGCTTCAGACTGCTTGCTCACACTGCCTTTATTTTTTTAAATTATTAAATTTTATTATTTAAAAAACAATAATATAGAAAAACAAATGAGAAATAATATCAACAGTAATACCACAAAAAGCATACTAAATTAAAAGTAAAAATGCAGTACACATTGTGTAAAAGTACACAAATAGATGACACAATTGTCACTTATTTAGAGTATTTCCTTATAAATACTTGAATATCAGCAAAGGGTATGTACTTATTCCATCATCACTTGCAATTTCCATGCTCCTACTCAAACCCACCCATCCCCTGACTTCCCAGTCTCTGAGAATGAGTGATTCCCTATACGACAATTACCTTCTTAATTATATTTTAACCAGTTTATCGTTGGTTCTTTTTTCCTATTGTACTATAATCTGCTCAAGACTTTATTCCATAATCTTTTTACTCTATACATTTCAATACGTATTTGAATAATTTTATACATACATTCTCCAACCAATAAAGCTGTATCTTTTAAACACAATTTGAGATTCTTGCCTAATTCCTGCCTAATCTATATATGTGTGTATATAATTATACTGCATTTGGAATGCCACTCACTAGCACATAATTACTAGCTTTTAATACAAACTGCAAGGGCAAAAGCATAGTAAATTCAACCTGTGCAAGAAATACACCCTACCAGCATAGCAAATAAATAATAAATGGTAAATAAAGCAACACAATCCAGTGGGTACTTTCGGATTCCCAAGTCCCATGGGACTTGATGTGGCAAAATCCTACTGTTTACTAGGAAACCCAAAATTACAATAAAACATTTAATTAATTGCTAAATGTCACTGATCAATTCAAATATGAGTCTTTAATTTCAAATGCTTTTAATTTTTAATAATTTTATTGAAGTGTCATTTTGCTATAATATTTAACAAACATGTCAATTCTAACATTCATGTTCACTATTAATTTCTGTAATTTAAGATTTCATCTTGCATGGCATCCTTGGTATTTCTGGAAAGTTCTCATTATGAGTGTGCAAATAGTAAAGTAGAGGAACACCTACTTACAGTAGTAATGGTTTCAGCTGCTGCTACCATGTCTGCTAATCCAGCACTAACAATATGTTCTTCCAAATCTTTTAACATAGGTTCGATTCCATTAGGAACTTTATCCATCAATGAAAACATTAAATGCAACTCTGAAGATACAAAATATTAAAGAAGCCATTAGTAATTCATACGTAATAAAGAATCTGTGAGCTTTATATAAAGTTGTAAGGATGTCCAGCTTACGCTCACCGAACAGATAAACATATCCCCTCTCCACAGGTTTCTGAACATGAGTGTGATATTATTATACAGTGGATGTAGTCAAACTTGGTGGCTCCTTGCAAACCAGCTTACAAGCTGGGACCCAGACCAGAGAATGCCTCTCTCTCCTCTCTGAAAATACTGCCTTCTTCCACTAACTTTCACCTCTCTTCTTCAGCATCAGCTGCGTTCTTACATTACATATAAACAAGCGCGAGTCATGATTTCTTGTAAACTAGACATTAAAATAATGGTGCATATGTAACAAATGGTCTGAAGAAGGGAAAAAAGAGGGATATTGCTCTGGAGAGAGGAGAGGGAGAAGGCATCCTGAAGGATAGCACTCTCAGACTCTGGGTAGCAATCAGGATTTGCACTGTATCTTAGAGACAGATAAATCATCTTAATTCTGTTTCATGCTAGTTTTTGCAGATTTCACTGTCAAGCCTGTTTTATTTTGCTTCTACGTACAAAAAATACACATGACATTCTGCTCCCACAAACAAAAATGATTCATTTTCCAAGGTAGTCTAGAGTCTGCCTTTTCAATATTTTTTTCTTCTTTTTAGAAGCAATTTAAAATTGAAAAGTAGGGTCACAAACGTCTTTCAGAGGACACGTTGCAGTACTCTACGCAAATAAACATGACTGTCCCCTGCTATTCAGCTGAACTGCAGTATCATTCACACTTCAGTCTGGGAAGTACTGATCAGCTAAGTGGCCTAGCAACTATGACCCATGTATCTGCTAGTCCAAGTATAAGACAAGCATTTGATGAATCACTCAGGTCAGGAGACCAGAGGATACTTAATATGTATATCCTATAAAGACTACAATGGTTCTCATAGGTAACTATTTTCATAGATACACTCTATGACACTATCACCGGCTGAGTAGCTGAGAGAGGTAATTTATACAGAAAAAGGGACATTATAAACAAATCTCCCTCAGTTCCCATAGGACTTGAGAAGTGAAATTCACTGAAACAGCTCTGGTTCACCAATCAGTTTCTCTGTAGTTGTAAGTTTCTTATTCTCCTTGAGAATGGAAAGCTATACTTGTACAGGGTTTGGATTTTGCTATATTCAGCTCTGGAACAGTGCCAAACAACTGCTGTCATAATAAGGAGCCAGGCATAGTTTTAAGGTCAGGTGCCTTCTAAATTCCTAGACCTAAATACAAATTGTTTGCATGATGAAAACTGGAAATCTACTCTGAATAAATACTGAATTCTTCAGAACAAATAGGTTTTCATTGTCTTTGTTAATGTCGTTTGTTAATGTAACCTTACCACATGATGAAATATTGGGAACAAAAAAACCCCTTTATTTTCTGACTTTCATCCATAGATCATAACAAATTCTAAAAAAATAAAAACGGCATCTCATCATCTTTTGCTTCAAAGATAAATAAATTAACCACATTTTCAGACCTTAGAGAAGCTTCCTTGTTTATCTAAGTGGCAACATGGAGAAAAACTAAAAGATGAAAGCTCAATGAACACAAAGAAAAGAACATGTAGTATAGTAATACATGATAGTGATGACTTGCTGCTAAGTACTGGTTAATATTCATTCAAGAACATCAAAGCTGCCTACTCAAACAGCTGCACTGAATGAACAGAATATAATATAACTACATTAATCTGTGATAAAGTAGATAAAGCAGGGGTAGGGAACAGCTCACTGCTGTTCCTACTTTCCCTCTCTACTAGCCAGGCCTGCAAGAAAGTTGATGGGAATAAACTCCACAACTTCTGAAGGCAACAGGTTCTTTGTTTCTGGATCAGAAAGTGTTGGACTATAAGTGAGGAGAACTGGATTTAATCTTTACTCAGCTATTAAGTTTAATGAGTGACTTTGAGCCTACCATTGTAGTACAGCCTCTTCTACCTCACAGAGTAGAATAAGATACATACAATGTGCCTGATCTCCTTGGAGGAAAGGCGAAATAAAGGTTATAGCAATAAATAACACAGAATAAAATCTCTTTATAAAGCTCATTAAAGCATGATAATGTAGGACAGCAAGAAACTTCTAACTGGTCATACATCAATCTGTATTTCTCATGTGCCTCTCTTACAAAGCAGTAATACACACGCCATGTATTTTTATTCTGTCTATAGCAATCTAATAGAAAAAAAATTAACTTTCACTTACTTTCAGTTTCATTTCGTTTGATCATGCCTTGGCATTCTGCTAAAATGGTCTCCTTAAAAGAAGTCACCAGAGCATTTACACAACACTCCATAAGCTGGAAGTTGAAAGTAGCCATTAGGATGGTGTTGTTTTTACAACCTTATTAATTCAAATCAGGCTATTTTCTTAACATGGTGTTAAGGAACAAAAATAAGCACCTCACCTACACCTTCTTTTCTCAGGGGCAAGCTTTATATCCACCTGAACCTCCAAAACATGGCCTGATGAACTATCTCGAAACCAGGATTACTGTATTTGTTAATGTGTAAGACTCACTTTTCCCCCTGAAAAGTACTGTTTGAAAATGGGGTGCATCTTATACTCCAGTGTGTCTTACATGCTGGCAAATAGTAAATGGAGTGCATCTTATACACAGGTGCATCTTATATGTCAGCAAATACGGTATATCATATTTTGTAATTTTGGTTTGGAGGGCTTATTCAAACCACTTTTGAGAAGATAATTTCCATCCAGCTATTATCTACAGCAGGAGTGGAGATCATATAGACCTTCTTGTTGGTCTGCAAGTCAAAACAGTCCCAGCCAGCTTAGTAAATGGTGAGGAATGGTGGGAGTTGCAGTCTAAAAACATCTGGAGGGCCACATGATTCCCTCCTCTAATCTATAGTGTTTGTTTCTCATCATGAGTTATACTTCTGTAAAACACAGTGGTCCAATGTGAAACATTCAGGATGCCTCTCTTATACAGTAGACCCTCTCTGTCTGTGGGGGTTCCATTCCATTCCCTACATGAATAGAAAAAACAGAACAAAAACAAAAGAGAAAACCTTTTTGTCCCATATATTAAATGGCAGTGATATGCTCATAGAAGCTTCAGTGCATTCTCGTTCATGTTGCTGCCATTTTAGGTATAGGACATGATGCTCTGATATACTAGAAGTCATAGACGTGGAGACTGTTTATATGGAGGGTCCACTGTATTACATATAATTATATCTATACAACTATCTTAGAATTTAGCCTGACATGCATAGCAAATACAATTACTTCCTGGAAGAGGAACATAGCACAGAGTAATGCATATTATATAAATAGCTGTACTCGTTCTGCTGTCAAGCCTGAAATATCATATTACCTACCCTAATAATTTAAAAGTAATATCATACAACTGCACAGTGAGTATATAGGACTAGATACAGGATTAGGACCCATATGTCTAAGACAACAGATCAAGCAACAATAATATTCCATGATAGCTTTAAGATATATTAAAGTATATGTAAGAAAAAAACCCATATGATTTAATAAAAGACTTAAAGGTTCCAAAGTACATCAATGTTACTTTTAGGGTTTCACTGTAGAATTACTGTTTGCCTCCTCAAACCAGCACAAACTATAGCTTAAAGCAGAAAGAATGGTGGGTGCATTTTACAGTGTACATTACAGTCACATCTACTCAGCTATAAGACCTGCAGTGATCAAAGGCATTACTCCCATGTAAATGGGCAACAGGAATAAAGCTCCAAACTTCCAAAATGCAGGTTTTCTCAAGAGACAGAGAGTGTGATAGCATTCGCTAAAAGATTGTATCATTCCATTCTCATTGTGGTAATCCTTTTTTCAGTGAGAGTACATAGCACATAGTTTTGCCAGTGGAGATCAGTACCAGCATATTACTATGCACAGGCACCTGGTGCTGCTGGATTTTGATTTGCTGGAAACTTCATTTACTGAAATATTCTATTATTTTAATTCTTTCCACTTTTACGGCTGTGTATGATTTATGGTATAAATATCTACAGAGTATACATACCGCTTCTACAGAATTACATTCACGCCTGGTTTCTAAATACCGTAGTGCTCTTTTTTCTTCTTCCTTTAGTTTAGCATCTGCCTGTGCAGAAGCAGAACAATGATCACTTAAAATATTAATATTTGTAGTACAGATATCTCCATACGAACACCTTTTCACTTACATATTTCATATAATTCTGTACACCATTTTGTTGCAAATACGAAGGGGCTTGAGTTCTATAAAATCTCTCTGTTGAGTCAAGGTATGCTTTTTCAAAATTATCCCGATAAATCTGGAGTTTATCTTCTGGATTGGAACATAGATTAACTGTAACAAGAAATATCAAGGTAAGGTACTTCTGAGACTTCTATAAAAAGAAACATAGTTTCCTCGCTTAAAAAAATTTGAGAGTATCGGGTATAAACATAACATTCTGGACACACAAAATGTTACTCCTTAGAAGTCTGACTAACAAATAATTTTAGAAGTAATAAAAGGACTTTGATATGCTTATACCTTTGGTTAAAAAAGTTTTTTTAAAAAAAAGTCAGTTGGTAATCTAAATATTTTAGAATTATTTTGCACGGTTGTAAGGTTATCTATTATCCCGATTTCCCTCACATATGTAGTCCATGGGATTTCAGTGTTTCCCTGTGTATCTGTCTGTGGCATTTGCCTAAGCAAAAGCAGTAGTGATAGGTGTCTTAAAATCACCGCTGACAGAAGTATCTGAAAGAATTCCTTTCTCGACAGCTGAAGAACTAGTATCAAACATGAGAAAAAACATGTAGTTTACGAACAGTTTAAACTAGAAATGTTGGTTTGCTTCTTTAGATTGCAATTTGGTATGATGATGTCAGAGAAGGACTGCACTGAATTTATCCCTGTGACAGCAACTACTGAAACCAGAGTTACCTGCAGAAATGTAGTCATCAAAAAATGCACCAACCGCTAAATTTAAGAGATCATCAATCTTCTTAGCACTGTTTGTATTCTATCCTTTGGCCAATATGGCTGCTAGTTAGAGGAAAATGCTATGGTATTTTGTTCTTTCAAGAGAAGCGTAGTCATATCTCACATGACAGAACATACCATAGGATTCTCTAACACCGATGACAAGTTGAGAGTCAAAGGCCTCCCCCAGTCGTTCTGCATGGACCAGCTTCATTGCACTGTCCTGAAGACGAGTCTTTATATTTGAAAATATGGACTCGTTCCAAGTATCTAACATGAGCTACAAATACAAAACAAGAAGAAAATATTAAACCAGTTTTGTGCAGATTTTCAAATGGCAAACCATTTAGAGGGTGTGGCAAATTTGAGGTCTAGAATAAAACTTAATCTTCCCCTCAAATGGTACAGATTGTTCAAATGAGAATTACTCATGTAGTAATTCACTACTATAAAGATCACTCTTCTGATTTTAAAATCTGTCTACATTAAGGTATATGATCATGTTAAGGAGAGATGGTAATGAAACAAAAATTGTATTTTAAAGAACACAAGTTTATCATGAATATATTCTAGCATAAAACCTGCTGCATCTCTTGAACATGCATCTTTTCATACTGTATATTCCACTGGAAGGATGTTGTATACATATTTCTCACTAACTTACACCTTTATGCACATATATCTACTTTAGGACAAAAAAGAAGCAGCAATATTCAAAGCTACTTCAACAAAAGAAGAAATATAGAAGTGGAACTGAGTTGTGCCTTCACATAATGTTAAAGGGAAGGCAACACTGAAGTAAGAATGATAGCCATCAGCTTTTACTCCTACAAGTGAAGTGCCAATGTCATTATGGGTACAAGACAACTTCATTGCTCCCCTGCTAAAATATACTGGTGCTACAACCAGCTTTCTTTGTGATGATGTCTCACGAAGCATAGCACTTACCTTTCGCACAATACTGTCTTCTACATTGGATTTCTTATTGCTGCCTTGTTTACCCATGAGAGTAATCTCTAACTGACAAAATGGCTTGGGTAATATATCACATTGCGTGAAGAATTTGCGCCATTCTACAATATAGGCTTTCAGCAGTGCAGTATCATCTTGGTGACTGAGCACTCTCTGAAAGAAGGAATAGATAAATTTGTGAAATATTTCCATTCAGAAGTAAATAAGAAAATTAATTCAATGCTTCCTGCCAATTTTGCTCTGAAAAATGTAATTTAAAGATAAAACTTAACTGTACAGCATGTACAACAGAGTATGCCCTCTTGTGGTGTGACCTCAGCACACATGAATCTGAGGTCATGCAAAGCATCTCTTTCATTATTGTCAGTAGATGGAACAGGCACACGCCCATGCTACCACAGGTGCATGCATGTCACATCCACTGAAGATAATGAGATGAGAGCATTTGCTTGCTATTTTACACAGAGGTTCCTGGTATGGAACCCCCACATATACAAAGGACTCACTGTAGATATGCAGAGAACTCTCCTATTAACAACCATCCTCATCTAAATCTAATGCTAAGATAACAGCAGGGCTTTCTTATCCTCCCTCTTTTCTCTTCCATTACACTCAAACCCTGCAGATTACCCAGGTCTCTGTACCAGACTTTTAGAGTAGATGGGGAGATACAGAGGGGGATCCTCCTTTGCTGACTACACCAATGGAAGCTTCCTATCCTGCCCCTGGAAAATAGATTTTCAAGATTATTTAAGTGATCCAGAAGCATAAATCTTCTGAACATACACTGGAGCAGCAAGACACTGGCTTCTGTACATAAATGCTTGAAGCATGTTTACTCTGAGGCAAATCTCATTGTGCTCTTTAGGATTTACTCCCAAGTAAGCATGCTCAGCATTACAGCCGATTTTTATTTGTTTTAATGGATTGTATACAAACAGGTTTATGTATACACCTTACAATATGAATTTCTACAAATTCCTACTGAAGAAGAATATCTAATTCTGAATTTTTAGTTAAACATGAAAATGGAAGAAGATACTATGATGACAGCCTTTCCGGCCATTTATCTACTTTTTGAAAGTTAAAGATCATCCTCCCTAGAAATTAAACCTTATACTCCATTTAGCTCCAACAGAAAAGTTCTCCTTTCCTTAAAAAAAAACCCCTATATATAAAGACTGCTCTGATGCTAAGTTTTACCTAAAATGAATACTTAGTGTTATGCTTTCATTTATAAAATGGAAGATGCAAATGCAAAGATTTGTACACTTGCCTGAAGTGACTACAGAACATTGCTTATCATCTTTAATATTATTAGGAAAGGGTCCAAGAAGTAAGGTTGCAACATGCTCATAAGCCAAGACGAATACTCGTAGTAAGCATGTTAAGTAGTTACTGGAATTCTGACAATTAAGAACACTATACCAATAAGTATTAAAACTCCTCAGTGCTGGAGCAAGCTTCCTAGAGTTGCTAAGCATTTTTGTTCCTCAGAAATTTTTAAGAAATGATTGAAATGATCTATCAGGTTTCCTTTCACAAAAGTACAGAAAATGATTCTGAGCATGGAAAGCAGATTTTTGGTTTGCTTCTTCCCCCTCAAATTCAATTTTCACTTTTAAAAACAAGTTTCTAATCTTTATGACCGAGAACATATGGTTGAGCATATATAGATGCTACCTGGTGAAACATCAGAAGCCATAAGGGGTTATTGAACAAGATCTGCAAGGCTTAGGAAGGAGGGCTTTCTTGCAATGTCTACTTCCTTATCTTCTTCCATTACTATCAAGTACAAAATACAGTAAAAATATGGATGTGAGGATATTTTGCTTGCAGTATCTGTCACTCCAGTGACCACAAGGACTGATTCAGGCAATGTAGCTGATGTCCTTCCCACACCACTCAACATGCTTCCTCTCTGAAACTATGTGCTCAGTACAAAAGGACAGCCATCTCAGACAGGAGGAGTGCACCATTGTTTGGTTACAGATATAGGAAGACTTCCAGACTATCTCTTTCCATGTATGATAAGCAGCTACAACACAGATAACACTTTTGAATGTTTAAAGAGCTTCACAGACATCACCTTGCTGTTAATATCCACCTTATAAACTTAGTATCACTTTATTTGCAGACAAGGCACTGAGGCAGGCTGGCTTACTTAAGGCGACTTAGCCTCTTGATACAGATGAGATTCAAAGTGGGGACTTTCTGAGCTATATGTCAGTCTTTCAGCACTAAATTGCACTAGACTAAAATACAGAAGGGTGAAAGGTTTTTTTTAAAAATAAATATACTTATAGGATTTGAACCAGACCAATTTAATCACAGGTAGGTCCCAAAAAAATTAATACAAGTTATCATGATGAACTCTTTACACTGATTTCAATGTGACTAATTCGTTCTGCATCCAAGCCATAGTTTACTGAAGTTAGAATTTTGAATATTTTTTTTCAGTGCACAGCACACACCATCTTGTCAAGAGACACACAGCTGAGGTGATTTTTTTGTCCAAAGCCGCATGCCAAACAATACAGAACTTTATTTCTGCAAACTAATAGTAGCAGAAATTGTTTACACTTTAAGACAATGGTAAATAAAAGCATCTGCTTGCCAATAGTTGAAAACTTACTGCTTGTGCTTGTTTAATGAAATCAAGGATGTCTTCTTTCAAAGCCTGATGTATTTTTGCTGGGCCTTTATCATCCCACAAACAAACTCCATGCACATCCCTGGAAAAATATACAGAATATATTTCAAATGAACAACACAGGAAACCATAAAATACAGAGATATAACTTCAATGTTCAGATGGAACACCAGGCTATTACTGTTGCCTGGAGGAACAAAGGAGAAAGAACTGTGTGCTCACAGGTCCTCTCCTCTCATCATGTGTTTGCCTTAATTTGTCTCTTCCTAGTTTGTAGTAACTCCTGATGAGTCATTACAGCTCTCAACTATGGGTCGTGCTTGCCTTGAAAACACATGAACGCAAAGATTATTCCTGGTTCATTCTTGTAATATGAAAAGTATAGTAGGGAATTACAGCTAAACCAAGCCTGTGTACTCCAAAAGCTTCAAAATCAGCTACCATAATCCCAGAAATCCCCAAGGAGCTCCTTTATAGTAATCTGTACCAAAAGGGTGGCTCATATGATGTGTTTAATCTTTGCTAGAACCAATGATAACATTTTCAAGAGTGCATACTCCATCTTCTTGCTTGCTTCCCAGAAGTTTATCCCACCATTTTAAAGTCACTCCAAGTCACATAATCATTTTAATTTACTTTTCAGGGCAAATCTGCAAGCTTGCACAAAAGCCATACTGTACCAGCAAGCTTGATGTTTTACACACTGAGGCATGTTCACTTACATCCTCTCTGGGTATGCTCTGTGCCATGAAAATATGCTTTCCCATGTATGTATCTATCAACCCCTCTTTCTCAATCTTAACCTCTTGCCTCAAAGAACCAAAAATAGCATGCAGGAAGAGACTCTTCTTTGGCAGCTCTCAGCAGCACCTGCCTTTTTGAGAGGCAGTAACTTGAGGGGAAAAATTACAGGTTCCTAAAGCAAGCTTCAGTAGCTGGCAGCTCAGTAGTTCAGTTATCATTAGAGCCAGCAGTCAGGACACTTCTAATGCTAGTCTTTAATAGATATCCATTCTTAATTCAGTCTCTGGCAACATTCTAGAAATCCCCCACCTCCAAATGATCTGTCAACACAAGTGGGGCAGGTGTTCTTGACTAAAAGATGTATGCATGCCAGAAATACTGCTCCTAATGCATTTTTGGCACATTGTATGAATGAAAGACTATTAAAAACTATATCCTATATTTACAAAGAAAAACCCACAGATTTTTTAACGGTTATTTTCAGCTTTAGGAATGACCCTGATTAGAAGTTAGAATTCTGTGAACAGCAACAGCCTATGAAATGCAGAAATATTTACTGCCCAGTCAGTTAACTACTGTCAGTAAAATTACTCTAATGATTTTGAGAGAAAGGCAGCATGTAAATAAAATAAACAGAAGTAGGAAACTAGGAGCAGATCACATCAAATAAAAGAAACAAGCATATGATTGTCCGTTTAAAGCAGGTTTATTAAGATTTTTCAAAGCAATTTTGATAGCAAATATTTGTCATGAGAAGGACTTTGTTGGATCCTTCCTTGTACAGTTGTTCTGACAAGATACTACAGAACAATACAATAAGTACATTTCCATTCCATTATTCAATGACTGAAAGTTAAAGAGGTTACTTACGAAAATAGGTCAAACCATTGCTGTTTTGTTACAGATTCCTGGCGTAAAAGCTTCAGAACAATAGGGCGCATGAAATCCCACTTGTCTTCAAACTGAAGTGAACCTTTATTCTTTCAAAAAAGAAAACGGAGCATAAATACAAATACAGACCAAAATGTGAATCTTAAAGGATTGTGGACTTTGTCAAATAGATGAACAGGACAGCCGTTGTCTTTAAATAACTACTTGCAGGTTATCCTGTGAAGTCCCATGACCACATAGTGCTATTTGAAATCCTTGGAGAATACAGTTAGAATCAGGACACACATGTAACTCTTACTGAGCTACCAAGTTTCAGATGTCTAATATTATAAACCAGCCCTCTTTAAAGTTACCCTGGTGAGAATTGATTGCTCAGGATATATCCACAGGGTGAACACAGGTCACTTAAATAACAGTCTAGCACCGGATTGAAGAAGGAATAAATTATATCACAAAGATAGAAACAATTAATAACTGTTACATTCAATTTCATTGTTTTATTTATTGGTCTCATGCTGGGAAATTTTAAATATCACTATAATATTCAGGACTGCATCCAAGGCACTGGGAATTGTGGATGTTCCACATAGTATATTTCATAGTTGGAAACCAAATCTCAAGTATGAATTTCTCAAGATACACATAATACTTAAGTAAAGTGTGTGTGTTCTCCAAACATTACAGATAACTATGCCTCCCAAAGTGATAGAAAAGGATATCCAGATCTATTTCAATATACCTGGACAGAGCTCTCACAGTCTAAAATATTCCCTTGCAACATTGTTCTTTAACTGATAGAGGTTATACAAGAAAGGGATTATATTTTTATATAATCAACACTTTAAAATCCCTACACTGACCTTGGTTCAAAGATGCTTATATCCTAAATAACATGGATACCATAGAAATGCAGTTAACAAAACTAATGGTGATGAGCCCAGTATAGTCGGATCTATAAACAGACTGGAGCAGAAGAAACAAAGTGCAAAGTGTCACGTGGAAGTCAGAAAGTACTGTAAACAAATTTGTAGTGAACATTTGCACCAAGACATTCCTTTCTTTAGAGTCAAGTGCATGGGTAAGTATTAAGATGCCTAACAAATTATGTGATCTGTTGTCAAACTAGAAGTCTAGATTCTCAAGCATTGGAAAACAATGCAACAAACTACAGTAAGCCCTCCACATTCATGAGGGTTAGGTGCACAGAACCCCTGCGCATGTCAAAAAATCATGAATGGCTCCCCACCAGTGAGTACTCCTCTTCCCTCATTCTTTTGACTGCTGCCACCCGGGGGAAAGGCAGAAGAGTGCAGGGGGAAAAACCTTCCCCCCTCCAGTCTCCTGTCAGTTGCCCCTATGCCCTGCCTTGTTTTTATGCTCCTGTGTGGGTGACAACCAGGAGAGTGAAGGAGTTTTCTCCCTCTGCGCTCTCCTGCCTGCCACTTGCGCTTCCTTCCTTTTTCCCCACGTGCTTGTTCAGGTGACAGGCAAGGGAGTGCAGGAGAATGAAGTTCTTCATCCCTGCACCCTTCTGCTGGCTGCTGCCAGCACAACTGTGCGGGTGACAGGCAGGAGACTGCAAGAGAGTAAAGCTCCTTCTCCCTGCACCCGCCTGCTGGCCGCTGCCAGCGCAATTATGTGGGTGACGGGCAGGATAGTGCAGGACAGGGAAGATCTTCCTCTTGGCACCCTTCTGCTAGCTGCTGCCAGTGTGATTGTATGGACGGGCAGCAGAGTGTAGAGTAGGGATGATTCCCCCCTCCCTGCGCCTGGCCAAAAGGCCAGGGAACAGGAAGTGGAGAATGAGGGGAGGCAACTGGGCAGCTTGCGAATAATCAAATTCACAAAAGTGAAATCCACAAATGTCGGGGGAGGACTGTACCATGAAACTCAAACCAAGCAGAGTACTATGAA
The DNA here is from genome assembly GCA_948474755.1 of Ctenosaura bakeri. NCBI lineage: Eukaryota > Metazoa > Chordata > Lepidosauria > Squamata > Iguanidae > Ctenosaura > Ctenosaura bakeri. Next base: position 113,744 of record CAOLHI010000028.1, on the reverse strand, counting down.
ATATCACTATTATATATCTCACTACAGAGAGCCAGTTCTATAGGATCTGGAACTGAGTATAAGCAAATATATGTCAGTTTCTTCTATCACCATGCAACATCTGCAATCTACCTCACAGTGTGCTGAGAATAAAAAACTCCAAATCAATGTGCAGTCTCTTCCAGGAAAAGGGGAACTAGTGAATAAGATAAAGAGCTGGTAATTTTATATACTTATGAATTGCTGGAATTAAGAGTATCACTACATAACCTGGCAGAGAACTTAAAAGATGAAATAGTGCTCAGTTGCTAAGCATCTGTCAGGAGCTACTCTGATACTAAAAGCACCATTTATCTAAAGTAATGGCACAACAGATTTTTAAAAGGTTATGCTATTTCCATCAAGCACCTATGATAACATCATATACAGTACAGGAAGTCCCCATTTTTGGATGCCCCATTATTTGACAACTCACTCTTTTGATGTTTCCAAATTATGAACAAGTTCCATTAATCTAACCGGGTTCAGCTCTTTCATCAGTTCTTCTTGCCTACAGAGGCTCACTTGGGACAGCACATACACTGCTTACAGAGCAAGCTCGTGGGAGGGGAGGCTGAGAGACTTTACAAGCCCCATGAGTGTGCAGTCAGTTCCAAGTGAACTTCCATTAAGTCCTTCATGTTCCCTACAGTACAAGGGTTCCACTTTTTAACCAATTCTGTTTTCTGACAGTGCTCTGGTCTCTAAGATAAGCGGGGAAGCTGTACTGTGATTATCCTTGGGAGCCATGCATGTTAAATATGAAGTGATGTTTTAAATTTTATTTGAGAACACAAATACAATAAATAAATACAATAAAGTATTGCAAGTAAATCGAAATCTGGTCCCCCTACTGTTGCACTTCAGCAACATTTTCAATGCTGCAATTCTGACAAATGTTGTTCAAGCAAAGAAATTCAACTATCAAGAAATTCACGTCAGCTCAAGAAATCTATTCTTGTTACCTTTCTTCTTCAGAGCAAAATTTGGAACTAAGGGAACTTGGTGAAATCACCAACTAGTCAGAGGAAAGAAGCTACAGGCTGATAATTTAGAGAGTGTGGAAGTGGTGATAGCTGTTGCAGGAGCAGTACCAGAGGTGTGACTTCTGGGAAAGGAAAAGCAGTGACATCTTATTCAGAGCCTTGTATACATAAAATTACATTTCACCAATGTCAGTAGATTACTCACACAAAAAATGTACACAATATATGACATTTATGGCTGCTACAGAGCCAGTGTGATGTAGTGATCTAAGCACTGGACAATACCCTGGAGACCAGGATCAATTCCCTGGTTGGTGATGGAAGCCTGCTAGGTGTCTTAGGTACATCACATAATCTCAGCTCCAGAAAACCCCAAGATTGGTTTGTCTTAGGGTCATCATAAGCCATAAATTACTTGAAGGCACACAACAACAATAATGGCCATTATCCCTATGAAGGCACTGATGCACTACTTTGGGCTTGGGGACTTTAGCAAACCCCAGATATCCACCACTCTCTCTGATTCCTCATACCTGATTCTGCAATAACAGGAGAGAGGGATTCCCCACATCAGAAGGAGGGCAGAAAAAGTTCATTGATGGGCCAAGAAGGAAGGGAACTGGAGAAGGGAAGAAAGAACTGAGGGGCAAAATGCAGAAACATATATCTCGCCTTTCCTGATAGTTGAGGTTTCTGAGCAGGATGGAGGGAGATGCTTTGGAACTGTGAGGATGGTTCAGTGTCCCCTGAAATTAGATTGCAGGGAAGGGGATCAGTTAGTACATTTATTTTCTTCACTTCTTTTTTCTCACCTAGTCAGAACTAACCTAGTCAGAACTAGCTCCTCATACCATATTAAAAATATGTGTCAGTTCAGTATAAAGCAAGAGAAAAAAATGGAATGGAGGGGAAAACATTACCTAGTCTAGCCCCACACACCAATTAAGCGCCTTCTGAAGGGAGAGTGTACTGGATAACAAGTTTATACTTAGCTTCGTAGCACAATTTCAAAGTAACACTATAAGAATGGAAGACATACCATCTAGAGTAATTTAACATCTTTACCTATCTAAATCATATCTTTATTCTTGGTTCCCTGGAAAAACCCACCTTGAAAGGCACAGCATCAAGTCTATTATATAAAATATATGCATTAGGAAGTCGCTCAATCTCAAGTCCCTGTAAGCATTTAAAACCCAATTGCTCAACAGGAAGCAGCAGCAATAAGCAGCAATTCAGAGAGGCACATAATCTGAACAAATTTCATATGCTCAAGGACCATACCACTTTCCAGAAATTAGCCTGAGAGCTAAAACCATCCAACCCTCCCACACATGGTCACCAAGCACATGTACTTGAATGACATGCCTTTCTCATTACTGGTAGTATTTTGAAACAAATGCATTTTCTTAAAGACTCCCTCATGAGCCAGATTAGTAGAAGTCTTTATCTCACTAGCTATGAATGCTATAGCACTAGAGTAAGATATATATGAAATGTAGCTTCTTATCGCTTCTTTTTATTTCAAGTTGAAGTGTCAAAAAACAGTTAGCCTACTTTGATCAATAATTGTAGTAGAGCTGTCCTACAGCTATATAAAGATATTTCAGTAAACAAATGAGGTCTATAGACCAGTGAGGCATCTGCTCTAGAAAATGACAGCTAGATAATTAACATTATGAGCTCTGTATCTGCTGTTGCCATTTCAATTTAGTATCCTCCTCATTAAGAAATATATTTCCTGACATACTTCTGGGGTAAATGTCCCCCTCCACAAGGAACCTTATAATTCACTTCCTATTGTAAAATACTTCAGCCTGCTTCATCAAAGTTTGTATTTGCTTAATTTTAAGACTGGAAATATGTTCAGAATATTATAGGAAGAATAGAGTGTAGCTCCACATGGGCTCATATTTGTACTAGCTCATGTTGGATTATACATACCTAAAATGTTTAAACCTCTCTTCTCTTTTCAGTTAACAGATACAGTAAAACTTGAAATTTAAACTATACAAGAATGTCCAAGTAACTGAAGTACTGAGTTCCTAAGAATACAAATTCTTCACAGGCCTTTCTTTCAGTACAGCTCTATGAACTAGTCCCCATTTGTCCAAATATTAAGAATATCCTTATCAGTTCAGAACATGTTATACAGGAAAAGCCAAAGGTCAGGTTATATAGGAAAGTCACAGGTCAGTTTTTCCAACAGCATGCTTTGTCCTTAAGCTTTTTAAAAGTCCATCAAATTCATATGAAGATAGAAAACAAATCCCAACTTATTGTTTGACAGCAACATGATACGACAATTACCGGTAAATGTTTTTATAAGGCATTTAACACAATTGCACATTTTAAATGGCTTGGCTTTATCTGTTTTTCACATAAATAAAAAGCATCAGCAATCAAAAAGATCAAGGAGTTATTTAGCTGATGATGGGGAGGAACAGCAATGGTAGTAATAGAGTAAATGTTCTGTACAGGGAAGGTTCCAGGGTCAATCCCTGACATCTTTAGCTAGGACAGGAAGAGTCAATGTTTGATACGCTGGAGAAGTATCCTGCATAAGACAACACTGAGCTAGAGTGACCAGTGAGCTAACCCATGAACAGTGCACTTTCTCTATATCTCCACAATTTGCGGAATGTCCGCAAATAGCAAAATTCATGAATGCTCACATCCTGTTATATTCAATGGCTGCAACATGTGGGTGGATCCAATATAACAATATAAAGATGGTTTTAGCTCTCAGGCTAATTTCTGGAAAGTGGTATGGTCCCTGAGCATATGAAATTTGTTCAGATTACGTGCCTCTGAATTGCTTATTGCTGCTGCTTTCTGTTGAGCAATTGGGTTTTAAATGCTTCTATATAAAGAAGAACAGATTACTTCACCACCTCTTTCCAATACAGGTACACCTAAATTAACAAAGGGTCTTTCCGCACTACACTGTTATAGTGCTATCATCCTACTTTCAATTTTCTATGGAATCCTGGGGTTTGCAGTTTAGGGAGGGGCATTTAAAATCCTCAGCCAGAGAGCTCTTTGGCCTCAGTAGACTACAAACCCCAGAATTCCACAGGATGTTGAAAGTGGAATAATAGTAAAATAACAGTGTAGTGTGGAAAAGCCTAAAGCCTCTGACAAAGAAGCTCCTCTTTTCAAAGTCTTTTTATGCCTGCTCACCTCCCCGTTTTTCCTTCTTGTCCTCTGTCTAGTTTGACACATCTAGCAGAATAGTTAAGAAGGCTTGGAGAAACATAGCAGTATGTCTCCAGCAAACAATACAATAAAAGCTTGAGATGAGAATGAACAGGATTCTATTCTAGCTGATCCCACTGTAATCACGTGTGCCTGCCTACAACAGGCAAGCTAAACAGCAGAATTGCCTTCACAGTTCACTCATGTGAACAACAAAGGAAGAGAGGAGAGGAGGGAAGGCTGCCTTACCAGCTACTCACAACAAATTTTAAAAATGGCATAGATCTATGAATTTGGCCACCAAAACAGAAATAATGACAAAGTGGAGGGTGATGAAAGACAAAAGTCATCCCTGAAAGTTTTGTGGAAGAAGCTTTCAGGTACTCTCTAAGTTCAAAATGTTTTTCTCTACCTATGCACCTAGCTGTTTCATTTCACATACATATACTGTTAGTTTTTTTTTTTTTTAGGGGGGGGCACAGTTTACTGAAAAAGAGCCAGAATGGTGTAGTAGTTTCAGCACTGTACTATGACCCTGGAAACCCACTGGGTGACCTTGGATGTGTCATATACTCTCAGCCCAAGAAAATCTTGTGATAGATTCACCTAAGGGTAACCATAAGTCAGAAACAACTTGAAAACACACACCACCACAACAACAAATTTACTGAAATATGTAGAACTGTTCTTTCTTGTAATGTAGGAACCTATCCCTATTCTCTCGAGGGTATTTCTATCTCTCCTAACTAAACTGTATGTTAACAAAGAAATATTTAAGAACACATCTACTTTGTAACTGAGTTATGCCTGTACACTCTTCCAGATTACGCCTGGGAGGTGTGGCTCTCCAGATGCTACCTCAGCTGTCACTGACCACTGGTTGTATAGGCTTGGGCTGACAGGAACTGCAATGCAATACTATCTGGAAGGCCACAGATTTCCCAGCTCTACTATACAGACTAATCTACATTAGAAATAGCTAGCACATCAGAACAAAAGGCTGGCAGTTCTTGCAAAATAACGGAAATGTTATTTTGGGATGCAAGAGTGGGAATCACGTGGTTCTCCACATATTCTTGGACTGCAACTCCTAGCAGACCAAAACAGCCAATGCTGTGGCACTGCCAAGAACTGTAGTATAGCAGTATCTAGAGGGTCACATTGTTCCCACACCTTGTCCAACAACAGGAACTGGAAAGTAGGTGTGGCCCTAGCCAGAAAAAAAAGTAAAGAAAGGTGCTTCAAATAGTTTTTGTGTGTGTGTGTGTGTGCGCTTAAAGGCAAACCCTCACAAAGAACATAGGACAGGGGAGACTTGAAACAATAAAACTCCAACTCCATTAAAAAAAGGGGGGGACTGTAATCAGGAAAAGTTATGAGAAAGGAACAGAATTTCCAAAATAAGATATGTGCACTCAGGGGTAAGTATCACATATGAGTTTTGCAGAAAATAGTACATGACAACCCTGAGTTTTGTATTTTCAGGCATACTCATTTTTCTGTCTTGCCTGCCACCAGGCAATAGTCATACCTGTCACTCCCTCTATCCAACTCATTTTATCACTTACCCCTAATTCAGTAGGAATTTTGAGTGTGGGGAGAAAAGGGTATGCAAACTGTTAGCACACTGCAGCAAAAATCTTATTTGCACCTAAAGACTAGCAAGTTTTACTTACCCTACATGTGAGGCAGTCCACAAAATCTTTTGACAAGTAAACCCTATTAACCTTTAAGGTGCCACAAGACTCCTCATTGTTTTGAACCCAGCAGATACGTCAGTTAAGTGGTTGGTTGGTCTCTTTTTCCCCCTCACACTTATACAGTCATCCCTCCACATTCGCAAGGGTTAGGGGCACAGGACTCCTGCGAAAGCTGACAAACCGTGCATAACTCTAGCCCCTCCCAAACCATATTTTAACACACAAAGAAAGTGTGATCACCATATTCAACACACCACGGATTCCTCTGAGGCATCAGGGTTCCCTCACAAGGCAGAAGTGGGTGGCTGGTGGGGCCGACTGCCACCTCCACTGCTGCCTCACATCATTTTTAACACGGACTTACAAGCCTCGTTCGCAGTTTCTCAGGCCATTTCCGCACTACACTCTTATAGCGCGATTATTCCACTTTCAATCTTCTGTGGAATTCTGGGGTTTGTAGCTTACTGAGGCCAAAGAGCTCTCTGGTTGAGAATTTTAAATACTCTTCCCTAAACTTCAAACCCCAGGATTCCATAGGATGTTGAAAGTGGAATAATCGCGGTATAAGAGTGTAGTGCGGAAATGGCCTCAGTCTCATGAGGCTGGCAGTCCCTACTAAAAATGGCATAGGGAGGGAGCAGAGGTGGCAGCAAATAATCCGTGAATAATCAAATCCGCAAAAGTGAACCCCGCAAATGTGGAGGGCTGACCGCACACTATCCGTCCACACACACAAGCTCTTCTCTCCCCACCTACGGTCGGAACTCTGCTCCCAGCCTTCCCCCGCCCCCTGCCTTCCCCTTCCTATCTTAACTAGGCACCTCCTCCCCCTATTACCACTCAAAGCCGAGGCCGGAGGTTTCCTCAGGCCCAGCCAGGGGCTACCGCTACCTCTCTCTCACCTTTAAAAGATTAGACGTCGCCATGTTCGCCCCCTCCACAGCACACACACACAGGCAGGCAGGCGCGCGCGCCCTCACACACACACACACAGAGACTCGTCGGGGCCTTCCGAGCCCGGCTGCTGCTCTGACGGCGATGGCGGCTTCTCTTCTCCGGGATGGAACCGCTCTCTTCCTTTACATGGTCTCGGTGAGGCACACGGGACGGAAGCAGAAGCTCGGCTCACACTCTCCGGTTCGTTTGTTCACCCGTCGCTCGGTCGCTCGGTCGGTCGGTCACTCAGTCAGCCGGCCGGCCGGCCGGCCAGTGACTGACTGACTGACTGACTGACTGGTGTCTCCTTTCCCCTCAGCGCCTCATGGCAACGCCAGCCCAACTGGAGGAGACTCCGGGCACTGGCCGTGTAGCTGGCGACAGGAGCAGCGGCGGCGGCGGCGGCGGCGGCGGCGGCCCGGCTCCGCGCGAGGGGCTGGGCGAGCCCACATGATGCGGCGCCGAGGAGCCGTAGGCCTCCGTCGCCCGGAGGGAAAGAACGGTGCCGCCCCAGCCCACAGCGGCCTCTGCCGACCGGAGGCCGCCTTCTCCTGTTTGGCGGAGCGGCATCGCGAACAACTTGTCCCGGTTGGCGTCATTTTTATTTTTTACAGTTGGAAGCTAAGCAGAGTCACCCCTGGTCAGTACTTGGAGGGGAGACCGCTAGTGAATGCCGGGTGCTGTAGGCTTTGTTTCAGAGGAGGGAACTGGCAAAACCTCATCTGCCTGTATTCCTTGCCTAAGAAAACCATGGGATAAGGCGACTTGAAGGCCTATACAGAACAGGCTGGTCGGCCGTTGTTACTTTCTGAGGGAGGAGGTTACTCCAGCCCTCGGAGGGTTGTTGTAGCGCAACCCCTGTCCGCCCTATACAGGGTCACGGATCGTGAGGAATGCTGGGAGTTGAGGTCCACGGAGGCCCCTCTCGAGACGAGAACCGCTCTCTATGGCATCCCCTTGAATAATGGCTTTTTCTTAGGGAGCTGCGGAGCTGCGGGGGGTGAGTATCAATTTGAAGCGGGTCTCTCATCGAACTACAATTCCCAGAATGCTTTGGTGGAGAGCGATATCTGATATTAAAACATTTGTTTGGAGTGCAGATGTGTCCCAATGAATTTGTACCATGTAATCGTATCCACGAGAACTAGGGGAAGCTTTTCAACTTCCGGCAATTCGCTCTGAATCCACACATGGAGAACAGTTGTGTGAAGGTGTGATTGTGGTGGAGAAGTCCTAGATAAGGTCAGATACAGCTGTCACCATGGCCATTTCCGCACTACAGTGTGAAAGTGCTGCTATTCCACTTTCAACGCCCTGTGGAATTCTGGAGTTTGTAGTTTACTGAGACCAAAGAGCTGTTTGGCTGAAAATCCAGAGTGACCTTCCCTAAACTACAAACCCCAGAATTCCATAGGAGGTTGATAGTGGAATAGCAGCACGTTAACACTGTAGTGTGGAAACGGTGTATATCTCATGGTCTGTACCTGAGTTCAGGTTGGCTAAGTCATTAGTTATTTCCAGACTCTTTTAGCTTGCAGTCCTAAGCACTTTTTTTTATTAAAAATAAACTTTATTACATTTATTGCAATTACACTTACATTTTTTAAAACAATACACATCAATTGAACTTACATAATGCCTAACACCTACACATAAAAAGGGATACTAATGAAAAAACCCCCAAAAAAGAAAAAAAAACACAAAAAAACAAGACAAAGACAAACCTTAACATAAAACTCCACACATACAAACATCCTTCTTTACCACATCAACTTTCTCCATATCCAACATTCCTACTTACCCTCCTTTCAATTACAACCATTTTTGTCCCTCTAACTTCTCACACAAACTTTCTTCATTTACATTTTCCTACCTTCTTCTTCCATTCATACTAACATACAAAACTTCATCTTGGAACCTGGGTATGCTTATTGCCTCTTCCTCCACACCATAATACCTAAAATTATTATTCCAACATTTATTGGTTTTTCCCTCCCACCTTGTCTTCTCGTAATTCTTCTGGTTTTTATAAACAATCCGTTATACCTTTTCTAAATCTTCTACCACAGTCCTAAGCACTTTTAACTATCAGTAGCCCAATTGAATGCACTGGGAATTACTGAGTAAGCCTGTGTAGGATTGCAGTATAAGAGATTATTCTGATTAGATCAGAGATAGGGAACATGTTGCCCGTCTGATGTTGCTAGCCTTACCTTCGGCTACTTTGGCTAGACCTGATAGCAGTTGCAGTCTAGTATGTGGAGGACCATGCATTGCTTAGCTCAGATGTAGGTAGAATACGAAGCACAACTGCCAAACTTCCATGTAAATGCTCCTATGTAAAGGTTGAAATCGTAATAAATAAATTCTATTCATATGTGGATCTTGACTAAATTAGAGGACAAAACAGTTTGCCAGGTGTGTATGGACGGGGGATAAAGACAATTGTGCAAAGAAATTCTTCATGGCACATTTGCACTACAAAATAATAGGCCTTACATCAATTTAACTATTATGTTTCAGGAGAGTTGTTTAATATGGTGTTCTACATCAGCCCTTCCCAATTCGGTGCCTTCCAGATGTGTTGGATTACACCACAATGCAGCAGTGGCCATGATCGCTCATGATATTGGAAGCTGGAAGTTCAACACATCTGGAGGATACCAGGTTGAAGTGAGCTGCTCTACAGTTTGTTCTTCATCTCTTCTTTCGTGCCTCCTCCAGGTACAAGGGTAAAATTGGCTGTTGAAACTCATTAAGATACTTGTATGCCTAAATACTCTAAAAGCACCAGATCCTGTCTGATCTTGGATGCTGAGCAAGGTCAGCCCTGATTAGTACTTGGATGAGAGATCACTAATGAATGTCAGGTATTCTAGGCTCTATTCTAGAGGAGGGAACTAGCAAAACTACTTCTGAGTATTCCTTGCCTAAGAAAACCCTATGAAAATCAGAGAGTTGTCTTTAACTTGACAGGTGACTTGAAGGCACATACACACATGTGTAAACAAGGGTGCCAGTGTGGTATAGTAGTTTGAGTGTTGGAAACCAGGGTTTGAATCCCTGCTCAGCTGTGGGAACCCACTCGGTGTATTTGAATAAGTCCCATACTCTCAGCCTTAGAGGAACGCAAACCCGCTCTGGACAAATCTTGCCATGAAAACCCTGTGATAAGTTCACCTTAGGGCAGCCATAAGTTGGAAAGGGCTTGAAGACACACAACAACAATGTATGCACATTTCTTTTCTGCTGCTTCAATTTTAAACACTTGGTGGCACAAGCCGTGTGTCTTGAATATGTGTAGCAAGTTCCATTACACTAACTGATAGATTAATGAGGATACCTTTCTGCAGCCAAACTATGCTGAGCAGGCATATTGAACCAAAGCCCACCATTTTGCAAATTAATTATCTCCCCCAGGATGTAGATGCACAAAAGGGAAGATTGTTGGGAAAGGAACGGAATCACCGAGAAGGCTGGGACAATGTAGGTGTAATGCTCATGAGGTAAAATGAGAGGTATAGTATCATGGGTCCCATTTCAGTTACCTTCTCTACCATATGTGAAACATAGCAGAGAAAGCTCACTCTTAGCTTCAGTCAGTAAATAAAGGGAAGCACTGGAGTTCTCACTCAACATTAGAGAAGGACTGACTCTTGGTTCCAGAAAGGGGCACTAGCATTATTTGCTGGATTGATGCAAGGGTGGTATCCAATACAGTTTTCTATTGCACTATCAGCTACATAATCCTGTTCTACAATACTTTGTGCAAACAGTTCTTTAGGTTTTTCATCTTAAATTAGATTTGGATTGAACAGACCTACAAATCAAGAACCATCTTCTGCTTTTTTAAAACATGTCACCACACTACTGCATAGACAACTGGTGACCTACAAGGTGAGCCTCTGGAGACGAAAGAATCTAACTTTTTCTGTTTGTATGCAGCTGGCCAAAGAGTTGTGGATGGTCAGAGAGGCTTCCACTCCCTAAAGTTTTTACTAACTGTTTCAGTGCTCTTAGCATATCCATTAAATATGTTATTTTGATTTAGCTAGAACAGATGGAAAACATCAGCATTTACTCAGAGCTAATTTAAATTCACTAGTCTCTTACTGTAGTTTCATGCAAAGGCCATGCTCTGTTGTCCATTTATATGCAGACTTTGCCAACGCAGATGCTTGTTGCCATTGTACCAAAAAGTAAATCGCCACAAAACACTTGCAGACAAAGTTAATCATTTAGTCAGGAAAGATTAATATTAGGATAAATTATACTATGTATCCAGAAGAGTTTTAATAGTTTAATTTGAATATGAATATGCATTTAGCTGTATTGTTCCCAGTTTTAACTCCTTTTTATTTGGCTAATAGGAGAGTTACTGTGATTTTCCTTGTGGTTAGTGGATATTCTTTTATTTAGTACCCTGTTGTTTCAAGCAAGAGTCATGTATGATCAGTTTGTTGGCTCTTGCTTTTATGTGGTATAGTGGAAAATTTCTAGCTTCTGGATCTTTTGAACAATAATGACATAACCCCTTATACTGACCATGGTGGCCAGGATTTCTGGGAGTTGACCTCAAAGATCTGGATTGCCAGGGATTCTCCATCCCTATTGGATGGCCTAACATGCAAGTGGTTTAATAGTGCCATACAATTACCTAGAAATAAGTCACACTAAACTCAATGCACTTACTTCTGAGCAGTGATGCTAAAATTACACTTCATAGCAACATCTTATGCTTGTAATTGTTTTAACTTATTACGCAAATTAGATGCTATATGCTATATCTTATATGCTCTGAAATGTATATAGGGTTCACCTGTGTGCATGCATGGATATGTGAGCACCCCAATACATATATGAAACCATATGTCTCCTGTAGGGATGGAGAAGACTTTGCAGGCAGGAAAACTTGATATATGCAGTGGAGCTCCACAAAAGATGAACAGTTGAAGAAGTATTCTTCAATGGGTCAGATCCAGACTTGTCATATTTAGAGGAGAACCACTGAAATCAATGAGACCTAATCAAAGCTTGATAAAATTGCTGTTTGGCGAATTAATGGATGTGCTGGCTGGGGGATTCTAGAAACTGTAGTTAAATAAATAAATAAAATTGGAAAATCTGGAACTGAGTCCCATTGATTCCAATTGGTCTCTTCTAAGTCTGGGTCCAATTTTGTATGTATTTGACTGTCAGGTGAAATAAATCAAACCAGGGACTCATCAGAACAGAGTATATATTCCATAGTTTTATTTTAACTGCTTTTCCAAATGTAAAGTTTAAAAAGCATGTAGGTAATAAAAATGGTAATAAGAGCATTATAGAAAATAGCTTGCCTCTTGACAGCAATTTTGTTGCTGAGAAAGATATAGATATATGCAATTCCCTCTAATAATGAACAAGATATATTTTGGAAGTGAAGGGATCCCACCCAAAAATAATGGAATGATGTCTACATACTTCAGAGATATCCTAGCTATGTGAACATATGCAAGTTTGCAAATTAAAAGAAGATGTCACTTAAAAGCACACACAACAACAGTACCAGATGGGAAATGGTGAGTTTATAGAAGGTGAGTGGCATTTGAACCTATAAGGACTGGAGTGGTATATAAAGCAGCTTTTGCCAATCTGGTTCCCTCAGATGTTTTAAGCTACAGCTCTCATCATCATCAGTCAACACCTGGCCTAAAAAAAACAGAACTCAGGCACCCTGCAGGTCTACCAATCACAACCATAGGCTATGTTGTGAAATACAGCCAATGTGTCATTTGCAGAGCTTGAAAAGTTATTTTTCAAAAATAGCACCTCACTCATTGGCACACTGGAAACCATAAAAGTTGTTATTGTTGCCCTGGATACTGTAACAGCTCAATATAATATTTACATTACTTGTTAGCGCTTACCTTGCTTGTGTGAGGTAGCCTAGAGGAACATAGCTAGAATATGAGAATCCCACGCTGCTGGGGGAATAGAATAAAAAAATCCTCTAATTAAGAGCTTTCCAAACTGTGTGTCGTGACACATTAGTGTATTGGCTGCAGTGTGTAGGAGTGTTTCTGCCCCAAGCCAAGAAAGACCCCAGCGATGGCAGCAGTGGGCCAGGCTCGGTTGGAGGGGCTGCCTTGCCTGCCACTGCAGCCCCAGGCTGAGAAAGACCCCAGCAAGGGGGGCATTGTGCCAGGCTTGGGTGGAAGGGCTACCACCACTTACTGAATCACTGTGTCATGAAATGATACATGTCTAAAAAGTGTGTCACCAATATGAAAAGTTTGGGAAACTCTGCTCTAATTTGTTCTAATGCCACCTTTGTTCACAGCTTTAAAAGCTGCAAGTACTACAGCCACTATGCCTCAGCTTTCCTTGATCTGATGCCCTCTGGATATCTTGGACCACGGTTTTAATTTTCCTGGGAATGATGGGAGTTATAGTCAAAACCATCTCAAGGGCAACAAGTTGCAGAACGCTGATATATACTGCAGATGAGTCAACTCAGTACACTGTGAAAAATAAAGCTCTTAGTTTAATGGGGTACAAATAAAGCACAACATAATATTTCGCTACCATTTTGTGAGGACAGGTGGGCCACTATGATCACAAGCAGAGTTGATGTCCCATGTAGGAGTATATAACTTGGGTAGCACTGAGGATTTAACTGAAACGTTCAGGAAAAAAACAGAGAATCGTTGCAGAACTGCATGTTTTTTGCTGCATGCAATTCCTGTAATTTGCACATCATTTTCATGCATGCATGGTTGTCAGGGAGTGAGAATGCCACATTATGTACAACTACATTCATAGTCCGGGTGTTCTGAAAAGTTATCAGCAAAGAAGGCTGAATAAAACTGAGTCAGCCTTTACAAAATCTTGACATCTTCACTTAGAAAAAAAAAACTTACAAAACTTGAGAAACAAAGGATTCAGACTTAATTCTTGAACCTGATTTTTTTTCTTTATCTGTCTTTAATCCATCCCATATTTAGTACTGAAAGCTTGCTTTTGCTTTTTAAAATAAGGTCTAAGAATCTCAAGGTCCTTATAGGAGCCTATGGGAGGGTCATATTTAAGTATCTCAGGAGCTATGGGAAGCTCAGAAGCCATACATCACTTATCCATGATCTAATACAAGTAATCTTTTAGATACACTAGGCTATATTCTCCAAATACCTGATATCCTGTATGGCTTTTTGGCATGCAAGCAGTTTAGCAGGGACATTGGTCTCCCAGTAAGGCAGCCTCCTCTGAGGAATGTACAACATTTGGAACAAAGCCACTTTTTACCCCTTCCCACCCATCCCGCATTGAAATCTCTCCTTTCTTCACAAGTTCGTAGATATCTCTTGTGAGAATCGTAAATGTCTCTTCGACGTTGGTGGCATCCTTTGCAGATGTTTCTATGTATCTCATGCCACAATTGGATGCCAGTTCTTCTGCTTCCTCTCTTGTTACCTGACGTTCTGTCTCCAAGTCGTATTTGTGTCCCACCAAGATAAACACAATCTGGAAGGGCTCTGTGTGCATTTTGCCTTCTTCCAGCCAGTCGTAGACATGCTCAAAAGAAGACCGATTTGTGATGTCAAACACCAGCAAGCCTCCCACTGAATTCCGGTAATAGGAGCGTGTGATTGATCTGCCACAGTAAATGAGAAAGACAGAGAAATTAATTGTATTTAATTCATTAAAACAAAACAACTGAAGGAAAGAACACAGCAGACTCTTTCTGAACATGCAGTAGCCTTGGAAGAAAATAAAATCCTTGTGCTTTGGTTGGTGGTGGCTTCATCTTTTATTTTAAAAGAAGAACTAGTATAATTCTTTCATCAAATGATCTGCAAGTTTCACCCAAGTTAAGAGTGTCATTCTAGTGTGCACTGCAATGCATGGAGAGCCTTTTTTTAATCTACTGTTGTTACCACAGTGTCTTGTGGTTTGGTTTCAGCCTTCTGATTTACATCAAAGGCAGCAGAATGGCCAAGAACACAACGATTGCAAATCTATTTCTATACTATGGCCAGCCCTGTTTACATAAACTACATGTTTTAAATAAAATTATTATTTAAATGCCACCTATCAATGACATGATCTTTAACACAGTATACCATATGTAGATCACAATGTGGCAGAGCCTGGGGGTGTGGCTAACCTGAGTGGTTGGACAGCCCCAGAAACAGGGTGCCATATAACCATAGTGGCTCTGCATAAGAGAAATCCAGCCCATTGGTGAGAGGAAGAGGCTGAGGTTGGAGAGGAGAAGCATATAAGGCATAGTCACTTGGATTTTTCAGATTCCTTCAGTGATATTTCCAGGGAGAGAGAAAACTTTCCAGGGAGAGAGAGAGACAATAGAGCCCTTCAATCAGCCAGGTGGAGGTGGTCTGAAATAAGAGTGGTTGTCTTCTCAGATCTAGAGAGACAGACAGAGCAAACTGGGAGGGAAGCTGCCATTCCAGTCTGTAAGAAGGAAAGCAGACCTGGCCTCCACAACAATATATACACATATCCCAAATTCAGTGTTTTTATAGGAATGGGCAGTTTCTCACTGAGGACAAAACAAAAAACCGGAGGGAGGGAGGGAGGGAGGGAGGGAGGGAGGGGATGTCAAGGGCCATCTAGGTCTGCTCCCCCATATAGGAATATATAACTAAAGTGCTCCTGAGAAATGGCTATCCAACCTCTATTCAAAGAAGGCAGCGTATTTCAATATCAAATGACTTTATACATTAGGAAGTTCATTCAAACATGTAGGTGGAATGTCTTTTCTTGCAGTTTGAATTTATTGGACCATGTCTCAGTCTCTGGAGTAGCTGAAGATAAGAAACATTTTTTAAAATGTTCAATTTGTAGATGATGAACATTTTTTGGGGAAAAAAAAATCCAAAATAGAAGTGCTCAGGGATCTGCCTCAGGTTTCTTTCCTTCCTTCTTTTTTCACAACAAAATCACTGCTCTGAAAAATCATTTTTTTGTGGAGAAAAAAATTAGGACCAAGGAGCATTGAGGGTTCAGGTGTTTGTGACCTGTATAAACAACAGGTAGGGGGAGACATGCAGGCTACACTTTACCTGCTCCTCTTTCATTCTAATCCATTTGAATGGCAGAAAAAAAGGGCCTTTCCACCCTACACTGTTATAGTGCTATTATTCCACTTTCAACATCGTCTGAAATTCTGAGGTTTATAGTTTATTGAGGCCAAAGAGCTCTCTGGTTGAGAATTCTAAATGCCCCTCCCTAAACTACAAACCCCAGAATTCCACAAGATGTTGCAAGTGGAATAATAGCGCTATAACAGTATAGTGCAGAAAAGCCCAAAGGAAAAAACAAAGATTAATCAGTGCAGGCTCACTATTGCCTAAAACATTTCTAAACATGAAAAGAAAAGAAATTAAGCATAGCAGAATACCTTCCAGAATAATCTCTTATACCAGAATGGTATTATCCACTTTAGAGGGTATATTAAGTTTGCAGGCTGTGTAGGGTTTAGACTAAAAATACAGAATCATAGAATCATAGAAATTCAGAGTTGGAAGAGACCACACAGGCCATCCAGTCCAACCCCCTGCCATGCAGGAACACCCTCAAATCAATCCCGACAGATGGCCATCAAGCCTCTGCTTAAAAACCTCCAAGGAAGGAGACTCCACTACACTCCGAGGCAACAGATTCCACTGCCGGACAGCCCTGACTGTCAGGAAGTTCTTCCTGAGGTTCAGGTGGAATCTCCTTTCCTGCAGCTTGAATCCATTGCTCCTTGTCCTGGTCTCTGGAGCAGCAGAAAACAAGTTCCCTCCTTCCTCTACGTGGCATCCCTTCAAATATTTAAACATGGCTATCATGTCCCCTCTTAACCTCCTCTTCTGCGGACTAAACATACCCAGCTCTCTAAGTCTATCCTCATAGGGCATGGCTTCCAGGCCTCTCACCATTTTGGTCGCCCTCCTCTGGACTTGCTCCAGCTTGTCAATATCCTTCTTGAATTGGGGTGCCCAGAACTGGACACAGTATTCAAGATGGGGTCTAACCAAAGCAGAGTAGAGTGGTACCAGTACCTCCCTCGATCTAGACACCATACTCCTATTGATGCAGCCGAGAATTGCATTGGCTTTCTTGGCTGCCGCATCACACTACTGATTCATGTTCAGCTTGTTGTCTATGAAGACTCCTAGATCCCTTTCGCACGTACTGCTATCCAGCCACGTGTCCCCCATCCTATATTTCTGTATTCCATTATTTCTGCCTAAGTGTAGGACCTTACATTTCTCTCTGTTGAATTTCATTTTGTTCGCCCTGGCCCAGCTCTCCAATCTATCCAGGTCATTTTGAATTTTGATCCTGTCCTCTGGCGTATTAGCAACCCCTCCCAATTTGGTGTCATCTGCAAATTTGATGAGCATGCCCTCTATTCCTTATATACATATATATATATACAGGGGCTTATATATATACAGGGGCTGACCAAAGCTGAAATTTGTCCTCTAACTGAAATTAAGAGTTAAGCACGTCTTTCCAGGAACCATCATGCTGTAGTGGTTTGAATATTGGACTAGGACCCTGGAGACTAGAGCTTGAATCCCCACTCAGCCACGGGGGTTTGCCTTAGGGTCGCCATCAGTCAGAAACAACTTGAAGGCACACAACAACTCTATTTTTTGCTATCCTTGAGGGATGAACAATGGGCTACAAAGAGGCTGAAGCTATATAGCCTTTGACTACCAGGAACCCAGTTCATCCTGATGCCCCTGCATTATGGCATAATGGCATTCTTAGGTTTCTTGAGACACTAGCACGGATGTTCAGGTTTCTGGACATAAGCCAGGAAAAAAAATGTCCAGCTGAGTTTCTTGTCTCTTTATCAGTAGAACAACATATTTCTCATCCTGTTTTACAAATTAGCTACATTTGGATGTTGAGCTTCTAGTGAACCATGGTTTACTTTATTGTGATGGATACAAGCCTCACTTCCTCATAGGCTCACACCATTTCATAATTTGGGTGGAAAATTGGATGTCTGAATGCAGTTTCTCAGTTCATGGAAAAGTAGTGTATTAGAGAGTCTGGTTTACCATGCTTCCTGAGCTAATAGCTTTTTAAATGGAAGCAGTCAAGACTAGTTTATGGCTTAATGAAAAAGTTGTTCTAACATAAAATATTAACCAGGTAAACAATGACAAAAAGAAATGAGAAAGTCCTAACTGAAAGTTTGCTTGTTTGCTTTTAATAGGGAAAGATTTTAGGAACGCTGTACTATGTGATTTATCTGCATGTGTTGATCTGCAGCAAGTAGCTAAGAATATGAAATAAGAAAACATTGCATTAAATTATTAGTTCTAACTGGAGTGAGCACACTAAATGAATGTCATTGTAAGCAGTCCTATTGATTCAATGGGTTTACCCTAGCTGGAGCAAATAGTCCACACAAGTATGCACATACTTTTCCTGAACATATGTAGAATGTTACACACCATTTTGTTTCAGTAAGAATATTTTATCATGCAAAATCTATAAATACTAGTTAATAAAGCAAAAACAACGTTGAATCATAGTTCTTCCATTAGGCTCTCTCTGATCAGAAGCAAACATTAGCACTCTTCTGTGTTACAAAGTGATATATCCCATTGAGCATTGTTGGTTTCAGTTATTATCATTATGTGATTTACAATAGGTAGAGTCTATATCAGTCATATCAGTTTATTTACAGCCTTTTCAAAGCTAACTGTTGCCTTAACAATGTGCAGGCTGGAAGAGAACTCAAGAAGAAAATCATTTTGACAAGATTTTAAGCAGAATGCATTTAACAAGAAGAAAATGCTAAGTGTCTTTTATTATTAACTAACAAAAATGCCCATCATTATAGCAGGTCTGTGGGCATAAGGGAAAGGCCCATATATTATACACAAAGCTGGGTAGATTGATAGGAGATAAAATAATATACTTGAAGGTACCATGGAGATGGAGCTAATTCCATCTCTGGTGATCTCAGCATCTGGGACGAAGATCAAGTTGAACCACTTCTTAGCTGTGAACCAGTTTAAATCATTTTAGTTTTCTGCCCCTGCTTTCCACAGGAGCTGTATCAGTATTTATCTGATAGCCTCACTTCCATTTGTTTCTTTGTGCCATGACTTCAGCTTACTGGGATGGTCAACTAGTGTTTGGATGTTGTCAGTCTGCAACTTCCATTAGCCTTAGTCAGCATAGCAAATGTTGAAGGATGATTGGACCTCCAGTCCAGGAACCTATGGACAGCTGGATTGTGGTAAAATGCTGCCTTGAGTCCTACGCCGGGAGAAAAGCGGCATACAAATAAAATAAAATAAATCTAAGAACTACCTCATCTATATAGTAAGATGATGGTCCTGAACCTGTAAAATCCTGTACCAGACAGTAACTTTTTTCCAGCTTTAAGAAAAGGTGAAGAAGGAGGTATCTGTTAGCTGTGCTTCTGCTTTCATCATGTTAACAATCTCAGGGAGCAAGTAACAAGTTCTTGGAGAGATTGTATTATGTATGACCTGTGGTTGCAACAATACCTTTATTTACTTTTTGTTGTCAGTTATTTGCTGCTCAAGTTGGCATTGACTTAGGGCAGCCTTATGAATGGGAGACCTCCAGGAGCCCTAGTTATCAGCTGCCTTGCTCATATCTTGCAAACACAGAGCTGTAGCTTCCTTGCTCAGATTAACCCAACTTGTGCATTTATTGTTGGAAGCCACCTTGGGTCCCATTCTGGGAGAAAGGCGGCCTATAAATATAATAAAACAAACAAACAAACAATAAACTTCAGTGTGGCCTCCTTCTTCTACTGCCTTCCACTTTACCAAGCATTATCCCATATTCCAGGGAGTCATGTCATCTCATGATATGTCCAAAGTACAACAGCCTCAGTTTTACTTTGGAGTAATCAGAAAAGATCAAAGCTTCCTCCCAGCAGCTCCAACACAGACAAAGCACTGGATCAGAGGTGAGCAGCTTTGTCAGGTTCAGGGGCCAATTCACACTCACAACAGGCTGAACAAAGCCCCTCACATCAAACTTGGAAGTAACTGGAAGGCTAGTTCCTGTTTCAGACAAAATTATCTATATCTATATCTATATCTATATCTATATCTATATCTAGATATATTTTAACAAAACAAGCTGCTTACTAGGCAGAAACCTAGTTTTAGTGGGGAATAATGCTTCCTGGAGGCTTCTGAAAGCAAGATTTTCTCCTCATTTTAAGTAAGCAAGAAACAAAATGAAACCAAACCGAACCAAAAACAGATGAGGAAGGCCTCTGTCTCTGCAAGCAGGGTCAGTCCTGGTTAGTACTTGGATGGGAGACTGCCAACAAATATCAGGTGCTCTAGGCAATATTTCAGAGGAAGGAAGTGGCAAAACCACCTCTGAATATTCCTGGCCTACAAAAACCCTATGAAATTCACGGGTCATCATAAGTTGACAGGTGAGTTGAAGGCTACACACACACACACACGTCAGATTTGCTTTAATTCCACTGAAAAGATCAGAAGTGGGAGTCATTCTATACAAAGAAAGGCTGGGTGGGATGGGGTGGCTTTCCCCTAACCAGAACTTTCCTTTACCAACTACTTTTTTCCTGATTGGGTTCTGAAATAGGAATCCCCTGCCCCCCAAAAGGCAATTGAAGTAAAGTCTTGGTGGTGTGAGCAAAATCCTGGCCAAGAAAAGAATCAATATCCCATTTCTTCAAAATATATCATCATGCCAGTCTCCTTTATAGCTGTGTCTCTTTTTAATCAGTGAAGCCGGAGATTACACCTTGGACAATTCAGATGCAAAGCATGTGGTCTGTCACTGAGCTATAATCCCTCCACAACTTGTTGTATGTTGACAAACTAATTAGTTAATTAATTGTCATATGTTTCCATCCCACTTTTCTATCAAATATATTCAAATGGGCCAACAAAGAAATCAGTCAGAAGCACAATACTGAAAGTATTAAAGATAAATGAACAATAATGAATAGTTAAATATTCTGAATTCAACCACTCTGAATGTAGGGTGTGCATAATCTTCAGTAGTATGCATGTGTTGGTTGAATCACAAAGAGTCTTAGTAGACTGTTGTTCACACTTCTAGAGGGGTAGCTGTGTTAGTCTTTTCAAAGCTAACAGACGTATTGTTGAATAAGTTCTCATGGTCTAGAGAGTTCACTTCATCAGATATGTGAAGTGTGATTTTCAGTTTGCAGACATGGAGCATGAAGTCAAATGACAGGAGAAATTCAAGAAAACACAATCTGTGATACTTCTGAGTAAAACTTAAGCAAAATATCTGTTTAAAATTAGTGATTACTTGACAATCCCAGCTGTGATATGTTAATCAACATCTGTGGGTCGGTCAGGAATCCATTGTTTCCATTGAAGCCTAAGTGCATGTAATCAAACTACTTAGTTTTATTTTAATTTATTAGTTATGTTTGTATCCTGCTTTTCTTTGGCTGAGCTCAAACTGGATTACCTGCCTCTCCTCCCCCACACAATTCGCCTGTGAGGTAAGTTAGGCTGACGCAGCGAGTGGTCATGGCTCACATTGTCTCAGATTCTAATTTAACATGCTAAGCACCAAAACACACTGACTGTCACTATTGTAAGGAGCAAAGAAGACTCATGTTAGCCAAACAAAAACAGAAAATAAGATTTACTACTCTATTCTGCATTGGTTAGGCCTCATTTGGAATACTGTGTCCATTTCTGGGCACCTTAAGTCAAGAAGGATATCGACAAGCTGGAACGTGTCCAGATGAGGGCGACCAAAACGGTGAAGGGTTTGGAAGCCATGCCCTATGAGGAACGATTAGGGAGCTGGGTATGTTTAGTCTGCAGAAGAGAAGGTTAAGAGGGGGCATGATAGACATGTTTAAATATTTGAAGGGAAGTCATGTTGAGGAGGGAGCGGGCTTGTTTTCCGCTGCTCGAGAGACTTGGATAAGAAGCAATGGATTCAAGCTGCAGGAAAGGAGATTCCACCTGAACCTCAGGAAGAACTTCCTGATGGTCAGAGCTGTCTGGCAGTGGAATATGCTACCTCGGAGTGTGGTGGAGTCTTCTTTTTTGGAGGTTTTTAGGCAAAGGCTAGATGGCCATCTGTTGGAAATGCTCTGATGTGTGTTCCTGCGTAGCAGAGGGTTGGACTGGATGGCCCCTGTGGTCTCTTCCAACTCTATGATTCTATGATTCGAAGATAGGACAAATTGGCATCCTATGCTTAATGGAAGCAACCCCACAAAGGACTCAAATGGAAAATAAGGATGTATTATTACTTTCTAAAAGGCTTAGAAGAATAAGGGTCTACTATGGTTGCCCTCACTGACCGAAATTCTACTTGTCTGTGTTGCTGCTCACAGTTGCTCAGTAATAAGGAAAACATCCTGTACACATTATTAAGAGATATTTGGCTTCCATATCACTTTCAATGAGAGCCAGCATTGTGTAGTGGTTTGATTTTGGACTAGGACTCTGAGAGACCAGAGTTCACATCGCTGCTCAGCCGTGGAAACTCATTGGGTAACCTTAGGCAGGTCACACTCTCTCGGCCTTGGAGGAAGACAATGGGAAACTTCCTCCAAATAAATCTTGCAAAGAAAACCCTATGGAAGAGTTGCCTTAAGTTGAAGTCAACTTGAAGGCACACAACAACAACAACAGCAACAACAGCAACAAATGGCTTCCCTCTCACAAGGTCTTTTAAAAGTAAAATGGTAGGCTTTTTTCCTGTTTTTATAATGCTCCTGCATTTTTATTCTTTTCAATTATTTTTCTGTTGGCTTTACTGCTGTTACTTACTCCTTTGATTTTAGTGGTGTTTAATTGCTTTCCTTCTTAGATACCCTAGGAGCAGCTACACAGAAATCCCCCAAACAAAACATAACAAGAGGCTTACTAGATCTCTAAAAAGACCTCTCTAACCTATGTTCCTGTTTCCCACAGTGGCTTTGTGGGAAGACCACAGTAGGGTACAAGTGTAATCATGCCAAATTCCTAGGAAATGACAGAGCTTGTAAAAGCTACTTTTTTGGATGATAGCTCCTAGAATCTGGTGGCCATGCTGACTGGGGGATTCTGGGACTTGCAATACAAAAATAACCTCTCCAAACTCTGAGAGCTGCCATATAGGGACAAAAGTTCTTTGGTATTGGGGGTAATATATAATCATCATGAATTATAACCATTGATAGCCTTATCCTCCATGAATTTGTCTAATTTTGCTTTAAAGCCTCCACACTGTCAGCTGGTGCCATGTCTTGGAGTAGCAAATACCATCTGGGCATCCTGTGAATTCCACAGTTTACAACTGAACTGACTAAGGAAATATTTCCTTATGTCTCTCTTGCTTCTCTGACACAAAAAGCCTCACTGGCCGTTAAGAAAATTCTAGTACTATCAGAGAAGAAATAAAGGAAATAAACCAGGACTTGACCTTAAAAATTTTGGGTGAACACTGAGGTTTTGGTCAATGAAGTCATTGGTGGAGACGAGAATGGCTAACTAAAGTGATAGCTAATTTCTGATGAGGGTAGCTATGCTGAGATTGGTGACAGCCAGGTTGTTTCTTTCTTTGATGATAACTCTCAGAATTCTTTACCTCCGCCTCAAGGTAGCCTCCAACAGACAAACACACTTTTACCATACTTAAGAACAAGGAGATTTATTGTTACCAGGGCCAGTCCAAGACCTCCTGCTCCCTGAGGCAAGGCAGGAGATGGTGCTTTCCCAGTGCCAAAGTCGAGGGGCACTGTATGCCAAGCCAACCAAATTATTTTGGCATATAAAGCAGTAAATCTCACAAGGTCCTTTCCCTATTCCTGGCAGTGAAGAAGAAAGGAGAGGGGAGAGGAAGCAGCAGCCATAGGAGCAATCAGCATAAATTAAGTAACTAATAATTTGCTGCTCTTTCTTCCATGACGTCCAAAAGTTGTTGCCTGAGGTAGTTGACTCACTTTGCCTAATGGCAGGGCTGTGCTTGATTGTCCCTAAATGTACCACTGCCTAATTGTGTCTGAATGCTTCTGTGGTTTAGAACCCAGTCCATCAAATGCAGATATATGCAGGGCACAAAAAATGGTAAGGCAAAATGGCCATACCATGCAAGAAGCTACACTGTTTTACCTCCCTGTGCAGGGTACCCTTGACAAGCAAGTGGTGGTATCTTCCACATCAATGAGGCAGTGGATTCCCTCTCGATTATGATCTGAACTTGAATTATCCAAGGTGGTGAATCTATATGGGAGATATGTATATATGTGCCTTCAAGTCACCTATAAATTATGGTGAATTTCATAAGTGTTTTCTTAGGCTGGGAATACTCAGAGGTAGTTTTGCCAGTTCCTTCCTCTGAAATATAGCCTACTACCTGGTATTTGTTGGTGGTCTCTCATCCAAGTGTTAACTAGGTCTGACCCTGCCTAGCTTCCAAGATCAGATGGGGTCTGATGCCTTTAGGGTGTTTGTTTGGTGGTTATTTGAATGTCTCCTTTAAAATTCGGAGAAAAACCCACAGCAGATTCTCTGCTCCAATGCCATGGAAGTGATAAGCAACCCCAGCAAACACCATGCATATACAAGTGCCAGCCCTCTAACCACCTGATGAAATTAATTCTATCTAGGTTAGTATTGGATGGGAGACCGACAATGAATAGCAGGTGCTAGTTTTTAGAGGAAGGAACTGGCAAAACCACTTCTGAGTATTCCTTGGCCTAAGAAAACTTTATGAAATTCAGGGGCTCGCCATAAGTCGACAGGCAACATGAAGGCACATGCACACAGACCAACAAAACTGATGCCACAATCTGCTTGTTCCTTCAGCAGTCCCAGGGCCCTGTTCCTAACACAATGACTCTGAAGATGCTGGAGAGCTGAATCAGCACTTTCAAAGCACTGCCTGGAAAAACGACATTCATTCATTTATTTATTTATTTTGGACCACACTTCCCAGAATACCCCAGCTGGGACTGGGAATAGTAGTCCAAGAAAAAATAAATTTCCAGAGTTTTGGTTTGGCTTTCCGGAAAGAAGGTGCGCCTGCCCCTTCAAAGGGTTAATACCTACGCAGGAACCCAGAGCGGGAAAGGTGCACTTTGCACATGCTCAGAAGAGCTCTTGGATGACTGTCTACCTCACATACGCGCCACATGGGCATTGGGAAAGGAGGGGGACGGACCTGGGGGGGGTGTACTTTGCAAACCAAAACAAACAAACAAGGAAGGAGGAGGGGGAGAGGAAGGGGCTCCATGCGCCCTACCTGAACCTCTCCTGGCCGGCCGTGTCCCAGAGCTGCAGCTTGACCCTCTTGCCGGGCTCGATCTCCACCAGGCGGGAGAAGAAATCCACCCCGACGGTGGGGTCGGAGTGCATCGGCCCCGGGAAGCGGCCCTCCGTGAAGCGGTGCAGGAGGCACGACTTGCCCACCGTGGAGTCGCCCAGGACGATGAGGCGGAACTGGTAGATCCAGATGGCCGCGTCCATGGCCGCCTCTCCGGGGCCGGCGCGGTGGCCGCCCTCCTCCTCCTCCTCCCCGGCCTTCCTGGGGCGCCTCCTCGGGCGGTGCCGGCACCGAGCGCCGATGGCCCCTATCCCAGGCATTGGCGCAGCGGGACGGAGGGAGGGAGGGAGAAAGACCAGGCGAAGAGCCGCGCCCCTGAGCAGCCTGGCCGGAGATCCGGCGTGGAGGACGGGACGCTCCGGGTAGGGAACGCGGAGATAGACCCCCGAGGTGGGGCTGGGCAGCCTGGCGAAGCGGGCAGGGACTGAACAGGGTGAGGGTTGCCCTCCACCTCTTTTTATTTCCCCAGCTCCTCCTCTTCCTCTTCCTCTGTTGTCTTCTCCCCAAATGAAGATGAAGAGCCCCTGGGGAGGTTTCCAGAGAAGCCCCGGCGTCTGGTCTTTGTTCTCTTTGGTGCTGGGCTGGAGGGGCTGGGGAGATCTCCCCACACATTCTCTCTCCCATGCGGTGGAGTGGGAGGAGGAGGAGGAGGAGGAGGCGGCAGGGGGAGGAAGGCGGCGTCTGTTCGCAGCCTCTCTGCCACCGGCGCTGGAGTTGTTGCTCTTTGGCCATTTCCGCACTAGCCTGTTATAGCGCGATGATTCCACTTTCAACATCCTCTGGAATCCTGGGGCTTGCAGTTTCGGGAGGGGCCGGCCGGCCCCTCCCGAAACTGCAAGTCCCAGGATTCCAGAGGATGTTGAAAGTGGAATCATCGCGCTATAACAGGCTAGTGTGGAAATGTTTGTTGGACCAACTGGATAAACCGTCCCCTGGCCCTATTTCCCCCTCCCCATTTTTCTGAGCC
The DNA here is from genome assembly GCA_948474755.1 of Ctenosaura bakeri. NCBI lineage: Eukaryota > Metazoa > Chordata > Lepidosauria > Squamata > Iguanidae > Ctenosaura > Ctenosaura bakeri. Next base: position 87,597 of record CAOLHI010000028.1, on the reverse strand, counting down.
AGCTGCTGGGTTGAGGGTAGAACCGAGGGAACTTCTTTCTTTTCTTTTCTTCTCTTTGGGCAATAACTCCCAGAACCTCCTAATTCTAGCCCCAGGTTGAAGAAAGTGTAGCTCTCCCTATATTGTTGGACGGCAGCTCCCATCCTCTGGTGCCATTGGTGGTGCTGGCTAGATCTGAAGAACTTGCAATCCTGCAAAAACCTGAAGATCACAGGCGTTCTACTTTTGCTCCAGCTTCACACTATCTATTTTGACTACCAGCGTCTCTCCAAAGCCACAAACAGAAATTTTCTTGGGACACTATCAAGATTCTTTAACTGGCGATGCAAAGAGTTGGAAGTGGAACTTTTTGTGTGCCAATCACATGATGTGTGGCTCCTGGCGTGTGTTGTATCTGGTTTGGTTACACAACAACTAACTCTATACTGCTCAAATAAGTGAACCCAAATGCACAGGGCAGGCAGTAGGAAGATCCATTTGTCAAGAATAAAATACTCCCTAAATATCCTGAAGGCACCAAATCCTGTCTGATCCTGACAGTTAAGCAGGGTCAGGCTGAGTTTGTACTTGGAAGGGGGGGACCATCAAGGAGTACCAGGTGCTGGTATTTCAAGGGAGGGTTAGTAGAAGGTAGTGGCCACAAATCAAGAGGCGGTTTGATGTGTGGAAATACACATACTCAAAACACATAGCAACAGGCACACAAATCATCAAAGGAATGGCTGCCCTGCTCTCCTTGTTATTGAAAGGATTAGCTTGAATTTTGACAGAGACATCCAAAAGCTGCAAATGCACATTGCTGGTTTGTTTAGTTGTACATAGCTAAGTTGCCATGGCAAGAGATTTTAAAACACACATGAAATTTGGCAATGGATCCATCAATGCAGAGCTCTTCTTTAAAGACTCAGGCATTGCAGAGAAGATGGCGAATTACTCACAGGGGGGAGAGAAAAGGCAGAGCTACTTAACACCTTCTTTGCCTCCGTATTTTCCCAGAAGGATACAAGCACTCAACCTGGCGGTAGGGGAGCAGGGGAGGAAGCAGAGGAAATGAGGCACTTAATAAGTAGAGAGGTGGTACAGGAATACCTGGCCGCATTGGATGAATTCAAGTCTCCAGGGCCAGATGAATTGCATCCTAGGATATTAAAAGAGCTGGCAGAGGTCATTTCGGAACCGCTTGCTATAATTTTTGAGAAATCTTGGAGGACAGGAGAAGTTCCAGCAGATTGGAAGAGAGCAAATGTTATCCCCATCTTCAAGAAGGGAAAAAAGAGGACCCAAATAATTATCGCCCAGTCAGCCTGACATCGGTACCCGGAAAGATCCTGGAGCAGATCATTAAGCGTTCAGTTTCTAATCATTTAGAAAACAACGCAATAATCACGAGAAGTCAACATGGATTTCTCAAAAATAAGTCATGCCAGACTAATCTGATCTCTTTTTATGATAGAGTTACTAGCTTGATAGATGAAGGGAATGCTGTGGATGTAGCATATCTCGATTTCAGTAAGGCCTTTGACAAAGTTCCCCATGACATTCTTGCATCGAAGCTAGTAAAATGTGGGCTAGACAGGGCTACTGTTAATTGGATATGTAATTGGTTGACCGACCGAACCCAACGGGTGATCACGGATGGCTGCTTTTCATCCTGGAGAGAAGTGACTAGTGGGGTGCCACAAGGTTCTGTCCTGGGCCCAGTGCTGTTCAATATTTTTATCAATGACTTAGATGAAGGAATAGAGGGCATGCTCATCAAATTTGCAGATGACACCAAATTGGGAGGGGTTGCTAATATGCCAGAGGACAGGATCAAAATTCAAAATGACCTGGATAGATTGGAGAGCTGGGCCAGGGCGAACAAAATGAAATTCAACAGAGAGAAATGTAAGGTCCTACACTTAGGCAGAAATAATGGAATACAGAAATATAGGATGAGGGACACGTGGCTGGATAGCAGTACGTGTGAAAGGGATCTAGGAGTCTTCATAGACCACAAGCTGAACATGAGTCAGCAGTGTGATGCGGCAGCCAAGAAAGCCAATGCAATTCTCGGCTGCATCAACAGGAGTATGGTGTCTAGATCGAGGGAGGTACTGGTACCACTCTACTCTGCTTTGGTTAGACCCCATCTTGAATACTGTGTCCAGTTCTGGGCACCCCAATTCAAGAAGGATATTGACAAGCTGGAGCAAGTCCAGAGGAGGGTGACCAAAATGGTGAGAGGCCTGGAAAACATGCCCTATGAGGATAGACTGAGAGAGCTGGGTATGTTTAGTCTGCAGAAAAGGAGGTTAAGAGGGGACATGATAGCCATGTTTAAATATTTGAAGGGATGCCACGTAGAGGAAGGAGGGGGCTTGTTTTCTGCTGCTCCAGAAACCAGGACAAGGAGCAATGGATTCAAGCTGCAGGAAAGGAGATTCCACCTGAACCTCAGGAAGAACTTCCTGGCAGTCAGGGCTGTCCGGCAGTGGAATCTGTTGCCTCGGAGAGTAGTGGAGTCTCCTACCTTGGAGGTTTTTAAGCAGAGGCTTGATGGCCATCTGTCGGGAGTGCTTTGAGGGTGTTCCTGCATGACAGGGAGTTGGACTGGATGGCCCGTGTGGTCTCTTCCAACTCTACATTTCTATGATTCTATGATTCTATGATTCTCTGTCTGTCTGTTTGTCTCTCCTTTCTTTTATACTGCATTTGAATTTCCTAACTAGAATAACACTGGGCTAACATTGAAGGATAAGAGCCAAGAAGAACTTTGGTGTTTTTTTTTTCTGTTGTATTGTTAATTTTGTTCTCCTCTTCTCTCATGTCTGGAAAAGGGATAAGATTCCTCTTCCCATTTGTCCAGTTTCGGAAGAGGAATTACTTGACTTAAGGACTGCTAATAACACTGTACAGAGGTTGAGAGTAATGGTGGAGCTGTCCATTTCAGCACTGCTTGAAAACAGTGCTGGGAGCCCTAAGCACAGAAGCAACAACAGAGCACAACATCCATCTTTAAAAACCAGAACAGGCTGGTTAGAGTGCTTGCATTAAAATACAACATCCCATAAATTACAGCACTCCTAGAAAAAATGAAGGAAGAATATAGATTTAATCTGCAGATTTGATGAACACTGTGCAATGAAATCTTAGGCTATTATCCTGATATCCGTTTTGCATTCACATGCTACACTATAGTGACCATCTCTAAGTCAAGAAAACAAACCATCAATTAAGCAGTGCTTGCCATTAAGATGAAACACAGGCTAATCAGCCTGATGACTACCCTCATCTAAAGCCAGTGTGATGTAGTGGTTTGAGTGTTGAACTATGACCCTAGAGACCAGGGTTTGATTCCTGCTCGGAATCAAACTCAATGGATGACTTTGGGTGCATCACACACACTGAGCCCCAGAAAACCCCATGATAGGTTCACCTTATGTGACTTGAAGGTACATAAGAACAACAACAAAGGAAAAGACAGAAAATGGAGCCATGGAGAGTCAGGATGATACTGGGGAATATATTGCTGTCAGGTAACCCAAGAGGTAGGACCAATTTTTGATTTTTAAAATGAAGCACTCCAAGGTACAGGTCAGTTCTGATGCCATAATTTTACACATTAAAGCTTCTTTGACTTTGTTTCAGTTGTTTAAGTAGATATAGTTATTTTTGGTAGGTCAAAAGACCACTGGAGTTGTTCAATACTACTATTGTCATCATCATCATCATCATCATCATCATCATCATCATCTCTTTTGTTGTTTAGAGTGTTGCACTAGGTTATGGTCTTTGCTGAGGCAGGAAATTTGCTTAATCTGCTGCTGGCCCACCTTAAAGGGTTGTTATGAGAATAAAGTGAGGAAAAAAGATAGATATAGTGGCTTGAGCTCATCAAATGAAAGGTGGAATATAAATGTAATCTATAAATTATCATCAGCTTCACAGTCTACCAAGTGGTTGGCTTCTAGACCATCAGTGATTAGATTCTATCTAGGAATCAGTGGGGTCATAGATAACATGGAATTTTCCGAGCAGCATCACTCTTTGTAACTGTGCTATGGTAATCCTATCTATGGCAATCTTGTTCAGATGTTATGTCAGTTCATTTGGAGTTGCTGCCAGAGCACCTTTCTCTACTGGAACCACAGTGGTACTCATTTCCCAGAGGTACTGAATCTCAGTTTGTAAGTCTCAGTATTTCATAATCTTTTTCCTCTCTTCATATTCAATTCTGCTTTCCCACAGGATTGCCACATCAATCATCCAAGTTTTCTTTTTCACAACCACAGTCACATCTGGCATATTATGTTCCAATTGTTGCTGTTACATGTCTGAACCCTTACACTCAAAATGAGCTCTGGGGATCCCTTGTTCAAATCAAGAAGGGATGAGATGCAGTCTTCTGTAATGGACAGTCTGTGCAACATGCCAGACATCATGATGGATTGGCAGCAGAATCTACATATCAGATTGGATGTATGGAAGAGATCAATACTGCTGTGCACTCACAAGCAACACATTTCAGGTGGGAAAGCCAATGTAAGTACTGCACTTTGGGTGGCCCTTCCTGTAACACCTCAACTTTCATCCCTATCTGCTCAGCAAGTAGGGCAAGAGATCTAGTTGACAACATGTATGTGTTGCAGGAATAATCTGTGCTGAATGAAAGCAACTAGGGGGAACCACAGTGGCACCCTTAATAAAGCATTTTCCATTTGTGAACCTGTTCTTTAACTGATTAATCATCTAAACTCACATTTGCTTACAACTGTATTTCAGAACAGATGATTTCTCAAGAAACTGAAGAAAGTGTGAAATGACTTTGCTGTTGTTGTGTGCCTTCAAGTTGTTTCTAACCTACAGTGATCCCAAGGAGAACCTATCATCAGGTTTTCTTGGCAAAATTTGATCATTGTCTTCCTCTGAGTGTGAGAGAGTGTGACTTGCCCAAGGTCAGCCAGTGGGTTTTCATGGCAAAGAGGGGATTCAAAGCCTGATCTCCAGAATTGTAGTCCATCATTCAAACAGCTATACCATGCTGGCTCCTATAGAATGATTTACAGTATTATAATGAAGACTACTACTGGTTCTTAGATGGAAAGATAACTTTCATGTTTATTTTGATTTCTCTTCAAAAGAGCACACTGGAAACAAAGAATTAGAAAACACAAAATCATCGCTTCTCGGCCTTTTGGTTAAGATCAAGTGTGAAAACACAAAATCTTCTATCTCTTACTGTTCAATCTGTGCCTCGCCAATAATTGCCCTTGCCTTATAATATGGCCTTTAAAAAGGCAGGGGTGGGGAATAGGATTGGTTCCAGAACCAGATAGCTTTGCCTCAGGACCAATTCAGAGGGCTGGGGAATGTCAGATGCCCTTCCTCCCAAGATCCCCAATCTCATTTTCTTTTTTTCTGCTGTACAAGGAGAGGAACAGATTTTTGTATTTATCTTTGCACAGATAGAGAAAGGCATTCAGCCAGTACATGGTGGAACAGCTCCTCCTGTCACTTATTGAGCTTTGCACTCGCTTTGGTTGCTGCTTGTCCTCCCAACTGTGACAAAAAGCAGAAGGTGGACAAACTTAGTTGGCATCCTGAAAAGTGGTTCCTACAGATGCCAGATGAATCCAGAGTCAGCTTTGCTCTTCCTGGGCCTTGGATTTCTCAACTGGAGGAAGGTGAATGAGGAGCAAAGTGAAATTTAAGTTTGTGACTGAATTTGTGACTGAGTCCTGCACCAGTTTAGCTCTCTTCTTCCCTGAACAAACTGAATTGCTACCTTGAGACTCTAAGGAGCTGGCAGGAAGGGGAAGAGCACTGCTCGAGGCACAGCTGGCTGCCCTACTGGACCAGATTTAGCTTCCAGGCTAGAGGGTCCCTATTCCTGAAGTAAAGCCTTCAATATCTGTATAAATAATGTCCCTTGGACTGATCACTGGGGATCTTGTGCGTTCTCTGTAGGGGCCACCTGGATTCTTTGAGCTGTGGTCTAAAAAGTAACTTCCCCAAGTTCTGGTTTTCTGACAACTGGTAGGGAATGTTTTTCTCAGCCACTATATACCACTGTGCTACAATTCAAATCTTAAACAGGTGCTGAACTACTCATGACATTTCTAGCAAGCTACATGGATGAACAGACTTGATAGCATGCTGGAGTTGTAAATATTTCTCAGCTTCTTGATAATATTTAATTTTTCTTATAAGTATTGTGAATTATCTTTATTTTCCTCAGAAACAAAGCTCCATCCTCTCCAATAATATTAAGTGTTTCATTATCCTAAAGCCAGATCCCCTCCTTTCATGCCTGTTTTGATAAAAAGTTACCTCAATGTGGCTTGAAATACCTTTTAGGAGTCAATTAACTTGATGATAATTTCTTCAAGAAACAGGAGTCCAGCATCCTGTTGTATTAAGAAAGCTTGCCCCAATCTGTCACTCTTTACTGGCTGGGACTGATGGAGTTGTAGTCTAATATATATGGAAGACATCAGAGAGAGGCTGGCTGTATTAAGGGACCAACCAACTTAAGAAAAGAATGAGGTTTTAAAAAATACTGATTTTCTGATACATGCATTTTCTGATTCAGTTAAAATGATAGTTAGCTTGGACTCTAGGTATTTTAATTTCCAGCTCCAAATTCTTTGTAATGCTGATTACAAGCAACAGCTACACACACACACACACACACACCCCTCTTGCAGTGTCATTTATAATGAAAATTTTCAGTATTGTTTTGCTGATACTACTTTTAGGTGGTTTATCGAAAATAGATTAAAAAAATTAAAGTATGCAAGAAAAAAACCCTATGGCTGCTTTTCAACTGGATGTTGTTAACAAGTGTCCTCTAGTGGTGATAATTAATATCTGCAAGATATAAACAGTTGCGCAATATTGCTTTTTGTGTGATTATGGCAGAGTTATATAACCTGCCTCTTTGCCTATGTTTCCTCAAATATTTAAGGTTTTATATTTTTATGTTAAGTAGTTCCATCTTTATCTGAGACTAGCTAAGTGTCTGACTTTGCCTGGAAGGAAGGAATAGCCTTCAGTTTGATATGTTTAAGCCTTCAAGCAATTACGTGGTTGTCGGAATTGGACAAATTGTGCCCTCTTTGTCTGAGTGAGCTACTGGGACTCATAAGAATATCCATGGTTATTGTGCACCTCTAAAGCCTTGAGAGAGAGGGGTGAAGGTAGAGAGAGGTCTGCCCACACAATGTCTGTGAGGGGTTCTGCCCCACAACAAGGGGAAGAGGACTGCTATACATCTGTCCTTTGAGCACTCTCCCCTAACTTCATGCTATATGAGTTGCAAATCTATGTGCGGGCTAGGGTAATTTGCTGTCTGGTGCCTGAAAACTGTACTTCAGTCTTCAAACACACAAATACATTTAAATTAATGTAAATTAAATAATTCCCTGTGAGCCAGCATGGCACAGTGGTTTGAATGCTAGACTGAGGGTCTTTCCACACTATGCTGTTATAGTGCTATTATTCCACTTTCAACATCCTGTGGCATTCTGGGGTTTGCAGTTTCCTGAGGCCAAAGAGCTCTCTGGCAGAGAATTCTAAAGGCCCTTCCCTGAATTGCAAACCCTGGAATTCCATAGGCTGTTGAAAATGGAATAATACTACTATAACAGTGTAGTGCAGAAAGGCCCTGAGACTCTGGAAGACCAAGGTTTGAACTAGTTGTAGCCAAGATGTCTGTCACTATGACAAGATCAAATAAGCAGGGTTCAAATCCCTGTTCAGCCATGGGAACCCACTGGGTGCCTTTGGCAAGTCACATCTCTAAGCCTCAAAGGAAGGCAATGGCACCCCCCCCCCAGTACAAATCTTGTTAAGAAGCCCCAGTGATAGGTTCATTTTAGGGCTGGAAATGACTTGAAGGCATGCTACACCAAAAATAGTTCCTGGATGTGAACCCTTAACAAACACACTAAATTTCATGTGTCTAGGTTTTGTAGTCTTTGGGTACATCTGCATTACAAAAATATAGGACTTTGATACTGCTTTGACTGCTATGGCTCCATCCTACAGAATCCCGAGATTTGTGGTTTCATGAAATACTTCTCTGCCAGAGAGCTCTAGAGCTGTAGTTTAGGGAATTGCTCTTGAAAAGTTTCTCACCAAGTAACAAATCCCAGGATTCCCTAGGATGGAGCTGTGGCACTTAAAATGGAAACTTGAGATATGACCTTTTTTGGTTGCTGCCCCTACACTTTGGAATTCCCTCCCTAGGAAAGCTAGAATGGTCTCCTCTTTGCCATCCAGCCTAGCTTCCTGTGGGAAAGAATTCCATCTCCTAGGAGAAGTCGCAAAATGACCTTCCCTTTCATTCTATGATTCTTCCTCATCAAATATGGTGATGGCACTAAAAGAGGGTGGTGGACCTAAAAACCTTCTCTTGAAGTTCTCAGGACTCAGGAAGGATCATATGGGGAAGAAACCATGCCACATAGGAGTCTATAGGTCATAACCAACACTTTGAACTGTGCCCAGAAACAAACTGGTTGCCAGTGAGGTTTTAACAAGAGATGTTTGTTTTTCCTCTAACTAGCTCCTGTTAGCAGACTGGCTGCAACATCTTGAACTGAATATTTTCCAGAGGCAGCCCTACACAAAGTTTCCAAGCAATATCTCCACACAGTGCCACATACAGTGCATTACAGTAGTTTGAGCTGGTTATAACCAAGGTGTTGTTCCTGTGACTAGATCAGACAAGTAGGACTTGAATCTCTGTTCAGCCATGAAAATCAACCAGGTGGCCTTGGGGAAGTCACACTTTCTCACCCTCAGAGGAAGGCAGTGGCAAATTAAAAAAAAACCCTCTGTAATTGTTTCACCTTAGGGTTGCAATGGGTTGGAAATGAACTGAAGCACATATGATGGACAAGAAGCACAACATGTTTTTAATATAAATGTATACACAAAAACCTATATAACTATTTTTTTTTTGAAGAACTGCATTTATTTCCAGTGCATTTCTGGTAGAACTTCAGGGAGAGGGATTTTAGATTACAAAAGACTAAATAGTCCATAAATTATTTTTGTCTATTTTTTGACCATGCTGGCTGTGGGGGTTTAGGAATTGTAGTCCAAAACAAAACAAAACCCCACACCTTTTCCAAGCTCTGCTCTGGCTTTAGTTCAATGTGCCCCAAACTTTTAAAACCATAACCTCTTGGGACCAGGGCACCATCCTTTCCGCATGCACCTAGAGGTACATGCCAGGTGAGATCAAGTGGGAAGCAACTAGGGACAGAGTCTTTTCAGAGATGAGTCCTGTGTATGAATTCTCAACAGCAAGGAGGACAATCACCAGTTCATTTGTCTGTTCATCATGAAGATCTTTTCTGGTTTCCAAAACCTTTGGCAGCATTCAGTTGCATTCCTTCATTATTCACACGCCTCTAATATTGGTTTTATTGCTTGGTTTATTACATTTTTATCTTGCCTTTTCCCCCAAAAGAACCATGGCAGCTAGCAATAATAAAATTCATAAAATATAATAAAATTCAAATCTAAAAATTACAGTTGATCAGTTTCTTTGTCTATTTTGCATTTCTTGTATGACAAATTAAACCACCAACTGTCAGTTTTCTATACAAGCTTCCTCATTTATCTGACAGGCTACGGATGGAAGCACTATCAGGAAGTAGAAATGGTTGAAAAGCAGAACCCATGTACTGTAGGAAACATGAAGGACTTATGGAGTCTCACTTAGGACTGACTGTGCACTCACGGGGCTTGTAAAGTCTCTCAATTGGGTTGGTGCCCCTACCCCTGCTTGCTTTGTAGGCAGGGCATGCACTGTCCCAAATGAGCCTGTATAGACAAGAAGAACAGATGGAAACCCACTGATCTGATGCTTCCAATACAGACAAGTTCCATTAATTTGAGCAAGGAATCCACTCTTTCTGTAGGCAAGACCTATGCACATGCTCCCAAGCAAGCCCCCACATTCAAGATGAATTGTTGAAAGAGCGAACCCCACGTCAATTAATGGAACTTGTCCTTAATTTGGAAGCATTGAAAGAGCGAGCTGTCAGATAATGGGGTACTGAAAGGTGGAGGCTTCCTGTATAAGCTACCGCAAAACAATAACATAGCAACATGATAGATTTTAAAGATTTTTTTATTTGTCTTAATCAATTCGCTAGTTTTAGGTGTTAACTTATGTTCTTGCATTATTGTCATATTACATTGCTTTAAACATTACTTTTAATTAAAATGCAGTCTAGAAATGCTTTAAACAAATAACTAGTTGACCTGTTGAACCAGCTGGTAAATGGTAGATCAATACTCATGCAGATCTCATTGATTTAATGAATTTGCTCCAGTTTGGATTACCAATTGGATTTAAGCAAAAGTGACCAACCAAGAAACCTGTTTGCCTTTCCACATGCAAAGTCGCCAAGAGTTGTAGTAGCAGGTGGCTATCATATAATTACCCCCAGTAAGAACATGCAGTTGAAACTTCTCAGTACAACTGAAATGCGATTTTGCAGAAAACACACCATGCACATTAAGGATTTCAAGGTTATTGCTAATTCCAGTAATAGCTGGCAGGGCAGAGTAGGGTATATGGGGGTGAGGATTAGAAATGTGTTTTGGCTTTGCGCCCAGGCTAAATGTAACCTCTTCCAAGCTGCTATTCCTCCAAGCAATATTTAACACGGAGTGACAAATGCTAATTTTAAAAAACCCTGCTGTATATTTCTATACCAATCAAACATTATGTTGGATAAAAATTCATGGCCACATCTCCTGGGACCAGACAAAACAAAGTTAGAAAGTACATCCTGTGCACTGCATTTTAATGTTCAAGGAATGGGCAGGCAGGAGGGTGAGGTCTTCATGTATTCATACCACGTAGTAGCATCTCTTCATGGACGAACAAGAAAGCAACATGATCTTTTGTCAAAGAAATACACAGTCTTTTCCTTAGAATAGCACTATTTCTGCAATTGCTGAATTAAAATCAGAGCCATACTCATACACCTGAAATTGGTTGCTATTAAAGCATGACAAATGAGATCTGCAACAAAATGTTGCAGTGTGGAATGCTTCTGTTCACTGAACAGGAACTCTCCTCTTTACTGCTGAGCTTTAGGGTTTTTGTTTTTTGGAGTGGGGTGGGGTTGGACTTACTGCTGCACCATCTGAGGTTCATACAAATCTTGGATTTCACAATTAGTTGCTATGGATGGCTCTCACTTCTGACCTCAACAACATTTAAAAACAGCTTCACATCACAAACCAAGAATTCCAGAAAATGTAATGGTTCTCTCTATACCCTTTCTATACCTCCATGTCTCTTCCTTGCATCTCTGTTTCTAGCCACTCGACTCCATTCCCCTGTGTCTATACCTTTGTCAGGTTTCCCTTCATCAACAGTCCATGCCACTGGGCTCTTATGGAGCGGTTCCCCCCAGCTTGCAGTATTATTTATTTATTTACTATATTTGTAGGCCACCTTTCTCCTGGAATTGGGACTCAAGGCGGCTTCCAACAATAAATACACATTAGAACACATTAAAAACATTAAACACATTGAAAACATTTAAAACAGTTAAAAATATTAAAAGGATATAAAATCATACAACACTTAAAATGATATTCAATTTACAAAAAGTTAATAAATAAAGCTACCCGGTTTATGTAAAAGCCTGTTTGAAAAGAAAAGTTTTCACTTGCTGGTGAAAGGAGAGCAGGGAGGGGGCACACCTAGCTGCCTGTGGAAGAGCATTCCACAGGGTGGGAGCAGCTGCTGAGAAGGCATCCCCCCACCCCAAGACTGTTGGGCGCCAGTAGCTCTCTTCTGAATGGGCACCATTGGCTTAACTGTACTCTCCCTGGAATCTGGAAATAAAATATATGATCATAAATGGAACATAAAATATATGATCATAAATGGAACATGTGGAAATACTTTTTGCTAAGTCAGACCATTATGTTGTTTATCTCAGTATTGTCTGCTTGGATGGTAGCAGCTCTCTAAGGCCATTTTTGCACTACATTGTTATAGTGCTATTATTCCATGTTCAACATCCTGTGGAATTCTGGGGTTTGTAGTTTACTAAGGCCAAAGAGTTCTCTGGCTGAGAATTCTAAAGACCGCTCCCTAAACTGCAAACCCCAGGATCCCATAGGATGTTGAAAGTGGAATAATAGCACTGTAACAATATAGTGTGGAAATGGCCTAAAAGGGGGCAACATGTGGCTCTCTAGATGTTGTTGGGTTATCAGTTCCCAGTATTCCCTTAAATTGGCTTTTCTGGCCAGGGCTGATGGGGATTGCAGTACAATATCACCTAGAAGAGCACACACTGGCCACCTCTGCTCTCAAGTCAGGATAGGAATCAGTCAGCTGAATATCTTGTGTGGGCTTTGTGGCCCCTAAGGCCCCAGTACCCCAATTGTTTCAGCCAAAAATACATATTAGGAAGAAAATGGAAAAAGCAAAAACCCCACTTGGAATTGGCCAAATAATCCTGCCAGAGGCATCCCAACACGCACACACACATGCACGCACTTTTAAAATGCCCCAGAAAGTGACTTGAAGTTATCCAAAATGGCAGCCTTAAGGGGCCTATGTGGCCCTCTAGACCTCCTGGATATGCCTATCTCTGACCTTAGGACTCAGGAGAAAAAGGTCTTCTCATTACTTGCTCCTTGATCTGTTTCAGCTGCAGATGCCAGGGACTGAACTTGGGATGTCTTTCAATGAAATTTCTCTGCAGTCCCCAAATTTCTAGCATGGCTGACAGAGAGAGAGAGAGAGAGAGAGAGAGAGAGAGACTGAAAATTGTTCACACTTAGAATTCTTCTATTTGCTGTGTTCGCATTCCCTTGGTCACTTTGTCTGCTCCTTTTCTTTGGATGCCCAAACTGTATTTCTACTGTATTTCTCAACTGAAGTTTTAAGCTACTTGTTGTTGTGTGCCTTTCAAGTCATTTCTGACTTATGGTGCCTCTAAGACAAAACTAGGGATGGGCCAACCGAATCCTTGAATCCTGGGTAAGGATTTGAGATTCCTGAATCCGAATCCCTGTGCCAAAATAGGCAAACTAAATCTTTTGAATCCACCAACTAAATAGATTGTTGGAGATTGGGATGCCTGAAAACTGGGGAGACTGGGGCGCCTGAAAACCAGAGAGACCAGGATGCCTGAAAACCTGGGACATTACACATGCAAGGGAAGATAATGAGTAGGTGAGGTTTTCCCTTGGAGTAATAATGGCTTTTGCTAACAATTTAACAAATTACAGCTGGGGTTGTATTCTAAGATATTTAAATTGAACATTTCATGTTCAGTACTTGACTGGAAGCTGCAGGCTTGAGATTTCAAGGACAGCTGAAACATTCCTTCGCATAGCTCCCTTGCAAACCTCTTTCAGGCACAATTCAGGGGTTTGGAGTTTTACAAGGTGTCACAGCCATGATGGCAGAAGGAGCTATGCAAAGAAAAGTCAGTTTTGACCTGGATTATCTCTCTACTGTAGTATGTGGACCTGTTTACACAGACAGGAAAATGTGGGATTAAGCCACATTTTCCTGCCTGTGTACAAAGGGCTTTCACGTCATTTTCAATCTGGGGAGATCCTCAGGCAAAACTAAGACAATTGTCTTGGCCAAATTTCTTCAGAGGGAGGTTTGCCTTTGCCTAGGCTTTTGCTAAGGCTGAGAGAGTGTGTCTTGCCCAAGATTTTCCCTTGCTTTTTAAACTCTTTTTAAAAATAGGATTCGAAAGATTTGAGATTCGTGGATTCCTAGAACATTCCAGGGATTCAGAAAATTTTGGATTCATCCCATCCTTAGGCAAAACTATCACATGGTTTTCTGGGGCTGAGAGTGTGTGACGTGCCCAAGAACACCCAGTGAGTTTCTGCAGCTGAGTAGGGAATCTAGGGTCATAGTCCAACACTCACACCACTACACTACATTGACTCGCAATGCTAGAAATTTGGGGGCTAAAGGAAAATTTCAGTGAAGGGATCAGAATTCTTATTTGGGGAGGCAATGCCCTCATTGCCCTCTCCTTAGCTTTGGCCCTGCTAAAAGGATGACCAAGCCCTTGTAGAATTGTAGAATCAAGAGATGAAAGGGGCCTCATGGACCATCAAGTTTAGTCCCTTGGCTCAGTGCAGGATCTAAACCATCCTCAGCAGGTAGCTGTACAGCCTCTTTTGGAAGATGTCTAGAGTAGGTTTGGGCAAAAACAAAGTGCTGCATCCTTTCTTAAATGTTCTTCCTTGTTTTAACCACACTCTGATGTTGGCTGGCCACGTGTGTCCAAGTTTTCATCCATGAAATGTTGTGTGTGTGTGGGGGTATGATATATTTGTAAATTAAATCTGAAAAATTAAAAAGGTGGTGAACTTGCACTGATTTCTCTATGAAAAAAAACAAACTGTCACTGTCAAACTCTTTCATTTCCGAGATTCTCAGCCAAAGAAGTGGGAAAACATAACCCATAATAATAACAGTCATAGCAATGGTAATGCCCATTTTCTTCAGTGTGAGAATGTTCTACTGTTAAGGTCAGTAGCAGTAATGAGTGGATCAGGCCTTCTCAGTTGTGCTGAGAAAAGTTAGCTGTTAGGCTACAATTCCCAGAATCCCTCAGAGATGTCAGCTGGGAGACTCTGGGAGTTGTAATGCTTAAAAAGTATTTTTTCTGATCTTAGGTAGTCAGAGGAACTCCCTCTGCTGGAGGTTTGCATGCTTCCTAAACTACAATTTCTTAGTTAGTTGGAAAAGACTAGTTGTATGTAACCTAAATACCTTAAGGGCACGAGATCCTGTCTGTTTTTGGAAGCTATGAAGGGTCAGCCCTGGTTAGTACTTGCATGAGAGACTGCTAAAGGATACCAGGTGCTGTAGGCTATATTTCAGAGGAAGGAACTGGCAAGCCACCGGTAAATATTCTTTGTCTAAAAACCCTTATGAAATTCAAGGATTTGCCATGAATTGACAGGTGACTTGAAGGGACACAGACGGACAGATTATTCTTTACTGAAAGTGGTTACACATACACACACTCATCCCCCAATATATAATTTTAAAAATGCAGTGTAGTGTAGTAAAGTGTAACCACTGGAAAAGCTAACAGCAAAAGCAATAATCAAAGATCGAAAGTTAAAAAGGCCTGGAAAATGGAAAAAGTCTTGGCCATGAAAGGTCTTTGCCAGGATTTTTTTTTTCAAATCAGAGCTTGGAAAAGTTACTTTTTGGATGATAGCTCTCAGAAACCACCAGCCAACAGGCCACAGCTGCCATTGGCCCTGCTGGGTGGGAACTTCTGGGGACTGTTGTAAAAAAAGAGAAGTAACTTTCCCAAGCTATGGCCAAAATGGTGACATTGTAGATTTTAGGCTGCAAGATTCCATAGAATTAATGTTCTCCAAATTAAACTCCACTACTGAGAAGGCTGTGCTTCCTGGTCACTAGAGGTGAATTGATGGACTGAAGGAAGATCTTTACACCTTTGCAAGTAATGCAGGTGTGACCCTGTGAATTATTGGTTTGGCCCAGTGACTGGGGAAACCCTAAAGAAGGGAATGCATTTACCTGTTGAATTCGGAATGAGAAAGACTGATAAGATAGATCAAAAGCTGGATGATTTTGCATTGACTAAATCAGAATTCAGAAAACAAGTGTGTTTAGATGTTGAACATTAGATTGGTAAAATGTATAAACTTTGTTAAACTTGACAAGGAAGATGAACTCATCAAGGATTATATAATAAAGTGGGCACAACATTTTGGATATACAGTCAGTCCTCACATTTGTGGGTTTCACTTTTGTGGATTTGATTATTCACGGATTATTTGCTGTCACTTCTGCTGCCTCTCTTTGCCATTTTTAATAGAGACGGCAAGTCTTGTGAGACTGAGAATCTGTGAACGAGGCTTGTAAGTCCCATTAAAAATGATGTGAGGCAGCAGTGGACGTGGCAGTAAGCCCTACCAGCTACACACTTCTGCCTTATGAAGGAACCCTGTGCCTCAAAGAAATCCGTGGTGGGTTGAATATGGTGATCATACTTTCTTTGTGTGTCAAATATGGTTTGGGAGGACCTAGAGTTATTCATGGTTTTTCTATTTCACAGGGGTCCCTAGCAAATGTGGAGGCATGACCATAACAGACAGTTGGAAAAATATGATTGAAGGGAATTAAATTCACATTCTTATGATTTTAAAGAGAGATTCTATAAGGTGGTATATCACTGGTACGTGACTCTAGAAAAATTGGCCAACTATATAAAGATACCTCAAATAGATATCGTAAATCTGAACAAGTGGGAACTTTTTACCACATGTGGTAGACATGTGAAAAGGCCAAAACATTCTGGAATCAAATACATTTTATAGTGCAGAATTCTTTGAAAATCAATGTGTCATTAAAGCCTGAACTGTATGAGTAGAAGATTGTCTGGAGAAGCAGCAAGGTTACTCTATGTGTAGAAATGGAAGAGTGCAGAAATCTGTTACTGCAGTCCAGGCCTACCCGGAGATAGCACTTGATATCGTTTTGATATCAAACCATTCAGCTTTCCTCTGCCACCTCACTCCACGTGTTTGTGAGGCCTCCAGACAAGCACGTAAACAGACGCGGCCGATAATTGCTGGACATTCCATTCTCCACCTAGGCAGGCAGGACAGAGCCAGTTCGTTGCTTCAGGGACCTCTCTGACAAACACCCTTTTGCTTATGCGCGATACTAACAAAGGCGCCCGGCCCTGAGCAGGTAGCCTTACAAAGCTGTACTAACCGCTCCGCATTTGCACACTGACTACACTATTGTTAAATCGGCTCTAAGCCAATCATGCTAAATTCTGACCTTTCTAAAGCTTTGTTCTCACTGAGTAAGGTATAGCTTGCAGTCACAATTCACCATATAAAACCCCCCCGATTCCGAGACCATCCTTGGATTGCTGCCGAGTTCCAGACCGCCTTGCTGCCGCTTTGTTCAGTGAGCTCCCCTCAACGAACTGCGCTGAGCTTCTTCCCTGCACCCCAACGAACTCTATCTTCATATCTCTCCAGGACTACGAGACAGGTGTCGTATCACCCATTCCCCCTAAAATCCCTATTTCCAATTCTTTAGTTAGCTGTATGACTGTGTTGTCTTTAATGTTTGTCTGTATTTAATAAAACATCGTTTTTGCTATTTTAAACTATCTGACTGCTTGACTGACCTGACCCCGTAGACGCTGGGTTGCAAGATCCTGCTAAGTTACCCTGCCTCCCACTAGCTTTAGTGAGTGCTCCAGCTAATTTTCCCCAAAGGTTGTGTTTGTTGTTTGGTTATTTAGGTGTCCTTCCTGGGACCCCCAGAAATTAGGGTAACAAATCCTAATGAAAGAGGACTGGTTGATAAAATTGATAGAAATAGCTGAAATGGACAAATTGACGATATTATTTGGAGACGAATCAGTGGCAACTTTCACCAAGGTTTAGGAATCAACAAGCCTTTTGCAAGAAAAAAATATTGCAATATTACAGCTGGATTAGATCATTAGTAATTTTGGGAAAAGCAGCAGTGGGAAGCATTGGAACAGTATTTACAGCTAGAGAAGTTGTTGTCTTTTTATAGAATCAAAATCAGTCTGCATTCAGAAAGTAGGGAACTGCTTATATTGATTTAGTGTTAGCGTTGGAGGTTAGTTCTTAGTTTTAGTCCCGGGACCCCCAGAGAACAGGGTAACAAGAGTCTTGCATTCAGGTTTTGCATTGGCACTCCACTGAATGCATGGAACTTTGGAGAAAGTAAATATGTGTCAAATTTAATATACAATTTGTTGTATTAACATATACAGCGCACCCTCTTCTGGCACAGCCTCCACACACATGAATGCAAGGTTGTACAAAGTGTTGCTCCCACTGTCTTCCATGGCTGTGTATAATGAAATCCTGGGGTCTGTAGTTTGGTTGAGGCACTAGAGCTCTCTCACAGAGAATTCTACAAGAAGCTGTGAAGAGCTGTGAACCTTGGCTTGCTGCTGGCATAGGACATAAATTAAAAAAAAGGTTTTTTTATTTTTATATGCTTTCAAGTCATTTCCAACTTAATGGCAAGTCTTAAGAGTTTTCTTTGCAAGATGTGTTCAGAAGGGGTTTGCCATTGATTTCCTCTGAGGCTGAGACAATGTGATTTTCCCAAGGTCATCCATGTTTGAACAGGAATTCTAACCTGAGTCCCTTAGAGTTCTAACCCATCAATGCACTACACCATATTGGTTCTCATTAATAAATGGTATTGTACTGCAAACTGTTTTGTAATCCTCTACCGGCTAAGACAGAACATATACATTTAATGAACAATCAATGAACCATGTCCCTGAAAGCCACTAGGAGGATTAACAGGCACTTAAAAGATTTGGGGCCTAGGCCCAATTGATACAAATCTGTGTAAAACGCGCAGCTCTATAAGCATGAGTGCATGTATGTGTATTTATATATATCACATTTAGATCGAGTATTTATCGTGGCTTTTAGCTACAGTGGGGCACTGCCCCATTGAATGAGAATTCTGTCCCTGACAGACGAAATTCCCCCGCTGAATTCTAGCATGGAAGAGAGCGAGAGAATGAAAATTGTTCATATCTAGAAAACTTACATCTGTGTGTTTGCATTTCTATGGGAACTTTCCCTGCCCCCTTCCTTCAGATGATTAATTGCATTTCTAAATGTTTAGCTGAGGTTTAAAGCTACTCCAATACTAAACATTTGAGAAGTGAAGGAAAATTTCATGGGAGGGGCAGAATTCTTATTTGGAGTGGGGGAAATACCCTCATTTTGCCCTCTCCATAGCTACACCTATTTTTATCAGAGGTGAGTTGTGATTACAGGACTTGCGTTTTATATATATTGTTAACCTAAGTTGCTGAGTAGAAGGGTACGATACAGAAAAATAAAATACACATTGAAATAGACACAGGACTTTGGGAAATAGATTTGAGGGGCAGTGCCCCTGGCAATTTTTTAAATGTTCCAAGAATGACAAACAGAAGAGGTCAGAAATGTTACTTTTGTTAGAATACAACTTCCAGAATCTCCAGCCATAATGGCAACTGGCCATGCCAAAATATGGCAGCCTGATTGGTTATAGGTACGTTGAAGAGTAAGCCTGTAACACTGATATTAAAATCAATTAGTTTTTGGGCAAATTACAAAGTGCTGGTTATTACCTTAAAGCCCTACATGGTTTGGGTCCAAGTTACCTGCAGAGTCACCACCTCGCATACAATCCACCCTGTACACTCAGGTTCTCTGGAGGCCATTTACTTAAACCAGCCAGGACTAGACTGGCAACGGCCACCCAAAAGACCTTTTTGATGGTTGTCCCTAGACTTGTGGAATGGCCTGCCGGAAGAGATTTGGCATCAATGCGCTGCCTGAATTTTAAAAAGTACTAAAGATCTATCTCTTCCAGCAGGCCTACCCAGTCAATTTTTGACTATGAATTTTAAATTACTGTACTTTAAATGGTTTTATGTGTTTTAGCTGTATTTTAATCTATGATGTACCCTCCCTTGAGCCTTGGGGAGAGGTGAGTAAAAATTCAAATTTTATTTTTATTATTCCCACTGGGAATTGTGGGCACTGGGACCAAAAGTTATTTTCATTGGCCATAGAGGAGTGTTCTCAAGTAATATGCATGCTGACTCCCTAGGACCAAAGGGATTTGCCTCACTCTTTTGTCTCATGGATACAAAACAGAAGCCAAAATATACTATTTCCTTTATACCCATTGTTCAGAGCATCCTGAATTTCTTTTCTCCTGGTGGGAAGCAAGAGTCACCCCACAGCCAAGCTCTGTTAAAGTTGTGAGGGAAGGTAGGCCATAAACACCATGCACTTAGCTAAAATCTAAACTGAAAACTTTCTTGTTTTCTGAAATCTTTGGAACATTGGACTAGTTCTATTGTTATTTAGATATTGTATTTTATTGGCATTATAGCAATGCTTATTGGCATTTTAGTAATGTTATGTTGTGCTGGTTGTAATTCCATATGCCCTGGATCCTTTTCATTGTTTATGTCCATTTTATTATGTATTTATTTAGTGTAACTGTTGTATTTTAAATTTGTAAAGTGCCGTGTACATGGATGTTGCCATATAAAGGATAATAATAATAATAGTAATAATAACAACAACTTAGTGAGAGGACTTAGAGCTTAGAAAAGTTACAATTTCTGGAATCTCCCACTGCTGACCATGCTAGATGGGGGATTTGGGGCTTACAGCCCCAAACAAGGAACATTTCCAAACTGGAGCAGGGGGACAATCAGGCAGCCTTCCAGGTGATGCTGGATTGCAACTCCCAGCATTCCTCAGTCAAGGATGCTGCGGTGGAGCAATACTTGGAAGGCCGCCTGACCTCGCCCCTGGAAGCCCCATCGGATCTTGCGAGGGAAAGAGAAGAGAAAAATCCTCTTGTGGCTTAACAGGAGGGTCTCCTGAAGAATTCGAAATTGTTTCTGGTCGAGATCAGGAGGATGACCCTGTGTTGTCTCAGCCATTTCCACACTAGACTCTTATGGTGCTATTGTTCCACTTTCAACATCCTATGGAATCCTGGGGTTTGCAGTTTAGGGGTTTGCAAACCCCAGGATTCCATAGGATGGTTTAGGGGTTTGCAAACCCCAGGGGTTTAGGGGTTTGCAAACCCCAGGATTCCATAGGATGTTGAAAGTGGAACAATAGCACTATAAGAGTCTAGTGTGGAAATGGCCGAGACAAGACAGGGTTGTCCTCCTGATCTCCACCAGAAACCCCAGGATTCCATAGGATGTTGAAAGTGGAACAATAGCACTATAAGAGTCTAGTGTGGAAATGGCCGAGACAAGACAGGGTTGTCCTCCTGATCTCCACCAGAAACCCCAGGATTCCATAGGATGTTGAAAGTGGAACAATAGCACTATAAGAGTCTAGTGTGGAAATGGCCGAGACAAGACAGGGTCGTCCTCCTGATCTCCACCAGAAACCCCAGGATTCCATAGGATGTTGAAAGTGGAACAATAGCACTATAAGAGTCTAGTGTGGAAATGGCCGAGACAAGACAGGGTTGTCCTCCTGATCTCCATCAGAAACCCCAGGATTCCATAGGATGTTGAAAGTGGAACAATAGCACTATAAGAGTCTAGTGTGGAAATGGCCGAGACAAGACAGGGTTGTCCTCCTGATCTCCACCAGAAACCCCAGGATTCCATAGGATGCTGAAAGTGGAACAATCGCACCCTAAGAGCCTAGTGTGGAAATGGCCGAGACAAGACAGGGTTGTCCTCCTGATCTCCACCAGAAACCCCAGGATTCCATAGGATGTTGAAAGTGGAACAATAGCACTATAAGAGTCTAGTGTGGAAATGGCCGAGACAAGACAGGGTTGTCCTCCTGATCTCCACCAGAAACCCCAGGATTCCATAGGATGTTGAAAGTGGAACAATAGCACTATAAGAGTCTAGTGTGGAAATGGCCGAGACAAGACAGGGTTGTCCTCCTGATCTCCACCAGAAACCCCAGGATTCCATAGGATGTTGAAAGTGGAACAATAGCACCCTAAGAGCCTAGTGTGGAAATGGCCGAGACAAGACAGGGTTGTCCTCCTGATCTCCACCAGAAACCCCAGGATTCCATAGGATGTTGAAAGTGGAACAATAGCACTATAAGAGTCTAGTGTGGAAATGGCCGAGACAAGACAGGGTTGTCCTCCTGATCTCCACCAGAAACCCCAGGATTCCATAGGATGTTGAAAGTGGAACAATAGCACTATAAGAGTCTAGTGTGGAAATGGCCGAGACAAGACAGGGTTGTCCTCCTGATCTCCACCAGAAACCCCAGGATTCCATAGGATGCTGAAAGTGGAACAATCGCACCCTAAGAGCCTAGTGTGGAAATGGCCGAGACAAGACAGGGTTGTCCTCCTGATCTCCACCAGAAACCCCAGGATTCCATAGGATGCTGAAAGTGGAACAATAGCACTATAAGAGTCTAGTGTGGAAATGGCCGAGACAAGACAGGGTTGTCCTCCTGATCTCCACCAGAAACCCCAGGATTCCATAGGATGTTGAAAGTGGAACAATAGCACTATAAGAGTCTAGTGTGGAAATGGCCGAGACAAGACAGGGTTGTCCTCCTGATCGCCACCAGAAACCCCAGGATTCCATAGGATGCTGAAAGTGGAACAATCGCACCCTAAGAGCCTAGTGTGGAAATGGCCGAGACAAGACAGGGTTGTCCTCCTGATCTCCACCAGAAACCCCAGGATTCCATAGGATGTTGAAAGTGGAACAATGCACCTAAGAGCCTAGTGTGGAAATGGCCGAGACAAGACAGGGTTGTCCTCCTGATCTCCACCAGAAACCCCAGGATTCCATAGGATGTTGAAAGTGGAACAATAGCACTATAAGAGTCTAGTGTGGAAATGGCCGAGACAAGACAGGGTTGTCCTCCTGATCTCCACCAGAAACCCCAGGATTCCATAGGATGTTGAAAGTGGAACAATAGCACTATAAGAGTCTAGTGTGGAAATGGCCGAGACAAGACAGGGTTGTCCTCCTGATCTCCACCAGAAACCCCAGGATTCCATAGGATGTTGAAAGTGGAACAATAGCACTATAAGAGTCTAGTGTGGAAATGGCCGAGACAAGACAGGGTTGTCCTCCTGATCTCCACCAGAAACCCCAGGATTCCATAGGATGCTGAAAGTGGAACAATCGCACCCTAAGAGCCTAGTGTGGAAATGGCCGAGACAAGACAGGGTTGTCCTCCTGATCTCCACCAGAAACCCCAGGATTCCATAGGATGTTGAAAGTGGAACAATAGCACTATTAGAGTCTAGTGTGGAAATGGCCGAGACAAGACAGGGTTGTCCTCCTGACCTCCACCAGAAACCCCAGGATTCCATAGGATGCTGAAAGTGGAACAATAGCACTATAAGAGTCTAGTGTGGAAATGGCCGAGACAAGACAGGGTTGTCCTCCTGATCTCCACCAGAAACCCCAGGATTCCATAGGATGCTGAAAGTGGAACAATCGCACCCTAAGAGCCTAGTGTGGAAATGGCCGAGACAAGACAGGGTTGTCCTCCTGATCTCCACCAGAAACCCCAGGATTCCATAGGATGTTGAAAGTGGAACAATAGCACTATTAGAGTCTAGTGTGGAAATGGCCGAGACAAGACAGGGTTGTCCTCCTGATCTCCACCAGAAACCCCAGGATTCCATAGGATGCTGAAAGTGGAACAATCGCACCCTAAGAGCCTAGTGTGGAAATGGCCGAGACAAGACAGGGTTGTCCTCCTGATCTCCACCAGAAACCCCAGGATTCCATAGGATGTTGAAAGTGGAACAATAGCACTATTAGAGTCTAGTGTGGAAATGGCCGAGACAAGACAGGGTTGTCCTCCTGACCTCCACCAGAAACCCCAGGATTCCATAGGATGCTGAAAGTGGAACAATAGCACTATAAGAGTCTAGTGTGGAAATGGCCGAGACAAGACAGGGTTGTCCTCCTGATCTCCACCAGAAACCCCAGGATTCCATAGGATGCTGAAAGTGGAACAATCGCACCCTAAGAGCCTAGTGTGGAAATGGCCGAGACAAGACAGGGTTGTCCTCCTGATCTCCACCAGAAACCCCAGGATTCCATAGGATGTTGAAAGTGGAACAATAGCACTATTAGAGTCTAGTGTGGAAATGGCCGAGACAAGACAGGGTTGTCCTCCTGATCTCCACCAGAAACCCCAGGATTCCATAGGATGCTGAAAGTGGAACAATCGCACCCTAAGAGCCTAGTGTGGAAATGGCCGAGACAAGACAGGGTTGTCCTCCTGATCTCCACCAGAAACCCCAGGATTCCATAGGATGTTGAAAGTGGAACAATAGCACTATTAGAGTCTAGTGTGGAAATGGCCGAGACAAGACAGGGTTGTCCTCCTGACCTCCACCAGAAACCCCAGGATTCCATAGGATGTTGAAAGTGGAACAATAGCACTATTAGAGTCTAGTGTGGAAATGGCCGAGACAAGACAGGGTTGTCCTCCTGACCTCCACCAGAAACCCCAGGATTCCATAGGATGCTGAAAGTGGAACAATCGCACCCTAAGAGCCTAGTGCGGAAACAGCCCTCCCTGTTCGCCTCCTGCCAGGCCTGCTGAGATCGCCTTCGGGCGGCCTCTGTTTTGGGCTGCGGGCTCTCCTGCTGACGGCTACTCGCCTCCAGAAGCCAAGCAGCAGCAGCATCACCCGGAGTGGGCGGAGCCAAAGCTCCGGGAGAGACGGGTCGGCTCCGCCTTCCCTCCCACCCCTCCCCGCTCGCGCTCTTTTCCCCCCTCCCTTGGCTCTCGCGCCTTCTTTCTCCTGCTCTCCTCGCTTCCCCTCGGAGCCGGTCCTCTGCCTCGCCATGGAAGGCGCATCCTCCGGCACGGAGACCGCCAACGGCCTCGCCACGCCGGCGGCAGCAGCAGCAGCAGCAGCAGCACCGGCGGCGGCGGCGGCGGCCGTTCCGGTTTCTCCGGCACAATCCCGCGACAACAGCAGCAGCAGCAGCAGCCGCCGCCGCCTCTTGCTCCGGCTCAAGGAAAAACTCTGCAGTTGGTAAGTGGGAGGAGGACAAAGGGCGAGGCGCGCTCGGGCGCCAGTGCTGAACTTGCTGGTCTTTGACCGGAGGGGAACCGCGTGTCTGGAGTTTGCACGTGGGGAGGCGTAAGGAAGGCTGCTGGGGGTGCGGTGAGCGTGAAAAGGAGAGAGAGGGAGAGGAAGAAAGAGGGAGAGATCCTTCTGCCACTCAGAGATCCCGATCGGGTTGAGCACCGACCGATTCCAGCCGATCTTCAGCTATACACGTGGAGAACGGTAGGGATCGGTCCTAGGCCGTTTCCGCGCTAGCCTCTTATAGCGCGATGATTCCACTTTCAACCTCCTCTGGAATCCTGGGGTTTGCAGTTTCGGGAGGGGCCGGTCGGCCCCTCCCGAAACTGCAAACCCCAGGATTCCAGAGGAGGTTGAAAGTGGAATCATCGCGCTATAAGAGGCTAGTGCGGAAGTGGCCTATATAGTGCTCTTATTCCACTTTCAACATCCCGTGGAATCTTAGGGCCCTTCCCTAAACTGCAAACCCCAGGATTCCATAAGATGTTGAAAGTGGAATAAGAGCGCTATAACAGGCCAGTGCGGAAACGGCCTTAGTCGGGGAGGTTCAGAAGCGCATCTTCTGCTGCCCACGTGCTTTTCTTTCGAAACGGCTCGGAGCCGAGTTTCTTCGGCAGCAAAGAAAAGTTTGAAAGGTTGAAAGTGGAATCATCGCGCTAGAACAGGCTAGTGCGGAAATGGCCTAAGTTGGGCCTAAGAAAAAACACTCTGTACATGCTTGAGACAATTTTCCATGTAAAAACATTCTGCACATGCTCTAGGGATTCTTTAGTATTTCATAGTAGGCTGGTGGTGATTAAGCACAGAGTGAGCTGTGCATGCTCAAGGCATTTTTTATATTTTATATAGGGTGAAGGGGGCTGATTGTGATTCAGCAGAGGCCCATGGAAAAACACTCTGCACATGCTCAAGGCATTCTTTATTGTTCTGCACCTGGAGAAAAGCACATATAGATGAAATAAATTAATTATTTCGTCTGTGACATAGCAGGCAAGTTGAAATTATACAGAAGCCTAAGGGGAAAAATACTCTGTACATGATCAAGTCATTTTTGTTTCATTATAGTATTTCGTACTTGCTGTCACACGATTTTTAGAAAGGAAAAGCATTTTTCTTTCCCTGATATAATCTGGT
Source organism: Ctenosaura bakeri (assembly GCA_948474755.1). NCBI lineage: Eukaryota > Metazoa > Chordata > Lepidosauria > Squamata > Iguanidae > Ctenosaura > Ctenosaura bakeri. The sequence goes on along the minus strand of CAOLHI010000028.1, from coordinate 61,811 downwards.
GGCTTGTGGTTCTGTTGGGGAAACGGAACAAAGATTTGTCTCAGGCTCTTATTTTCTGAAGGAAGGACCTTAGCTTACCAATACAGAACATATTTTGTATGAGGGAAAGACTAAGACGGAAGGAATATCTGTAATTATTTGTCCCCAAGTTGAAAAATGCCAGAAGGAAAAAAGATCAGTGAAAATTTTGAACAGTTTTATCCTGGTATTTGATCTCCCAAAGTGCTGCAGAGGAATTATTCTTTGGAGAAAAAGTGTAAATTTTTTTTTGTACCAAATTCCTTCATTCTAGCCCCAGAAGAGAATGGGAGGGAGGTTGGGGGTAGTTATTTGTGGCTTTTCTACTTTCATAAGGGTTCTGCACTCTAAAATCACATGAATGTGGAGGGGCCACTGTACCCACTGTACCCACAGTACTTGGCTTTATATAACTTTAGCCACAAGCCCCTTCCACATACTACTGGGCTGAAGTGCGATTCTGGTTGCCTAGCAAGCGGCTTCCAAGCTACACTGGCACCTCAGATAACCGCACTCCCCAGGACTTCATCACACACCTTGAGTTCTGGTTTTGAGGAAAAGGCAGGATATCAATGAAGTGGAGATGGAGAAGAAGAAGCTGTTGCTACCAGTTCCCAGAACTGGAAGTGGTGCCACATCATGCTGGGCCTGCTGGTGCAGCCCATGGAGGGGTGTTGGGGGGATTCCCCCCACACCCACTGGGCATTTGACTACTCCTGATTTAAATGAAAACACTAAACCGTTATGGGGAAGTCTTATGACATGGTGGAGAGCCAGTGTGGTCTAGTGATTTGAGCATGGGACTATGACCCTGGAGACCAGGGTTTTATTGCACCCCCCAACTTAGCCATGGAAACATACTGGGTGGCCTTGGACATGTCACACACTCTCTTCCCCAGAAAACCCTGTGTGCCTTAGAGTCACTGTAAGTTGGAAATGACTTGAAGGCACACAGCAACAATAATCAGGGCCATTTCTGCACTAGACTGTTATAGTGCTATTATTCTACTTTCAACATCCTATGGAATCTATTCACCATGGATGGACAACTTTGATTTCTGGCTTCTGGCCAGTGGTCAGGCGGAGGAGTCTGGTGGGGTGGGACAGCTGAGAGTGGCTACGTTGGCTGGTACATTTTTTTAATTATTTATTTGTATCCCGCCTCTCCATATGGATCGAGGCGGCGAACAACTTACAAATAGCATGTATTTCTATACATTTCTATACATGCCCCCAACAAGCTGGGTACTCATTTTACCGACCTGCGAAAGGCTGGAAGGCTGAGTCAACCTTGGAGCCTGGCAGGATCGAACTCACAACCTTGTGGCTTGCAGTACTGGCATTTAACCACCGCGCCACCAGGGACCCTAGTTGGCTCTTCCAAACTAACTGCCTTCTTTTCCTTATGGGACAAAAAAAAAAGAAGGGGACCGGTTTGCTATTGACCAGGAGATTATTCTGTAGCAGAGTTCAAGATAAAACCAGGTGTCTTCTTCCCTTTGGAAATACAGTGGAGGGAAGATAGTGTTCTGGGTGTAGTTGAATTGCATGGGAATTGATTTGGGAGTATCCAGATAGCAAGTCTGTGTGAGGCAGGGAAAGGCAAGTTTAAGGGAAATTGATTGGGAGATATGGAGAAAATTGATATAGGAGGAGGATCTGCAGGGAGTGAACATTTGGAGTGTTAAGTGATTGAGGGAAGAATCTATGAAAAAATGATTTTGAAAAATAAACAAGTTTATGAACTGATTGAGGGGAACTGGATGAGAAATCAGTTGGCTTCTGATTAGTTTGTTGTTGTTACTGTGTGCCTTCAAGTTGTTTCTGACTTATGCCAACCCCAAGGTGAACCTATCACAGTTTTTTCTGGGGCTGAGAGTGTGTGATGTGCCCAAGTTCACCCAGTAGGTTTCCGTGACTTAATGGGGAATCGAACCATTATACCACACTGGCTCCTTAACTGCAGGTTAAATTTGGGAGAGGCGGTCATTTGTTGGCATTTTGCTTACTTTGTGGTTATAGGTGAGTTGCTTGTTCTCAGCCTTTCCTTCTATGAAATAGATGTTACAACAGGGCATATGGATTCAGACTCCACTTTTGTTTCACCAAAAGTTTGTGCAAGTTCTGGCTCCATCTAGTTCATCATTTTCTTCAGCAGTGCTCTCCAAGTAGAGAGTAGCACAAACACAATAGCATTCCTTTGTTGTTGCTGCCAGTACACACTGCCTCTGAACGTTAAGCTTTCAGTTGTCAATGCTAGGATGAAGCAAGTGGGAAGAGCTTTGGATGGGTGTGATGAAAGGAAGCTATTGTGGGAGTGGCTTGGTGGTTTGGGAAGGGCTTTTGGCATTGCTAAGTGGCCTGCATTTCTGTGGATCTTTTTTTTTTAATATATATATAGTGAATGATTGCACATTTCTGTAATGTAAGATGATTTTGCTCTTCTGGTCCATGATTATGGATGGCTGTTTACCTCTTTCGCAGAAATAGTCTTGCTGTGTGCGGGTGATGCAGCAAGCAATGCAAAGAGGGAGAAGGTTGGACATGAAAAGAATTATTGTTAACCAATTAACCCAAGGTGTTTGTAGGCATCTGTGTTCTTCTTCAGAGTATATTTCTAAACATTTTAATCAGTAATAGAACAGTTAAAGCAGCCACTCCATATAACTGAGAATTTAAACAATAAACTAATTATAAAGATGCCACTTTCTCCAGGGGACCTTTCACACTATAGAAATATAGCAGTATGATTCCACTTTAATTGCCTTGGCAGCATCCTTTAGAATCCTGGGGTTTGATGAAACACTAGTGCTCTCTGGATGAGAACTCTCCTTTTCAAAATGCAAATCCCAGGTTTCCGTTGGATGTTGCCAAGATAGTTAAAGTGGCATCATAGTGCTATAAGTGTATAGAGTCTGACTAGAGGGTCAAGCTAGAGGCCAGCCATTTTTATTTTTCACACATCTGCCCTGCTCACGTGTAAGGATTGAGTAGGGAAGTTTGATTTTCTTTTAAGGCAAAAGAGTTATCTGAATGAGAAAAGTGAGCTGAACTCCTCTTCTTTTCCCATAGTATATTTTCAAGGCCTCTTGCCCCTGGCACTTCTTCCTCAGCCCCAGGTCACTTTAGGGGCCCATAGAAAAGTGCCTGAAGGAATGGAGATGTAAGATACTATGCAATTCAGCCTGTGGAATTCTACAACCTTAGCAAAAATTAGAAGGAATAAGGAGGTGAGATGTCAGAAATAAGGCTGCTCTCATTTCTGCATTTCCTTTGATACAGAAAATCACCATTTTTCTGCATCGTACTTCAGGTATATGCTATGTTTAAATGTTAGTAGGGCAGACACACAAAGAAACAAGTGTCTTATCTCTTTGTATGTAAATTTTGGTCCTATCACGGTGTTCTAGAGTTGAACAAAATTATCTTCCTGGTAAAAGTTTCATGCTACAGGGCAGGGCTGGGGAACACGTGGTCCTGCAGATACTATTAGATTAAATTTCCAACCAGCTATAGCTAATATGGCCACTGGGGATGGGTGATAGGAGTTGTGATTCAATCACATTTGAAGGGCACACTTTCCCTGGTCTTACCCTAGGGGATAGGTAGGTAAAGTGTGGTCTGAGGGCAGCATGTGGCCCCCAGAACCATTTTTGTAGTTTCCAGGGCCACTCAGGGTGCCAAAATGATCTCTGGAGGTGTGTGGAGGGTATTTCCACTAGGTCTGGAGCCCTATTGGACCACTCAGGGTCAAAGTGAAATTTTGCAAAAAAATTTTTTTTAAAAAAAAATCTTCAAAATTGTCTCAAAATGCCCAAGAAGGTCCCAAAACTTGCCTCCATGTCTCCTATATGTATTTGGGAACAATATAGATATATATCTATTTATATAGATCTCTCTTCTAACTTGAATGCTTGAAATATTTTGGGAAATCCTGATAACCAATAAATTCCTTTTGCACCTTTTGACTTGCCTGTGGTTTTTTTATCCACCATATGGTGTGACCCTCCGTCTGTTTTTAGTACAGTTATGTAACCCCAATCAAATTATTATGGCATAAACTTTTGTAGGCGGCAATCTAATTCCTCTGGTGTATTTGATGAAGTGGACCCTAGTCCATGAAAACGTTTCTGCAGGTTTAACCTCTTAAAGCCTGACCAGATTGAACTTGAGACCTTTCCCTCTCTCTTACCTCTTCCTATAGCAGTGAGAGGTAACCGAGTATAAGTTCATACCTTCTGTCATATGCAAAATTAATCCAAATTGCAGGAGTAAGGAGAAGGGGATGACAGTGCATCCTACTCTTTCAGAAATGCAATGACAAGAAGTCTCTAAAACTGCTTGCAGAGATTTTTGGATGGAAATTACTAGTGGTGTCATTGCTCTGTCTGTATTTCCCTTAAGTTGCAAAACTGATGGCAAAGGAAATTCTTCCTCCAAACTGGCAGCCAAGTTTCTTCCTGGTATCATTCTGTTTAGAGCAACTTACATTGCTAATCTGATAAAATGGTCAGACTGTATTCTGGCAGAAAGAGAACTCTGTGCCTCAAAATGCCTTCGGGTTGTAATGTGGCACAGGTGTGATTTGGAAAAGGAGGAGAGTGTTACAGAGAGGTTCGCACTAGTTTTGAAGGTTGTGGCCCATTTCACATGACCGAAGTGGTGCTTACAGAGCAGCTACCACAAGTGGATGGCTGTTCTTTTAATTCTGTTATCCTGTTGCAAATTCCAAATTAATAAGAGTCCCGCATTCCAGTCCACTAGCTAGTACTAACTTGGCAATTTGAGAACATTATTTATTTTGGCTGCAAATTCGTTTCTGGTCTGAATTCAAGATGACATCTAAAGCCCTGAACTGTTTGGGACTTTGGTACTTGAACAAGCTCCTCTCCCACTGTATGCCTGCCTGAGGGCTGAAAGTTACTAGAGAGACCCTCCTCTATGGCTCACGAGTGGGAGCAAAACAGTGAGGAAGGAGACAGGAGAGGGTGTTTTCAGCTGTGATGTCTAGGATTGCTAGATGAAATAAGGGACAGGGCTCCTGTACCCTTCATGGCTGTGCAGAAGAAGGAGTTTCAGCACATGTATCTTGCAAGAATTGAAGCAAAATGCTGCTTGACAAATAACATCTGCTGAAATCCCCCCTTCTTTACAACTTTGAAAAGTGGAGAGGCCCAGCCCATTGGCAACTCCACTGGTATTCCACTTGTGGGATGCCCAACTGATGGCAGAGGTGGTTTCTTTTGTGTGCTTTGGGGCCTAATTTACTTGTAACTTTGCACATGGTTTTTAAAAAGTTCTTTCAGCCTTTTAAAGTTTTGTTAAAGTTATTGAGTTGTTTAATGAGTTTGTTATTATTCATTGATTTTAATCCAGGATTGTTTAAATTCTTTGCTATCCTGAGATCCTGCAATTAAAAGGATCCAATAAAAATATTTTAATAAATGAATAACTTCTTTGGGAACTCTAGTTGAACTTTGTATCACTTGTATTCATTTACTCCGCTTGTATCTATGGCTCACTACACCCATTGTCTTTTTAAACCTCTCTCCCCTACATATCAAGAAAAAAAGTGATTTTCAGAGGACCTTAAGATTAACAAGAACAGGAGGACAGGACAGATTGTTTTCATGATTTCCTGACTGCAATATAAGAATTGTCTTGCTAGTAACAATCAAAGGCCCATGTAGGTCATAGATACATATGTGAGAGAACAAATTGAATGGCACTATAAAATAAAATAATAAAATAAAATAAACCATAGTATCATAGTGTGAATTGTGGTATAAATGGTTCTGTTCACAGTGGAAAATATTCAATGTATGTATTTTGCGTTATTCCTGTAGCCAATATTGTATATAGATAAAAACAGTGAAAGGTAATATACCAAAATGTAAAAAACAGATAATTTCTTTAAAAATTATTGAAGTATGAGGCAAAAAGAAAACAAAGTGGTGTATGTGAGCAAGAGGGAGGAGACAAAGGATGTGAATGTGAATGTGAAAATTGTGTGTGTGTATGTGTGTGTGTATAGAACACTTTTCTCTATGAATCCATAATGAGAATGAGTAATATAATAGGTCTGAACATGTGCAGCATTCACGTTTTCTGCTTTAGTAATTAGCAATAGTTATGTATAGATAAACCATAAATGTGTTTTTCAGTGCCGTTTCTGAATCTGACAATATTTGTTGTTTTCCCAAGAAGCAAAGTCATTGAGACCCTCTTATGCAAGGAGTTTATACTAGATGTCCATGTAGCTGCCATTTCATTCTTGCTTGTGGCAAACAAGTTTACAGTACAATCCCATGCGTGTTTACTCAGATGTATATCCTATTGAATTCAATGGGACTCAGTCCCACTTCCTATAGAGAAAATAGGGCTGCAGTCTTACCCAATTACTCTATAGAACTAAGTAGGCATATATAGGAGTGCACTGTAATTGCCTTTGTGATTTTGATCATATAAAGTCTCTTTAGCACAACCCAATTAAAGTATTAGCAGATTCAGTGAAAGGGTACTTGTCAGTAATTTCTGCCAAGAATGTTTTTTAACTGACTGTTAAAAAACTGACTGTGACGCCATGGGGCTAATTTCTGTGTAATTTTGCCTTCTTATGGAGCCATTGACCATCTTAATTTACAGATTTCAGTCTGGGTTTACAATAACCTGACTGTTAACCATTTACCTACACTAAGACATTTATGTCTCACTTTACAAGTTAAAAAACATTCATGTACCTTGTGAGCTAGAGGTGGGGACTGACTACACTGGGAATGCTTTTCAAATAATGTGCAGGGTTACTCATTACATCTCATTTGCACTTAAAATCAAACTGACACTTTCTCTGCCAAAGGCCTTTAAACACTTGAGCTGCCTAAAATCTTATCTTTGAAAGATTCCAGTTGGTATCGCTTTATGTTTATTGCCTCAAAATGGTGGTAAAGTGATAATAGGCAGGGTCATCGGTGGCTCTCATGCTTGTGGGGACATGGAATCATTTCCAGGTTTTGGCTAGGTTTAAAGAAGCTATCCAGATTGTTGGAGCTATTTTAAGCCTGGAGTAGATTCAGCTTGTCCCTAACATGGAAGCCACCAGCAGCTACTGGGCATGGAAGTGGGAAGTAGTATGTGAATGTGTAAAAGTGCTAAGGATTCTATGGAACCCACTCCTTACCTTACTTCTGATGTGAGAACCTTCCATTTATTCCTGCTCCTTGTTTTTTAATCAGCTACCAATCCATAGTAAAACTGGTCTTCTTTATCTCATGACTGCTGCCTTTATTCAGGAATCTTTGGTGGGCAATTTTGTCCACTTTTGATGGTTCAAACAGAACAATATCTACTGTAAGGGTGAGGAACCTCTGTTCCTAGGGCTGAATCTGGCCTTCTGGGGTTCTTCAGGTGACCATACCCCATTCCCCATGGCAATAATGTTTGGTGGCTTCCCAGATTTTGTACCCATTCAATGAAGATGAAATATATCTTATAAGACAGGTATTTTGCTATTGGTAGTAAGAACATTGAGCTAATATATGTGGCGATTTTGGGTCTCATGTGTTTGCTTTTGGTCAAACCAACAGTGTAATGCAACCTCTGAGGAATTCTCTGAATTTGGCTGTCTGGTTGAAGCAGGTTCCCAACCCTCAGTTTACTAGAACACCTTTTATCAACATGTTTTTTTGCCATTCTGAAGGATGAATGAGATAGGCTTCTCCTTTCCAAAAGCCATTTCAACAGGTGTTTAGATGCCCAAGGGTGAAGTCAGGAGGGCATGCCGATATTGGCAGGTGGGGTCAGTAAACACTGTCTCCTTCTTCATTCGTTATGGTGTATACATGAAGGGTTAGGACGTAAACAAGTTCTGTTGCAGTGTATGGTCAGCAAAATAAATCAAAAAGATGCCATTGCCTAAGTAAAATGCTCTCTGACCTCACTTCCATTACCTCATCTAAGAAAGAGGCAAAAGCAATTAATCTTTAGTGTCCTTGTAAAGCCAGCCAGAGAGATGCAGCCAAGTTCTGGAAAGGAAAGATAATTGTGCCTTTATTTGTGGGCTGATAAATAATTGATAAGAACAGTGGTAATCAATAGGCATCCCAGTAGCACAATTAGGGAAATTAGTGAAGAGGGAGATGCCTGTTAGGAAAATATATTTGCTGTTCCTTCCATATGGAAAACAGATCTGTAAAGTCAATATTTGAATATTCTGTGCTGTTATTCTAAAACTTTGTAAAAGGATAGAATGTCCCCCCACTAACATTTTAGCACCGTTCTCTCTGTGTCACACTTATCTTGAACTGTGCTGTTGAATTTTTTACTAATAGTTTTTACAGTGCTTATCATTTTAGAACCTATTAATCTAGCTATTGATTGTTTCCTGCAAGCCAGATGTATTCATTATGACATGTTGACACATTCTTGCAGAAAAATATCTCTGTTCAGTTTCATAATACATTGACATATAGTGGTCATGGTAAATTGAGATGTTGTATGTAGAGTTGGAAATGTTTCTTTAAAGGAAAACAACAACACCACTTGCATGTTCTTCCCAGTCCAGGAAATCATGCCCCCCCTTGGCCAAAAATCACTGAAGTGTGAATTGGAAGTAGACATCTGGTCACCTCAAGGAGTGATTTTTGGCTGAAAATGGCAGTGTGTGACTTGCCAGAGGTGTAGGGGTAGCAACTGATTCCATCACATTTGCCTACCCTGTGCTATAATTTTTCAGAGAAGTAGCCATGATAGTCTCTTGCAGAATAAATAAGAAACGTCAGGGAGAGAAAAAAAGGAAAGTGGTGGCACCTTTAAGACAACCTGATTTTTATTTTAGCATGAGCTTTTATGCATATAAAGCATATTTATACAGTAATGAGAGCAAGGTAGAATGTAATAAGATCCACTGAAAAGAACTGAAAGGCTTGTATCACCTTGCCCAGCCCTATAAAAATTTAGGGCAAAGGACATGATCTGCATCTTTCTGGATCCTATTATATTCCTCCTATTCCCACAACTGTGCAAATATGCTTTATAACCTGAGGCTTTAATATCACTCTGTAACTGCATCTGAAGAAGTGAGTTTATATCCACAAAAGCTGATGCTAAAATAAAAACCAGTTAGTCTTACAGGTGCTGCTAAATTTCCTTTCCCTCCCTCCTGTCCTCCTCTTTATACCACTACTAGAAGATGGGAAGAGTAAGAACTCAGGAATTGCTTTTTATAAGTGTGATTTCTTGATAATAACATTTAATCCTGAAAAACAAATATTAATATAGAAAAATTAATACAATTAATACTGAAATATTATATATTTCAGAATGCTTCTAAATTTCATGTGACATATTTTATAATCTGTTACAGCATTATGTAATCATAAACCTGGAATAAAAGCTATTGGTGACCACATAAGAGTCATTTGGGTTTTGATTTATAGTGAGGGGCAATTAATATCTTAAATACAGAAGGAGTAATATTTATTGATTACCCTCTAATAGTGGTTTTATGTAAGTGTTCTCACCGAAGTATCAGTGTAGCTACTATATATACAATGTAGATCTGTTTATGAATGTTGAAACAAAGAAAACAGGGACATAGCCAAGCAAAAATGTTTTGCAGGCGGGAGAGTAAGGTGGATGATAAATGTTTATTCATATAAATGCATATATAATAATGTTAAATATTTTTTTAATGCCTGCTGTTTTTGACTTCAGGTCACAACTGGAAGTTCCCCAGTGAAAAACCCTGTGAGATAACAGCATATTTTCTGAGCCATTGTACCAGATGCGACATATTATCAATGTGTTATGGCTATTTAAGTCAGTGCTTCTCAGGCCACATGATGTAGGAGAGTAGTGCCTTTTTTCCCAGTGTGCCAGGGACCGGTACCATATTTTTACCTATTGGCTTAAGCGGTTTATTTCCTCAGAAGTTGCTTTGTACTGGTAATGATCACTCACAGATTGGCACAGTCCATGGACCGCCACATTCAGTAGCACATTGATCTAAGTCTCTCTCTCACATGCACACACATGCCCAGACACACCCAGGCGTGCATTTTTGCAAAGCCAGTACATAGGAGTACCATACTGATAGTCTGATAGATTACATTGCCCAGATTTGTCATTGTCTTTTTTAGGTGGGCAATAACTTGTTATATTGTGTACAATTCTTTGTCCATTTATTTGTTTCTTTATCCTTCTGAAGCCTCTGTGTGCTATAATTGTGTTACAATCCCTCCAGTTTAGCAGAGTTAAACTGTGTGAAAAAACTGCTGTGAAAAAACAGCCTGTTCCTTTATGTTTAAATTCAGGCCAAGGTTCATTGGGATGAAACCCAAATAAATGTTGATAGCCAAGGCTTTTCTGAGATCTGAGAAGGAACTAGGATTTTTTGCTGCCCCCCCTCTTATTTGTGGGCATGGATGAGCCTAATTGTCTGTAATGGCGGCCCTTTGTGATGACCAAGGCAACTGAATCCAATCGCACTTTCAGTTTCCAAGAATGCTCTAGAATGACAGTAGGTTGAGGGCACTGAGGAAATTACAATAGTGGTTAGATTTAGCTGCTTGGTGTTAATTGGAGTGCTTGGCCAGGAGGGAAAGCTCACAGGTGGGGAATTCTGGGAATTGTAGTCCAAAACCATAACTTTCCTAAGTTCTGTCCATGGGCCTTGCCATGGTGCTAAGGCCTTTTCAACCACTGGTGGATGCTAAGTGCGGACTCTAGACTTGCTGTTATCTCAGATCAGTAGAACCGATAACTCCTGCTAGATTTCTTGTTTTGTGCTTCATCTTTCCACTAAAATGAAAAGTGTTTTTCAACTAATTGGACTTTAAAAGTCCTGACTTGTGTTAGAAGAAAGAAAATTGCTAAACTTGATGAATAGCATGGTCCAGGAGAACAGGTTTCAGAACCAGCAAGTTGGTTCCAACATTTGGCTTAGTACTCCTTTGCTATTCAGGTTCCTTTTACCAGAGAAGAAAATTAGTATGAGCACTTCTTGACTTCATTCTTGGCATGTGCTGTGAATTGTCACATTGTTTGGTTGAAAAAAGATATAAAACCATACTCTTCATTTTGCATTCACAGGTATATGGTGAAAACGCTTGTCCTGGGTCAGGTACTCTCCTTGTTCATCTGTGGGACTGCAGTGACAAGCCAGTTCCTTGCTGACAAATACAGCGTGAACACGCCGATGCTGCAAAGTTTCATCAACTATTGCTTGCTTTTTCTAGTATACACGACGATGCTGGTCTTCAGAAAAGGTACAGGTGGGATCTGAAATAAAGTGATGTCCTTTGTTTTGCTTCAGCCAGTTGGTCTACCAGCCTGCCTTGCCCCTCTCCATATCCCAGGGCAGACAATCTGGTGTCCTCTGAGTGGTTTGGACTACAACTGCCATAGGCCCCAGCCAACATGAGCAATAGTCAAGGATTCTGAGTGTTGTTGTCAGAAATATCTAGAGGGTTACAGGTTGCCTGTTTTGGGCCCTTCTTGGTTTTGCATTTCCACCCCAGTAGTTGGTATTCCAGTGCAACGTAATCCACTGTTCTTGAATCTTTACAGATCTAAATTAATCTAATTAGTGGTGATCAGTGGCTCCTATGTCAGTATGGGATAGTCAATCCACTACAGGCTTTAATCTAAATGTGGGAGGAGCTATCTGAGGTGCTGAATCTGTTTTGGGGAAAGGATTCAGCACCTTAGTTAGTTCCTTCCAAGTTCAGACTAAAGGCTGGCACAAATTTACTGTTTCGCTAAGATGGGAGCCACCACCCACCGCTGGGTTAAGTTTTTAGACTGTATATTGGAGAACCTAAGTATTTCAGAAACTTCCTTGTTTTTTTTTTTCTTTTGATGTCTGATCTGTCTACACAGGGAATAGACTGAGATGGCAGTTCTGGAGGCCTCAAAGGAAGGTGCTAGATTTTTCTGAATTTGTTCCACCTGAAAAGATTTGGAGAATTGCAAAAAGGATTTGGTACTTGAGCACAACCCATGAGTTGGAGTTTTACAACCTCAGATCTTGAGGTTCTGGTATCTCATTCTATGTAAGCTAGCTACATCTGAGAAAACAGTAATTGGGGTTAAGACACTTTGTCTAGCATAACTGGACTTCTCTTGTGTTGTTCATTTCCAGGCAAGAGTCACAGGTGTTCTGTGCACACACTTGCTTCATATTGTGTGACCACTGGTGTAGTGTATCCAGGACTTACAGAGTCAAAGTCCTGAAGTTTAATGTTTAATGGAGACGATCGCACCATTAGCTTTACAAAAGACCTGCTCTTGGTACAGATGAAAACTGCTAACCCTCTTTTTAAATACAGAGATCAATACAACTGCCTGTATTTTTAGAGTCACCTTAGGGATGCCACTAATGAGACTGTCATGATGGGGATCTTTACCCTGAATTTACTGCTACGTTACTGGGTATGTCAAGTGAGGATCAACGGGCTTGACCAGCATACTGCATCAACTGTGGGTATATGCGTAGCATCCTACCATATCGGTCAAGTTTTTATGGCTGGAAATTCAAATATTCCCTTAAAGTACAGAGTTTAGAAAACACTAATTTGTGCAGTTAAGAGTTAAGCTTTGCTTCTACCGTCGTGGGTGCACAAGGGCTGATGCTACTTTTCTGTATGTATACCTTGTATTTTTATTTATTTTCATGAAAAATATTTTTATCCTCACTTTGCCTTAAGAAAACCCAACAGCCCTTCTTATAAAATGGTTTACAGTGTAAGAGACAATTAAACACAATAAAATGTTTCTGTTGCTGTGTGCTTTCAAGTTTTTTCTGGCTTATGGCATCCCTAAGGCAAACCTATCGCTGGGTTTTCAGGCTCTGAGAATGTGTGATATACCCAAGGTGATCCAGTGGGTTTTCATGGCTGACTGGGGAATCAAACCCTGGTTTTCAGGGTCAAAGTCCAATGCTCAAACCACTGCGCTATGCTGTCTCTCACAATAAAATACAAACTTACAATACAAATGGGAAAAAATATAGGATTGCTTATACAAACTAAGCTAATATGTCAGGGGGATTAAGTATGATCTGATTATTATTTTTAATCAGATAAAACCATTTAAGTTAATGAATTGGAAAGATTGAAAACATAATACTGAATTAGTTCAGAAACCTGCTGAAAAACAAAAGCTTTCAAACCAGGGCAAAAGGCTGTCAAAAGGCAGGCAAGACAGATCTCCTTCAGAAGCAGGGCTAGCTCAAGCTATGTTGAGATAATTCTCCTTTCTTTACATGAAGTTATTTTAGTGTCTGAGGTGGAAAATGCCATAAGCACTTCTTTCTCTCCCTGATAGTAAACATATGTATGTATGTACCTTCAAGTCACTTGTTGATTTATGGTGACCTCACAAATTTCATAGGGTTTCCTTACGCAAGGAGTACGCTTATGTGGTTTTGCCAGTTCTTTCCTCTCAAATACAACCTACGGCACCTGGTATTCATTGGCCGTCTCCCATTCAAGTATTAACCAGATCTGACCTTGCTTATCTTCCAAGATCAGATGGGATCTGGTGCCTTTAGGGTATTGAGGCCCTCTGATAGTAAATATACCATGGGAATAATTTATTGCTAATGCTGTCTGCTTCACTTTTCCAAAGGCCTTTGGCTCTTAACTTACTGTGGCAGAACAACTCTTTCATGGGGTTTATTATGTTTTTGTCCTTTTACTATGTTTTAATGTATTTTGAACCATTGTAATTCAGTGTTTTTTAATGAAAGAGTTTATTTCATTTTTTTAAAAAAACTTTTATATCAGATAGTTTTTGTAGTGTACTTTGTTCTTTGTATTTTGTTCCACCTTGGGTTCTCAGCCAGCAGAAAGGCAGGGTAGTTATTAGCTTTTTTTTTTATTGGTAATAGAGGTCTTGATTGAAAATGTGCGGAGCAACCCCAAGATAAGGGGGATGAAATTTAAAGGCCACGAATACAAAATCAAAGCCTTTGCAAATGATTTGATAGTGACATTAGAAGAGCTTGATAGGAGTGTTCAGGAATTAAAATTTACTCTAGAAACTTTCAAAAGATATTCAGGACTGAAAGTGAATAAAGATAAAACAAATATAGTGACTAAAAATATCTCTATGGAAGAAGAAATGCAAGTATCGCATCTTTCTGAATACACTAGTGCTAAAAACATTAACTATCTTGGAATTCAAAGCAAGCAAGCTAGCTGTCTCTCTAGGAATTCCATATATTAGATGCATCCACAGAGAAGACCTTTTCCCATATCCCAGTTAACAGTGTCTTAGATGTTGGTGGAATGCAACAGTGGAGCCTCTGCAAAAGAACTTCATGGGGGAACAGGTTTATATACTAACATATACCCATATGTTTACTTTCTCTCCAGACAGCGACAATGCCTTGCAGATCCTGAAGAGGAAATGGTGGAAGTATATTTTGCTTGGGTTGGCCGATGTTGAAGCTAATTACACCATTGTAAAAGCTTACCAATACACTACTATAACAAGCGTCCAGGTAAAAAGAACACAAACTCTTGTGGGGAAATTAACAAATTTATTCTGGCATGAGCTTTGAGTCTTTCTCTCTTTTCCAACAAAGGGGGCTCTGGAGAATTTTGAAAAGTATGTGATACACAAAAAATGTATTCACATGGCACATAGTTAAACTCATTGTCATAAGATGTAGTGATGGCTGACAATTTGGCCTTAAAAGGAGACATGATGCATTTGTGGAGGGTGGGGATAGCTGACATACAGCTATTTTCCCTCTGAATATCAGTTGCTGGAGAGTGCAAGAGAGAGGGTACAGTTGCATTCATGTCCTGCTAGGAGGGTTTCCCGTAGTAAGGATATAATTTTTTTTAATTTATTTTTTATTGAGTCAGAGAAAAGAAAAAAAGAAAAGAAAAAAACAACAAAGATACAAGAGTGTATAAAGTACAAGATAATATTATATCTACATATTCCAGTTGTGTAGTTTTCTATCAGAATAATGATATAACAGCAATGAATAAAAACACCCCCCCCCAAATCTTTGTACATCATGTCATTTTTGAAAGAAATGTCTTCAGCCCTTCCTAGAACCTTTTTTGGATTCAAAAGTAATATGTATTAGTAGCTTTGTTTATGTACTTCTATCTAACTATATAAAGATATGTTCCTTCTGTTACTCCTGAAGCATAATAGAAAATTGCATTGTCAGATTGAATGTCACATAGTTTGTCCACACACATTTCGATGTAATTTTATTTTTAAAGGAAACAATGAATAGGTTTAGCAGTGTTCTTGTGAGAACATCATAGAATGCTATGCTGTTTTTGAAGACTATTTGTGGTTTGGTACTTACTCTGCACAAAATTTACATATGGTATTTTTATATAGGAAACAGCATTTTCTGTGCAGAAAATAACATTTCTTAGTAGAAGTGTTCCTTTCTGTGCAGAAAATGCTTTTTCTTGCACCAGAAAGACTGTGGTGGGGACTTGTTCTGCACATAATTCACATATGGGGTTATTGTACAGAAAATATCGTTTTCTGTACAGGAAAGAATGTTTTCTGCACAGAAAATAATATATCTGCACAGAAGAAATAATAGGTTGGTAAAGAAGCCATGAATTTTGCCGAGGATAAACCCCATAGTTTTCCTGACACTTGGAGAATCATGTTTTTGGACATTTGTGGGGGAAAATTTTCAAACCATTGGCAACTGGTTGGCCACTGACTGAACAGAATGTTGGACTAAATAGGCATATGGTCTGATCCTGCATGCCTCTTCTTATGTGCTTGCCCCCATTGTGTAAAAATGACCCTCACTCTGAATAGGTAATAGGGAGGCACTGCACTTCCACTGCTGAGTCTACTGGGATAAGATTCTCTAGTTTACCAGGCTATACTGCAGCAGAGAAATTGCCTAAGCACTGCAAAACAAGGAGTCGTAACCTATTCACTTGAGCCAAACTGGCCATCTTATGAGAGGGTCTCCTTTCACTCATTCAGAGGGAGTGCAGAGATTTTTGGGACATCATTGTGTAGTCAAATTTGATTGGCCGTATGGTACTGTATTATCATATGTAAGAGGAAGACAATAATTATAACCGACTGGTGACCTTGGGCAAATCACATACTCTCAGCCCCTAGAAAATCTTGTGATAATTTCATCTTTGGGTTGTCATAAGTCAGAAATGACTTGAAGGTACACAACAACAACAGAACAATTGAGGCCATGGAAAAGGTTGTGATAAGATAGGGATCACCCCAAATATAGGAGTTTTTTTTTTCTATGGCAGAGACTATTTGCCCCTCTCCAGTTCCCAAATTATAGCTGTTCTTATTCAGCACTATCCTGCCTAAAATTCAGACAGTAATTATCACCAGTTCATCATTTGGTGTAATGACTTTAAACCTTTTGATAAATTAAAGTAGCATCCCTGGATAATTAGGTGATGCGGTTTTAAAAAGAGTCATTTATATGTTACAAGCACTCAGGAGAAATTCTTCCCGGCTGGAAACTTCCACATGGTGGGAATCTTCTGCTGCTTCCTCTGAATAAGAAAGAGCCACAGTTTTGTTTGCTTTTTTCTCAGCTTGTTTTCAATTTGTGGAAGTGTTCTGTAGATTTTACTCTTTTGATAATGGGGAGACAATCAGTGCTGTTTCCCAGAAGCAAGGCTACACACACTCTCTTGGGAGTGAGTCAAAATGGACCGGTTGCTGGTTATATATGCTACTACATGTGTTGATTCATTCTTTTATATATAAGTCACCTAAGGACCTATATTGGGGTCTCACAGTACACAGGTCCCGGACAGCAAGAAAGAAGTATAAAGGATGATTAGATGCTGCAATTTTGTTTCCTTGCATTTTGGAAATATTTTATTTGGCCAATGTGGCTCATTTTAAGTATGAAGGTTGTAGCAACACAGAGAGTTGTACTTAACTTTTTGTGGGTTTTGACTGTATTTCACTAGTAAGTGTGAGTAGATTTTTAAAAATCTCAAAAGCTGTTATTTTCCATGGCAAAATGTGTTAATGCAATTAAAGACTTCAGGAGGCAAGTCACCAAAGGTTAAGTTACATCAAAAGTCTCACTGGAGAAGTTGGAAAGAGATTTAATATCCCCTTTAACCTCAACTGATTTTAGTTTGATTGTGCCCCTTGGTCATTGGACTAGATTTACATTAGTCAAGGTCACCTATCCTGAATATTTGCTATTTGATTGTCAATGTGATAATAAGAAATTGTGACCCTCTGTATGATTGTGATTTGTTTCTTTCTGTGCATGGCAGCTCCTAGACTGTTTTGGGATCCCTGTGCTGATGGCTTTATCGTGGTTCATCCTCCGTGCAAGATACAAACTGATCCATTTTATTGCTGTTGCTGTCTGCCTGCTGGGCGTAGGGACCATGGTTGGTGCAGATGTATTAGCTGGGAGACCAGATGGTGAAGGTGAGATCTGGAGAAAATGTATCAGTGAAGTGTGCAAATATTATAGCCATCATAGCATCAAAAAACCTATTGAGTACCTTAAATTCTTGGTGTAAATCAGATTTGTATCTAATATTGGAGTGTGTCTGCCCAGTATGTTTGTTTGGAAGAAATAACTGTTTGCTAGTCTTGGCAGAAAAGTTGCTGCTGTCTGATGAATTAAAATGGTCTTTTAGGGACATGGCTGAAAAGTGAAATATGGAGAGGGTATCTAAATACTTGCTGAATACTCAAGCGTATAAGACACTGATGGGGAAATGTACAAAGTTTAACAAAGTTCATGGAAAGAAAGCTTCCTATTTGCTCTTCTTTGCCCTTGTACCCAAAGTCTCCTTGGAGGTTTCGGAAGATGGATGAGTGAAAAGTTAGGGCAGAGGTGCAAGGGCCTGTTGGGAGGGGAGAGTGGAAGGAGCCAAGAAACTGCTTCTATGAGCATCAGTAAATTACAGCTGAAGTCCAGTTATGGGCAATTTCCCCCTATCTGTAGCAATCAGCTTTCTATATCCAATTTTACACTGGATGATTGGAAGGGGCCTCCTGAACAGAGATGCTTTTGCATGAAGGATGTGATTTCTTCTTGTCTCCTATAAACTTCCCTGAGAGGGCCTTTTCATTGTTGTCACCCTCATTGTGAAATGTCCTTCCCAAAGAGATTCATTTGGGCCTATGTTTGTCCTTTCAGCATCAGATAAAAACTTACTGATTTTTCCGAGATTTTCAATCCTTCAGATTTAAAAATGGAATTAGGGTCCTTATAGATGTTTGCACCACTGCTCATTTTTAATTTTACTTTGGTTTTTATTTTGGCTCTGTTCTGTCATTTTTAAATGTTTAATTGTTTTACTTTGATTTTGAGTTACTTTGTTTTTCATTTCAGCTTTATACTGTTATTTTAAACTCATAGAGGGATTACATTATCTTCAGATCCAAATCTCTAAAACAGGGCTTGGAATCATGCCACCCTCAAGATTTTTGTGAACAAAAGTTTTCTATCAATCCTAGCCAGCATAGCCAAAGGCAGGGAATGTTGAGAGTTGCAGTCCAAGAACATCTGGATGGCCACATGATTCCCACTCCTGCTGTAAGATTCAGGTTACCTGTATTCTTTAGCAGGATGTACTAGTTGCCTGGGATGTTACCTAGCTGGAGTAGAGAATGCCAATTCATCCGTCCCTGATTCAGTCCTTGTTATCACTGCATAAAGGGATCTTTTAAATTAGACCTGAAAAACTTCTTTGCCCTATGAGGTGGCTACCAACAAACACTGACAATCCTGCCCAATCAGAGATGGGGAACATGTGGCTATCCATATGGTGTGGCTAGCCACACCATAGCACAGCTAATGGTGGAAAACAGTAGGAGTTTCAGCCCCAACAACATCTGTCAGGACACAAATTCCCCTAACTCTGCATTAGCTGCTCACCAGACCAGAGACCTGATTTAGTATTCATTTTTCAGACCTGAACGTGCAGTGTTTTATAATGCATTTCTGTCTTACAGTGAGGTACTATTGCTTACTGAATAGATATGTGGTGGAATCAGTTCTCCTAATGAGCCCTGATAGTAGGTACATATTGCTAGCTCTTGGATGTAGCAGAAGTAGAGTACAGATGAAAACCTGTAAATCCAAATGCTGGCATGTCTTTTGCTAGATCTCAGTTGCCAGCACTTGCCTAACCCTGAGGCTTCATGAACCACTGTATGACTCACTGGCTAAGTAGTGAGGGGGACTGGGGGGCAGGATGTCACATGATAATAACGGTTATAATTAGTGAAATTTATCATATATGGGCTGGTGCCCTCTCTCATCTTGCACTGCCTCTGCATGCACAAAATTAAATCAGCATACTTTTGACATTGCAAGTGGGTGAGTTCAAATGCAAGTGCATGGCCCTAGACGCTTTAGAAGTGGGCCCAGCATGGAAGGAACATGGCAGTGTTAGTCGCTATCCTGTTCATGGTGGATCCCTAACTTGTGCCAATAACTCATGAACCCAAGAACAATGAGGATGCTGTGCAGCGTTGAATGTAGTCCTGCAGATCAGGAGTGATAGTGGTACATTATCATTTGCTAGGAACGTTGGCTAAATATAATGCCATGGGTCAGGAAGACATAACCCAGTTCATATGCATTCTGTAGTAACTCTGGTAGCTGGAAGGAATCAAAACCAGAACTTGGAAGAGGAGGAGTACAGCCAGCTCCCTCTTCAGGTCTTGGCTGATTGTGCATCAGTGTGAGGGTATAAAGTCAAACAGGAGTGGAGGTGTAAGGGCTTTGATAAGGTCAGATCTTGAGAAAGTTACTTTTTTTTTTGGACTACACCTCCCTGGAATCCCCTGGCCCTGCTGGTGGTGGATTCTCGGAATTGTAGCCCAAAAAGTAAATTTTCCAAGCTCTGATCATAGCTCAGTGGCTGAACACATGCACTGCATGGGAAAGGTTCCAGGTTCAGCCCTTGACATTTCCATTTAACAGCAACAAATCATGAAAAGATTCCGTGCCTGAGGCCCTGGATTTCTGTTTCCAGTCAATGTTGACGTTTCTTGATAAAGGGACAAATAGTCTGAACAGATCTGAGGCAGGGATGTGAGGAGTATTAATAAGGTATTAATGAGTATTAATACTTGCGTCTTTAGTAGAAAGGGGTGTTTTGATTGATAGCTACTCTGCTGAGGAAAAGAAGACCAGGCACAAGAATTCCTGTACTTCAGGACTTCTCAGGGAAAAATTTGTTTGTGCAGAACTATATGTGGCTTTTCTGTGCAGAAAGCCTGATTTAGACAGAAGACCTGTATTTTATGCAGAGTATGCTGTTTCCAACATGCTGCTTCTCAGGATAGCCAGCCACAGTTCTCTAGCATGTGCATGAACAGCAGCCCTCACCTGCAGTTCCCCCCTCTGACTGGAACAAACTGGCACAGAGCCTCCAAGCATGGAGATGCCAATCTACTTAAAAGTACTGCAATATAGGCAAATGGTATTTTAATATGCAGCTGATTTATGGTTGTGATATGTGATGCAGCCATTTATTTCCCAGTCTAGATCAGGATGAGAGATCCCTTCCTTCTGAGCTTGGCTGTCATTTCTGCCAGATCTTCCTCACTTCCCTTTCAATATTAACTGATTTCCCCCCTAAAGTTAGAGTTTTTGTCCTTGATCCAAAATGGAGAACCATTCCCACCGTATTTTCAACCAGTTACAGTTCACAGCACTTCCTCATCCAGTCCTGCAAGTTTTTTCTCCAGTTCATGTTTGGAGATACGAGACTGTTTAGGAGCCTAGAAAACTGTTGCATAGAACTGAGCTCTGGTTTGCAGCCTGAGGAAGCTATTTCCCTAAGGCTTATTCCTGAGTACTTCTCCATATAGATAAGATGTTACTTCACCTATGCCTCACCTGCTTCTGGAAGACAGCCTCCACCTTACCCTTTCTCAAATTGGAATTCAGACCCTCATAAAAAAAAAAAGAAGAAGTTATCTGGGCCCTGGATCTGGGGTAGGCAACTTGACATCCTGCAGATATTATTGGATTGTCGTTCCCATATTCCTTCACCATTAGGTATACTGCCTAGATTAGATGGAAGATGATGTCTAGCACCATCCGGATGGCTGCA
The DNA here is from genome assembly GCA_948474755.1 of Ctenosaura bakeri. NCBI lineage: Eukaryota > Metazoa > Chordata > Lepidosauria > Squamata > Iguanidae > Ctenosaura > Ctenosaura bakeri. Next base: position 40,707 of record CAOLHI010000028.1, on the reverse strand, counting down.
AGGTGACCTCTCTTGTCCTAGCTGAAGCCAGTCAGTTCAGTAAGAGGCAGAATTGCCAGAGCCTTGATTAGGCACGGTAGGTAGAAATCCAGCCACTTCCTGGGAACATACATTTCCTAGAATCATAGAATTGGAAGGGGCCTCATGGAACATCAAGTCCAACCTCTTGCTCACTGCAGGATCTTCAGCAAGTAGATGTCCAGCCTCTTTTTGAAGATGTCCGGAGAAGAAGATCTTAATCCCTTCCTAAGTAGTTGTTTCTTGGCAATTTGATGGGAAACGTTTCCCTTGCTGAATTTCCACTTGTTAAAAGGAACAGGAGCTGTGCCAGTGGAGAAACTTGCAGCCTTCTTAACAGCAGCAATTTATGTATTGAATTCTTATTGAACAAGATTACTCAGCTGGATCATGTTGCAGTGAGCCCTAGTAAAACAAGTACTAAAACCTTTGCCCTCAAAATAGTAAAACGCTAATATACATTTAACATCCATTTGGGAAATTTCTGAGATGCAGAACTTGGTTCAGCTCTTACAGCGATCAATCTATTGACTTTCCTGGAGGACTAAATTAGGACGTGGATGTACAAGAAAAAGAGGAAGAACCTGAAGTTTTAGAACAGTCTTTCATGTTTCTCAGGTTTTTCTCAGAGTGATTATGTCCTGAAAAACTCCAAGGTAAAGCTTTCTGGATTTCTTAAAATCTCCAACACAAGTTAACAGGTAGTAAGTAAACTTTTCACCAACTTCCTTTTACAAATTATCTGGATTTTGGAGTGATTTCTTAATCCATGTATCCCAAATGTTTGACTGCGGCATAATCATCCTTTCTTTCTGCTCTGTTACAATTGGGAGGTACATTCCACTGTCACTTCATGGATGGCCTGCTTTCTATAGTCAACAACACTCAAAATCATCTAGTCCCAGGAAGAGCCCAGTTCCTGTATTTCTGCAAGATTTAGGCTTGCCTTCTACCACACAGAGAAACAGCAGACAGAATCCTTTGGAAATGGGTGTCCTATGGACTCAATGGAGCTATAGGTTATTCAGTTATGTGTTTATTTTTCTCATCATTCCTATGTGGGAGTGTACCTTTGCTGATCTTGATTTCAGACTCTATAAAGAAATAGGCCTTGCCCTATAACATGGATGGTAGAGCAATCAAGATATTTGATCCAAACAGGGACAGCCTGGCTTCTTTCTCTCTCTGGTTGTGATAACATGCATTTGTTACTGTTACCACTTACTTACCACATGAGAAATTGTTCTCAGCTCTTGCTTCTGTATTGACCCATTCCCTGTTGTTTTCTGCTCCCCCCCCACAAATTTACTGTGCTCAAGTTGAGACAACATCGGGATGCTGTTTCACTGGACAATCCGGTTTCTCTTCCTCACTTCCAGTCAGTCCAGTAATTAGGCTGGTACTGGATTGACAGCTAGTAGCTGGACTGATACGCCTAAATACCCCAAAGGCACCAGATCACAGCTGGTCTTGGAAGCTAAGCAGAGTCAGCCCTGGTTAGTACTTGGATGGGAGACTGCAAATGGATACCAAGTGCCCTAGACTACATTTCAGAGGCAGGAACTGGCAAAGCTACCTCTGAGTATTCCTTGCCTAAGAAAACTGTGTGGAATTCATGAGGTTGCCGTAAGTTGACAGATGACTTAAAGGCAGAAATGTGTGCTTCTGCTTTAGTTAACCAAAGCTTGTTGTGTCAATGCACCTGACAAACTGATTAGTGAGAGGGAGACTCAATGTGTTGTGGTAGTTTTAGTGTTGGACTGGCTTAATTCAGACCCTGGAGGACTCCAACAAGGAAGAGGACAAGGCAGACAGCTCTCAGAAGATGGAGGCTGGAGCAGTAAGGGATCCAGTTCCCAGGCAGGGCTTGACCAATGTTGCAGTTGCTGCAGGTAACACATGCCCATCAATTGAGAGATGGAGGGAGAAATGCCAAGCCCAGGACCAGTTAAATAATAAACATTGACCTAATAAGGCACTAATTAGGCAGCTGTGGCCTTGAGGGAGATGCTGATAAATATCCTGGCAATTCTCTCTCAACCTCAGTGCTGACAACTGTCTTATCAGGTTGATTGGTAGTACTCTCTGGCATTCATATTTGAACTGGCTACACTTTGGGACTATTGCTCATGTACCTGGACTTCTGAGCTGCTAATATGACTTCTAGACTGGCTAACAACCACCCTTATGCTTCTCCCTTCATCTTGCTTAGACAACTCATGACTGACCCGACTGGACTGACTGCACGACTTGCTCTGTACACCAACAACCTGCTGCCTCAGGCACTTGCTGACTTATGTCCAGGACATCACACAGTTTTGGAAGCGTGCCCAGCAGCGGAGAATAACTTAGCAGCAATGCACTGTAGCCAGTAAATACTCACCCATACCAATTGTTCTCTTCCATCAAGGAGGCTATTTATTCTTACAATGTGTACATATTTACAAGAATCTCCAGAAGGTATTCCAGCATCTCCCTGCTTGCTGTTTCTGATAGAGCCTACGGCAGACACCGTGTACAACTTGTTGGCTAGCTCTCAGCTACATTTATACTCACACTAGCTGATGCAATCCTGCCAGCCTTTGCATTCTCCCAACACCTGATACAACCTTCTCCCCTGATTGCTCATCAGCATGACTCAGCTGAAGTCACATGGCTCTCCACAGGTGCACTTAATGACCCACCTCACAAAGTATTTTCTACAGATTTGGTCCAACCTTTTCTTGACAACTAGGACTTGGAAAATCCAAGTTCAAGTCTTCACTGAGCCATGAAACTCAAGTAACACTGGGCCAGTCATTCTCCCTCTCCACCTTACGGGGTTCTTCTGAGGGTAACATGGTAAAAAGCTGCATATGCTGTCTTGAATTTATTGGAAGAAATAATGAATATACTTGTAACCAATAAATAAAATCTTTATGGTTTGTTTGAAAAAACACCATTTTTCAAATTTTCAAAGACACTGTTTTTGAGTTGGGGCTGAAGGTGTGACCTAGGCCCTTTTCACATGGTATTTGCCATGTGAAAGGGCCTCTGGAGCGTCACGCAACTGTGAGGAGCGGTCCACATGACGCACTCGTAATTGCACGATGCTCCAGGGGCTGGCAGGCGCTGATTGCACACTATTTCATTTTCAGCTTTGAGCCGAAAATGATGCATGATCGTGCATCGCTCCGGGGCCCTGCACACACTTGCTATACATGCGGAGCTGCAGCGCTCACACTTCCTGCCCCAGCACAGCCTGGGAAAATCCCAGGCTGCACTGCAGAAGGAAGAAGAGAGGCTCTCACGCTACCTGCTCCCGAGCAGGCAGCAGCTGCAAAGCTGAAGCAATGGGGACACGAGAGCCTCTCGCAAGAGGCTGCTTGTGCGATCCCTGCACCCCAGCTCTGCAAAAAGGTGAGTTGCGGAAAGAGCCCTAGACTTGGGAATTAAACTTTTGAGCAAAAGCGAAGTCAAGGGCCTGTGGATGTATGAAAGTTTTGTGCCTGTATATTCAGTGGAGCTATAAGAAGCTTTTGAAGTTCTGTATTGCTTGGAATTACTTATGATACGAATATCTTTTCCCTTTTTGTTATTTTAATAAAGATTGCATTATATTTTTATAAATTCTGACTGAGTAGAGTACTTTTTATTAGTTCTAATTCCACCACAGATCAGTATGTCATCCTGAATAACAACTGAAAGGCTTTACCCTTTATACACTAAGGTGGTGGTTTTAAAGGGAAAAGCAGGATTATATGGCAAGGGGGCAGAGTGATTTAGCAGACTGGGAGGAAAGCTGCCCCTCCAGTCTTTGAGAAGGAAAAGCAGGCCTGGCCCCCACAGGAGGAGAGAGTTTGTGAGTCTTGGCAAAGGAAAGTGGACTCATTTTATTCAAATGCATATGATAAGTAAAAAGTTGAAAAGGAATTCATTAGTAAGTACCAACTGCTCCTTTATCATAAAAGATGTCAAATACCTGTAAAATATGTGTAATTACCTATGGTACTATGTTTTAAGATTCTTGTATGTTTGATTTTTCATCAATTTCCTTTTTTTTAAAAAAAACAATTCATGTTTTCTGTACAGGAAGCAACGTGGTGATCGGAGATGTCTTAGTCCTTATTGGTGCTTCGTTGTATGCTATTTCGAATGTGAGTGAGGAATACATTGTGAAAAATCTGAGCAGAGTGGAGTTTCTAGGAATGGTGGGCTTGTTTGGGACTATTATCAGCGGTCTGCAGCTGTAAGGATCTATTATATGTACTTTAATTGTAATTAAGAGAACCATCTGCACCACAGAATGATTTCTTCCCTTCCATGAATTGGTGGGTGTGTCACTAATCCATTGTCCACATTGCATTTATTTTTTTTCAAAAATGTGGGTGTCTGTAGTGTCACCAGGTTGCAACCCAGAGATTCTCCCTTTACTTTTAAATTCAGTACCAAATTAGGAAGACCAGGCAGCTATGGCCTCTCATTCAACACCCCCTTCTTTGGTCCTTTCATCATCCATCTCCTGCACCTTGCATAGAAGGCTGTTGCAGGACTTAAAATCCTGGGAGATCTTTGGTTTGTTAGCTGGTAGACCTAGACATCTGGGTTTTATTCGATTGCCTGAGCATCTCAGTTCTTCCCATACTTAGCTTGTGTTTAGCTTTCTTTTCATACTGACTTCTTCTAGTGTATGTGCTGATTATGCTATCTGTGGGAATTCCAACTCCTGTAAATGGTTATTCATGCAAATAATCTCCTTGATCTTTGTGGAACTTGTCACAGGATTAAGGACTCTTGGTTGGATTAATTGTTGGATGCTTTGGGATCTTTGGACTCATGTCACCACCCTTTTACAGAGGGTGATCCTGAGTCTTTTGCAGTTGCATAACAATTAAAAACCCAGCCAATTTTCCTGTTGCTTTGTCTCTGTGCAGGGAACAGTTTACCCTGTTAAGTACTGCTTACTCTACACGTATTAAAGGTACTGATAGCATATACATTAAAAAAATGGTTACTCTATTTCAGAAAGAAATTTGAAACTCTGAAACTGGTCACTGGCAAAGTTCTTTAATACTAGTTTTTAAAGTAATGCAATATATTAATAGCGAACTCATTCTCCATGGCTAGATCCAAAATGGTACACAAATGGGAGATGTTAGCAGAATCCGCAGAAATATTAAAAATATTAAAGTACAGGTTGAGTATCCCTTATCCAAAATGCTTGGGACCAAAGGTGTTTTGTATTTCAGATCTTTTCAGATTTTGGGATGCCTGTATTTGCATATACATAAAATATAGTTCTGTACAGATCTCCGGGGTAGCAGCAAATTAACGAGCTGGAGTGCCACAGCTGCTGCTTCATGCTGAGCACTGCACTTGGATTCCCACCATTTCCCAGATCCTTGTGTCTCTTTCCAGCTTCACATCTCATTCACCCTCTATTTGTGTATGAGGTGTGAGGCTGGAGAGAGACTGAGGATCTAAGAGATGAACAAGAAGGAGTGCTACCACCTCTGCCTGAAAGGCAGAAGCTGGTGGCTGGTGGTTGGTGGCAAAAAGTTTTGGTTTTGGGATTTTCGATTTCCAGATAAGATATACTCAACTTACATTAAAAAAAAATCTTTTGCAAAAAGAACCCAAGTTAGGGACCTCTCCCCAATAAGAATGCTCAGTAGGCACAAAAAGCTGTTTGACTTCTAGGAATGGGAAGTTAGAATGAGAAGGGTTGACTGCATAGTATGCCCTTCAGTATTTGATAGATGAAAACTGGAGCATGTATGGCCCAGCAACATCAGAGTGTGGCCAGGATGGCAAAAGTTTTAATGAGGAAGAACACACAAGCTAGGAGAAGCTGCAACAGGTTGCTGTTGTCTGAGACTATTGGGAAGGGTATGATTCTGCCCTTGGCTCCTTTCTCCACTGAGTTAGTTGATCGCAAACTATTTTTGCTCTTTGAACTCAGTCTTCAGTTATCGAAGTAAGCTGAGGGCAAAGGGGAAAAGTGGGAGGATGAGAGAGAAACTGGAACATTTTAAAGGCAGCTGAAAAAGTGGGCTGACAGAAGGTTAATCAAGATTGCTTTGCCAAATTGGGACAGCTGGAAGGTATGGGATAGAACACTAAGCAGGAACCCTCCATACGGCACTATGTTGTTGCAAGGCCCATTTGTATGACCAGGTAAAAATGAGACAAGCCTTAAAAATATTTATTTGCCGTGGCCTATTAATTAATTATAACTAAGGAAAAATATTAAATACATCTGGGTGTTGAAGTGAGGCGTTGATTACTTTCCCAAAGGACTTGTTTTAATATGGTTTACATTTTAATAATGTCCATTGAAATCCTTGTTAAAGTATCAGAGCTAGTGTAGTATAGTGATGTTCAGTGTTTGGACTGAAAGTCCAGGAGACCACGATTCGCATCCTTGCTCAGTCATAGAAACCTACTTTGGGCAAGTCCCAAGGGGAAGCCAAAGGCAAACCTCCTCTGAAGACATCTTGCCAAGTAAATCTTTTCATAGGATTACTATAAGTTGGAGTATACTTGAAGGCACATAACAACAGTTTAAGATCCTGGTCATCCTAAATGGTTTCTCGGGTGAACAGATTTCAGATAATGAACTTTCATTTCAGTAAGATGCGTAACAAATGCTTAATTGTTAATGAGCCAGAATTGTGATGGTTAAAATCAGGGACTGGAAAGGTTACTTCAGGGATTACTTTTTGTGCATGTTGACTGGAGATTCTAGTAGGATTTTTTGGGTGGGGTGGGGGTAATTCTTCTAAGTTTTGATTGAAAGGGACTGGAGACAGGCCTCAAGGCTGTCTATAAGTTAGTGTTTGAAGTAAAACACAATAGAAACACATTGTGAGTACTAATGGCTACAAGTAGGAATGTGCTAATTTTGGAGGTAGCAAGAGTACAAATGTTATTATTTTGTGAAATAATGTGATCACTGGTAAAGTCATTACTTTCAAAGATGCAGCAAGTCATGTTGACCTTGCGTCTAAAATGCTGGTTTTTGCAGGTCATGAGGGATGTTTTGCTATCTTGGGTCATATTTGTATTTTTAGGTGTGTATGTATGCATATATACATATATACATACATACACACACACACATGTATACATATACATATATATTTAAATTAAAGAGTTTAACTTATTAGAAACATTCTACTATGACATTTTGAATCCCACCATTCTGAATAACTATCAGCCAATCTCTAACATTCCAATTTTGGCAAGGTTCTGGAGTGTGTGATGGCCTCCCAGCAAAAAGGCTTTCTGGATGAGACGATTTATTTGGATCCATTTCAATCTGACTTCAGGCCTGGTTATGGGATGGGAACAGCTTTGGTTGCCTTGTTGAATGACCTATGCAGGGAACTGGATAAGGGGAGTGTGCTGGATCTCTCAGCAGCTTTCAGAACGATCAGCCATGGTATCTTTCTGGGGCAACTCTCTGGGATGGGACTTGTGGGCAGTGTTATGCGGTGGTTCTGGTCTTTCTTGGAGGGGTGAACTCAAAAGGTTGTACTGGGGGATTCCTATTCAGTGCCCTGGGCATTGGTCTGTGGAGTTCCTCAGGTTCTGTTTTGTCCCCCATGCTGTTGGGATGCCCTCCTTATTATGATAATGGGATATATAGTCCAGCGGTAGCAGCAGCTTGCTAAAATTACTAAGGAGCCTAGAAACCAGAGACTGTTAGAAAAACAATTAGCTAGGAATGCACTGATAAGCTCTGCTTAGCTCTCACATCTTCAAGGTCTCTTGGAAAAGGGAGGGGAAGAGTGGGGGTTGTAAAACTGCGGTTTTTGCTTTTGAATGTTAGTCTTCTCACTGAAGTCTTGTACGATGTATCTCACTCCAAATAAATAGTTTTTATTCACTGTACTATTTGCGTGTGTGGATTCAGTTCCTGACACATGCTGTTTAGCATCTGCATGAAACTGGTGGCAGAAGTCATTTAGAATTTTGGGTTCAGTGTCCCCAATATACTGATGACATTCATCTCTAGCTCTCCTTTTCATCTGATTCCAAGGAAGCTGACTTGGTATTGAATCAATGTCTGTTATCAGTAATGGACTGAATGAAGGCAAAGAAATTGAAACTTAATCCAAAGAAGGCAGAGGTGCTCCTGGTCAGTTGAAAAGGAGATCAAAGCATAGGGATTCCGCATGTGCCAGATGGGGTTATACTCTCTCTGAAATCTCAGGCTTACTGCTTGGGTGTTCTTCTGGACTCAGTTCTGAGCCTGGATACCCAGTTTTCACCATTGACCAAGAGTGCATTTGCACAGCTAAAACTTGTGTGCTAGCTGCACCCATTCCTTGAGATGTCAGATCTGCCTACCGTGATGCATACCTTGATAACATCCCATTTGGACTACTGTAATGCACTGTACATGGAGTTGCCTTTGAAACTGTTCAGAAACTTCAGCGGGTCCAGAATGCTGACCAGGACCAGTTATAGGGAACATATAATTCCTTGTTAGTTTCAGTGGCTACTAGTTTGTTTCCAGGCATAATTCAAGTTCTGGTCATGACCTATAAGACCCCTATATGGCTTGGATCCAAACTGTCTGAAAGACCTTATCTCCCCATATGAACCTGCCAGAGCTCTAAGATCTACAAGGGAAGGCATTCTCTCAGTCCCACCACCATGGTGAGGACATGAGAGAGAGCCTTCTCAGTGTCCTCTGTAACTCTCTGGAGGTCTCCCCCGCCCCAGTTCTCCTTTTGCTGGCAGACAAAGACCTTTTAGTTTAAGCAGGTTTTTAATGTATAAGCAGGGGAGCTTCTTACTCGAAAGTTTTGTTTTTCTTTATTAACTTTTGCATGATTTTAATATGATTTTATGCTTTTTTTACATTACAAGTGATTTATTAAAGGTAATATAAACATACAGCTCAAGATTACTTTGTGTGAAGAAGCTTATGATTACCGGGTTTTAAGACTTAAGTTGTTACAGTGGTTTACTTATTCACCTATATCGTACCACTGCTCACTCTACCCTGAGTAGAATTATATTGGACAAAACCTAACTCACTGAATAAACTGTTCCTTTACTCTTTAACCAACCCTAACTCTCCTCATCTAAACCTTATCTGACTTAACTGTCTAACTTAGGCCATTTCTGCACTCCACTATTATAGTGCTATTATTCCACTTTCAACATCCTATGGAATCCTGGGGTTTGCAGTTTAGAGAGGGACCTTTAGAATTCTTAGCCACAGAGCTCTTTGGCCTCAGTAAACTACAAACCCCAGAATTCCACAGGATGTTGAAAGTGGAATAATAGCGCTATAACCATGTAGTGTGGAAATGGCCTTTACTCGCCTTTTCAAACCACGTTCTGTCTTCTCACCGCCTCCCCACAGACCACTTATCTTGACCTATCTACTACATGTACTATACATGGCAATACATTACCTTCTTTTCTATAATATAAACACAGTAACATTGTATACAATTTCTGAAGATTACAGTGGTCCCTGATTTTATACTGTTTTATGTGGTGATTTTAATTGTTTTTAAATATTTATTGTGAAAGTTTTTAAATTGACTGTCTCTTGGAGCTACTCTAGATCCCACTCTGGGAGAAAGATGGTATACAAATGAAATATATAAAGTAATAAATATAAATGTCTCACTATTAAAAGAGTTGTAAATCCTTTTAAGATAGTAACTGTTCATACTAATGTATTACTTTCTTTTAAAAAGTTCCAAGTTCTGGTTAGAATGCTGGGGTTTTTGAGTCACTTTCTGGAAACAGTGCAGGAAGCAGGACTGGACTTTTCACTTCATCAGGAGAATGCATGCTGCCTCTTTTTTTTATTGTGAATGTCTGTTTTTAGGAGTATTAACCTTTGAGAGCCAAAAAGAAAGTTATAAATATTTAAATGAAATTAAATCCAGTGGGATAGGCTCTGATTTATGATGCTTTGGTGCTACCCCTCCCTGACCTGATGCTCTCTAGATGTATTGAACTATAACTCCCATAGTATCCAGTGGGACTTGTGTCAGAATAAACATGCTGATGAGTAGATTATAAGATCATCTTTGTTTTAACATTAATTGTTAATCATGCATTGGATTCTGGAAACTGTATCCTGAGATTTTAATTTCAATGCTGTTCTTCTGTTTTTCTTCTTCCTCCCTATCTTTCTCTATTTTTCCTTTAGAGCCATTGTGGAACGTAAAGACATAGCCAATATTCAGTGGGACTGGAAAATTGGTATGTGCATGCTGAAATATCAGTGCTAATAACTTTTGGAAATCTATCCATATCACTCTAGGGTGGTATTTTCATAATGTGTGTCTTTGCCTCTTTATTTAAGAAGCAAAGCAGAACTGGGGAGGGAATGGATTTCACATATGATGAGCAACAGTTTAGGGAGCAAAATACACTGAAATCTAGCCACTGTCCACCCCTTTTGCAATCATTTATATTTCATCTCCTTTTCCTTTGCCAGATTGAAACCATAGAGATTTAAACACACGTATTTTTCCTCTGGGTTTCATCCCATTGGTTTAGTTGCTTTATAGCAAGAGTGATTAAAATGTGGCTGACCGTCCTCCTGGATGATTGTAGAAACTTCTCCCCTTGGACTTGCTTTTATGTGTTGAAAAGTTTAGCTGTTTAGATCAGGGGTGAGCAGCTGTGGTCCTCTAGATATTTCTGGGTTCCACTGTTAAGCTCGAAATCTAATGCTTGGAAATTTACTGGAGAATTCATAATTGTTAATCATTTAATGTAACATTGATTGATAATTTGGACAATTGTAACTCATCAAATGACCTTTGCCTTTCACCCATTATTATGCTTGGCTCCTGTTTATAGTTAGCATATACCCTAAAAGAATCCTGTTTTTGTTTCACTGATGTCTTTGGAGATGGCCTGAGGGAAATAAACTCAGATATTGACTGGGACATTTAGACCCTGGAAGTAATGTTCATGGTCAGATAGAATGTACCATGTGTATGAGCTGTAACTTTGCTGATGTGGATGCATGAATCTTTTCTTCCTGTAAGCATTCTTTAAAGTAAAAATAAAAATGGTATAATAAGAGAAACCTGGAAAATAAATCATCCCTACCTGGGACCCTCTGATCAAAGTACTTGTGTGTATGGGGGTCTATCTCTCTTTCTCTTTTCTACCTTCCTGCCTTGTGTTTGGGGGTTCATATCAGCTCCGTATCCATCTGGGGATATGGTGGAGGTGTGATTAATTTATCTACCCTAACACCACTTTTGCATAGAATGCAGAGGGGGTTCCTGTAGTAAAATGAGGCCCTTCATATTTTCATCCATTTCCAGAAGCAACAAGAATGTTCTGCAAAAGTGTTTGGGGCATTTCAGTTCAGCAGCCTGTGAGTCCCTAGATGTTTCTGGGCTGCAGTCCCCACCATCCCCAGTCAGTCTGGCCAAATGAGAAGCAATGATGAAAGATATAGTCTTAACATCATCCATGGACTCTGGTTTGGAAAAGGCAGATTTATGAAACAGATGACTGTCAGGGTTGAATTGATAGAGCAGAGATGGCAACCATGCAGCCCTCCAGATATTGTTGGGCTACAATGCCCAGCATTCCTTATCATAAGCTATATTGATGATCCAGCATGGTGTATTAGAGTGAGCAGCGGACTAGGACTCCAGGAGATCCTGGAGTTCAAACCTTCACTTGGCCATGGAAACCCACTAGGTGACCTTGGGCAAGTCACACTCTCTCAGCCAAGTTAGTAGAAAGCCTCCTCTGAACAAATCTTGCCAAGAAACCCTGTGATGGGTTCACCTTAGAGTGGAAAACAACTTGAAACTATACAATGACAAGGCTATATTGGCTACAGCTGCTGTGAGTTGCAGTCCAGTACTATTTGTGATAGAGTTTTAGAGCATGCAAGATGTAGAGACAATGGATAGAACTGTTTCTCCTTGCTCACCCAACTCCCATCAGTGGATTTGATTTGATGTTAGATTCAGGGCAGACAGAAAGAAAGGACTTTTCAACCAGTTTAATTTGTGTAATTCATTGCCACAGTATGTGGTGGTTTCCATTGCTTTTCTAAGGCGAGCTAAACATCAGAGAGGATTAGTGTATCATTGGCTATTATTCATTTTGGCCTGTATTGGAATCTCTGAGACCAAAAGTATCACAGTGAAATAATCAGGGTAGTACTTTTAGGCAGAAGTCCAGGACCTCACTCATGCAAGAAGGCTGACTTTTCACATATTGGAGCAAGAAAATCAATAAACATTACCTTCTAAAGACCTGAACCTCCCTTTCTAGGCTCTGAGTAATATTGTTGCATCCAGAGTATAAAATTACCTAACCACATTGTTGAGGCTAAGCCCTGTGCTGAATGCCAGCTGCTGGGAGAGAACAGTGCAGGAGAGCTATAATCTTAATACCTAGCTTATTGGCTCTTCCCAGAAGCGTTGGGTTGGGCACTGAGGAGAAGCAGAGTGCAGGAGTAGATAGATCTTTGGTTTGATCCAGTAGGGATTTTCATTACTTTCTTATATCCTTGTATGTACCTGAGCTTAAAGGTTCCTGAGAGTATTTGTCCTCCTTTTTCCTCCTTTTATAATGTTAGTGCACACTGTCTTTAAATAGTAACCCACTGTCTTTCCTTTCAGCACTGCTCTTCGTGGCTTTTGCCCTTTGCATGTTTGGGCTGTACAGCTTCATGCCAGTAGTGATCAAAGTTACCAGTGCCACCTCTGTCAACTTGGGAATTCTGACAGCTGATCTCTACAGTCTATTTTTTGGGCTCTTTTTGTTTGGCTACAAGGTAAGACAGAGCCAAATCACCAGCATTTGTGACTAAGCTTTGTTTTGAGAGTTACTATATTGGTCTATATATTCACTGGGGTTGTTTATCCCTCTGTTAAAAATAACTAACAATCTACACCTGGTGTTACTTCCTAAAGGAGGGCAATACTTGTGTTGTAGGAATGGGGGTCAGCACAATACAGAGAGTGGCACAAAGCTCCCCCCCAGGGTTTCTCCAAATATATATATTTTTTTTTAAATGGGAGAGTCACACATCTGGGAGTGCAGTTCACTTCTAAGACAAGCTGTGTCCCCATGCTTTCTTTTTAGCAAACAACAATGGCAGCAATAATTTAGAAACAACAACTTCTGTTCCTCAAAACCAGGAGCGAAGGCAAGTTACATACTAAAAAAAGTTCAATATAGTTAAAATATACAAAAGATCGACATTAAAAGGGTGTTAAGCTATTAACAACTTTAAACAAATTAAAGCATATATTTAAAAAGGTTTAATAGCAATTTTCAAAATAATCCATTTAAAACTACATAGCTACTACAGCAGCGAGAATCCTCAACCACCATGGGTAGCCAATACACTGGATGGGACATTTTGGGGACTGTAGTCCATAAAGTAACTTTTCCAGGGTCTGCTTCTCTGACAACTATTTGTATCTCTTCAGGGATATTATTTGTATTTATTCCCTGAGACAGTAGGAATCTCAGTGCTAAACTGAATTGTTCAATTGATGCTGAGAAACTGCCAGCATTTCTGAGTGAATGAACAGACAACATGCTGGAGTTGTAAACATTCCTCAGCTTCTCTTCAATGTTTAATCTTTTGAGTATTAAAGTTTTTTCTCCTTTCTTCAGAAACTGAGCTGTTACCTCCTGATAGTATTAAATGCTTCATTACCCTGAAGCTAAATTTCCTCTTTTCATATCTGCTTTGAAAGATATTTACCCCCAAGTGGCCTAAAAGACCTTTTAACCCTTTTAAGCAGCTTATTAACATTGGTCGTAATTTCTTCAAGAACCATGTATTAAGGCAGCCTCTTCTGACCTCGTGCCCTCCCTTAGCTGTGCAAGTTAATCATACATCATTACATGGAAAGTGGTTAAAATCCTCTATTTTCCTCCCAACTTCATGGTCTGAGCTGTTTGATGGGATTGCGCTTCCTAAAAGAGGCAAATCCACAGAGGACAATTTAAGTTAATTAGAGGAAGAGTGTTCAAACCTGGCTTTTTGGGCTAGTAGCATGCCTTGCTGTGAAGTTTTTTTTTTTTTTTTTTTAGGATTAGGCATTGTTTTCCATATTTCTATATTTCTGTCACTCACCCCATGAGAGAAATTTATCAACCGAAAAAGTCTTTTATTGCCTTTTAGCCACCAAACAGGATGTGACTAGACATATTGATCTGCCAGTGGTTTGATGATAGTCCAGGGTTTGTTTGGGGTTTTTATACTTGTGATAACATGCATATAAATGTATGTATGTATGCATTTACAGTTGGCCCTTCACATTCATTAGGGTTGGGGCACAGGGCCTCTGGAAAAGTGGAAAAATTGCAAATACCAAAATGTGTGTGGTGTCTGTGAAAAGGGGGCCGAGGCATGGTGGGGAGAGCGGGTACCCAGGGTCCAAAGAAGGATGGGTCAACGTGGTGTCCCTATACTTCTTCTCTTTGATCCTTCCTTTGGTATGTGGGGGGCATTGGGAGAGGGTTTGTGGTGCTGAGAAATTGGGCTGCAAGCTGTCCTTGGCTGGCCAGGCAGTGGCTGGTAGAGGAGGAGGAGGACTGGGCTGGGTTTTTAAAGGGCTACATGGCCTGATCGGAGCTGCTGAGGGAGAAGGTTCCCCACAGAAAAGAAGTGCCTAAGGTGGCAGGGGCAGTGGTTGGAGAAACTTGCAAATAATCATATCTGTGAAAGGTTAACTAACGAATTTGGAGGGCCGACTGCATTTATATCCCATCTTTTTCCGAGCTATGGCACTCATGCCTGTTTACTAAACAGGTACATATAAAAATTCACATCATGAAAACATACAACTGTTAAAATACAAAAAAACCCCCTCAAAACCTAGAGATGCAAGCCTATATTCTGCATTGTCTACTAATTACCAGGTAGCAGCTGTTCTGAGAGAAGGCCTTCTTCTGTCTTTCTATGAAATATACTTGTGAGGGTTGTGGGACAGAGAGAGAGTCCTTCCCTGAAGATATTAAGTCACAGGCACACTTATATGAAAGAATACGATCCTTCAGATCACTAGGCAGGTTGTAACCAGAACTGTGAATTGCCCTGGAAACAAACTGGTAGCCAGCGGTGTTATTTTAACAAGGAGGTTGTAGGCTCCCTATAAGTAGCCCAGGTCAATAATCTGGCTGCAGCTCTTTGAACCAGCTGAAGTTCAGAAAAATGTATACATACATTTATTTATATCCATATTTGTATGTTATCCAATAACAGAATTTTTTCCAGTGGCTTTCAGTTCTTGCAGAAACATCAGTTATCCAGTTATATTGGGAAGAAAGGTTTATCAATTGTTTCCTAACTTGAGTGGGTTTCCCTTTAACATCTTGTGATGTTTTGGAACATCATGAGATGATGGTAAGGTGTCTCCTCTGCATGTTGTAGATCTGAAACCTTGAGATTAGAACTAGTTCCTCATGTCATGGACACCTTGTTCAGTATCTCACTAACTGAAGACAGTTGCTTCTGCTATGATCATCTATCTCTCTTATACAGAGGAAAATATAGCCAGAAAAATTTCCTTTGTTTGGAGGGTGTTGGAGAAGAATTTAAGTCTTCTCTCTTTGATTTTTTTTTGTGGGGTGGGGGATCTCAGGAATCCAAATTACTACTTATATCTAAGTGATGCACCTTAGCTTTGGCCCTAAAACAAAGGATAGCAGCCAAGATACCAGCTCCTTAGCAGCAAGTCCCTTGTTTTTCAAAGCACATTGGTAAACTAATTTTGACAAAAGTTTGAAAACAGTATGAGGCCTAGCACTTATTCCAAAACTTTTTAGACCCCTATTATGAGCTGAAACAGTATTCAAGTCAGTATGTACAGTCATACTTGGATCCAGAAAGTAGAAAAACAATTTAAACAATTCTCAAATAAATACATTTCCTTCCAGTGTCCTCAAAACTTTCCCCTTTGCACCATAATGGTTGAGGGCTGGTATCAGCAAGCTGATAATGAAGTCATCTTTGGGTAGCCCCATAAAAGTTAGGTTTAGGATAAGGTTAGGGACTTTCATTGTCAGGTGGAAGAAGCATTACCCCACATCTTCTTAAGGTCTAGAATAGAAGCGGGCAATTTCTAGGGGTTAGGAGGCCATACTGATATTGGCATTGGAGACTCCATGGCAATGCTGCTGAATTTCATGCCATGTTAGCAGTGAAAAACACCACAACATTTTCTTAAAAACAAAATGCATGCTCCTTCCATCAAATTTGACAGTGGCAAGTCCAGAGGCGCATGAAAATGTTTGGAGGGACTGCATGAACACTGTGAGGCATGTGTTGCCAGTCATGGCCTGGAGATCATGGCTGGAATCCTGTTGTGGACATAAGCACACATAAACTTTGTTTACACATGCTTATGTTCCTTTTTTTGGGTGCTGCAGGAGTTGGTGTTCCTTTCCTCTCTGCAGTTCACAACCCCCTGACTGACAAAACAGCCTCTGAAGCTATTCCTTGCTTCATGGGATCATAGGAGTGTCTCCCCATAGCCAGAGATGAAATGATGATGTCACCACTGAGATCTGCTGGGCTCTTCTGGGGGTCTCAGCATTGCTGTAATCATTTTACATCTTGTTATGAGGATATAGCCAGATGATCCTTATAGTATCTGGCTGTGTAATCCTGCTTCCTCCGGCAAAGCAAGGAATGGCCATGTGATGGGGAGATAGGGCTCCAGAAGCTGTATGGTAAATTGGGGGTTGTGATATATGGCTCAGCCTAGTGTAGGTACACATATGGACCTATAGTTTGAGAGTGAGGGAAATGGGTGCAGAAACAAGTTTAGAAAAATAGACCTAGCAGATGAGAAGTGCTGGAAACGTGGGGAGAAGGTGGGGACCTTTTTTCAAATGTGGTGGACTTGTTAAAATGCAAAGAAATTTTGGAAGGGAATTCATGATGTAATTCAAAAAGTTTGTAAAGTGAATTTTGAATTGGCATTGCAATTTTATTTGTTGAATATATTGGATCAGAATCGAGAGATTAAAAGACATCAAAAGGCAATATTGTATTTGATTATGGCAGCATGGTTGACATATGCTCAGCATTGGAAAGAAAAAATAGAAACTAATTTAGAAGAAGGGAAACTAAAAGTGTTGGATATGGTTGAGACTGAAAAATTAGCATATTCCCTAAAAACAAATCTGTTCAGAACTTTGAAAGAGAATGGAAAGGGGTAATGGATTGGTTAAAAATATAATACATGTGATGAATAGGTAAAATGTATTTGTGTAAAAATGAAGGATTCATTATGGAAAAGACACTAATGACTTAAATGGGGAAGAATAATATAGAGAAGTGGGCGGGGGCGAGGGACATACCAAACATGGTGCTGTATGTCTCTTTTTTTATGTGTTGTGGAAAACTAGTAAAAAAAAATTTTTTTAAAAAAAAGAGAAATATAGGCCTAGTTCTCTGCCTGCCTTTCCCAGCCTTTCCTCAGCTATAGACGGTGGAATTGATAGTGAACAATAAAATCTGTCATCAGATTGCCTATGTAGGGAGACCAAAGTGTTTAGTGTGGTTGAGGAAATGACTAGAACACTCTATCTCTCTCGATCCATGAAACTGCAGAAGAGTAATTCATAGGATTATAGAGGTAGAAGAGATCACAAGGGCCATTGAGTCCAACTCCTTGCCATGCAGGAATTCTGATCCTGTCCTCTGGGGTGTTAGCTACTCCTCCTACTTTGGGTGTAAATTTGGTAAGAATGCCCTGTAATTCTTCATTTAAGTCATTGATAAAGATGTTGAATAGCACTGGGCCCAGGACAACCCTGTGGCATCCCACTAGTCACTTCTCTCCAAGATGAAGAGGAGCCATTGGTGAGCACCGTTTGGGTTTGGTCAGTCAACCAGTTACAAATTCACCAAACAGTAACATTGTCTAGCCCAGATTCTACTGGCTTGTTTGCAAGAATATTCTGGGGGACATTGTCAAAGATATGGTATATCTACAGCATTCCCTTCATCTACCAAACTTGTAACTAAAAGCTAAAAAAAGATAGAAGATTAGTCTGGTATTCATTAATAATTGAAATATAATTAAAAAGGTGTGATGAGGTATTACTCTAGGATATAGCTCTGTTTTCCATAGAGAGTTTTAAAAGAATGCTTTGAAATTGCTCCAATTTAATCAGAATTTTGCAAGGCATATGTCATGTTTTGTCTGTATTTGTGTAGCAGAAACTGTTTTCAAGCACTTATTTACCTTTCTACTTTGTGTTTACCAGTTTTCAGTGCTCTATCTCCTGTCCTTCGTGGTCATCATGATAGGCTTCATCATGTATTGTTCCACGTCAACCCGCACCGCAGAGACTGTTGCTACCAGCCTGCCACTGGCAACCAGTAATGGGTTTGACAATCTTGCCTTAAAAATTGAGGAGAACTGCTTGGATGCTCCTGTTGCCTTGCCTCCACAATACAACAGAGAAGAAAGTCAGGCGAAAGAAGCATCAGCTACGAAACTAACAGCCTTGTGAAATGTAGAACCCTTCAGCTGCTAGAATTGCCTTGGAAGTGTCAGTAAACAAGTGATAATGAACACTGTGCCGTCTTTAGGGGGGATAAACTGGAGAGATACCTGTGGTGGAATCTGTGTTCATACCAAAGTCTGGAATTTCACCGCAAGATAATGAGGGCAAGATCCTTGCTTGAATCATCTGTGTTGAGTCAACATTCACTGAAGATCTGTCTGTAGAGCTGACAGAGAATAGAATGGTAGAAACTGCTAGGAGAAGGAACAACTATGTGTTCCCTAGAAAGAATACACAAGAAAACCAAATTCTGCTCAAAATAAATTAATGGCTTATTTTGAGTAATTTCTTCTGTTTCCAAAGTTTACACTATCATCTGCTGAGGATTTTTTTTTGGACAAGAAATAAGTTAGTTAAAGGATAGAATAGGGAGAAAGGAAGGGAAGGAAAACACAAAAAATTAGATCAAATTATTGGTAGAGTAAAAAAGTTTGGGAATGATAAAGAGAGACAATTGTCCAGGAGGACTAGAAGCTTCTTATTTCAAAACAAATAAATCCGGTGTTTCCTGCTGCTATGCCATTAACATGCATGGACTGTACAGAATCTTTGCAATAATTACTGCATAACACTTGAAGACTGGTATAATTACAACTGGTTTCACTGGCAATTGATGCTGGTGAAGCAGCTTGCAAATCATTTTGTGGCCCCAGTAATCTTACTTAAATTGTTTCATTCTTTTTGATCCCAGATACCTACTTCGAACCATGCCCATTTTGTGTGTATTTTTTATGTGCTTGGTATGCAAAACCTGTCTGTGACCTTTTCTTTAGAAATATGAGGGGAATCTTTGAGTTTTTAACATCACAATAAATAGCCAAATGTATAATACACTTTGGCAATAAAAAAGCCAAATGTATGATTTAAACCCATGAGTTGAAGATCTGCCTAACAGTTTGTGCCACTAGAACTACAAGATGATGGTTTAAGCTGCGTGTTCTCCACAGCCTATTGTAATCAGATGTGCAATTGAAACATAATAAACATTTGTACTCCAGACCATCTTAGTACTGAGAACAAATTTTGAAGAAGCTGCTTTCGGAGACTGCAACCTCCATAATGCAACATCCAACATGGATTCTGGGAGTCATTTGGTGGCATCCTATTAGTGACACACATGGACATAAGCATGGCTTATGTACATGTATGCCTTTGGTGAGAGTGTAGGTAGCTATTCTGTGGCCCTTTGCATTCTATCCAAACCTCCCCCCAGCGGCTGTTGAGCTTTGGGAGGGGCTGTTGCTGCATGTGGGAGTGGGGAGGAATTCAGACAATGAGGATGTGGCTGATCTGGTCTTGGGAGAGAAGGAAAAAGGATCTGGTCTTGGGAGAGAAGGAAGAGGAAGGCACACTCCATCTATGAGCTCACCTCTGCAAGCTGAGACAATCTTCTCCTTTGCAACCCAACTGAAGCATCTCAAAAATGCTTCAATTCAGTTGCTGCTAGGCTGCAAAAGTAGATTTTGGGGTCCCATTTTTTTCTTTTCATTTTTGGAAAAGAGATTCCATCTGAGCATTAGAGAGAATTCCTGGGTGGTAAGAACATTTGACAGTGGAATACACTGCCTCAAAATGTAATAGAGTCGTCTTCTTTGGAGGTTTTCAAGCAGAGGTTGGATGGCCAGCTCTTGAGAATGCTTTGATGGTGTATTCCTGCATGGCAGGGGATTGGACTTGATGATCCTTGCGATCTCTTCTAATTGAATGTTTGTATAATTTTGTATGAATCTCCAGCAGTTATGAGAGCTTAAGTCCAGCTTATGGTCTTGTAGCTGCTGAACAGAATACCAACTATTGTCTCTTAGTGGATGGTATAAATGGGCTCCGGATAACTTCACCACACCAGAAGGTAGCTTAACAGCACTTTAAAGTAAGGTGGGCAATTGTCAGGGCTTATGGGGTCACATTGGTCCCCCAGGGGGTCCATGGAGGGCTAAATCTCCAGACTGCAATCCTGGAAAAAAAAAAATCAAAATCTTTTTTTGCCCTCAAATGACTCATAGGGACACAGGACAATTTCTCCACATTTTTGCCCACTCTAGGGCTCTTTCAGGGCCAGGAGAGGCTTCACTGTATTGGAGAAGAGGCCTCATGGCTTTCCAATGGCTGACGTGGCAAAAACAGAGAGAATTTTCCCACCCGCTCAGCAGAGGGCATTTGTGGACATTGTGGGGCAAAAAAATCTAAACTTCTTTAGAAAGAGTCACTGTGTAGCTTCGGGGCTCACACACAATCCATGAGCTGTACTTTGTCCACCCTCGCTTTAAGGCCTGGGGGTGTTTTGTACAAAAAGAAGGACTTGTCACACTTAGCAATATATTATCCAGAAAATTGTGCTGGGTAATGGTGGAACAGCTCTATCGTAGTATGTTAAAAATGGAAAATGAATTCATTATATAGTTTTGTCTGAAGGCAACAAAATAAATTGATTATCAGTATACATTTGTGGACTTTATATTTATTCCTCACATTTTTTTTTGTTCTCCTCTGCATTTGTTGATGTATGTAATAATTCCTGTTTTATTCCCACAACAACCCTATAAAGTAGATGTGGTTGAAAGACAATGACCTTGCCAATGACCTTGATGGCTTCTTGCCATCAAATTATCTCATAGTCTAAGTGACTTAACAATAATGCAGTTGAGTGACACTTTTTAAAAAAAACACCTTAACAATTAATTATGGAGGGTCATTTTCAAAATAAGCTTGTAATAGTTTGTGATTTTACTTTCCACTAGGGAACACACCCACTTTGACTAACGCACTACCAAAAAGCAACCAAACTAAACTGTGCATGTGGATTTGTGTCTTTATGTGTGTTAGACCCAGAAATTTCAGATAAGCAGTCAATATGGTGTAGTACCATCTAATGGTCGCTAGATGACACTGAAAGGATCATTTTCTTCTCATAACTAACTTTCACCACCAGAATTAAGTCATCTCATGCTTGTGAGATGGGAAAGACTGCAGAATTGTAAAGGGAAAAAACAATTCTAGGTAAAAAGAATACTTTAGCGTGTCAAATGAGTGGAACTTAGTGTAGGGACAGTCATCTTAAAATGGGAGTGAAAACAGTTCTGGTTTGTATGATGATTTTTTTTTTGCTTTTTACTAGAATGCTGAAGACTGCTAACCAGAACCAGATATGAAATGGTGGAGTAAATTAGCTATATTTCAAAATGCACTATATACCATGATTTATGTCTATATCTGCTAGAATATTAGATTGGCTACTTATTTATGGAGGAAGCCAGTGTAGTGTAGTAGTTTGAGCATTGGACTACGAGCCTGGAGATCAGGATTTGCTTCCCTGCTCAGCCATGAAAATTCATTGGGTGACCTTGGGTGTGTCATACACTCTCAGTCCCAGAAAACTCCATGATGGCCTGAGGGTCACCATTAGTTGGAAATGACTTGAAGGGACCCAATGACAACAACATACTTATTTAAGCAGATGTCTCGTGACTCCTTCCAGTCCAATTTAAGAGCCAGCTGCTAGACCTGGCATTCAGGGAGCAAGGAAGATGACCTTTCCATCCCAGTCCCAGGAGTGGAGTCCACAAAGAGGACTTGCAACAGGGTTCCTGCTTCTAATACTTGCAGACTCACTTGCTGGTGAGAGGGTGGCAGAAATCCTGCTTGCTCCCCAATTGCCATATCATTTTCCTAATCCAGTGAGCTGGCTCTTTAGGGGGCTGAGGGTGGCATTTATGTATGTTAATAGTAAGACCACATAGTTTTACTGAGTACATATCAGTTACAGATCCATACCTTTAGCATATAAATCTGTAACTACAATATTGAATAGTAGCCTATATCTACACTCTACACAAATTGTAAAACTGAATTACTAGAAGTCAAGGATTCTCATGCAAAGTCTAAATCTGGCCAGGAGACCTAGGCCATTTCCACACCTTACCTGATCCTGTCATCATCCCATCGCAATCCTGGCAGCGCTTTTGCCAAGAAGAGAGTGTGACAGAAACACTTCTGTCTGCACCTGGCTGGCTCCCTGTGGAAGGAAGCGTGAGTGACATGAGCCTACCTTCTGCAGCACAGCTGGGCTCTTTCCCATGCTGTGCCGGGGAAGGAAGTGCCTCCATTGTGCTTCCTGTCCTTCCACATGGTAGGTAAGGACGGGAGTGTTGCATGATCACAGGCACTTAACAGATTTATTCCGTTAAGCAAATATCCTGTGATTGCGATGGATGGGGGGGGGTGAGATGGCAGCAGGACTGCAATGATATTGTGCAGAAGCATGACCCACAGATTGCTGCCATCCCATCCCCATAGCAGTACTGCGCCACCATGGGGAAATGGTCCTAGGCTAAGACTTAGTCAAAGCAATAATTTTAATCCTCCCATTTTGAGGATGAGAAGCCAAGAAATAAGCCAAGAAATAAGGAGTCATTGTGAGGTCAAGGCAGGGCTGATACTTTTTAAAAAAAAACTTTTTTTTTTTTAAAGTGTAGTTTTATTTCCTGTTGTTAAAATATGGGGATATCAGAAATCCTCAGATATCTGCAACTGATTGATTTATTTTAGTTTATATCCCACTTTCCTGACTAAAAGATTCTGGAAGTTACAGTCCAAAAAAGTGAGTTTGCCAAGCTCCATATCCCCTGGCCTTGAGGTTCTGTATAAATATCATGATTGGTAACCACTGAAAGTCTTATTAACTTGTTTAGTCTCCTTTCAGAGCTATCTATGTTTTGTGATTTGTGAACAAATTCCGTCTATTAATCAGATAAACAAGTGAAACGTACTCTTCCATCCTTTATTCAAAAGAACTTGGCTAATAAAAACAGAACAGTTGTGAAAACAAAACAGGGTTAAATAAGATTGTAGAGTTTTTACATGTTTCTGTTTGAGAAATCCTAAATACACATGCATTTGCTTACAGTGATATGTACAATAAATCAATCATTTTTGTGCCACCTGTGCTAGAGAATTTTCTTTCTTATTAAAATAATTTTAGCGTCACCTGTATCTGAGGATCTCAATCAAGGAAGAATCAATTGTGAAACAATCTAAAACAATTCAAGTGTTTCAAAGCAATTTAAACCAATACAAAATGGAGGTCCATTCAGCAATGCAATATCAAAATGAAATAAAACTCTGACAGATGCAGGCTGATAAATTGCAAATCAAACCATGGCTTCAGTGGCCCCAAATGCTTAGGCAAGCAAGCAGGTTTTAACTTGGCACCAAAATGAGACCAGCAGCAGTGCTAACTGAGCCTCCAAGCAAAAGGGATTTGACAACCAGCAACACTAATGAATTCCAAATTGCTTTTATGCAGCTTATGTCCTCACTGCAACATTGATGTTACGTTATCCTTAGGCTTCAAATCAAAGCTGCATACCCTCCAGCTGTGCTGATTTGACCAGAACAGTCTTGATTAATCATTTGCTGTTCCACTTTCTTAGCTGCTTTCAAAATGTCCCAGTTTCTCTCTCCTCATCCCACTTTCTTTGTCCTCAGCTTACTTCCATTGCTATAAAATGAGTACAATGTGTGAAAGTAGTTTACACTCAACTTGTTGTTAGAATGTACTTTCAAGTCTTTTTCCGCTTATGGCAACCCTAAGGCAAACCCTAAGGCAAACCTCTCATGGGGTTTCTAGGGCTGATTGTGTGTGATGCACCCAAGCCACCTAGTGGATTTCCATGGTGAAGTGTGAATCAAATCCTGGTCTCCAGGATCATAGCCCAATGCTCAAATCACTACATCATGTCACTCAACTCAGCAAGGGGAGAAAAGAGAGGGAAGCTGTTATGCCCTGCTTCCAGAGCATGGACTCTGACTCAAGAGTCTGAAGCAGAGGGCACACCAGAGGCTGAAACAGAAGGCATGCCAGGGCCTGCTGTACAAAGAGAGGTTGCAGTGCCAGAAACAGAACAGGGGATGGTGCCAGCTCCAACAGAGAGTCCTGCCTCTTCAGGTACGGAAGAACACTTATCTAGATCCAGCTTCACACAGCACAGGCAGCAAAGAGAGACCCAGTGTCACTCTCTCAGAATTTATAACTGGCAACAATCAAGGCACAGCTGTGCTAGGCTTTGGGTCTATTTAGCTGCTGTCCTTCCCCTCCAGGAGTTGTCAGAGCTTATCTGACCTGCTACCTTGCTGGATGCCTTGACAAATGCTCGGATTGACCTTGGACACTCCCTTGCCATGAAACCCTGCCAGACTTTGTTTATGTTGGACTTTATTTATGACTCCTTGCTTACTGCCTGGAAGTAAGTAACAAGCTGGGATATATACAGTTTGATTTGTTTGATTTATCAGCTGTGCCAGGACTGAGATAGGACAGAAGCAAAGTGTCACTCTTTTGTGTAGGCTCAGGCAAAAATAAACTGCTGCAGCCTCTTCTATCTTGCACATTCTTCCTCATTAATAAGTTTTGGCACCTTCACCACACACATCCTTGTTTTCATCAGTGTAATGTTGGAGGGTACGAAAGCTGCTATACTGAAACAGTGGTATTCTGCAGTAGCAATAATATATTATGTATTTTAGAGATGCCCTAGTAATTTACAGATCAATTTATAAAGGCAGCCTTATTGGACAACGGAATTTACAATGGCTCACAGCTCAGTTAATATGGCACCACTCATTTTCAAAACCATTAGGATGATTACAGCTCTCTGAAGGAATAGTGCTGCAATAATAGTTCTAACTGAATGGCTGACCCACTCCAGTTAAGTAGCCTCTCCTTCTTGGACCATGGTAAGGCCATTCAGATAAAATATGAACAAAGACAGCAACAAATAGCAACAAGAGCAATAACAGTAATTATGAAGATGATATCAGAGCACCCAGCAATAATTTTATTTTGTTACACTTCACTGTTTTATTATAAATTTCACATAAAAATAATAAATCCCATAATGGGCTAATCGACTCAAGAGTTACGTCTCTTCTAAAGTATCTGGTACAGTTCATTTTCCAGATTTAGATGGATTCCATCCAATATTGTATTTCATTTATATATTTGCTTCTAAAATTTATTATCAATGCTACAGCTAGCAGCTCTCAGAGTTGGCGTAAAATGAAAGCTCAAATAAGATCCAAAAGTACATAAAAACAGAAACGGCGTAATAAAACAATCAGTTAAAGGCAACCAAGGCCAAAACATCTCCATTCATCGTATGAATGTCAGTATTCATTGCACAAATAGGGGATATTTTTAAAAACAACTCTCAGTTGAATGTTTATGCTTCCCAAAAGCATTCATAGCTTGTAAGTTTGCCCAATATTTCCTTCCCTCTCCAAATTTCCACTGATGTAAGTTGAATCTTCTCTAAGCTTTTCCTGGTAATTGTCACAAACCTTCCAGCTGTCCCAATACCCTTGGGACAGTCCTGATTGATCCTCTGCCAAGCCATTTTTTCAGCTGCTTTAAAACTGTTTCTCTTTCCTCCTCTCACTTTCCCTCCTTGTCTTCAGCTTCCTTCAATTAGTGCAAAATGAATTTAAAGTGCAAAAGTACACTCAGGCCATTCCCACATGGGGTTTTTAAAATGGGGCAGAGCTTCCTCCAGGGAGGACGTCTGCACCTGAGAGTGGACTGGGTCGGACCTACTTAACGTAGATCTGCACCTCAGCCCACTCCAGAACGATCCCAAGTGGTCGTCCAGTGTGATTTTGAAAGACCGCTAAAAACAGATCTTTCAAAAGCATGGAGCGCACCACTGCAAGCCTGTGATCTGCCAGGGGCAGGCTTTAGGCTGGCGAGCTTCAGTGGTTGGTCGAGACCCTCGACCCACCGGAAGCTGCCATTTTCGACGCTGGAGCAGTGCGGAGCGATGAGCACGCACTGCTCTGGTGCAGCCTGGACCAGACCGGGGAGCCAAGAAGTCCGGTAAGTAGTGTCACAGGGCCATTTCCTCGCCCCATGTGGAAATGGCCTCAGTTAATTCAGCATGGGGCAGAAGAAAGGAGGGGCAAAGTCCTTACTCTCTGTAGACTCAAGCAAAAGCAAACTGCTGCAGCTTCTACTAATGTGTGTTCTTCCTTATTAATAACTTTTGCCATCTTGATCACACTTTGATCTTGCTTGGACACAAGTGTCCTGGCTTTCATCTGCAAAATTTTGGAGGGTATGCAGTGACACACTTGTTAACAAATATGAGAGAGTATGCTTAATCCACAAATCAGCTAGTTGGATGAGGTACAGCAGAGTATGGGCATATGTCCAGCCTTACAGTTGCCAGTCCACCCATAAAAGCTCTGTAGGCATAAGACTGTCTTCCGTAGATCCCCAGATCAGGGTGTTTCAGGGTGCATCAAAGGTAGCCTTGGCCTTGGATATCCTACATACAAAGCCCCTTTCTTCCCAGGCCCTAGGATCAGGCCCATCTCCTATACCAGCCTGGTTCTGGTATAGGTAATTTATTCCCAAATGAAGCCAATTGGAGGACAAAATGGGGGAGTCTGCGTGTGCGCGCGTGCATGAGCGCGCACATGCATGCACGCATGCGCGTGTGCATATGTGTGTTAGAAAGAAAGCACTACAAAGCTTGCAAGGAAAAAGGCCCCCTCACTTCCCACTCTGACTGTCTGCTCATTAAGTCATGCCCCTTATAATAATAATTCTTTCACAGACTGGGGAAATTATTTTTTTGGGCTACAGTTCCCAGAATCTCCAAACCACCACGGGCAGTAGCCAAACTGCTTAGATGATTCTGGGACTGGCAGTCCAAATAAGCAACTTTGCCAATTTCTATCTGCCTGTAGTCAGCAAAATAATTGGGAAGTGACATAAATACAGCTCCACCGGAAGAGGTATATGATAGAAAATATGAAGGAATACTGCAGAAAGGAAGTGTGTTCATCATTATCACTCTATTTTGTATTGCAAGGGGTGTTTCTGGCTTCCTGATGGCTATTGGATACAGCAGACATTATCTCTACCATCAATACCTCAGCTTAGGGACTAAGCATAGATTGCTCACCTTATATCCTTTCCCATATTTTCCTGATTTTTTCCATTATCCCAAAAGAGTGTCAGAAAGTTACTGCACTGTTTTTCATTCTTTAGAAGTGAAAATGCAGAGGAAAATATCAATGAAGGAAAACAGTTATTAATAAATATGTGCACACCTCTTTCAAGATACAAAATCTGACTAATTAAGTATATTTCTCAGTACTATCATCCTCACTCCATTCTCCACAAAACTATAAAATGGGTACAGCCTGCAAAGAGGATTCTTTCAATGAAAGTCACAAGAAGAAGTATCAAAAGCCTCTAGGGTACTTTTGCTCTGTTGCACTGGGGATATCAATGCTGCAACCGCATTTTATAGGGAAAATAAGAAGATAAATGATCTGTGAATAATTTGGTGGTTGTGGGGACATAGGAAGAGAACACCAAAACAAAACACTGGATTGCAACGTTTTGATAACAATACCCTTTGAATATTCCATAGAAAGAGAACAAAGCCTGGCAGTTCCAAGGAAAAGAAAAGTAGTGTGAAAGCAATCAGGTGGAGGATCAGA
Organism: Ctenosaura bakeri; assembly: GCA_948474755.1. NCBI lineage: Eukaryota > Metazoa > Chordata > Lepidosauria > Squamata > Iguanidae > Ctenosaura > Ctenosaura bakeri. Next base: position 12,645 of record CAOLHI010000028.1, on the reverse strand, counting down.
TCTTCTAAAGAAATCATGAAGAAAAGCTTGCTTAATTTCTGCTTTTATTGAGCAAGTTGCTGTTAATACAGATGGGCAACATGTGTCCCAATCTGTTTTTGTGTTCCCCACAGTTCCCTTGCCACTGATATTGGTGGTGCACTGCTGAAATTCACTGGTGAATGCCTTTCTGAAAATGCTACCATACTTTGTAATTATCTTTGCAGGGAATTTCATTCGGAGTCATAGAATTAAAGAATGGACCCCACAGGTCATTGAGTCCAACTCTTTTGTCAGTGCAGGAACCCCAGCTAGAGTATCCCAGCAGATAGCTATCCAGGTTCCTTTGGAAGACTTCCAGAAAAAGACAACCCACTACTGCTCTAGGTGATGAGGTTCCATTGCTGAATTGCTTTTACTTATTATCAAAAATTTCCTTCTAATGTTCAATTGAAATGTAGGTGCTTTCTGCAGCTTACCTGCATCTGGCGTGGTCATGCGAGGATCATGCAAGCAACCTCTTCCAGAAGGCAACATGAGGACTCTGCCTCTTCCTTCCGCAGTGCAGCCGGGTATTTTGCCAGGCTGCGCTTGTAGTGGCAAGGAAATGATGAAGACCTTCAGGTTGTTCCAAAACAGAAAGCTTTATTTTCCAAACCATTTATTTACTGCGCAGGGCAAGCAGCGGATATATAATGTCCAAAACTGCCAGCCCCGATTGATTAAAACACTTAGTTCTTATACCTTTGGTCAACAGCGTCAGCAATCAATCACATTTCTAGTCTACGTCAGCCATTACATTTGGAGCTTAATACCACCCCCAAAACAAGGGAACAAAGGCCTCAGTCACCAAATAACACAAAGATGAGGCGAAAGTGTATGCTTGACTCCCTTTTACTTCCCAGGCACCTAAGCATAGTGTTACAAGGCCAATCATACTTTCAAACCGAGATAAGGCAGGGACATCTGCTGTCCAATTCACTTATTTTTCTACTCATGCAGTACTTCTCTGAATTTAACTCTTTCACGCTGGGAGAGGAAGCGCGAGGGCCGCAGCTCCGGAGGCTCTGTATGGACGGTAAGTGCGTGTGGGACCCCAGAACGATGCGCGATCATGCATCATTTTTGGCCAAAAGCCAAAAATGATATATTGCGCTATTGGTGTCCGCTGGTCCCAGCAGTGTCACATGATTGGGAGGATGTCATGTGGAACGCTCTTCGCAATCGTGCGATGCTCCGGAGGCCCTTTCACATGACAAATGCCATGCAAAAAGGGCCCTTCTCTCCTTTAAAATCATTAGTCATGGGTTTAATTTCTAGGGCAACAAATTTGCACTCTCTTCTCTGTGACAGCCCTTGAGGTATTTACATGATGGGATAGTTTTATAATAATGAATAAAGTTCCAGATCCTCATTAAGGCCTATAGGAGCCAAAGAACCAGGTTCTAAGATCCATTGTAACTCCTTTCTCGTAAGAATTCTCTTGTTTTAAACTGACAATTTTTGCAGCATCCAAAACCTGAAAGCAGATGCAGAATGCTGCATTTCTACAAAATAACTAACAAAAGGAGCCCCCATTTTTTTTATTTCTTAAGTTATAAAGATATTCTGCTATTCATTTTTAAAGGGTCGTCTTGTTTTCCTCACATATATTTTTTCACACTTGCATTGAATAGCACATACTACATAGCTGCTATTGCAAGTGCTAAAGTGGGTTAACTTGTATTTTTTTTGGTCTTTAGGATTCGTGAACTCTGTCATTTTGCTTGTATATTTGCAATATACACAATGTCCACAAGAATGATGTCTTATGGGACTGCTTGAATCTAATATAGTGGGTTGAGTTGTCTGGTTTGGTTCCCTGAAAACTGAGCTAACCACAATATCTTTGATATTTTTTGTCTTTTTATAAGATTGTGGCCTTTCCTTACGTCCTGGAATGTCATTAAGTAAAAATCAATATTTTTTTAAATGAATCTCTGTATGTTCTGTGTTACATGATTATATGTAAGAGAGCAACAGAGGTGATTAGACAATGGTCTGTATTGTTTTTGTAATAACTCAGATTGGGGTCTGTCAGCTGCCTTAGTGAACACTTGGGATATTACCCTTTGTGGATTACCCCTTTCCAAAAGTTGTTGAGATAATGTAACTCCCATTTAAAAACTTCCTCATTGTGGCAATTACGTTTAAGCCTGAAGAACTGACTATAAGAGAGATTTACTCTCATAGCCCTTGGATGTGAGCTGTTAAATTTTAAGTATGTGTTGACATCTGTAGGTTTTCTATATAGGGAGGGGTTAAGTTCTGCTATTTGACCCTGTTGGATTTTATATATGCATGTTGTTTTTTTATTTAATATAGGCAATAATGTATGTGTTTTTAATACAGCCCCTGAAGAAGCCCAGAAATATATAAGCAGACTGAAATGTGTTGCGCTTTCTTAAAGAATAAAATTTGTTCCATCTATAAGCATGTCAAGTCTAGCATGTAGAGCAGTGGTTCTCAACCTGGGGGTCGGGACCCCTTTGGGGGTCAAACGACCATTTCACAGGGGTCGCCGCTCCTCAATCCTGCCCCCCCTTTTAAAAGAAGGTGGCCTCACAGCCAATGGGAGTAGTGCTTCTGAGACCCCTGCGCTGGGGTTCAAACTGCAAACCTAAGGATTCCATGGGATGGTGAAAGTGGAATAACAGTGCTATAACAGTCTAGTGCAGAAATAGCCAGGATGACTTTCTCCTCTCGCTTTTGTTGTGCGTGGACCCTTGGCGCTTGCCACATGCATGCGTTGTGTTCTTCGCCCTGACTGTCTTGCATTCCTCGCTTTTTGTATGTTCAGCGTCCGCACTCCCTTTAAGGGAGGGAGGAAGGGAGGGAGTGAAACAAAACGTGTCTGCTTATGCCGCCGCCATCTTTCCTCTCTCCCTGTCCTTTCCTCCCTGCGCCTCGTGTAAAATGTGGGCTGTTTTGGCATTGCCTTTGGGAGTGACTGGCTTTTTGAACTGTGGAAACCCAACATTCAGAACTAGAACTACTGCCTTAATTCTGGCATTGATGGACGCTTTCTGTGTTTAAAAAAAGGGGGAGGGTTACCAGTTTTTAGGCATTAGAAGTCTATCCAGAGCAGTGATTTAGGGCAGTGTTTCCAATCTATTTGATGTTGGAAATAACTAACTAACTAACTAACTAAATAAATAAAAAATAAAAAATAAAAAATAACAAACATGATTTTATGGTTGGGGGTCACCACAACATGAGGAACTGTATTAAGGGGTCACGGCATTAGGAAGGTTGAGAACCACTGATGTAGAGTCTTCTCCTTTCCTGATAAACAGAAGCCAAGGTCCTATACACTTTCACCATAGTGTAAATATACAGTCAGGATACGTAAACTAAACCCACGGTTGCAGAACTGGTGGTTCAACAGGCTGCAAGGCACTTTCCCTTGTTGTACAGCAGTTGATAGATTCACCATTTATCAAGTCAAGAGAGAGTGGGAGGACTTTATGTATGGTGATAGAACCATTGGCTGCACACTGGACAGTACTATACAACCTTTGAGAAAGTGCAGTCAATTGCGCAATTATTTTTACATTGTGCCCTAACAGGATTCCTGCCAAAATGGTACTTTCTATCTTAACTTTGTTTTTCATTAAAATGAACATACAACAGTCCTGCTTTAAATGGTACAAAGAAACAGACACCAAGAATCTGTCCTGTGACTATTTTTTTTTACATTTTTTTAACTTTATTCTTTAAAAAAACACAGACAATAGACAATGACATATCCTAACACAAAAAAGAAAAAAAAACAAAATCTTACAATTATACAATACAAATACATATAATTATACAATACATAAACATACATAAACAAAAGAATTTCATATAACAATGGGAAAAAACGTTACAGTATTTTAAGAATTCTTGGTATGAAAGTGAAATGGTTAAAATAGATTTTTGAAAGAATACTTAGGGAGTAAGAGTTATATTACAAGGAAAAGAAAAACCAAAATGGAAGTAGAATAAACTATAACAGACTTTAAGGCCAAAGTTAGAAGTAAGACAAGGAAGCATCTTAGTGTTAGTGATAGTAAGTTATCCTTTTGTTTATGTATGTTTATGTAGTGTGACTATTTTTTAAGTCTAAGATTACTATCCTATATGCTTACTTGATTGGGAGCAAGCTCCATTGAAGACAAGTGGGACAATTTTAGGTAAGTGTGTACTGAGTTGTACTATAGAGCATTGAAAACCCACAGTAATCACAGTGTTTGCAAAGTTTTTAAATTAATCTGGCTTGGCAGTCCATCTTCCCAGATAAAACCAGGGAATGGAAACATTGCAGATGCATTATGTCAACATAAACATGCCACAGAGTTCTAACAGCACTGGCTGACAATTCTGCTTCACTTAACAATGATAACTCCAGAGAGAGAGAAAGGTGATAGCTTTATTCTATCAGCTGATGCTTGGTTTGCAAAGCACTCTTCTTCAGATAAAAATGTATAAAGCAAAAATCTCAAAACCATGTCTATAGTTCCTAAGACTTCCTGGGGTCCAACATCATTTCTTGTAAATAAAGCAACTTTCATATGGCCCTATAGAAATGTGAGAACTATTTTTCCATTGTGGGAACTGATGTTGCTATGAAATGGCTGCCACAACTTAGGTAACCTTCCAGATGGGGCCAAATGCATAGCTCTTTTCCAGTTGATTGTCCATTCTCCCATTGAGATTGGTTGGAAAGGCCCATGTGACTGCCCATATATTCTGATACACCATGGGATAAATTCCCATATGTGAATGTGAAGCCTGCCTTATACATAACTGTAGGGTCCCTAGGTCTCAGGGCCTGGGCTCGCTTCTCCAGCCCTCAGGCAAGAGAGATTGCAGGGGAAGACTGTTGCCTTGAAAGGTGTGGACCCATATATTTTCCTCATTTGCTAGACTTGGCTTTTTTCATGTTAGTGACATATTCTGTGCAATTGTGATTGATGCTTAAGTTACTGTATATAATACCATCACAGTGCACTTCCTGTGACCTCACCAGGTGCTATCCTTCCTTACGTCTCAGGTTTTGCCAATGAAATCTCATAGCCTGCAATAATCCTGATTGGCAATCCTACAAGGAAAAAAAAGGAAGCTCTGGCTATTTCTTTATTCAATTTATATTTGTCTTTTCCTCTTAGGAGCTAACATTTATGTCTGACATTTTGACATTTTTTGTCTAACCTGTTAGGCAATAATTCTGTCTTATGTTTTCCTCATCAATCTATCTTTCCTGATAGATTGTTGTTGCTTTGTGCCTTCACAATCCTATTGCTAGTCCCAACTCAAATGTTGTTGTGTGCCTTCAAATCATTTCTCACTTAGAGTGACCCTAAGGTGAATCTATCACAGGGTTTCCTGGGACTGAGTGTGTGGAATGTGTCCAAGGTTACCCGGTAGGTTTCCATGGCTGAGCAAGGAATTAAACCCTGGTCTCCAACACTGGCTCTCCCCAACTAGTTTAGATACATGGAATTCATTGTATATCAGTATTTTATTTATTTTGAAACTTATATTCCATCTCACTCTTCAAGAGGGTCCTCAGGCTGGTCCACAAAATATAACCATAAAACATGATAAAAAAAAACAACCTCCCATTAGAAAGAAAAAGCAAAAAAAACCCTGCCCCCCTATGAACACATTATAATTTTTTTTAACATAGTATGCAAGCATTTTTGAACAATAACTACAATCCCCCCAATGCTTGAAGGATCAGTTTGATATCTCCTAATTATTCTACTCTGTCATCTACATTCTAGAGAAGACCCATTGAATCAATGGGATTTACATGAGTGTTGATTTACTTTTCAACAATGAATTCAGTGGGTCTCATCAGACTGGGATTACCAATGGGATGCAGGTGAAAGAATTTATTCATACAACATCAGTGGTTCCCAACCTTTGGTCCTCCAGCTGTTTTGAACTTCAGCTCCCAGAATTCCTGACTGCTGGCCAAGCTTGCTGGGATTTCTAGGAGCGGAAGTCCAAAAAACCTGAAGCACTAAAGCTTGGGAATAACTGCATTGCATAGTTTTAGCAGCTTAATATCATTTTAACTTTCATGGCTCCAGCCTATGGAATCCTGGGATTGCTTGTGTGGTGAGACACTTAACTTGGCACTGGAGCTCTCCAGCAGAGCACACCTTACCAAACTACAAATCCCAGGATTCCACAGTGATGCTTAAAATGGCATCAAACCGCTGTAATTGTAATTAGGAAAATCAAACTGGGGATTATGAAAAGCAATGGCATCATGTTCCTTCAAGTCACCTGTTGACTATGGGAACCTTATTAATATCCTAGGGCTTTCTTTGGCAAGGAATACTCAGAGGTTGTTTTGCCAGTTTTCTCCTCTGAAATGAGGTACCTGATATTCACAGATCGTTTCCCATTCAAATACTAACCAGAGCTGACCTTGCTTAGCTTCAAAAATCAGAGAGGATCTGGTGCCTTAAGGGAATATCTCCCACAAATATGGATTTTGCTTGAGGGAAGGTTGTCAAGTGAACTCTATTGCAGTCATTACAAAGCAGAAGCTGGGTGGCATCACAGAAGACTATTTTTTAAAATATAAAATCCAGCAACATTGGATGGCTTTCTAGCTGTTGTTCATGAAGTGTTTGCACCCCAGGTTAAGAAATTGACAAGGTGTTTGTAAAAGAAGGCAGGTTTGTTGCCTTTTCTTTTTAATGGAAGATTTTTATAGTGTTTTATGTTGATTTTTCTGAACTAGCCCGAGGACAGGAACAGAGAAATGTAATATACGTTTCAAAATAAATGACATAAACAGCAACATTAGACAACTGTGGCAGAAAGTGACATTCTTAAGCAAGTAGGGGAAATATAATACCCACAGTATGCTAACTTGTGTGCTGTAAAGTTCATTTCTCTACACCAGTTACTGCCTCTGCTTTCCCATTTCTCTTGCCTCCCATTTCTCCATTTCTCCCCTTTCCTATTTCTCTTGCTTCAAGCATTTTAGATTCAAGCCATGTCATTAATAATATCTGCCTGCCTTTCTTAATTTTGTGTCATGTGCAAATAAACTGCTATCAAAAGAAGAGAATGCTGATCAGTCTTACAACCCTATGAGTTCATGACAATTTCTTGGCAAGTCTTTTAGGTGAATCTGATTATGCTTTCAGACTCAAAGGTTGGCATCTTGTACTGAACAAAGGCAAAAGACAGATGAATCGAAGTCATAAAATTGGTCTTGTACCAAGGAGAAAGGTGGGTTATAAATGAAATAAGACAAACCTGAATTTCTCATACGTGACCAAATAGGAGAAACTCCGTGCAGACTAGTTTAGGGGTAAGCCAATATGGTATAGTGGTCTGAGTGCTAGACTACAACTTTGGAGACCAGGTTCAAATCCCTGCTCAGACATGGAAACCCATGGGTAAGTCACACTCTCTCAGCCTCAAAGGAAGACAAAGGAAACTCCTCTTTGAACAAATCTTACCTAGAAAACCCCATGATAGGTTTGCCTTAGAGTCAACATGAGTAGGAAATTACTTGAAGGCATACCACCACCAAATTTAAAGGTGCAGACTTCCAGACATTATACTACAGCTCCCATCATCCTTGCCTATTGGCCAGGTTGGCTGGGCCTGATGATAATTGAAGTCCAACAGCATCTGAGGGATATGGGTTCCCCAGCTTTGGACTAGCTGGATCTGGAATTTGAAAGGAAAAATAAAAAGATATTGGCTGGCATCCTGTTTAATATTTATGAGATCATAAACTGGATTTAGAATCTGGTAACTTTTGAGATTCACTTTTATGGTTATTAATGACCAGCTCTCACATTCCAAACCTACCTCTTAAGCCAGGCAGTGCCCCAAGCAAAGAGTTCCTACATCTGGATGATGAGAAATGACAGCTGCAGTGCTCTCCAGGGGTGGGGGGTGCTTTGAAAGAAGTGTAACCTTCAACATTTCACAGATGAAAACCAGGACATGTGTGGCCAAGCAACATCAGAGTGTGGTCAAGAAGGCAACAGTTATTACTAAGGAAGAACACACAAGCCAAAAGAGGCTGCAGCGGTTTGCCTTTGCCTGAGTCCAAAGGGAAGGGCAAGACTCTGGCCCCTCCTCTCCCTCCTGCTGAATTAATTGAGTGAAAACTATTTTTTGAATTTTGAATTCAGTTTGCATCAGTGAAAGTAAGTTGAGGACAGCTGAGGACAAAAGGAGAAAGTGGGAGGAAGAAAGAGAAATTGGGACATTTTTAAAGCAGCTGAAAAAGTGGGTAACAGAGGATAAATCAGGAGTGTCCCTGCCAAATTGAGACAGTTGGTGGGTCTGGAGAAGCAGTTGTAGCAGGACCTCCAGAGGTCCTCCCACTTGCCTGTTTCAATGCATCATGTAACTATGAGAGCACTACAGTCATAATTTCCAGTCATGTAGGAACGGGGGGTGGGGGTGGAGATGCTTTGCCCTGGCCGGCAGTGTTTTTGGGGAGTGCTGGCTTGTAGCCAAGCCCCATGTGCCTTGGCCATGCCCCCATGCACTGTGACCATGCCCCCACACACTGCAGGCACATTCCTACGCACCATAGCCCTGCCCCATCCCGCTCCTCCTCCACACACTCCAAGCTCTGCCACTAATAATTTCCTGGATCCTTCATCTCAGAATTGCTTTTGTTGGGGCACAGCCTGGCCTAAGAGGTAGCTTTTGGGGCAGGAGTGGCTTTGGCAGAAGTTCCTATGACAATGGAGCTTTGTCCTTGTAGCTACTTCTGGCCATGAAGGATCTTGTCGTTATTGGTTCCTCTGAGGATCTTGACTTTTACTTACAGTCCATTTGACCCTCCATATTTTCAAGGGTTAGGAAGGATCTTGCAAAAGTGGAATAATTGCAAATATCAAAGTGCATGTGTGTGTCCATGGGAAGGGGGCTGAGACATGGTGGAGAGCGCAGGCCCCCGGGATCCAAGTCAAGTCAGGGGAAGGAGAGGGTTTTTTTTTTGGCATGGTGGCCCTATACTTCCTTTCTCTTGCCTATCTCCTTCCTTGGGTGTGTTTGGGGCATTCAGAGAGGGTTTGTGGCGCTGAGAAATTTTGCTGCAACCCATCCTTAGCTGGCCAGATAGTGGGCAATGGAGGACGAGGAGAACAAGAGGTAGGTTTTTAACGGGATGTGTGGCCTGATTAGAGCTGTGAGAGGGAAGGTTCTCCTGGAAAAGAAGTGCCTGAGGTGGAGGGACAGGAGTTGAACTCACAAATGTGGAGGGCTAACATAATGTCAGTTCTACATGGTATGATGTTCAAGACTGGCAAACACATTCATTTTTCAGCAACTTTGCAATTTATGGTATTCCTTTCAGTCTGTCAGCTATTCAAACATAATCAGTTGAGAGCACTTGACAAAATGGTTGTGTTTATAGTCTGTATGTATGAGTGAAGGACTCTTGAGAATAACCTAGGATGTAACAGGGTCATGTAGACTTGGGAACTTAAGGGTTAGATAAAATGTAACACGTGTACAAGCTGTAACTTTGCTGGTGCTGATGCATGAATCTTTTCTTCCTGTAAGCATTCCTTAATATAAACATGAAAATGGTATAAGAAGAGAAGCCTGGAAGAATAAATCATCCTTCCTGGAATCCTTTGATCAAAGTACGTGTGTGTGTGTGTGTGTCTGCCTGCCTTGCTTTTTCCCTCTCTTCTACCTTCCTACCTTGTGTTTGGGGGTTCATATCAGCTCCGTGTCCCATCTGGGGTGCAGTAAGGTGTGGTCTGTTTATCCATCCTAACAGTGGCATGCTGCACTACTGATTCCAGGAACAATCACTCAGAAATACATCTACTGTTTCTAAGCTAGGTAGGGAAGGAGATAGTCCAAAACACCCAAGCAGTTTAATTTTCAAATCTCTCCCTCAATGTCCTGAGCCCTGCTGGTGCAGTGGTTAAATGCCAGTACTGCAAGCCACAAGGTTGTGAGTTTGATCCTGCCCGGCTCCAAGGTTGACTCAGCCTTCCATCCTTTCGCAGGTCAGTGAAATGAGTACCCAGCTTGTTGGGGGCATGTATAGAAATGTTTCGAAAATACATGCTATTTGTAAGTTGTTCGCCGCCTCGATCCATATGGAGAGGCGGAGATACAAGTAAATAATTAAAAAAAATAAAATAAAAAAAATATGTCTCACAATTTTTTTAAAAAATGAATGCATTTTAAAGCATGACATTTAAACACAATTGCACACTAGTAGAATGTCTCCTTCCACAAACATCATTTTGGTTCTAGACTATAGATCAGGAAAACATGTGGATGCAACTCCCATTAGCTCTAGTCAACAGAGCTGATGGTGGGGGATTGTGGGAGCTGCAGCTAAACAACATCTGTGCCACACAGTCCCTATGTCTGGCAGAGATAATTGTCTGGACTGGAAGTGAAATTTGGAAGTTGTGGGGATTAACTGTTGTAATTTAATCAGTTATTTACTTGCATGTATATAAACAGCCTGTTATTTAAGTGATAATAGCCTGAATCCTGTTAGTTACCCCCAAACAGAGTAGGCCCATTGAAGCAATTGTTGAACTAGGCTGTCAACTAATAGGTAAATCCAGTTAACCTGATGGGTCTGTTCTAAGTGAGATTAGCAGTATGATTTAGACCACTGCATAAATATTTTAATATTTAGTTGGAGAAGTGTTTTTACACTACTGAAAATCATGATTTAAGAAGTAAACAAGCTACATAAAGTGGTGGCTACTGAAAAGATTATAGTGGAGGTGTGCCAAGTAATTTTTAGGGTCATTTTATTTGCCTGTGACTTCACAGCACATGAGGGATAGAAAGAATATTTGAAAATATTTTTAAAATGGTCAAAAATGTGTTCCTCAATTATTAGGAAACCCTAACAAGGAGAAACCGATACTGACAAAAATCTTCATAGTTCAAGGATTATTTTGTGTAGAACTTATTTATTTATTTCATTTGTACGCTATCTCCCAGAGTGGGACCCAAGATCCAAGAATTCGTACATTGGGGGGGGTTTGCACAGAAAACAATATTTTCTGCACACTTCTGTGCAGAAATATTGCTTTTCTGTGCATAAGAAGCTGTATCTTGCACAAAATTTATCTTTTCTGCACAAAAACCCCATATGTGAATTTTGTGCAGAATAAGGCCCAAATTGAAAATAGTTTTTGAAAACTGCACAGTTTTTAAAGACTTTCTTGAAGCAAGAACAACATGGCCAAAATTACTCATTGCTCCCTTTGAGAACGAAATTATTGAAGAATGACATCTTTCCAGTATATGTTGAAACATCACTTGGAAAGGTGGGTGAGTAGTACTAAGAACGATTTAACCCTAATGCACTGATGTTCTTTTTCTTCCAAAATAGTCATTTTTTTTCAAGACTGAGAAAAGTGAGAAGAACTACCTGAAAGAGACAGGGGATGTCTTGACAATTACATCATATGCATACCCCATAAAAAGAGCATAACAAGCTAAAGTATTTCCACATTCTTCAGGGCTTGAGGGGAGAAGATAGAAATCGCATTACCAGTAATTGCACATATAGAAATAATTGCCTGCCTTGTTTAATCAGAGGTACCTTTTTAACTGGTAAATATGTATTTGGCAAATATAACGAAATTATTCTTCCAGTTCTACTAAATATACCAGTCACAGAAACCTCTGCAGCGCAAGCAGAACTGTCAGGGTTGTTCTCAAATGATATATTTCTGTGTTCTGTATTTAGAATCTAAACTTGAGAAGGAAGAGGAGAAGATCTTGAACACTTTGAGGATCTGTGATTTCATCCATGCAGATAGTGCCTCCAGTGATGCAGACCATAACTTTTCCATGCATAGTTCCCGGTGTCACTTTGTTATTTGGTGATCAAATGAGTTTTTTCATACATAGCTAGACTGGTCCTCAGACAGCAGACATACAGTCATCCTCCAGGGTCATTCCTAAAGCCTTACCAATTCAGATGAACCTGCCATAAATTAAACTTTACTGGAATAAACTTAAGAGGGTCATCTCCCTACTCCATGCCACAATGATCAGTCCAGCAAGGAGGAGGTCCGTTCTTTAACACCCTTGTTTTCCCCTAAAATAACTCAGTAACTTGTTTTTGACCCTATATAAGTATGGCTCCAACAGTGCAATCAGCTCAGGAGTACACATGCAAGATTTCTCACTGAACCTAAGAACCTAGTTTAGGGACACAAACAACAATGGATTTCTTTTTGTCTTCTTCCTTGCAGACTGAAGGATGAGGCAAGTCTTATGAGACAGGGTCCATAAGATTTGGGGCATATACTTTTTGGGGAGCCACCCTTCCTTTCTCCTAAACCCATGAACTGTTTTCAAAGAAGTTCCCTTCAGAACCAAAATCAGCACTTGCCCTGTCAAGCACTTCAGAAGACTGTAAACAAGCCAGAGACTATAAACAAACAGCATGAATATTTAATTATTCTGTGTTTCAATAATGTATGACACTGCTTGAGGGCATTCTTTTCAACACAACTTCTGGCGAAATCCCAGGACATCTTTTCACATACTGATTGCTACCTTAAAGAGCTTTTACTTATCAGAGATCTCCACAGCATTTTACTTCCCCTCGTAATTGTTGTCAATAAATCTTTGCACATTGTG